>CM053796.1:2459552-4859552 GCA_028671895.1 Oenanthe sinensis | reverse complement strand
AAGTTTTTTATTGTTATTTTTTAATTTAAATTATATATATATATATAATCTTATTTCTCATGTAAATTAATTTTGGCTTACTTATATTTTCTATATTATTTAGTAAATTTATTATTGAATAATTATTTTTAGAATTCATTTCATCTATATATATATTAAAATAATAAATTAATAAAAATGATCATTCCATTCCCAATAAAATTAATATTACTAAACGAACAAAAGAATGAAATGATCATTCTTATTAATTTATTTGTTTACTATATAGATGAAATGAATTCTAAAAAAAGTTTATTCAATAATAAATTTACTAAATAATATAGAAAATATAAGTAAAACAAAATTAATTTACATGAGAAATAAGATTATATATATAATTTAAATTAAAAAAATTAATAATTAAAAAATTTAAATAGCTAAATAAGTTTTTTTCATTAAATATATTGAATTACAAACATGTTATATTCAAGAGCAAAAATAAAAATAAAACTTTATTATTAGCAAGAATAAAAATGATTATCCCATTTGGGTGGGCGAAATATAAAATTAACTTATTAGAAATGATTGTAATGACATTATATGAGGATTGATTCCATTCTCAAATACTCAATCGAAAGACTCCTTTTTCATTCTATTCAGAATGATCATCCCATTCCCCCAAAATTCACTGAACATGCACTTTTTTTTGAAAGGTACACATTTCATTACAAGTCCAAACCCCAACTAGGAAGTGGAACATGTAGTACATACGAAGCATCTAGCCCAACCATCAACCTTAATAACATGAAACTAACAGAAACTGAACTAAGGTCGACAACTAACATATAACTACAGTTGAAGACCTTCTAAACTAAGCATCTGAAACTTGAGGTTGGGAAATGCAAAGTAACAACATCAATCCACGTCATCGATGGGTGGATCCCCAGCAAACAGAAAATCATTGTCTATCATACCAGCTTAAATCATTTCTTCTTGATCACCCACCACATCACCTCCTTTTGCAACTCCTGGAACTGGTGCAGCAACATTCTGAATACCTCCAACAGCAGCTAGACCAGGACCAACTTGAGCATTTTCTTGACCTAGTCCCAATCCATCGACCTGATCAACTGAACATGCTCTTAATGTTGTGTTTGCTTGTGATGAATGAGTTTGGAAGGAATTATGGGTGAATTTTTAAAATTTTCATTCATTCCATCATTCAATTCCTAACAATCTAAACTAAAACTCGAATCCCCAAATTTGAGATCCATTCTCTCTCATATGCATTTTCTTTCAAATTCTTATCAAATAAATTTTGCACTCACCCATTTTTTTTCAAATCTTCCATTCTAACTACATAATTTTCCTTTATTTTTATTCATTACATTACATTCCATTATCCTAAATTATCCTAAACCAAACACAACACAAGTGAAAAAAAAAATTAAAAGTCAAACTGAATTAAGGTGTATTCATTTATTGATCAAAAAATAAAAATAAAGGTGTATTCATTTACAATCCATTGAGGTTAAGCTATTTAATCGATCGTAAATTTTAATAAATTAATTGGATTTTAAAATTTTATAATTAATTTTAAGTTTATGTAGAGTCTAATAGAGTTAATATAAAATACTGCATAGTTAATATATAATTTGATTATATGAAAAAGATTTTCAATAAACTTTTTAAAATTTCATGAATTTATAAAATATTAACATAAAAAAATTAATCAAAATCGATTATTTAAAATAATCAAAAAAAATCATTAGTATTTGAATACACAAATAGTGGATTTTTAAAATAAAAATTAAATACATTTAAAATTTTAAAATTCAAAAAAGTTATTTTTAAATTCAAATTAAATACACCATCTAAATATAATTATTCTAAACTAAACCAATCCAAATATACTCAAAAGGTATATGGATGGTAAGTTGTATCTAGTTCATGCCCAATACGACGCATAAATCACCGGCTTAGCGCACAACTATACAGTGAATGCTAAATCCTTTATTTATATATATAATAGGAAGACAATGGGGTATGACTGTATGAGGAGTGATTGAGTCATTTTATTATAGAAAAAATCACGAGTCATTTTATTCAAGTGTTATTACTATTATACCCCTAATTATTTAAATAATAAATTTTTTTATTATATTATTAATTGTGTGCATTGAATACATGACCTTTTAATCTTAACAACTATAATATAAAACTAATATAAGTGTAGAAATAATAAACTACAAGTCACATAATTCTATTTTATCACATAATTCTATTTTATGATTTTATTTATAATAAATGATTATCTTACTCATATCTCTCATATGATATATAAAATTTGTGTATATTTAGATATATAATTGTGTGTTATAAATTTTAAATATTCTATTAATCAAATATTTTTGAAGTATAATGTTAGGAATGCAAACACTGATGATTGTCAGAGAATACTAAACAGAGTTTATGCTGACGTCATCAGAGTTTAAGGAAGCTGTCGGTCAGAGTTTACTCTATCAGAGAATACTCAATCAGAGTTTACTCTAACAGAGAATACTCAAATCAGAGAATGACAGATCGACAGAGTTTAGCTTCAGAGTCTACCAGAAAAGGAAACAGACAAATCAGAGTCTGATTTGGATAGTAAGAAGGAATTCAAGTGCAAGTCTAATTACCTTATTAAAGCTATTCTTATCATAATCTGTTTTGTAATTGTATTTGTAGCTGTGTCTATATAAACACAGAGATAGGTTATAATTCTATGTTGAATTCATTAAGCAATAGTTATATAACCTAGCAGCTCTTAAGAACATTATTTTCTTGAGAGAGTTTTGTATTCGAGATCATTAATAATACAAAACAGTATTCCATTCTATATACTTGTGTTCATAATCGATTATTCTGGGAAACAATTGGTATCAGAGCAGGCAGTTAATTACGACTTAAAAAGATCAAATAATCATGTATGGTAACAAGTATGAAAGCATCAGAATCCCTATATTGAAGAAGGCTGAATATCCTACATGGAGGGTGAAGATGATGATGTTCTTGGAAGCAACTGATCCTGATTATTTGGACAGAATTCATACAGGACAGTATCTACCAACCAAACTAGTGCCATCTACGATTGTGGAAGGAAGACAAATCCCTGAGTATTACACCTTAAAGGACAAGAAAGAATAGACCAATGAAGAAAAACAGGAAGTCTTGAAAGATGCAAAGGTAAGAAATATTTTGCATAATAGTCTTGACTCTGTAATGTCCAACAGGGTAATAGCATGCAAAACTGCCAAAGAAATCTGGGATGCACTGGAGGTTCAATGTCAAGGAACCAAGGAGATAAAGAAAAATAGAAGATCTGTTCTAATCCAAGAGTATGAATACTTTGAGGCTAAGTAGAATGAGTCCCTCACAGATATTTATGACATATTTCTAACTCTGTTGAATAACTTGGCTTTGGTGGATAAAGTATATGACAATGAAGATTCAAACACCAAATTTCTGAGGGCTCTTTCAGAAGAATGGGATCTGCAGACATCCTTGATTAGAGACAGGGCTGATTTGGATGAGATGTCATTAGATGAAGTTTATGGCAAGTTGAAAACTCATGATCTGGAGTTACAGCAAAGAAGAAACAGAAAAAGTAGCAAGGCAAAATCTATTGCTTTGAATGTTGAGGCCCAGATTGAAGAACCTACAGAAAAAGTCCTTAAAGCCTCAACAAGAAAAGGAAAAGCTGTAATCAAAGAAAGCAGTGAATCAGAGTTTGAGACAAACTCTGATGAAAACTCTGATAATTTTTCAGACTTGACATGATGGAGATGTTTGCTATGTTTGTCAAAAGCTTCAAGAAATACAAAAAAATTAAGAAGCAAGGAAACTATCAGAAGAAGCATAGTGAGTCAGACAAGAAAGACAGATTCAGAAAAAGAGAAGATAGAGATGGAAAATTAAAAACTCTTGATAAATCAAAAGTCAAGTGTTACAAGTGCAACAAGATGGGACATTTTGCTACTGAGTGCAGAAGCAAGGAATCTGGTAAAGCTCTCATCATATCAAAGAAAGATTGGATGGATTCCTCAGACTCAGAAGAAGAAACTAACTATGCTCTCATGGCAAACTCTGAGTCTCCCATCTTAAACTCTGAAAAGGTACCAAACTCTGTTTTCACTTTTGATACTGAAAATATTCATGAATTAAAGTCTTTTCTTAGAAATCTACATGTTAGCTTTAAGTCACAATCTCTTGAGAATGAAAGATTAAAATCTGAGATACAGACTCTGAATGCTAGGAATGACTTTCTTGAAACTGAACTTGTACACATGCTTAGCTTTAAGAAAGACTGTGAGAATGCTATACACATGCAAACTCAGTTGGAAATACAAGTCATATATTTGAAAACTGAGATAGCTAAGGAAAAAGAGACCTTCAGAGTTTGGACAAACTCTGGTAAGAAGGTCCAACAAATGCTTTCTGAAAAGAATTGGACATCTGCCCTAGGTTATGAATCTGATAAACAATTTCACACTAATTCACACATAAAAGGAACATTGACTAAACCTGTGAAGTTTGTTAGAGCTAATGATTATAAGAAAACTCTCCCTGAATGCTCTAAAAACAATGGTGTGCCAGATTCTAAAAAGATAAATATAGGATTACTTTCACAGAAGCAACTTAAAGAAAAGTTGAAGGCAATCACTAATAAAACTAAAAAGGTGAAAAGAAATAGGAATGGAAAAATAGGAATTACTAAGGAGAATAACTACATGAATATCCATGATGCTCCTAAGAAAACCTGTTTTACTTGTGGTAATTCTAATCATCTTGCTATTGACTGCAAACAAAAGAAAAAGAAAGAACCTGAAAAACCTGGGTTTGAGGCTAGAAAACAAACAAGATCAAATCCCTGTTTTCACTGTGGTAGTTTATGGCATTCTATTTATAAATGCAAAGATTATCATAATTTGTATTACAATTCTTACAAACCACAACCTCAAATGAGTAATTCTCCAAAACATACTGTCAAGCAAAAATATGTGATAAAGACTGATAAAAGGAGTGTAAACTCTGACTGTACAAACTCTGTAAATGCTAACCCTGATCATGTAAACTCTGTTAACACAAACTCTGACAAAAGAACTTCTGCTGCAAAAGTTAACAAGTTTTCAAAGAAAGGACCCAAACTAGTTTGGGTCCCCATAACTACTAATTAAATTGCATTTACTGATTGCAGGGAAACAGGAAGAACATTCTAGTGATTGATAGTGGATGTTCTGCACATATGACTGGAAATAAATCTCTGCTTTCAGAGTTTGAGGAGAAGGCTGGCCCAGCAGTATCTTATGGAGATGGCAACATAGGAAGAACACTGGGATATGGCAACATAGTGATTGGAAATGTCATCATTGAGAAAGTAGCTCTGGTTAAAGGACTCAAACATAATCTGCTAAGTGTGAGTCAAATGACAGACAAAGATTATTTTGTGGAATTTCATGGAACTCATTGTGAAGTGAAAAGCAAGAAAAATGGAAAAATAGTTCTTATTGGCCACAGACATAACAATTTATTTGAAGCTAGCTTGGATATTAATTCTAATGGTTCCTTAACCTGTCTACTTGGAAAGGCATCACCAATGGAAAGCTGGAATTGGCACAAAAAGTTGTGTCACCTGAACTTTGGAAACATTAATGAATTGATAAAGAAGGACCTAGTTAGAGGTCTTCCAAAAGTTCAATTTCATCCTGATGGACTCTGTGATTCATGTCAAAAGGCCAAACAAAAGAAGACATCTTTCAAGAGCAAAACTGAAAATTCAATTGATCAACCCTTTCATCTATTGCATCTTGACTTATTTGGTCCAGTCAATATCATGTCCATTGGAAAGAAGAAATACACTCTGGTAATAGTTGATGATTTCACTAGATTTACTTGGGTGTACTTTTTGCACAAGAAGGATGAAACTGCAGAAACAATCATTGATCATATTGCAATGATTGAGAATGGATCAACTCACAAAGTAAAGAATTTAAGGAGTGACAATGGAACAGAGTTTAAGAACTCAACAATGGAGGAATTCTGCTCAACAAAAGGTATTACTCAACAATTCTCAGCACCTGACACACCTCAACAAAATGGTGTAGTTGAAAGAAAGAACAGAACTTTAATAGAAGCTGCTAGAACAATGCTAGAAGGAGCAAAGCTACCTACTTATTTTTGGGCAGAAGCTGTGAACACTGCATGCATTACTCAGAATTGTTCTTTAATAAACAAACATGGAATGACTCCATATGAATCTTTGAAAGGAAGAAAGCCAAATGTCAAGTACTTTCACATCTTTGGATGCAAGTGTTTTATTCTCAAAACACATCCTGAACAATTGAAGAAGTTTGAACTTAAAGCAGATGAAGGAATTTTTATTGGATATGCAACAACTTCTAAAACCTCTTCAAGGGCATTCAAAATATTCAATTTAAGGACAAGGACAGTCATGGAATCAATTAATGTCTCTTTTGATGAAGGGAAGATAGCTGGGTTACATGATAAAGATGCAAAAGAAACTCTAAGATTTGAGAATGAACTCCAGAAAATAAACTCTGTTCAACTAAACTCTGGTAAGGTAATCTCTGATTCTTTAAACTCTGATTCAGAATTGATTGAAATAGAAATTGAAGATTCTGCACATGTTGAGGGGGAGCAACATCAATCAAGTACTAACATTGGAGATCAAAACACAGTAATTGAAATATCAGAGTCTGACCAAACTCTGAACAACACAAACTCTGAAACCCTAAACTCTGATCTTTCAAACTCTGAGACCACAAAGTCTGAGACCTCAATCTCTGATAACTCAAACTCTGAGTACCTAAACTCTGAGTCATCAAACACTGATGGAAGCACATCTTGAGGAGAAGGATCAGCATTTACATAAGGATCATTCTATGAAGGCACAGATCACGGGGGAGCATCTAGTTCAAGAAACTTTCCACATCCAAGGAAATGGACCAAAGATCACACACCTGATTTAATTATAGGTGATCTGGAAAGTGGAATAAAAACAAGAAAAGCTACTCAGAATGAATGTCTATTTCATAGTTTTCTTTCGCAAATAGAACCAAAGAAGGTTGAAGATGCTTTAAAAGATGTAGATTGGATTACTGCAATGCAGGAAGAATTGAATGAGTTTGAAAGGAATGAAGTTTGGACCCTAGTTCCAAGGCCAAAGAACAGATCTATTGTTGGTACAAAATGGGTATTCAGAAACAAGACAGACTCTGATGGAATAATTACAAGAAACAAAGCAAGACTGGTGGCCAAAGGTTATTCTCAACAGGAGGGGATTGATTATGATGAAACCTATGCACCTGTAGCTAGACTTGAGGCAATCAGAATTTTTCTTGCTTATGCTGCTCATAAGAAATTCAAGGTCTACCAGATGGATGTTAAAAGTACATTTTTAAATGGTGAACTTGAAGAAGAAGTCTATGTTGAACAACCACCTGGCTTTGTCAATACAAAATATTTAAATCATGTCTACAGACTGGATAAAGCTCTATATGGACTAAAGCAAGCACCAAGGGCCTGGTATGAAACTCTGGCTCTATTCTTACTTGAAAATGGTTTCACTAGAGGAACAATTGATAAAACCTTGTTTTATAGAACTCAAGGTAAGGGTTTATTATTGGTTCAAATATATGTTGATGATATTATATTTGGTTCCACTAATGAGAAACTCTGTGAAAGATTTTCAAAGCTAATGCAGTCCAGGTATCAAATGAGTATGATGGGAGAATTGAGTTATTTTCTAGGTTTACAAGTGAAACAGACTGAATAATGTATTTTCATTAATCAGTCTAAATACATAAAGAATCTACTCACTAAATTTCAAATGCAAGATTCTGCATCTGCTACAACTCCCATGGCTACTGCAACAAAACTTGATCAAGACACTGGAGAACCTGTTGATATTACAGCATACAGAGGAATGATTGGTTCTCTACTTTATTTGACTGCAAGTAGACCACACATCATGTTTGCCACATGTCTGTGTGCTAGATTTCAAGCAAATCTAAGAGCACCTCATTTAATTTCTGTGAAAAGGATTTTCAGATATCTCAAGGGCACTGCTTATCTTGGCTTATGGTATCCTAGGGAGTCTGATTTCAAATTGATAGGCTATTCAGATGCTGACTATGCAGGATGCAAGATTGACAGGAAAAGCACAAGTGGCAGTTGTCAATTTCTAGGTGGAAGACTTGTGTCATGGCAAAGCAAAAAGCAGAAATCCATTTCAACATCAACTGCAGAGGCTGAATATATAGCTGCTGGAAGCTGCTGTGCACAGATCTTATGGATGAGAAATCAATTGTTAGACTATGGTTTGAAATTTTCAAAAATTCCTATTTATTGTGATAACCAAAGTGCTATTGCAATGACAGGAAATCCAGTCCAGCATTCTCTGACAAAACACATCAGTATCAGATATCACTTCATAAGGGAACATGTGGAGGAAGGAACAATTGAATTACATTTTGTTCCTACAAATCAACAATTAGCAGATATATTCACTAAGCCCTTGCCTGAAGCAACATTTAACAGACTGGTTTCTGAATTAGGGATGGTGACAAGTGGCTCAACTTAGCAAGTTTCAGACACTCAAAGTATATGTCAGAGTATGGGGTAAACTCTGATGAAAATGGAACAAACTCTGATCATTGAAGCATCTAATCTCTGATCACAAGTTATCAGTATTTATGGTAAACTCTGTCAGAGTATGTGGTAAACTCTGACAGTACATACTAAACTCTGACTCATATAAATTCTGACCTGTAGACTCTGATTAAGTGGTAAATTCTGAGATCATATTTATGACATCATATTTCATTTTGTAACATCATAATTATTAATCTCTGACTGGACTTGTAATAAGGCGCGTGTATCTCACGAATGACGGTTCCTATTATTACACAGCACACGCACACTTGCTGTATTTTGATACTTGGTCTACTCATTACTGCACAAATTATTTCTTGCCACGTGTCCCACTAAAGGGTATATGCAATTGAGAGGGAATAGTTTAATTCATTTTGTTTCACTGTGAATTATTCATCTACATCGTTTATTCTATCTTTCTCTCTCGTCTTATCAAACCCTAATAGTTATTCACACTTCAAATCTCAAAACTTCAATGGCGTCTAAGGGTATTACTTTTCAGACCTATTCTTTTGGTGCAACAAACTACATCTCTCTTCTATCTAAGGATGAAGCACCTCAGGATTTTCATGTGATCCAGGATTTTCTGCAGAACAGTTATATTGGGTACGCACTTCAGGAACCCACGAACTTCTCTGCTCAAAATCTGGTCAACTGCAAAGTTTAATAATGCTAATGATAACGAGGAGCCGATAATAACATTTCAATGCAATGGCAAGTATTCCATTACTCCTGCTGTGGTGAGACAAGCTCTTCATCTTCCAGAAGTGGCTGAGTATGATGATTCTGTTGGAGATGATCAAATCAAGGAATTTTTCAACACAATAGGCTATGGAGGTAGCCTATCTAAACTGGGAAGTTTAACAAGACCACATTTAAGAAGAGAATGGAGTTTCTTCTTCGACTGCATTACAAGGGCTTTCACTGCCAAATGCACAAATTTTGATGCCATTCCGCAGCTGTCTCAACAGATTGGGTATTCTCTGACCCATAATCTCAATTTCAACTTTCCCTGTTTGATTATTCGACAATTAGCTAATAAGATTAATGATGATTCACACACTATCTACTTTGCTAGATTTTTACAATTAATTTTTAATGTTTTATTACCTGATATTAAGTTTGAGGATGATCAGACTTTAATCAGTTTTTTTATGAATAAAAGAATTTTTGCTGACCTAGCTAGGAAGGATGCTAAGAAAGGTAATCTCTCTCCTCTCTTTTATCCCACATGGGTCAGGCTTCTCTTAAATCAAAGAATGCCTACCATGTATGGCAGGGATTTTCTCTCAGTGGCTATGAATCAGAGTTTAGCACCCTCTGATTCAAACCCAAGTCACCCTCCAAACACTGACACCCAAACACCTTTGCCAACCTCTACAGTCTCTCAAAAGACTGTAGTTGCAAAACACACCTCTTAACAGGGCTCAAGCAAACGGAAGGGGAATTCAGTGACAGAATCTTCTCTCAAAAAGAGAAAGTTAATTGATGAAGATACAGATTCTGATGAAGGGTTCGTTTTTGCTAAGAGAACGACAGTTGCACAGGTTTCTCAGACTTCTCCTCAGAAAGAAACAGTTCTTCCAATTCCTGAGAAGAAGAAAAAGAAAAGAAGACTAGTCAAGATTGCAAACTCTGAGGCTGCAAAGATTGAAGGGATAAACTCTGATGCAGCTATAAACTCTGACGCTCCAATCTCTGATCGGCCAAACTCTGAAAGACCTTTCAACACTAAAGTGATAAACTCTGAGAAATTGATAAACTCTGATGAGTTAATAAAATCTAATGAAGCTGCTCCAGTTCAAGTATCTGATTCTCCTACAAAGTCACCAAAGCAAATTATAAAGGAGATATCCTATGAAAGAGCAAGGGAGTTGGCTGAACAAGTAAGAAATGAAATGGCAGCACGAAAATCAAAATAATCTTCAGCATCTCCAAGTTCGAAACATTTTTCTAGACTGAAGAAGAAGTTTGTCACTTTTGGCTAAGACACACAAGAACCTACTTCTCAAAGTGAGGTAGCAGTCATTCAAGGGCCAGGCACACAAGAACCTGTTGATCAAAGTTCAACAGAAGCCACAATTCCAGCAAGTGAAACCAGCATTGATCAGGGGTACAAT
This sequence comes from Oenanthe sinensis, assembly GCA_028671895.1. Lineage (NCBI taxonomy): Eukaryota > Viridiplantae > Streptophyta > Magnoliopsida > Apiales > Apiaceae > Oenanthe > Oenanthe sinensis. The sequence goes on along the minus strand of CM053796.1, from coordinate 4,848,738 downwards.
CCACAAGAACCTTCAGCTCAAAGGGTTGAAGAAGTTGTCAAGTCCCCAACCACACAAGAACCATCCAATCAAAGTTTGGATGCAGGCACCCACACAAATTTAGAAGATCTTGTTGTTGCTGATGCAGACTACTACTCAACAGAAGAAACCAGAATCCAAGCCTATTCAAATCAAATCTATTGACACTCTCAAACCAGTTGCTCAATCAAGACCAGTTTCAGAAATTCAAACAATATCATCTTCTAGAATTCAACCAAAAGCTTCAGCTAAGCCAAAGAAATCTTTCACTATGTCTGGAACAATTTTTCTTCCAGGTGGTTCAAGTTTTGATGATGAGGAAGAAGAACAACAACAATCTCTGACAAGAAAGAAAAGGTCTGATCCTTTGTGGACAAAAACTCAAACTTTGACTCTCAATGCCAGACTTGGAAAAAATAAAGGTGGTATTGGTGATACACATGCTAAGGTCTACATAGGTGAAGCAAACATCTTCAGAGATCCTTATTCACTAAAAGATAAACCTGAAGAAGAGCTGTCTCAAGAACATTTGGATAAATTAATCTCTGTGAATGTGGTGAAGGATATCTTTGATGGTGCTCAAGCTAAGGAAAAGCTCATTTATTTTTTAGAAGATGGGAGAGTTTTGAAGATTGCTGAAGAAAGTCTGATTGATAAAGCATCTAAAGAACTTGAACATGTTCTATATCTGCTCAATGGTGAAAATGAAGCAATTTCTAGGTGGAGGAAGATTGTTGAAAGAATAATAGCTGAGAAAAAGAAGAGTGAAAGGTTGTTGATGATAAACACTGAAGAATATGAGCCTGGATATATACTTGAAGATGGAACAGAAAGAGCAATGAAAAAAGGGGATGCAAAGGTCAAAATGGTGTTAGGAATTCCTACACTAATCTTAAATCCTGATGGTATGAAGACCTGTTGCATTGCCTTAGATGAAAGTATGGAGAGGTCATCAATTTATGCTCTAAGGGCTGCAATAATTCAAATAGATGATTCTTCTGAGAACATGAGGGAATTGAAGGAGAAGCTTGTTGATTTATTGAAAGATGCTGAAGAAAAGCTCTTAAGTCAATTTCTGAAAGAGGACTTCTCTTACAGAAGAATCTGAGTCTAAAAAGGGTAAACAAACTCTGATGCATTTGTCTTGTATTTCTGACATCATAAGTGAAATTTATGTTTTAATTCTTAAAGCATAAATTGGGGGAGATTGTTAGGAATGCAAACACTGATGATTGTCAGAGAATACTAAACAGAGTTTATGCTGACGTCATCAGAGTTTAAGAAAGCTGTCGGTCAGAGTTTACTCTATCAGAGAATACTCAATCAGAGTTTACTCTAACAGAGAATACTCAAATCAGAGAATGACAGATCGACAGAGTTTAGCTTCAGAGTCTACCAGAAAAGGAAACAGACAAATCAGAGTCTGATTTGGATAGTAAGAAGGAATTCAAGTGCAAGTCTAATTACCTTATTAAAGCTATTCTTATCATAATCTGTTTTGTAATTGTATTTGTAGCTGTGTCTATATAAACACAGAGATAGGTTATAATTCTATGTTGAATTCATTAAGCAATAGTTATATAACCTAGCAGCTCTTAAGAACATTATTTTCTTGAGAGAGTTTTGTATTCGAGATCATTAATAATACAAAACAGTATTCCATTCTATATACTTGTGTTCATAATCGATTATTCTGGGAAACATATAAAATTAAATATTAAAAATTATATATTTATATAATAAAAATGATAAATAAATTTCATAATTAAAAAAACCTCCACATTATCATATCATTGTATATCTATTATGTTTATTTACAGTGGTATCTACTAATGAAATTTGTTTAGTAAAAATTAAAAATTAGTTATCAATTCCTTATATTGTATCTTTTACTATATTTAAAGTAATTATAATTATTAAACAATTTGTAAGAATCATAATTAAATAGAATGTATTAATGTTTTACATAATTTTAATATGTTATTTTGGATTAAGGGTCCGACATGGGCTAAAATAAACCATATAGACACAATTAGTGGAGCATTAATTAGACATAACTTGGTCCAAAACGAAGGCCCATTTAATGAGACCCAAAGTCCTAATTGTTAAATAAATTCATAATTAATTAATTAGCTAAATATAGAGCTAATTAATTGTGTTCAACTAAAAGGAAACTACTCCCAAGAGTAGCACTCAAGGCACCTCTACCAACAAGGAAATATAATCCTATAAGGAAACAACGTTCTACATGGAAATATCCATCAAGGAGGTGACTTGCTCACCAAGGTTCCTAATCCTAATATGATTCTAGGACTCTCAACGTTTATATAAAGGGTCTAACTCCTCATTCTTAGAACTACATCCTAGCTTGATTCTCAATACGCTTGAGATACGTAGGCATATTGTTAGAACATATATAGTTCCGACAAGCAAGTGCAACCATTAAAACTCGACATGGTCCAACACACCTCGCAATTAATACACACTATTTTTTAATCCATAACATTTGGCGCCGTATGTGGGAAGAAAACTTCAACCATGGTGAAAACATGGAAAACTGACAGAGACATCATCCCCACTACGGGAGACCCAACTACTGTGATTCCTCCGGATGGAACTCAAACCACTGAAGTCCCCTCTACCGCAACTATTCCCGCTAGAACTCAAGGCCCTAGTACTCAAAGGCTAGGCATGTTCAGTTAAATCGTTCATTCCACCAATCCCGAAGAGATAGTCCACAGATCCAACCCTCTATCTCAGGTAATTCAAACTCCTTTTATTGCTACTACTCCTCATAATGCGAAAATTTCCACCGTTATCATCCCGGTAGCACTATTACCCATCGTGGACTTGGACTCTCCCAATCATATCCTCCTCCATCCATTAGAGGACTGGAACCCCCACTTAACTATGGGCGTAAAGAAGGAGTCCGTGATTTCTCAGGACCTTACATAACTGATGATGAAAGTTCAGAAGACATATATGTCAACCCATGGAGAAAGAGGCCTGAGAAGGAACCAATAAGAGAAAGATGTTCCCATTCTCAGTCCCATAGGGTCTTGGAAGAAAGAATTACTTCCTACGAAGCTGAAGTTAAGGAGTTGAAGAAAAATTTAGATCGTCAAGAAACAAGGCAGGCCCCAAGGCGTGAAGCCGCCACTATCATAGATCTTGATGGAACCCCTCGAGAGAGGAGGAGGGAAGCTCATAGGGCTGACCCCACTGATTTATAGAAGAGGGTTGAAAACAATATATAAAATTGTCGCTGAATTTCAGATTTAAAAATATTATTTTAATTAATAACGAAATATTAATTTTAATGAAATACGGTTCAAGTGGAAGATATAATTTTAATTTAAAAAATATTACAAAATTAATCTGATAAAAAATGTATATAATTGATAAAGTGATCTAGAACGAATTCGACATGAAGTGTTCGGGTTTAACAATTATATTTCAAACTTGCACAAAAATCTGTGAATATTACAATGCATACAAATTTATGAAATTTGAATGTTTTTCGATCATAAATAATGAAGACATTCTCCTCATATTTATAGAGAAAAAAGCTGGCAAGACTTTTAAATAAAACTTATTTAAAAAATCAAAAGACTTTGTAAATAAGCCTGCAAGACTTTTTAAATAAGCCGGGCAAGTCTTTTTTTTTACTCTATAAGACTTTTATTTTCGGTAAGACTTTTCACATTTTGGTCGGTAAGACTTTTTAAAAGGTCTTACCATTTTAATTCGGTAAGACTTTTAAAAGGTCTTACCGATTTAATTCGGTAAGACTTTCTTAAAAAGTCTTACCAATTTAATTCGGAAAGATTTTTAAAAAGTTTTACCGATTTAATTCGATAGAACTTTCTAAAATACCGCACCAAGACTTTCTTTAAATGATAAATGAAAATGCTCTTTTAACTTAATTAATTCTACCAATTCTTAATTAAATAATTTATAAATTAAATTAATTCAAGGTGAATTAATTTAAGTAGATAAATTAAATAATTAATTAACTTTTGATAGTAGAATTAATTTAGTTTCTTGTATCTTCTTCTTCTCCGGCTTCTGGTTTCTCTCTGTATATCTTTGTATGGTTGTATATCTCGACTATTCAAAATTAGCACGTCATTTTGTTTATATGGTGTTGTCTTTTTATATCAACAAAATTGATTTACTTCACAATTGCTTAAGTCCTTTTGTTGCTCCTTGTGGAGTGAGTGCAATGTATAGGAGCCACAAAACTTTTGTTGCGCCTAAGGGAAAGTTTTGTTGCGCCTACACTTTATGTCCCTTGTAGAGGAGCCACGAAACTCTTGGTTTTGCCTTTAACTCTTATGTTGCTCCTAAGACAAAGTTTTGTTATGCCTACACTCTGTGTCCCTTGTAGAGGAGCCACGAAACTCTTAGAAACTTATCCATGAGTTTTTTATTGCGCCTTCACTCTGTGTCCCTTGTAGAGAAGCCACGAAACACTTAAAAACTTATCCATGAGTGTTTTGTTGCACCTCACAGAGTGCTTCAAGAGTACTAGAGCCACCAAATGTAGTAATACTTGCCTTAAACAATTTCTTGAAAAGCTTGAAGTATTTACCACTTGGTTTTCACTCTTCTAGCTTGATCAACTTATTTTCTTCTGATAAATCAAAGTAATTCTCTTCTTATTGTGCTGACACTTAGTGCACTTGTCTGGTTCACAAACGACTAACACTGAATTAAATTCTTTTGACTTCTATTCTGTTTCAGTTGATTAACCTTGACTTTTGCATTGCTTCAAACACTGACTGTTAATAAGCATTGAACTTTCATTGGAGTTTTTTATGGTATTTCGACAATGTCTCCATTATTACCAAAATCTTGATTACATCATTCCGTTCTTCACTAACGCTTGAACATACAAATGAACTTCTTTCAGTGAGTATAACTCCAAGACTACAGTTGTCTTCTTTAACCTTTGTCTTTACCATGTCTTCAATTCTTCTAGATTCTTATGCTTCGAACACTGTCTATCTTCAATCAATGCTAATACACTGAAATCTTTTAGTGGCACTTTATACTGAATCTTCAACACTTCTGAAACCCTGAAAATCTTTATACATTATTCTTCATTGAGGCTTGAACATATTAATGAACTTCTTTCAGTGATCTGTAGTAGACTTTAAAAATTCTTCTAATGTCTTGATTCACTGTATCTACCTTATCTTCATTTCTTCTTGATTTCCATGTAGACATAGTATTATTTACATGTCCTATTCTAGTGTTGAGTTATCACGATTACTATTTATACAGCTTCATAATGTTAGGTCCAAAATCATCATAGAAGGGGGGGGGGTTGAATATGATGTTGGTAGATTTTTCGTTTAATTACGGATTAAGTGTTTATGTTCTTGAGATATTTAAATGATAGTAAATGAAACACAATGATTCGGGGAAATAAAGATATATTATTAGATCCCTGAGGTTCTATACTTCTAATCAAGAGATTAGCTTTTGTGGGTTCAATCAATATTATAACAGAATACAGTTGGGTGAGTTTAATGTATGGCTTTAATGGAGCTTCCCGTCTGTATGTCTTGAATGTTGAAGATGAATGAATATCACTGTTTGTATTGATTTCACCCATATATATTCTGTAGACTTTTGGAAATCCAATGAATTGATTATCCAACAATGCACAAGTCCTTTGTTGCGCCTGCAAGAGTGTTGTTGGTGTGTAAGTGCCACAAGTACGTTTGTTGCACCTCGATATTTTAGTTGCGCCTTGGAGAGGGTTTGTTGTGCCTCTACACCCATTCCGGTGTATAGGCGCCATGAATCACTTAGAGAAAATCCTTCATTAGTTTCATTGCACCTATATTCTTTTATTGTGCTAAGGAGTTAATTTGTTGCTCCTATACTCTTGTTCTAATGTACAGGCACCAAAATAACTTAGAAAACTTTGAAGACTATTTCCTTGCGTCAATAACACTTTTGTTGCACCTCATACTTGGTTTGTTACGCCTACACTCTGCATCCACTGTGTATGCGCCACAAAGACACTTAGAAACTTAGAATTATGTTTCCTTGAGCCAATGTAGACTTATGTTGCTCCTTTGCTTCTTTGTTGCGCCTCTAGAGTACCTCAAGAGTACAAGAACCACCAAATGTAGTAATGTTTGCCTTAAACAATTTCTTGATGTGCTTGAAGTATTTACCACTTAGTTTTTCACTCTTTTGGCTTGATCAACTGATTTTCTTCTGTTTACTCAAAATAATTCTTTTCTTGTTGTGATGACGCTTAGTGTACTGGTCTGGTTCACAAACGACTAACACTGAATTGAATTCCCTTGACTTCTGTTCTGTTTCAGCTGATTAACCTTGGACTTTTGCATTGCTTCTGATCACTGAAACCCTTTGACAAATGTACTAAATCATTACACTGTCTTTAGTATGAAATCTTCTGAAATCTTATTTGTTGCTGAGGCCGGAACATATTAATGAACTTCTCTCGTTGACGTTCAGTAACCCTTTCATCTTGAATGCTCTGTAATGATGTATGTATGATTTCTGTTTACATGTCCTTCTGGATTCCTATGCTACATATTAATATTGTTTGACTTTATTTATTTCTTAGATGAGCTATCATTATCACTATTACATATTACGTTACATTATGCTTTACAATCTCCCCCTATTTGGTTGTTAGAGTTCGACAAGTACATCCCGTGAGAGGATAACTCAACTGATACTTACAAGAATAAGTAAAGTGTAGAAAGACAGGAAATAATATTAATTACATTCTAGATTGGATTTTACATTTCCAGATTTCTTTACAAATACAAGAGAAGTTTGTTCCTCTAGCCTAAACAGATATTTCTATGATCTTCTGCTTGTTTGTACTCTGTCTTGGCTCTTCTTGGATCTTGTCTCGGAGTAGTGCTTTTTTAGCTCTTCTTCCTTTTCTTCAAACCTTTCCTTGACCATATCCCTATCTTCAAATTCAAGAGTGTTGACATGAGGTGGATCTTCTAGTTTCTTCAAAAATTCTGTGAGAAATGCAGTTGAATTTGTCTTAGAGATTGAATCGAAGGCTAGTGATTGTCTCTTTGAAAACACGAACACCGTTATTCTCTTTAGAAAGCCTTTCACTCTGTCAGTGTCATGCATAGACTCTTCTGCCAATTTATCCATCAAAACATCTTGAATCATCCTCAAAGCCTTCTTGTCTGATTTGATAGTGGATCTTTTAACCCTAAAAAAGACTTTTCTTATTATTTCAGAATTGTTCCTTTTCAGCTTTCATGGTTCCTTTTTCTTTTTCACTCCATTTTTCTTGAACAAGAAGTACTTTGTTCCATTTGGCTCCGTTTGAATTCAAGGTTCAGAATCTTTGATGGTTTCAAGTTCCTCAGTGCCATCCTCTTTTCTCACATATACTGGATCGTGGTAGTACCTGATTGTCTCCATAAGATATCTTCTAGACATTTTTATAGCTTTGTTTAGCCTGAATACATAGATTAACTCAGCAACCTTTAGATCTTCTTCAGTTCTGTTCTTCTTGCTTCTGAGTCTCTCTTCTACATACTGCATGAACATTACTTGGCTTGACTCCAAACCTTCATCTGACAATGTTAGATTGTGTAGTATTGTTGCTTTATAGTACTTGACCACCAGAGGCTTCTCAAATGCTTCGACACCGATCTCAATAATCTTCTTTTCAATTACATCTTTCAGTATCTCATTTGTCTTGTGTCCCCCAAAGATGACTTTCCTCTTCAGCACATACAACTCCATGATATTCATTTTCTCAAAGTTCTTTGTCAACAATATTCTAGATCCTAATGTTGTTGAATTGATATACATCTTCCAGCCAGATTTGAAAGCACTGACTGACACACTTGTTATTTCGTCTGAGAGCACATCATATAACTCATGAACATCTTCAAATTTCTCCCTTATGGTCCTGAAAAGGTCAAAGACTTCTCTATTTTTCTTCTGATTTAAAGTTAATTCTTTTTCTTCAACAGACTCCTTGCTTCATCCCATTCAGGACCAACTTTGGCTTCTATATCCATAATTCTATTTCTTCTTTCCATAATATCTGGCCTACTTGTAGTTAAGTAAAGTAATGAGCCGATCATATCTCTGTAAGTTGTGATATTTACCTTCTTACCAGGTTCATCTTTATCAAGCTTAGTGGTAGTTGCCATAGGGGTTTTGGCTGATGATGCATCTTCAAGACCATACTTCTTCAATAGATCTCTGATGTACTTGGTCTGGCAAATGAAGATTCCATCTTTCCTTTGGCTTACTTGGAGTCTAAGGAAGTAATTCAGCTCACCCATCATGTTCATTTCATACTATTGGAAATTATGAAGCTGTATGAATAGTAATCGTGATAACTCAACACTAGAACATGACAAGTAAATAATACTACACCTACACAGAAATCAATACAAAATGAAGACAAGGTAATTGATACAATTCAACATGTTAATTATGATCAATCAAAGAGGAAATCATTGGAAGAAGTTCAAATCGAAGTTGTTCATGCCTCAGTGATTTGTAACTTAAAGAATCAAGATCATAACTATCAGTATCAATAAGGCTAATTGATTTCAAGTGAAGAAGAAGGAAAACAACTGTTGGAAAGCCACATTACTAATTGAATATGGTAATCTATTCAGAAGCAAGAACCCTATCAAGACTAGTCACTTATGAACTAGACCATTGCATCAAGTGTCAGGACATTGATAGCAAGTTTATGTCAGTAGTAGAGATCCATGTTCAAGAGCTTGTTGAAGAATATAGAAGACAAGAAGAAATCACAAGTTCAAGATGTTGTATTGAATTTTTAAGTTGAAGCCCAGAATTTCTCTAAGTACTTACTAGGGAACCTATGTAGAAATTCCTATCTAGAAATTCTAGATAAGTTTCTACTTAGAGCCAAGTAGAAATTCTGGAGGTGGAAATATTTTCTAAGTACTCAAGGAAGGAAGCTATCTCGAATTTCCTATGTAGAAGTTCTATTTAATGTTCGAGATAGAACCTAAGTAAAAATTCCTATGTAGAAGTTCTACTTAATGTTCGAGATAGAACCTAAGTAGAAATTCCTATGTAGAAGTTCTACTTAATGTTCGAGATAGAACCTAAGTAGAAATTCCTATGTAGAAGTTCTACTTAATGTTCGAGATAGAACCTAAGTAGAAATTCTTATGTAGAAGTTCTACTTAATGTTCGAGATAGAACCTAAGTAGAAATTCCTATGTAGAAGTTCTACTTAATGTTCGAGATAGAACCTAAGTAGAAATTCCTATGTAGAAGTTCTACTTAAAGTTCGAGATAGAGCCTAAGTAGAAATTCCCATGTAGAAGTTCTACATAGATGACAGTTTCAACATGATACATGGCATCATCTGGTTGGCCAATTTCCAAGCTTTCAAGGCAAGATAAGATTTACGTGGACAACATTGGGCCACTCATATCTTATCTTTTGAAGACTACAAGTCATAGATTACAAGTAGTATAAATAGAAGTACTTGTGTAATATTTCAAAGAGAGCAATATTAAGAGAAACACTTGTAAAAGAGAGAGAGAGAGTATTCACAGAGTTTAGTATCATTTACTACTCTCTTTACTTCTGTTGTACTAGTGTAATGAATGTTGTAGCAACCCTTTCAAGTTATATATAAGACATATATTCCTTGAATCATTGTGTTCATTTATTACATAGTATTTATTGCTTCATAAAGATAAAAAGTTGTATTCACCCCTCATCTACAACACATTTGGACCTAACAGTTGGTATCAAATCCATCTGTTTGACATACAAAACATGGATCCTTGTGTTTGGTAGAAGATTAGTGAGTTTTCATTTCCAGATCTACTTTTCAAGTATTTCTTGAAAAGTGTGCTTTAATTCTTTTCTCAGTGAAAACTCATCCTAAAAATTATTTAAATACTCCAGGTGTGATTATTTAGCTTGGGTGGATTTTAGATAATTTTTGTGAATTATACTGGGTACTTTGGTTTGTGGTGTTCTTCACGTATTCATCACTGTTCTTGATAAAGAAGACAAACCCAGCAACTTTTGATTTTCTTTTCAAAAAACAAAAAGTGAAAAAGGTTTTATTGGCTTTTGATTGGACAACATACTCACTGCAAAAAAAGAATTTATAGAAGACTATGTACCTATCACGTGGGTGTTAGGTGAGTTAGGTGAGATAAGACACAAAAGTCAAAAAGTGTGAAAAATAATATTGTTTATTCAATATTAAAAGTGACCTGCAGCAAATTTTCTTTAAGGACAAAAGTTCTACATATAATTTCTACTTGAGAATTTCTACTTGAGAATTTCTACATAGAAATTTCGACTTGGACAGAATTTCTACTTGGTGAAATTTCGACTTAGGCAAAAGTTCTACATAGATTTTCTACATAGCCTAGTCTTGGAGACTTAGAAATTTTTGGTGACCAGGATTTGAACTTTAATTTATTCTGAGATAATTTGATTTTCTCTTAATTACTACTCAAGTAATAAGAAAAATTTATTATCTCTACTCTAAATCTACATTAAGATGGCACCTAAAAATCAATTCAAGATTCCAATGTTCAACCGAGATCACTATGAAGAATGAGTTTTGAAAAAGAAACTCTACCTTGATTCCGTTAATCCTGAATATCTGGAAGTCCTTAACAAGGGTAAATTTGTTGCGATGGTTGTTGTTCCTGAGCATATGGAAGGAGATGTTATTGTACCACAACGGTCTGAGCCTAAAAAGACAGCGGACTTTTCAGATACTGATAAGGAGCAAATAGCTTTCGATACGTCCGTATGACATACCTTGATGGAATCCCTAAATCATTAAATGTTTAATGTAGTCAAAGGACTAACTACAGCTAAGAAGATTTGGGATAAAATAGAGGTCGTCATGGAAGGTACCACTGAGGTCAGAAACAACAAAACACTTATACTCAAGATGGAGTATGACACCTTCAGAATCAGAAAAGGAGAACAGACTGGACTACCTGGCATCTCTATGCAAGACTTAAAGATTATTCTACTGGGAGATTACAGGAAGTTCGTGCTAACACTGCAGATCATCTAGAAAACAGGGTTTCAGCCATAGGGAATCTAAGGATACAACCACATTATCTTTAGATGAACTATTTGTGTGCTGAAGGCCTATGAACTAGAACAAGAGCTGAAGCAGATAATATTTGGTAAAGCAGGTTGTTAGCATATCCACTGTATTTGTGACCCAGAAACCAAATTTGATTGACATCAAGGTTGAGAACCTCTGAACAGAAACGAATTGATCCTAGAAGCTGAATTGAAGATGTTGTAGCTCGAGGTAGTGGTCAAGGTGTTATATGTAAATTTGACACATTGGAATAACCTGAGAACTGGATGACTAGTCAAGCCTGCATGACAACTGGAAGTTCAGTAACATCAGATTTAGACGGAATCCCAATTCTTAATCTAAGGTCCTTACCTATAGATTCCGTAAAGGAGATTTTCAAGATCAGTTCAAGAGGCGGTTGCAAGACAGGGATGGTTTTAAAGACAAGATCAGGGGTTTGCTACACAGTTTGAAGAAGCCTGTACAAGCAAATGATGACAGACATTATTTTGGATTGTAGAAGGAATCTCAAACATTAGTGAGGATGCAGCAAGGGAAAGCATTTGTTGATGAAGTTAAATGCAAGGCTGATTCTATCTGTGACAGTGATGAACCAAATAGATATCTGACATCAATGACCAACACTGGAGATGAATCAATAAGCACTTCACAGGTACACATTCTAACCAGTATACTTTTATCTAATTCAGAACTGTATGATTATTAGGTATTGAAATGTATTATATTCATGTTAGCATGTTAGCATCTTAGGACTTAAATGCTTAATTGATTGCTAAGAATAAGATTGCATGCTAGGATTCATGAGTTTAAATTAGTACATTTCATACTTGATTTTATATGCAGTAAAATGAATATCTAGAATTAGATAGGGTGTTCTAGACGGATAGGTGTATCCCCAAACATTTGCTGGAACTTGATTTAAATCTTCTGTGATTTAATACCTCTGCTAATGTTGTGAAAATTGCTAATAGACAAACAGGTCATAGATCATATATTTAATATTTGTTCTTAAATGGCTTGATAAATGTATGTAGAATTTGATATTGCTCATAATGTCTTATTCAATTATTCTGCATATTCTTGAAATTGTTTATATGCTAATTTTCATATGATTTGCTCGCACTCACATAGTTGCACTTAAATGTCATATCATTTCATGTATTGCTTGTTAAGGAATAAAAGATGGTAGAATTATCATAGTCAGTAAAATATGTAGATTCGAAGCTTAACCTAAAACTGACTTAGGTAATTAGAGATAGTTAAAAATGTTAGACAACGACAGAATGGATTAGACAGAATTAGTAATTAATTTGTTATTTCTTCTATCCATGTGCTTTATGCATATTGAAGCTGTTGTTATCACTGATAATATCTCTAACCCATCTGGACTCAATTGAAATTGAGTACCAAGAAGCTTAATCATTTGTGATTGTAGAGTATGTTATGAAATGCATAAGTTATGTGACTTCGTGACATTTACTGTTCGAGGCATATGATTAAGATTAAAGCTCTACTATTACAATTGGTTAAGAAAGCCTACCCAACGGTAACCTTTGGAGATGACAGCAAATGATGTACAAGGGATTTGGCTATATTTGGAATTGTAATCAGTGGAAGCATCTTTCTTGTGGAAGGACTTAAACACTATCTAAAGGGCACTAGGGAATTCTTTATCAAGGGTTTTCTGGAAAAGTGTTTAATCTCAAACAAGAAGGTTGAAAGCTCACTCAACTGAGAGTGATGAAGTTTGTTCGTAGCTGACATGGAACTAGGATGCAAAGGTGAAGTGAACTTTTCAGTAAAGCTTCATCAGTGAAGAGTTAGCTATGGCAAAATAAGCTCTCACACTTGTTGATCAAGACAATGGATTTTCTGATAAAGATGAAATTGGTGAGATGACTACTTCATATGGAATTCTAACAAGAAGGACATTTTGAAGTATGTCACATAGGGATGTCAAAGAAAACATCACACTGAAGCAAATTATGTCATGGAAAAATATGCTTAGTGGTGATTGATGTTGACAAACCTAATTACAAGTTGGTGATGTTCGTGCATTCAACAGACAAATTGTCACAAATGGTGATTGATCAAATAAGTAAGATCAAGTTGGAAGCAAAGTAAGCTGTGAGAACTTTGAAGTCAGATATTGGAACTGAAATTTCGCGAATGAAGTTCTAAATGAAGTCTGCACTGAAAAGGTACTTTAAAAATGAAGCAATTAACACAGCATGCTGCTTTAATCAACAAGATCGTGAAAAGACATCATTTGAGTTAATGGCCAACCAGAAGAAAACACTGAAGCTCTTTCGTGTGTTTGGAGGGAATTAATTTTTAATGAAGATTTATTTGGGTATCTTAACAAGAAGTTAAGGCTCATGGAATAATTCTCCTTGGCTACTCATAAGTGATTAAAAGTCTGAATGTATCGTTCAACTACACCAAGCTCCCAAGCATTCAAATGAATGACTATTCTGAATCTTTGAAGTTTGACATCCTGTCAGAGTCAAATTCAGATACTGATATTGAAGCTGAAGTTGCAGAAGGAATCAATGACAGACAATGATGATTCAGATCCTATTAGTGGAAATCCACTGTATAAGGTGAAGGATCTTCAACACATCCTAACAGCAACTCAGAGAGAGCAAATAAAAGAAGGATCCACTAGTCGTACTCAACAATGAAGATCAAAGGATTTCATTAAGAACATTTCTGCCAAGACAAAAGGTTTGAAGTCAAATTCAATCCTGGAGTCTAGTTCTTAGTGATCTGGACTCTTGTGTAAAGGCTAGAAGTGCTATGCAAAGTAAATAGTTACTCTTGGGAAAGAGCAATTGTCAACAACTAAAAATTAGTATATAGAAAAGCACTAATTGATCCAGACTGGGTGATTGCAATGCAAAATGATCTCAATCAGTTCGAAGGCAGAAACCACTGAAGCTGGAACCCAGACCACTAAAGTCAAAGCTGAAATTGGTACGGTAAGGGTTCACAGAAACTGGATGACTATTGACATTGTTATGAGGGACAAAGCCAAACTGGTTGCTACAGGTTACTATTAGGTAGAAGGTATCAACGATGATGGAAACAGAATCTTCTGGACTTTTAAGATCAAACAGTAAGCACCAGTGACGAGACTTGATCCTTTGGAGACCCAACAAATAGGACCAAACAAGATGAGGACATAATAATAGGATATCCCTAGCACATGTGGAGCATTCAAGCATGAAGATCTATCAGATGAATGTGAACAAGTACACTCCTGAATGGTGAGCTAGAAGTTGAAGTTGATGTACAACATTTCCTGGACTTTGAAGTTGCAGATCCATTGGAATTCGTATATCATTCTCTTCCCAAACTCTTCTATGACGGAGGTAGGGATTCAAGCAAAACGTCAAGGACATGGTATGACACTCTAACTGTTAATTACTTAAAAATGATTTTACATTAGAGTTGTTATACATATATCTCTCTAGAATGCAAGGCACACACAATGTCATATAAATGTGCTAGTATACCTTGAGTATATTATATGTGAGTCTACTAACGAAAATTTGGTAAGATATATTTTTGCTAAGTTAATGCAGAGTAGGTACAAAATGAGCATATTGGAAGAGTTGCAATTCTTTCTGGATTATAATTAATTCAAAAGAATAATGGCAATTAAAGTAAGTCAATGATCTTTTGAAGATGCGCAATTTGGAAGATTCTAGACCTGCCAAGACTTCTTTCCACCAGACCACTAAGCTTGATCAGGGCAAATCAGGTATATGAACTGAAGTGACAAGCTATAGAGGAATGATCAGTTCATTACTTATTCAAGTGCATAAAGACCATATATTTTATTCTCGATATGCCTATGTGCAAGTTTCCAAGTGAATACTAGAGCATCTTATCGTATAACTAAGTTATGAATTGTTAGATATCTCAGGGGATCACCAATTCTTAGAATCAGGTACCCTAAAGATACTAGGTTTAACCTAATTGGCTATATATATATATATATATAATGTAGGTTGTACGAAAGACATGGAAGTCATTCCTAGAAGTTGTCAATTTCCAGCAACTCTGTTGATCTCTTCACACCACTTAAGGAACAAGTGCATGGACACCAGGTATCATTTCTTTTAAGAGTTGTCCTTAGTCGAATAACTTGCAGATTTTTGCTAAATAACTTGATGAATTTATTTTATCTAAGTTGGTTAGTAAACTTGAGATATTATTAATATGCATATTTGTTGAAAATCGCATCTGCAAGGAATTCTCAAATGAGTTCACAAGTATTACTTTTTCCCTATTTAAAGGACTTGTGAATTTATTTTAAATCCAGTACCTCATACTTTTTGCTATTAGTTTAATTATCTTGCTTACAATGTTTTATGCATAAGTGGTAGTTAAATTACTTAGCATAAGTAAGAAGCATAATTATTTGTATGTTAAATATTTGATGAGTATTAGTCAATGATATCTTACTTAATTGCTCTGATATTTTGCTCTGATATTCTTAAATATTTTATTACAAATAATTGTGATACTTTTAATATTAGTGACGGTATTTAGAATTTCTGTTCTAAATAATTAATGCATATTTTAAAGCTCACTAATATTGGAAGATGAAGTATTTTCTAAGTTATGTGTATAAAATTCTCAATGATTGCCATGTTTATTTGATATATATGCATGTGATTGGCAATTGCTTAGTATAATATAAGTATTTAATTTATTTTGATTTATTTAAATCATGATGATATAAAACAATTCAGTGATATATTGGTTCCATGATTTAAGTAAATTAAAATAAATAAGAAGCATAATTATTTGTAGTATAATTATTATCTTTTATTACTTTGTGATAATTGAATAATATTTTATTACAAAATAATTGTGATATATTGATACTAATGGATTTGCTTAGTTTTTATTCTAAGTAAAAATTGGTTTTTGAAAAAGCCGTTAGTATTAGTATATTTAGTTTTCTTTCTTTGACTGATTTATAAACCTGGATGTATTAAAAAGAAATTTTTGTCTATTTTTTTTCAAAATGTCTTATTCAAAGATACATTCACTATCTATCAGTTTTAGATAAGAAAACTTCAGAATTCTTTTTCAAAACTTCTCTTTTAAAAAACTTTTCTTGAGGATAATTTTTCTCCACTCTCGAAATAGTTTATCCTCTCCCAAAAGCTGTTTTAAAAAAATATTATATTTAAAAGCCTTTTCTCTCTAAAATTTTCTTTTTAAAGTAGTAGAAACTTTGTTACTGCTATTTTATTTGGAAAAATTATTTTAACTTCGAGGTATCAATCACTTGTAAAATTATTTATTTTCAAATACTTGTTTCAATGTATGTTTCACATTGATTCAAAGTACCTAAATAGTAGTTATCGCTTTGAAGGCCTAGTACTGTAATGTTAAGCATCCATCCAACCCCAATTGTCATGTTTTTATTTTAAGATGGGGATATTATCAGGCAGACGAAAATGATGTA
Organism: Oenanthe sinensis; assembly: GCA_028671895.1. NCBI lineage: Eukaryota > Viridiplantae > Streptophyta > Magnoliopsida > Apiales > Apiaceae > Oenanthe > Oenanthe sinensis. Next base: position 4,832,110 of record CM053796.1, on the reverse strand, counting down.
AATCATAATTGTATTATGAGTCGGAAAATCATTATCTTCTATCTGATAAGGATGTTTTACAAAACTGTTTTCAAAACATACAGTATTAAGGTTTAATGGAAAAGAGTCATTTTTATTGAGATAAAATTTGGTAAGAGAGTTGAGTTTCTTATTTGGTGTAAATTCCCGCATTTTATTATGAGAAGTTTACCTTATAAGAAATTCATAAGGGATATAATTTTTCTCTAATACTCCCGCATTTTATTATGGGATAAGTATCTTAAAGAAAATTTCTATTGGGTTCATGCTCTTAAATGATAAATTTTTAGAACCGACAAAACTCTTTTATTAAAAGTGCTTTAATCCAATCCCTTACCATTCCTTCTTATATTTTTACTTCTCCTTGAGATGAAAAATATGTTTTGAAATGTTAAATTGATTATCTTTTTATCTTACTTGATTGATTCTATCCATTTAGCCCCCAGTGGCTACAGAAGCTGGCCAAGAGGTTGAAAACCCATCAATCTCTTACCCAGGCCATAATACCAAACACTGATTCATCCACTTCCATATATTAACCCTTGGAGATATAAGGAACTTATGTTAGTTAAAGGTTGATAAGGGAGAAACTGCACTTGATGCAACAAATAAGGATGAAGTCGGAAGTGCACCCACATCTCTACCTCCAGCGAAGTAAAGAATTATATAACTGAGGTAACTGTAAGCTCATCTGTATCTTCTCAAAAGGATGCAGAGCTGAAAAGACAATAAAACTGTCTCTAGAATCATTTTCTCAACAGGATGAATCCATTGAAATTCGCTCGTCATCCAGAGCATCTTGTAACGAGTCAAGCACACCACTGGCGCTCACGCTGATGGTAAGCCTAAAAAGATAAATTCTAGGTACACATTGCAAGACGTGCACAATGTGAGGTATAGGCATTCAGAGGAGATACAGACTCTAGCCATACATTACATTGTCCAATGTATCTACCTCAAACAGAAGTTAATCTTCTGCATCCCGAAAGGGAGATCTCTTGTTCAGATTTATCTGGACTTGAGAGGCAACTACTTGACAAGAATTCTTCGGATAATTCAAATAGGGTATTTATTCAAAATTCCCGTCACAGGGTTACGAGGGAAACGTAGGCTCTAACTTGCCATTCATTACATTACCTACTACGTCGCCCCTCCTGGAAGGAACATTTCCAGATCCTGAAAAGGAATGTTCACCTCCCATTTACGGAGAAGGTGTGAGGCAACTCCTTGATAGAACAAGGCAGGATTCCCTAACATATTTTAAAATCTTGGGATAACCCATCTCAAAGAGGTGAGGCTCCACTAGACAGTGATTTAGCAATTGCTATTGAGTCTGGTGCTGAGACAGTGCTTATGCATGATAGATCAAAAACATCTCAATGAGGCAATTCTCCACTTGATAGTGATTCAGTTCATATTGATGAATCAGGTGATGAGAATAGGAATGAATTGACGGATTTCACTTGCAGGTACAGAAGGCTATATTTGAAATGCAGAGTGAAAATGAGAGAGAGAAACACTTAAGTGAAAGTGAGGGAGAGATACACTTGAGTGAGAGATAGGGAGAGAAAGAGTGAAACACTTAAAAGTGCTCGACACTTGAGTGTAAACACCAACAGAACATAGTAGAAGTGAGGAAACTATAAGCCAAACACTTACCCTTGCTACTTGCTACTTCTGAAAGAAAAGTTACTATATTTTTTCCCGATCAATGACAGACGAGAACTTTCTTTAGAAGACAAACCATTCAAAAAAATGGGCCATTGGAGGATTCTTCAACTAAGGGGGAGAAGTTATAGTTATAAGAAGAAAAATGAGAAGTAAATAAAGTCTTATCTTCGTAATCTTGGGAAAAGCTAATATCCTAAAGGGGTTCGTATCCTAGATCCTTAAGGGAAGATCCTTAGAAAAAGGGGTTCGTATCCTTGGGAGAAATTAATATCATTAGGGGGAGATTTTAGACAAGAAAAAGAAAATCTTATCTTCTGATCCTGAGGGGAAATAACAGAAATATGAGAGAATCAAGAAACTTTATCCTATACTTAAAAGGAGTTGTCAGAAGAGGATTCCTCATCCAAGTAGGAAGAACATAGAAGAATTGACACTTCCATTGATTTTCTAAAGGGAGTAGAAGAAAAAGAAAGAGAATCACATTCTTAGGGGAAGAACATTATTTGAGCTATGTTCTGTTCTCTATTGAAGATGTTCCTAGGAATATTGATTCTTATGAAGCTCTGTTCATGATAAGTTCTTTAAGTTCAAACTATGAAGGATTTTGAAGCAGAGAGAGCTCAAACAGACAGAAATGAAGATGATACAACTTGAATATCAATTCAACGTTAGAGGAACAAACATTTTTCATTTCAGTTACACAAGAATTCTGGAAATGCATAATCTGATCCAGAAAAACCAGTAGCATTATTTACAAGTCTCGGACGATTAATTTTTCTAGTTGTTAGTTGAGTTATCCTCTCTATGGAATTTGTTTGCTAAAGTTTAACAATCAAATAGGGGGGAGATTGTTGGAAATTATGAAGCTGTATGAATAGTAATCGTGATAACTCAACACTAGAACATGACAAGTAAATAATACTACGTCTACACAGAAATCAATACAAAATGAAGACAAAGTAATTGATACAATTCAACATGTTAATTATGATAAATCAAAGAGGAAATCATTGGAAGAAGTTCAAGTCGAAGTTGTTCATGCCTCAATGATTTGTAACTTAAAGAATCAAGATCATAACTATCAGTATCAATAAGGCTAATTGATTTCAAGTGAAGAAGCAAGAAAGCAACTGTTGGAAAGCCACATTACTAATTGAATATGGTAATCTATTCAGAAGCAAGAACCCTATCAAGACTAGTCACTTTTGAGCCAGACCATTGCATCAAGTGTCAGGACATTGATAGCAAGTTTATGTCAGTAGTAGAGATCCATGTTCAAGAGCTTGTTGAAGAATATAGAAGACAAGAAGAAATCACAAGTTCAAGATGTTGCATTGAAGTTTCAAGTTGAAGCCCATAATTTCTCTAAGTACTTACTAGGGAACCTATGTAGAAATTCCTATCTAGAAATTCTAGATAAGTTTCTACTTAGAGCCAAGTAAAAATTCTGGAGGTGGAAATATTTTATAAGTACTCAAGGAAGGAAGCTATCTCGAATTTCCTATATAGAAATTCTTGTGTAGAAGTTCTACTTAATGTTCGAGATAGAACCTAAGTAGAAATTCCTATGTAGAAGTTCTACTTAATGTTCGAGATAGAACCTAAGTAGAAATTCCTATGTAGAAGTTCTACTTAATGTTCGAGATAGAACCTAAGTAGAAATTCCTATGTAGAAGTTCTACTTAAAGTTCGAGATAGAGCCTAAGTAGAAATTCCCATGTAGAAGTTCTACATAGAGGACAGTTTCAACATGACACATGGCATCATCTGGTTGGTCGATTTCCAAGCTTTCAAGGCAAGATAAGATTTACGTGGACAACATTGGGCCACTCATATCTTATCTTTTGAAGACTACAAGTCATAGATTACAAGTAGTATAAATAGAAGTACTTGTGTAACATTTCAAAGAGAGCAATATTAAGAGAAATACTTGTAAAAGAGAGAGAGAGTATTCACAGAGCTTAGTATCATTTACTACTCTCTTTACTTCTGTTGTACTAATGTAATGAATGTTGTAGCAACCCTTTCAAGTTATATATAAGACATATATTCCTTGAATCATTGTGTTCATTTATTACATAGTATTTATTGCTTCATAAAGATAAAAAGTTGTATTCACCCCCCCTCTACAACACATTTGGACCTAACACATACCTACTTTGCATTAGCTTAACAAATCTACTACACATTTGATCGTTAGTAGAACCAAATATAATGTCACCACATATACTTGTACTAATATCATGTCATTTTTATGCATTTTATGAAACATAGTCTTATCTATAACACCTCTAGTGAATCCATTTTCAAGTAAGAATATAGATAGAGTGTCATACCATGTCTGAGGTTCTTGCTTTAAGCCATAGAGTTCTTTGAAGAGAAAGTAAACAAAATCTTCAAATTATGGATCTTCAAACCTCGAGGGTTGTTCTACATACACTTCTTCTTCAAGCTCACCATTCAGGAATGCACTCTTCACATCCATTTGATATACTTGAAGTTGGAATGTGTTGCGAATGCCAGAAACATTCTGATAGCTTCAAGACTTGCCACTGGTGCATATGTTTCATCATAATCTATTCCTTCTTCTTGGGAATAACCTTTAGCAACCAGTCTGGCTTTTTCCTCGTAATAATGCCATCTTCATCCAGTTTATTTCTGAATACCCACTTTATGCCGATTATAGACTTATTCTTTGGCCTGGGTACCAGCTTCTAGACTTTTTGTCTTTCAATTGATTGAGTTCTTCTTGCATAGCAATAATCCAATCTGGATCTTTTAGAGCTTCTTTTACTTTCTTTGGCTCTATTTCAGAGATAAAACTAGATAATAAATAGTCATTCTGAGAAGCACATCTAGTTTGTACTCCAGCATCTGGATCTCCTAGAATCAACTCAAAAGGGTGATCTCTACTCCACACCCTACGCCTAGGCAGATTTGCCCTAGATGATTCAGCCTGATTATCATTAAAGTGCTGAGTCCTGTTAGTAGATCCTTCAGTTGCTCCCCCTGAGCTACTGCTTGGTTGAGAATGAGATTCTCTGCCACTACTAGTAGTTTCTGTGAATCTTCCACTGTTTCCACTACTAGGGTCAGAATCATCATTGTTGCTATTCTCATTTGGTGCTTGATTTTCTGTTACAGCTTCAGGTTCTATTTCACCTTCATCTGAGTTCATATTTTCAAACTACAGAGTTTCAGTGTTATCAGTTCTTTGCAGACTTGGGAGCTTGAGATCATCGAAAGTTACATTCATACTTTCAATGACCTTTTTGTGTTCAATCACATAAACCTTGTATACCTTAGATTCCAGAGAGTAGCCATGAAATATGCCTTCATGAGCCTTGGATTTAAACTTTCCTAGATGTTCATCATCTTTCAGTATAAAGCACTTAGCTCCAAACACATGAAAGTATTTCAATGTTGGTTTCTTGTTTTCCATCAACTCGTACGAAGTCTTATCATGATCTTTATTTACCAGGGTACGGTTCTGAGTATAACAAGCTGTGTTGACTGCTTCAGTCCAAAAGTATAGAGGTAACTTAGCTTCATTCAGCATTGTTCTTGCTGCTTCAACTAAAGTCCTGTTCTTCCTTTCTACTACATTTTTTTGTAGAGTTCTGGGCGCTGAATATTGTCTTGAAATCCCTTTCTCAATACAGAAATCATTCAGGGCTACATTCCTGAATTTTGTCCCATTGTCAGACCTTATTTTCCTGACAGGCAAATCAACTTCTAATTCTATCTTCTTTATGTGATCAATAATTGTTTGAGGGGCTTCATCCTTTGAGGCTAGAAATAACACCCACGTGTACTTAGAGTGGTCATCTACAATTACTAGAGCACATCTCTTCCGTGACATAGACATGATGTTGACTGGACCAAATAAATCCATATGCAGAAGTTGTAGTGGTTCAATAATGTCTGATGAATCTTTGCTTCAGTGAGATGCTTTCTTTGACTTCCCCTTTTCACATGCTTCACATAAACCTTCTTGACAGAATTTCATCTCAGGTAAATCTCTACCCAATTCCCTCTTAACTAAAGAGTTCATTGCCTTGAAGTTCAGGTGTGAAAGTTTCTTATGCCATAACCAACTGTCCTCTGTTGAAGCTTTGTTGTAAAAATATTGAATTTCACATTTTCTTGCAGAGAATAAGTCAGTCACAAAGAGATTCTCCTTTCTCACTCCTTGAAGATCAAGGTTCACATCTTTCCTGTTTTGGATTGCACATCTTTTCTTTTCAAAAGTTACTTTGTAGCCCTTGTCAGTGAACTGACTAATACTTATAATATTGTGCTTTAATCTGTCTACAAGAGAGATATTTTCTATGATAACATTTATAATTTCTAGATTGCCATGTCCCATTGTGAATCCCTTGCTGTTATCTCCAAAGGTCACTATCAGGCCAGCTTTCTCAATCACATCTGATAGCAGGGCTTTATCACCAGTCATATGCCTTGAACAGCCACTGTCGAGGATAGTCAAATCAACGGATCACAATCAATGGATAAAGTGATTGATGGATAGTCAAATATCCATTGATACATCAATTGATCAATGCATAACATATCCATCGATGGATAAGCAAAGAAGGATCGATTGATAGGCTTCAAAACATCAAGGTTTCCCAAATTAGTTAAAGACAAATGGAATGGAATTTTTGCAGAACACTGAATCAACGGAAGATAGTACTATGTCGAGTCTATTACTGCAAATTGGGAGAAGACAAGCCAAAAGATAAAGAGTATTCAAGGAGTCAAATATTTTTACACAACTCAGAACAACTTTATCTACAAAGGGAATGAAACCAATGTTGAATAAGAAAAGTAATGTTTCTATTTCAAGATTTATTCTAGGACAAAGGAAAAGTGTATCTGTAAGTGAGATATGTGTTTCAGTATAAATACACATATCCCACAAGCACTTTTCCTAATGCAACTGAGCTAGAATTACTTTGTCTATTCTCACAAGCTTAGTAACAATAGCAAATCTAATTGTTATTGTAACTTTGTAGCTGGAATTATTTTCTAGTACAGTTGTAGCAACAAAATTAATAAACATATTAATTTTAAAGTTTAAACACTGTGTCATGATCTACTTGTTTGTTTGCATTTAAAACTTGTTAAACATTAATCTTATTTGTTGTTATTAAGATTAGTGATTATTTAACAAGTTGCATTCAACCCCCCCCTCCCCCCCCGGGGGGGCGCAACACTCATTCTGTTTAACAACAACTTCATCAAATCATGCAGATTTATTGGCAATACATGAAGCAAATAAGGAATGTATCTAGTTGCGGTCTGTTATTCAACATATTTGGAAATCATGTGCATTATCAAATATCTCAAACAGTCCTACAGTTATGTTTGAAAATAATTCAGCATGCATTAAATAACTTAAGGAAGAATACATTAAAGGAGATCGAACAAATCACATCTTGCAAAAATTCTTCTATAGCCATGAGCTCCAACAAAATGATGACATTGATGCACAATAAATTCGTTCAAGTGAAAATCTAACAGATTTACTTACAAAGTCACTACCCACATCAACATTTGAAAAGTTATGAAATAATATTAGCATGCGTAGATTAATGAACTTGCTATATCAAGATGTCAAAGTGTGAGATGTTTTATTCGGGAGGACCGTCCTTTTTTTCTTTCATCAAGGTTTTTATCCTATTAAATTTTTTTTGCAAGATTTTAACGATCCAGACAATCTTTGTAATAACTCACATCGACAATCAAGACGAAGTGTTGCAAATAATGATTGTCAATGTAAATACAAAGAAATTGTCAAGCCACAGTTGTATGTTACAATTCCAATACACGAAGGCTCATTTCCTATGATGTAAACTTAAAGCTTTCCTATTGGTTCGCGGTTATAATTTATACTATAAATAGGAGGTGCATCAGCTCATTTGGATGTACATAATCGAGGAAAGTTTATATAGTATTAGAAGTCACTTTCTCTATCACTCTATTTCATCTATTATCATTAGTACTACTACTAGTAGTTAAAGAATTATAACAGAGGGTCTTTATTTTTTATATGTTAAAACAATCATCCAACCAAGGGTGCACAAGTGCACACGGCTTGTCCAAATTGACAGAACCGAACATTCAACCCTCTTTTCCGCGTTATAAAACCGTAATATTGAATGGGTTAAAAAAGTTTAAATCGAATATAATGGGTTAAATATGATCGTATGAATTATATTAAAACTTTTGTATAATAAATTTTATATTTTTATATATAATATACTACTATATATTATATACTTTCATTAACAAATTTATTATTAAATTTTGTGTGTATATCTGTGTGTGTTTTATCTAATATTCTATTTTATTAAAATTTTGATATTAATCAAAATGAAATATTACTATTAAATTTATAAATTATATGCACATTATAGTAAATTACATATCATGAGTTCCGTTCAAAATTTTCCAAATTACTATCCCCGTGGTATGTCACTGATGACGGATTTAGGAATTTATGTTGAGGCACAATTAATTTATAGAAAGGAGATGTGTGATATTGTAAATAATTATCCTCTCTCAAAAAAATTATTTTAATTTATTTAATATAAAATTTGAATAAAATTTATTTGATTTTAATTTTATTAAGAAAACTTATTTATTTATTTTGTTTTTGTTGATTCAAAATATTACTTACATATTTCCACTACATTATATATCATACCATATTAAAGACATCATAACAGTTATTATTATAATTATTAATAAAATTAAATCTAAAATTATAATGATAACACTATCAACAAATATTTCCTCCGTTCCAAAATAATTTTATGTTTGACTTTTTAATGGTTAAATTGATTATAATTTTACTGAAAATTATATTTAATATAAAATTGAAACTTTTTATAAAATATATATCATTGAGAAGTATATCTATTTATTTTAAAATGTACTTTTCAATTTTTTAAAATTATAAAAAAAATTCCTATAATTTTTTGAAATGATAAGAAAGTTACCTAAGATGTATTGAGATTCCTTATTCTCTATATTGAAATAAAGTCCAAATAAACTAAAATTATTAAAACTAGAAATATAAATTTAAATCAGCTTACTTTTTAATGTGATAATAAAAATATTTTTAATTTTGATTTTTCCTTGCGATGTATTTTACTATAATTGATGCAATTTTTATTATTTTACTTTCTAATATTTTTATGTAAGATTTATTCTCATTTTGTTGAAATTCTTATTTTGAGTGGGGGTGTTTTCTCATTTAACCGTGGGGGGCGGGGGCATTAAACTAAATTTTCATGCATGTCATGGAAGTTATTTAAAGTTTTCACAATTTCATTGAAGTGGGGAAGAAGAATGGCACGAATGTGAATATGAAAGCGAAGTGCGGAGAAAATCAAATCAAATTACTTTTATCTTAGAAGTTCATTTTCTTTATAAATATAATAGTTTTCTTTGTGGTAGAAATATGGAATAAAATAATATTTAAAATTTTTGAGGAAACGGACTAGAATCTAGCAAGTCAAATTCAACTCTTATATTTTGAAGTAAACTGATCTGTCACACACTACTATAAATATTGGTCATTTTCTTGCAAGATCATGCACAATTTCCACATTCTACTGCAGCCCATTGACTTTAAAAGTATCCCAGTTCAGTCAACTCTATGTTTCTTTGAATATATAGGAGTACCATCCAACTCCACTTTCACATAATCAAGTGATACAGCACAATAATGGCCAAGACACTAAGCTTGATCATATCACTTGTGCCTTCCATATTCATGCTCATGCTCATGCTCATGCCATGCTTATCTTGTCCTGCTTATCAAAAACAATCCCTTCTCCAGTTCAAATCATCTGTAGTCACTATTTTTAATTCCTTAAATTCATCATCCGAAACATCGTTTTTCGGGTTAGAGTCATGGAACTCCAGTTCTGATTGTTGTAAATGGGATGGAGTTGTTTGTAGTTTGCGTTCTCGTGACGTAACAGCTCTACACCTTGACTCTGTGCTTCTCATGCCTACTGATGATTCTGTTATAGTGAATTCAAGAATCCTGGACCCTCTTTTTCACATTAGATCCTTAATGCTTGTTGACGTGTCCTCGAATGGTATACAAGGAGAAATTTCAGGAAAAGGGTTGGCAAATCTTACTAAATTAGTTTACCTTGACATGAGACAGAATAGCTTCAGTGGCTCAATTCCGGTGGAACTTTTTCACTTGAGGTTCCTGCAGTTTCTTGATTTAAGTGCTAATTTACTCCAGGGTGAATTAAGTAGTGAAGTTGGCAACCTTGAAAATTTAAGGACATTAAAGTTGGATGAGAATTTTCTTCGTGGAAATATTTCTGCACAAATTGGAAATCTGAGAAAGTTGCAGCAGTTTTCTATTCGCCAGAACAAATTTTCGGGTGGGATTCCAGATTCAATTTTGAATTTGAAGCAATTGGAAGTGCTTGATCTGAGTAAAAATCAATTATTCACGCAGATTCCAAGTGAGATTGGAAGGTTGTCCAACATTTCTACTTTGGCATTGAGCAAAAACATTTTCACCGGTCTCATACCGCCTTCTATACGCAACTTGAGCAAATTAGAAACACTTCTGCTGGAAAATAATAGGCTTTCTGGGGAAATCCCCACCTGGTTATTTGACATGGAGAGTCTGAAGAATTTGTATCTTGGAGGAAACGAGATGATTTGGAATAATAATGTCAAAATTGTTCCCAAGTGCATGCTTTCTAAACTCTCTCTCAGATCATGTAAAATTGCTGGAGACATTCCAGAATGGATTTCCACTCAAAAGAATCTTGATTTTCTTGAACTGAGTGACAATCAGCTTACGGGAAGATTCCCTATTTGGCTTGCTGAGATGAAAGTTGGAAGTATTCTATTGTCGGATAACATGCTTACTGGTTCAGTCCCATCTCGCCTCTTTCAATCTCTTGATTTATCGGTTCTGGCTCTGTCAAGAAACAATTTTTCTGGGGAGTTGCCTGAAAATATAGGTGAAGCAAATGAGATCATGCTACTTATGCTTTCTGGAAACAATTTTTCGGGGCCCATTCCGAAATCCATTGCAAATATTTACCGACTCTTGCTACTGGACTTGTCAAGAAATAGATTCTCTGGCAACACATTCCCAATTTTCGATCCTGATGGCTTACTTGCTTATGTTGATCTCTCCTCTAATGAACTATCAGGTGACATTCCTGTTTCATTTTGTACAGGAACTAAACTTCTTGCATTGGGAGATAATAAGTTCTCTGGAAAGTTGCCGAGGAACCTGACAAATATGAATCAGCTTGAACATCTGGATCTCCATGACAACAACATTACTGGTGAATTCCCAGAACTTCTTTCCCAAATATCCACTCTTCAAATTCTTAATCTGCGCAACAACTCTTTACATGGTTCACTACCATCCAACTCATTCTCCAACCAGAGTAATCTTCGAATTCTTGATCTCTCAATCAACAATCTTGGTGGAAGTATCCCTTCAGAGTTGGGAAATCTTACAGGAATGATTGAAACCCCCACTTCATCTTCATCATCCGATGATATGTTCACGTTCTTAATTGAGTTCAATGACTTACTAGTAAATTGGAAGAAGGCTGTACAAGGTCTCTCAAGTCATAACCTTGAAATCTACTCTTTGCTGGACATGTCAAATAACAAGTTTTTAGGTGATATTCCAGCTTCATTGGGATATCTCAAGGGACTAAAGCTACTTAACGTCTCCAACAACAGACTGTCAGGAAAGATACCTCAAAGCTTCGGAGACTTGAAGAGTGTAGAGACATTGGACCTATCAAACAACAATATATCTGGTTCGATTCCACAATCATTTACAAGGTTGAAACAACTCTCTTTACTGGATGTGAGCAACAACAAGCTAAGTGGGAGAATCCCACAGGGTGGACAAATGGACACAATGAATACTCTGAGCTATTTTGCTAATAACAGTGGATTATGTGGGTTGCAAATTGGAGTAAAATGTCCAGATGATCAGCTAACACCTGATGCAGAAGGTGAGGATGATGATGCTGAACAAGAGCCATGGTTCTTGTGGGCAGGAGCATTTGTTGGATTTTCACTTGGGTTCGTTACATCAGTATTAATAGCATTTGTTAGTGGCTACTTTGTTTTACCACCACCAACAAAACTGAAGTACTACTCAATTCAGTATAGGGACAGAACAAAGAAAAGTGTTATCGGTTCAGGAACTAATGTGCTTTGCTGTTAATGTTTTTAGATCACTAAGGCTTAATACATCTTTAGTTGTACTACTTATTAATGCAATTTGTAATAGTGAACAGTGAACGAGTTTCATAGCTGAAGTCTCTATACCTATTTTTACATGTGTGCATGTGTCTTTCTGTATAAACATATACTTTCTGGGTATATATGACTGGTAACACGATATCAAACTAAGCTATTTAGCATACAGAATAGTTGGATCATGGATGTTTCATGGCTTATGTTGCAGGCAATGAGATGATCTGAACGTGGAGTATAAGCGACCACAAATTTAAACTAGATTAAACTTGAATGCTAGTTTCCTTAGTACTGTATCTATGCTAGAGAAAACAATGACAGAACAGAAAGGGGGAAGGATCAAATTAACTGTGATTCATTGAAATGGAAGAATTAAACACAAGACTAGCGGGAAACAGTATTTTCATATTCTAATGAAGGCACAGGAGTACCCAAGCCTATTCTCCCCAGAAATTATTATATATGCCAGCCAGCAGCAGCAAAGCAACAAATAAGAAGATAATTTAATGACAGATTTCAGCTTCGATGCAGCTCCAGTTATATTCCATGCAACTGAGAAGTCTCCTTTGTTACGTTTTGCATCTTCGGGCATTTTGTAACCGCAATAAAAAAAAAGAATGGGCTAATGAAGCAGCATCAAAGAATGACACAAACACAACCCCTGCTGTCTTCATCATAGTCAATATCCCATATTTCACTGTTTACAAATACATGGTAAATGATACAAAATTAGCTTGCAAGAAAAAATAAAAAAATAATAATAATCTAACATGTTACATAGGGCTCCAGCCTCCAGGCCTGCAATATTATAATAAACAAAAAATTTTCTGCAGATGTAACAATAAATAGGACCTCGACCTTCCTGTTCTCACCAAATTCTTAATAGAATTCTAGACGGCAATGAGGGAGCTAAAATTATGTGCAATTTGCTATAATTTTTATCTTAATCATAACGTCAGAAATTATACCAGTATAAAGAGTCAGCTTGAAAATTATTCATCCTCATTTCCTTTAGAAGTATGTACGATTATCTAAAGTCTTGTTTTCCTGATGACATTGGACACAAGATACCAGGTCACTCGGTCACTACCAAGAAAACAGTTTCTCCCTGGATACATCCAATATCTTCCACATAGATAAGAGAATACCATAATACTTTTTTTCCTTGCTACTTATTTTTATCATCAAACTAAAAAAGTAGATACCATAAATCAGCCTGAAAGATTTACAACTTGAATTGTACAGTTTACCCAGATCTTGTGTTCTGCTCCACCAAATTGACTGAGCCCATCTATGCCAAATTGACTGAGCCCATCTACACGTGATTTATTTTTATTTGCTAAATATCTACGTGTGATTTATGAGTTTAATTTAAAGTTTAATAGAGGTTAGGAGGTAAGCTGTTACCTTATGATTTAGTTACATCTTCATGTGATTATTTGGTGTTCTTTACTCTTCTAGATACCCCCACACTTCTCCTAGGTTCTTCATCTTGTGAGTTGACACTTACTGTTTGAAGTTGCATGATAATGTGTTCCACACCAGCTGCAACTCCAATATATGAGAATTTCTTGGTACGACGTAAGGGAGAATCAGCTTATTATAACTCTTTGGTATCCTTGTCTAGTATATTTTCAAACTTAGTAACAAATATATAATTTTTATCTTATTTCGTTAATTATTTTTTTTATAATAAAGGTATTTGATTACTATTTCCTTGATTTGTAGTTTTGTACAATAATGTGCTTATTCAACACTCAACCTTGTTCATACTGTATCAATATTGTCAGACATAAATTTCAGGTAATGTAACCTGACTTAAAACACTGCCCAGATAATAACGTTAGGCCATGATCCAAACTTTAGAAATTTTTTAATCGAAATAAGTGATCTTCCTCAAATCTGTATAACAAACATGACATAAAGAAACAAACTTATAATTCAGCTTCTAACTTGTCATTCTCGCAAAAATAAAAGTGACTTCTAAATTGATGTCGGAGAAGTAAGAAACAGGTACTTATTATGAATGTGCAATTTGACTTTATAAAAATGAAATTAAAAAACTACTGCTACTTATAAGTAATGAAAGTAACTTCAAGTGACAAGCAACTTTTTTTAAGGTAATCAAAACCGGTAATAAATCATTTAACTTCTACAAGAAGGTGAAATGAGATATTAAGCATAAATGAGTTAAACCCATCTACAGAGATCAGATTGAGTTGCATTGCATGATTGCATACAGATCCATTAACAACGGTATCTCAACCTTAGGAGACAGGATTTAACAATCTTCTGACCAAGAAACAAAGTACTGTACAGGCTTTTTCCTCCTCAATGAGCTTATCGTCCGCAAATTTTCCACTGTATTAGTATACTCTAGTACTCCACAGATTAGCACCCATTTCAATGGATGCTTTTTTTTCCTTTTCCTAATATGTGATTAAACCTCTGAATTTCTTACATTAACCTCTTTCTATAACAAGTTTTTCCCGGAACATGAGAACATAAATTACCAATACTACATTTCATTTTCAGTCCTAAATTGTCTAAGGCAACATCATACTTGCAAAAGTTAGCCACACATTAAAATAAAGTTGCAATTGCTAACAGAACGAGAAAGTCCTAGAGACAAAACCTATATAGCCAAGAAGCATAAACAAAAACATTGAATAGAGTACGCACCTCGATTCAAACTCTTGGACATCGGCAAGTTCTTTGCCTATATTATCCACCCATTGGACTTTCTTCTTTTCGACTTCACCAGGTTCCGAAGCAGCCTCCTTACTTCTAATACAGCTCTTGAGAGCATGAACTTCTGATGCTTGTTCCAACTTGGCATCATCTAAACAACTCTCATCCTTCACCTCAACCGTCTCACCACTCAACTGATCCGTGTTCTTACTAATATTATTAGTAGCCGTACTAACAGGCTCAACTCCTAAAGGAAGGACATGTGGAGTATTATCCAATTTCAAAGGTCCAGAAGTGTAAAGATGAGCAGCAGCAGAAGGTTTGCAAAAGCAAATAAATGAAGGACAATGGATCTTGCAAAATAAAACCCTCATGAAAATGCTTTTCATTAACAATACTACTTCATTTCCACCCTTAATTCAATCCATTCACCAATCAAGAAACATAAAAATCTCAACTCTAACTTCAATTTCAACACTAAACCATTCAAGATAGTAAAATTGACAGAGGACCCATATATTAAAATTACATATACAAAAACACAACCAAAATCAAGAATATTTTCAAGTGTATAGCAAAAAACTTGAATTCTTGGATTGAACTGCCTAAATCACAAATTCCAAATCTAAAGAGAAATGGGTTGCTCTCAAATCCCAAAAAAATCTCAAAAATATCTACATACAATATATATATATGTAATCAAGAAAACTCAACTTTGATGATTATACTAGGTGTTATTGAAGACATGAGACTAGACACATTTTGTAATCTTCTGAATGAGAATGAAAAAGAGAGAACAAGAGGAAATGACCACTATACCCTATATCATAACATAACATGAAAGATGATCATCAAACAAACTGTTGAAACATAATTGAGAGTAATCAGAAAATATTTATTAGTTTAAGAGTTAGATTAGAAAGAAGAAAAAGAAAGAGTAGTTTTTGATTAAGAAGATGAGATTTGATAAACAAAGAGGAAACCAACATTCTATAACATCAAAACATGCTAACTGCAAAGACCTTCTAGCTCAACTTGTACAGGTGGTGGTGGTATTGTAATAGTAACTACTAACTGCCAATCTACCATGTTAATACTCCACCTTTTAATATTACATTTTAAACTTTTGTATGTATATTAAAAAAAAAGATTTTTAGATTTCTTTTAACTTTATTTAAAAGAAATGGACATGAGGATGAGCTCACGAATTCAGTTTTGATATAAACCTAATGACATATTTGTAAATATCAAAAATAATATCTCAATTTACAAATGCAATCTTTTATATTTATAAGAGTTTTTGTTAGACCAGTCAATTTATCACACGACATGAAAATTTAGTTTTATTATCTCTATTTGTATTTTGAGTACAAAACACGGAAGTACACGAATACAAATATACACGGCTCAGATTTAGTGTTGTTTTTGTGTTTACTCTTTGGGTACACGACACGAAATAAAATAAATAAATAAATAAATATTTTATATATAGATATATTATTTTTATTATAGGTATATGTATATTTATTTATATAATTATACATAATTTTATAATTTTGTATGTAAATATGATGTAAATATATATATATTTAATATATATTTATAGAAAGAGGTTAACCTCACTTATTAGTTGCAGGTTAAATGACATCTATTTGAATATATCCGGCTAAAAATTGAAGATTAAATTAGCCCTATATCAAATGCATCACATATAAATACACACATATTTTATATGTTAGTTTTTATTTATTCAACATAATTCTTAAACGTTAATTTGTAAAGTTGTTTAACCTGATATATTGTTATATGAAGTTAATGTGATACCCATTATTCTCTTTATAAAAAAATATATATTTTTTTACTAATTTGAGTTATAGCCTTATAAATGAGGATGAAATTCTCGGGGTGAGTCAGGGTCGAAAACGACAGATGATAAGTTCTTAACACTTGGACTATCCAACCGTGCTCTTATAGAAATATATTTAATAATATAATATTTTATTATATTTATCTATTTTTTATATATAACACGAAAACACGATATAAAAAGTACATTACACGAAAGTATAGTATATAAACACGAAAGTATACGAGTTCTAAATATGTCGTATTTGTGTTTAACATTTTAGTACACTAATCACAACACGAAACGAAGGAATGTCCACGTCTAGTTTTTGTTATAAACTCATGGTATTACGTAATGATTACCTCATGGCCATGATTCTCATTGTATTATATATATATATATATATATATATATATATATATATATATATATATATATATATGTGGATATAAGTTATTATTAAAACTAGTAAATTAAGAGTTAATATTACAATTTTGTTTAAAAAATATATTAAAAATAGATAAATAATATAAAATAAGAAACATTATAAAATAGACTACTGAAAAAAAGAGACACAAAGCATCATTATTTATACCGGTACCTTATTGCCCTCTTGTGCAATCACCTTTTTTAAATACAAACTTGCTTTTCCACCAACCAACATATTATTAAATATTCCTGCTTCTTTTAGTTTAATATTTAAATAATATACTTTTTTATTCTTTAAGGGTAGAACTAGAACATGATTGTTGTTTGTGTAATTGTGCAAGAATATGGTCTATAAATTGTTAAATCAAGACATTAATATATTCGTGTTTGTTTACATTTTTGTTTTGATTTCTTAAAATTTTAAATTCAAATAATAAATTTTATGTTTTATTTGTATAGTATATAAATTATTAACTAATAACTAATTAATTTAGTAATATTATTAGTTTATACATGTAAATATGATGAATTATGAGTAAATATTTCTATTTTTTGGTATCTAACTATTTTTTTTAAAGCTATATATAATTGGGGGTGTTTTGTTTTCTCTTATTTTATAAGAACACATATGCTTATTTTTAGAAAAAAATATATATATTTACATAATTTTTTAAAAATTAAATACTTATTTTTTTAAAATAAAAACAAACTGGTCCCATGTTTATGCCAATTGACAACCAGATAGCCAACCTCCTATTGTTCTTATATTTTATATTCTGGAAATAAGACATGTTTGATTATAAAAATAAGACATGTTTGATTATATAAACTTTTATAACAACTTTCAATTCTTTAAGATTATGGTACATAACATTGTCACCTGAAATTCAATTTTGTGATATGGACATGGACAATCATATTTCATAGTTGTAAATTGTGGAGTTGGACTCGAAATCATTATTTTATAAAATTTAAATAAAAAATATATTGTGGATTTATACTTTAAATAATAATGCTTGAATAGCAAAAATAAAA
This sequence comes from Oenanthe sinensis, assembly GCA_028671895.1. Taxonomy (NCBI): domain Eukaryota; kingdom Viridiplantae; phylum Streptophyta; class Magnoliopsida; order Apiales; family Apiaceae; genus Oenanthe; species Oenanthe sinensis. Next base: position 4,814,139 of record CM053796.1, on the reverse strand, counting down.
CATGAGTATATGAAGTTATTTACTATTTGAAATTAGAAAGACAAGTAGATACTGTATTTTATTATAGTCATATATATTTAATTAAAGGATATTTTTCTGATATGTCCCAAATTTAAAAACTGCTTACAAATATGTCATATTTTTAATTGTATTTTCAAATATATACCATACACAATTTTCTTCATCTTAATAATTTTAGAAGGACATTTTTATCATTCTAACTTAAAATAATTGAAAATTTAAAATAAATGTAATATAATTATAATATAAATGTAATATTTACATAATATTTATAAATTTCATCCTCTAAATATAAATTTGAAACCAAATTATTTTATTGCATAATCCTAATATACATTAAAAATAAAAAGTTTAAAATAAAATTTCTCCTTACAACGTTGGTTTCACAAAAAATATATAAATAAAAATGAAAATAAAGAAAATAAATAGTGTTAAGCTCTAACCAACCCATATTATATATATATATATAATAAGATTCAAAAATTTAATCATGTCATTATTCAAATAATCACATAATAAAAAACATGTATTTCATGTATAATAAAAAATATGAAAATAAAATAATTATATATAAACTCATTAATTATTAGTTACAAATTATATAAAGTACGTTAAGTAAATCTAATGGTATATTAGCCTTAATATTTATATTTAAGTGTGTTGGTCTCTGATATTGTAGAAGGGAGGTTGAATACAATATCTATATTTAATCACAAAATTTTGCATTTAAAAATATTATTTTAAATAATCATGAAATAATAATTTTAATGAAATACTGTTCAAGTAGAAAATATAATTTAAAACTTCAAAACTATTATAAAATTAATATAATGAAAAGTGTTTATAAATGATAAAATATTCTAGAACGATTTTGACATGAATTGTTCTTGTTTAACAATTATATTTCAAATCAGCACAGAAAGTCTGTAAATATTACAGTGCGCAGACAAATTACTGAATTTGAATATTTTCAACAACGAAAATAATGAAGAGCCTTCAAGACTTTTGAAATAAGCAGGGAATTTTTTTTAAACTTAGTAAGACTTTTGGAATTGTCGGTAAAACTTTTGAAAAAGTCTTAAATAAAATTTCGGTAAGACTTTTTAATAAAGAGCTCGGTAAGACTTTTAATAAAGTCTTATTCGATAAGACTTTTTAAAGTCTTATTCGGTAAGACTTTTTAATATAGTACAACAAGACTTTCTTTAAATGATAAATAAAAGGTCATTTTTAACTTAATTAATTTCACCAATTTTAATTAAATAATTTATAAATTAAATCAATTAAAGATGAATTAATTTAAGTAGATAAATTAAATAATTAATTAACTTTTGATAGTAGGATTAATTTAGTTTCTTCACTGCACAACCACTGTAAATTTAACTTGAGTCTTCATGTCTTTACTGTCTTCTGTCTGAAAATCACTTAAGTTAGGTGATAAATATTTATTAAATTAGTTGACATGCACTGTTTGATTCATTTGTGTCATACTAAAATAAATATTCTTCACATTTTAATTTTAAAAGATGTGATCTTCCCGTCTTGTTCTCGCTTCTATTTTTGTCTCTAATATTTTCTTTTCTTGGAATCTTTCTGTAGTAGCCACTTGGAATCATCTGTATCTTCTGAAATCTTCTGAATACTATTTCTTTATTTTTCGTCGAGTTTGAACATATTAATAAACTTCTTCCAGTGTAGAGTAGCAACTTCATTAGAACACTTGATATTAGGATTCATTATGTCTAGTTGGCTTTCTTCGTCTTGATTCCTATTATCATATTTATTATTTACTTCTCTTTCTTATCTGAATTGAATTGTCATCTGATTATTACAAATAAGCCTAATCATAAAGCGTGTTAATAAGGTAATAGGACATATTAATAAAATAGATATAAAACGAGATATATTGATAAATGACTATATTAATTTGAGACATATTATATAAATTTCCTTAATTAAAATCTTTGACGGAAAATTCAATACTAGTTGTCTTAATCTCTAATTTCGGCCTCATTTATTTATGAGATTTATAATTACGCAGGAAGTCAAAGTTTCAAGGAAATAGGTCACACCTTTAAAATTTCAAGTTACATAATTATTTTTATTTAAATTATTTACATACTTTCAAGAAATTTTAACTCTAATAATAATAATAATATTAATTTTATTAATATAAATATATATATGAAATTAATTATAAATATTTATAGAAATATTAAATACAAATTAAAATATTAAAATATTCAAAATTGTAATTTAAAATATTTATATCTATTATAAATTATTATAAAAAGAAATAAAATTTAATTATAAACTACTGTAGATATAATAAAACTTTTAATTATAAACTATTATAAAATTTTCTTATAAAACATTTATAAATATAGAAAATTAAAAATATAAATAATTAAAATTTCAAACATTTAATTTTATTTTTGGTGGCAATAATAATCATATTGATACAAAATTAAATAAAAGCTAATTACAATTATTTTAAAATTTGTATATAAAAGACTAAAAATATAAATATTTGACATTATTGTTTAGAAAATATGTGTGTATTATAATTTACTTTAAACATAAATAAATAAAATAATATAAATCATTATAAAAATAAATAAAAAAATTTAATTATAAAATATTATTTACAAAATACAAGGGATGAAATATATTTATACTAAGTGTCACCGTGCCTCACGTAATTGAGTTAGGGTTTTAGAGCATCTCCAACCATGCTCACCTATTAGGTAAAAAGTCTATGTAGCATCATGATATAAATATTAGAACATCTCCAACCATGCTCACATATTAGGTAAAAAGTCTATGTAGCATCATGATATAGATATTAGGTAAAATATTTGTCACTCCAACCATGCAACCTATTAGGTAAAATTATAGATATCCTTCATCTCATCTTCTTCTATATATGTCCGTTGTATGTCTATGTCTATTGAGTCCGTAACCATCATCTAAAAATATTCACGTCATTAAAATTAAAAATTAAACCTAAACCTAGCCCTACACATACACATATATTGTATATTACATTTTTTTATATTATATTGAATATACATGTATTATAATTCTTATTTTATATTTAATACTTTTAATTTTATATAATATTATGTGTAAAAAATATTATTTTATTATTAACCAAATTTATTAATTGTTTATATAATTATTTCAACATACATTACATATTTATAAAAATATTAATAATATAAGATAATTTAATATAATATAATTATATATTTTATAATATATAAAATTAATATTTGTTAATTATTTTTGGAGTATTATAATATTATAACTAAATATCTTTTTGTTAAATATATTTTATTTTAATTTATATTGAATAAAATTAATTAAATTTATTTTAATTATATATTTAATAATAATAATAAATAATATTTTGAATATAGGTAATGATTATACCTATTATCACTGGAACATAAATTCTTATATGTGCCAAATTTTTTAGATAATCACATTTTAGGTAAAAGGTTTTGTTAGTATTGGTGTCCTAGAGACAATACTTTTAATGTTTTATTGAAAACAATTAAGGATTATGTTTTATGTGATTATTTAATTAATATTTATTATGTCTTTATTTACTGCATCATAAATTGAAAGAATAATAAATGTTCTTGGAATATTAATACGTAATATATATCTTTAAGTATGTGACTTAAAAATGAGATTATATGAATAGTATTTTATTCCTAAAATTTCCTAATCAATTATTATTATTTAAAAACAGTAATAATGCAATAAGACTAGTTTGTTTGTTGACAGATGATCACATCTCATTGGTTATAGGTATGGTGTTACTAAAGTCAAGAACATAAGTGTATGTATCAATATATGACACTAGAAAGACCCGTCGTGAGATTCTACATGTTAATAAGTGTCATAAAAAATCTCACTGTGATAATGATTTAATGACCCTCTGACTTGAAATCATTATATTTCTATACGAGAATTAATATACTTTGATTACACTCAAAGTTACCTTTAACCGGATAATGATAAAGGTGGACATTGGGTATGCTATGAATCGTATGAGGAATATGAATGATAGATATATGATTTAACCCTCCAATTCTAGGAGTGATATTATTGGCATCTTGATTGAGTGAGACTATGAAATGCATAGTCATGCTCAAATATTGATTTATTTAAATAGTCTACTCATTGATCAAGGAAACCGAGATCAAACATTGAAGATGATGTACTATACATGCCTCGAGTTTGATCTATAATATATGGTTAAAGGGATTATATTATATGGAACATTATTCACGAAAGTTTTAATTAAATCACCAATTATTATTGTTACTTGGGTAACAATGATGTATTACTAGATGCCACTCATTATTTATAATTTTATTATTAGATAATAAAATTATTTCCAACATAATAATAACCTAAAGGGTCACACACAAAGAACATCAAAATGGAGGTTTATTTAAATTATGAATTTAAATATATTATTGTTTATTTGAATTTAAATATTGAATTAATTAAGTGGGACTTGATTAATTATATTAGAATTCAGATTTAATAACAATAATAACCCAAAATCAGAATGGATTTTGGAAACCACATGGATTAAGGTTATGCCCAAAATCTCTCTCTCCCCTGTATATACATAATGATGTATAGTATTAAGGTTGAATAATCAGATTTTGTTTTAGAGAAAAACCCTAGCTGCTCAACATCAAGAGAGACTAGAGAAAGAGAGAGAGAGAGAGAGAGAGAGAGAGAGAGAAACAATTCGGCTAGTACCGACTCTGGTGATCGTAGGACGATCGGGCGTTCGTGTGAACTTCTCTGGAGAGCAGATCTTTGCAACAAAGGGCTGTTGTGATTCATCTTTTCTGCACCTACATTAAACAACATACGGAAAGATTTGTTAAGGTACAGACTTCTTCACCATAATCATCCAAAGTTATACATGGATCCTGCGATAGAGTTTCATTTTTTTATTGTTTTACGTTATATCTGTTGTATTTTCATGCCTGAAACCCTTCAGGTTTAGCTCTTTTCCCTGGAGATGCTCTTACAACCTCTCACACACAACCTCATCTATTCTCCTCCGTTTTTAATTTGATTTTGTCCGTCATTTGACCAAGTTTTTTTCAAATCTAACTTCACCACATTTTTCTTCATCTCCCAACGATCAATTTTCATACCATATGTGCTATATTCCGGCAAACAGAATTTATAATTAAAATAAATTTACCACTTATCAGATCCAAACTTAAATCACTAAATTATATTACAGAAATTACTAAATTGTATTACATAAATCACTAATTTGTATACTCTGTGTTCGGAAGAAAGAATGGAGATTGCCGGAAAAATGAAAATCACCGGAATATAGCACATATGGTATGCAAATTGATTGTTGGGAGATGGAAAAAAATGTGATGAAATTAGATTTGAAAGAATGTTAGCTAATTAACGAGAAAAATCAAATTAAAAACGGAGGGATTTTGTGAGATTGTGTGTGTGAGGGTGTATTTTTTTGTGGGTGCCCCTTCTTACCATTAGATTAGATTGAATATGTGTTATATATCTTATTTTCTATTTTCTATTTTAAGATAATTTTTATTTGATCACTTGCCTATATATATATAATAACATTTTGGGGAGAATTTTTTATATATAATTAAAGAGAGAATCATTATATATACACACAAGGTACTTATATTTATATCATTATTCATTAAAAATAAGTATAAATAAATTAAAAACGAAGATATATGGGTTTTCCCTTGAAAAACTATTGAAAATCACTCATAAAAATTAAAAAATAATTTAAACTGATTTTATTGTAGAATTAAATCTTCTAGAATGATTTTACAGTAGAATCAAATTTAAAATCAAAATTCTCGCTTACTTTTTAAGTATTAAATTTTTAAAAAAGAATATATATGGCTAATATTTTATAATAGAATCAAATTTTCTATTTTATAAATTATGAATATAGTTAATTTTAAAATTATTTATAAGATTTTATATTAAAATAGAAGGATTCTCTCCGTAATTTTATATAAAAACGTTATCTCTAGAATAATTAAATATATTATATATTTGTATATTATATATTTATATAATATATATATAATTATATATGAAATATATATATATATATTATATTTTTATAATGTATATGTATATAATATTTATATATTATATATAATATGTAAATATTTATATAATAATATTATATTGTATATAAAATAAAAATATGAAATATCTAATATTAAACATATTTTATTAATTTATTTTCTTTAAAATAAATTATTTTTTAAACGAATCGGATATCAATCTAATAACCCGTGATCGTAACAGATCGGATATGGATCAACCTATCAAAAATCGGATTCTCAAATTGAATCAGAATAAAATAAATAGATCTGAATATGAATATGAATAGAGGCCGATTCAATGCGAATCCAATCCATTTAGAGACCAACTTGGCGAGTCAATATTTGCTGATTTTGCGATTCCTTAACATAAGAATCGTGGCAATCTTCAATTTCGATTGGGATAATCGTTATTTACCATTAAGGCAATCCAATTTTCTCACGTGTGCTATCTTTTAACAAATGATTCTGGCACTAATAATTTATTTAATTTTAAAGTTTGAGTCGTGTGAGTTTTTAATTATGTCTCGTTCTAATGATTTGGATGAACAAATGGCCGGATTGGATAAAGAAGATGAGGAAAATGCAGAATTCATCTTGGAAGGAGGGGTGGAAGAAGAAGCTAACAGGTATGATCTATGTGTAGTAGGTAGGTTTTGTAGGAAGTATAATTTAGTGTCATACCTGAAATTAAGAAATCAAGAACAAAAATACCAAGAATAGTTCGAGGCACGTGAAAACCACGCTATCCTTGAAACAGATAAGTCCCTTCCGTATGGTGCTTGAAGGTGTGATGACTCCTGTCTTCCAGGATACAACGAACAAAGGTGATTTGAAGCACTTGCAAATCCGCCTTCTACGAACTGAACAAATACCGCTGCTATCTCACAGAACAGAACCTAGAGCTCTAAGAGGAATGACCAGAAAATGAAGAAAACTTGTAACCATTTTTCCTCTCTCAAAATAATGGAGCAAGACTCTCCTTATATAGGAGTAGAAGATCTGTAACTTCTATAATAAATCAAAATATTAACCTCTACCACAATGAACTAACATAAAGAACACATCAATATTTAGTCATTATGGAGGGAGTTACCAAATTAATTTACAAGTTACAAAATTAAATAATAACACACAATTAATTTTATTCATATAGTCTAACAATCCCCCACATGAATAAAATTGATATTATAAAACGGAAATTTTGACACGGAGATAGAGCGACGGTCGACACCAGCATAGGATAGGTAGGCGTTACCCCTTGAACCTTCCCTTGTAAGAACATATTTACATTTCTAGAAAATCGGTAGTCGCATTGACCTTGAACTGTTTTTTGTGTTGTGAAATGATGATACATACCCCACTGAAGTCTTTCTTATATTTGTTCAGTTCTCACTATTAAGCCCATTTTGGTCTTGAGCTTTAGCCTGGTTCTGTGAGTTTTATCCAGAATTAGCCCCACAATTCTTTCTTGAAGCGACCCCACTTTACTCACATAGATGATCTCTTTAAATAATACCATTATATTATTTTGTTCGACTTATCGACACACAAGGATCATTAAAAGCATTGCTTAGCCTTATCCATATTTTATCACTGTTTTTCATCATAGGAATGGACCTGAGAGTAGAACCCCCACAGTGATCTCACTAAGTCTTTACAATTAGGTTGTCCCATTGAACCATGATCTTGGGATCGGCAGTCAACATGGTTGGGTTTCCTTTGTATCGACTTTTATTATGGGCTTTAGTCTCATTCCTTTCGATGATTTCTCAACTAACTCTCTTGTTAACCCCTTGGTTAGCGGATCCACATTGTTATCTTTTGACTTGATAAAATCAAATGAAAGTAGTTGTCTAATGGAGTTGAGAGTATTCATCATTTTAAGATTTAGTTTCACCTGTCCTTTTCGATTAACTTACTATCTTTGGACTTACGTGGAAACACATGTTTAAAAAATGAAACATTTCTCGATTCCATTATTGTAGTCTTGTGTATATCGAGGATTTTCGACTCATGCACAAGACACCTACATACATACCTAAAAAAAATACAATCCAATATCTATGGACCGATTTTCACTATTTTTGTTCTGATACTAGAACCCTTTAATTGCAAGGCACCCCCACACTTTTAAGAATTTATAGGAATTTTTCTTTCATTTCCATAATTCACAGGGTGTCTGCTCTTGGTTTTTTTTCCCAGGGGTATCTTATTAAATAGATAATTTGCTAACAAGACAACATCTCCCCACAAATTCTCAAGCAACCCTGAACATAACAACATTGCATTGCTCACTTCTTTCAAGGTACTTCGTATAAAATTCACCAAACGGTGATACATATTCATGACCTCGGTCACTATAATATTCTCGTTGAATTTGAGTTACAACTTATTTTTATAGAATTCAAATTCTCTATAACTTCATATTTGCTTTTTTGAGCAATAGATATAACATGATCTTGTACTATCATTCACAAATGTGACAAAGTACTTATTACTATCCCTTTTTTTTTCTTTTGTGCCACATCTTGAAATTCAGTCCACTGAATTTCTCCGATTTTTCTGCGTGAACGGTTATCGGTACAGCCATATCAGGCACCACAATGGTCACCACATTAGGCACTCGTACTGCCTCAACAGTCACATGACCATCACCACACATGAATTATTTTAATAATTCATTTGCACAAGTAAACAATTTCAATAAATTATTTACTATATTCATTGTTTTATGTTACAATCATAATTAAATTATAAAGAGTTTTTTTTAAGAATTAAATACATCAATTTTGATATATCAATGGATAATTCTCAGGTTTCGGAGGAGTCACAACGGTCCCACTTAAAACCTAAATCCTGGACATAATTTTTCATCTTCAATATCAAAATTTTATTTTGATCTAAAAAAAATCTCATGATTGTAGCCATAATTAAATCCTTAATCATCAAATGCTAATCATATACATGTTAAATAATATAAATATAAAACATGTAAATTCAATAATTAGCAATTTGAAATTACATACACAACATGAGTTACACAAATGATTTTAATGCTCCAAAATTAATATGAGCAAGCAAATAAACAATCACAAATAATACATAATTGACCTGCGTAATTACTCTACAAACAGTCAGTTAATATATTAGAAATATGTCATTTAAATCCAATTAACACATTTGTGACCAAAAGGACTAATACCAATAAATAAATTAATGCAATGTCTATAAAACATGGCTGATATGGGTAAAAATAGCCCTGAGGAAATAATAAATATAGCATTTATTATTTCATTAATTAAACTTGATATGGTTCAAAGGCTTGGGCCCTTAAAATGAACTAGGGAAATAAACCCAAGGATCAATTGGATTTGTAAGCCTAGCCTACAGGCTCTGTTGAAGCTAAAGGCCCGTTAAACTATTTTTATTAATTAAATTCGTAATTAGTTAATAAAAGCCCGATAAGCCTGTTTGAAGGCCTCCATCCTGGAAGGATCTAGAAACCCAGACGTGGGATGAGTCCAACAAGGACTCTCATTCCTGCAGGGTTAGAACAACCCTATCACTAGGAGACTGGACCTTCAAGGCCTCCAGGTCTCCTAACCCTAATCTAATTCCAAGGCCTCCGTGCGCCTATATAAAGGGCCTAACCCCTCAACATTAGAACTACGTTTTTGGCTTGATTCTCATACGAACAGAGATACGTAGGCAGTTAACGAGGACCTGATTTAGTCACGAAACGTTAGTGCAGCCATTAAAGCTCGAAGCTCTCCCAAACCCTAACATTAATTACGTATTAAAGACACCCCGTTTTTTATCCGTAACATTTGGCGCCGTCTGTGGGAATCGAATAATAACCATGGCAAGAACACGAAGTACTGCAAGCACCCTTGAAGGAGAGATCCCTGGCGCCGCTGTCGACACCACTGTTCCCCCTATTACAACTCAGGGGCAACAAGCTGTTGTTCCAACCACCTCTGTTGAGGACCCTGAAGTAAGCACCCGGCGTGCTGGACCCCTCAGCATCGTCGTTCATCCTTCCAACCTCGATGTGTCAATTCATGCTTCAGCTCCTCCGTTCCAGGTAATTCCACCCCTTCATACTACTTTTGTTGCTCCTCCTACTATGCAGGTCCCGTCTGCTATAACTCCCGACCCTCGTTATGGGCTCCCAAGGAACTATGAGCCCCCTTATGAGCAAGGGCTGTTGCCCCACTAAAACTCACAACGAAGAAGTCGGGACTTCTCTGGACCTTACTCAACTGATGACGAGAAGTCATCTGACGAAGATGTTAACCCACGAAGGAGGCGACCTGGTAAGGAGCCCCTTGGAGGGAGGAATACCCAGCCCCGAGGGCCTCAAAGTAATGACTCCCTGAACCTTCAGGAAAGAATATGCGCTCATGAGGCTGAAGCTCAACGGCTAAGGAAAGACCTAGAGAAGGCATTGGCAAGGCGACAACGCCCCAGAGTGGAGGGTGCTGGAGAGTTGATGAGAAACACCTCTGTAATAGATTTGGATGAGCCCCCGAGGCAAATAAGAACAAATCATGTCAGGGCTGATCCCCAAGAGTTATTACCGCTTGGAGATCCTAATGATCCCACACCCCCCTTCACAGAGAATATTATGAGTGAAAAGATATCAAGGAAGTTTAAGATGCCAACAATCAGGGCCTATGATGGAACGTGAGATCCCTCAAATCATGTTCTCACGTTCTCTAATGCACTGTTGCTGCAGCCTGTAAACGATGCCATCAAGTGTAGGGCATTTCCCCAAACCCTGAGTGGCATGGCTCAGCGGTGGTTCAGCCGTCTACCACCAAACTCTGTTGGGTCATTCAAGGATCTGAGCAGGGCCTTCATTGGTCAATTCATTAGCAGCAAGACTCATGAAAAGTGCTCAGCTTCGCTAATGAACATGCACCAGGGGAAGAACGAATCCTTGAGGGATTACATGAATAGGTTCATAAAGGAAGTCTTGAAGGTCCCTGATCTAGATCAGAAGGTAGCTATGATAGCCTTGCAGCAAGGGACTTCTGACGAAAATTTCAGGAGATCGTTAGCCAAGAGGGCCCCTGAAACTATGAATGAGCTCCAAGAGAGAGCAGGAAAGTATATCAAGGCTGAGGAAAGTATGAGGAAAGCTCAAGGGTTTCAGACCTCGAACGCCTATCCTAGAAAACGATCCAGCGATACCGAGTACACTGTTGATACCAAGTATGCAAAGAATGGTGACGCCAATGATTCCAAGAAAAAAGGAGGTGCCAGGTTCACCGAGTATGCAAGACTAAACACCGCCCGTAGCCAGATACTAATGGACATTGAGAAGGGTAAAGACTTTCGATGGCCGAAGCCACTGAGGACTGATCCTGAAAAGAGAAATAAGAGCGCATACTGCCGGTTCCATAGGGATGTGGGACACGACACTGACGACTGTCGTCAGTTGAAAGACGAGATCGAATTTCTGATTAGAAGAGGGAAGTTAGAAAAATACACCAAGGATGGTACTAGAGACGATAGAAGGAACGACAAACGAAGGGACTCAGACCCCAAGGAAAGAAACAATCAGCCCAGAGGGCCTGTGATTAACGTAATATAAGGAGGGCCAACTGCAGCAGGCAACTCCAGAAATTCCATGAAGGCGTATGCACGGGAGGTAATGAGCATTGTAGGAGAACCTCCTAAGAGGGCAAGGACTGAAGTCTCGTTGACCTTCGACGACTCCGACCTAGAAGGGGTGAGGTTCCCCCATGATGATCCCTTAGTAATCACCCCCACCATAGGGAATTCTCCTGTGAAAAGAGTCTTGGTAGACAATGGCTCTTCCGTTGACATCCTATTTTATGATGCCTATGTAAAAATGGGATACAGTGATTCGCAGCTAACCCCCTCCAACATGCCCATATACGGATTTAATGGAGTGGAGTCTCGGATCGAGGGGATCATAAAACTACCAATGACTATAGGCGAAGAACCTCGACTGTCCACTAAGATGCTGAATTTTTTAGTTATTAAGGCAAGCACTACCTATAATGCAATCCTTGGGAGGACAGGGTTGCATGCCTTCAAAGCAATAGCTTCTACATACCACTTGAAACTCAAGTTCCCGACCAGGAATGGAGTGGGGGAAGAAAGAGGAGATCAGAAGATGGCTAGAAGCTGTTATGTGGCTGCTTTGAAGCCTGATGGCACTGGGGGGCAGGTTCTCCCCATTGAAGATATGGATGTTAGAGATCACAAAGAGAGTAGGGGGAAACCTGCGGAGGACTTGGAGTCCATCCCCCTGGATCCTTCATATCCTGAGAGAGTGACATATGTTGGGGCTTCACTCCCCAAGGACCTGAAACAACAACTGGAACAGTTCCTGCAAGATAACAGGGATGTTTTCGCTTGGACAGCAGCTGACATGCCAGGAATAGACCCCGAACTTATAACACATCAGTTGAATGTAAATCCTGGAAGGACAGCGGTCAAACAGAAGAAAAGAAGTTTTGCCCCTGAAAGACAGGAGGCCATTAAACAGGAAGTAGAAAAATTGTTAGAAGCCGGATTTATTGAGGAAATTCAATTTCCTGAATGGCTGGCCAACCCTGTGATGGTCAAAAAGAACAATGGGAAATGGAGAATGTGCGTAGACTTCACTGACTTGAATGATGCGTGTCCTAAGGACTGTTTCCCATTACCAAGGATAGACACGTTGATAGACGCCACGGCTGGGCACGGGATGCTTAGCTTCATGGATGGTTTCAGTGGCTACAACCAAATTAAAATGCACCCCGATGACATCCCTAAGGTATCATTCATCACTGACTTTGGTGTTTTTTTTTATCTGGTTATGGCTTTTGGACTTAAGAATGCAGGAGCCACATATCAAAGGCTTGTGAATAAGATCTTCAAACATCTCATTGGTACGACCATGGAGGTCTACGTAGATGACATGTTAGTCAAAAGCTTAGACAAAGCCGATCATCTTGCGCACCTGAGTGAGGCATTTGAAATTCTGAGAACCCACAAAATGATGTTGAACCCGGCCAAGTGTGCCTTTGGTGTAGGGTCTGGAAAATTTCTAGGCCTGATGGTCTCCAAAAGAGGCATTGAGGCCAATCCCGATAAAATTCAAGCAATCTTGGACATGGAGCCCCCTAAGACTGTTAATGAAAGTCATATTACTAGTCCTATTTGTAATAAGTAGATGACAACTCAACTCAGATAAGAAAGCGAAGTAAATAATAAATATTGAATATAGAGGAAGAACAAAAGAAGCCATGACAGGACAAGAGAAGACACAAAGACCACTACAGCAGAAATGAGAATCAACATTGTAGTTAGTCATCCGTGAACCAGACCAGTGCACAGGGTGTCAACAATGTCAGTGAAGATTCGTCATCAAAAAGTTCAAGTGGTTAAAAAGGTTATTGTTGAAGAACAGAAGAGTCTTATCTACATCAACAATAGTCAAGCCTTTAATTTAATTCTCTATTAATTAATTAAATTAATTAGTTAATTTAATTAGTAAATTAATTCACTCAGAATTAATTTATTTCTTAAATTAATTAAATGATTAATTAATTTAGAATTATTTTAGAATGACAGAAGACAGAAGCTGGAAGCTCAAAGGGATACAGGTCTGTTTGGAATACAGTGTACAAGAGTCAGAATCCAAGATTGAATATTTGACTGAGTACATGCAGTGGTGAAAAGAAGTATTGTCTAGTTTAAAGAGTCAGAATATTTCAGTAACAGAGGTACTTCTAATTGCAACTGTAGAAACAGCCGAACATGCCTGACAGTACTGACTTGAAGAAAAGACGGAAAAAGAAATGACATAGAAGAAATGCAGAGTCATATATTCTTAAAGGTGGAACCCCGGTTGGAATTGATTTATCATTTCCAAGTCAAAAGGAGTTCGGTTCCAGACGTTCAGAAGACCGCAGCTTAGAGCGTAAGGATTTATTTAATTAATAAATATTTTATTTATTTAGTAAATTATATTTATAAATATCTAAATAATATTAGATATTTATTTTTATAATTTCTGAATTAAATTTATTATTTATTAATCAAAGATTATAAGTTGTGCGGGTCGAAAAATATTTCTACGGAGCTCATCACTAAAAGACGAAATAAGCCCTTTGCTTTTGCAAATTGAAATTGGCAGGAGGTTTTTAAAGTGACCAATCAAGGCTTGCCAAGTGTCCATTCAAAGTGGAAAGAAATGAAAAAGGCAGGTGTTGAAGTGTCATACCGAGAAATGAATTAAAGAGTCATACCGAGAGAATTGATTCTGGAAAGTCATACCGAGCTGATTTAATTTAATTAAAATAAGTCATACCGATTTATTTAATTAAATTAAGTCATACCGAGGTCGATCAAAACAAGTCATACCGAATTGTTTTCTTTATTAAATAAGTCATACTGATTTATTTAATTAAAAGAAAAATCGAATATGACTTTAAGATAAGTCATACCGAATTTTGAAGAGTCATACCGACAGAAATAAGTCATGCCCAGCTTTCTGAAGAGTCATACAAGGCTTAATTTGATGAGAAAAAGAGTCATATTGGAAGAGTCATGCTGGCTTTTTACCTCTATAAATATGAGGCCGGGGGCTTCATTTTTCAAAGTAGAAAAATCAGTTCAAATTCAGAATTTGTCTGCATTGTAATATTCACAGACTTTCTGTGCTGGTTTGATTTTAATTCCTAAAGTAGAACAATTCATGTTAAATTTGTTCTAGGAATTAAAGTTTATTCTACCGGATATTGTAACACCCTTTCAAGTTTTAATATACATATTTAACTTGAATCTTGTTTACTTACTTGCTAATTTTCTATATCTTAAATGTTTAATCGTGAAAATAGAAAGCTAGTAAGTCAGCCTCCCAAACACTACAAATACTCTAACCCTCAGCTTTAGCAATAATTTAATTCCGCAAATTCTGAAAAGAATTTTAAATTGTTGTCAGTATCGCATTCAACCCCCCTTCTACGATACTTCCGGGACCCAACAATTGGCATCAGAGCAAGCTGATTGATATACAAATCAAGATCCGCAGTCCAGTGAAGCTCAGGGTACCGAAGCTGTTTGAACTCTGAATGTTTAGAGGCCTTGTTAAATAGATTTATTTTATAAATTTAAATTTAGATACATTTATTTTATAAATGTTATTTAAAATAAATTTATTTTGTGAATTTAATTTAAATGAGTTTATTATTTAAACTTGAAAAAGTTTGTTTTATAAACTTAATTTAAATAAGTTTACTTTATAAATTTTAATTTAAATAAATTTATTCTTTAAATTTAAATAGACTTACTTTTATAATTTAAATTTGTTTAGATAATTTTATTTTATAAATTTAAATTTAGATAAATTTATTTTATAAATGTTATTTAAAATAAATTTATTTTGTGAATTTAATTTAAATGAGTTTATTATTTAAACTTGAAAAAGGTTTATTTTATAAACTTAATTTAAATGAATTTATTTTATAAATTTAATTTAAGTAACTTTATTATTTAAATTTATATAGATTTAATTTATAATCTAAAGATATTAAAACTTGGTCCATTTTTCAAAAAGAGTTTGTAATTGAAAAATTCTTCATTTTGGTTCAGAATTATTTCCCAGAGCATATGACCTCGTTTCGAGAAAAGTGGTCATTTCGTATTAGTAGGTTTATTCCGGAGCATTTGGATTTTATTGTGGATGATACGACTGTTAATGTTATAGTTCCACAAACTGCTCAAATGTAAAGATAGGATAGATTTATTAGTGGGGAACTCTGAAGATTTTTTTCTGACTCTAATGATCATTCTAGTTTTTGTACTTATACAAAACGGATTTAAGAATCGTTAGAGGTCACAACTGAAGAAACATATGAGGTTAAAAGTAGCAAGACAAGATCAGGGCTGTGCTACAATATTCAAGAAGCCTGAACAAACAAATGATGACAGAGACTGTGTTGAGTTAAAAGCAGGTGCGTATTTTCATATAAATTGCTCACACTCACATAGTTGTACTTAAATGTCAAATCACTTCATGTATTGCTTGTTTAGAAGTAGAAGAATAAAAGATGGTAGAATTATCTAAGTAGTCAGTAAAATTTATAGATTCGAGGCTTAATCTAAAACTGACTTAGGTAATTAGAGATAATTAAAATGTTAGACAACAACATAAATGGATTAGACAGAATTAGTAATTAAATTGTTAGTTCTTCTATTCCATGTGCTTTTAGAAAATTATTGAATATCTGTAAATCTGCTGAACACCTGTTACACTTATGTAGAATGGTTAAAGTAGATAGTACTGAATTTTCTAATATGCATAACATGCCTGAATTGCATAATTCTTATCTATAATGCATTGAAGCTGAATGTTTACCATGTGCTCTTATTTTTCATGCTTGTTCGTTTAAATCTGAAAATGCATATCTTAGGACTTGCATAATCTTAGGCAAAGCATCTGTAAGAATCACAATAGGGTAAAGACTGCTAGTCCACCTTAAGATAGGTTGGAATCACAAATCTCATAGCCTTAAGACTACCTTGTCAAGGCTGCTGTGAATGAGAAGTGATCAGTCAAAGATAAGTTTGTGCATGTTAAGGTTGAAGCTGTTGTTACCACTGTTGAAAGTAATATCTCTAACCCATCTGGACTCAATTGAAGTTGAGTACCAAGAAACTTAATCATTTGTGATTGCAGAGTATGAAATAAAAGTCAAAAGTTATGTGATTTCGTGACATTTATTGTTCGAGGCATATTACTAGCATTGAAGCTCTACTATCACAGTTGATTGAGAAGGCCTCCCCGATGGTAACCTTTGGAGATGACAGCAAAGGATGTACAAGGGATATGGCTATCATGATTTAAGAACTGTCATTAATGGAAGCATCTTTCTTGTCGACGGACTTAAGCACTAAGCACTATCTATAGGGCACTAGAGAATTCTTTGTCAAAGGTTTTCTGGAAAAGCATTGAAATAGAAAAGTGTTTGATTTCAAGCAAGAAAGATGGAAGATCACTCAACTGAGAGTGAATTGGTGATGTCCGTGCATTCAACAGATAATATATCACATATGGTGATTGATCACATCAAGCAGATCAAGTTGGAAGCAAAGTACTTTGAAGTTGAAGCGATTAACATAACATGCTTCTTCATTTAACAAGATCGTGAAAAGACATCATATGAGTTAATGGCCAATCAGAAGCAAACACTGAAGCTCTTTCGTGTGTTTGGAGGAAATTGATATTTATTGAAGATTTATATGAGCATCTTGATAAGTTTGAAATTAAGGCTCATGGAACAATTTTCCTCGGCTACTCATTGAAGTCAAAAGCTTTCAAAGTAAGATGTGATGTAAAACCAGAAGGTGATTGAAAGTCTGAATGTGTCGTCCTATTACACCAAGCTCCCGAGCATTAAAATAAAAGTCTATTCTGAATCTGTGAAGCTTGACATCTAGTCAGAGTCATATTCAGATATTTATGATGAAACTGAGGTTGCAGAAGGAATCAATGTTAATGATGATGATTCAGATCCTAGTAGTGGAAATGGTAGTGAATCTACACAACTCATGGACTTTAACAGAATCCACTCAGCAAGGTGAAGGATCTTCAACACATCCTAGCAGCAACTCAGGGGGAGCAAATAAAAGAAGGATCTACTAGTCGTACTCAATACAATGAAGATCAAAGGAATACATTAAGAACATATCTGCCGAGACAAAGGGTTTGGAGTCAAAGTCATTCCTGGAGTCTAGTTCTTAGTGATCCGGATACTAGAGTAAAGACTAGAAGTGTTATGCAAAGTAAATGGTTACTCTTCGGGAAAGAACAATTGTTAAACAGTTGGAATCCTAAAGAAGATTGAAGAAGCACTGATTGATCCAGATTGAGTGATTGCAATGCAAGATGATCTCAATCAGTTCGAAGGCAGAATCTACTGAATCTGGAACCCAGACCACATGACAAAGTTGTAATTGGTACTGTAAGGGTTTTCAGAGACTGGATGATTTTTGGCATTGTTATGAGGGACAAAGCCAAACTGGTTGCTATAGAAGGTATCGACGATGATGGAAACAGAATCTTCGGGACTTTCAAGATCTAACTAAAGCACCAGAGACGAAACTTGATACTATTAGGGCTGAACAAGTTGATGTACAACAACTCCTGGACTTTGAAGTTTCTTATCCACTAGAATTTGTATATCATTCTCTTCACAAAGCTCTCTATGATGGAGGTAAGAGATCAAGCAATCGTCAAGGACATGGTATGACACTCTAACTGTTAATTACTTGAATATGATTTTATATTAGAGTCGTTATACACATATCTCTCTAGAATACAAGGCACACACACATAATGTTTAGTGCAAGTATACCATGATTATATTATATGTGGGTCTACTGTGCATAAAGACCATATATTATATTCTCTATATGCCTATGTGTATGTTTTCACGTGGATACTAGAGAATCTAATCTTATAGCTAAGATATGAATTGTTAGATATCTTAAGGGATTACCAACTCTTAAAATAAGGTACCCTAAAGATACTAGGTTTAACCTAATTGGCTATATAGATATAGATAATGCAGGTTATAAGAAAGACAGGGAGGTAATTACCAGAAGCTGTCAAACTCCATCAACTCTGCTGGATAATCTCTTCACTACTCACGGAACAAGCGCATGGACACCAGGTATCATTTATATCGAGAGTAGTCCTTAGTAGAATAACTTGCAGATATTTGCTAAACAGCTTGATGAATTCATTTTGTCTAAGTTGGTTAGTGAAGTTGGGATATTATGTATGTGCATATTTGTTAGAAATCTCATCTGTAAGGAATTCTTAAATGAGTTCACAAGTATTAAATCGTCCATATTTAAAGGACTTATGAATTTATCTGAAATCCAGAACCTCGTACTTAGTGCTACTACTTTAATTATCATGTTTACAATGTTATATGCATATGTGGTAATTAGGTGTTCTAGCATAAGTTTGAATATTATCTTAATTGATTTAAATTATGATGTCAGACAATTCAATGTCAGATCAGTCTCATGATTTAAATGAATTAAAATAATATGCAGCATAATTGTTTGTATGATAAATATTTAATGAGTATCAGTTAATGATATCTTACTTAATTGTTTTGATATTTTTCTCTGATGTTTTTAAATGTTTTGTTATAAATAATTGTGACACTTTTAATATTAGTGACATTATTTAGAATTACTGATCTAAATAATCGATGCATATTTCAAAAACACTAATATTGAAAAACGGAAATATTTTCTGAGTTATGTGTATATAAAATTCTCAATATTTTATATACTTGGAAATATTTCCAAAATTGTTTTTACTTCGAGGTATCAACCATTTGTAAAATGATTTGTTTTCAAACACTTGTTTCAATGTTTGTTGCACATTGATTCAAAGTACCTAAACAGTGGTTGTTGCTTTGAAGACCTTATACTGTATTGCTAAGAATACATCCACCCCTATTGTCATGGAATTTTTTATTTTAAGTTAGGGTGAATATCAGGTGGACGAAAATGATGAATATCATAATTGCTTTATGAGTCGGAAAATCATAGTCCTCTATCTGATAAGGATGGTTTGCAAAACTATTTTCAAATAGTACAATATTAAGGTATAAAGGAAAAGAGTCATTTTATCGAGATATAATTTGGTAAGAGAGTTGAATTTCTTCGTTGGTATAAATTCCCGCGTTTTATTATGGGAAGTTTGCCTTATAAGAAATTCATAAGGGATAGAAACTTTCTTCTCTGATACACTTTCCCGCGTTTTATTATGGGATATGTATCTTAAAGGAAATTTCGTATCTTGCTTTTAATTGATAAATCTTTAGTTCTGACAAAACTCTTTTTACTAAAAGTACTTTAATGCAATCTATTACCATTCCTTATTATATTTTTCCTTCTCCTTGGGATGAAAAATATGTTTTGGAATGTTAAGGTGATTATCTTTTTATCTCGATTGGTTCTTTCCAGTTAGCCCCTAGTGGCTTTTGAAACTGGCCAAGAGGTTGAAAACCCATCAATCTCTTACCCAGGCCATAGTACCAAACACCAATTCATCAACTTCCATATATTAACCCCTGGAGATATAAGGAACTCATGTAAATTAGAGGTTGATAAGGGAGAAACTGCACTTCATGCAGCAAATAAGGATGATGTCGAAAGTGCACCCACAGCTCTACCTCCAGAGAGGAAAAGGAGTATATAACTGAGGTAACTGTAAGCTCATCTGCATCTTCTCAAAAGGATGTAGAGCTGAAAAGGCAATAAAACTGTCTCTGGAATCATTCTCTCTACAGGATGAATCCATTGAAATTCGCTCGTCAGCTAGAGCACTTTGTAATGAGTCAAGCACACCACTGGCACTCACGCTGATGGTAAGCCTAAATAGATAAATTCTAGGAACACATTGCAAGGCGTGCACAGTGAGAGGTACATGCAACATTTTTAGTTTTGTACAGTTTTATTTAATTGGCATTCATACTGTAAATATATTTTCCTTAAGAGAATTGAATTTCTTCTTTGGTACAAATTCCCGCATTTTATTATAGGAAATTTGTATTATAGGAAATTCATAAGTGATAGAAACTTTCTTCTCAGATACAACTTTCCCGCGTTTTATTAAGGGACATGTATCTTAAAGAAAATTTCGTATCATGCTCTTAAATAATATATTTGTTTTAACAATTGGTATCAGGATTTTTACAATTGGTATCAACGATTGGCATATTTATTTTTCCTATAAAATTGGCATATTTTTACTTTATAGTTTTTTTTATTTCATGTTATTTTTAAAATTTATTTTTGTCTACGAGAAATTGTTCTAAGAATCATAAGTATTAAATGTCAATATTTAAAGGACTTGTGAATTTCTTTACATCTATTTTCTCAAGCTTACATATATCTCTGATATAATGTATGAAGTTAAATGCTAATTTTCATTCTTATGATTATTTAGTATTTAGCAAGATTATTTTATCTTATTAAAATTATGAATTGAAGCAATTAAATGTTTATTAGCTTCATAGTTTTAATACGATGAGATATTAAAAGAATAATTACTTGCTTTTTGAAATTATTATTAATTATCATATTTTGATAGTTTGTTATTATTTCATTGCAATTAGTTATGATTTTTGTTGTTAGTGATAATATATATACATTGTTTATCTGAAAATCACTAATAATAAAAGCATATCTGTGTTCTGCCGAACAAGAGCAATCGACTCGAGGTAAAAGCAGGTAATCTCGATCTTGATATATTCTTTAATCAATTGATATAAATATATATACAATTGATATATTGAGCCCTCAGTGGCTATAGGACAAGATCAAGGGATTGAAAACATACAATCTCTAACACAGATCATAGAACTAAACACTCAAACAGATACAACTTCATCTACTAAACCCCTGAAAAGAAAAGTTTATCAACTACAGAGGGTGAGAGAGTAAGTGCCTCTAGTGCACTAGAAAAGAGAAGTATCTATGAGCGTTCCAGCAGCTCTGCCTCTAGTTAGAATGTAATTGAAACCAAGGCAACTGCTAACTAATTTATATCCTCTCAAAAGGGTATAGATTTGCAAATGGCAAAACTGTTACTAGGTTCGTCATCTTAACATGATGAGTCTATTGAATTCGGCCTGTCAGCCAAGGCCATTTGTAAAGAGTCAACTTCATCTGGACACTCTCAAACACTGCAAACCATAAATGTATATTCAGATGCACTGTAAGGATTGTCACACACTAAGGATGAATTGACGGAAGCAATTATTCTAAACTTCCATATCAAGGAAGGAAGGATGATTGATGATTCTGACTGAATCAACATGCCTTCACAGGCGTCAGGAGGAAACTTGGATCATTTGTTACATTATAGATCCTTGTCTCCCTCCCCAATGGAACATATCTGGATTCCTAACGGAATAGATCATCTTAGATGATCAACAACTCACTGAATCTATTCCTGAAGCAATTCAGTTTTTAAAGTCAAATGTTTTTATAGATTCAATTGAGGACGGGGATTTACGAAACCCCATTGCACCACCAGTGACCTCTCTTGAAGGGGCTATGGTGATCTTTCTTGTAGGTACAAACGATTGTGTCATCCGTACTGAGAGAGAGAAATAGTGTTGTGAGGAAAGAGTGAAACACAAGTGAGAAAGAGTGAAAATATATATTCTATGAGTGAAACACTTAGAGAGTATATGAGCGAAACACTTGTCAGAAACACAAAAGAAAATCACACACTAGCACAATTACCAAATCCCATTCCCAATTATCTGTTACAGATTTATAATGTTACTCAACTAAGGGGGATGAAATTTCTTCTATTATTAAGGATTCTGAAGAGGATTACTCAACTAAGGGGGAGAAGTGTTGAACAGTTCGAACTGTTGAACAAGATCCAAAAAGGGAGAAGTAGATCCAAAAAGGGAAAAGTGTTGAACAAGATCCAAATGGGAGAATTGTTTAACAAAGACTTTTACTAGAAGAGGATTACTCCATTGTTGAAAAGGGGGTATATAACAACATGCTTGGATTGGATCCATTTGATTTTAGAAAATTCTTGTATATAGGATTAACTGGATTTTCTAAAATGCATAACATGTCATAGTTTGCATTTTTTATATCTGCGATGGTTTAATGCTGTATGTATGCCATGTTTGTTATTACTTCTATTAAATTGGTTGGATAATTCACATAAGGGGAGAATGAATTCACCTTGGGAGAGAAGTGAAGACAGAAGTTGGAGAAATAGAGGAGAAGTGGTAATAAGAAGAGAACAAGACTTCATCCCTGCCATCCTAAGGGGGAGTAGTGATGAGTCTGAGAAATGAAGATAATACTACTTGTATAATATGTTCAGGGCTAGAGGAACAAACATCTTTCATTTCAGTTTCTCAAGAAATCTGGAAATGCAGAATCTGATCCAGAGAAACCAGTAACTGAGGATCTACCAATGACACCTGATCTCTAGAAGAAGGTGAAGTTGATACTTCTGAAGCTGGTAATGATAGGTAAGTCAAGATAGAACTTTGTTAAATGTGTTCAGTCTAGAGGAACATCTATCTTATATTTATCTTTCATAATTGAAATCTGGAAATGTATTATATGATCCAGAAAACAATTTATTATTTACAGTTCTTAAATGTCGTATTATTTTCTTAGTTGTTAGTTGAGTTATCCTCTAGGAATTTGTGTGTTAAATGTTTAACAACAAATAGGGGGAGATTGAAAGTCATATTACTAGTCCTATTTGTAATAAGTAGATGACAACTCAACTCAGATAAGAAAGCGAAGTAAATAATAAATATTGAATATAGAGGAAGAACAAAAGAAGCCATGACAGGACAAGAGAAGACACAAAGACCACTACAGCAGAAATGAGAATCAACATTGTAGTTAGTCATCCGTGAACCAGACCAGTGCACAGGGTGTCAACAATGTCAGTGAAGATTCGTCATCAAAAAGTTCAAGTGGTTAAAAAGGTTATTGTTGAAGAACAGAAGAGTCTTATCTACATCAACAATAGTCAAGCCTTTAATTTAATTCTCTATTAATTAATTAAATTAATTAGTTAATTTAATTAGTAAATTAATTCACTCAGAATTAATTTATTTCTTAAATTAATTAAATGATTAATTAATTTAGAATTATTTTAGAATGACAGAAGACAGAAGCTGGAAGCTCAAAGGGATACAGGTCTGTTTGGAATACAGTGTACAAGAGTCAGAATCCAAGATTGAATATTTGACTGAGTACATGCAGTGGTGAAAAGAAGTATTGTCTAGTTTAAAGAGTCAGAATATTTCAGTAACAGAGGTACTTCTAATTGCAACTGTAGAAACAGCCGAACATGCCTGACAGTACTGACTTGAAGAAAAGACGGAAAAAGAAATGACATAGAAGAAATGCAGAGTCATATATTCTTAAAGGTGGAACCCCGGTTGGAATTGATTTATCATTTCCAAGTCAAAAGGAGTTCGGTTCCAGACGTTCAGAAGACCGCAGCTTAGAGCGTAAGGATTTATTTAATTAATAAATATTTTATTTATTTAGTAAATTATATTTATAAATATCTAAATAATATTAGATATTTATTTTTATAATTTCTGAATTAAATTTATTATTTATTAATCAAAGATTATAAGCTGTGCGGGTCGAAAAACATTTCTACGGAGCTCATCACTAAAAGACGAAATAAGCCCTTTGCTTTTGCAAATTGAAATTGGCAGGAGGTTTTTAAAGTGACCAATCAAGGCTTGCCAAGTGTCCATTCAAAGTGGAAAGAAATGAAAAAGGCAGGTGTTGAAGTGTCATACCGAGAAATGAATTAAAGAGTCATACCGAGAGAATTGATTCTGGAAAGTCATACCGAGCTGATTTAATTTAATTAAAATAAGTCATACCGATTTATTTAATTAAATTAAGTCATACCGAGGTCGATCAAAACAAGTCATACCGAATTGTTTTCTTTATTAAATAAGTCATACTGATTTATTTAATTAAAAGAAAAATCGAATATGACTTTAAGATAAGTCATACCGAATTTTGAAGAGTCATACCGACAGAAATAAGTCATGCCCAGCTTTCTGAAGAGTCATACAAGGCTTAATTTGATGAGAAAAAGAGTCATATTGGAAGAGTCATGCTGGCTTTTCACCTCTATAAATATGAGGCCGGGGGCTTCATTTTTCAAAGTAGAAAAATCAGTTCAAATTCAGAATTTGTCTGCATTGTAATATTCACAGACTTTCTGTGCTGGTTTGATTTTAATTCCTAAAGTAGAACAATTCATGTTAAATTTGTTCTAGGAATTAAAGTTTATTCTACCGGATATTGTAACACCCTTTCAAGTTTTAATATACATATTTAACTTGAATCTTGTTTACTTACTTGCTAATTTTCTATATCTTAAATGTTTAATCGTGAAAATAGAAAGCTAGTAAGTCAGCCTCCCAAACACTACAAATACTCTAACCCTCAGCTTTAGCAATAATTTAATTCCGCAAATTCTGAAAAGAATTTTAAATTGTTGTCAGTATCGCATTCAACCCCCCTTCTACGATACTTCCGGGACCCAACAGTTAAGGAGGTCCAAAAGCTCACTGGAAGGATAGCAGTCCTGGTGCGTTTCATATCCAAATCTGGAGAGAAGTGTCTGCCATTCTTCAAGGCCCTCAAGAAGGTCAAGAACTTTGAATGGAATGAGGAGAGCCAAGCAGCATTTGAAGAACTAAAGAAGTACATGGCTGAGCCGCCCTTGCTTGCCAAACCAAAACCAGGAGAGGTGCTATTCATGTATCTGGCTGTCTCAAACTCAGCCCTGAGTGCAGTACTTGTGAAAGAGGAAGCTAAGGTTCAGAAGCCCATCTATTATGTTAGCAAGATTCTGCATGGTGCAGAACTGAACTATTCAAAGATTGAAAAGTTTGCGTTAGCATTAATAATGGCTTCGAGGAAGTTACACCCGTACTTCCAGGCGCATGTTATTGAAGTCCTGACAGACCAACCCCTGAGAAACATACTGCATAGCCCCAAGGCCAGTGGAAGGCTAATCAAATGGGCCATTGAACTTGGAGAGTTCGAAATCAAATACAAGCCAAGGACAGCCATCAAAGCCCAGGCTCTAGCTGACTTCGTGGTTGAATGTACCATTCTAAACCAAGAAGTCGGGGGGCAAGGAGAGGATAAAGAAGGTAATAAGGAGAAAGAGGAAAAAGAGGAAGAACTCAAAGAATACTGGTTGCTCTTTTTTGACGGAGCTTCAAAAACAAAAACTAGTGGAGCTGGACTAGTTTTACAAAGCCCGGATGGCTTCATTGTCGAATATGCAATCAAGTTGGACTTTCCAACTACAAACAACGAGGCGGAATACGAAGCTTTGATAGCTGGACTTGGTCTGGCCAGAACCCTGAGGGTGAAAAACATGAAAGTATGTGGTGACTCAAGGTTAGTAATCTCTCAAGTAAATGGGGAGTTTGAGACCCGAGACATGACTATGGCCAGGTATTTGAGAATCGTTAAAGCTCAAGCCATACAGTTCGAAGAATGTCACTTTGAGTACATCCCGAGAGAGGAAAACACGAAGGCTGATGCCCTGTCCAAATTTGCATCATCAGAAATTGAAAGCTACTCGGGAAATGTTTATTTTCAAGTCTTGAAGACCCCAAGCATTGATGCAAAACTAATACCTCCTATTGGGCCGGGAACGTGTTGGATGGATCCCATCAAACTCTACTT
This sequence comes from Oenanthe sinensis, assembly GCA_028671895.1. NCBI lineage: Eukaryota > Viridiplantae > Streptophyta > Magnoliopsida > Apiales > Apiaceae > Oenanthe > Oenanthe sinensis. Next base: position 4,787,674 of record CM053796.1, on the reverse strand, counting down.
GGAAACAGGAAAAACACCTGCCGACCCCGTGGAAGCTCGCAAACTGTCGGTTAGGGCCTCGAGGTATGCCCTCATAGAAGGAATACTCTACAAAAAATCATACGTGATACCCTATTTGAAGTGCCTGAGACCCCATGAGGCTGAAGCTGCCCTGAAAGAAGTTCATGATGGTGTATGTGGCCAACATCTTGGAAGCAGGGCCTTGGCTCATAAAGTTATAAGGCTAGGATTCTATTGGCCTGAGATGCTTAAAGATGCAAAAGCATACGTTAAGAAATGCGATCGCTGCCAAAGGTTTGCACCCATCGTCAGGCAGCCCCCCTGAGATGTTGACATCAATAAGTTCTCCAATCCCCTTTGCTATGTGGGGAATGGATATATTAGGCCCGTTTCCCATGGCCAGTGCACAAAGAAAGTTCCTCGTTGTCGCCATTGACTACTTCACTAAATGGATAGAAGCCAAGCCCTTGGCCAAGATTGACACTAAGAACGTGACTCAGTTCTTCTGGGAGAATGTTATATGCAGGTATGGGCTACCCCGAATCCTAGTGACGGACAACGGAACTCAATTCAACAGCAAGGACTTCATAGAATACTGTGAGAATTATAACATTGAACTACGCTTTACTTCAGTAGCTCATCCGCAGTCAAACGGGCAAGCTGAGGTCGCCAACAGAATTATCCTGGATGGACTTAAAAAGAGGATTGAGCGTTCCCAGGGGACTTGGGTTGACGAGTTGCTTCCAATCCTATGGGCATACAGAACTACTTGTAGAACTTCAACCGGCGCTACACCATTTCAACTAGCCTACGGGGCTGAGGCAGTAGTTCCCGTCGAAATTGCTCAGACATCACCAAGGATACAAGAGTTTCATGTTGACACAAATGAAGAAGGCATGAAGCTGGCTCTAGACTTAATAGATGAGCTGCGCGACGAAGCTAATGCCAGGATAGTGGAAAGCCAGAAGAAAGCTTCATTCTACTACAACCTTAGAGTCAAGGAAAGGTTCTTCCGTGAAGGAGACTTAGTCCTCCGAAAGATCGAGGCATCTGGAGTTGGTCCCAAGGGCAAACTAGCTCCGAATTGGGAAGGACCATACCAAGTAAAGGAAGTCATAGGGCAAGGCGCGTACAAGCTCCAAACCCTTGAAGGGGTTGAAGTCCCCAGAAGCTGGAACGTGGCCAACTTAAGAAATTATTATGTTTAGATTTTAACTTTGATTTTCAAAAACGTTTAAGTATCAGTTTATTAGCCTTGGAGGCATGACATTTATTAGCCTTGGAGGCATGATATGTTTTTAGTACTAAGTTACATTTGAGAACTTATAAGTTTCTGAGAAATGCTTTCTGATATCCTTATAAATAGCAACAGTCATTTTCACCAAGTCTTTTACTAGCCTAGAAAGTATTTGTTGTTTATGTTTAAATTAAACACGAAAAATAAGCAAAAACAAAGGCAGAAAGTAAAAAGACAGAGATATAAATAAAAGCCCGAAGGCTAAAGGTCTTTACAAAGCCACTGGGGCCAATATAAATACAAAAATGGCAACCTATCTACTTCGGCGCCTCCTCCTCCTCCTCCTCTTCTTCAGATGACTCCTCCCCGCTAGTTAAGGACGAACCTTCACCTGACTCTTTCTCCTCGGAGGAGCTTTCTTCTGTTGGCTTCTGGGAAATTGCCTCGGGTACGATCTTTTTTGGAGTGATTCGGACTGGAAAAGGAGTAACAGAAGGCTCACGAGCCCTTTCCGTCCTAACATCGGGGCTGTCCTCCCCGTTGTTTTCTTCCTCCTCATGCTCCTCGAACAACCGCTTCAAGGCTTCGGCTGATTGAGGGCATTTAAAGTCCACCCTTGGGTCAAACAAACCTGGATGCTTACCCAACACTTCCTTGAGGGCGTCATTCCACCCAATAGTATAGTTGGCCGGAAAGACTAGGTCGTCGTGAGCCTCAATCAAATCCCGATACTCATCCGAGGCCATATATTTATCAATGGTAGCCTCTTTATCAGCCCGGAGTTCGACTACCTCCGCATGGGACCGTTTCAGCAGATCCTCTCTCTCGGCCAGCTTCTCTTCCAATTGCATGATCCTGACTTTGGCCTTATTAAGCTCCTTCTTATGCTTCCCCGCCTGGGTCTTCCAAGCTTCTGTCTGGTGCAAAGAAGCCTGAAAATAGGCGTTGGCCTGAAAGGCAACAAACCAAGTTAAACGTATAGAAGGCCGTAAAGGCGTAAACAAAAGAACTGTGAATGCGAATTGAGCAAAGCAAGGAAACTTACTGATGCTAGTGCTTGTGCACCCAAAGCCTTGGTGCTCTCCTCATCTCGCCCCAAAACGATGTCCTTGTAATCACAAGGAGTTAAAGAGTGAAGGGACCAATCCCTGGCGTGATCCGTACAGCCGATCACAGTATCCGACTTCCTAAAGCCCCAGCCTGGTTTGTAAGCCAGGGATCTAGGTGCCCTGACGGTTTCACTACCTCCAGCCTCAGTTGGCTCAGAATGAGGCTGTAAGAAAGCTGGAGGCTCTTTCTCCTGCCTAGGGTCACTCATCAGCCTTAGCCGCTTCATACGGCCTGTCTCCTCCACGGGTGGAATAGTCCACTTTTTAATCAACGCAGCAGCTAAAAAAAAGAAAAGAAAAGAAAAACACAAATACGTTAGTAAGACGCTAAATCAACAAGGAAAACAAGATTAGGTAAGGTGTATACCTTTGTTCGAGGCCCTGGATAGGCCAACAACCTTCAACTTATGTTCATCTAGAAGAACCCAAGCAACTTGCTTGGATTCCACCTGTGTGAGCTGAATATAAGCGGTCTGCTCCTCTTCTGTGAGCTTAATGGAGTCTACACTCCCATCTGAAACCTTGCTAAATGTGGACCTAAAAAGGGTCCCCCAATCTCCCCCTTCCCACTTGACATGAACAAAATTTTCCTTCCATTGAAGGTTGTTATCAGGTATTGAAGAGGTGTCGAAAATGTGGGGTTTGTTAGGCCTGTGGGCTATTTGAACCGAACCCAAGGAAAGGCTGGAAGAGTTTTGGAATTGAAAAATTTTACGAAAAAGAGGGACAGTCGTTTTGATTTTCTTCTCCAAACAAAGGACCATGAAGCAATGGATGAGTCTCCATCCATTGGGCACAATCTGACAAGGGTTTACTTGGACGTCGGCTAAAAGGGTTGGAATGAAATCGTGTAAAGGAAACATAAGCCCCGCTAACAGGGCGTCTACATAAACAAGTAAACGACTAGGGTTCCAATGGCAGGTCCTATCGCCAGGCTCCGCCAAGGAAATAGTAAACCTAGGTGGAAAATTGAAAAGCTTGTTGTACTCCTCTACTACATCAGTGTCGAAAAATTTGCTACTTCGGCTATATGAATCTAAGTGGGATTGACTAGGATACTCATCCCCCCTTTGGGAAATCATATCTATCAAAGACATATAAGTAGAAAAAATGGGGATTCTATGGAGAGGTTTACCTCTTTTGGCCGATCCTGCATTCATGGCTGCCAATCTCGAAGCTTTTTTGTCTACCATTTCGACTTTGTGAATATCTTCGAGGGAACTAACGACTTGAATTACTTAGAAGCTTGAGAGCTCAAATACAGAAAGGTGAGAAGTGAGAAATGAGGAGTGTGAGAAATGAAGCCCTCACACCACTCATATATACCACACCCAGCCGGTCACCTGACCGTTTAACTTCACCTTTTAACAGGTGTTCTTAAGTCATGCGACCGTTGAAGCATAACTCAACAGGTTTGACCGGTGAATGGGCTCCAACATCAAGGCCCATAAACATGGGCCTAAAGTCGAAAAGGATCCATGAGGCCCTCAGTAATTTCGACTTCAAAGGTTTTTGAAGTCTAATTCGACTCCATTCCAAGTCGAAAGTCACAAAGCCATGAGGCCCTCGGTAATTTCGACTTCAAAGGTTTTTGAAGTCTAATTCGACTCCATTCCAAGTCGAAAGTCACAAAGCAATGAGGCCCTCAGTAATTTCGACTTCAAAGGTTTTTGAAATCTAATTCGACTCCATTCCAAGTCGAAAGTCACAAAGCCATGAGGCCCTCAGTAATTTTGACTTCAAAGGTTTTTGAAGTCTAATTCGACTCCATTCCAAGTCGAAAGTCACAAAGCCATGAGGCCCTTAGTAATTTCGACTTCAAAGGTTTTTGAAGTCTAATTCGACTCCATTCCAAGTCGAAAGTCACAAAGCAATGAGGCCCTCAGTAATTTCGACTTCAAAGGTTTTTGAAATCTAATTCGACTCCATTCCAAGTCGAAAGTCACAAAGCCATGAGGCCCTCAGTAATTTCGACTTCAAAGGTTTTTGAAGTCTAATTCGACTCCATTCCAAGTCGAAAGTCACAAAGCCATGAGGCCCTCAGTAATTTCGACTTCAAAGGTTTTTGAAGTCTAATTCGACTCCATTCCAAGTCGAAAGTCACAAAGCCATGAGGCCCTCAGTAATTTCGACTTCAAAGGTTTTTGAAGTCTAATTCGACTCCATTCCAAGTCGAAAGTCACAAAGCCATGAGGCCCTTAGTAATTTCGACTTCAAAGGTTTTTGAAGTCTAATTCGACTCCATTCCAAGTCGAAAGTCACAAAGCCAAGAGGCCCTCAGTAATTTCGACTTCAAATGTTTTTGAAGTCTAATTCGACTTCAAACGAAGTTGAAATCGACCTTAATCCAAGGCTTTGACTTCAAGAAAATTTAAGGCCTAGTTCGACTTCAAACGAAGTCGAAATCGACCTCAACCCAAGGTTTCGACTTCAAAAGAATTTGAGGTCTAAATCGACTTCGATCGAAGTCAAAATCGACCTCAACCAGGAACTTCGACTTCAAGGCAATTTGGAATCCTGTTCGACCTGAATCCAAGTCGAATTCGACCTCAAGACATCAATTCGACCTCGAGAGATATTGAGGTCGAAATCGACCTCAATCCTAGTCGATTTGGGTCAGAAATGCGAAAATCATGTTTGGCCAATTAGCTACGAATAAAAGTTCTTTGGGGACCGATTTATTCAATGATAATTCTTTAAAGGGATTAAAAATAAAAAGACCCGAGTCCAAAGGATGAGCTAAAATTGATTAAAACGAGTCAAAAGCCCGATAAGGCACTGAAACCCTTTGTGAAACTTTTATGAAAACTCGCAAAGTTTTCCCAAAAGTTGGGGGGCAAATGATATGGGTAAAAATAGCCCTGAAGAAATAATAAATATAGCATTTATTATTTCATTAATTAAACTTGATATGGTTCAAAGGCTTGGGCCCTTAAAATGAACTAGGGAAATAAACCCAAGGATCAATTGGATTTGTAAGCCTAGCCCACAGGCTCTATTGAAGCTAAAGGCCCGTTAAGCTATTGTTATTAATTAAATTCGTAATTAGTTAATAAAAGCCCGATAAGCCTGTTTGAAGGCCTCCATCCTGGAAGGATCTAGAAACCCAGACGTGGGATGAGTCCAACAAGGACTCTCATTCCTGCAGGGTTAGAACAACCCTATTACTAGGAGACTGGACCTTCAAGGCCTCCAGGTCTCCTAACCCTAATCTAATTCCAAGGCCTCCGTGCGCCTATATAAAGGGCCTAACCCCTCAACATTAGAACTACGTTTTTGGCTTGATTCTCATACAAACAGAGATACGTAGGCAGTTAACGAGGACCTGATTTAGTCACGAAACGTTAGTGCAGCCATTAAAGCTCGAACCTCTCCCAAACCCTAACATTAATTACGTATTAAAGACACCCCGTTTTTGATCCGTAACAATGGCTAATCAGTAGCTCGGATTTAATGGACCATTAAATAGTAAATTAAATCTAGGAGTTACAATCGATTACACTTATTATGACAAAAAGTAGACAAGTCAATAAATTTAATACTGAAAAGCATATTCAAGGTGTCTAGAAAATCAGCACATAATTTTAAAATAAACTAGAACAAGACTAATCTTAAAGAATAATGAAATATACTGGCATAAAGTCACTGCAAAATAATTGAAGGAAAACTACAACACTTTTCTCCAAACCAGGACCAGAAAAATCTCATGCACACTTAGAAACCAAGTGCTAAAAAAATCTCAAACCAAAACCTGCATGCAAGTAGCATTAGTGAAGCCACCTAATACAAATAAGCAGGCGGGACACCAAATATTAGATCCAGAGCAAGACGGAGAAAAAGAGAAAAAACTTAATATCTAAAAATTATATAAACTTTTATATCAAGCACATAAAAGGCGCATATATATATATATAGAGAGAGAGAATGTGTACTCATTCAATTAGCCAAATTGCACTTAAAAAAATAATATATGTTCATGTAAAATTGAATTCATATAATTCACATATTCACATGTACTAGTACAAATCACTTGCATTTGATCCATAAATTCAAATCATATATACATGATATTGAAATAAATCAAATGTAATAAAGTAATTAAAAAATTAGCATGCTATGTAAATTTAACCACTTATTAGGAAAATTGCCACTAATTACAACATCTAGCCGTGTAATCATCATATACATATAAGACGAACTACAGAGCCAATATAAACCAGACATGCATCCTGGTACATAAAACTTTAAACATGATATATCAACAACAATTCTGTACTAAAATTCATGCACTCTAACACAATACTATACTCCCATGTAAAAATTCAAATAAATTAGTTTATTAACCAAACTAATCCATATGAATTATGGGATCTGTTTCAAGCTTGTAGGAAGTATAATTTAGTGTCATACCTGAAATTAAGAAATCAAGAACAAAAATATCAAGAATAGTTCGAGGCACGTGAAAACCACGCTATCCTTGAAACAGATAAGTCCCTTCCGTATGGTGCTTGAAGGTGTGATGACTCCTGTCTTCCAGGATACAACGAACAAAGGTGATTTGAAGCACTTGCAAATCCGCCTTCTACGAACTGAACAAATACCGCTGCTATCTCACATAACAGAACTTAGAGCTCTAAGAGGAATGACCAGAAAATGAAGAAAACTTGTAACCATTTTTCCTCTCTCAAAACAATGGAGCAAGACTCTCCTTATATAGGAGTAGAAGATATGTAACTTCTACAATAAATCAAAATATTAACCTCTACCATAATGAACTAACATAAAGAACACATCAATATTTAGTCATTATGGAGGGAGTTACCAAATTAATTTACAAGTTACAAAATTAAATAATAACACACAATTAATTTTATTCATATAGTCTAACAGGTTTCTTACGGAGAGAAATGTTAATGTTAGGACAATGAAGACCAAGATGGCTGATGTTTGGAGGCTTGCACTGGGAATTAATATTAAGGAGATTGAAATGAGAATCTTTTTATTTCAGTTTTATCATAAGGAAGACATGAACTGGGTGATGAAAGGAGGACCATGGTCTTTTGATAGTGTTATGTTAGTCTTAGCTGCAGTACCACAAGGGGAGGAACCAAGGAATGTATCGCTGTGGCATATTAATATTGGATTCAACTTCATGGATTGCCAAGTAATTTTATGTTAGAAGCCATGGGAAAGCAACTAGGGAACTTCTTGGGAGAATTCGTGGAGTACGATTTGAAAAATAATACTAGCAATGGTAGAGACTGAATGAGGGTGCGAGTGAGACTGGATGTAAGGAAGCCATTGAAAAAAAGAAAGAAAATAACAAAAAAGAATGGAACTAAAGTGATAGTCTCGTGTAAATATGAAAGGCTGGGTGACTTTTGTTTTACGTGTGGAATCATGACTCATACAGAGTGTTATTGCAAAAAGTTTTTAACTAGAGCAAATGATGATGAAGTAAATGGGTGGGGGAGCTGGTTGCGTGCGCCACCAGGTAGGGCTGTAGGTCCGATGAAGAACAAATGGCTCCAGGAAGGCGATGACGTTGATTGGGGGGAGAGATTGAGACGAGATAATGTTACCCCGAGATCAGGGGAAGTTAATTGGAGCAAAGAAGGAAATCAGGTAATTCAAGGGTGTAATTTCAAGAAACAAATGCAGCAATACGGAGTTATATATTTTCCAACTAATTTGGAAAATAAAATCACTGATGGTCAGGGCGGGAAAGATAATGATAAGTTGATAAATGGTCCAGAAGAAGAGGAGTTAATTGGGCTTCAGTTAGTGGAAAGAAATAGAATGAGGGGAGGCCCAGATGAGTTAGAAGTAATGGATACAGTAGGTGACTTGAGGAATATTTCAAATAAAAACACTAAAGACAGTAATTCTGAGGTTGATCTTTCTGAAATGGATTGTTCAAAATCATCAAACACTCAACTGGCTAAGCTTGCTCAACAAGCTAGCCGAACGTCATGAATGCTATAAGTTGGAACTGCAGAGGAATGGGTAATCCTCGTGCAGTTCGATCTCTAGGGGATTTGGTGAAATCTAGTAAGCCCAATATTTTATTTTTGATTGAAACTTTGTCAACTAGTGATCGAATGAAGAATCTCTGGTTCCTGGTGAGAAAATGTGGGATATTTCAAGGGTTAACAGTTTATTTACAAGTTGTGATGCCAAGTTGATTCTGGCAACACCCATTCCTCGATATCAGGTAGTAGATCGTATAGTTTGGACGCATGTTGTGGACGGAAAGTATAGTGTGAAATCTGGGTATCGTTTTTGGCATAATCACTTCAGTGAATGTCGACAAGCTAGTTATGATAAAGGTTGGTCCAGACTCTGGAACTTGGATGTGTCACATAAAGTTCGGGTATTTATTTGGCATGTATGCAAGAATAATATTCCGGTTCGTAATGTGCTAAGGGGAAATGAGTTCATACAAATATTCTGTGTCCGTTCTGCATATTTGATGTGGAGCATTTTTTTCATACTTTTCATGATTGTACTTTTGCTAAAGAATGCTGGAGGATTCAAACTATGGTTGTTGATGATTTTATTGCTGAAACTTGCTCTGAATGGCTTTTTACAGATTTTGACTAAGGAGTCGAACGAGAAATTGGTTCAAGTAGCTACTATATTATGGGGCATCTGGTCTACCAGAAATATGAAAGTCTGGGAGAATAAAGTTGTAACTCCTGAGGTTGTAATGCAGTGGAGTGTGTAACAGATACAACAACGGAGAAGCATGCAACTGAAGAACAAGATGGTAAGGGGTACTGAGGGGAGAAATAACCAGACTATGGATGCCAAGTGGAAGCCCCTGCCCTTGAGCAAGCTTAAACTTAATGTCGACGCGTCAGTCTTCGTAAGTGCTGAGAAGTTTGCAGGAGGAATGGTGCTTCGCAATCATCTGGGGGAGTTTGTCAAGGCTCAAAACTTCATAAAAGAAGGAGAGGTTGTAACTTTTGAAGCAGAAGCCATAGGAATCCTGGAAGCGCTAAGGTGGGTTCATAAGGTGGGTGTCACTGAAGTGGAGGTGGAGTGTGATGCTTTGCTAGTAGTTCAGGCTATTCACAAAGGTGCTGATAACCTAACCTCCTGGAAGTAGAATCTATTCTTCAAGAGTGTCATGATATTTTAGGAATCGACTAGAGATCTCTCTATGTTTTGTTAAAAGACAAGTCAATAAGGTCACCCATATGTTAGCGATGGTGTCTTGCGAGGTCAATTGCTTTAACGATTTTATGTCACCTCCATCATTAGTGTTGGAGTCTCTGACGTATGATGATTTGTTGGTTTAATACAAATCTACATTTCAAAAAAAAAATTATTTAATTTTAAAACCAAAGCAAACTATTCAAATTACTTATGTTGTGTGATTACTGATTATACCAATCCTAGTTTTGTTTTATTCTTTTTTATATTCCGTACTTAAACGTTAATTGTGATTATCATATTCTGCCCCACTAAGTTGGACAGTAATCAAGGTCTAGGGGACTTAAATCGAAGGCAAATCTAGATGCTTTTTACTTTCAAATTGCTCCTTTACGAGCTCTTTTTTTTTCCACTTTAAGAATAGACTATCATGGGTTCCTGGCCATGTCTACTTTAGTTGCATGAATAAAAAAGAACTTTCGATATCATTTGGTCTATGATATGCAAATGAAATAACTAGAAATATAATTTTGAGTAAATAATTATCCCTATATATGTGACTGTCTCTGCTACCCTAGACTTCATACTTTCGGCAACGTATAAGCACTTGAGTTCGTAGTATGCCTCATTACTCATTATTTCTCTTGTGACATTTCCCTGATAATTAGAATTGTGGCGGAATAGGGATATCGAAAAATTTCGAAACAAAATTTCACGCACATCTAATTGAAAATTAGAATAAAAATTAATGCCAACTCTGTAAGGGATGCCAAAATTTAAAAAGGAGATTAATATTCCCGATATTACTCATATAACTTTTCCGACATTAAAAAAAATTGTCATATAAATACACGAGAGTATTATTGTAATTACTTTAGATAATTTTTCTGAGATAATTTCAGGATTTTTATTCTTTTTAAAAAGTTATCGATTTTTCAAGAATTTTAATTGGGATTCTCGTCTCCCTGATTCTGCTGCTGCTGGAGCAGAAGTTGGAATTGTAAGAAGACGAAAGCCAAAGATAATAAGATGAAAGGTAAATATTTAGTGGGGTTGAAGGCAAAATTTTACCCTTCTTTTGATTACTATTTTCCCCTCTAATTGTAGAGACAACATCATGGCCTTGTGTATTCGATTGTGGAGGCACATCCTCCTTCACTCTAGCTACTCTGTCCTACAGACATCCAATTTATTTTCCTAAAGAAGTGGCATGGGATATGAGCCAATCATAACAGGCTGCCATTTGTTAGGGACCTGGTTGGACAGCTTGTTTTCAACCACTTGTAACCTCACATGCACAATAATTAGTTGCATGGTGGTGAATCCAGAAGAAAATAATATATCAACACAATGGTAATAACATTCTTGTATGATATTTAGAAAATTCCATTACCAAAGACTTCTTGATGCAACACACTTCGTGTCATTCTTAACTATGATAATCATGATTAATAAAAAAAAGGTTTACTGATACAGCACATATACATGCTCATACCTGTGCTTTATTAGTGCTATTGCACTGCTAAAACCAAAAGTTTTATGGTTAAATCTCTCTAAGTATAATTGTAAGGCGTTTGTACATTTTATCCACGGTCAAAACCGGAGGTCTATGTAAGTTCTCACAAATCTTACCCTATTCGGATCCTCTTGTATACGAGTTATAAGAGCAGGATACACCAAACCAAACATGTTTGGTTTAGCTTTTTGATACAACACAAATCTATTTACTAATTAGTAATCGTCAATTCCTCCAATATGAAAACAATTATGTGATCATCGTTTTAAGAGATTTTAAGGATAATTGGTAAACTCTTAGCTGCTAAGAGATGTTTATGACCTTAGTACTTGCAGTCTAGCAGATCTACCCATCTTTCACAGTTTCTTCATATAGTGTGTTAAGTTTCCACTTGCATTCAAATTAATAAAACATTAACTCGAACATAAAGAAAACAATTCACGATTAGCACCAACTTTATATCGTAAAATAAAGCTGACAGGCTTGCATACAAAGAGCTAAACTTAATCCTCTCAGTCCAAAGGTTGCAGGACTCAGGAGGGTATAAGGAAAGGGTTTTCAGTAGTTGATCTCCATTTCTTGAACCTGAGAAGCGGATGGATTTTCATTAGTATTATTACCTGATGTCCCTGAATGACTTCCATTCGTCAAATGTTCTGGCAGCTGATGTGCATTGTGCATATCATTCTCCAGCAGCACTTCATCAGCTGACTGTTCTATTTCTACCTGCTGCTGTGCATTGAGCATATTACTATCTAGCTGATTTAGCTTGTCCTGCAAAACAGTTTAGTTGGGACTGTCACAATATACCTAATATTGGCTAATAAATTTGGAAAAGAACATGGGCGACTCATAATCTTATCTAATATTTAAGTACAAGATAGATTGATATGTCACTGGTAACTCGGCCTTTTTGCTGAATAAGATATCTGAAGGTGGTGAAGTGGCATACATTCGAGAAAATAACCTTTTAACTTTTAAAACAGTACAGGACAGACTACAATATTTTTCAAATTAAAGTCACGCTATTATCCATCTCCGCATCATGTCATGAGGTTCACCCATCTCTTTCCATCTGCGACAACTTCTCCTCCATCTACTAAGAGACCATCCCACAAAACTTAAGGAGGATCCTCTCTTCTTCCTCTTGATTCAACATACACCGGGACTAAAGATCAATGACTTTGAGAAAGAAGTCAGTATGTACAGATTTGATGTTAAAAAATATCTAAATATATTCATCAATTTTCTCTCTTTCAAAAGAAAAGATTATTTCAGTACTCATATGGTCGAAGCTGAATATTTTCCTTCTCTGTCACCCTCATTGATGGTAAATATACATTTGCGTTCCTTCCTATTTTTTACTGCATAGAAGGCTAACTTGCCACTGTTGAATTAATGGTAAAAGGAAAGATGCAAGTCTTGGAGGATGAAGCAGATTGCAGTTTTTTTTAGCATAGCCGATTGGGACATAAACAGCGCATTGAAGACATAGTAATTTACAAACTAGAAGGCAGGAATTTTATATCTTATGTTGGCCAGACAGGTCATACATAGATGCTTCTGATTGCCTGAAGCCATAACTTATGCAGATTCTGATTAGTTAAAAATATGAAATTTACGGCTGAAGATTTAGTTTTAGTGGTTCTTGAAAGCCAATAAAGAAGCAAAAAAAGGATGAGATTAATTGGTCAACAGATGTTTTAGGTTTAAGATTTAATGGATAAAGAAGCAATGTTCTTTGTATTATTTTTTTCAAATAAAAAATTGTGATATCAGCTGTGTGTCCCATAGCTGAGTCATAAATAGCTATATTATCAGCGTCCCTGCTATGCAAATCCAAGGTAAGAAAAGAAGAAACAAGTTGATAGACTATAGTTGAGGTAACATATATCTAAGTCATTTCTCAATCCTAAAAAAATCAAAAAACTAAAAAAGCAATTCCAAAAGCATAAGAAAATAAACTGCTCGTACATTACTGCCAATCCATCCAAAAAATCTTAAGATCACAAAATGCACTCGCCACATAATCACATGGAAATGTATGTCAGGGGATAGGTAGTATCAATCAAAAGACAGGATTTAATTTAGCGCATGTATCTCCAAAGTAACAAAACAAATTAATCAGCGACTTCAAGTATCTAGGCAAGGTGGTGGAGGAATGTAAACAGCTTTTGAGTGACATTAAAAATCAAAATGTGGTTATTAGGTTTGTTAAGCGATCTGCAAATAGGGTAGCTCATTATCTAGCGAGATACTCCTGTTTAGTAGCTGATCGTAGTTGGACGGAGGGAAATGCCCATCCGGAACTTCTGTCTGTTTTGTTGGATGATTTGAGAAATTAATGAAATCATCTTTTTCTGTGGCAAAAAAAGTGAGAGGCAGCACATATTTCGTAATTATTTTTCTAAATTGGTGTTTTCTAAGAAGAGAATCGAGAAGACTAAACTTTAATACACCAAATTAGGGGAATTGGAAACATCAGATTCTGATAGATGAACCCCATGTATATTTTACAAATGGGCTTTTGTCCCTCAGGTCTCAACTCTCAACAGTTTCCATGTAATGTGTAATGGTAAAATTTATCTCAAATTTCTATAATCCTTTTTCATGCAAAAGATATAGTATTTCTTTGCTCCCTATCACTAAAAACATTATGCCCCTCTTAAAGTGCAATTGTGGCTCTTCCGACTACTGAAAAACCACCAACAGAGCAGATGTCATGTTCATTTTACTAATACAATATTAGCTCCTGGCCAAGAATTATTACGGAAAGAAGTATTAGTTCAACACATAACAAGAAAACCCATTATACTACGACCACAGCTACCTTTTGTAAATAGTGCTACGAATGAATATTAGAAATGCCGCAAATAAAGCAGGTCATTCCTAATACTTGTGTAAATTATTCCATTTTACACACATAATCAATGCTACTAAAACTAGAAAAACAACCTGTAGATAAGCACACATGTCAACTTCGGTAACAGATATTCCATTTTGCAGCCGCAACTGGATCCACTCGTACACTCTCATCTGCAAAAGCAAAAACATCATCTATGACAGAACAAACTTTTTTTTTTGCCGAGTACAAAACAACCCTCCATATACAAGATCTTTTAGGAGTTCAAGTGGTCTTAGGGTCGAGTAGAAATAAAATCCATCCAATTTATTAAATCAATGTTTTAGTTTCGCTTTACTCTAACCAATTAATATGTGACTTGTTTGTGGTATATGAGGAGCAGCAGTGAATTACTTTCTGGATTTTTGTTCATACTCAGATTTAACAGAGAACCCTATAAGGTAACACTCCTCAGCTTAACAACAAAAAAGATGACAAAGAACACAGGCAAGTTAAAATAATTGATAACGATTGATCACGCTACCATAATAAGGACAATGTTATAAGGATACCTAATAATGATATGTCAAGAGACAAAAGTTTAGCATTTTAAGACAGGCTAAACCAACACATGAAATTTTTCATATGTTTTTATAAGAAGCATATGTTAATATGGTTGACTAGCAATAAAATCATTTCAGCACATATTGCAACAGTTAGTTCTGGCAAGTTAACCAGTACCAAACATTATAAATATTATAAGAAAGTTTGATAACAAAGTTGGGAATAGGTTAAACATGAACATGATACAAATTAATATGATAAGCTCCACTGAATCACCAAGAGGATACACTTCTGGAAATGAGAATGCAAATGAATGTAAAGGGATTAGGGTTTATGTGTAATATTCATTTATTAATAACCAAGGATATGGTTATACTGACTGTTGGGGAGGTGACAGTTAATAGCTGATGCAGGGTTCAAAGCATCACCAGGTTTGCGATTAGTGTTTAAGATTGAAAACTTAAAAAGACAAAAATATAAATGCATAACGAGAAATATTCTCTTGTTACCACGCGATGCAAACAACTCCCTTCTTAATAGAGTGTGAATCACAGGATAATTAAGTAAACATATATGAGTAAAATAGACTGACCAGGATGAAAGCACAACTCTACTGTGCCGTACTACTATACATGTAATTTACAATAATTGCTATTGCAATATTGTTTGCCAACTAAGCACAACAGTCCACTAATGGGTTCCTGTAGTCGAACTAAATATGAACAATACCAGTAAATGTCTCTTCAAAGTAAAAAGTTGTTCTACTCATTTGGGAACACTGAACAGAGACTCTAGGATATGTCAATTACAGATTTATCTGTGACAAAAATTTCTCCATGGGATCTGTTTAGATTACTATACACTCTACTATCGAAAATTACGTAGGCATGTCCAAGTTTCTGGTACACCACGAAATTTTACTAGTGTTTTTAAGATAGAAATATTCATTCTTCCATATCTAGTCTGTAGAATATAGTTTATAATCTATAGTCTATGAAATAATGTTGCTTTTCTTGATGTCTTTAGAAGTATAGCTCTTCAGTGAACCTGAGCGAAGAACTACAGAATTGCATATATCACAAAGACCTTGACTTTCCTTATCAACAGATTCCAGTCTCTTCCAAGGCCCTGCAGGGACCTCTTTCGTAACACTCAGCTTACCGATATTTACCCATGCCAGTTACAGAGAGATGTCACATACCACTTCATGTGATACGGTACAGTGATCATATTATCATACTCTAGCAGACCTGCTCTTAATAAAGAGTTTGATTGCCATCTCTCCCTATACTTCAAATTACATCCACTGACATATAAAAAATGGTGTGATAGAGGTATTGATCCACTCAATTATCCATTTTCAACAATATAGCAGCACCATGCTCATCATCAGCCCCATCAATTACTCTATAAATACTTATCTGCTCATATTCTTTTTCTTATTATTTTCCCTCAGCCATTTCTCCTTCTTCCTTATATTATTAGCCTGTCGCAATGGCAGCTTGCTCAAACTCCATTACTGTCTATAGGCTTCTCATAAATAATGCCACATGGGCACATGGCACGACCACAACTTGCCCTTTCATGTCAGTTTAATTTGGAGCCAATTATCAAAAATGACATAAAAGCAAACATTCTATCCTGAATGATCAAGGGGAATAAAGGAAGGTAACACAAATGAGATCGAGTCTGTTAAAATGTCCATCTCATCTACTAATAATCCATTCTTCAACAAAGCATAAAACCAAGTCACGAGTTGGTAATTAAAAACAACAAATAATAACATATAAACTGCAATAAATCACAATATAGATTATCAGCAAAGTCACATTCCAAATTAAGAAAATTTGATTGCAAGAGACTACACTACGCTTGATCACAAATACGTATAGTATCAATACAAAATTCCTTAATCCGCCCTTAAATAAGAGAATAATAGTAATATTTAAATATATGAATAGGAATTAGGAAAAAAGGTTCTTACATAGGCATATTTTGTACCAGCATCAAAAGCAATCTGCCTGTCAAGAGCTAAGGAGTAACGCTTAGTGAGCTCTCCAGCAGCTTTCTGGAAAAAGAAGTTCAAAGCGTCATCATTTGATATATCTACAACAGGATTCTCAGTTCTTCTCCTTTGTGCCATCTTTCCCCCCCTCAATTGTAACTCTGCATGTCATTTAAACTTAAGTTGGTGTCCCCAATTTGCACCAAAAATATTTATAGTTGCTTAAAAAGGTAGTGCATAAGTAAAGACAAAGATAAAGATATATGATTCAATTTAGGGAATTTTTCTGCAAACCTGCAGGAAGCCTGGCCCTTGTGTTCTAACAATCCTACCCGATATTCTCAAAAAAATAAATTTCAATACTAAAGTCGTGATCCTCTCTTTACACCCAACTTTGAGGGGAGTGCTAAATATATATGCTCTGCTTTAACTTCTCCGTTCTAACACGTCGATATTTTATAATTTAGGAGAACGGATAACTTAACGCAAAATTATATACAACAAACTCAAAAGACATGCAAGTACAGACATAAGCATGCATCATGTGTGCAAGAAAATACAAATTAGCTGTTAAGATGTTTGGGTATTTAAGATGGACACGTTTCTTTATAATTATCGCAGATTTAACTAGAGATTTGCATGCAGATAACTCTTTATCTCATCAAATGATTTTTGAATGTATGTGATTATTATACGTACAGGAGAAATTAAGTCACAAAGCTAAGAAGAAATTGGTGTGTGGTTAGGTGGTACAACGGAGACAAGTTTATTATTAGACGATACATATCACTGTTGGGTAGTCTACTGCATAATATAAATAAACTCTTCAGAAAAATTGATAAAATGAAATCTAAAATGCTACCAGAAAACCTGACACC
Organism: Oenanthe sinensis; assembly: GCA_028671895.1. NCBI lineage: Eukaryota > Viridiplantae > Streptophyta > Magnoliopsida > Apiales > Apiaceae > Oenanthe > Oenanthe sinensis. Next base: position 4,770,365 of record CM053796.1, on the reverse strand, counting down.
TATATATGTCAAAATGCATTGATCATGTAGTTTCATAAATTATTTTTTTAAAATAAAAATTTAAGTATTAAATTTTAATTTACAAAAAGAATTTAAAAAAAATTAAAAAATTATGTGATCACGTTTTCCAGAAATCAAAAAATACATCTTATTTAGAATGGAGGAGAATAACATATATCAATAAATTTTTATTTATATAAATATAATTAAGACAGGTCTATTTGCCATTATTGACATGTAAATCGGACTAGCGTAAAAACTATACCGGTGCCCTTCAACCGAATAAAAGGATTAGCGTAAAAACCATATTGATGCCCTTCAACCGAAACACAATTGGTTGGTTGTATTAGTAATAATCATGCTCTCACCGACTCAGTTACACTCCCAAAGACTATGATTTTTTTTAATTATATATAGTTTTTATAATTTTATTATATAGTGCTTCTAAATTGATCATAATTTTTAAATTAAAAAAATTGAGTAATAAATTAACCTTTAATTAAAATGTTTTTTTTATTGAAATCACGATTTGCACAAGTTCAGTACTTTGATTAATTTTAGTACCTGTTTGATTGACCCTTAAATATATATGTAGTCAGTTTAAATATTTTAATAAATTTAAATATTTAGGAAATGTGATTTTGGAAAATTGTTTGATTAATATTAATAAGGAAAGTAGAAAATTTAAAAAAATAAATATCTATAAAATATGAAAAATTATTTATCAAGCCCACCTTAAGTAATAAGTTAACCTTTAACTAAAAAGTTTTTTTTATAGAGAAATCATACTTCGCATATGTTCAATACTCTGATTTGTTTGTTTTGTTGACCCTCAAATACTTAGTAAGATTAAATATTTAGGAAGTGTGCTTTTATAATCTTCTTTAGTTAATATTAGTAAGGGAAATATAATTTTTTTTAAAAATTGAATATCATAAAATATGAAAAATTACTTATCAACTACACCTTAGTAATAAGTTAACCTTTAAATAATTTGTTTTTATAGAAATCATGCTTTGCACAAGTTCCATACTATAATTTATTTTAGCACTAGTTTGGTTGACCATCAAATATTTAATAAATTTAAATATTAAGAAAATCTGATTTTATAAATTTATTTGATTAGCATTGATAAAGAAAATAAAAGCTTTTGAAAAAATTAAATATCCATAAAATGTGAAAAGTGTTTACAAACCCCACTTTAAGTGTTCAAACCCCACCTAAAGTAATAAGTCTTTTTAATATAATTTGATAAACCCTTACCACTTTCATTATATTAACCTTTAACTACATTTTTTATATAGAGATCGTGTTTTACACCGGCTCAATAGTCAATACATTGATTTCTTTTAGTACTTGTTTGGTTGACCCTGACATATTTAATAAATTTAAATAGGTAGAATATGTGATTTTATAAAGGGCATTTGTCAAGAATACAAGATTTGGGGTATCTATTTACAAATATACCCACCTGTCTTAATTCTTGCAAAAATACGATTATTTAAAAAAGTGGAGCATTTAATTTGTATATTTACATTTGTCAGTACCCAACCCAATTTTACTCCCCTCCACTCCATCTCTCCACTCGCTCTCTTTACTCTCTCTCTCTCTCTCTCCTCATTATAATACATACAAATATCTTTCTCTCCATTTTATCTAATTTTTTCGATCTGATTTGGTTGTTTGAGAGTTGATTAAGTCGTGTTTCTGGTTTTTCACTCGTATACAGGTAATTTGATTATGTATTTTTAAGTTTTTGTTGTTGTAAATACATTCAATTGCATGTTTCGTACAATGCTAACTCATAATGTGTTAGATTTTGTTCTTTAACATACGATTCAAGTCATTGATGCATTGTTTATATTTGTGTATTTATTATATGTATGTATATATCATTTGTTCATTGAATTAAACTTGTTTTTAATTAGGGTTTTATTTTGTAATGTGATTTTTTTAGGTATGGTTCGTACGAGGTTATCTCTCTCTGCCTCGAAAACATCTACATCACAATTGGGTTCAAAGTTGAATGTAAGTTCGAAGAAACTGAAAGACAAAAATATAGCATCTTCTTTAGTGAATAAGAGGAAGAAATGCAAGATAATGGTTCATGAAGGTCTTTTACCTTCTCCTAAGGTATATTTTTTTTATACCTTTGTCATTGTTAATAGTGTAAAAAATTTGTATGCTTGTTAGTTGGGTGAGTAAAATTGATGAATGTGTTTATTTTGGTTGAATTTAATAGATAAAAATGTATAAGCATGAGTGAGATTGAGGTTTATAAGAATGATTTAGACTGACTTGGAAACGAGATGCTATAAAAACTTTTATGATTAATATGCACATGTGATATATTACTTTTTAAACACGTATATGACTGTTAGTAGTCGAAAATGGGTACTGTTCACACTTTATTCACGTAAGAGAACGTGGTCACAAGTAATACAGTAATAAGTAGGATTCGTTCCCACAGAGACTCGACTTGCTTACGTTTAGTTCACTTATACACCAGAGTATGATTAAGTTTCACTGCTAAGAAAATAACAATTGGAGTTTTGATTACACTACTAATTAAAACTTAATGAATTACTTATATGAAATAAACATGGGATTTTAACTTCATAATCTATCTCATCTAGAATCTTATGCCTTTTCAACCTAGCATGAGAAAGTGATGATAACTGATCGGACCCTCTAAACTGATAAAAGCATACGATTAGTCAAATATATTTCACATGCTAGGTTGAAAAGGCATAAGATTCTAGATGTGATAGATTAGTATGCTTCATAATCTATCTCATCTAGAATCTTAGTCACATTGTTAATATATTTCGTTGTACGCATACCATCCTAATGAACATCCACAATTGATAGAAGTCAAATAGTCAACCACTACGATTAGTCCCTATATGTCTATAGAGATTGAAAACATAATGGCTTAAGCACAAGTATCCATAAAATCACATAGTCAGTGCAAGACGGTTAGAATTACACCACAAATTAATACATGCTCTTAACATGCAAAAACCTTTGCTAGCATGGTATGTTCTAAACCCTAGATCCACTTTCGCATTCACGAGGGTTCAACAAACAATCATAAATGTTCGCGACGCATTTACAATGAAAAAGCTTAACCATACTAGGATATCCATAACAATCACACACTTTGGCATAAAAACAATCAATATCTAGAATCGATAGAATAATCCATTAAAACCCCATGATAACATTTAGCCCATAATTGGACTAGCCGACATCATGGGTTCAATTGAAAACATAGTAAAATAAACAATTATGCATAAACTACTGATATTAATTGCAAGAGTAAAAGAAACAACCGATAATCCACATGATGAAAATTACAAAAGAAAATAGCTTGACGGCTCACAAAGTACTTTGCCCTCTTGTACGATAAGAAAAACCTACTTGCTTACTTAATTGCTTGATAAAAATAATAATAATCCTAATGTCTTATACTAGGTTACATAAAAACAATGATCCATGGGCTTTCTGCTTCCTGGGCTTCGAAACGGACCAAACTGCAAAAATCAGCAACTGGAGTCGGCTAGAGAGCGGGGGCGCCTCAAGGAGCGCGGGCGCGCCTCATTAATAGAGCGCGGGCGCGCCTGTAGAGGGGAGGGCGCGCCTGCCCTTTCTGCCCGGAAATGATTTTCCTTGCTCGTTGCTTCTTTAGCGAGTCGTCTCACTTTCTCTTGGTCTCAACTCAAGCCTTGACCCTTCTCCCTTGAATTCCTAGCTCATGTACCACCAATTTATGCGAATATTCATCAATTCTGCTTCGCCTAGGAATCTGCACACCAAAAACATAAAACACATCAAAAGACACTAAATACTTGGGCACTAACGATCAATTTAAGCTAAATTGGAACGTATATAGTGGACAAAAAGTCCACTAACACACCCCCAAACTTAAACCGATGCTTGTCCCCAAGCATAAACAGACTCTGAACAATCTAAGGCAATGCAATGCATGAATGCAACTACTATGAAAATGCAACGACCCCCTCGAACTAACCAAAACCAATCGATAAGCCAAGCCTCAAAGAGATGCAATACATCCAAACAGAGCTCGACCAAGCCCCCGTATACCATTACTACATGAACAGAAACGTGGGTGTGTGCGATGCTCATCAAATATACTCTGACACTAGATCAAAATCATACCTATTTTTCGCCAAGACAATCACATGTTTATAAACAGAATGAGCGGTAAACACTCCATAACATGCAAACACCTCCGTCATTCATTTGAGTTAGACAGGGAATCATACTTTATTGCTAATCCACCGCTACGACACATAACACAATACATAGGCTTATTTAACCGTGCAATGGATGAGACCCCTAAAGGCTTATACAATAATACCCATGTAGCGAGCGTTAGGTTAGTGGATCCGAGACTATAAAAAGCCTTAGGCCACTAGGCACAAAGTCCCCTCGAACTTAATTGCCCGAGTATTAAAGAGCTCACCCTGGTTAATTTTGCCTCGAAATATTCACATGACTCTTTTTTTTTTTTTTTTTACAGAATCTGGAATGAGAATTCTCAATTCCAACCCTAGACTACTCATAAAAATATGAGCCGGCTACTAGCCATTTGACGCCTAGCCATTCTTGACAATTACTAACAATTAGCATGAATCTCTATTTTCCCCCAAACTTATACTTTGGCATTCTTACATTATCAAGGGAATAACAAACATTCTAGATATAAACATGCGATTAAATCTAAAACAATTAAACAGGCATGACTCAACCTAGCCCAAAAGCAACCGATGAGACTGTGTAAAGAAAGTGCTTCTGAAACATGCAATTCAATTTCATAGGGACTGTAAATCATCCCTCCGTTCATCAATACCACACTCAATTTGACATTGACTCAACAATCAGAATTAGCTCGTCCTAAGGGATCATGAAATATGCATGCTATGAAATGCAACTAAGATGGATTCACATGGTAAACGAACGAAAAATAACAAACAAAAAATGCTCTATATGGACAATTAAAACACAATGCATGACAAATACTACCACTACATGCCCTATATGCATCTAACTACAATCTCCATTTCCCACCCCCAAACTTAAAATATTCAATGTCCCCATTGAAGGCAAGAAACAAAGAAAGTGTGTAGATATACCTCAATCTTCAGCAGAGTCACCCTCCTCGGGTGAATCCGGTGGTGGCCAATCTACCTGTACACCAGTAGCCAGAAAAGCTGCACCGAGAGCCTGAGTCAGGTCAGCAGCAAACCGGCTCTGTCTATCATCAACTGCGTCCAACTGCCGTGCCAACCTCCTAAAATGAGCCTCACCCATACCAGTACTAGCCACAGCTCGCGGTGCCCTAGAAGATCCAGCCCTAGCCTCCCTCTGCTGTCTAGGTGGCACGTCACCACCCACAATATACCCTAAGCCTCTGGGATGCGGTACACCACCGTCCCATTCAGGCAGCCGAGCTATCGCCGTCGTGTCAATGGCACTCGCAGGAAGTTGCAACTGTTCCTCCGTCGGCCAGTGAATACCCACATCAACACACAGACGAACAACCACTGAGCCATACGGAATCGCTCCAGTGGTACTGCCTTGCAAAAATCGGATCATGTGCCTGTGGATTAGGGAGCCTAGGTCGATGTATCTCCCGCTAAGAATCCCCCACAACAAAATAGCCCGATCCACGGTCACCTCATGAGTGTGCGACGACGGCACAATGTTAGCACACAGAAACAGGTTCCAGGCCTTAGCATACGGGTTCAATGCCATGGCGGAGAAGGTAACCGGCTCAGTAGAGCCCGTCCTGCGCTTCCAAGTAGTGTCTGGAACTGTCATATCCCACAGAATGGCCTCAAGGTCAACCTCCCCACGGTTCTTCAACCCAAAATCTTCCACACCCGCCTGCGGTGCTGGCAAATCCAATACCTTGGTGATAGCGGCAGGAGTATAATCCACTACATACCCTCGAAATGCAGAAAACCCATTCTTCTCTTGCTTGGCATTAGCATAGAACTCCCTAACGATACTCAATGGTATCCTGTTTTGGTCATTTGATGAAGATGCCTAATTTCAAACTTCAGAATCAACTCATTCATAATTTGTTAGTTAGGCAATTATAACAGCCAAACACTGATGAGATTTGGATTGGTGTTACTGGTATGAAGTTGAAGTTTGGTATAGAAGAGTTTGCTACGTTAACATGATTAAGGTGTTCTGGTAATGTTGACAAGAAAAGTTGTTCAACATTGGAGAATAGTTTCATAAGGAGTTGTTTTGAAAGTATTAAACCAATATTTAGGAGCTCTGTTAAAAGTAATATTCTTGCTAAAAATTAGAAGAATGATAGAGATGCTGTGAAGATGGCGCAATTGTACTTGCTTCATCACTTTCTTTTGACCTCTACAACAGATACTTAGATCCCTAAAGGGGATCTTGATATCTTGAATTCTGATAAGTTTGATGAGTTTCCTTGGGGGAAGGAGGTCTTTAAAATGACTTTGAAAATGCTAAAAAATAGTGCAAATACAAGCTCAAAAGACTATTACTATCGGCTTTCTAGGTTCCCTTATGCCTTGCAAGTGTGGTTTTATGTGTGTTGTCCATATCATAATGGAAAGTATTGTACGAATATAGTTGCTGACATCCCGCATTGCCTTAATTGGACTAATGAGTATACGGGGAAATTTGATGAATTCTACATTATGTTGTCCCTTGGCTCTGAAGAGGTATATTTGTTCATTTAATTTTATCTATTTCCTTTATATTTTTATATGACATGTAGTTATATTTCTGTTTGGATTTGTAGTTGCAAGTAAAAGAAATGTCTCCAACTGCAAGAGAGATTAAAGTGTTGTAGTTGAAGGATCTTGTTTATAGAAGTAAAAATGTCAATGATGCCTCAAATGAAGCTACTATAAATGTTTCTGATGATGATTTTGTCGATTATGTTGAGAGACGCAGAGTTTCTATTTCTAGGGCGTCAGATCGGTCTGTGAAGAAAATGGAAAAGTAATTGAAGAAGCTGAAATCTACTCAGATTAAAATGTTTTCTGAAATTGGCAAATTAAGAAGACTTGTGAATGAACAACGAGTTTACATTGATGTTCAACTTGAAAAGTTTTGTGATCTATTTCCGAGTAAGGTATATATTTTTATCTCATTTAGTTTTTAAATTTTATTTTGGGTTTAGTTTGTTGACATTCAATGTTTTGCGGATTGTGGTTAATAGTGATGATAGTGATAAAGAATTCCCTGATGAAAATAATGAAAGTTTCATAGTTTAAAGTTTAATACCTGAAGTAAATAGTCCGAATGAGGTTAGTAATTGTCATAGTTTAAAGAATTCCCTGATTAAATAGTGTAAATAATTTTTGACGTTAATTTTTTATGCAAAATTAGGTTGACAATCTTGATGCTATTCGGACAACTGTTGGAGGGTTTAATGTTACTTCGACTGAGAAGATTGCAGAGGTTTAAAAGGTTTTGAATGGTAAAACTGAAATGCCATCTGCTCATGAAAGGATGGATATGCCCAGTGTAAACGATGGTGGAGGATCTATTTTTCCTGATGAGTTATCCCAAAATATGTTGATGGAGCTAGAAATTGTGATGGAAAAGTTTGATAATAGGCCAGGTGGTGCAAAAGAGGCAGATCATGCAGTGCTTGGAGAATCAAACAAAAAGAGCGATGAAGATGTCGAGGAAGCGAGACTTGCCGATTAAGTTGTGCAAGAATTTCAGAAGAATGATGCAGGTGAAGTTGCAAATGATGTTGTAGAGAATGCTACTACAGCCACAAGTACATTTATTAAGCTTGCAAATGAAGTTGGTACAACTATTGTAGATTTGGCTAGAGAAGTACCTTCCGTTGATGTTGAGAACGTAGAAAATGTAATTCTTCAAGTTACATGAGAGGTTTCAAATAATGCCAACTACAATGAGACAATGGAAGATTTGGTAACTATTTTCCAGAAAAGAAGTGATGATGATATGAAAGATGTCGGAGTTGTAACTTTTTCGTAATTTTACTTTTATGTTTTTAAATTATATATTCTCCTCCTTTCTAATGTATGATTTTTTTTCATTCTATTGATGATTTAACTATTTTAATGTTCTTATTTATATTGTTTTTTTGTAACATACTTCTAAAGTTGCTTTGTTACGGAACCCTGGTTTTACCACTTCTGTGCCATGAAGAGCCATTAAGCTTCCAACTTATTTGAAATCTCCATTTTTGTAACATTATGGCTCTAACTCACTTCAAAGTGACGATGCTCCTAAAATTTTAAAAGTTGATAGAATTTGTCCATTGGATGACAATATTGGGAAATTGCCAGGTTTGGAATTGAGCGTAGTGTACTATGAGTGGCTGGACACTGGACACTGGACTCCTCGCGAAGAATAGGTATACAATGTTTTCATATTTCTGTTCGGAACTTCTCTATGTATTTAGTACTTATGTTTTTTCATTTGTTTGTTTTTAAGGAAAAACTTTATTCTGAACAAGATAATGAGATTAGTCCTCCATTGAATTGGGAGGAAAGTATATATGTCAGAAAATTTGGTTTCATGCCATTGAGTGTAGTAGTTTTAATCTTGCAAACTCTATAAGTGTTACTGTGTTTTTTTATTTTATTTAGTCTGCACTGTCATAATCTATTTGATTTAATGGTTGTTGTAATGTTATAATTTGTAGCATATGATGTATTTTTCTATTACTTGAGGAAGAAATGGAAGGGAAATGAAAATTTTACAAAGAGATTTACTACTACAGAGTCTAATTTTAAGAAAATGATCTTGTCATTGTATGCGGATATGCCTGATTGTAACAATATTGATGAGTCTAAAGTCAGGTCAAGGAAGGATGTTTTAGATGTTATTAATGGATCTTCACTGCCTTATGGTACTCCATGGTCATTGGTAGAGTATGTTTTCATTCTACTATGGTTGGCTAAGGAGAATTATTGGATTCTTGTTATTCTCAATCTTGCTAATAGGCAGATTTATGTTTATAATACATTGAAGAATAATGCACCTGAAGGTGTTTTGACGGAAATTGTGCTTCTTTTCTCTAAGCTGATACCTCACTTTTTGGTATTATGATGTGTACTTAAAATATATCAATGTACTTGTAGATAAAAGTTTGTTTCTTTTATGAAGACTGTATGTAAATAATGAGTCAAGAATAAATAATGATAGAAGATTCAAGTCTGAATCAGACATTAAAACAATGAAGACTTCATCAAATAAGAATTGCAGTGAAAAATAATTTAAGGCAAGTATGCGATTGAGAAGTCATCCTGATAGAGAAGTCAGTACTGTGAAGCAGGTAGAGATGTCTCAAAAACTCAAGTAACTTAGAAATAAATTGAGAAGTGAGAAGTGATCGAGAAGTCATAGAATTGATAGTTACTCGAGAAGTTTGAAAATAGAACCATTCGAGAAGTCCAGTTGAACAAATCGAGAAGTAAGCCAAAGCAATCAATCGAGAAGTGTTAAGGGAAGAACCAATCGAGAAGTCTGTGTTTCAATTATCCATCGAGAAGTCTAATCTATTCGAGAATTCATCAAATGAAGTATGCAATCGAGTAGTCTAGTCATTCGAGAAGTAAGTCATTCAAGAACTAATCGAGAAGTCTCATGAGTACCTAATCGAGAAGTCAATCACCATGATATCTCGAAGCATATTCAAGTGAGTATTAGATTGTTTCAAAGAGCTAAATTCAAAGAGATTGGCAAAAGAACAAGACAAGAATTTTGAAGCTCTGTCTTGATCAGGATTAGTCAAACCTGTGAAGATAGAGACAAGACTGCAATGCAGCTTAGAAGAAGAATAAGACAAAGGCAGTAGTGATATGGCAGAAAGAAATAGAATTGTCATTTGTTAGACTTAGATAGAAATGGATTGTGTGTTATGTAAAGTCTATCTTGTTTGTTTCTATTTATAGTCTTAGTCTGCAAAACCATGTGCAAACAAGACATGTTATCTATATAGAAGAATGCACTTCTTTGTAGAATAGTATCTTTGAATATTATCAAGTGTATTCATACCATGTATCTTCCAAGAACAAGAAGTTAAGATTCGTATCAAGAATCTCATATTGTAGCAGATTCATTATAATACAACATTAGATTGAAAGTTAATTGTGTGTGTTTATTTCTATTCCGTATTTCTCAAAGTAAACACTACTCAGTTATTCAAGTTATAACTTTTAATAATCAGTTCATCACAAACAGTTTTAAGAAAGAAAAGTTTTAAGTTTGAAATTATACATTCACCCCTCTCTGTACAACTTATTTGATTCTCATCTCTAACAAGTGGTATCAGAGCGCATGTTGTTGACATATAAACAGTCAAAAGATCAAGACGAATTCATAAAAGCTAAACAGTATCAAGATTCCTCCATTTGACAGGGAACATTACATTCTTTGGAAAAATAAAATGTTAATGTTCATAAAGACATCAAATCCCATGTACCCTGAGATTCTGAAAAATGGACCCTTCATGCCTATAACACTAGTGCCTGAAACCACTAGTGGCTCAGAGGTGATTTCAGCAACTTGGGTACCAAGGGATCCATCACTATACACAGATTCAGAAAAAGAAAAAATGGCTCTTGACAACAGTGTCATGCTCCTACTAGCTGACTCCTTGGATATGGTCATGTATAACAATGTTGTTAACTGTACCACTGCAAACACATTTGGGAGATAATAGAGCTGCTATATGAAGGAACTATGGAAGTAAGGGAAAACTAAAGGCAATTATTAGTCTCACAATATGAAGCCTTCATGTCAAAATCAAATGGAAGCATAACTGAAGTTTTTGAAATATTCAACAAGCTAATCAATGAACTGCAGTTGCATGGAAAAGCTTATGAGACAAAGGAAAAGAATCTAAAATTCTTGGTAACTCTTCCAGAGCACCTAGAACATAAAATCTCTTCCATAAGAGAAGGAAGGGATTTGACTAAATTACCATAGAAAACCCTATATGGAATCTTAAAGACTTATGAGTTAGAGTACTTTCAGAAAAGAGCCATTCTAGGGAATAAAAGGAAAATGGCAAATGTTTCAAATGCCTTGGTTATAAGAGAGCCTGCAAGAACTGAGAAGAATGTCTCAAGACACAAGCTGAAGATCGAGAAAGTTGAAGAACTTGAGGAAAATGAAAATGATGCTGCGAAGAGTGAAACTGGTGAGGATGAGTTCTACAAATTGAGGAGCTAGAGGAAATGGAAAACAAAACTATGGCTTCATGGCCAAAAGATTTGGTAATATGAGATTCAAGAAAAATAAAAGTTTCAAACCAAGACCAAACTTTAACTCCTCTAGCAAGGAAAAAGCTCCAAGAACCAATTCAAATAGAAATGGAGGCTATAAGATTTGTATAGTTGATAGATCTAAGAATAGTTGCTATAACTATAATAAGTTTGAACACTTTGCAACAGAGTGCAGAACACCAAAGACAGTAAAGAAAGATAAGGACTATCTGGAGTTGGAAGCCAAGTATGTAGCATTTCTAAAGAAACAGACAGGAAGGGCATACATAGCTGAGGGAAAATGTTGGGATGATACAGATGAAGATGAAGAAGAAGAATTTGGCGATTTGGCTCTAATGGCTAGTTCACATGATATAGCTTCATCTTCCAACAGTTAGGTACCCTCATTAATCTCAAATTGATATGACCAACTTTCAATACAAAAAGACTGTAGAAGAATTAAGAATAGAAATGTTTAATATTCATACTAGCATGATTGCTGCTTATGAAAAAAATTGATAGACTGTTAAAATCCAATGATGAACTGAAAGTTAAAAATGAACAATTAGAGTTATTCTTGGTTGATAATTAATCCATGAAATAAGAAAATGAATACTTAAGAAATAAAGTCACTTGCCTAGAACAGATTGAAAAAAATTTGAGAGATCAAATCTCTGAGAATGAATTGAAGATAAAAACCTATCACAACTCATCTATAACACTACAAGAATTTCATGAGAAATACCAAGAAAGTTCTAAGATTGGAGTTGGGTTTGACTATGACACTCTTAAGAAGAAAAAGTCTATGTCAACAAAAGGTAAGAAAATTGAGTTTGTTAAAAATCCTCATATTTTGAAAAATGTTTAGGCTCTAATTTTTAAGAAAGCAACTATTGAAATTGATGAAGTTAGTATGGTCATCAAACAACAGTTGAATGATGATGATGAGGTAATAGCTAAAAGTGATGTGCTTTCTGTTGAAATAGAAGAGCCAGTAGTCAAGGCCAAGTCCATCTCTGTTAAAATAGAATCAAAACAAAATGTCCAGAAAAATGACACCATGCATATTAAGAAGAAAAAGTCAAATAAAAATGGCAAGGTAGACATTAACAAACACACTAACTATGCACTTATTCACAATGCTCCTACGAAGATTTATAAAAACCGTGGATCAACAAATCATCTTACACATGTGTGCAATAAACATGTTGTTTATAATGGTGATTTTGCCTGTGCCTATGTGAAACCCTTGATGCATGATAATCATAAATTCTGTGACAAATTTGATTGTATGCCATGTAACTTGAATGGTATGAATACTTGTTTTAGACTAAAAAAATAGTTTATTGAAGGATGCATCAGTCAAAACCTAGACAACAAAGCTGATAGACCTAAGTCTACTAGTCTAGTTAAAAGTAGAAAATATTCTATTTCACCTAGAAATGCATCTAGTTCTGGTAGCACCAATCATGCTAGAAATCAAAATCAGAAAAATAAAAGTATACATGACAAAGTGAATAGGACTGTAAACAAGAAAATGACATTCATGTGACTAAGCAAAGAGGACCCAACCTAGTTTGGGTACAAAAAAAAACTTGATATTGTTCTATTTGTAGGGCACAAATAAGAATAAAAAGTTTATGTGGATGTTGGACAGTAGATGCTCAAGACACATGACTGGTGACAAAGCCCTGCTGTCACAATTCAAGGAAGAGGTTAGGCCAATGGTAACTTTTGGAGATAACAACATTGGTTACACCATGTGATATGGAAAGTTGACTCATGGAAATGTTGTCATTGAAGATGTATCTTTGGTTAATGGTTTGAAGCATAATTTATTGAGCATCACTCAATTCTGCAAAAAAGATTTGAAAGTGGAGTTTGATAAAGAATTATGCCTCATATCACACAGAAAGAACAAATAATTTTCTTTATAAGGAGTAAGGAAAGGAAACTTATCTGTAGCAGATTTGGACTCTGCAAACAAGGAAATAATTTATTATTTCTACACCAAGGCCTCCGAAAGAGAAAGTTGGCTTTGGCACAAAAGGTTATCTCACCTAAAGTTCAAGAATCTTAATTCTCTAGTCAAAAGAGAATTAGTGAAAGATTTTCCTTCACTTGAGTTCTTCATAGAAGGATTGTGTGAGGCATGTCAAAAGGGAAAAATGAAAAGGTCAAGTAACAAAACTAAAGAATCCACTTCAATCACAAAACCACTACAATTGATTCACATGGACCTTTTTGGACTAGTAAATGTCATGTCAATGTCCAAGAAAAGATATGCTCTTGTCAGGGTTGATGATTTCTCCAAATACAATTGGGTGGAATTCTTGCATTCAAAAGATGAAGTTCTTGAGTTCATTATTGAAAATTTGAGAAGATTGGACAAAGGCCCAACATCTGTTGTAGCCATAAGGAGTGATAATGGGACATAATTCAAAAATGTCATATTAACTGAATTCTGTAAGGAAAATGGAATCACTCACCAATTCTCAGCTCCAAGAACTCCATAACAAAATGTAGTTGAAAGAAAGAACATGACACTTACTGAAGCAGCAAGAACCATGTTAGCAGAAGCAAGCTTACCAACTAATTTTTGGGCTTAAAACTATCAGGACTGCATGTTTCACTCAAAATAGGACACTCATCACAAAACCTGTTGGAAAGACCCCTTACCATATCATGACAAACAGAAGACCATCTGTCAAGTATATGCATGTGTTTGGAGCAAAATGCTTTGTTCTCAAAGATGATGATGACCATCTTGGAAAGTTTGAAGCCAAATAATATGAAGGAATCTTTGTAGGATAATCTTTGGACAAAATTGTCTACAGAGTATATGTGATTGATCTACAAAAAGTAGTGGCAAGCACAAATGTGACTTTTAATGACTTCAAGTTTCTAGCCATGAGCCTTGATGGAGAAAACTGTGACACTCTAAGATTTGAGAATGAAATGAAAATAGATGCATCTGAAAATGAAAAGGATGAAAATGCACATGAATGCTCTCATGTGGAAATTTCACATGGAATAAATGAAGAGAGAAATACTAAAGATTTCAGTCACATTCAACATGAGAATTCTCCTCACAACCCTAGCATTCACTCTGGGGGGCTTCTCAAGGATCAACAACAAATGCAAATAATTTGAATCTGGAAGAAACAAGTTGAAATGAAAAAGGTGTAGCTCATGAGACAAAATGGAATAGAGCTCACACTGCAAATCAAATAATTGGAAATCCTAATGAAGGTGTGAGGACAAGAAGGAAAACCATAAATGAATGCTTGTATGCTTGTTTTCTGTCTCAAAATGAACCTAAAAAGATTGAAAAAGCATTGTTGGATCCAGACTGGATTGTGGCCATGCAGAAAGAGCTAAATCAATTTGAGAGGAATAATGTTTCGGAATTAGTGTCACCTCCAAAAGACAGATCAATTATTGGCACCAAATTGGTCTATAGAAACAAAATGGATGAACATTAAGATCAAGTAGAGTTTGTGTTCATTGGTTTATACAATGTGAAAGTGGGAAAATACATAGTATGTGCTTTGGGGGATTAATGTGTGTGAAAGACTGATCACCTTTTATATGATCTAAATTCATACTGAGTGCTTTAATAAAAAGTGAACACCATGGTCTATTAGTTTATCAAGTTTAGCCACTTGTTAGCCTATTCTTTGATATCCTACCCTTACCTAAGCCATGTTACAACCCTTAATAAAGACCTTTTGATTTGTGCATGCATATATATAAGGTAGTGGAGATTTGGTGGACAACCAAGCCTATGGTAGTGCATGACTTCTTGATTGAACATGAGGGAAATACTTACACCTAAACACTTGTGTGAATTGAGAGTAATGTGAAATTCTACCCATAGCATGCGTACTTATTAAATGCGGCTTTGATGTTTATTTCTTGATAGTTTTGTCTTGAAAACAATGTGTGCATACTTGGATTATTTTGTGAAAATGGATTACTTTTAGGTATTCTCATGTTGTTATGTAATTGAAGTGTACAATGTGTGGAGTACTAGGACTTGTTGCATGCTTCAGACTTGATGATCGAAAATATTTAATTTTGTGGGTATATAACAAATGTACAAAGTCAAAACCAAATTTGCAAATGTCATTGGTGTTAACTAACAACCTAAAACTATTTCTTTCTGTTTAACTTAAAATAATTGCTCTATACAAAAGTACTACCACCTTATTTTTTTATTCGTTTCTCAGTCCGCTGATTGCGGTTACGCATAAAACATGTTATAAATGGTGAGTGTTTTTTTATTTTATATTTAATATTTGACTTTTGATTCCTATTTTCAACGCATTTTGTGTTTTATTATTTCAAATATATTAAAATTTCTTGAATATTCAAACCGTATACTCCCCACTAAAATTACAAGTACTTTGATCTATTACTCAAGACAAAACTCGTCCTACTGGAGCTACCTAGCAGTTTAACGACTCCTTGCATATACTCAATGCAATCGTGCCATCTATGAAAGTAGTGTTAGTTAGGAGTATTAAATTTATTTCATTGCACGAGGACGTGCAAAATGTTAAGTATTAGGATATTTGATAGAGTATATATTTATATATATTTTAGATAATTTTTATTCTCATATTAGTTCTATTTTGTATTTAATTGGCTACTTATTTAATAGATTTTAATTTTTTATTGTAGTAAGAAAGGAATTTTAAATTAGAAAGGATTTGAGATTAATTAGGAGGAAATTCGTACTTATTGGGCTGCACGCACAACATATATTGTTTGGGCCGTACCTCGACTTCTAGAAGTCAGAATTTGTTGATTCAGCAGCCCACACGAAGATAACGAGATTCTCCATGAATCTAGAGTGTCCCAGATATCAAAACCCAATTAGAACAGCCCAGAAATAGAGTAGAAAAGTCAACTATGAATTTTGACTTTAAAAACCTATTCAGTTTTGGAAATTCACTTTTGTATTCCTAAAAGTATTAAAATACTTTTGTATTAGGTTTTACATATTACCTATCATATATATCTATAGCCACCAAGGAGTGAAGAAGAAGAAGTTTTTGTGTGAAGATTTTAACATCGGTAACATTTGGATTTTTCTTCAACTGTTCTTATCATTACTATGGTTGGCTAAAACTCTATTGTTGGAGGGTTGATTTGAAACCCTAAACCAATGAAAATTATGCAATTTTAATATTCTGAGATATGTTTTGATTATACTTATATGTTCATCAATGCTTATAGATATTCTTGAATTAACTATGGTATGTGGTCATCTAAATATGTTATGTAATTGATATATCTATAAAGTCAATTAATCTTTCTATGTGGTCATGAGATTAATGTATTAGTATGTAATTAATATAATCTTTTTATGTGGTCATGAGATTGTTTAGATAGCAGAACTTGTTTCTATGTGGTCATGGCAAGGTCTCTAGAAGTATCTTTTAAAACATATCAAAAGAATTTAGAATTGTGCCATAGGTTTGGTGGTGGATTTTCATTTTTTCCAACATGTTTCTTTAATTGCTTACATCCAAACTTTACTTGCTTCATAGTTAGGTTAATTAGAATAAAATTACAAAACAACTCGTCTTTTGATCTTAATAGAATAAAAAAAAAAGTGAACCCTTAATCCTTGGCCTAGAACGATACCCTATTTACTCTATATTACAAATGACACAAAAAGGGTTTAAATTGGATCACACCAGGGTTGAATGTGGAAATTGCAGGAATAACAAGGCTATATTACAAAACTGATGGGGGCAACGGGGATGGACACAAGGATTTAGAGTTGTCATTATTTGACTTCATAACCTTAGTTAATGCTACCAATGGCTTCTCTACAGATTCTAAGCTCGGAGAAGGTGGATTTGGAACTGTTTATAAGGTAATCACAAATTTGGTGCATATGTAGGACAAATGTTTAGGCCAATTGGCCTACTTACAAGTATAAAAACCACTAGACTAATATAATTACTATTTTTACGCTTGCAATAGATATAGAATTTGCATGATTAGAATATTGTTGTTGATTCTTTATAAGAGTTATTTACTGTAGAATGTATGTCATTTGATTTCATGGCTAAGCATGACCCTGTCACTTTGATACTTTTCAGGGTGTGCTCGATGAGAGAAAGGAAACAGCCATGAAGAGGATATCAAAGGACTCAACTCAAGGATTGAGGGAGTTTAAAAATAAAGTTTCATGCATTGCTCAACTTCAATACCGAAACCTTGTGAAGCCTCTTAGCTATTCTGTGCAGGAAGGAGAAAGAATGTTGGTGTATGAATACATGCCTAATAAAAGTTTAGACTAGTTTATATTTGGTACATTTATCCTCTTCAATAATTGTATCTTTTTTCGTTTCTGAATCAGATACTCAAGTAACTAGTATGATTGACACCTTTGTTTCATTAATGAGTAAAGTAACTTGAGGACTGTTTCAATAGATAAAAAACAAAGCAAAGCACTTGACTGGACTATGCGCTATAACATCCTAAACGGCATTGCAAGGGGACTTCTTATCTCCATCAGGATTCTAGATTGCGGATCATTCATAAGGATATTAAAGCCAGCAATGTTCTGCTCGATAATGAGATGTGCCCAAAGATCTCAGACTTTGGTGCAAGGATCTATGGGGAAACTGAAACCGGAGCCAATACAAATAAAGTGGTTGGAACATAGTAAGAATTTCTAAAAATCTTTTTAAAAAATAGTGCTTCTGAATTGTTTTTTGTTATTCTATATATTTTTGCAGTGGTTATATGTCCCCTGAGTATGCAATCGATGGCAAATTTTCAGTGAAATCTGATGTCTATAGTTTTGGGGTATTGCTATTAGAGGTAGTTAGTGGGAAGAGAAACAAAAATTTAGGTATGGAGAATCTATACAAATGGAAAAGTGTTGGACATAGTAGATGAGGTTATTGCGAAGTCAAGCCATGAACATCAACCTGAAGTGTTTCGAGCTATCAATGTAGGGTTGTTATGCGTGCAACA
The DNA here is from genome assembly GCA_028671895.1 of Oenanthe sinensis. Lineage (NCBI taxonomy): Eukaryota > Viridiplantae > Streptophyta > Magnoliopsida > Apiales > Apiaceae > Oenanthe > Oenanthe sinensis. The sequence goes on along the minus strand of CM053796.1, from coordinate 4,752,090 downwards.
ATATCCAGCAAATCAGCCAACCATGGAAACTGTGTTACTAATCTTGAGTAGTGAAATCCCTCTGCCTCAGCCTAAAGAACCTGGATTCTTCACTGAGAGGAAACTGTATGAAGAAGAATCTGTGTTGTCTTCGTCCAACTATTTAAGTGTCACAACTATGGTTCCCAGATAAATATATTATCGAAAGTTTTAATTCATTAAAAACCCATACATCGGTAATGTAATGACCGGTGTTTGGATATATAACTTTTCAGTAAGTAATATAACTTTATAAAAGGAGTGGAAATTACTCTCTTTCCTGTCATCGGTAATGTCAATATATAAATTCAAGCTGATTTAAATGAAAATAGGGTTGAAATATACAAAAAAATAAACTTGAAAATTATGTAGGTACAAAATTGTTGTTCGAGGGTTCATGTGTTCGTTTCATCAAATTTTAAGGACCAAGCTGTTAAAATAACCAAATATACAAGGAAGGGCAAGCAAGGAAACTAGTTTGTTGACAGGTGCCACTCGATCTCCTTTTGGCAAGAATTCAAGAAATTTAAGAAACATGCATTATATACCTACAGTGAAAATCAAGCTAACCTTTGAAAGCTCCGACTAATATCCAAAATTACAAAGTGTCTTCGTGATCCTTGTGAAGTTGTCCGAAGGCAAACCTTAAAACTACTCTCCAGATTATTATAGGTTTGCATTTTGGTGCATGCCAAGGGCAATCTATAATTTTATTTTTTTAAGATCATATAAGAAAAAAAAATTATTACACTTTTCTATCATCCAGAAGGATTATGTGAAGTGGAGAGAATTAAGCACCTAGCAGATTTTTTATTCGGGAATATCTTAAAAGGTCATTGTTTTCTCCTGTCCTATTTATCATATAATCAAAATAATATATGTATAAAAGTACTAACTTCCATTTATAATGTATTTGCAGCCAAGGCTCCACTTTTAGCCTATAACAGCTTTGTGGAAGCCATATATGTTCTAAATGACTGCAATGCCCACACTGGACATGGCAGTTCTCCAAGCTCTAAAAGTCAAATAAGACATTTTTCCATTAGGTAAGCATGTTTAGGTGCTCTAAATTTTTTATTGTATCGATCTAACAGTAGACATTATTTTATTAGACAACTATGTTAAGTGAAATTATGTTATAATGAGCTGGTAATTTGGTTCTACAAAATCTTACAGTGGAAATGATGAGAAGTCGAGGTCTCAGAGAATGCACATATATACTACATTGCTGAAACAAATGTCTCCTAAGCATCTATTAGCTACATTTGTAAATTAAAGTATATGCAGAGATTCTTGATGCAGCTACAGATGGTATGCTAAAACTAGAAGATGCTACATGATTGTCAGTTCTGCAGGTCTCTCTCTCTCTCTCAGACACACACACACACGGTATCGAATAACTATTTTATAGTTTCTGCATAATTGGCAAATGGTTTTTGCAACTAATAACCAAGATAACTTTGTTTTTCACTTGATAAGTTTCTTTTTAATCCATATAATCTAGCACAATCGCCATGGATATAGCAATAAGTTGCAGAGAGTTGTAAAGAAAAGTACCGTGAAGAAGAAGATAGAGAGAACAATAGTAGAAGTGTATTTCACAATAGAGATAAAGTTCACACACCAAAACATAGTACAAATCAGCTATTTATACTAGTAATAGACACAGTTAATTTGTGATTGTCATCTAACAAACTTAAGCTGACGTGGCACTATGACTAACAACTGTCAATGTGCAGATGCAGGTGATAAACCAATATCCCTCCTCAAGTTGGAGGATGGAGACGGAACAAGAGACATCCCCAACTTGCAAAGTAGATTATGAAACTGAGAAGATGGAGCAACCTTGGTGAACACATCAGCTAGCTGAGACTTAGTAGGGAGATAAATCAACTGAATCAACCCTTCCAACACTTTGTTGCGAGTGAAGTGACAATCAAGTTTAATGTGTTTAGTACGTTCATGGAAAACAGGATTCTTGGCAATATACAAAGCTGATTGATTATCATAATGCATGACAACAGGCTTGAGGTTGCAAACATTAAGTTCTTCCAACAAACGAACAACCCAAGTAACCTCAGCAGTTGCAGAAGCCATGGCACGATACTCTGCCTCTGCAGAAGATTGAGAAACAGTGCTCTGTTTCTTGGATTTCCAGGTGATAGGGGATTGTCCAAATAGCAAAATATAACTAGTAATAGAACACCTGAAGTCAACACATGAAGCCCTATCGGCATCAGAAAAAGCTTGCAGGCGAAGCTGATCAAAAGCACGCAAGAGAATACCCTGAGTGATAGTAGATGCCACATATCGCAATGTGTGATGAAGAGCATCAAAATGAGGAGTCCTAGGAGCATTCATGAATTGGCTGAGTGCTTGAAGAGTGTAAGATAAATTAGGTCTGGTGTTGGTAAGATAGTTAAGCTTACCAACCAAAGATCTATTGACCTCGGGGTTAGATAATATTTCACCATCAGACTTGCAAAGTTTGAGATGAAGAGGCAATGGAGTACAAGCTTTAGAATGAACATCAAGCCCAGAGTCAATTAAAAGTTCCCTGGAAAATTTCTGTTGGGAAAGAACAATACCATCAGGACTGTAAGTCACCTCAATATCAAGGAAAAAATGAAGTAAACCAAGATCTTTGATGCCAAACTTTGTATCCAAATGAACCTTAAGTGCTTCAATAGTAGCACTATCATCTCATGTGAGAATAACATCATCCACATAAACAGCAGCAATGCATATCATACCCATGTGTCATTTAACAAACAAACTGTAGTCATTCTTAGATTTCACAAATCTTTGATAAAGGATCTCCTCAACCAACTTGGCATGCCATTCCCTATAGGCTTGCTTCAAGCCATATATAGATTTTTGAAGTAGACAAACAAGATTTAAAGGATTGGGAATACATTCAGGAACTTTCGTATAGACTACCTCCTTCAAATTACCATGTAAAAAAGCATTGTTAATATCAAGTTGATGTAACAACCACTTTTTACTGGCTGTTAAGGCAATAAGTGTTTGAACAGTACTCATTTTAACAACGGGAGAGAAGGTCTCCTCATAGTACCCACCATACTTCTGGTTAAAGCCTTTTGTAACTAACCGAGCTTTACAACGTTCCAAACTAAGAAGGTGGTTTATGAACCCTGGTAGATTTCCTTACTGGTTCAGGGAAAACAGGAGGATGAATGCCAGTACTCATATCATGTACCAAAGAACCAACAACACTAGAAGGTGGAGTAGTACTAGAAGGTGGAGTAGAAGAAAATGGAGGAGTATGACATTGAGTACTATCACTAGAGTCATCTGCAGATGCAGAAACAGACTCTATAACATCAGAATAACAAGGAGAATTGAGAGCAGGTACATTAATGTCTGCAGGAAACAAAGTTGGTTGAGTGTGGGTATGAAATGGAAAATGGGATTCATGAAAGGTAACATCCCTTGAAACAAACAGATGTTGATTAGCATAATCCAACACCTTATATCCTTTTTGAGTACTTACAGAATATCCCATAAATACACAAGCAATTGCTTTGAGGTCAAACTTCCCCTATGTTCAAGAGTAGTGGAAGTAAAACATAAACAACCAAAAACCTTTAAATGATCAAGAGAAGGCTTTAAACCATGCAATTTGAAATATAGAGTATCATTTTTAATACTTTGAAGTGGGGTTCTGTTAATAAAGTAAGTGTCATATAAAATACACTCACTCCAAAACTTGGCAGGGACTTTAGATTTAAAAAAACAAGGCTCTGGCAGATTCAAGTAAATGCCTATGTTTCCTCTCCACAACACCATTCTGTTGTGGAGTATGACTACAACTGGTTTGATGAAGAAATCTCTTTGTTGATAAACTTCTTTCATAAAACCTTGCCCCAATTCAGGTGCATTATCTGACCTCACAACAGCAACTTTAGTCTTGTATTGAGTTTCAACATGATTAAAGAAATCCACCAAAACTTTGACACAATCAGTTCTATTTTTAATGAGATGAACCCAAGTAAATATGCTAAAATCATCAACAATAGTAATGAATTGATTGCAACCAACATGAGATTTAACCTTGTAAGGTCCATATACATCAACATGTATCATTTGAAAAGGACTTAAAGTCATTATACTACTGTGAGGAAAAAAACTTCTAGTGTGTTTAGCTAATGGACATATCTGACAAACAAGCTCATGTGAAGGATTCTTTAATCCTGATAAATCTGGAAACAACTTCATCTTGCTGAATGGCACATGTCCAAGCCTCAAGTGCCAAATGCTGAGATCTTCCCTTGTGCTGAGGAAGCTGGTCTTGCAAACTAAATCCAGATGTCCTGAAGTACTATAGAGTCCCCCTTTCAATCTACCAAGAAGAGTTTGATTCCCTTTCTGCAAAAGGTCCTGCAACACATAAGTGTTATCATTGAAAATTACTTTGCACTTCATGTCTTTGCACAACTTCTGAACTGAAAGCAAATTATAGTGGAAATTAGGAACATGAAGAACATCATGTCTGATCATATTCTCATTCAACTGCACAGAACCGGTATGCATTATTCAAACTTGCCTTCCATTAGGGACCATAATAAACTCAATAACACTAGTTGCAGGTTTATAGGTGAGAAATAAACTCAAATATGAGCATATGTTGTCAGTGGCACCACTGTTAATTAACTAATCAGATGTAGAAATAGTATTAGCCAATAAGCAGACCTTACCAGCCAATTAGGCATGTTCAGAACTATTTTGAGACTGAGAACCATTAGTTTGTGAATGTGTTGAACATTTCCATCAATTGTTGATAATGAGCTAAAGAGATGGGACTGGAATTCTCAGATTTAGGCTTAACCTGATCAGTATGAGATACAACAACAATTTTTCTCTCTTCGAAACCTTTGAAATTAGGAGGATAGCCATGGATTTTAAAGCATATGTCAATACTATGTCCGGAGATTTTCCAATGAGTGAAAAAGTAATTGGCTCCTTTCTTAACTCCACTAGAATTTGCATTCCCTCTATAATAATTATTGCCAGGACTCTGTTTTTGACTTTGAAAATTTGTGTTTCCAGCTCTTACATTTCTCTTAAAAGAGTTATCAAATTTTCTATTATCAGTCACAAATTCCAGAGATTCAGTTTGAGAAGTGACGTGAGAAAGCTCTTGATGCCTCTTTTCTTGTGAGAACATCCTGAAGGCATTAGACAAACTTGGCAATGGCTGCTGCATTAATATATTCGCCCTAACAGTGGCATATCTTTCATTGAGCTTCATCATGAACTGAATCAGACGATGATCATGCTGCATCTGAATGACTTTTTGAGTAACATTACATGTACACTTGTTGCAGGTACAACAAGGAAGTGGACTAGCATCATTCATCGCATCCCACACAGTCTTTATCTCAGTGAAAAACTCTGAAAGGCTCTTAGATCCTTGATTTAGATCCGATAACTGCTGCTCAAGTGAAAATACTTGAGTCATAGAAGCATAACTAAACCTCTCCTCCAAATCAAGCCAAATTTCTCTTATAGTTTTGAAGAACAACACACTCTTCGATATTGCATCATCCAGATTACACAACTACCATGAACACACCAATTCGTTACACCTTTCCCAAGCTTTGTACTCATTAGATCCAGAATCAGGTTTAACCACAGTTTCATCAACAAACCCTAGTTTGTCCTTAACTGATAAACTAAGCATTATTGATCTTTTCCAATTGCTAAAACCATTGCCATTAAATTTGATTGATACTAACTGTGTCGTGTTAGCATCTGAAGGGTGTATATAGTACACACTTGTTACATCTTGATTCGACGGCACAACATTCCTATTCCAAACATTACCAACACTAGGAGCAAAACTATCAACCATTTCAATACAGATATGATTCAACTGTGTAAATCGAGACAATCAACGCAGATCGTAAACAACGCAATCAAACTACAGGTTACAGATGAAGATCCACGACAAATCCAATTGATACAGTATGAACAAACAATCATAAAAGATCAAATCGATACTCTACTTCATGAAATAATATCGTAGCTCATACTTCATAGTTGTATAAACACAGAGATTACGATTTTATCGTGATTTAACTTGAAGTTGTTGTATCTTTGTTTAGATATCGTATAGAATGTGTGAATCAATCTCGCTGCTTGTAAAAGATGCAACCCGGCTCTGATACCATGTTAATCCATAGAATCTAGCACGATCGCCATGGATATAACAATAAGTTGCAGAGAGTTTTAAAGAAAAGTAACGTAAAGAAGAAGATAGAACGTGAAGAAGAAGATAAAACGTGAAGAAGAAGATAGAGAGAACAATAGTAGAAATGTATTTCACAATAGAGATAAAGTTCACAATCAAAACACAGTACATATCAGCTATTTATATTAGTAATAGACACACTTAATTTGCAACCGTCATCTAACAAACTTAAGCTGACGTGGCACTATGACTAACAACTGTCAATGTGCAGGTGCATGTGATAAACTAATAGTTTTGATCTTTTTATATTCTGTTAGCTTGGTGTCAGTTGGTGACTAGAAAATTTGCAGGGGTTGCTATTTATTGCTTAATTGGTCCTACACAGCAAGAATAGCCCACTCATTGGTCCGCTCATGGAATGCCTCCGAGCCCTTGTCAAGGACTACAAGAATGAGATTGATGAGATGTTTGTTTCTGATAAGCAGCTCCAGAAAGAGCTTACTTACGATATGCAGAAGTACGAGGCAGGGAAAGCTAAATTAACTGTTGCCCATGATGTTGCTACCATGCAAGAATCAGATGTGCCCGGGTCATTTGTTGTATTATAATTTTTAAGTGTTTACTAAAATATGACTTTTCTTTTCTCTTGTATATTTCTAATATATAATATTGGCTAAAAGATTATCGATATTTTTAAAAGAATGAACGAAAAATAAAGTAATTTGAGAAGACCTTAAAATATTTTATTTATTATTCGGTCCAAGTGGATGTTTATTTGGTAGATATTATTTATTATTTTCCTTCCAAAAACTCCTGATAATATCAGTAATAAAATTTTAAAATAAAATTTTAATTAAAAAAGAATTTTGATAAAAAAATTAGAGTTCTTTTCTAATATGTCCCAAACTTAAAAGTTGTTTACATATATGTCCTATTTTTATTTTCAAATATGTCTCATACACAATTTTCTTCATCTTAATAATTTTAGAAGGACACTTTTATCCTTCTAGCTTAAATCAATTGAAATTCTAAAATAAATGTAATATAATTATAATATATATGTAATATTTATAAATTAAATCCTCTAAATCTAAATTTGAGACTAAATTATTTTATTGCAAAATTTTAATATATGTTAAACATATAAAGTTTAAAATAAAATTTGTCTTTAAAATTTTTGTTTCATAAAAAATTATTAAAAAATTAAAATAAAAAAATAGTATTAAGATCTAAACAACCCATATTTCACACATATATATAATAAGTTTCGAGAATTTAATCATATCATTATTCAAATAACTAGATAATAAAAAACATGTATTACAAAACTCATCTTCAAAAAAATTAAATTACTATAAGATTAAAACTTGTGAAAATAAAATAATTATATATTTACTCATTATTATTAATTACAAGTTATATAAAGTACGTTAAGTTAATCTAAGGATATATTGGTCTTAATATTCATATTTAAGTGTGATAATAAGGTAATATGACATATTTATAAAACGGATATAAAAAGGGACATATTGATAAATGATCACATTAATTTGGGAATATTATATAAATTCAGGAAAAATCTCCTTATCCAAACCATCTAATTGAGGGCTTTAATGATTGCCTTCACGGTGCTGATCTTCATGATCTTGATATAACATATCACCAGTTTACATGGGAAAAAGGAAGAAACACCGATCATTGGACTGAAATCAGATTGGATAGGGTGTTAGCTAATACTCAATGGTTAAGTCTTTTTGCTATGGCGACAGTTTACAATATAGAGGGCTCCCCATCTGACCATAGCCCTTTATTACTGTGCCCGGAAATGCACATCAGAGGCAATAAAAGACGTCAATTTCGTTTTGAAAATGCTTGGTTAACTGAACCAATGTGCTTTCAAATTATTAAAGATTGTTGGGAAGTGGAAGGGAACAGTACTGTGATCCAGAAAATGAAGAGATTTGCAGAAATTTTGGACGTGTGGGGGAGAGAAATTACAGGTTGTTTTAGTAAACGCATTAAGGAGTGTAAAACCAAACTAAAGCTGTTGCGGGGAAAACATGATGTCCAGTATGTAGCAGATTATGAAACCATAAGAAAACAACTATTTTTAGTGTTGGATCAAAAAGAAATTTTCTGGCGACAAAGATCAAAACAACTTTGGTTACAAGTAGGTGAGAAGAATACTAAATACTTTCATGCATCTTGTAACAAAAGGAAGCGTAATAATCAAACCCATAAATTGAAAAATGAGAATGGGGAATGGGTTGAATGGAATAGTGGACTGCAAGAGTTGATAAAAGAGTATTTCCAGCAGTTGTTTACTGAAGAACAAGCTCAAGGAGAAGTGGTTTTGAATTGTATATCAAGGTCTGTCTCGGAGCATCAAAATAGAGAATTACTAGGTGTTGTGACGGAAAAGGAAGTCAAAGATGTTGTATTTCACATGCATCCTGATAAAGCGCCAGGACCCGATGGCATGACCCTGGCCTTTTTTCAAAAAAATCGGAGTGTGGTAGGAAGTGAAGTGGTGTAGATGATAAGAAACTTTTTTACAAACCGACTTAAGAAAGTGCTGGACTCTGTAATTTCGGATACACATAGTGCATTCTTACCAGGTAGACTAATTATTGATAACATCATGATAACCTTTGAAGTCATGCACTATCTGAAAAGGAAGAAGCTTGGCAAAAATGGATATATGGCTCTCAAGTTGGATATGTCTAAAGTGTACGATCGTATAGAATGGAAATTTCTGCGTAAAATGCTCCTCAGAATGGGTTTTGATAGTTGGTGGACTCACTTAATATTACAATGTGTGTCAACTGTTGATTACACCATTGTACATGGAGAATTTGAAATGGGTCCTATTAAGCCTAGTCGAGGGCTAAGACAAGGAGATCCCTTATCTCCCTATCTCTTCATTATATGTGTTGAAGGATTAACAGCTCTGATTAGACAGTATGAAGCTAAGAAGTGGTTGCAAGGGATCAGAATTTGCAGAAAAGCTCCAATAATTAGTCATATGTTGTTTGCCGATGATAGCTATCTTTACTGTAAAGCAGAAACGGGGGAAGCTCTTAAAGTAATGGAGTTGTTGTCTTCTTATGAAAAAGCTTCAGGGCAACGAATTAATAGAGGTAAGTCCACGGTATTCTTCAGTGCAAATGTTATTCAGTATAACAAGGAGTTGATTTGTCAGGAACTACAGATTCAAAAGGCTGATGATACCTCTAAATATCTGGGACTACCTAACATTTTAGGTAGGAAAAAGTCTGTGATATTTGGATACTTAAAAGACAAAGTCAAAGCCAATATTCAGAATTGGAATGCGAAGAATGTCTCCAGACTGGCAAAAGAAATTATAATCAAGAAGGTAGCCCAAACTTTGCCCACATACGCCATGAATGTATTTCTTCTTCCTATAGAATTAACTCGAGATATGGAGAAAGCTATGTCTAAATTCTTTTGGAACACATCTCACAAAAACAACTCCAAGATTACTTGGATGGCTTGGGAAAGAATGTTAAAACACAAACATGCAGATGGCTTAGGATTTAAATGTTTGCGGGATGTCAATCTATCTATGTTGGGAAAATAGTGCTGGCGTCTTATCACTAATCCGGAAAGTCTGGTTGCTCGAATTTATAAAGCCAAGTACTAAAACTGATACTGAGTTTATGGAAGCTAAATTGAGAAGTATCCCTAACTTTATCTGGCGTAGTATTACCGAAGTAAGGAGGGTAATATCTTCAGGGTCAAACTGGAGAATTGGTACAGATAAGGAAACAAACATCATGGGTCAACCGTTGCTGAATAATTTGGAGAATCCGTACATCTCTACTAATTCACCATCGTTGACAAATCAAATTGTTGCTTCTTTATTTCGTACTGGTACTAAGGAATGGGACATGGAGGTGATTAATGACATATTTGAAGCCAGAGACCAGCATTGCATTGTAAACACAAGGGTGGAACAGGAGTTGGAAAGAGATGTTTTATGCTGAAAACTAGAACACTCAGGTCAGTATTCAGTGAAAAGTGCGTACAAGTTACTTCAAGAACAGAAAGGAGCGTGGAATGCGGCTAATAATAGTGGATTCTGGAAGAAACTGTGGAATATTAAAGCCCCTCTAAAGGCTTTAAACTTAGCTTGATGAGCTGTTTCTTATTGCTTGCCAACTAAGACTCTTTTACAGAATAAGCACGTTCAAATTGATAATATTTGTCCTGTTTGTAATGAGGAGGTAGAAACAATTTTTCATAGTTTGGTGCAATGTAAGGTAACAGCTTTGTGTTGGCAAATCCACAATCCACACATCATCACGGATGTGACTATGGAATTTCCAGAGTGGCTAGAAAGGAATTTATCAGGGCAATCAAATCAAACCAATGCAAAAATCATCACTTTGTGTTGGTCTATCTGGAGATCCAGGAATGATATAGTGTGGCGTAACAAACGTTGGACTTCAATGAGAATTGTTGCTAAAGCATGAGAGTATCTTTCACAATGGACAGTAGCTCAGGGTAGACGTCTTGGAGCACCTCTTCAACCTCTTGTGACAGGAGATTGTTCTATTTACTCGGCAAAGCCACAACATAATGAAGTAAAGATCACAGTGGATGCAACAATCTTTGAGGACAAGGGAGCTTCAGGTATAGGGCTCATTGCTCGTAATCATGAAGGTCACCTTTTATTGGCAAAAACTAGATGTTTTGCTGAGGTAATGAATCCGACTTTAGCTGAAGTAATGGCAGTTAAAGAAACGTTGATGAAATGACGGGACATGTAGTCATTATCGAATCGGATTGCTTAGCGGTGCTTGAGCTGATCAGAAGTGTAACTCCTATGTGTTCCAGACTTAGTAAGGTGATTGAGAAATGCAGAAGTTTAGTCCATGAATTTAACAATGTAAGGTTGTATTTTATTAAGCGGTCTGCGAATATGTCGGCACATGAACTTGCTCATGTGTCTTGTGTACCCTGATCGTGTGTTTGATTGGAGGTCTGTTTCAATCAATGTTAAGTCTTGTATTTCGAATGAGTTATTGGAGTAATGAATTTGCATTTTATCAAAAAAAAAAAGTAATACTGTACTTGTAAATTTCCAAATTTAATTTAAGATATAGAATTATTTACTTTTTTACACAACCCACCTTCTCAAGTTCTCAGCAATCACAACATATAGATACAAAATTCTGTGTATATAAAACATAAGAGTAGACCTTACAAGTACTTGACCCGACACAAAGTGGTCTGATTAGGGATCTTCAGATTCTCATGATTCTATAAAGACCAAGTGGCCAGAGCTTCTCTACATACAATCTTGTTTGGTTAGTGTTTTTTTTAATGTTGGTTTTGTGTCTATATGTTTTTTTAATCGTAAATCTACTCTATTAAGCCTTTCTTGTTGTTCTTGAATCTTGATTGATGTTGGGTTTTTCATATTTTGATTAAAGATTGAAACTTTAAGATTTTAGGGTTTGTGCTGAAAAAACCCACTTGAAATTGAAGTGGGGTTTGTTTACCTGTCATGGAAAGTAATAAAGATGAAGCTTTGAGATGTATTGGCATTGCTAAAGAGGCAATTGCTTCCGGGAATAAGAACCGGGCTCTTAAATTTATTGGGATTGCTAGAAGGTTGAATCAGAATTTGTCTGTGGATGATCTTTTGTCTGCGTGTGAAAATCTTGATTCGTCGGTGCCTAGGTCATCAAATGGTGAAATTCATGTAGGGAAAGCGAAGGTTGAGCCTGTTCAGGCAAAGGTTGAGGAGTGTAATTATAAGCAGGAGAATGTGCAGCTGATTAGGCAGATAAAGAGGAGTAAGGACTATTATTCGATTCTTGGTGTAGAGAAGAGTTGTTCTGTAGATGAGATTAGGAAGGCGTATAGGAAGTTGTCGTTGAAAGTTCATCCGGATAAGAATAAGGCGCCGGATTCTGAGGAGGCTTTTAAGATAGTTTGTAAGGCGTTTCAGTGTTTGAGCAATGATGAATCGAGGAGACAGTATGATCAAGTTGGGTTGGTTGAGGGATTTGAGTCGAATCTTCATTATAATGCTAGGCGAAGAAGGAGAAGAAGTGATATGTTTGATGAACATTTTGATCCTGATGATATTTTCAGGTCATTTTTTGGTCAGCATGATGCATATCACAACTCCAATGTTTACAGAACTAGGCGAACAACCCCACAGCCAAGACAAGATCAGGGTGAAACTGGACCGAATTTGATAATTCTTCTGCAGCTATTACCATTCCTGCTCATCATCGTACTTGCTTATCTTCCATTTTCCGAGCCTAATTATTCTTTGCAGAGAAACTATTCTTATCAGTTTCCAAAGTCAACTGAAAGATATGGAGTAGAATTCTTTGTCAATTCAGCTGACTTTGATGACAACTTTCCAGTAGGAAGTGTTGAGCGTGCCAACATAGAGAGCAATGTTATCAAAGACTACAAAAATATGCTTGGGCGTTATTGTCATATAGAACTCCAGCGACGACAATGGAGCAGAAATCTGCCTACTCCTCACTGTGACAAGCTACAAACTTTTGCAGCTTAGAGGTTAGTTTACATTTTTTCCTTTACCCTTGTGTGGTTCATATTTCTTTTGTTACTTTCTATAAATTTGTAGTACTATCATAAACCTCTAATTCTGCAGCAATATGTTGGTAGTTTATATAAGGGTTATAGGGTGATGATGCGACCCTATGTTATTCATGGTCTTTTCACTCAATTCCTGATGTAAAGGACTAGGTTGAGGAAAGAAGAAAAGGGTAAATTAGAGTCAATCCCAAATATCAAAATCTTTATTGGCTACATACACACATCGCGGTTCCCGCTCGACTGACTCCAATGAAAAAGAATATCACGTCATTAACTGCTGCATGTTAGATATTAATCACTTTTGACATGGAGTGACACATGGTGCTCTCAACTTTTTCCCATGCTTTCTTTCTCTACCTATCACCCTTTTTTCGCTTTAAAACAATCAAAATCTCCCACCAAAATGTTAATTTTTAAGCTTCCTTATCTGATGGGCACTACTTTTTCTTCAGTTTTTACATCAGAGCTAGTGTGACAGTTATATGTGAGAATTAATATTTCTAATCCTATTTAATATCATGTGTGATTACAATATTATGTTTTTAATAAATGGGTTAATTTCAATATTTTATTATTTGCATTTTAATGTTTTATATGTTTAATTTATATTTGTTCTTTCAATAATATTTTTATTTCTATTTAATATCATGTATGATTATATTATTACCATTCCTTATTTTTATCTTTTAATACTAAACTTTAGTTTTGTTTTTTTTATTTATCTTTATTTTTATCCTTTCAATAATATTTTTATTTTTATTTAATATCATGTATGATTATATTATTACCGTTCCTTGTTGTATCTGTTAATACTTCTTTTAGCTTGTGAGACTCTGAGATTTTCAACTTTCCACTGAAGAGGGAGGGAGGGAGAGAGAGATATGATAAATATTATATTGCCTGTCAATGTTTTTGGTCACTAGAGTGAGTCGAGTGAGATCCCGACGTAGCTGCCGAAAAGTTTAATAGCCGTAATTGACTTTAATGACCACTTTGATGTTTAGCCGTAATTGATAATACAGCTGATATTGATGTAAATGATAGCATGATATAAATTCTGCATTGAATTATATCCATCTGATTGTGGCATCATTTACAAGCCTTTTACTGAACTTGTGTATAATACGTTTACAACCCAGATACTAATCTTGTGATATACAAGGCCGTTAATTTATTAGATTGCATAAGAAGAAAATACACTATTAGGTCTCTCTGCCATATTTTGAACTTTTGATACAGTTAGACTTGTGATGTCTAGACATAATTCTGTTCCATTAGATTTGTTATCTGGTCTTCGTCTTAGTGTAGGGTATATAGTCATCTCTCTCCTCCTGGGACCAGCTTTACATGTAATCTAGTCAAAATGAAATTCTTCAGCATGCATGAGCCCCTCTGTTTCCTCTGAGATAATAAAGTATCTCTCTCTGTGCAATTGAAATTGTTAAATGACTTAGTTTACTATTAGCTAGGGCTCTTTGTTACAAGAAAACAGTTGTGGAACAATGACATTACTTCATCATTCTATAGGTACTTGTCATTTCATGTTGTGTTGTGGCCTGTGGGTGATTCTTCAATATTGGCTTAAAAAGGGTTAAATGGCTATTTGGAAACTAAACTCACACCCAACTTGCAATTTTATCATGTAATTTCAGTTTGATGATGACATTACAAGTTGGGTGGTTGTTTCACTATGTGGGGAACTTTATATACACATAAGCAAGTACCAATGTCAGTTTTCCTTCCAATTTCAAAATTTTTAAACGTTTAAAACCTAATTGAAAGCTTAGTATTGGTTTAATGAGTCGACTGCAAGTTTTTCCATTTTGATGATGAAATTGCAAGATGGGCTTCAATTTGGTGACCAAATAGCTATTTAACCCGGCTTAAAAATACAAAATAATACCAGGTCATATACCCAGAATTTAAATTGTAGCTTTGATTATTGGTTATTGTCTCTTTTACTTTTACCTGAATAAGCAGAACTTAATTGTTCAAAATTACTCTGCAAGTAAAATAAGAGGAGAAACAATAATATGACGTTCCACCCCCAATATAAAGGTTAAACTAAATACTCGTCTGTTTTGCAGAATGTTGCCTTCCTTTGATTTGGATATCTATGTTGATTAACAAAAAGCTTGTTATTTATGGATGTTGGTCATTTGGATATGCCTTTTCTTTTCTTGACTTGGCTACTGCTTCCTTACACATATATTGTTGTATTTCTGATATCCAACAGGTTGCAGGTACAATCTCTATACTTTCAGGTGGCATTGCTTCGCCTATTCAACACGTTGTCTCAGAGTATTATAAGCTCCATGCTTTGTTAAATTAAGAACGGGTAGTAAGAACATTGGACAACTTTCAAAACTGTCCCAGATAGCGCTTTAATTATCATTTTTCATACTGTATATTTTTGCATTTCTTAGGCGGTACATTGCTACTTTAGCAAGCTACTGAAATTCAAACAAGCTGCATCTTATCATCATATACTTGAAGGTGATTGTCGGCCCTCCCAATTATATGGCTACATATGTTACATCCAAAGTTGTTCTGTAACATATTTTTTTAATTGTTTTTGCCGTCTAATTTTCTGTGGTAATGGTCAATGTTTAAATTCAAATCTCTGAAGAGACTTGAATCAAATGACCTTGCACTGGATCACTAGAACAACTGAAGCAATGGA
This sequence comes from Oenanthe sinensis, assembly GCA_028671895.1. NCBI lineage: Eukaryota > Viridiplantae > Streptophyta > Magnoliopsida > Apiales > Apiaceae > Oenanthe > Oenanthe sinensis. Next base: position 4,736,569 of record CM053796.1, on the reverse strand, counting down.
ATTTCGAGAGGCCAACAGTGATAGCTCAACTCCTCGCCAAATTTCAAGGGTATAAAAAATGTAAATGCAAGAGTACAAACATGGATGTTTAATTAAAGCGAAAATTTACCATATTTTTATCATGGGTAGATGTTGTATTAGAGAAAAGAGGGCTTAGACTGATAACTGCTATATGCCATACGAGTTCATGAATGGTCGCCAGATAATGCGATGACATATGCATGCTAGTTTTTTAGGTAATAATAAAAGGTGACAACGAAAATTGTGTGTAGAACTGACCCCGTATAGTGGCCACACAATAATCGACATACTACCTAATGATGTCTCGTGGTTCGCACTTTTCTTTGAAAAATGTAAGAAGATCGAGGAAGATTCGATGACGTTTACAAGAGACAACTTTCGATTTCAAATGAAAATATTAAGAGCATATATAAATCGAGGAAGAGAAGCAAATTGCAGAAGGAATACTAACAAGTGAGACTAGAAATAAATGTTAAAAACAGCAAATTGCAGAAGGAATACTAACAAGTGAGATTAGAAATAAAGGTTAAAAACATATTCAGAGTACATGACGTAACATGGGATTTATCGGGGGTGTATATAATTATACTTTTAGATTTAAGAATCCAGCAAGAATTTAAAACATCTTCACAGTAGTACATGGGGCCAGTGGCTATTAGATTTTTCTATCAGTTTCTTAGCTAGTCTTATTTTTATTATCATAATGCATATATTTTTTTGTTATTATTAATGATACTGAATTTTGAATCGAATATTTTTATGGAAACAATGTATTTACTTCTAGGAAAAAATATAAAATGTTAATATATACACATTCACGTTGAACCTTATTTTACCAGCAAAATATATTATTATTAATTTTATATAGCATATGCAAATATGATCTACTATTACTCGATCTGTACCTATAGTGAAATGACTGGTGTATGTATGGTTTATATAAATGTAATCTTTTTGGAGTGTATGCATGTAATTACCAATAGAGCCGGCCAAAAGCTTGAACTCGTACCAGCCTCCTGGGAATCGGGCCAGTTCAAAAACCGGCACGAACAGCTTAAAAAACGAGCCGTGCACGAGTTGGTTTGGAGTGAACCGAAACCGGCACGGACCGGCTCGCCCAACCCGCCTCAGCTCGGCACGTTTAATTTTTTATTTAATTAATTTTATATTTATTTTAGCCTTTAACTAATAATTTTAATTTAATTAAACATTATATTTGAAAATATTTTTATATAATTTTACATTTATTTATTTGCATTTGTATTTAAAAATACTAAAATTTGATATAGCAAAAATACACACAATAATTTCACGTTTAATATAATTATATATCGATTTTGGTCTAATAATTAATTTTCATCTTTCATATACAGAATGTTGTTTATTTTGGTCTAATATTTTTTTAATATGTTTAATATGTACAAGCAGTTTGTTCCGTTTTTTAGAGAGGAGTCCTCTCAAATAATTTATAAAATATTTTTTAATTAATAAAATTTATAGAGGTTCCGTCATCTTTTATTTCAAAAATATTCGTATGAAATAAGTATTTTTTAATGAAATAAAAAATATTCCAAAAATATTCGTATGAAATAAATATTTATTCGTATGAAATAAGTATTTAAAAAATGAAATTTAAATTAAAAAAATAATAAAATAATAAACCCGTCAAACCCGCGAGCAGCACGCGAGTCAACCATTTTACGAACTGGCCCGACTCGACACGACCAGGGGATTTTCACGTACCGTCTACGAGCTAGGAGCTGGCCAAACCGGCTCGCGATCGAACCGGCCCGGCACGCCCGTGTCGCCAGCTCTAATTACCAAGAAGATGGATGCAAAAAGTAAACACACAAACTTGTTGGCATCAGTCCCATAATAATAGTTTTTTTTGAGAAAAATTTGTGTCCCATAATAGTTGTTCATTTCTACTTTCAATGGAAAAAATTCAAATTTATCCTGTTTTTTGTCATTTCCAATATAAAACTTATTCCATCTGTTTGGTTTTATTTGACGTTTGAGTTTTTGACACACATCTTTAGGAGTTTGTTAAATTTTCTATTTTTAAAATTTTCTTTTTTTGAATAAGAATATTAAACTAAAACTTTTATTCACAAAAAATAATTTAAAAATAATAATTTTAACTATGTAATCAAATCTCTTAAAAGAGTGTGCTAAAAAGTCAAACGTCTAATATTACCAAACAGATTAGTACTCCCTCCGTCCCAAAATAAGTGTCGTTTTGACTTTTTTACGTAATTTAAGACGTAAAGAAGAGATACTTACATATATCAGTTTTTGAATTTTCTTTTTTCTAATAAAAATTTAAGTATTAAAAAAAAGAAAATTGAAAAAATAATGTGTGCAAATAGGTTTTTTTTAAATCTTAAATTAGGTGTACAAAGTCAAAGCGACACTTATTTTGAGACGGCAGGAATATAAAATAATCATAATAAATATGATACGCACGATAAATTATTGTACAATTAATATTTCTTAATATGCGTTATTTTTTCAAAAAAGACTATTAATACCGCAGGAGGAGTACATATAAGTTTTTCACCCACATGCACAGAGGCAGAGCATAAATGATAAAACAAGTAAACATTAGCATACTCGCATTTAGTCCAAATTAGTAAATCAAATATTACACCGACACTTCAACTTCGATTATCCCTCTCTCGTATTAGTGTTCATACCTATGTATGTTTATACGTAACTACATATATCCAAAACCACATATAGATACCTATATGTAGTCACACAAATTAATAATCAACTTCACACTGCATTAATTATCCATCTGGAATGGTGGTTATGAATTCCTAGTTTGCATATATATGAAATCACTAATAAATCTACTAATCTATATGTAAATTTACACTTACAAATTCTCTTATAAATCGATATAAAAATGCGCATATATATATAGGCAGATTCTTAAATGAGAACTAATTTTAAAACGAGAACTTAGATCTAATCTCAACCTCTTATTTTATAATTTTTTTTTAATCTATATATTCCTTTTCTATCCTTACATCCATGTTTCTCTTCCTCAATCATTGTATCCTCTCTCTCTCGTCTGAACTTTTATGCAACACCTTCGCTTCGGCCACTAACATCTTAGTACCATACATCTGATTATCATGATATATAATGTTGTATGTATATAATAGATCCGAATTTGACTCCTCTTGATATTTATAGCATCTTCATCATCGATTCTACAACATCTTAGTCTTCTGATTTTATAGTCGGATATTTCAACAATGTTGTTAATTTTTTTCTAACATTTTTTCGATCTAGTGATGTTGAAGACTCCACTTACTCAGATCTGACACTATTGTACGATTTTAGCTTTAGAAATTTTGGTAATTTTATTAGAAATTTGGTGATTTGCGTGTAAATTCTTTCTTTTGCTTGGCATGCTTGTATTGAAGTTATGAAATTGATCTACTACTAGATTCATTAGAATTGGTGATAGATCTGAAAAATATTGAAGAAAATATTCCAGAAAATTTGGTGATTCGTGAATGAAATTTGGTGATTCGACTATGTTTTCTTATAATTTGAGTTTGAATTTGGTGATTCAGGAAATGGTGATGTACTAATTTAAATTTTTATGAGTTTAATTTGAATTTAGTAATTATTTAGGTGGTGTGATGGTGGTAGTATAGTGTGGTGTAGTAGAGATAGTGTTAACATTGATGGTGCGGTGGTGGTGTTGATGGTGCTGTATGGTGGAGGGATCGATGATGTTGTGTTAGTGATGGGGTGGAAGTGGTATAAAATTATATATAATTATAATATGTATATATTTATGTATGTTTGAATTTTAGTGATTTGTATTTAAATTTAGTGATTCTGTTTTGGGTTTTTAGTTCTTATTATAAGAAGTTCTCATTAGAGTAGCTCCCTATATAGGCAGATGCTTAAATGAGAATCAATTTTAAAACGAGAACTTAGATCTAATCTCAACCTCTTATTTTATAATATTTCTTTTAATCTACATATTCCTTTTCTATCCCTACATCCGTGTTTCTCTTCCTCAATCATTGTATCATCTCTCTCTCGTCTGAATTTTTATGCAACACCTTCGCTTCGGCCACTAACATCTTAGTACCATACATCTGATTATCATGATATATAATGTTGTATGTATATAATAGATCCGAATTTGTCTGCTCTTGATATTTATAGCATCTTCATCATCGATTCTACAACATCTTAGTCTTCTGATTTTATAGTTGGATATTTCAACAGTGTTGTTAATTTTCTTCTAACATTTTTTCGATCTAGTGATGTTGAAGACTCCACTTACTCAGATCTGACACTATTGTACGATTTTAGCTTTAGAAATTTTGGTAATTTTATTAGAAATTTGGTGATTTGCGTGTAAATTCTTTCTTTTGCTTGGCATGCTTGTATTGAAGCTATGAAATTGATCTACTACTAGATTCATTAGAATTGGTGATAGATCTGAAAAATATTGAAAAAAATATTCCAGAAAACTTGGTGATTCATGAATGAAATTTGGTGATTCGACTATGTTTTCTTATAATTTGAGTTTGAATTTGGTGATTCAGTAAATGGTGATGTACTAATTTAAATTTTTATGAGTTTAATTTGAATTTGGTAATTATTTAGGTGGTGTGATGGTGGTAGTATAGTGTGGTGTAGTAGAGATGATGTTAACGTTGATGGTGTCGTGGTGGTGTTGATGGTGCTGTATGGTGGAGGGATCGATGATGTTGTGTTAGTGAAGGGGTGAAGTGGTATAAAATTATATATAATTATAATATATATATATATATTTATGTATGTTTAAATTTTAGTGATTTGTATTTAAATTTAGTGATTCTGTTTTGGGTTTTTAGTTCTTATTATAAGAAGTTCTCATTAGAGTAGCTCCCTATATATATATATATTTAACAGTAATTCATAATATAAGATTATGATAGATTTAATAAATTTTAAAATTTTAATTCTTTTAATTATTAATATATATTATAATTAATATATATTACAAATATTTGAATAAAGTACAAGTATTATCTCAAATTAATTATTTTAAACATCAATTAAAATATTTTAAAACCACAATTCGGCAATTACTTATTAATAAACAATTGTACATAATTAATTATTTAAAAAATATTTATTATTGAGAGTTAATATTTATTATTATTATTTGAATAAAATACGATAGTTGCTCCAATTGAATTATTTATTCAATATTTTAAAGCAAAAATTAAAAATTCATGAATTTCACTACTTAATTATAAATTTATAAATAAAGTGTTTTATATAAATTTGTCATTATTAAATAATTAATTTTTATACAATATATAACATAAATATTATGTTAGAAAATAAACACTGATGCTGTCAGAGAATGCTCAAGAACAGAGTTTATGATTGCTGACGTCATCAGAGAATAGGAAGCTGTCGGTCAGAGTTTACTCTATCAGAGAATAGTCTTGATTGAGATTTTGAAATATTTTGGAACATAGATGAGAAATATCTTTAGGGTTGATAAAGAGTCTGACTTTTTAGATAATAAGTATAACCAAGTGTAAGGAGTGATGTCATCCACAAGTGTTAGAAAATACCTACAATTATCATTTATGCATTCTTTATAGGGTCCCCAAATATCTATGTGAACCAGGTCAAAGGTTTTGGTATCATGTGATTCACTATTTTGAAATAGAAGTTTAGTAAATCGAGCAAGTGGAGATGTGAGGCACACTGTAGAGTACGATTTGCTTATAGTAGGTAGGCTAGGAATTTTCTTTATTTTAGTAGGGCGTGGCCTAGTCTATGGTGCTAGAGATCAAGACTTGTGCAATTTGTAGTCACATGTGAGGTGGAATTCACAATATTATTTGTGCTTGATGGTTGGTGGGTTAAGGTGGCCACTTGTGCGGGTTAGGACCGCACAATTAGACTCGACTCGTGAAATTATTCGGTAAATTATGCCTGAACTGAGCCGGGTAAAAACCCGCACACCCCATTTTATTTATAGGGCCAGTTACGGGTTCAAAAACTAAAAACTGCAACCTGAACCGGCCCGGCCCATTGGATAAACAGGACTAGCTCGAGCCCGCACGGACCGGCACGGACCGCACAAGCCCGCTCACTAGTGTTACAATTTGTATGCCAAGTTATCAACAACCACAATTTGTATACCATGCCACAATTTGTATACCAAGCCCGCTCATTACATGGTGGTTGAAACTCTCAAGGGAGAATTTGAAGCTACTCTGGATGAAGAAGGTGTAAAGAGAAATTTCACTTCAAAGGCAGAACCATCTCAGGAAGATGTGTTAAACTCTCACAGACAATCCATCTGGGATTTGTCATGGAAATATCCTCAACAAGAAATTTCATGGCCTCATGTTCATGAATTAATTGATAAGGCTGATGATGAATTAAATTCTAGAGAGATGAAGACAATTTTGAAAGCTACTACTATATTATCCAAGGGTCTTCATCATGAAGTTTGCGAATTAAAGGAATCTGTTAGCAAAACCAGTGCCTCTGTTCAGACTGCTGTAACCACTTCTCAACATGCATTCTTTGGAAGTCAAAGTTGACAATCTTACTAATGATGTCACTTCTATGCAAGGTATGCTACATACATTGTTGACATCTTAATAATTAGAAGATCCAATGATGTCAGAAAGGGGGAGAAAGTTCCTCAAGAAAAATGCAAGGAAGATAGAGTGATAAAATCTGATGATAAACATGATGATGATCAAGGGAGTCATAAGGATGGAAAACAAACTCTGATGACTGGACAAACTCTGATTCCATCAAGTTCAGGAGTAAACTCTGATAAAAATCAAACTTTGATGGATTCTGACATAGAGTTAGCTAAAAAGCTTAAAGGAGAAGAGAAGCATGAGAAGATAGAAGAACAAAACTTGAAAGATGCAGAACTAGCAAGAAAGCTATTTGAAGAAAAAAATCCAGGAATGGAACCAGTTGCTGTAGAAGAAGAATTAAAGAAATCTAGTACTGACAATGCTCAAGTCCAGAAGAAGAAGAGAAAGTATGTGAAAAAGACTCTAGCTCAAAAGAGGACAATTGTTCAAGTAAGGAAAATTGTTACTGAACCTACTCAAGACAAATCTGTCCAAGCCAAACCTATTGAAACTCCTAAGCATATTGAAGTTCAAGCAAAACCTGTTGAAGCACAAGCAAAGTCAATCATTCAAATAAGATCAACTTCTACAAAGAAAGCCCCAGCAAAATCAAATATTCATCTTACTATGCAAGGAACATCATTTCTCCCAGGAGGAACAAATTTTGATGAAGAAGGAGAAGAAGAACAATCTCTATACAGGAAGAAGAAGTCTGATCCTCTATGGACTAAAACTGAAACTTTAACTCTCAATGCCAGACTTGGTAAAAACAAGGGTGGTATAGGTGATTCTCAAGCCAAAGTCTACAGGGGTGAAACAAATATTTTCAGAGATTCCTTCTCATTGAAAGACAAACCTGAGGAAGATTTGACTCAAGAACATCTTGACAAACTAATATCTGTCAACATAGTGAAGGACATTTTTGATGGAGCTCAAGCCAAGGAGAAAATACTATATTTCTTAGAAGATGGGAGAGTTTTGAAGTTTGCTGAAGAAGATCTGATCCAAAAAGCATCTAAATAACTTGAACATGTTCTTTATCTACTCAATGATGAAAATGAAGCTACTTCCAGGTGGGTGAAGATTCTAGAAGGAGTTATCAATGAAAAGAAAAAGAATGAAAGACTGCTCATGATAAACTCTGAGGAGTTCAAACCAGGATTCTTGCTTGAAGATGATTCTGAAAAAGCTATGGAAAAAGGAGATGCAAATATCAAGATGGTGTTAGGGATTCATACACTCATATTAAATCCTGATGGAAAGAAGGCATGTTACTTTCCTTTAGATGACAGGATGAAGAGATCATCAATATACAATTTGAGAGCTGCTATATTCCAAATTGATGACTCTTCTAATCAAATGAAAGAACTCAAGGAAAAGTTAGTTGAATTGCTGAAGAATGTTGAGAAGAAGCTGTTGGATAATTTTCTAAAGGAAGACTTTTCATACAGAAGGATCTAAGTCAAGGGAGAAGGATTCAAACTCTGATGCATTTGTCAATATTTCTGACATCATAAGTGAAATTTATATTTTACTTAATAAAGCATAAATTGGGGGAGATTGTTAGAAAATAAACACTGATGATGTCAGAGAATGCTCAAGAACAGAGTTTATGATTGCTGACATCATCAGAGAATAGGAAGTTATCGGTCAGAGTTTACTCTATCAGAGAATATTCAATCAGAGTTTACTCTAACAGAGAATGCTCTATCAGAGATTATCAACCGACAGAATTTAGCTTCAGAGTTTACCAGAAAAGGAAACAGACAAATCAGAGTCTGATTTGTATAGTAAAGAAGAAATTCAAATATAAATCTAATTCCCTTATGAAAGCTATTCTTATCCTAATCTATTTTGTAATTGTATTTATAATTGTGTCTATATAAACACAGAGATAGGTTAACATTAAGAAGTCGAATTCATCCAAGCAATATCTTTTTATAACCTAGCAGCTCTTAAGAACATTGTTTTTCTTAAGAGAGTTCTATATTCAAGTTCATTATTAATATAAAACAGTATTTTTGTTATATACTTGTGTTCTTGATCGATTTATTGGTACTATTACATTCAACCCCCTTATGTAATAGGAGATTTATCTGGGGCAATAATTGGTATAAGAGCAGGCAGTTAAAACTACAACTCAAAGATCATATAAACATGTCTGGAAATAAGTATGAAAGCATCAGAATTCCAATATTGAAAAAGGCTGAATACCCTACATGGAGGGTGGAGATGATGATGTTCCTGGAAGCAACTGATCCTGATTATTTAGACAGAATCCATACAGGTCAGTATCTACCAATCAAACTAGTGTCATCAACAATTGTGGAAGGAAGACAGGTTCTTGAATACTATACCTTGAAGGACAAGGAGTGGACCAATGAAGAAAAGCTAGAATTCCTCAAAGATGCTAATGTAAGGAATATTCTGCATAACAGTCTTGATTCTGTAATGTCCAACAGGGTAATTACATGCAAAATAGCAAAAGAAATCTAGGATGCACTAGAGGTTCAATGCCAAGGAACCAAGGAGATAAAAAAGAATAGAAGATCTGTATTAATTCAAGAGTATGAATACTTTGAGGCAAAGTAGAATGAGTCCCTCACAGATATCAAAGACAGATTTCTAACTCTGTTGAATAACTTGGCTTTAGTGGATAAGGTGTATGACAATGAAGATTCTAACACCAAGTTTTTAAGAGCTCTTCCTGAGGAATAGGATCTACAAACATCTTCAATAAGAGATAGGGATCATCTAGATGAGATGTCTCTTGACGAAGTCTGTGGAAGATTGAAGACTCGTGATTTAGAATTACAGCAAAGGAGAAATAGAAAGAATAGCAAGGCAAAGTCTGTTGCCTTAAATGTTGAGACTAAAATTGAAGGACCAAGAGAAAAAGTCTTAAAAGCCTCAACAAAGAAAGGAAAATTTGTAATGATCTAGGAAAGCAGTGAATCAGAGTTTGAGGAAAACTCTGATGCAAACTCTGATGACTCCACAGACTCTGACATGATGGATATGGTTTTTATGATTGTTAAAGGCTTCAAGAAGATGAAGTACAGAAAATTTAGGAAGCAAGGGAACTTTAAAAGAAGCATGGAGAATCAGAGAAGAAAGATAGATTCAGGAAAAGAGAAGATAGAGATGACAAATCAAAAACTCTTGATAAATCAAAGGTCAAGTGTTACAAGTGTAATAAGATGGGGAACTTTGCTACTGAGTGCAGAAGTAAGGAATTTGGAAAAGCACTCATCACATCAAAGAAAGATTGGATGGATTCCTCAGATTCTGAAGAGGAAATAAATTATGCTCTCATGGCAAACTCTGATGCTCCCATCCTAAACTCTGATAAGGTACCAAACTCTGTCTTTAATTTTGATACTGAAAATATCTGTGAATTAAAGTCTTTCCTTAGATCACTTCATGTTAGTTTTAAATCACAGTCTCTTGAGAATGAAAGATTAAAATCTGAGATACAAACTCTGACTACTAGGAATAACTCTTTTGAATATGAAAATTCTAACATGCTTAGCATTAAAAAAGACTGTGAAAATGTCATACATATGCAAACTCAATTAAAAATTCAAGTTGAATATTTGAAATCTGAAATAGCTATGGAAAATGAGACTTTCAGAGTTTGGACAAACTCTAGCAAGAAAGTCTAACAAATGTTTTCTGAAAAGAATTGGACATCTGCCTTAGGTTATGAATCTGATAAAGAAACACACACTAAAGCACACATAAAAGGAATATTGAGTGAACCTATGAAATTTGTTAGAGCTAGTAATGACAAGAAAACTATATCTGGTGAATGCTCTAATAATAACAAAGGTAAAAAGAATAGTGTGTCAGAGAATAAACCTGTCAATACAGGATTACTTTCACAGAAGTAACTTAAAGAAAAGTTGAAAGCAGTCACTAATAAAATTGAACTTAAAAAGGTGTAAAGAAATAGGAATGGCAAAATAGGAATTACTAAGGAGAATAACTACATGAATATCCCTGATGCTCCTAGGAAAACCTGTTTTACTTGTAGTAATTCAAATCACCTTGCCATTGACTGCAAATAAAACAAAAAGAAAGAATCTGAGAGACCTAGTTCAAAGGTTAGAAAATAAACTAGATATAGACCACAAAATCCCTATTTTCACTATGGTAGCTTATGGCATTCAATTTACACATGTAATGAATAACATAGTTTGTATTTTAATTATTATGAACTATTGCCTCAATTGAATGAAACTCATGCCCTTTCTAATCATGATGCAAACAAACATATGTGATAAAATATGATAATAGAAAGATAAACTCTGACAGTATAAACTCTGAAAATGAAAACTCTGTTGATACAAACTCTGTTAACATAAAATCTGATAAAAATACTTCTGCTACAAGAATTAACAAGTTTCAAAAGAAAGGACCTAAACTTGTTTGAGTTCCCAAATCTACTAATTAATTTGCATTAAATTCATTGCAGGGAAACATGAAAAACATCATAGGGATTGATAGTGGATGTTCTGCACATATGACTAGAAATAAATCCCTGCTTTCAGAGTTTGAGGAGAAGGCTGGCCCAGCGGTATCTTATGGAGATGGCAACATAAGAAGAACACTGGGATATGGCAATATTGTTATTGTAAATGTCATCACTGAAAATGTAGCTCTGGTTGAAGGACTCAAACATAATCTGTTAAGTGTGAGTCAAATGACAGACAGAGGTTATTCTGTGAAATTTCATGGTACTCATTGTGAAGTGAAAAGCAAAAAGAATGGAAAAGTGGTTCTTATTGGTCACAGACATAACAACTTATTTGAAGCTATCTTGGATATAAACTCTGATGGTCCATTAACTTGTTTACTTGGAAAGGTATCATCTTTGGAAAGCTGGAATTGGCACAAAAAGCTGTGTCACTTGAACTTTGGAAACATAAATGAATTAGTGAAAAAGGACCTAGTTAGAGGTCTTCCAAAAGTTCAATTTCATCCTGATGGACTCTGTGATTCATGTCAAAAGGCCAAACAAAGGAAGACATCTTTTAAGTGCAAAACTGAAAATTCTATTGATCAACCTTTTCATCTATTGCATCTTGATTTATTTGGTCCAGTCAACATTATGTCCATTGGAAAGAAGAAATATACTATGGTGATTCTAAATGATTTCACAAGATTTACATGGGTGTATTTTTTATATAAAAAAGATGAAACTTCTGATATAATTTTTGATCATATTGCTATGATTGAAAATGGATCAACACACAAGGTAAAGAATCTAAGGAGTGATAATGGAACAAAGTTTAAGAATTCTGCAATGGAGGAGTTCTGCTCAACAAAAGGAATTATTCAACAATTTTCAGCACCTGGTACACCTCAATAGAATGGTGTAGTTGAAAGGAAGAACATGACTCTCATTGAAGCTGTTAGAACAATGCTAGAAAGAGAAAAGCTACTTACTTATTTTTGGGCAGAGGCTGTGAATACTGCATGCATTACTCAGAATTGCACTTTGATAAATAAACATTGAACGAATCCATATGAATCAATGAAGGGAAGGAATACAAATGTAAAATACTTTCACATATTTGGAAGCAAGTGTTTTATTCTCAAAACACATCCTGAACAGTTGAATAAATTTGAACTCAAAGCAGTTGAAGGTATTTTTGTTGGATATGCAACAACTTCTAAAACTTCTTCAAGGGCATTCAAAGTGTTTAATCTAAGGACTAGGGCAGTCATGGAATCCATTAATGGTTCTTTTGATGAATGAAGAATAACAGGGTTACATGATAAAGATGCTCAGGAATCTCTGAGTTTTGGAAATGAATTGCAGAACACAAACTCTGATGACAAACTCTGATGAGTTAAACTCTGATGGGACAAACACTGATGAGGTAAACTCTGATGAGATAAACACTGATTCTTTAAACTCTGATCCAGACATAATTGAAATAGAAGTTGAAGATTCTGCACATGTTGAGGGGGAGCAACATTCTTCTACTACAGAAATTGCAGAACCAACATCAATTATTGAAATTTCATAGTCTAATCAAACTCTGACAAACACAAACTCTAAAACCCTAAACTCTGATCAATCAAACTCTGAGACCACAAACACTGATCACTCAAACTCTGATAATTCAAACTCTAAGTACATAAACTCTGATTCATCAAAAACTGATGAAAACACAACTTGAGGGAAAGGATCAACATTTATAGAGGAATCATACTATGAAGGCACAAATCATGGGGGATCATCTAGTTCAAGAAAATTTTCACATCCAAGGAAATGGACCAAAGATCACACACCTGATTTGAATATTAGTGATCTAGAAAGTGGAATAAAAACAAGAAAAGCTACTCAAAATGAATGTCTATTTCATAGTTTTCTTTCTCAAACAGAACCAAAGAAGGTTGAAGATGCTTTAAAGGATGCAGATTGGGTTACTGCAATGCAAGAAGAATTAAATGAGTTTGAAAGGAATGAGGTTTGGACCCTTGTTCCAAGGCCAAAGAATAGATCAATTATTGGCACAAAGTAGGTATATAGAAACAAGACAGACTCTGATGGAATTATTACAAGGAATAAAGCAAGACTAGTTGCCAAATGTTATTCTCAACAGGAATGTATTGACTTTGATAAAACCTTTGCACCTGTAGCTAGACTTGAAGCAATCAGAATCTTTCTTGCTTATGCTGCACACAAGAAATTCAAGGTCTACCAGATGGATGTTAAAAGTGCATTTTTAAATGGAGAACTTGAAGAAGAGATATATGTTGAACACCACCTGGCTTGATCAATCCAAAATATCCAAATCATGTCTACAGATTGGATAAAGCCTTATATGGACTCAAGAAAGCACCAAGAGCCTGGTGTGAAATTCTAGCTCTATTTCTATTTGAAAATGGTTTCACAAGAGGTACAATTGATAAAACCTTGTTTTATAGAACTCAAGATAATGATTTATTATTGGTTCAAATATATGTTGATGATATTATATCTGGTTCAACTAATGAGAAACTCTGTGAAAGATTTTCAAAGCTAATGAAGTCCATGTATCAAATAAGCATGATGGGAGAATTGAGTTATTTTCTAGGGTTGCAAGTAAAACAGACTGATGTAGGTATTTTCATAAATCAGTCCAAATACACAAAGAATCTACTCACTAAGTTTCAAATGCAAGACTCTGCATCTGTTACAACTCCTATGGCTACTGTAACAAGCTTGATCTAGACACTGGAGAGCCTATAAATATTACAGCATACATAACAATGATTGGATCACTTCTCTATTTGACTGCAAGTAGATCGGATATCATGTTTGCCACCTGTCTATGTGCTAGATTTCAGGCAAATCCAAGAGAACCTCATTTGATTGTTGTTAAAAGAATTTTCAGATATCTCAAGGGCACTATGTTATTCCTCTAGAACAATGTCAATATTTTTAGAAGGGGGGGGGGGTTGAATACAAATATTAAAACTTTTTGCTTGTTCTAATATTTGTTCTTGATGTTTGAGAATTAGTGAGAATATGTTCGAACAATTTAAGACTGAAAATTAAACTGAACAAAGAGATTTAAAATTACTGATGGATTGGTTTTTCCATCAGTGTATATTTTTGCTCAATGTTCATAGGTTAAAAGAAACCTAGCTGCGTTTTTACAAGATTAGAAAACAAATCAACTGTTCTTACAAATGTGCTCTCAAGCTAGAACAGTTGATTAAGAAATATTGTCTAACTTGTCTGTTTTCTAATAATGCTGTTACACTTGTTTATATACCACAAGTGTGCTTTTACAATTCCTATTCTAGGATTGTTTCTACCTGCCTTTCTTTTACCTTTTTCTATCTTTGAAAAGGTTTGAAAAGACAGCTTCTGATTGAGTCTTCACAGCCACTCTAGACTGTCTTCCATAGGTGTGCTTATTTATGCCTACTTTACCATTCCTATTCTTTTTCTTTTTCTCAGACTTAGATTGAGAAATTTCCACATGTGCAATCTTTTCTAATTTTTCTTTTAATTGTTTCTTGGATAAGCTACCTATGTTGATTTTCTCAGTCTCAGCCTCAACTTGATTTTTGGTTTCCTTAACAAACTTAATAAGAGTGCTAAATTTGTTCTTCTTATTAGCCATTGATGATTTACTTGTCGATGGATGCTTATCAATTGATTCAGCATCAATCGATTGATAATCCTTATCAGTTGATGAAGGATTAGCAGTCGATTGATCTTTATCCATTAAAGTATCAGCCAATGACTTGCCTATTGATTTGGGGAGTTCTCCTAGAGTATCTACACCCTGAACATCAATAATTTGTTTGGCAGTTTTAGCAGACCTATTCCATTTGCTAATGGTTTTAATTTCTTCAGTCAATTGTTCTTTCAACAATTCTTCTCTTTTCAAACTGTTTATTAGTTCATTCCTAGCATCCTTTCTCTCCTGCTTAAATCTATCTAAACAGACAAGTTCATTTTTAAGAAAAATATTCCTCTCAGTTAAGGCATCAATGGTGTTCTTTAACTTGAGGTTTTCTTTGTTTAGAGATTTTAGAGTGACATGCAAATTGTACAATTCATTAATAGTACTATTGCATTCATCAGCTGAAAGCTCAGAAAAGTTTGTAGTTAGTACCTGATTTGATGATGAACTAGCTTCTTCATCTTCATGTTTGGCCATTAATGCTAGATTGATGAATTCTTCAGAATCACTGTCCTCAGCAGCCCAGTCCTTCTCTTCAGTAATAAAAGCCTTTTCTTTCTGTTTTAAAAGGTCAAAGTATTTCTTTTTATAATCAATACCCTCATATGACTTTGCCTTTTTTTGTTTTGGCTTCCTGCACTCATTTGAGAAATGACCAGCCAATCCACAGTTAAAACATTTGAATTTAGATCTATCAACCAAATTTTTGTTTTGATTGTTGCTTCTAAACTGGTATCCAGGCCTTTGAGCATATGGATTCCTCTTGAATTTTAGCTTTGAAAATTTCCTTGACAGAAATGCAAGGTGCTCATCAATCTCATCCAAATCATCATGAGAGCATGTTTCATCTTCTTCACACTTGTTCTTTCCTTTTCTCTTGAATGATTCTTCAACAGCATCACCAGCCATCATGACAGACTCTTCTACACAGCCATTTTCCTTCTTCTCTTCATTTCCCTTGACTACCAAAGCCACAGTTTTCTCCTTTCTTTGATTCTTTTCAATCTCCTCATCTTGTTGGATTTCCAACTCATATGTCTTGAGAATACCATAAAGTTTCTCAAGTGTATAATCCTTGAAGTCCTGAGATTGTCTAATGGAAACAGTCAAAAGTTTCCATTCCTTTGGAAGAGATCTAAGAAATTTTAGATTTGTATCCTCAGTTGCATAAACCCTACCATATAGCTTCAGTCCATTTAACAACTTCTGAAATCTGCTATAGGTGTCATTGATAGATTCTCCATTCTTGAAATGAAATGATTCATATTTTTGAATCAAGAGTTGCATCTTGTTTTTCCTCACTTGTTCAGTTCCTTCACACAGAGTTTGCAGAGTATCCCATACTTCTTTTGATAAAGTACAGTTTATAACATTGTCAAACATATCTTTATCTAGGCCATTGAACAGAATGTTCATGGCCTTCTTGTCTTTGAGTACTTCTTTTTCATCCTCTTCTGTGAACTCAGAGATAAGTTTTGGAACATGTCTGTCAAGTGCAGGAGTTCCATCAGGGTTTACACCTGTGACTAGCTTCATGGGAACATGAGGACCTTTCTCTATGCAGTGAACATAAGAAGGGTCGAGAGAAAGAAGATGCAGATGCATTTTGACCTTCCATGGAAAATATTCATCTTTTTCTAAAACTGGAATTTTCACACCTGAATCTTTTTGGCCCATATTGACTGTTCTTGATCTTTAAACTTTCTGTATGTTGAAAGCCTGCTCTGATACCAATTGTTATTCCTCTAGAACAATGTCAATATTTGTAGAAGGGGGGCTTGAATACAAATATTAAAACTTTTTGCTTGTTCTAATATTTGTTCTTGATGTTTGAGAATTAGTGAGAATATGTTCGAACAATTTAAGACTGAAAATTAAACTGAACAAAGAGATTTAAAATTACTGACGGATTGGTTTTTCCATCAGTGTATATTTTTGCTCAATGTTCCTAGGTTAAAAGAAACCTAGCTGCGTTTTTACAAGATTAGAAAACAAATCAACTGTTCTTACAAATGTGCTCTCAAGCTGGAACAGTTGATTAAGAAATATTGTCTAACTTGTCTATTTTCTAACAATGTTGCTACACTTGTTTATATACCACAAATGTGTTTTTACAATTCCTATTCTAGGATTGTTTCTACCTGCCTTTCTTTTACCTTTTTCTATCTTTGAAAAGGTTTGAAAAGATAGCTTCTTATTGAGTCTTCACAGCCACTCTAGACTGTTTTCCATAGGTGTGCTTTTGTTCTCTGGATCTTCAACAGATATTCTTTCTGTGTTGTCACACTCAATTGATAATTTACTGTTTAAGCATATCAATTGATCCATCCTTTAATCCATCAACTGATGTTCTTCTTCGATTGATCTTTATATCCATCGATTGATAAAAGATGGCTTATCGATTGATAGATGTTATCAATCGATATACCAATCGATGGGTCTTCACATCTGTTGATGGTCTTCAATAAATGATTTCCTGATTAATTGATATTTATAACTTTCATATCAATTGATCAGTTACATCAAATGAAATTTCTATGATTCTAAGATTAATGTTATCATCAAATCACATGTAGATTCCTAACACACTATCAATCTTGGCTTATGGTATCCTAGAGAGTCTGACTTTAAATTAATAGGCTATTCAGATGCTGATTTTGCAGGATGTAAAATTGACAGAAAAAGTACAAGTGGCAGTTGTCAATTTCTAGGTGGAAGAATTATCTCATGGCAAAGCAAGAAGTAGAAATCAATTTCAACACCTACAGCAGAGGCTAAATATATAGCTACAGGAAGCTGTTGTGCACAGACACTACAAGAAATTTTGCATCAGACAACGGTTTTTATCCGTCGTCTGACGCCCTGATTTTCCGTTGTCTATCTCAATGCCGTCTGTTACGCGTATCAGACAACACCAGCATAACCGTTGTCTGTATTGCAGACAGATAACAGATGTGGTTTCAAAACTGTTGTATGAAAGCTGGTATAGACAATAGTTTCAGAAGCAACTATTGTCCGATATCACGTCACTCAATAGTTTCTGGGAGTCGAACTGTTGTCTAATTTCACCAAAGTCCATGGTTTATAAAATATAATCTATTGTTTTTTTATGGTATAGACATTGGTCGTTTTATAATAGAAGTGTTGTGTGAAATGTAGTTAGACAGCAGTTTAGTTTGATTAATATGTTGTATGTGTTACAAGTACACCACACTTTCTATTATAACGACATGTTATCTGAATATAAGACATTACGTTTTATTTTTGCAAAAGCATTGTGTAAATGTGTAATCTACAATGTTTTCATTTCATTTTTATGTTGTATGTGTTTTAAGTACACCACACTTGTTGTGCTTACTACATGTCGTCTGAATGTATAAGACACTACGTTTTTAGTTTTGCAAAAGCATTGTGTAAGTGTTTAACCTACAACGTTTTTATTTCGTTATTGTGTTGTATGTGGTTTAAGTACACCACACTTTTGTGCTTACTACATGTTGTATGAATTTGTAAGACACTACGTTTTCGTTTTGCTAAAAACATTGTTATGTTTTCTAATAGACAATTGATGCATTTGTTTTGACGTTGTGTGACTTTTCTTTATACAACAGTCTAGTTGTTAAAGCATGGTTTGGTTATAAAGCACACGATGGTTTTGTTATAAACCTTGTGTATTAAAAACCATTGTCTGTTAGATAGAATAACAAGTATTCCAAACAATGTTCTAATTGGCTAAAAGGAAAGTAGACAACGGTTTTTGTATATACAATCAAAAGCATTATAGCGTAAAATAAACAAGCCAAAATCAAAAATCATCAAATAACCAATTCATCATTCAGACGCAACCAATAGTCTGCAAAAGACCAACCATTACAACTAACATTCACAAATCATTTTACCATTCACTTCACTAATACTACCGACCAAATCCAACCACAAGATTAAATATTTTCAGGTGAACATACCAACAAAAGAGATGGACTAAAGTATTCACTTAAAGCTTTAAAGCTATATTTACTATAAACTACACAGTGAAGCTCCCAAAAGTTTAAGATATGTTCAACCCAAAATACCCAACTATGCGATTAAGTTTAAGAGGCGTGGTTCTTCATGAAATACTTGGCGAAATCAGTCCTTACTTCATTGAGGTCAGACAGGCCATAACAGTTCTGGTTGTTTCTGCATAGCCACTATAAAATGAAACCATAGACCAAGTCACAAACAGGCTTCACCATGAAGTAGTAGGATTAAGAAAAAATTCAGAAATCTGGAATCATACCTTTACAGGAAATTCGC
This sequence comes from Oenanthe sinensis, assembly GCA_028671895.1. Taxonomy (NCBI): domain Eukaryota; kingdom Viridiplantae; phylum Streptophyta; class Magnoliopsida; order Apiales; family Apiaceae; genus Oenanthe; species Oenanthe sinensis. The sequence continues at coordinate 4,717,413 of CM053796.1, read as the reverse complement.
GTTCCTTGTCTAGACATATTTCTTTCATATAGCGCATCACAAATAGACCACAATCTTTACTCCCCATTTGGAGAGGAACTCCCTGAAGAAACATTAAATAAAATTATATATACGGCCAAACTATGTTTTGTAAAAGAGAAACATATAAGTTATGCACTAAGAATTTACAAGGATAATTTATATACAGGCTCCTTAAACTATATCATGACATTACATGCAACAAAGATGACATTAAGCACATATATATAGGCATAAAAAGAAGTACTAACGCATGATTATATGGGAGCAGAAATAATTGGTTTGGCTTAGAGTTCTTGAATCTGTTAGATAGGGCTTGGATTTTGTCCTCCATTGACTTGCCTTTCTTCCTCTGCCTCGGAAGTTTAAAGTATGTAGACTGCTTGACATAAGCCCCTTGCCCACGTACTCGTCCTCCATGCTCAGGTTTACCGAGCACCTTGGTCAAGACATCACCGGAGCCTTCTACCGTCACTTCCCCTTGTTTAACTCTTTCTTTCATTTTCTCCTAAAATATTGACAGCAAATGGAAGTAGTTAAGAAACAAAAGCACTGTTAGTATTATTTAGAAAATAAATTGTATGATAAAGTTAAAGTTACATAAATGAAAAACTTACAATCTCATCAACAATTTGTTTAATTTTTTCAGACTTATAGTTCCCATCTTTATCCTTGCGTACAAGGAGCCACGAATCTGATCTATCTATCTCCATTTCAGGATCACCTTGAGACTGTATGTGTAAACATGTTTGAAAAATCATACAGTGTCATTAAAACAAATAAACATATTTATTATACATGTTTTGTCTAATATGAGTCACGATTACTAACCATTTCATGCTCCAGGTTGGAATAACCCTTTCCAGTCATGTAGTGATCATATTCACTCATTTTCCTCCTTTTTTGCTGTATGTTGTGGATGCCCTTGAAGAACAAAGAAAAAATATTAGAAACAATGTTGTACTACTAATTAGGCAAATACCACAAGCCTTGAGAATTAGGCAAATATTGCTAGCAGTGACTCCTTTTCCCAAACCACGCACAACTCCACCAGTCCCTGCTCATAAAACAACACAAACCTAAAGCATACTCTCACTAATAGCTAAATCATACAATTCATACAATAGCTAAACTATGAGAAACTGGGGAGAGTCGACAAACAGGGGAAAGTCGACAAGCATGCACTTACAAGATAAAAGGGTTTTCATCAAATTATCCCTAACAAATAACCCCCGAACTGAAACTAAATCATACCATTCATACAATAGCTTACCCACGTACTAAACCACGATGCGAGCAGCCAATCTGAGATGAATAAATGGATTAACAGCACATACAGGATATGAGCTAATCGATTGACCTAGGATATGAGCTAATCAATTGAAGCTAAATTATAAACAAATAGAAGCTAAACTATGAGAAACATGGGAGAGTCCAACAAGGGAGATTTTAGTGGGGAGGGGGGATTTTAGTTAAAGGGGGAAAATTTGGTTTAGGGGGAAAAGTTGAATATTTTGGTAAAAGAAAGGGGGAAAGAAGTGTGTAGGGATGAGAAAGGGGGATTTACTTAATTTTATATTTATTAAATTTAATTTACATTTTATGAAATTAAGATGTGTTTATATTTGGTATAATTTTATTAATAGTTTTGTAATTATGTTATTTAATATAAGTATATAAACTTTTATTATTTATTTTATAAATATGATATTTAATTTAATTTTTAAAAATTATAGTTTTATTATAATCACTAAAATCGAAAGATCTTAACATCGTACTGTTGGATAATCGAAAAAAATATTTTTATTTTTAATTTTTCTTGTAAGATTGAAGGGGGTGATAGAAGAGGGAAATGAAATTAGTTAAGCCGAAAATATTTGGGTGGGAGGAATAAAATTGGGTTAAAAACAAATAATGATATTTCTTTATAAATTTACAATAATTATAAATATATTTGTTTAATTATAATAATTTATAATAACTATAAATCTATATAATTATTACTAGTCAACTATATACATTTTTTTAAATCCATAATATAAATTTGTTACAAAAATTAAAATTTATAAAAAAAACTACGAAAAAGACAATGGTTTTTACATTTAAAAACTGTTGTCTTCATACAACACATACAACACAATTGCTAAAAAAATTGTTGTCTGTTTAACAGTAAAGGACAAAAATTACCTTTTTATAATAAAACGAAAAATGTTTCTAGAAGATTTTTTAATACTTTTGTTAAAAAAAGCACACAAAATAAATTTAAAAATTCTATTTTTTTTTACACATCACAAACATCAAAATATCTTAACATCCGTACGGTTGGATCATCAAAAAAATTAATTTTAATTTAATAAGAAAGAAATTATAGATTTATCATAAACTCAATATCTACTTCTTAACTCGTTCATATAAAATGTATACTCATATTGTTCGAATTACAAAACTATTACTTATTATTAACAAACTATATACATTTATATGTATCCATATTATAAAATTATTAAATTTTAATTTATTTTGTCTTTGTAAAATGAGTTAATATTTTAAATTTTAATTTTTTATAAAAACTTAAACTTGTATTCATAATTTTAATTATAACAATGTGCATACATAATTATTTCGCTCTTGTAACGTATCATATAATTTTAATGTAATATATTATTTGTAATTAGTAAAATGAGAATTTTAATTTTTTTTTTTTATAAAATGAGTAATTATTTTTAATTTTAATTATTTTTTAATAAAATAGGTAACTATAATAATAATAAATATAATTATAATTATAATTATTTTTTAATTATTCATGACTTCTCGACTGAGAGACTTCTCGACTGAGAAACTTCTCGTCTGAATAGACTTCTCGATTGGGCTGGACTTCTCGGTCAAGTCATTTGTGACTTCTCTATCAGTAAAAACTTGCTGTCAGGAATGCTACTGTCGTAAAAGTTGCTGTCAGGAATGTTGCTATCACAGAAATGTTGCTGTTAGAAAACTTGCTGTCAGGAATGTTGTTGTCATAAACACTTGCTGGCATATTTATCAGTTGATGACTTATTATCAGTTGATGACTTATTTGTCAGTTGATGACTTATTTATCAGTTGATGACTTATTTATCAGTTGATGACTTATTATCAGTTGATGACTTATTTATCAGTTGATGACTTATTATCAGTTGATGACTTATTTATCAGTTGATTATTTATTATCAGTTGATGACTTATTTATCAGTTGATGACCTTGTCATCCACCTGCCACTGTAATATTATGTATTGTGACTTATCTATAAGTTGATTTGTCTTGTGTTAACTCTCCCAGTTTCTACAGCTACTACAGAGCGATCATTCTCAGCTATGAAAATAGTTAAGACCATTCTTCGAAATAAAATGGAAGAGGAATATTTAAGAGATACTATGATTCTCAACATTGAAAGGGAGTATGAAGAAGATATTGATCCAGAGTATGTCAGTCCGTCTTGACATGGCCGAAATGGGAATAAGAACAGAACTAAGACCAAAAACTCCTGGGAAAAAAGAGAAGTTACCATTGGCATCTTGGAATTTAACTCATTCTGGAAAAAAGCTGTTTGCTCATCCTTTCTTGGCATGAAGTTGCCTGATGGTTTTTGTTCAAATATTCGAAGTCTAGTTTCAATGGAAACGCTTCGACTTACAGGAATGAAATCTCATGACTGTCATATGATTCTGCATCACTTGCTCCCAATTGCGATTCGATCGTCACTGCAAAAACAGGTCAGGAACACTATTATCAGGTTCTGCCTCTTCTTTAAGGCAATTTGCAGTAAAGTCATTGAGGTTGATAAGTTGGAGAAAATGCAGTCGCAACTGGTAGAAACTTTGTGCAGCTTGAAAAATATTTCCCCCCTTCCTTGTTTGATTTAATGTTTCATATCTCGGTTCATCTTGTAAGAGAAGTTGAGCTTTGTGGACCAATTTTCCTTAGGTGGATGTATCCTTTTGAGAGATACATGAAGACATTTAAGGGATATATAAGGAATCGGGCTCGTGCAGAAGGTTGCATTGCTGAGTCCTATATTACGGAAGAGGCGGTTGAATGTTTGGTGGACCATGAAGAAGCAACTATTGGGGTACCTAAAAATGGTAGACATACCAAGGATGGCATTTGCAGGCCATTATCCGGTGCAACTGTGATAACCCCGAGCAGCACTGATTTGCACGTAGCACATTTATGTGTTCTACAAAATACTACTGTTGTTAGGCCATATTTTGAGTAAGTAAAATTACTTTCATTACATTTACCATTTTCTGCACCCTTTTAACTAGAAAAATCCAGTCCATATTTTATGTCTTTATTTCATTATTTATGTAGTCTCTTTTACTTAAATGCAGTGAACACATGGTATTTTTAATGACCAAATATCCGGAACATGAAAATGATGAAAAGTGGCTGAAGAACAAACAAAATGAGAAATTCCCAAAATGGTTTAAAGAAAAGGTATTATGTGTGTTTAGTAATAGTTTTCTGCATGTTTTACAAACTACTGCTCATATTAATCATTTTGTAACTTGTATTTTTTTTTTAAAGATTGCTTCAGATTTGGTTGATGAAAAAGAGATATCGCAGGAGATAAGATGGATCGCAGATGAGCCTAACAAGGCTGTGCCTACGTTCAGCGGCTATAAAATGGACGGAGTTACCTTTGCTACCAAGGATCGTGATGATACGCGTCAAGTTCAATGTAGTGGTGTGTGCGTTGAAGCTGATACAATGATAGTGCAGGGTAAGTATCAAAATATTGAGCACACATCACATACATATTATGGAGTTATAACAAGTATATGGGAGTTGGACTATAACTACTTTAGGGTCCCTATTTTTCGGTGCAAGTGGGTAGATATAAACAAAGGGGTCAAGGAAGATGATTTGGGTTATATATTGGTTAATTTGAATAGGCTAGGGTTTTCAAACGATCCTCTTGATAAATTATGGTCCGTGGTGTTGAAACTACCCGAGAAAAAGTACTATGAAGATAATGTTGATGAAAATGAGGGATCCGTGGAAGTAGAACTTGAGAATGACTGTTTTGTGCCCAATTTACCCGATGCTGATTTACTTGAGGAAGAGGAGCATAGCTACATGCGAGATGTAGATGAAACAATTCAACTTTCTTGATGTAATTTAATTTAATTTGTGTACTTTTAATTACATAAACTTTGTAATATGATAAATGTGTTTGCTAGTTTGAACATAACAGTTCTTGATTGATGTTATGTTGCCTGATGTTTGTTACTGTAAAATCAGACAACGGTTTTTAACTACCAAACGCTTGTGTGAGAGCTAAAGAACTTAGAGTACAAAACCATTGTGTGTTGCATGCAATTCAGACAACAGTATTCACAAACCATTATCTAATTACATTTTATGCAACGTCTATCAAAACACTTGTCTGATTTTAACAACGTTTTTTTTATTCAGATTGAAAGCATTGTCTGAAGAAACTTCAGACAATGCTTTCAAAAAGCGTTGTTAAAATCAGACAATAGTATTTAGTCACCGTTGTGTGACTACTTTTGAAGCAATATATGAGCAAAACAGTTGTCTAAGTTTTACAACAGTTTTGAGGACCATTGTAAGACAAACTGTTATACAACACTACTTTTAAAAACCGTTGTAAAACGGATGTCTATTTTGCTCTTCTAGACAACACTTTTTAAAACTGTCGTTAAATTCAAGATCAGACAATACACTGAAAAGCTTGAAAAAACAACCGTTGTGTGAAAATTTCAGCCAACACTTTTTCGTCGAAGTGTTGTCTGATGTGTGTCGTCTGATTCAAAATTTCTTGTAGTGAGATTTTATGGATGAGAAATCAATTGCTAGACTCTGTTTTGAACTTTTCAAAAATTCTTATTTATTGTGATAACCAAAGTGCTATTGCAATGACAGGAAATTCAGTTCAACATTCTCTTACAAAGCACATCAGTATTAATTTTCTTCTAACATTTTTCTTCTAATACTGTTATATACTGATGTGCTCTGAAGAAGCTTTTTAAGAACATTGTTTTTCTTGAGAGAATTTTGTATTCAAGTTCATTATTAATACAAAACAGTATTTCTGTTATATACTTGTGTTTTTGATCGATTTATTGGTACTGTTACATTCAACCCCCTTATGTAATAGGAGATTTATCTGGGCAACATATTATAATTTTTTATAAATAAAAATATTAGTTATTTCACTTTTAATTCTAAAATAACGCAATTTCACTTGTCGGTTTTTTCTTTTGGGCTGGGTACCAGTAGCAATTAGGAATCTGGTAAGTGCAAAACAAATTAGTTTTCTGTGTGTATAAAATTCAATTTTGTGCGTTGGGCAAGTGAATACACATACAATTATGATATTTTGAGCCTAGTGCCTATATACTTATATATGTTGCTGCCAGATTATTGTCATTGCCGGATAATAACTTTCTTACTTATTTAGTACAAAACTAATTCTGCGTGCTTGGGGAAATTAATTAATACAGAGGGTTTTGTGTGTTGAACCCTTTAATCAACTATAGTTCCTGTAATTAGTGTGTAATTTATGCGTTGAACCCTTTGAGGTTTGTCTTTCTGCAACTGAAGACTTTAATCTAGCAACAAGAATCTTGTATGAATTTGGGTTGGATATTCTAGCTATTAAATAACCTATAGGATGCACTTGCACTATATTACACATTTTGTAATTAACTGATTCGATAAGCATATCTTTATTACATTGATGCCTGAGGTGTACTGAAATTTATCAGATTCCGAACACAGAAAGAAGAAGGCAGTTCACAAGACCATCACCCCTGATGATAAATAGGAGTGAATATCTCCATGGATGATGTAGTTATCCAGTTTGTGAATCCAAAGGTTTTTGATTACGTAAGTGCCATGTATTTTGGTGTGTTTAGTTTTTCTTCTGTGCCACCTAGTTAATAATTTTTTTATATTTTATTTCAGTTCAAGCTTCCATTGCTGCAAACAGTTGGGGGTTGATGTTCTCCACAAACTAAAAGTATAATTCTGTTATCTCAAATTGTTGTCTTTGTATGTCCACCTTATATCATCGTTTATGCATGAATTTACTCATAAAAGTTAGTTTGGTTATCTTATAATGAAGATCTGTATGACTAATGAACGATTATCTAGTACTGGTTCATCAGATATGTTCTCTTAAACATTTTCCAGCTTCACTTTCCGGATACTCATATTAATAACTTAATTTTTTGTTTTCAGAATTACAAGATATACTTGCAGGAATTATTAACCAATTGGGTATGTGTTGCTATTTGATACTGTGTTCACCTGGTCTCCAGCTGTGTTTATTTTCCTGGAAAATTACATATACATTTTAAGTTTAATATGTATGTATTATTTATTTTACCGCCAGATAACGTGGATAAATTGAGGAAGCTCGCTGAACAGTTCCAGAAGCAGAATGCAGGTGCAGAAGCTGGTGCAGTTGTCACTCAAGCTGTGTCTGGTGAAACTTTTGAAGCTGTTGCAGAGGAATCTCCAGCCAGGCTTTGTAGAGTTTATAATGAGTTTTGTTATTATGTTATAGTGGGAATATTTGACTTCTATGTAGTGATCTAGCAGTTTAAGTTTTGCAGAAGTTGATGATATTTGCAATTTATTTTAATAAAAGTGAAGTAATTTGAGTTGTTACTCTAGCTTGTGTTCAGATTTGGAATGGGCATTGTCAAATTTAATTAGTATTTATGAATTTTAATTTTTGGGAATATTACAAATAAATAAAATGGCAAGAAAATAATTAAATAATATATATATTTTTAAATGTGCAATTTTATAGCGTTTGAATAATAGTTATGAAAGTAAACATTTTAGATAGTACTTAAAAAACATTTGCCTTATATAACATTTTTCAAAGGACTTCCATAGCATTTATAGAAGTGCTATTTAAGTAATGGTGTACTTGGATACCACTTACTTACCTAGCACTTTTAAAAACATTATGTAAGTAACATTTTAGATAGTACTTAAAAAAGCGTTATATAAGTGAATTGAACTTGCATAACACTGGTTTACATAGCGTTTAAAAACGTTATGCAGCCTTAAAAATGAATGCTATGCAAGTTAAAATATGTAGTAGATAAACAGTTAATAGGAGGATATGATGGTCATTTAATACGTAGGAAATTTTTAATCAATTACTACTGCTAATAAGAGGATGTTCATTTAATTTGTGTACTGACTACGAATCATAAACTTTTTTTCTTGCAAATGTTTCTAAAAAAGTTCTCATTGATGAACACCGGATTCAATTGGTACCTGTACTTGGTTGCTTATGTGCATGTTATTTCCACTTGTAAAAGTGAAATAATAACAGCAACTCTGGTAGTGGCTTATGTGCATGTTATTTCCACTTGTAAAAGTGCAATAATAACAGCAAAGCCAAGAACCAATGCTACATTGTCAAATTGTCAACTAGTATATGACAAGGACCATACAACTACATATTCGTCACATGATATGGACTATATCATTGGCTTCACTATCAGCACATAAATCTACATTTTTAATATATATCCTGCACAATAAGATATACTATTTATTAGCTTAGTGATTGAGTGTATATAGTTCAGTCTTTCCATTGATTATTAGCTTCCATCTTAGCTTTCTCGATTCCATTATTTCGGAACAGAAGGGACCAAATTAAAATTTAAAAAAAATCATTTCAAGATTATAGCTATTAGCTAGCTAGTGTGGTCCTTGCATATTGCAGCCAGCAGCTAGCAGCCAGATTGATGATAAATTTGTCTGGTTGAAATTAGAGTGATACTCGAAGTTCCTGCTACACAAAATTGAATTCGAGTCCAGTACATATACGTGCCGAACTCGATCATTCGTTATCCATATAAACTTTTATATAATCAAACAGTTCAAGTTCGAGCAGAATATAACTACAAATCGAGCCCTAAAGTCAGTCTCAAGGTACCATGTGCAGCGAGATCTGTACATTTCAAGTAGAACGTAATAATAATGCATGGGATCAATCGCCTGCAGCCATTATTTAATTATTATTCTTATACATGGAACAATGTAAAGACTTTGCTTCACGTCCAAGGTTCATAATCACATTAAATGTATCTTGAGTTCTTGACTACCAACTTGGCAGTAATACTAAACTTCTTGAGTGACCATTACTTAATAATATTTTATCATATTAGATAATAAATAATAATATCATGGGGGGTTGATGTCAATTTTTTGACATGAAAATTAAAGCAATCAGAGACGTATAATTAAGATGATAAGAGTGGTTTATCACTGTATAAAAAGTACTATATATATAGTACTACTACATAATGTTATGGAATGATTATTAATTATTTGTAAAAGAAGAGTAGTCATCATGATCGAGATGACTTTGAGTATTAGCAAGAAATGAAATGATGATTTGATTGAAAAATTAGCAATAAACCCGCGAAGTTTCATGGAAGTCCTCATTAATATTCTCCTAAATCTCCATGCGAGTATTTGAAGTCCAAAAATTTAAAATATTTATTTTTATAAATGTAATATTGACATACTTAACAATGAAAAGCTCTCGTGAAGCTAATTAATATATACGTTCTATAACTAGCTAGCTATAGCTACATTATTCTGCAAAAAATTAACATTGATTAGGACCTTTCTTTAATAATAGAAAACAATAATTCGACTTAATAATTTTACGATTCAACACCAATAAATGAACGAAGGCGCGTCTCCAAAAAATAACAACCCTACCAGGGCCACCCACCATCTCTTCTCATTCACTCAATATCCATCACACCTTACACTACCAAAAATAAAAAATTACAAAGTGGACCAAAACAAAAAAACCACCACTCACCTTCGACTAAAAATGTACTACCCTAGAGGAAACCACCACATGGGCGTCGAGGACCGTCGTGCCTCCGCCCCCTACGGTATCTTGTTCGTAGTTGTGGTAGCATTATTAGTAATTGTTCCATCGATTCTTGGCGAGCAAGGCGAGGCCTTAACGGAGGCTTTACCTGAGCTCTTGAGTCCAGTAGGTCTTCTACTACTGCCTATTATACTACTACTTACTACACAGTTTCTCTCATCTGAAAGTGGTTCTCGTAGGGAGCTACTCTAATGAGAACTTCTTATAATAAGAACTAAAAACTCAAAACAGAATCACTAAATTTAAATACAAATCACTAAAATTTAAATATACATAAATATATACATATTATAATTATATATAATTTTATAACACTTCCACCCCATCACTAACACAACATCATCGATCCCTCCACCATACAGCACCATCAACACCACTACCGCACTATCAACGTTAACACCATCTCTACTACACCACACTATACTACCACCATCACACCACCTAAATAATTACCAAATTCAAATTAAACTCATAAAAATTTAAATTAGTACATCACCATTTATTAAATCACCAAATTCAAACTCAAATTATAAGAAAACATAGTCGAATCACCAAATTTTCTGGAATATTTTTTTCAATATTTTTCAGATCTATCACCAATTCTAATGAATCTAGTAGTAGATCAATTTCATAACTTCAATACAAGCATGCCAAGCAAAAGAAAGAATTTACACACAAATCACCAAATTTCTAATAAAATTACCAAAATTTCTAAAGCTAAAATAGTACAATAGTGTCAGATCTGAGTAAGTGGAGTCTTCAACATCACTAGATCGAAAAAATGTTAGAAGAAAATTAACAACACTGTTGAAATATCCGACTATAAAATCAGAAGACTAAGATGTTGTAGAATCGATAATGAAGATGCTATAAATATCAAGAGGAGTCAAATTCGGATCTATTATATACATACAACTTTATATATCATGATAATCAGATGTATGGTACCAAGATGTTAGTGGCCGAAGCGAAGGTATTGCATATAAGTTCAGACGAGAGAGAGATGATACAGTGATTGAGGAAGTGAAACACGGATGTAGGGATAGAAAAAGAATATATAGATTAAAAGAAATATTATAAAATAAGAGGTTAATATTAGATCTAAGTTCTCGTTTTAAAATTGGTTCTCATTTGAGCATCTGCATATATATATATATATATATATCACAACCACATTAAATAGATTGGAAAAAATTTGGATGATACTCGATACCAAGAGTAGCTCTAAGCCCGAAAAATTATCTAATACGAGGGAGACTGCTCCGTTCGCAAGCGATTATTTAATGTAACATTTTTTTATATAAGTGTTATAATAGTTTTTTGAATTAAAAATAAAAATTTTACTTAAAATACTTTCATTTATTTAACACTTTATAAAATATTATATAACTAAATAATTTAACATAAAAAATAAAAAATATTACTTAAAATACGTTCACTTATATAGCACTTTATAAACACTATGTAAGTAAATAATTTAAAATAAAAATTAAAAAATATTACTAAAAATACGTTAACTTGTATAGCACTTTATAAAACATTATGTAAGTAAATAATCTAAAATAAAAAAATAAAAAATATTACTTAAAATACGTTCACTTATATAGCACTTCATAAAATGCTATGTAAATAGATATTTTAAAATTAAAAAATAAAAAATATTACTTAAAATACATTAGTTTGTATAGCATTTCGTTAAGGGCTCGTTCGGCTCGTCTCGTTAAGAACTCGAGTTCGAACTCGAACACAAAAATGTATTCGTTAAGAAAAGGAGTTCGAGCCGAGTTTTTAGTATGTTCGGCTCAACTCGGCTCGTTAAAACTAGAAAAAATAGAATATATACTGAATATTTTTATAATATTCCTAGCATTTTAATTTTAAAATTATAATTTAAATATTTAATATGTGAATCATTTAGGATAATAAAATAAATTTTAATATTGAGTTAATCGATAATTAGTTGAGTCAAGTGGGTTTGAATTTTTTTTTATGTAAAACTTAACTGTTCGTGAGCTGTTCGTTAAGGGCTCGGCTCGGCTCTGATCGATAATAGCCCGAGTACGGCTCAATTTGTTAACGAACTCGAGTTCGAACACATTTTTTGTACGATAAGGAAGTTCGGCTTAGCTTGGTTTATCAGAAAAAAATTAAACTCGACTCATTTAAGACAAAGCTCGATTCAGTTCGTAAACAGAAAAGGTACCTAATGTTTTGAAAAAAAGGGAGGGGGTCCTTAAGAAAGTCCCCAAGAGGGCTTCCATTCATTTATTTCTCGCGGGGTTGGCTTACAACATTTATGTCATACACCGATACTTTTAAATTTTGTTCAACTACCATTTTTCTTTTATGATTAAAATTCTTAATGCATTTTGATTAGTCAGAGCCCAACAATCAATTAAATTCTATTTAATGAAAAAGACTTGTGTACTATAGTTTAGGTTGAAATAAATGATTATATAAATACTCTCAGCTCTGAAATCTTCTTCGTGACTATATGAACGAAATTTGAGATTTCCGATAAGTAGCTTATAAATTATAAGAATATTTAAATGAATTAATTTTTTGTTGGAATAATTTCTGTCTAATACAGTAATTCCTACATTATTGTCTCATTATTATATAAATTTTGATTTTTTTTTATTTTCTAAATATTGTACTTCCATAAATATTTATTTTGTAAGAATTTAGTAATTTAAAGTAGAGGTGTATAAAAAATCCTCTCAATCGAATCGATCGCTCAAACCACCGGCAAACGAATCATTTTTTGTAGAAAATCACAAAACGCGGATGATTACGGATTTAATTTTTTATGACCGCTTGTTTGCGGTTCGGTTGTGATTTTAAATTTTGAAAAATCGCAAAAACCAAACCGCAAAACATATATATACTTAAATCTAAAATTAATATAATAAATATATTTATAGAGATCTATAAATTAATAAATTATATATACATTTACATATATTTTAGTTATTTAAAATATAAAATTTACTTCAAAATAAGGTTATCCTTTAATCGCAATCAGCATAAGCGCCAAATTCCAATAAGCATCATTTCCAAATACTGTTGTATTACATCATAATATTGTAGTATTATGTCCCCACATGGACCGCTTTTGAAATGTTACATCACAAATTAACAATAATTGTTCACATGGCATGTGCATAACTTGAGAGAAGGTTGGGAGTACTTTATTTATAATATAAGTATGTCTATTAATTAAAATATACTTCCTCCGTCCCGGTCAAATGTTTACATTTGGTCCGGGCACGGAGACCAAGGATAGTGGGTGTAATAGTGATTTTATTGTTAAAATAAATAAAGTAGTAAGTGTAATAGTGTAAAGTGTTGAAAAAGTGGAGTGAAGTGGTGGATGTAATAATGTATTTTATTGTTAAAAGTTACTATTTTTAGTAATGTAAAAAATTGGATGGGACGTCTCAAAAAGGAAAGTGTAAAAAATTGGTTGGGACAGCGGGAGTAATATCTATATAATAAATTAATTCATAATCTACAAGTACAAATACTGTTTTAAAATTTTTATTTTTAAATATTTGCTAAATTTTAATTATATTGCAGTGTACTACATGTATTGTTAAATTCTTTAAATATTTATAATTTATAAGTTTAAAAAATTGTATTAGATACATTCTTATATTTATAAAGGCTCTCTTTATTGGGAGATCTTCTTTACAAGTAGAGAGAGTATGAGAAAGTATTTTAGCTGAATTATCAACGTGTGCATAGGTGACATTCATATGTCACACTTTTTAGAGAGTATCTAAAATCAATACACTCCAAGTTTCTTTCGCTTAGCAAAAAATTATAAATAATTATATTCAATCTTCTATATTTATCAAACCAATAAACATTTTATGTATAATTTTACCGTATTATTATTATAAATCATAACATTGGAGTGAATTATCATAATAATTGTTCACATTGCATGTTATTTATCCAATTCGGGTAGATTATCCAATTTTTCTTTAATAGTGATCCAATTCTGATTTAAATTATTGATCCAAATTTAGATCAACACTATTCACTATTCAATCTTTTTTCATATTAAAATAATGATTTTATTATTTATGTGTATTTAGTTTAGAGATTAAAATTGATTTATAATATTTTAATTATTTGATTAATAGTAATGTTACCCAGTAAATAAACTATTATAGAAGCTGGTTGAATATAATAGTACCAAACAATCGATTTTAGAACACAAGTATGTAAAAGATGAAATGTTTGTATTAACTTTAACAAACTTAATATAAAACTCTCTTAAGAAATCAGATGTTCTTAAGAACTGCTAGGTTATGAGAATATTGTAAACATGAATGATATATCAATGTAAACCTAATCATGTGTTTATATAGTACATAGCTACATATCTAATTACAGCAAAGATAACGATTAATAAAAACAGATATACGATTTCCATCATTATCTTCCTAAAAGATAGCTTCAAATGAGGTAATTGTATTCCACACAATCACTTCCTTTTCTCTCTTCAATCATCTCCTGATTTATCAATTTCCAACAGTCAAACACTGATAGACTAAACTATGTCGATCACTTCTGGTCTCTAATGACCACAACTAAACTCTGATCAGCTTCAGTAAACTCTGATTCTGCATTCTCTAATCTCATAAGTTCGGCATATCTAACAATCTCCCCCAATTTATGCTTTATGCAGTAAAACATAAATTTGAACTTATGATGTCAGAAACTTCTAAGACAAATGTATCAGAGTTTATCCAGACTACCTTCTCATATTCTTCTGTAAAAAAAAACTCTAGCTAGAAATTCATCAAGTAATTTCTTCTCAGCTACATTTAACAATTCCACCATTTTGGACTTTAATTCCTTCATCTAATTAGTAGAGTCATCAATCTGAGTTACTGTAGCTCTTAGATTGTATATTGATGATCTCTCCATTCTGTTATCTAAATCTATGCAACATGTTCTCTGTCCACCAGATTTAACATTAAGGTTGGAACATTAAGAAGCATCTGGACTTTTACATTTCCCTTTATCATATCCCTTTTGGTGTCATCCTCAAGCATATACTTTGGCTTATATACATCAGAGTCTATCAACATCATTTTCTTATTTTTCCTTTTTCCAGCAATTGCTCCTTCTAGAGTCTTCACCCACTTAGCTGTGATCTCATTCTCATCATTTAACAGATAAAGAACATACTCAAGTTCTTTTGATGATTTATGAGTCAAATATTCTTCAGCTAATTTTCTTTTGGAACATCACCATCAAAAGTGTCTTTTACAAGATGAACAACAATCAGCTTGTCCAAATGATCTTGTGATAGCTCCTCTTCAGGTTTGTTTTTCAAAGAATAAGGATCTCTGAAAAAATTTACTTCTCCTCTATGGACTTTGGCTTTTGGATCACCAATACCTCCCTTGTTCTTACCAAGTCTGGCATTGAGAGTCAGAGTTTCAGATTTTGTCCACAAGAGATCATGATTCTTTTTTCTACACAGAGTTTGTTGTTCTTCCTCCCCATCTTCAAAACTAGTCCCTCTTGGAAGAAATGCAGTTCCCTGCATAATAAGTGGATTTTTTGGTTTTGATAAAGTTTTCTGTTGAACAGTCTGAGATGATTGAGATGATTGAGTCGTTGCAATATCTGCACTCATCCCTCTGTTAGACCTTGTAACAGGCTTGGAAGTTTGTTGAGGTTTGACAGGTGCAGATGAAACATGTTTTATAGTCTTTTTCTGAATTAGAGTTTTCTTTGAACCTTGTCTTCCTTTCTTCTTTGACTGGACTTGAGCATTATCAGTACCAACAATCATCTTCTTCATTTCCTGTTCTGCAGTAGCTGGATCAATACCTGGATTTTCTTCTTCATGTAGTTTCAGTGCCAATTCTGTATCATTGTCAGTCTCTTCTGGATTTTCTTTTTCAGCCAACTGTCTTGAAAACTCTTCATCTTTATTGAATTGCTCCAATTGAGCAACATGATCTATATCAGTCAAGGTTTGCTGATTTTTTTGAACTTTTCCAGATCCTGAGGGAATCAGAATTTGATCAGTCGGAGTTTGAATTTGTATTCTCTTCCCATCCTTATGACTCCATTGGCTTTTATCAGCTAAATCACTATCATCACCATTACCTTATGGTTTATCAGAGTTTAAAACATCATCCACTTTACATTTATCTATAACTACTTTCTCCCCATTTTTTACATCAAAAGAAATTGTCAGTATGTCTGCAATGGTATGCAACATAGTTTGCAGAGAAGTCATAATGGAAATTTTATCAACTTTAGATTCCAAGGCTTCTTGCTTAATGGAGACAGCCTGAATCTTTTTCTCCATGACTTGTTGATATTTCTGAATAGCACTTTGAACAGAAGCACTCTGTTTGTCAACATTGTTGCTAAGATTAGAAACTTCACTATGAAGACCTTTAGTCAACAAAATAGTAGCTTTTAAGACAATCTTCATTTCATCAGAGTTTAGCTCAGAATCAGCTTTGTTAATCAAGTCATGAACATGATGCCAAGAAACATCCTCATGAGAGAATTTCCGAGACATATCCCATATGGTTTGTCGTTGAGAGCTAAGAATTGCTTCAGTTGAAGTCTTTCCCATACCACTGTTTCTGAAAAAACATTCCTGAGTAAGAGCAAGTTCAATTTTAGCCTTTAGTTGATCAACCACACAATATTTCAGATAGTCCATCTTCAATCTATCAAGTGCATCTGATCATTTTTAGGCCAATATTTGGAGCTATATATCTGAATGTAAGGAAAAGAGAGATTAGTGACTACTTCATCCTAAAAAATAGGACTAGAATCCCCAGAGTTTGCATCTTCTTCATCTGCAACTTCATCAACACCAGGCACTGCAGAGTGAATATTTTGCAGAACATGATGAACAACAAAGCCTGTTTTTAGAATACTCTGAGTACCTGCATTAGGAACAGAACAACCTAAGACACTCTTTTCTTTTAAAGTAATCTCATTACTTCTCCCATCACACATCTCATGACTTTTAAGAGTCAGAGTTTTCTCACTATAAGTAACTAACTTCTTTCTCATATCTAACTCTCCTTTTGCCAGAACCAGTGTCTGCCTCTCTATATTAATTCTATTTTCCACACATTTTACCCCAGTCTCACAAAAAAGGCTCAAATCACTGTGACCTACAGAAATAAGAGATGGTTGAGAAGATAAGTATGTGGTTACATGAATAGGAGGTACCCTTTTACGACTATATATGGTCATCCCAGCAATAAAAGAGGGAAATATAAAGTCTGAACTTATACTATCAGAGTATGCAAATTCTGAAGAAAAGTCAGAGTTTATACCTTGTGATTTTGTAGAGTCTGATGGAGTGTCCATTGGCTTTGTAGATAATGGTTGAACCAGAATAGCATCAGGGATTGCTAAAGGATGAACATCAGAGTTTGATTTCTCAGTATTTGCAGCATGTGATTAAGAGTCTAACTGCACTTTCTTGTGTTGGTCTTCAATCACAGATTGAGTGATTGGTTCTTATGGGACCAGAGTCTGTACATTAGCTGCTTCACCACTTTGAGGTAAAGGTTCTTGTGTGTTAGACTCTGCCAGAGTTTGGCCTTCAGCATCAGCAATAACAGGATCTTCAGTCAGAGTGTGAGTGCCTGCATCCAAACTTTGATTGGATGGTTCTTGTGTGGCTGGGGCCTTAACAACTTCTTCAACCCTTTGAGTTGAAGGTTCTTGTGGGTTGTACCCCTGATCCAAATTGGCTTCATCTACTGGTACAATGGCTTTTGTTGAACTTTGATCAATAGGTTCTTGTGTGTCTCGCCTGTTAGAGAATGTTACTTCACATTGAGAAGTAGGTTCTTGTGTGTCTAAGCCAAAGGAAACCATCTTCTTTTTCCTTCTTGAGAAAATTTTGGTAGTTTCAGAGTTTGGAGACTGTAGAGATTGTTGAGCAGCCATTTCTTTCTTTACCTTTTTAGCTAATTCTCTCACTCTCTCATAGGAGATTTCCTTGATTATAGGCTAAGGAGTCTTGACAGGAGAATCAGAGATTATTACAGGAACATGAGAAAATGCTGGATCAGCTTGAATATTAGGATTTTCATCATCATTTTTATCCCAACATTTCTCATTAACAATTTCACTATCAGTCCCTGTTCCCTTTTTATCTTTACTTGGTACCTCATTTGAAGTATCCTCCAAGGTGATTACAGGACTGGTAAAAGGATTAAGATGATGTGATTTACCATCAATTTCAGCCAATTAATCATTTTCTTCTCGATTGGCATTTTTATCATCACCATCTACCTCAATTCTACCGATGTTACTATTTATTTGGTCAGACAATGCAGAATTGTCAGACTTTATAACAGCATCAGAGTGTAGTGGATCAAAGTTTAGAGCTTCAGTTGAAAAGAAATATTGTCAGATTTTGCCTTTAACAAGTCTCATCTTCTTCTTAACAGGCTCTGATATTGGATTGACATGGAATGGCTTCATAAATGAAGCAAGAGCAACATCTGAGGCAAGTTTGACAGATTTCTTGATAGTAAATACCATGACTTCAGCACTTTTATTAGAGTCTGTTTGCTCATTAATTAATTTTCTTTTTCTGGGAGGAGAATGTGACACTGATTTGCCCTTCCTTTTGAGACATGAGCCCTGTGTCTGAGAGGTGTATTTTGCAACTGAAGTTTTTTGGGAGATAACAGAGGTTGACAGAGTTTGTGTATTAGTGTTTGGAGGGTGACTTGGGCTAGAACTAGAATGGGTTAAACTCTGATTCTCAGTCACAGAAAGAAAATCCACTCCGTATATGGTAGGCATTCTCTGATTCAGAAGAAGCCTAACCCATACAGGATAAAACAATTGAGGCAATATGCCTTCATTTTCTTTCTTGACATCTTTCCTTGTCAAGTCAGAAAATAATCTCTTATTCATTGTAAAAACAAGAAGAGCTTGATCATCCTTAAAACCAACATTAGGCAACATATAACTAAAAATTAATTTCAAAAACCTAGCATAATAAATAGTAGGTCTATCTTCTTTAGCTTTAAGCTTAGTTTCTATCAGCCTAATCAATGCACAAGGAAAATTAAAAGAGAGATTATGGGTCAGAAAATACCCAATTTGCTGAGAAATTTGGGGGATGGCATCAAAGTTAGTGCATTTGGCAATGAACACCCTAGTGATGCAGTTAAAGAAGAAGCTCCATTCTTTACGGAGATGGGACCTAGTTAGACTGCCTAGTTTAGACCGGCTACCCACGTTGCCAATATCTTTGAAGAGAGCCCTGATGATGAAATCATCAACTAGATCATCATATCTAGCCACTGCATGAATGCGTAAAGCCTGATGCACCACCTCATGAGTTATAGAATGTCGCCCATTGCAGTTGAATGTGATGATAGGCTCCTCATCATCACAAGCATCATTGAATTTTTCACTCGACCAAATCTTTGTCAGTGTTTGAGCAGAAATCTCTTTGGGTTCTTGAAGAGCATACCCAATACTGCTTTGATTGAGAAAATCTTGAACTATATGAAATACCTCAGGTGCTTCTGATTTATTCAAGAGAGCAGTGTAGTTAATGGTTGAAAACATAAAATTCTCAAAGATTATTCCCTTGTTGGGACCCATTAATACAGATTAATGAAGCTTTAGAGATTAGGGTTTTGTACGACGAGATAGAGAAAAAAAAAAGAAGCAGATGAGAATAGTAATTCAAAGTAAGAATACGAATGAATTAACACTTCCCTCCCAATTAGTCTTTTAACTCTTAGTGGGACACGTGGCAACGTCTAACGGGATGAGTAATGAGTAGTGCAATTCTCAAAATACAGTATATATGTGTGTATCTGTGTATAAAAATGAAACATTTTTCGTGAAAAACACGGGCAGTCAGTGTTACTCCAATTAGTGATTAACAAATATGATGTCACAAAATTAAATATGATGTCATAAATAAAATAATTAAGAATAATTGTTTATTTGAAAAATAAATAACAATAATAAAGAGTTTGACTTGTTGAATGAGATCAGAGATTATACTCTCCATATATTAGAGTTTACTTCATTCTCTAATAGAGTTTACCACATACTCTAACAGAATTTACCATAAACACTAATGGTTAAGGACATCAGAGTTTGCAGAACCTAAGTAACTTCCAAGAGTTTAATCACTGATGAATATCTGCTACATGTTGTTTGGTGTTGAGCCACTTATCACCATTTACAGTTCAGAAACCAATCTTGTAAAAGTTGCTTCACACAGAGGCTTTGTGAATATGTCTGCTAATTGTTGATCTGTTGGAATAAAATGCATTTTAATTGTCCCTTCCATGACACGTTACCTTATGAAATGATATCTGATGCTGATATGTTTTGTCAGAGAATGTTGAACTGGATTTCCTGTCATTGCATTAGCACTTTGATTATCACAATAAATAGGAATTTTTGTGAAGTTCAACCCATAATCTAACAGCTGATTTCTCATCCATAAGATTTGAGCACCACAGCTTCCTGCTGCTATATATTATGTCTCTGATGTAAATGTTGAGAGTGATTTCTGCTTCTTGCTAAACTATGAGACAATTCTTTCACTTAGAAATTGAAAACTTTCACTTGTACTTTTCCTGTCTATTTTGCATCCTACAAAATCATCATATGAATAGCCTATAAGTTTAAAGTTAGACTCTCTAGGATATCATAATCCAAGATTGATGGTTCCTTTAAGATATCTAAAAATTTTCTTAACAGCAATCAAATGTGGTTCCCTTGGATTTGACTGAAATCTAGCACATAGACAAGTTGCAAACATAATATCTGGTCTACTAACAGTTATGTATAGAAGTGATCCAATCATACCTCTATATGTTGTCATATCTACAGGCTCACCAGTATCTTGATCCAGCTTGGTTGCAGTACCATAGGAGTTGTAACAGATGTAGAGACTTGAATTTAAAACTTTGTGAGTAAGTTTCTTATATATTTTGACTGACTTATGAAAATGCTTTCATCAGTCTGCTTCACTTGCAACCCCAAGAAATAACTTATCTCTCCCATCATACTCATTTGATACCTGGACTGCATTAGCTTTGAAAATCTTTCACAGAGTTTCTCATTAGTAGATCCAAATATAATATCATCAACATATATTTGAACCAGTAATAAGTCCTTACCTTTATTTCTATAATACAAGGTTTTATCAATGGTACCTCTTGTGAAACCACTTTCAAGTAGAAATTGAGCCAATGTTTTATACCAGGCTCTTGGAGCTTGCTTGAGTCCATACAAAGCTTTATCCAACCTGTAGAAATGATTTGGATATTTGGGATTCACAAATCCAGAAGGTTGTTCAACATATACCTCCTCCTCAAGCTCACCATTTAGAAATGCACTTTTAACATCCATCTGGTATAGTTTGAACTTCTTGTGTGCAACATAAATAAGAAAGATTCTAATTCCTTCAAGTCTAGTCACAGGTGCAAAGGTTTCATCATAGTCAATACCTTCTTTTTTAGAATAGCCTTTGGCAACTAGTCTTGCTTTTTTCCTTGTTATGATTCCATCAGAGTATGTCTTCTTCCTGAACACCCATTTTGTGCCAACAATGGATCTATTCTTTGGTCTTGAAACAAGAGTACAAACCACATTTCTTTCAAACTCATTCAATTCTTTCTGCATTGCAGTAACCCAGTCTGCATTCTTCAGAGCATCTTTAACTTTCTTTGGTTCTGTTTGAGAAAGAAAACTATGAAAGAGACATTCATTCTGAATAGATTTCCTTGTTTAGACTCCAATGTCTAGATCACCATTTATCAAGTCATGTGTATAATCTTTGGTCCATTTCCTTGGATAAGGAAGATTTCTTGATCTAGATGCTTCATCATGATCTGTGCATCATAGTATGATTCCTCAATGAATGCTGATGCTCCCCCTGAAGTTGTGCTAACCCCAGAGTTTGATTGATTAGAGTTTGACCCTTCAGAGTTTGTCTATGTCAAGGATTGGTTAGAATATGATATTTCAATGATTGATGTTGCTTCTGTATTTTCAGTAGAAGATTGATGTTGCTCCCCCTCAACATGTGTAGAATCTTCTATTTCTATGTCATTTTCATCAGAGTTTAGAGAGTCAAAGTTTGGATCACCAGAGTCTGTGTCCTGTTGACCTTTGAGCAATTCATTTTCAAAACTCAGAGATTCTTGACCTTCTTCATCATGCAACCCTGTTATATTTGTTTCATCAAAAGAGACATGTATAGATTCCATGACTACCTTGGTTTTCAGGTTAAACACTTTGAATGCCTTTGCTGAAGTTTTGAAGGTTGTGGAATAACCAATAAAAATGCCTTCATCTGCTTTTAGTTCAAACTTTTTCAACTACTCGGGATGTGTTTTAAGAATAAAACACTTGCTTCCAAATATGTGAAAATATTTCACATTTGATTTCCTTCCCTTCATCATTTCATAGGGAGTCACTCCATGCTTGTTTATCAAGGTACAGTTCTGAGTTATGCATGCAGTGTTTACAGCTTTTGTCCAGAAATAGGTAGAAAGTTTTGCTCCTTCCAACATAGTCCTTGCAGCTTCAATTAGTGTTCTGTTCTTTCTCTCAACTACACCATTTTGTTGGGGTGTACCAGGTGTTGAGAATTGTTGAGTAATTCCTTTTGTTGAACATAATTCCTCCATTGCAGAGTTCTTAAACTTTGTTCCATTATCACTCCTTAGAATCTTTACCTTGAGTGGTGATCCATTTTCAATTATAGTGATATGATCAAAAATGACCTCAGTTGTTTCATCATTTTTATGTAAGAAGTACACCCAGGTAACTCTTGTGTAGTCATCCACTATCACTGGAGTATATTTTTTCTTTCCAATAGACATTATGTTGACAGGGCCAAACAGATCAAGATGCAATAGTTGAAAAGGTTCTTCAATAGAATTTTCATTCTTGCTCTTGAAAGATGTCTTCTTTTGTTTTGCCTTTTGACAAGATTCACAAATTCCATCAGGATGAAATTGAACTTTTGAACTTTCCAAAGTTCAAGTGACACAGCTTTTCGTGCCAATTCCAGCTTTCCAAACATGATGTTTTTCCAAGTAAGCAAGTTAAGGGACCATCAGAGTTTACCTCCAGGCTAGCTTCAAATAGGTTATTATGTCTGTGACCAATGAGAAATACTTTGCCAGCCTTTTTACTTTTGACTTCACAATGTGTTTCATGAAACTCTACAGAATAACCTATGTTTGTCATTTGACTCACACTCAACAGATTATGCTTGAGTCCTTCAACTAGAGCTACATTTTCAATGATAACATTTCCAATCACAATATTACCATATCAGAGTGTTCTTCCTATGTTGTCATCACCATAAGATACTGTTGGGCTAGCTTTCTCCTCAAACTCTGAAAACAGGGATTTGTTTCCAGTCATGTATATAGAACATCCATTATCAATTACTAGGATATTTTTCATGTTTCCCTGCATTCATATATGTAACTTAATTAGAGGCTTTGAGGACCCAAATAAGTTTGGATCCTTTCTTTTTAAAATTTTTAACTTTTGCAGCAAAAGTAACTTTATCATAATTTATGTTAACATAGTTTGTATTTTCAGAGTTTGTTCTTCTTCTATCAGCTTTTACAACATACTTTTGTTTAGCAAATAATTAGAAGAAATAAGAGTTTTATTCAAATTAGGCAAAAGTTCATAGTAATTGAAATACAGCCTATGATATTATTTACATATGTAAATAGAATGTCATAAACTACCACAGTGAAAATAAGGATTTTGTGGTCTATATCTAGTCTGTTTCCTATCTCCTGATCTAGGTCTTTCAGGTTCCTTCTTTTTATTATGCCTGCAGTCAATATCAAGATGATTAGAATTTCCACATGTGAAACATGTTTTTCTAGGAGCATCATGGATATTCTTATAGTCATTCTTCTTA
Organism: Oenanthe sinensis; assembly: GCA_028671895.1. Classification (NCBI taxonomy): domain Eukaryota; kingdom Viridiplantae; phylum Streptophyta; class Magnoliopsida; order Apiales; family Apiaceae; genus Oenanthe; species Oenanthe sinensis. The sequence continues at coordinate 4,693,491 of CM053796.1, read as the reverse complement.
GAAATTCCTACTTTGCCATTTCTATTCCTCTTGACCTTTTTAGGCTTATTCTTGTTAGTGACACACTTCAAATTTTCCTTGAATTGTCTTTGAGAGAGCAACCCAATATTGACTGGTTTATTCTCAGGCACACTATTTCTTTATTTTGATTATTATTGGAATACTTATCAGAAGTATCCTTTTTCATTACTGGCCTTAACAAAGTTAACAAGTTTACTCAAATTTTCTTTTATTCCTGTGTGTGTCTTATCATTCTTAGCATTTTTCTCCTCGTCAGGTTCATAACCTAGAGCAGGTATCCAATTCTTGTCCTTGTCAGATTCATAACCTAGAGCATAATTTCTTGGACCTTCTTGCCAGAGTTTGTCCAAACTCTGAAAGTCTCCTTTTCATTGGCTATCTCATCTTTTAAATAAATTACCTGTATTTCTAGCTGAGTTTGCATGTGAATAGCATTCTCACGGTCTTTCTTAGTACTTAGCATGTGAACAAGTCCAAATTCAAGAAAATCTTTTTTGGCAGACAAAGTTTGAATTTCTAATTTTAGTCTTTCATTTTCAATAGATTGAGTTTTAAAGCTAAAATGCAAGGTTCTCAGAAAAGATTTCATTTCATATAAATTTTCAGTATTTATATTGAAAGTAGAATCTGGTACCTTGTCAGAGTTTGCAGTAGGAGTCTTAGTGTTTGTCATGAGAGTATAATTCACTTCCTCGTCAGAGTCTGAGGAATCCATACAGTCCTTGTTGTATGATATGAGCGCATTTCCAATTTCTTTGCTTATGCACTCAGTTGCATAGTGCTCCATCTTGTTACACTTGTAATACTTGACCTTTGATTTATCAAGTGTTTTGGACTTCCCTTCTCTTTCTTCTTTTCTTCTGAATCTTTCTTCATTTTCAAAATCACCAAATCTCTTCTGAAACTTACCCTGATTTCTGAACTTCGTGTACTTCATCTTTTTGAAGCCTTTGACAATCATGACAACCATTTCCATCATATCAGAGTATGTAAATTCATCATCAGAGTTTGCTTCGGACTCTAACTCACTACTTTCCTTTACCAATAAAACTTTTCCCTTTCCTTTGGATACACTAGCAGACTGTTCCTTTACTTTAACAGCCTTTGTCTTTATGTTTAATGCAACGGACTTTGATTTGTTGCTCTTCCTGTTTTTCTTTGTTGTAACTCCAAGTCATGAGTTTTCATCTTTCCATAAACCTCATATAGGGACATTTCATCCAAATTTGCCCTATTTCTTATTAGAGATGTTTGTAAGTCCCATTTTTCAGGTAGAGCCCTTAAAAACTTGGTGTTTGAATCCCCATTATCATACACCTTATCAATCAAAGCTAAATCATTCAACAGAGTAAGGAATCTGCAATATGTATCAGTAAAAGACTCATTCTGTTTAGCCTCAAATTATTCATATTCTTGAATAAGAACAGATCTCCTGTTCTTTTTTATCTCTTTGGTTCCTTGACATTGAACCTCTAGTGCATCCCATATTTCATTTGTAGTCTTGCAAGAAATCACTCTATTAGACATCAAAGAGTCTAAACTGTTATGCAGGATATTTCTCACCTTTGCATCCTTGAGAACTTCCATTTTCTCCTCATTAGCCCACTCTTTTTTGTCCTTCATAGTATAGTACTCAGGAACTTGCCTTCCTTCAACTATGGTTGGTGGAACTAGTTTTGTTAATACTCAAGAACTGGCCTTCATTGATCCTATCTAGATAGTCAGGATCTGTAGCTTCCAAGAACATCAACATATTTACCCTCCATGTAGGGTATTCATCCTTCTTCAAGATTGGAATCCTTATGTTTTCATACTTGTTTCTAGACATTGTTTTTCAAATCTTTAAGGTTAAAACAAACCGCCTGCTCTGATACCAATTGTTATCCAGTAAATAAACTATTATAGAATGTGGGGTTGAATATAATAGTACTAAAAAATCGACTTTAGAACACATGTATGTAAAAGATGAACTGTTTGTATTAACTTTAACAAAATTAATACATAACTCTCTTAAGAAACCAGATGTTCTTAAGAGCTGCTAGGTTATGAGAATAATGTAAACGTGAACGATACATCAATATAAACATAATCTTGTGTTTATATAGTACAAAGTTACATATCTAATTACAACAAAAATAATGATTAATAAAAACAGATATACGATTTCATAAGTTAAACTTTGATAGACTAAAATTCTGATAGTCAACAGTCAAACTCTGATAGACTAAACTCTGTCGGTCACTTCTAGTCTCTGATGACATCAGTTAAACTTTGATCAGATTCAGTAAACTCTAATTCAGCATTCTCTGATCTCATAAGTTCTTCATATCTAACAAGTAATATATAATTAATAATATATTAATAATATTTATTTTTATAAAAATTAAACTTATAATAATAAGAAATGCATATATCAACAATATTTTACTTGTTAATTAAATAAAATTTTATTTTTTTCGTTAATTAAGTGTACAATTTTAATATTTATATATATATAAGTAATTATATCTAACTTTAGTTAATTTATTAAATGTTTAAATATAATATAAATAATTAATAATAGTTAAACATTAAATTTATAATAAAATTACTTAATATAATATAATATAATATACTTCATCTGTTTGGTAATATTTGACTTTTGACTTTTTGTCACACTTTTTTAAGAGTTTTGACTATATAGTTAGAATTATTATATTTAAAATTTTCTTTTTGTAAATAAAAGTTTTAGTTTAATATTTTAAATTAAAAATAAAAAATTTTAAAAATAAAAAATTTAACTGTGTATTTAAAGGTTCTAAAGATGTGTACCAAAAAGTCAAATGTCAAATAAAACCAAACTGAGGGAGTAATATATAAATAATAATTTGGATCGTACTGGAGTTAGACAATTCCATTTCTGCCTTGTGAACGGGATCCGTTTCATTTCTAGAACAGCAGGGCAATTTGTTTTCAAAAATGGGACGACTTCGTTCATGTTTTCAAAAATGGCACAGCTAAATGCCTGTCATGACGGTCATCGAAGGTAGAAACTGGGGTGACAATATAATCATAACCACCATTTTATCTGGCGGTCACTATATTATTTAAGAGACATTATAACTGCCACATTATGTGGCGGTCATACTTTAGTTTGTTCAAGTAATGACCGCCACTTTGTGTGGCGGTGGCATGCAAGTAAAACGACATCGTTTAGTTACTCTGTTTACTTAAAAACCTAGACAACACGCACAGACACACAGCTTGGGGTATGTTTATTCGAAGACCGCCGAAGGAGCTGGCGGCTACTCTGCTTGTAGAACCAATATTGCTATATACTCAAGTAGCTATTCTTATAAAGGTGATCGGCCTCCTCAACTGTGTATCGATCGAAAGGCAGGGTTCGGGTGGAGGTGGTGGTATAGCGACACAACGTCTGCACGAACTACCCCAATCTGAACAACCATAACCCGGCCGGTATCATCTAGTTCCTATTTCTTCCTAATTCGATTTGTATCTGTTTCATATATTCATTTCTGTTTGATAATAATGCTCAAGATATATGTATATTGAAGGCAATCATATAATTTGTGTTGTTTAATAATTTTTTTTAGTTTGAACATAATTTAATATTTAAACATGTTAGTTTAAACCATCGTTGCAGCTTGATGGAATTAATTAAGTGTTTGTTAAGGGACGATAAGTAATTATCTGTACTTATATATTTTTGGTAACATTGATTGTGTGTTCTCTATAGTTATTTTTATATTTTTGGAGTATGTTTTTGTTCCCATGGTTTCATATTATTTTTGAACCATTTTTTTTGTTAATATAAAATGCGCATCTGGTTGTTAATTTTTTTTGAAAGAAAAATTTATTTCAAAATGAGCATTATTTGTTTATATTCTTTAGCTAGGTAAATACTATATATCTGAGATGCTATATATAGAAAGTTTAATAGAAATTAAAATCATAATTTAATTTCAATTTAGGTGATAAATGCATTGATAGAAGTTTTATGATTCTTACTGAAATATATATTAGACTTGAACTAATTAAATAAAATAAATTTAGGACTTGAACAAATTAAATACAATATAATGTTATAAAAAAATATATTAAATTAGTAGATATTTGTATATAGTATTTATTAATATAATTAAATTAAATATCTTAATATGGATTTGGTAACCGCCATGTCTCATCGCCCTTAATAAAATGACAAGTATTTTTGTTAAAAGAAGATTAAATTATAAAATATATTATTATAGAAATATTAATATTATAATATTATAAATATGATAATAATATTAAATTTCTTAATAAAATGATAAGTATTTTTATTAAAAGAGGATTATATTATAAATTATATTATTATAGAAATACTAATATTACAATATTATAAATATGATGATAATATTAAATTTTTTAATAAAATGATAAGTATTTTTATTAAAAGAGGATTATACTATAGAATATATTATTATAGAAATGTTAATATTAAAAGAGGATTATACTATTTAAAAGGTATATGACTAGGCCTATTTGTAATAATTAGATGACAACTCAACTCAGATAAGAAATAGTAGTAAATAATAAGTCTCAAACAGGAATCAAGACAAAGACAGTCAACTAGTCACAAGGAATCCTAGTATCAGAAGTACTCAGTTGAAGCTACTACTCAACACTGGAAGAAGTTCATTTATTTGTTCAAGCGTCAGTAAAATAAATTGATAATAATCAAGTAGTAATTCAAAATAATTCAGAAGATACAGAAGATTTTAAAGTGGCTATTACATGAAGATTCCAGAAGAAAAAGAACAGAAGAGGGAAGACAGAAAAGCAGAAGGCCACAACTTTAAATGTTAAGAATGGAGAATATTTATTAGTATGACACAAATGAACCAGACAGTACATTTGTGTGTCAACAATAAAATATTCATTCTTCATTTTAGCTCTAGTGATTTCAAGATAGAAGTCAAAGAAGAGACGAGAAGACTGTGAAGCTGACTCCAGAGTTATACAAGTCAGATAGTATTTTAATTCTACTATCAAAAGAAATTTAATTATTTAATTTATTTAATTAAATTAATTCAAGATGAATTTAATTTAATTTATAAAATATTTAATTAAATAAAATAGAATTAATTTACTATAAAAGATTAAATTAATATTACTTTTAATATAATTCAAATTACCTTTTGAAAAGGTAATACCGAATTCTTCTAAAAAGGTAATACCGAAATTGCTAATTAAAATGGTAATTCTGAGCTATTTCAAAAGGTAATACCCAGTCTTTTTAAAAAAGTAATACCGAGTCATATTAAAAGGTAATACCGAGATTTTCAAAAGTAATGCCCAGCAATTTTAAATGTAATACTAGGCTTATTTGTCAGATTAAAAGGTAATGCTGAAAAGTAATGCTAAGCTTTTTTAACCTCTATAAATATGAGGATATCACTTCTCATTTCTGTTGTTGTTCAAACATTCAAATTCGGAAATTTGTATGCATTGTAATATTCACAGATTTCTGTGCTTAATTTGGAATATAATTGTTAAACCCGAACAATTCATGTCGAAATCGTTCTAAAACATTTAATCAATTATATTCACTTTGATCATATTAATTTTGTAATACTTTTCAAGTTAAAATTTATATCTTATACTTGAACCGTATTTCATCTTAATTAATATTTCGTAATTATTTAAAATAATATTTTAAAATACGAAATTCCGCGAGAAATTCAGATATAGTATTCAACCTCCCTTCTACTATATCAGGGACCAACAATTGGTATCAGAGTTGGTTGATATCTTTTTATCAGATCCAAACCAAATATTCCGCAACTCATACACAAATCAAAATTTATTTTTAATTCGAAATAATTTTTTATTCAAAATAATTTTTTCACTAAAAATTGTTTTTGATCAAAAATTGTTTTTAGTCAAAAATTAAAATATTTTTTGAAACACTTAATTTTTAAATCTTATTAAGATGAGTATCCAGAAAGTGACTAGTATCAAAATTCCATAGTTTGACAGAGAATACTACAATTTGTGGAAACATAAAATGCTACTGTTTATCGGGATTGCAAATCCCAAGTACGCATTAGTCATGGCCAAAGGTGTTGAGCCCCCTATATCAGTTATTCTCGAACATACGGTAGATGGGGTCGTAATCCCCCACAGACAGTTTCTGAAAAGTCCGGCAGACTATACAGATGAAGAAGCAGAAGCTGTGTCCCTTGATAATAACCAGAAGCTTATATTAATTGAATCCCTGGACTACGTAATGTACAATCAAGTAGTCAATTGTAAAAATGCAAAACAGATCTGGGAAACAATTGAAATTATCAATGAGGGAACTGAAGAAGTAAATGAGAATAGACTGGAGATCCTGACCTCCACATATGAGCAGTTTAGATCCAACCCTGGAGAGGGTATCTCTGAGGTGTTTCAGAGACTAAACAAACTGATAAACGAGCTCAATATGAATGGAAAGTTTTATCAGAACAAGGAGGTAAACATGAAGTTTCATGAAGTTTTTGCTGACCTTACTAGAACATCTGGAACACAGGATTGCAGCCATCCGGGAATCTAGGGACATGAAAGAGGTAACCCTAGAAAGGCTCTACGGAGTTTTAAAAACTTATGAGCTGGAACAGATCCAAACCAGAGAGATGTAAGGGAGAGGTAAGGTACTGAGTTCCTCCAAGGCTTTAATGGTAGAAGCACCAGAGAAAGTAGAAGTGGAGGCTGTTGCACCTTCTAACAGTTCAATAGAGTATGTGGTTCCAGAATTTGGACATACTTCTGACAAACAAGAAGATGGTGAGTTCTACTCACTGAAAGAACTAGATCAGCTGGAAGATGAATCTCTAGCTATGGTTGCCAGGAAGTTTGGCAACATGAGATTCCGAAGAAACTCCTCATTCAGAGTTAAGCCTAATTTTGGAAGATTCCAAAAAGGAGGTTCTTCGACAGCAGTATCAAAAAGCGGCTACAAGATCAGCTTAGTTGATAGAAGCAAGTTTCGTTGCTTCAACTGTAATGAGCTAGGCCACTTCGCAACTGAGTGCAAGAAGCCTAAGCAAGGGAAAAAGAGAGAGTCTTACGAAGAGCTCAAAGAGAAGTATGATGCACTTGTGAAAAAGCATCGAGGAAAGTCCTATCTCGCAGAGGGCAGAAGCTGGGATGACTCAGATAATGATGATGAGGAAGAGCTAGGAAATCTTGCTCTTATGGCTTCATTCGAGGAATCACTATCTCCCACCCGTCAAGGAGGAATAGAGGTAAATCCTTCGTGCCCTAAGATGTTTGCTCTGCTAGGAAAAGAACTAGATGGCGAAAGAGATAAAGTTAAAAAACTCAGACTCAAAGTCAAAGAGTTAATTGATGAGACTGAAGTTCTTAAACAGTTAAAAAGAAATCATGACAAGTTAACTGTTAAGTTGACTGAAGACTTAGCTGTTCAAGTCAGTAAAGTCAGTTGTCATGTTGTAGTAGAAACTAATCTCAGAAACCAGATAGAAGAAGAAAAGAAGAAGTGTCTTGCATATAAGAATTCCTCATATATTGTAAAGAACCTAGTTGACCAACAAGAAATAAGTCGTAAAGTTGGAATAGGCTTCGAGAACAATAAATCTGTAGGAAAGCCAAGCAACATAACCCCCTTCAGAAAAAGTGCTGTAGAAAGGGGTATCCCACATGTTGTTAAAGACACACCTAAACCTCTCTTCATAACACCGATAGCTGAACCTATCCTTGAGAGTTCTATACTGATTGCATATGAGATGCAGGTAGAGGATCTTGAGGAAGAAAAGAAGAGAGGAAAACAGGTTAAGGACATAAAAGGAGTTAATGTCCAGAAAGAGAAATGTGCACCGGAGACACCAGTGAAAGATGAGGAAACTACTAAGTCGCCCAATCCTGGTATAGGTGCAAAAGACTTAAAGAATAAAATGAACAGACCCAACACGTTTGTTAATAGTAGGAACAGTAACAATAAATTTCATTCTACTGAAAACTTCAAATCTGCTGATAAAATTGAAGTAGAATCTGTTAAGCCCCCTACTGTATTGAATAACATGCCTACTATTGATGTTATCCATAAACCTTGTGGTATAATGAATTGTATGTTATGTGTTTTTAATGCTATGACTGCTTACTTTAAACGCATGATAGCCAAGAAAGATAACTTGACACCTAGACAACACATCAATAGTAAATTTGCTAAATCCAAGATTGCGACTCCTTCACTTGAGAAGAATGAATCATATATTCCTAAGTCTAAACAGAAAGTTGTTAAGACTGTTTTTAGGAAGGTAGGAACAGTCAAGGAAGATAATGATGTTATTCGAAAAGGATCTGTTGTCAAAGTAGACAAAGGTCAATTCTTTAAGTATGTCGGGCCCAATCAATTTTGGGCTCCGAAGACAAATTAATCTGTTTGATAATTGCAGGGATTTAAACAGGTAAACCGAGTTATATGGATCCTGGACAGCGGATCTTCAAGGCATATGACCGGAGATAGAGCCCTTCTATCAGACGTGGTTGAAAGAGCTGACCCAATCGTCACCTTTGGAGATAACAACAAAGGAATGACTACGGGATATGACAAGTTAAATACTGGAAATGTTATCATTGAAAACGTCTCTTTAGTAGAAGGACTTAAGCACAATCTACTCAGTGTCAGTCAATTTTGTGATAAAGGGTACAAAGTAAACTTTATCAAGGAGAAATGCTTAATAGCTCATTTTAAAGATAACAAACTGGCCTTACATGGAGTAAGGAAAGGAAACTTGTACGTAGCCGATCTCAACTCCGAAACTGAAGATGAAGCTAACTATTTCTACTCAAAGGCTTCATCAAAAGAAAGCTGGCTATGGCACAAGAAACTCTCACATCTAAACTTCAAAACAATGAACTCCTTAGTCAAGAGGGATTTGGTGAGAGGACTGCCTCCGACGGAATTTACACAAGAAGGCTTGTGTGAGGCATGTCAGAAAGGGAAGTCAAAGAAAGCAACTCACAGAGGCACAGACACTACAAACATTACTGAACCACTTCAACTTCTACACATGGATTTATTTGGTCTAGTAAATATTTTGTCTATGTCAAGAAAGAAACACGCCTTAGTGATTGTGGATGACTTCACAAAATATACGTGGGTTTTATTCTTGAACTCTAAGAATGAAACTCCACACTTGGTGATTGATCATATAAAGCTAATTGAGTTAGATTCAAAGTTACCTATCCGTGCAATCAGATCAGATAATGGAACAGAATTCAAAAATGAAGTTCTGAATAACTTCTGCTCAGACAAGGGGATAACAAGGCAATATTCAGCGCCAAGAACTCCTCAACAAAATGGAGTTGTAGAAAGGAAAAATAGAACCCTGATTGAAGCTGCAAGGACAATGCTAAATGAATCAAGGTTACCCATCTACTTCTGGGCTGAAGTAGTTAATACAACTTGTTATACTCAGAATCGAACTCTGATCAACAAAGATCATATGAAAACTCCCTATGAATTAATGGCTGCGAAGAAACCAACTCTCAAGTACTTTCATGTATTTGGAGCCAAATGTTTTGTGCTAAAGGATGGAGATGAACATCGTGGCAAGTTTGAGGCCAAGGCACATGAAGCTATTTTTGTCGGATATTCAAGAAGAGCATATAGGGTGTACATAATTGATCAACACCAAGTAAAAGAAAGTGTTAATGTAACTTTTGATGACACTAAACTCCCAAGTATCCAAAATGAAGATTCTTCTGAGTCATTAAAATTCGATAATTTTCCAGACTCACATTCTAATGACGAAGAAGAACCTGAGGTTGCAATAGGAAATAATGATGATCCAGGTAATAGTGGTGGAAACAATGGTAACACTGGAGATACTACTAATACCAGTGGTGGATCAACAAGTCATCCTGGCAGCAACTCAGGGGGAGATGAAGGATCAACTGGCAGAACACAACATCACAATGAATTTCAAGGTGAATCATTCAGATCAAACCTACCCAGAGAAAGGATATGGAGCAGAGATCATCCTTTTGAATTGATCATAGGTGATCCAGATGTTGGATTTAGAACCAGAAGTGCAACTTCAAATGAATGTTTATTCTCAGTTTTTCTATCTCAAGAAGAACCAAAGAAGATTGAAGATGCATTAATTGATCCAGATTGGGTTCTTGCCATGCAAGAAGAGCTCAATCAGTCCGAGAGACAAGAAGTCTGGACACTGGTACCTAGGCCTAAAGATAGATCTGTTATTGGCACGAAATGGGTATATAGGAACAAGTTAGACGGTGATGGCATTGTTACAAGGAACAAAGCCAGATTGGTTATAAAGGGTTACTCTCAGGAAGAAGGAATTGATTATGACGAGACCTACGCACCAGTTACGAGACTTGAAGCCATCAGGATATTTCTGGCATTCGCAGCACATTCCAATTTTAAAGTCTATCAAATGGACGTGAAGAGTGCATTTCTGAATGGAGAACTAGAAGAGGAAGTATATGTGGAATAGACACTTGGCTTTGAAAATCCAGAGTTTGCTGATTTTGTGTATTTTCTATTCAAAGCTCTCTATGGGCTCAAGCAAGCACCGAGGACATGGTATGACACTCTCACTGTGTTTTTACTTGAAAATGGTTTCACTAGAGGTGTCATAGATAAAACTCTCTTTTATAAATTGCATGAAAAAGATATGATATTTGTCCAAGTTTATGTTGACGATATTATATTTGGTTCTACTAACGAAAACTTGTACAAAAGATTTGCTAAGTTAATGCAGAGCAGGTATGAAATGAGCATGATGGGTGAACTGTCTTTTTTCCTTGGATTGCAAGTAAAGAAAAAGGAAGATGGGATTTTTATTTGTCAATCAAAGTACGTAAGGGATCTTCTGAGAAAATACAGTCTAGAAGATTCTTCACCGGCAAAAACACCAATGCCAACAGCCACCAAGCTTGACAAAGATTAAACTAGTAAGAAAGTTGACATCACAAGCTACAGAGGTATGATAGGCTCATTACTGTATCTAACTGCTAGTAGACTCGACATAATGTTTGTAACATGCTTATGTGCAAGGTTTCAATCTGACCCAAGGGAATCTCATCTTATAGCCGTTAAACGGATTTTTAGATATCTGAAGGGTATACCAAATCTTGAAATTTGGTACCCTAAAGATATAGGTTTTGAACTAATAGGCTATACAGATTCAGATTATGCATGGTGCAGGATGGACAGGAAAAGTACTTCTAGAAGTTGTTAGTTTCTAGGAAGATGATTGAACTCCTGATATAGCAAGAAACAACACTCAGTGTCCACCTCGACAGCCGAAGCAGAATATATTGCGGCAGGTAGCTGTTGTGCACAGATCTTGTGGATAAGGAATTAGCTAAATGACTATGGACTTGCGTTGAACAAAATTCCAATTTTCTGCGACAACACAAGTGCTATAGCTATTTCCAACAATCCTGTACAACATTCGCGAACCAAGCACATTGACATAAGGTATCACTTTATCCGAGAGCATGTCATGAATGGAACTGTGGTGTTACATTTTATACCCACAGAAGATCAACTAGCCGACATCTTCACGAAACTATTTGATGAATCCACTTTCTCTAAGTTGGTTAGTGAACTAGGGATGTTAAATAATGGCTAACTTTTGGTTGCTAGGAATTAATTTAAGCTCATAAATATTAAATGTTAATATTTAAAAAATTTATGAGATTTGAATTAATAAAATCCTAGGGCTTATGAATTTTTGGAAAATTATCATAAGACAAAATTAATATTCTTAAAATATAATTATTTCAATTATAGTATAAGTAATTTTGTTTAATTTATGTTTTTTTTATTATTTTTATTTTACAAATTATTATTGCACATTTATATAAATAAGTATGTTATTAATTAACCAATTAATTTACTCATTAAATTAATTCAAACTTGATTTAATTTAATTCCTAAATTAATTAGAACAATTAATAATGTAAATGTTTACTATATGTCTTTAATAATTTATAAGCTTGTAAATATTTATTATTATTTTTAATTAAATCTAAAAATCGAATAAATTTTTAATATTTTATTTCAAATTTAGAATTAATTAATTCATATATATATGTTTTTTCATTACTTTTTAAGCTCGGCATTACTTTTTAGTTTTAAGCTCGACATTACTTTTTATATAAAAGCTCGGCATTACTTTTTAAAAGTAATACCGAGTCATAATAAAAAAAGTAATACCAAGAATTCATTTTTTAAAAAAAGTAATACCGAGAACTTTTAACAAAAAGTAATATCGAGATTTTTTTAAAATGGTAATACTGAGTTTTAATTTTAATTACTAGTTCATATATATATACAGACACTCTTATATATATACACACACGATCAGTCTTCAACATTACTTTTTTCAAAACCCTCGATTTTTAGTATTTTCAACTGCTAATCAGTTGCTTATCCCTCCTTTCAAGCTTGATTGCTTGCTAGTTTGTGTAAATTGACCCGTTTCAAGCAAAACCCTGCCCGTTTTTCTTCAAAACCGAGTTGACTCGGTGTTTAATTTTCAAGGACTGATTTGGTGTTGTTTGGTGGTGAAATCGATTTGGGGATTATTTGCAATTAGGGCTTTGATTTGTGTATGTGTTTTTCGATTAATTGGGTGTTAGTCGGATTTTAGTGATGTGTTTGGGCAATATTCGAATAATAAGGAGATTTAATTAATTAAAAAAAAATTAAAAAAATAATATGGCTGATAATTGTGAAATAGTCAAGACTAATTTTGTAGGTTATTTTAACCCAGTGAATTGTTCAATCGAGAGGTTTCGACCGTGGATCGTATTTTTAAATGAACACTCACTTATTAGTATAGCCATTACCCTTGATACCCCTCTAGTAGTTGATGCACTAAGGGCTTTGTACTCGACTGCTACGAACAGAACAGCTGGAGAAAGGGTACAATTTTCCTTCACCATTGGAGAGCATTAGTACATGGTGACCGAAGATGATGTAAATAGAATTTTAGGGTTTCCAACTGAAGATTTTGTTGACCCTCCAACTGCTCCAGAGTTAATTAATTTTTTCCAAGCCATTTTATATCAAGGGGAAATTAATCTGGTAAAGATGAACAAATCTAAGCTGGTTAGTGAATGGACCTACTTCTTTGATACACTGGCCAAGGTATTTTCCCCCACGACGAAAGGGAACTTCAACAATCTCTCCTCTCTTCTACAAATCATTGGGTATTCTATGGCCCACAATATGAGGATAAATTTTGGAAAAATTGTGTTAGCTGAAATTATCAAGAAGATGGGGACACCAGAGAGCAGGGAATAAATTGTACTATGCTATTATCCAAGATTCTTAATGCTATTCATAAATGATCTTGTTTCAGATGAGGATAAGGCTCTGTTCCAGAACAGCAGAATAAAGATTTCTCCCACCTCTCAGAAAAATCTTTTCACAATGTTAGGAAATAAGGCTAAGTTCCCTAACATACCAATGTGAGGACTCAATATATGGGTGAGATCCTAGATCAGATTGCCAATCCAGAACAGGCTCAACAGATACAGCCAGAGCCAGAGCAGGAAGAGCAAATCCAAGTGGTTGCGCAGCTATTGATTGAAGCTGTTAATCAAGCACAACAGGAAGTAAATGAACAACAGGTATTATCTCATACTCTGGGTTCTAGTTTCCTTCCTATAAATATATGTAGTACACTAGTAGATTTATCTGTGGCAGACTATGATTGTGTTCTTACACTCCAGGATTTCGGCTATGAACCTGAAAACACACAGGTTCTGTCCCAAGCTGAAGTAGAGCCTCAAACAGTTTCTCCTTCATCCTCCTCTTTGGTTCAAGTCAGAAAAAGGAAAAAACCTGTCAGAATTATTAGGGGTCTTGGTGCTAATGTGAGTGAACCCGCAGCTCTGTCTCCTCCTTCTAAAAAATCTAGGTTTGAACCTGAGACAACTGCAGCCTCAACCTATTCCGATCAATGGGATATGGATTTTGACATGGCCATCCAAGATTCTCTAGATACACTTGCTCAACCAGGTGATCTAATTCATTGCTCGGCTACAACATCAGTTAGTGAGGACAACACACTGCTAGCAATCACACTAGCAGGACCTTCACTTGAAGAAACACAAACACAGGAAGGCACATTTGTTGAAGAAAATGTTTTTAATGAAAACTCGTCGGATGCCACCTATGTTGTGGACCATGACATTTTCGATACAGTGCAGCATCAAATACCCTCCGAGGTACTAAGGAGCACCACAGACTCTCAAGAGCCTGTCATTACATTGTCTAAGGTGGTGACTCCGCTGAATTTCTTTCATCCAGTTCTCTTTCGAGAAGGTCTCGAATCCACTGGTGGGTTTGAGAGGCAACCACTCTTTAGAGGGAGTTGGGGCTCCATTCACGGAGCAGCTACGTCAGTAGCGGAGCCTATGCAAGATAATCTTGTTGAGGACGCGCCTTCACAGGCTTCAGAAGAGCATTTCGACTCTTCAAAAGCTATTGTTTTATTTACAGGTACAACATATGTATCTGGAAAGGAGCTAAACACTAGTGATGTGAGGCAAACACAAAGTGAAACACATGCACCGAGTGACAGTGAGTTAAACAGGAGTGCAGGTGAGATGAGTGCACACACACACAGTGAACTATTATCCAAAATAGAAGCTCTCCAGAAGGAAATGAAGATTGTTTAGGCTGAGTTGGTAAAAGTTAAAGCACAAGCAGAAGATAAGTCTACATCTGCCTCTGTAACACAACAGCTGACAATTGTACGAAACGATGTTGAAAATGTCAAGTCATCCATACATCTAAAAACACAAAATATCCAGGATGTGCAGAGTCTCATTGCGGATGATATGAAAGAAGTAAAATCATTAGAGCATAAAATTGTAGAAGTTGAGGAACGTTTGTCCCTGAGAATCAGTGAAAATGAAGAGATCTCAGCCAAGCGATTCAGCAAGCTGGATGATAGTATGACACACTTAAATGAAGGAATGAAGCAGGTCTATCTAACCGTGCAAAAACTGGTTGCATCCTTTGAAGCATCCAAAACTCAAGAGGATCCCTCAACTAAGGGGGAGAAAGGAAATAAGAAAGTAGTAGCAAAAGGTGAAGGGGCTACTGAAAAAGATAAAGGGAAAGCTAAGCTGTATTCTGAAGAACAATTTCAATCGTTTGATCCAGAACCAGAAGAACAGTATTATGCTCAAGAGCAATTCATTGATGACAGTGCTCATGATGAATCATACAACCCTGACCACTGTAGAGCTGATGAAGAAGCTGCTTTTGATGAGGAATTTCTGTTTCCAAAAGAGAAGGAAATTGATCCTGCCTATGAAGAGGCCATAAAGAAATTGAAAGAGGACATCAAAGTAAGCAATACTAGAACAGAAAATTTGAAAGATCTGGTCAAAGAAAAAACTAAGACATAAAGGAAAGAAAGCCAAGAAAAGTAAAATTTGTGGGCTATAGCTGTCAGAAAGAAGAAAGAAGATGTGCGATTGAAAATAGGGAAGAAATGAGATACTGCCAGAGAAATCATGGACAAACTTCATAAAGGACCGTTTGAAGATTATAAGTTACAATTTCTAATTGAACGCCTGCAAGACTCAAATGACTGTCTGGATAACTTCATGAAAGCAATCAAAGAAGAAGTTGACTACATCACTGTGATTGTGGATAACATTCTAGATGACTAGCAGATTCTGTTGTACACATACAGGAATGGCACATTCAGGGTCTCTATGGAATTCTTTCATCAAAAATCTCTATCTGTAATCTGGACGTTAATGAACAAAGTCAAAAGAAGTTCAGAAGAAAATGAAATTTTGAGAGATAGACTTCGAGACATTGCAAGAGCTGTCAGTCCACAAATCTTAAACGACCCTCATGAGGTAAGGTTCTACAACAACAGGCTTTATCAGATTATGAAGCTGGATGAGGAGTCACTAAAGGGTTGCACAGTGAAATACATATTTGAAGTTGAAACTATGTTAAGATCCAAGGGATTCAGGTCCCAGGCTAAGTTGGATGCAGCTCAAAAGATCAGAGACTACTGCTTATCAAAAAATATTCAATCATACATCAGGCAGATGCATAGGATTGATTCAACTCAGCCCTATGATGTGGAAGAAGAAGTCAAGAGTCAAACTGATCTAGAAGTGGAGTGGGAATTACAACGAGCTGTTAATAGAAGGAAGTATGGAGAATCCACTCAGACAGAAGTCGAAGAGGTACCAAGGACACCTGTGCATAGAAGTTCTAATTTAGAAGAAGGTGAAGTTGATACTGCTGAAGACTGAAGTCCTAGATAAGTTAAGATAGAAACAATGTTATATTTGTTCAGTGCTAGAGGAATAACTATCTTGTACTTATCTTTTATGTATGAATCTGGAAAATTGTTAAATATAAAACCAGAACTTTTGTTTATTATTTGCAGTGCTTACATGTCGTATTTACTTTCTTAGTTGTTAGTTGAGTTATCCTCTAGAAATTTGTGTGATAAATGTTTAACAACAAATAGGGGGAGATTGAAAGGCATATGACTAGGCCTATTTGTAATAATTAGATGACAACTCAACTCAGATAAGAAATAGTAGTAAATAATAAGTCTCAAACATGAATCAAGACAAAGACAGTCAACTAGTCACAAGGAATCCTAGTATCAGAAGTACTCAGTTGAAGCTACTACTCAACAGTGGAAGAAGTTCATTTATTTGTTCAAGCGTCAATAAAATAAATTGATAATAATCAAGTAGTAATTCAAAATAATTCAGAAGATACAGAAGATTTTAAAGTGGCTATTACATGAAGATTATAGAAGAAAAAGAACAGAAGAGGGAAGACAGAAAAGCAGAAGGCCACAACTTTAAATGTTAAGAATGGAGAATATTTATTAGTATAACACAAATGAACCAGATAGTACATTTGTGTGTCAACAATAAAATATTCATTCTTCATTTTAGCTATAGTGGTTTCAAGATAGAAGTCAAAGAAGAGACGAGAAGACTGTGAAGCTGACTCCAGAATTATATAAGTCAGATAGTATTTTAATTCTACTATCAAAAGGAATTTAATTATTTAATTTATTTAATTAAATTAATTCAATTTGAATTTAATTTAATTTATAAATTATTTAATTCAATAAATTAGAATTAATTTACTATAAAAGATTAAGTTAATATTATTTTTAATATAATTCAAATTACCTTTTGAAAAGGTAATACCGAATTCTTCTAAAAAGGTAATATCGAAATTGCTAATTAAAAAGGTAATTCTGAGCTATTTCAAAAGTTAATACCGAGTCTTTTTAAAAAGGTAATATCGAGTCATATTAAAAGGTAATACCGAGATTTTCAAAAGTAATGCCCAGCAATTTTAAATGTAATACTAGGCTTATTTGTCAGATTAAAAGGTAATGCTGAAAAGTAATGATAAGCTTTTCTAACCTCTATAAATAGGAGGAGATCACTTCTCATTTTTGTTGTTGTTCAAATTTTCAAACTCGGAAATTTGTATGCATTGTAATATTCACAGATTTATGTGCTTAGTTTGGAATATAATTGTTAAACCAGAACAATTCATGTCGAAATCGTTCCAGAACATTTAATCAATTATATTCACTTTGATCATATTAATTTTGTAATATTTTTCAAGTTAAAATTTATATCTTATACTTGAACCGTATTTCATCTTAATTAATATTTCGTGATTATTTAAAATAATATTTTACAATACGAAATTCCGCAAGAAATTCAGATATAGTATTCAACCCCCCTTCTACTATATCAGGGACTAACACTATTTATAATATAAATAAATATATTTATTTAAATAGGATTTTATAATATATAATAATATTAAATTTGTTAATAGAATGGAAAGTATTTTTATTAAAAGAGGATTATACTATAAAATATATTAATTAAATATTAATATTATAATATTATAATTATGATAATAATAATAAATTTCTTAAAAAAAGAGAATTATATTATAAAATATAAAATAAAAATGTTATTATAATATATAAAATATTATAAAATTAAAAATTTCATAATAATATAAAATGAAAATTATATTATTATGAAAGTCTAAATTCAAAAAGTGAATATTATTATTATAAGATGATTATAATAATAAAAAAAAGAATAACATATACATATAATTTTTTATTTAGATTGAGTTGATAATTATTAATTTAACAATAACTTTAATATTAATAATTATTTGATTTAAATTAAATGCAGAAAATATATGGATTCATTTAATTACCACTCTGGTCCTGTAGACGAGTCTTTACTTACCCAGCAGTCCGAGCATCGATCACAGTTGTTGTGGGATGGACAGGTAATTTATTTATTTATATATATATATATATATAAATATATATATAAATATATATATATGTATATTAAATTCTAAATATATATATATATATATTAACTGTAGGATCTTGTTGATTTGCGTTTGAGGGTGAACTTTAATCAGTACTGAGATACCGTGAGAGAGTACCCACCGCCACCAGAAATACATGCAGTTATTTCGTCATTTGGTTTTGAGGGAGTATATCAGATAGGGGCATTTAGACATGATAGGGGCTTGATCACAGCCTTTGTGGAGAGATGGTGGCATGAGACTCATACATTTCATTTCCGTTTTGGAGAGACTACCATCACTCTTGAGGATGTTTATCATATCTTAGGGCTTCCTACTTGTGGAGCTCCTGTGATTCACATATTTGTAGATCATAGTATAGCTGAGCAGTGCCGCATGTATGGTGAGGTATTGAGTGCGTACCCCACGGCAGAAGAATTGAATAGAAACAGCTTGAAGATCAGATGGTTGGTTGATCACTTTGCTAGTTGTGAGCGACTTGATATGGATTCCGATGATTATGAGAGGGAGTTGTTATTCCACACACGGGCTCACATGTTTCTCATTATCGGATCTATATTTCCTCACTTTTCAGGGAATTGGATCCCGTTCCAGTTCCTTCACTATGTACGAGATCATACACAGATTCACACTTATAGTTGGGGCAGTGCAGCACTTGCATATTTATACAGGGGGATGTGTTCTGCTTCTATTGGTGACAAATCAGACATATACGGGTGTATGACACTGTTGCAGGTACTTAGAATAAACTTTATTTTTAATATTTCCTCGGTTGCAGCATTCATGCACTTATATTATTGTGTCATGCATTTAGGTATGGATTTGGGAGCGTTTTCCATCCCTAGCCCCTTCACCCCGGGAGGATGTCTATATGGATTATCCCCTTAGCATGAGGTATTATTTAACCCTAATGCAGTTATTAACTATATTTGTTGTAGTCGGTCTTTTATTTAATGTCTTATATGTGGTGTAAATATATTTCAGGTGGAAGGTACGGTTGAGCATGATTAGCGTGCCTCGTTCACAAGCGCGTATTGTCCGTTATGAGCTGGATTGCATTGGTACGGATGATTATATATTGTGGAATCCGTATAGAGGTATTAGTTGTCGGCTTCTCCCATCTGTTGTTGGGCGGAGACGGTGGTCATCAAGGTGTCCACTGATATGCAACGAGATTGTGGAGTGGTGCTACACGGACAGGGTGACTAAGCAGTTTGGTTTCCAGCAGGACATACCCCGGATATCGCTAGAGGGAAACCATCAGAGACTACATAGCACTGTGAATGCGAGAGTAGATTGGTTATTCATCCATGGTGATTATATTCAGCTTTGGGAGTCACGGCTTAGTCAGTCACTCAGCCCCGACGGTGATTATATTCAGCTTTGGGAGTCACGGCATAGTCAGTCACTCAGCCCCGACCATTACCGTGCGATTAAGGAGGGTGTACCTGGAGTGACACCAGATTATCAGACTTGGTATGATAGTGTGACCCGACGATTCATATTACCACCTAGGCACTGGTCCGAGCAGCAGGGATTTCAGGGTTCACATCATTATTCGCAGTACTATGTAATTTGTTCATAGTTTATAGTAAAATTTCTTCTTTATTGTCTTTGTACAAATTAATCCCTTAATGTTATTGACTTGTGAAATTTTATATAGGTTGAGGGGATTTCACAAGCCTATCATGCCATTGACCCTAGTGATCCGCATGTGGATGAGGCACGTAGTATTTTGAGCGAGCGCATGACATCTACTAGTTATGGTAGATACCGGCACATGCTACCTCCACAGGCTCCAGCAGTGGATAGAGGTCGTCGTGGTACCCGACGCCACACTGCTACAGGTAGACCTAGGGGTAGACCGAAGGATGTCCATGTTTATCCTGAGCCTGGGACGTATTATGATCATGTCTCGAGAGGACCCGAGTCTTCAGATGTCCCTAGATCTCCACAGGCATCACCCTCGCACTTGGTAGGTGGATGGGGAGCTTGGACAGGGGTCCCTTCATATCACCAGTCACAGATGGGTGGTGATGGCGGTTGGAGAGGTACGATAGAGGGCACATCATCAAGTTTCGGTTGGGATGCTTTGATACAGACACATGACCCTGTGCAGACTCAGACGGTTGGAGGTGATTGGGATTCTTGGATACAGGACAGTTCTGGTGGTTTTAGGGGTTGGGGTTCACAGACACGTGACCATGTCCAGTCTCAGGGGGAGAGAAGTACTTACAGTTCACCTATTCAGTCACAGATGGGTGGTAGCGGATGGGATGTTGGTAGTAGCCAGTTAGAGTCTCATGTACCATATCCCGCTTCTTCACATGGTTACCACACGCCTGTTCGTGGTTTTGTAGATTTTACATCTCAGAGTAATGCATTCTCATCTCCAGAGTCCGGTGGTAGAAGAACACATGACGATGAAGTGCAACAGAGGCAACAACCAGGTAGACGTGTTAAAGGTCGAGGTAGGAGATGTTTTACAGGCATTCACATATTGTAAGTTTGCCTTATTGTTCCATTTACTGTTATCTTTGATGTCCCTAAAACATTAGTTGTGTACTGAATGACGTTTAAGTAAATTGTATTTGAAGCAAATGTTGTTTTTCTTCCATTTTTAGGGACTAATAATTAAAACTTATGGACTTTATCTTTTTCATTTCACAACATGTTACTAAAGTAGACACTTCAAATTAGTAGTAACAACGAGAAATTTTATAATTCGAAATGTTGACAACCACTTTTAAACCCCCTAAATATGGCTTAAAAAATACCAACAATATGAAAAGGTTGATTTTTTCTATTTTTTAGGGATTAGTCATTGCAACTTGTGGATTTAATTTTATCCATTACACAACATAGTACTAAAGTAGGCACTTGAAATTAGTAGTACCAAGGAGAAATTTTAAAAATTGAAATTTTGACAACCACTTTTAAACCCCCTATAAATGGCTTGAAAAACACCAAAATTATGAAAAACTTGATTTTATTCCTTTTTAGGGATTAATAATTGTAACTTGTGGACTTAATTTTATACATTTAACAACATACTACTAAAGTAGGTACTTCAAATTAGTAGTAAGAACGAGAAATTTTATAATTAGAATTGTTGACAACCACTTTTAAATCCCCTAAATATGGCTTCAAAAACACCCAAAATATGAAAAAGTTGATATTTTTCCCATTTTTTAAGGATTAATCATTGCAACTTTTACCTAAATAATATGAAAACTGACTTAATGATTAATGCTTGAAAAGTTACATAAACATAAACATAAACATTGGAAATTCATGAAAGGTACATAGAATACATGAAAGCTACAGAAGACAATCAACATAAACATTACACAAATAAAATTAAAATGAAAAAGTCAGGATATGTTTTGCATATTCATAATTCATTAGTCCGAACTGTCATCTTCATCTTCACCATTTGGATGAGATGCCCACCAGTCAACAAACTCGCGTTCCTCAATTTCCTTGTATTTGACGCGATAGTCTTGATGGATTTTGTCCAGCGCATATCTATCAGCATTCACCTTCCACTTTGCATTAAGACTCTCATCCATTATAGGACCCGCGTCAGCAGGGAAGTGCCAATATTCTAACTGGGTTGGTACCCAGTTTTTATCAATCCTTTCTCGCCTTGCTTTCATGACTCGGGCCTCTCTTTTTTCCAAACTCCTCGTTTGATAGTCCTGTATTCTTCTCTCCCTTTCAGCTTCAGAGATCCTCCCAACCGACTCCCCAATACTTTTCAGGCTTGTAACCCCAGTTAGACTCAGAAATTTCTTCAACATAACTTTCTCACCCCCCTTTTTCACTCACATCTCCTGGATTCATCGGTTTCTTTCCCTTATCCATTTGATGCATCTTACCTACAATATATTATGAAAATGATTAGTAAGAAAGTGTACAAGTATATTCATACTCTGAAAGTTATAGAATTTATAGGGTACCATTAGCGCACGTATCCTTTTACTCCCTTCTTACCTTGACTAAGATCTTCAGGATTCATTGGTTTCTTCCCCCTATCCATTTGATTTTGCTATAATTATAAAAGTACATTTACATGAATTCAGATATGATTATTTATAGAGAAATAAGAAACATAACTTCGGTTTGTATGTGATAACATACATGAATTACTTTGCAATGTTAGTAATTGACAAGACATGTCGATTTTTTCAACTTTGCAGAACTTTACTTTTACTTTACAGCTATATGACAAGACCTATAGACTTTTACAACATTGTAGAACGTTACTTTAACTTTACACAGTTAACATTGCAAAACATTATTTTATGTTTGCTGATAGAGCTCGTATTTGGTTACTTGTTGAAATGACATTATTTGCCATCAACTTGTATTATCTATTCTTTTGCAAGTACCTTTTATAACCCCTATAAATTCATTACAACTTTCTTCTCAATCAATACACATAAAATGAATTCATCTAGAGCTGGTAAATGGTTGATTGTAGAAAGGGATGACGATTATCAGAGTCTTAGAGAAAGTGATCCAGTGTAATACTTTGCAGGCGTTCGTCGGGAATGGGCACATCGCAGTTTAGAATCAGTCCGTTTGGTTCGGGATTTAGTCAAAGTTGGTGCTAGGGTGCCTACTCATGAATCAATAGACATGTATCCAGACCACTTGATTGGTCTTACTTGGGTTGCATTTAAACAAAGGTTGGTCTTAGCTGTATCACAAATAAGAGAGGAAAACAACCTAATGCAGTTAGCTCGAGATTCAGTTCGTGCAAATGGGAGAGAGCTCACAGTTGAACATGAACATTGTCTTCTACAAAATCAAAATTATACGTCTGATGATTACGTGTCTGAGACAAAAACAGAAACAAAATACGATTCAGAAGATGACGAATAAGTTCTATTTTATAACATCTTAATTTATGTTATATTTTGTTGTTTAATGTTGTTGAATGTTATTTAATTTACCTAAATGGTAAATTTATGAGAGTTTTTATTTCTATGTACTAAATTGATGTTTGTTTTAATGAAATGACGTGTCTGAATTATTTGCTTTTTGTCATGGAAGTTAAAGAATAAACTCAACATAAACATTACATAATCATAATTAAGATCATAATAATTAGAGTTACATAAAAATAAGAAAACAACTTCTTAAAAATCACTATGGTCAACAACTTTTGTTAAATCTTCATCAGAACTTTCCTCTGCATCTTCATTAAATTTATAAGGTTCAGCAAGTTCTTTCATCTTCTCTCATTCATCTTTCATCTGTTGGTCAAGATCCATTTCTTTTGATTGTGCAATTTCAATTTTATTGAGTGCTTTTTGCTCCTCACTTTTCATTAACGAGTATGAGATATTCCCTGCCTTGTATCATTTATGGATCTCCTTCATTTTCTTGCAATATACGTCTAGGGCTTGGGAGTATACAGAATTTCCCTCTCTTTTCTTCTTCATGGGTAATTTGCCACCAAATTTATTGAAATTAAGTTGATATACTTGGGAAGGGTCAAGATCCGCAACACTTTTTCCCTTATCCATTGCTTGCAACTTAACATGTAAACACTGTAATGGTTAATATAATTTTATAGATATATGATATGACCAAACAACTATAACTATAGCTGTGCAGAGATTCCTTTTTTCCAGCCTTGTAGTCTTATGTCAATTTTTGACAGTGTATACTGTAGTTGACATGATTCGTCAGTTACTATGTTAGAAGATATCATATAAATAGATAGCATTAGGGGGATCAATTAATACATCTTCCTCTCTCTCAATATACACATAGTAAGAATAAGTTATACTCCAGGAGATATCTTCAAAGCTATGGGTAGGAAATGGTGGTGTGACGATGATTTTGACTACTCAATTGATCCAAAATTGCGTTACTCAACTCATGCAATAATCAAAATGCAAAATGAGTGGGAATGGAGGTCAGAATGTTGCACAAGTTGTATAGAGCAATGCAACAAGCATGGATTAAGAATCCCAAAACAACGTGCTAAAAACATGTTGCGCGACACACCTCGGCAACTAGAAACAACATTGTTCCGTGCTAGAGAAGAGGAGAATCGCATGCGATTACGTATACTCCGCAATGATTTAGTTGAAGCAGCTAGAAATTACGCTGAAGATGGTGACACAATACAAGCCAGGCAGTATCACAATCTCTGTGTAAGTTCAGACTACGAATCTGACACAATGATGTCTGATGATGATGATTAAAATAATTTTTCGGTTGTATGGATGTATCTTTTATTTCTCTTTATTGGTATCTTATTTTGCAATTGCATTGTTTTCCTATATTATGTTCTATGGATCTTAATAAAAGTAAATGTGAGTTTTAAATCCTTTTTATTACATTTTGATTTTGTAAATAATAGTCAAGTACGCTACCTTACGGGTCTATTTTACAAGTCCAACAATTTCTAATCCATAATTTAACTTTATTATTAGATAATGAAGAAACACACAAAAACAAACATACAAACAATACATAAGAAACATAACAAACTAAAAAAACATCTTATAATCCCCTTTTATGGCAAACTAAGATCAACGACTTGTGTCAAATCATCATATCCATCTTCATCTTCATCTTCAGTCTCAACAACTTTCATTTGAAGCCCTTTACCGAACGCCTTGTCATCAGCCCTCTTCATTACATGCTTAAATGAAGCATCGAGTTTGGCCTAACCAGTCTTTATTTCATCCTTAGAGATTTTCCCAGCACGATAAGATTGGTAATAATACCTTTTTTTATAAGACAACTGTAATTGGATCATTTCCATTTTATTGTACTTCTTTTTATCAACCCCTGCTAGAAAACTCTTCTAGGATGGGTATTTCTATTTTTCGTAATGTACCCCTTCCATGGTGGGATTCCCCTTCTTCTTTAAATCTTCCACAACGTTTATCAACCAATACTTTCCTCATTCCTTTCTTTCAAACTCGAACTTCTCTTCCCGCTCCACTACCTTCAGTAAAATATCCAAAAAAATTTCATGGTCATAAACATGGGGATCACGACTTGGTACACAGAAGGCTACTTTCTTCCCCTTTTTTGGAGCAACCATTTCACGCACATCTTCAGGATTCATTGGTTTCTTCCCTCGATCCATTTGATGCAACTTACCTACAACAACTTATAATAAATATTTGGGTAAGGAAATCGTTAAAAGAATGCACATTTATAGGGAAACAACTATCAATATTGATGACCTTGCACAACTTTTACTTTTACTTTACAGAACTTTAAGTTTTACTTTGCACAACTTTTACTTTTACTTTTACTTTTACTTTTAATTTTACTTTGCACAGCTTTTACTTTTACTTTTACATTGCACAATTATTCGTAATCTTTATCTTTAAAATTACATTTCAAAGGAATATATAGCATATTCTGAAGATAACTAATAATTAAATGATGAATTGCAACAACAATTCACAAATCTATTTTGGAATAATCCAAAATTCATGACAGTCATACATATAATAAAAACCGAAATTAGGCATACAATACAAATATTATTGTGAACATCACACACTAATCAACACGTTGTGGACATCTTAAACTGCGCCTTGTATGTCCTTCTTGACCACACCGACTACACTTCTTCCCTGTCCTAGGCGCATCCATCTCTGTTCGGATTCGAACTGATTCTCCCTTATCACCACATTTTTTCTTAACCTTCATTAGCCTCTCATCGGGTACTAATGTGCCATACTGCTGTCAACGCCTTGGTAATACATAATTCCAATACTCAGTTGGTTGTAGAGGCAATATCAAAGGTTCCCACAACTTCTGCAACTTCATGGTATAATGGTAAGGCTCTATCCATTGCCTCCAATTAATGTTCTGTTGCATACATCCAGCCACGGCATGTGAACAAGGCATGTGGTGGCACTCCCATTTTCCACAACTGCAAGTAAATGTACGTATATCAACATTCTGCTTGTGACCACCCTTTCACATTGATTTCAACCGATATCGGTGTGTCATCACCGAAAATATGTCGCGTTGTCGACTAAAGGTGTCCACCTTATGTGCAATTGCCTTCTTCTCAATTTTGACCAACATGGCATTACTCCTAGCACATAACTCCTCACCTTTTTGCATGTTATCCTCAACATTGTTCCGCCGGTTGTTCACTATCTTCATAATTTTATAGAAGAGGTATTCCATCATCGCCGTTACCGGTAGAAATTGGGCCATTCTAATGTTCCCATTAAAACCTTTCATAATATTTGTTGTAGTTTGGCCGAAACGTGCGCCACCAGTGTCATGCGATAGGGTCCACAATTCTGGTGGAATGTTGTGTAGGTATTGTAAGGCAGGATGTGAGATCTCACCGATTTATTTCATGTAGGCTTCGTGTTTCCTTACCTGCCTGGTTACACCAGCTAACCAAATCAAATGTTTTAGCTCTCCCCCGGGGTGGTGTGAGGAAAAATTACTTCGCACATGGAACAAGCAAAATCTATGCACGCCCAGAGGTGGTATAAATCCATTCCTTGTGTCCCTCATCGCTGCAAGAATACCCGATGCCCGGTCCGAAATTATGAAAACAACATGCCTTTCCCTACATACGTGTTTACGCAACAGTCTTAAAAACTATGACCAGTTCTCGGTTGACTCCTCATCCACCAACGCATAACATACAGGATATTGGTGGTTGTTTGAATCCACACCCATAGCAATAAGTAACTTGCCGTTATACCTTCCCTTCAAGAATGTACCATCAATTGAAAGTACAGGGCGGGCATGCTCCCAACCATCCATCATTGCTTTCAAACACCAGAAAATACGCTTGCATACCAATAATTCGGATTGGGTTTCATGACTAACAGCATCAATCACAGCAACACTTCCAGGATTTGCATGTACCATTGTTGTAAAAAACATAGGTAGATCATCATAAGTTGTACTCCATTTTCCATATACATCCTCCACTATAGACTACTTCCTTCTCCATGCTCTTAGATAATTCACACGATGATTATATTCATCATTCACCATTGTAATAATAGTCAAGATGGGTATATTAGGCCTCTCAATCACCTGTTACAGATTTTAGAAATATTTACATCAACTAAAATACTAAATCAATCAGTAAAAATTTAATTTAACAAATCTATTCACTTACATGAGGTTTAATAAGCCTAGCAATTAATTTTGCAGATATCTTCTTGTGATCCTGTATGGGCTCATTATTCAAACATGTGTGATTACCCCTCATCTTTGTGATTTCAAACATATCATATTTCACCTTTTTAGCAGCTCTTAATCTCCATGAACAGTAACCGTAAACACACTTTATAATGAACTGAGTTTGATTACTCTTATACACTTGGTAGTTCCGGTCACTCTTGATATGAACTCCCCTTACCGCTACTATAAGGGTTTTCTTATCACGAAACATACAACTAACTGATAATTCAGAATGTTATGGATCGAAACCACTAGACATGCCATACTCATCTCGCACCACAATCGGATTGTACTCTTCATTTTCAAACCAAGGTGCACCAGCTATATGATGGGCTTGATGTATAGGCGTCGGGACTTCTTCTAATTCATCCCCGTCATCCATAGAGTTATCGTTGTCATCCTCGTACTCATCACAATCCTCACTGCTTGAATTATGTGCATCAAATTCTTCATTTTCATGGATGAGGGCCAAGTCTCTGTCAGCACTGAGTGTAGTTATATACCGTGGGGGAGACACATAAGCATCAACATTTTCATGGAGGAATCGATTCTCAAAGCCCTTACTTGTGGAACCACCAGCATTTATTAGGCTGCTTGAACCGCCAACATACGTTTCGGTGTTACCTCCTCCACCAAAATAGTAGTCCGACCAACCCGGAGTGCCGTACTCAGGAAACTGTCTCGAACCATAATCAGGAAATTTGCTCGAACCATACATTGTTTCACATGTTGCATGCGTCGGTTGTGAGTACCAACCCTGGTCAGACATATGAACCTCATCCGGAATAATCTTTTCAGCCTCTACATACAAGGAAATATCACTCATTCCCATCTGCATCTGCCTAGGCACACTGAGCATCCTCTGTACATCATCATCACATGTCATATCAGCTATATAGTATCCCGACATCAAATTACCTACACCTAACTGGGGAGATTTAAAACTCATCTTCAAATTCCAAGATGAACTGTTAATATTCATTAATCCATACACCACTTCCTTCAACTCTTCATATGAAGTTCCCCATTTAATATATTGCATTCTTTTAGGGTCTCTAGTACTATATCTTATATCATCATCTCGTCTGATAATTTCTCCACCCCAAAAGAAATTCACGTTAACGTAATCTTCCATTTTTCCTATTTTCAACACAAAAAATACATATTTTCATAATTTAACATGTGTTACTTAACAATAACACATACAAATTTAAACTAACATATGTATCAATACATAATATGATAAATAATTATGATAAAAATTATTATTTATTAATTCTAAACTAACATGCAATTACAAAAATTGTACAAAATTAAACTCAAATTTGAAGCCAAATTATATAAATTTATCATAATCAAAATGGCGTTAACATATTTTTACATAACATTAATTCTAAACTAACATGCTTAAATATATAATATAAACTGACATATAATCACAACATATTAAATTTATAATTGTAATATTATTTTGAAATTATAAAATCATACCTAAGTAGAGGTAACGAAATCTATAAAGCAAGCCACGAAACAAATAAGTAATCTGAAGAAGCATCTCAAAGAAGCAGCAGCAAAGCAGCTCGAACAAGCAGCAGCAGAGGAGAGTAGCAGAGTGAATGTGAAAAGTGGAAGAGGAGAGTACAACGAATGAAGGTAAATATATGATAATATACGAAAAAAATACAGATATTTAGGTAAAAGCAGATTTTCAAATAAGATAAAAGCATATATTCATATTTTCAGATAAGATAACAGATAAGAACTGCATAACATAACTTATTTCTAAACGTAATATTTTAAAATATAAAATAATTTTTAAAAATATGTGATGACCGCCGTGATGTTTGGCGTTTTTATCCGTTTCAATATATGTTATGACCACCACACCAAAGGGCAGTCAACACATATTTCCTTTATTTCATAATCGCCATTTAGCATGGCGGTCATCACATATTTTCTTTGCTTAATAACCGCCATGTAGCATGGCGGTCTTCATTGAAAATGAAACAACTGTTAGCTTTTGATGACCACCAATATAAACTATTAAATGTGCTAATTTTGAAACCATGAACGTAAATGTTCCATTTTTACAAACCAGCTCACTAGCTGTCCTACAAAAGAAATGGAGCCTTGTGAACGGGTCTAGTTGATAGTAAACCCTCCGTCAGTTCTACCGACACTTCAATCCAACTTTTTCAACATTTTTCCAGACCACTTGTTTTTGTGTTGACTATTCAAATTAACAAACAACCAAATTACTTGTACAATCTCTCAAACTTTAAATTATTGTAGTAGACTCGTAGTGTTTTTAAAACTATATATACCGAGAAAACATATAAATTATGAATGTTTACACTTATTTATTATAATGAAAAATAGAATACAAGTGTGTTTTAAAAGAGCTAAATTCTTGTAAATAGTAAATATAATTTATAATTTCATTTTGAAGAGCCTTTTTTTAACTGGTACATGATATATTAATTTTGATCTTTTATTCATATGAAAGAAATTATAACATTATAGCCGGAATGATTTAATTTATAAATATTTTTCTTCATTTTATTTTATAGTTGAAATTAAATATCTTTGAGTTCTATTATTCTATATAGTTATATATATATACGTGAGGAACTTATAGTTTGAGTTATATATATATATATAACTGTGTAGTCAAAGGTTCTAAAGATGTGTATCAAAAAGTCAAACGTCAAATAAAATCAAACGGTGAAAACAATATATAAATAATAATTTGGATCGTAACGGAGTTAGACAATTCCACTCCTGGCGTAAAGACTGCCTTTCTGCCTTGTGAACGGGTCTAGTTGATCGTAAAACCTCCGTCAGTTCTACCGACACTTCAATCTAACTTTCTCAACATTTTTTCCGGACCACTTGTTTTTGTGTTGACTATTCAAATTAACAAACAACCAAATTACTTGTACAATCTCTCAAACTTCAAATTATTGTAGTAGACTGGTAGTGTTTTTAAAACTATATATACCGAGAAAACATATAAATTATGAATGTTTACACTTATTTATTATAATGAAAAATAGAATACAAGTGTGTTTTAAAAGAGCTAAATTCTTGTAAATAGTAAATATAATATATAATTTCATTTTGAAGAGCCTTTCTTTAACTGGTACAGGATATATTAATTTTGATCTTTTATTCATATGAAAGAAATTATAACATTATAGCCGGAATGATTTAATTTATAAATATTTTTCTTCATTTTATTTTATAGTTGAAATTAAATATCTTTGAGCTCTATTATTCTATATAATTATATATATACGTGAGGAGCTTATAGTTTGAGTTGTAATTTCTTTCACTTGTAATCGTTTGGTTGTAATCAAGTTGTGGCTGGATTGCTAGCCTTGTGAAACAGGGTTCAAGGGAACTAGAGGTTAGAGAAGTCTGTACTAGGGTAGTATAGTGATTACAGGGCAGATTAGTTCAGTGGAATAGGGGTTTCAGCAAGCTAGGATCAACAGCAGGGGATGATGGAAGGAATATTATTGTAATCTGTAATCGTGATTTGGTTTGATTAATAATATTCTCTCCTACCAGTTGGTAGGGACCATATTGGATTAAGGATCCAACCTGGCTAAAAGATTTGATGTTATTTACATTTTTTGTACTGTATTGCATATAATAACTAGCTAACAGTGTCTGTTAATCCAACTTAGCTAGCTGATATGTTTAATAACTCGGTAATATTTAAAATTGGTCATTGTTAGCCTTAACACCTATTCACCCCTCTAAGTGTGTATTTTTACCATGTACGGTTTTAAAAGTTAAAAACCGTAATCAAATCAATAATCAACGATGCGGTTTTCAATGATGCAGTTTTCATTATTTTCGGTTCAGTTTCGATTTGCGATTCGGTTCGTGCTCATGAACGGTGGTTGATGTAAACCCTCTTTCACTTCTGCGGACACTTCAATCCAACATTTTCAACATTCTTTCCGAACCGGTTGTTTTTGTGTTGACTGTTCAAATTAACAAACAACCAAATTACTTGTACAATCTCTCAAACTTCAAATTATTGTAGTAGACTAGTAGTGTTTTTAAAACTATATATACCGAGAAAACATATAAATTATGAATGTTTACACTTATTTATTATAATGAAAAATAGAATACAAATGTGTTTTAAAAGAGTTAAATTCTTGTAAATAGTAAATATAATTTATAATTTCATTTTGAAAAACCTTTCTTTAACTGGTACAGGATATATTAATTTTGATCTTTTATTCATATGAAAGAAATTATAACATTATAGCGGGAATGATTTAATTTATAAATATTTTTCTTCATTTTATTTTATAGTTGAAATTAAATCGATAAAAATTAAATTAAAATTGAACCAATAATAATTATGATTTAAATTTTATTTAAAAATCAAATAGTCTAAATGGTTAGAACTTATCTTTTATGGTCTCAATTTCAATTCCCATTCATTTAAAAGTTTATTAAAATAAATATTTACTTTATAAAAATATAAATCTATTTATTAAAAAAGAAAAAATGAAGCCCAAACCCCTGGTTGGAACATGGGTAGGATATGGGAAGGAAAAGGGAGTCTAGTGGTTGTTTTCTTGTTTTCTTATTAAAGAAAAAAACGAAACCCTTAAAAAAAAGAAATCGAAACCCAAGCTCATGATTGAAACATGGGTGGGGAGGAAGGAAAGAGGAGTTTAATGGTGTGTTTAGTTGAGCTTAATAAAATTCAAAAAAATAAAGTGAAATTTAAATTTTTTTATGTATGAATGTTTAGAAAAAAATATGTTTATTTCTGTTTCATTTCTAATAATATAAATTAAATCTTAAATTCTCAATTTGAGAAAATATATTTTATTTTATATTTTTTTCTTTACATTTCTTATCATAATAAATTCAAATTTTCTTATTTAAATATCTCCTTAAATTAATATTATTTATTTTTAATTTCAATTATTTTATTTTATTAATTTTTTTCTCATCCACTAAATACAACATAAGTGATTGTTTCGTTGCCTTCCTCATCTGCATGGCGACACTTTCACTCAACATTTTTAACATTCTAAGCATGTTTTTTTACTAGGTTTGTCATGGGATTATAATCGCCCTATCATGAGATTCACAGATGCTTATATAAAATTGATTTTTTGGATTAGTTTATATATATTTATAATTTATATATAAATAATTTAAAATTTTAGGATATTTATGTATGTATTGAGAGATTTAAGACGGATATCTTGTTTGTTTGTTTATATCCAAAGATCACCTCTAATTATAATCTGAGTATTAAAATTTAATAATTTTAAAAAATGACTATGTAACGTATAGGAAATACGAATTCCTGGTCATTTCCATATATTAATTTTTAAAGAATAATAATAAAAATTAACAGAGTTGGTTTAACTTATTTGGGTAAAAACATAATAATTTTTTTAATATATATTTAATGTAAAATGGTACTCTATTTCTTATTCTGAAGACATGTACCATGTGAATTCTACAACAATACGAGATCTCTGATGAGGGTGTCAAAAAGAGTGTCAAAGTGACATATGGCATGATGTGGCATAACACTCTTGTTGGCACTCCATTGGAGTGAGAGGGGTGCCCACCAAGGTTGTCAACTTTTGGTACCCTTCGAAATAGTAAAAATGTTTTCTATCACATTAAAGTCATAAACATTCATACCTAGTATTAATTATACATGTATCAAAAATTGACAATTTTAAATGCCAACCATTGGAGTAAAATTTTCTAGAAAGAGTGCCAAAATATTATTGAAGAAAAAGAAGATAATTTATTAATCTTTTGATGATTTGTCAATATTGATAACTTTAATTAGCACCCCAATTGGAGATGCTCTAAGAGAGTGTATCCCATTCCCAGCCCCAGCTACTAGCTTTTTATAGTTTTAAGAGTAATTAGCATTTTGCACCCTTTATTTTTGGACTTTTTTTAATTTGGTCTCAAACTATATTTCTTGGCATATTACACATCTAGGATTCAAATTCATTTCACTTTACACCCTTTTGACCAAATTAGAAAGGGTAAAATATGAAATGATTT
This sequence comes from Oenanthe sinensis, assembly GCA_028671895.1. Classification (NCBI taxonomy): domain Eukaryota; kingdom Viridiplantae; phylum Streptophyta; class Magnoliopsida; order Apiales; family Apiaceae; genus Oenanthe; species Oenanthe sinensis. The sequence goes on along the minus strand of CM053796.1, from coordinate 4,659,767 downwards.
ATTCAAGTATGGTTTATGAAAAAATGCACCTCGTAATTTTAAAATTTTGACAAAGGGCACATTAACTTAATATTTCACTTTTTTAAATAAATGTTAATATTTTAAAAATAACCAATTGTAAGTTATCTTAGTTAATATATTTTTTAGTCATACTTGTTAAAAGATATACTCTGTTAGGAATATATTCATTTGATGATGTACAAAATACTAGAACAAAGTCTAGCATAGTGTTATCTGTAATTCAATAAGTCTTTCTAGTCTTTGAGATATTAAACAATCAGAGTCTAGTTAGTCCCTAGACAGGTATCAAGGTTGTTTACATTTAGAAGATTTTCAGAAGAAATAAAACCAGGGTCTGGATGACAATCAGAGTCTGGGAGTTGATCAAAGTCTATAGACTATCAGAGTCTATAGTCTGTCAGACACTGAAGATCATCAGAGTCTGAAGTCTTTCAGAGTCTATAAAGCTGAAGCTAAATTTGGAAGGTGATCATAGTAAAGGGAAGTCTTCAAATATAAAGGAAAATATAGTGCATATATGCTATGAGAAGGAAGGAAGGAGAGTTACAGAAGGAAACTATCAACTAATAATTAAGAATTCTATACCTATTTTGATTGTATTTTCTTTAATTTATTAGTTGATAGGCAGCTCTCTATATAAACACTCTATGTAACCTAATTTATTTGTCGAAGTTTAGAGAGCATAGAGATAGAGAGAGTTGCTGTGAAAAACATAAAGTAGTTTCTGGAGTTTGTGTACACCCTAGGAGAGTATGTATTTGTTCATCAATACTACAAACTGTTAGACCAAATCAAGCCTAACCTATGTAATTATTTGTCTTGTTGTAACATATTTAGTACTTCTGTAATAGGGTAGTGACTAAGACATTTCTATGTATTATTGCAGATAGAAGTTTGATCAGATTGTAATTTCAGTTGTAAATAAAGTCTGTTAGAAGATTCAAGCTGAATCATGCAACAAGGCAAAGAAGACCTATTAAAGAAATAAGGAATACAGTCTGAGAATTCGACTAAGGCAATTGCTCATTCGAGAAGTCACAAATTCGAGAAGTCAGAAATATGCAACTGGTCGAGAAGTCTCAAAACATATTCATTGGCTCAGTATTCGATCGAGAAGTCATTCATTCGAGAATTCAAGATATTGAAGTCAATCGAGTAGTGTGAAATGTCATACATTCGAGAAGTCCAAAAATCAATTCGAGAAGTTAGCAAAAGGAGCATTCGAGAAGTGGTAAAGCTGAATCAATCGAGAAGTCTCAGATTCAAGTGTTCATTCGAGAAGTCTAGTCTAATCGAGAAGCCATCAAATATAGTATGCATTCCAGAAGTCAATCATTCGAGAAATAATCGAGAAGTCACAACTAGTACTCAATCGAGAAGTCACAACTAGTACTCAATCGAGAAGTCAATCATTATGACTTCTCGAATCAATTCTAACAGAGTACTCGACTGTTCCAAGGAGCTATTTTCAAGGAGAATTGCAGAAGAATAAGACAGATAATTTGCAGCTCTGTCTTTGCAGGACGAGTCAAGCCTGTGAAGATAGAGACAAGTCTACAATGAAGCTGAGAAGATAGTCAAGACAAATGACAAAAGATATAAGGTTGTACGTAGTAGACTATCACAACAGTGTTAGCTAGAAATAGATATTAGTCAAATGTAAAGTATGTCTTGTCTATTTCTAGTTTTAGCTAAACTGTTTTATGTGAGCATGTGCACATGACATGTTGTCTATATATTTTATGCACAACCACATTTGACAGTATCTTTGAATCTTTACATAGAGTATTAACACTTTGTAATCTTCCTAGAATAAGAAGCTAAAATTCAAGTTGAATTTCAGATTGTAGCAAATATTCATTCTAATACAATTAGATTGAAAGTTACATCTTGTGTTTATTTTACTTACTGTTATATGATTTGATAAACACTTGACTTGTATAAGATTTAATCTTTCAAACAGTTCATCAAAGTTTTCTTTAAATCTTAAGAGTGCAAAAAGGTTGAAATATACATTCACCCCCCTGTAAACTTCTGGACTCCTAATTCCTAACAAGTGGAATCAGAGCTTAGGCTGTTAACATACAAACAGACTAAAAGATCAAGATGAGTTCTCAGAAGCTAAGCAGTATAAAGTTTCCTTCTTTTGACAGAGAAAACTACAACCTATGGAAGAGGAAAATGCTGATGTTCATAAAGGCTACAAACTCCATGTACCCAGAAATATTGAAGAATGGTCCTTTCATGCCAGTAACATTAGTTCCTGAAACTACTAGTGGTTCTGAAGTTATTCCTGCAACATGGATACCTAAGGACCCATCTCAGTACACAGATATAGAAAAGGAGAAGGTGTCTCTTGACAATAGTCTAATGCTCATACTAATTGAGTCACTGGACATTGTTATGTACAATAATATTTTAAATTGCGCTTCTGCCAAACACATATGGGAGACTATAGAAATTCTGTATGAAGGAACTCAAGAGGTAAGGGAAAATCAAAGGCAACTCCTTGTTTCTCAGTATGAGGCCTTTATGTCAAAACCAAATGAAGGCATAACTGAAGTATTTGAGAGGTTCAACAAACTAACCAATGATCTTCAACTTCATGGGAAGTACTATGAAACAAATGAGAAAAGTATGAAGTTTTTGTTGACTCACCTAGAGCACCTGGAGCACAAAATCTCTGCAATAAGAGTGGGAAGAGATTTAACAAAGCTTCTACTTGAGACTCTCTATGGAATACTAAAGACATATGAGCTAAAATTTTACCAAAAGAAGGCCATTCTAGCAAATAGAGGGAAAATGGTAAATGTCTCAAATGCCTTGGTTGCAAAGGAACCTTCAACAACTGAGAAGACTGGTACAAGTAAAAAGGTAAATGTGAGATACAGTCTTATGGATTAGGTTTTGATTATTTTGTCTTAAAGATAAGTGTAAATTAAATTAGCATTAGGAAGTTACTAATTAATATAGTAATCCTCCCTTAGGTTATTCGAAGTGACAGTCAACGAGAAGAAAGTCAAATTGGGTCAAACTGCTTTTATAAACAAAACTAAATGATTTTCTCTCTACATATATTTAGATAAGATTTATCAAAATAATGATAAAATCAAATCTAATTTATATATGTTATATTTTGAGGCATAGACTGAAGATGAACAGATACAGTATTTTAACACTACTTTTACGAGTCAGAAAATGTGTTATCCATTCAAAAGAGTGTTTGTTTTTAAAGGTTTTCAAGGGAATATATTTTCAATATATTTTCTAAATATATTTGTTCAATTTAACTTCAACAAAGTTCTGCCTAGATATAAAATACGGATTTTATCCCGGAAGCCCTAAATTGTCCTATTTCTTTGGATAATTTGTATTTTATTTTAATTTGCACCGTGAGGAAGAGGAAAGACCCAAGACCTAAGACCTAAGATCAAAGACCTACAGAGGGTTAGAGGAACATAGTTTATGCAGGGTTGTAATTTTTCTTACTTGTATTTGAGGAGGTAATGGGGAGTTACGCTCCAAGATAAACTTGTAAGGGTTCTATTTAGAATGTGAGGGGGTAGCGGGGAGTTGCGCTCCAAGATAAATCTAGTAGGTTTGCTATTGTATTTTGAGGGGTTAACGGGGAGTTAATGTCCAAGATAAATACATAGTGGTTGTAAAGGCTTCTCCACCGCTATAAGGAGTGCATTTTTTTATAGTGGGAAAATCTTGAGTTCAGGGAGGGACTCGGGGACTAGACTAGGGGTGAGCGGATCCGTTAGGGGATTGCACCATCACAAACCAGGATAAAAATCTTGTGTGTTGTGCTCTATTTTTTTACTCTCTTTTAATTTCCGCAGTTGATTTACTAGTTGACTAGTAACATTTTTAAAAAGAGAAGAGAAAATTTTAAAACGCTAAGCTCTAATTTTAAACCGGTATTAAGCTATTCAACCCCCCCTTCTAGCTAATACCCATCTTTACGGACCTAACAGTTGGTATCAGGGCACTGCTTTTAACTGTGTTCCGTGGCCTTTTTCAGTGCCTACGAACACGACAAAAAGTAGATCTTTTATGGCGTATTTGAGTACCATTGGTTGTGGTGAAGGTCTCTCGAGTTCGAGACCTCCTTTATTCGATGGCACCAACTTTGCTACTTGGAAAACAAGATTTAGAATTTATGTTAAATCCCAAGATGTCAAAGTGTGGATGGCTATCGAGGACGGTGTTGTTGTTCTGACAAAAGTAGTTGACGATATTGTCATCGAAAAGAAAGTCAGTGAATACACCCGTGAAGAAGAAGAGTTAATGAACATAGCCGCGAAAGCGGAAATGGTCTTAACTAGTGCACTTGCAGAAAAAGAATACAAACGTGTTAATAACTGCAAGTTAGCACAAGAAATGTGGAACATATTGGTTATTACCTACGAGGGAACAATGGATATTAAAGACTCTCGAATGGATATTTTAATCCAAGAATACGAGAACTTTAAACTCCTCGAGGGTGAAATCATCATCGATATGGAAACGAGATTTACTCGGATTATTGATGAACTTGCACAACTCGGAAAAGCTTATTCAGTTAATGAGAAAAATAGAAGGGTGTTAAAAGCTTTACCTCCGAGTTGGAAAGTTAAAGTTACCACTATAAAAGAAATGCATAATTTGAATGCATATACCATCGATAGTTTATTCGGCAACCTTCGTGCATACGAAGAAGACAATGCTCCGGATAAGCCTCTTCCTAAAATTGAAGAGAAGAGGAAAAGTATGGCTCTAAAAGCAATACTTATCGATGAAGATGAAAACGACGATGACTTAAACTAAGAGTTAGAGAATCTCGACGAGCAAGAAATTGCTTTATTAACGAGACAACTTCGTTGTGTTTTACAATGCAAAGCTCAAAGATACGGGAAAGGCTTTCTTAAATCCGATAACCAACATCGAGTTTTCAACTCTAAGGGTAGGCCGAATTATAAAAACAATTTTCCTAGCACGAGCTATGCCAAAGACAAAGGTGTGCAATAACAAGCAAATAATGTTTACAACAATAACTCAAAATTTACGAGTAATCATACACCTAAGCCTAAAGAGGCAAATCCTGAAGAAAATGAGAATGTGTGTTTCGAATGTAAACTACCTGGTCATTTTAAAAGGGAATGTCCAAATTTGACTAAAGGACAAATCCTTGTTGCTGAAAGTGGATGGGATTTAAGCGAGGATGAGGAAACTCCGTAGAAGAATGAAGAAACTGTTAACCTTTGCTTAATGGCAATCGGAGACGAAACTGCTCCTACGGAAGCCTTCACTTCTCTACAAGATGTAATATCTAAACAAATTTCAATTTCGCCTTATAGTAGTAATGCTATTAAATTGTCTAAGATTGATCATTATGACATGGATATTTCTGAGCTTAGAAATCTGGTTAAAGATTTGAAAATTGGTTATGATGAATTGAATCGAAGCTATACCAAGACCAAATCCGAAAAAGACAAATATGAGGATTTGTGTCTCCAACTTCAAATAGAGGTCACTAGTTTGACCGACGTACATGTTAAAGACATGGAGTACGTTACTAACATTTTCTCTCTAAATGAAAGCTTGAAAATTGAGACAAACGAAGAGGATGATCAAATTCGTACTCTAGTAGTTGAAAATGTGTCTATGATTCGACAAGCTGAAGAGATTGAGAATGACAAGATTCATTTAGACGAATGCAATTGTGAACTCTAAGATGAGCTTTTAAACTTGAAAATTCAAAATGAATCACTGATTCACGAGAATTCTTCAAAATGCAATTGTATAAATGACCTCGAACAATCTCTTACGGGAGATCGAGAGGAAGAGCTTCATGAAGCCTTAAAAGAATAAAAAATTGACTACCAACTTCAATTAATGAGTAAAAACATCAATTATGCCAAAATTAAAAATAAGGCAGATGTTGAACTCGAAAGTCGTCAAAGACTTGTATCGGAATTAGAAACGATGAAGTTGGAAAGTCAAAGGCTTAAAGATGAAAACTAAAAGCTCTTATCTCAAGTCATGGATAAAAAGAGTTTCTTGATCAACAAGATTAATACCTTGGTCAAAGATAAGGAAAATCTCGAAGCCACTTTGAAACAATTCACTAAGGGCAGTGCCATCTTAGAAAGAATGGTATTTGGCACCCGGGAATCAATTAATTGTGAAGGATTGGGTTACGAACATAATGGTCCTCCTAAAAAGGAAGAACATAAATCTAGACCTTCGATTAATACTACACCTAAGTCACCTACACCTAAGTGTACGTATTGAAATGTAAGTGGATATACTCGTTTATATTGCAAAGCTATAGAAGGTGAACTTAAGGGGAAGTACAAATGGGTTCCTAAAGGATCAACCTCTAAAAATAGAAATGATAAGAAATTATCACAAAAGAGGAATGACCCTAAAGCGAATGTTCAAAGTCAACCAAAGTTCTGGTATCATCAAGAACCAATAGTCCATGGATCAAGGAACATGAAAAATGTTCATCCTAACTCTAGTTTAACTAGAAAGGATAATATTTCTCAAAATAGCTCTAAGACTCAAAATCCTAACTACAATGGTCAATCTCGTAACTTAAATGCTAATGTGCCTAGAAATGTGAATTATCATGCTAGATCGAGTCATCTTGCTAATGAGAGTCGTAATGCATATCCTAGTACTTCGAATACTCATGTTAGAATTAATAATGCGAATGACAATGCCAATGCTAATTCTAGAAATTCGAGTATTACCATATTCCCACATAGTAAGACTCATAATCATGTTAACTATAACAAATATACTCCTAGAAAAATCCATATCATATCTTTGCTAAGAATGAAGCATCTAGAAGGTTATATGATGATGTGCAATATTATCCCATGCCTAGATTTATTAATGCTATTTCACATATGCCTTATGATGTACTAACCCAAGGACCCTTAAGACAAAGGGGTACCAAAAGGTTTAACTGATTTGTTATGCAGGTATGCCTTACTGCTAAGAAAGATGTGTGGTATCTTGATAGTGGGTGTTTCTGACATATGACCGGTAATAAGTCATTGTTGAACAAAATTAGAAAGGTAGCCGCAGGAAGTGTAACCTTTGGAGATAGCAGTAAGGATGACATCATTGGCATTGGGGATATTAGAAATGAACGATTCAAAATAACAAACGTACAATTAGTCATGGGACTAAAATACAATTTGTTATCCATAAGTCAACTATGTGATAATGGTTGCAAAGTCATTTTTCGTTCATCACATTGTTCTATTTACAATGTAGATGGAAGACTGGCTCTAAATTGTCCACGTGATAAAAATGTATATATGTGTGACACTACGAAATATGAGAATGTGTGTTTGGTTTCCATTAATGAGGATCCATGGTTATGGCATCGTAGGTTGGGACATGTTAACATGAAACTCATTAAAACTATATGTTCGAAAGAACATGTACGTGGATTACCGAAACTCAATTTCGTTAAAGATCATATGTGTAAAGTTTATGAAATTGGCAAATAAATTCGAGCATATCATAAAGCTAAATTCATGGTGTCTACTTTTAGACCACTTGAGCTATTATATATGGATCTTATCGGACCAGTCCTAGTACAAAGTCTTGGAGGAAGTCAATACACCCTCGTGGTAGTTGATGACTACTCTCGATTTACATGGACTGAGTTTCTAAAATAAAAGAGCGATGCATTTGAATCATTTGCCGCTCTTTGCAAACTCATACAAAATCAACAAAATGAATCGATCATCTATATAAGGACTGATCATGGGAAGGAATTCGAGAATTTAAAATTTGTTGAGTTTTGTGAAGCGTATGGTATTACTCACAACTTTTCTGCACCTTATACACCTCAATCAAATGGGGTAGTTGAAAGGAAGAACAGAATGTTGCAAGAAATGTCAAACACTATGCTTAACGAATATCGTCGACCAAAATATTTTTGGGCCGAAGCTATGTCCACTGCTTGCCATGTTCTTAATAGAGTATTACTATAACCTATCAAAATGAAAAATCCATATGAGCTCTATTTTAGTAAAACTCCTAAGCTTAATTACTTCAAGGGTTTTGGAAGTAAATGCTATATCATGAACGCTAAGGATTATCTAACAAAATTTGACCCAAAATCTGGAGAAGGCATCTTTCTAGGATATTCTGTTAACAGCAAAGCTTATAGAGTATTTAATCTTAACACTTTGGTTGTGGAAGAATCAATGAATGTTGCATTCGATGAATCTAAACCAAACTCAAAGTTTAAGGATTTGATAGAGGAGGAACCAGATTCAAACGGTCATATTCCAAGTAATGTTGAAAATGTTATTTGACAAATTGGAAATATGAATCTTGGACCTACAATCCCAAAGAATCCTCTTGAAAAAGATAAGGACGAACTTGAATTGCCTATAGAAATACCAATGCTTAAAAATCATCCGATAAACTATGTCTTAGGGGATTTAACTAAAGGTGTTCAAACTCATGCTCAAGTTTAAAATATTGTGAGTCATATGGCCTTTCTATCACAAATAGAACCCAAAACCACAAAGGAGGCTTTATTGGATGAGGAATGGATTTTTGCCATGCAAAAAGAATTAAACCAATTCTCTCGTAATAAAGTTTGGGAACTAGTTCTACAACCCCCTGATACTTCCATTATTGGAACAAAGTGGGTCTTTCGTAACAAGTTAGACGAAAGTGGAACAGTGGTAAGAAATAAAGCACGATTGGTTGTTCAAGGCTATACGCAAATGGAAGAAATAGATTTTGATAAAACCTATGCTCTCGTGGCTCGAATTGAATCGATTCGAATGTTCTTAGCCTTCGCGTGTCATAGAGGTTTCAAGGTCTATCAAATGGATGTTAAATCTACTTTCCTTAATGGTGTCTTAGAAAGAGGAAGTATATGTAAGACAACCACTTGGATTTGAAGATCATTTACATCCTGAGTATGTGTACAAATTGTACAAAGCCTTATACGGGTTAAAACAAGCTCCTAGAGCTTGGTATGAGAGGTTAAGCAAATTCCTTATCGAAAATGGTTTCAAAATAGGAATTGTGGATACCACTCTCTTTACGAAGTATGAAAATGATGACATCTTGCTCGTTCAAATTTATGTAGATGATATTATATTTGGTTCTACCAAGGAATCTCTATGTAAGGAATTCTCAGATATTACGAGTAAAGAATTTGAAATGAGCATGATGGGGGAATTAAATTTCTTTTTAGGACTGCAAATTAAGCAATCCGATGAAGGCATTCATATTTCACAATCGAAATATTGCAAAGAAATGCTCAAGAAATTTGAGATGGAAAACTGTAAAACCATCAGTACCCCTATGTCACCTGCTTTAAAGATGACTGAAGATCCTAGTGGTATTTCTGTGGATATAAAGAAATATCGAGGGATGATTGGCAGTCTTCTTTATATTACTGCAAGTAGGCCTGACATACAGTTTAGCGTATGTAAGTGTGCTCGCTTTCAAGTCAACCCTAAGGAATCTCACGTGACTGCTGTAAAGCAGATATTTAGATACCTTAAGGGAACTACTGATATTGGCCTATGGTATCCAAAAGGACAACCATTTGACTTAGTGTACTTTTCTGATTCGGATTATGCCGGACACCTAATTGACAGAAAAAGCACAAGTGGTACTTGTCAGTTTCTTGGTGGATGTTTGGTCTCTTGGTTTTCTAAGAAACAAAACTCTGTATCCATATCCACTACAGAAGCTGAATATGTAGCAGTTGCAAAATGTTGTGCTCAAATTCTCTGGATGAAGCAAACTCTAGCTGATTATACTGTAAAATTTGATGCAGTGTCAATTCAGTGTGATAATATAAGTGCAATAAATTTAAGTAAAAATTCGGTGTTGCACTCATTATCAAAACACATAGATATTCGACATCATTTTCTAAGAGATCATGTCTCTAAAGGCAATATTAAGATGGTATATATTGATACTGAACAAAATATTGCGGATATCTTTACAAAACCTTTGAGCTCCGAAAGATTCAATAAACTCCGTCTGGAGTTAGGAATGCTAGTGTGCCCAAAGTAAAGACACTGAGTGTCTCTAATTTTGTTGAATTAATTTTCGGTGAAATTTGTTCCACTTGTGGTTAAGGTTATTATTTGACCGGATTTCGAGGTGATATTCAGATTTGTCAATAATGGCGTTGATTATAAGTTGTTCAAGCTTTATTGTGAAATTAAACTCAATAAAATAATATTGGTTAACACAACTATTGATTGGCCTTGGAATACTTCGTATTTCAAAACTCGGGAAAATAGTGAGTGTTCATCAATATGTCCTAAGAAATATTTTTTATTTAATAGAAATTTAAAAATAAATTTCTCTATTTATAAAAATATCCTTCTTGATGATTAATTATTTTATAACAATTAATTATATTTCTTGATATAATTAAAATTGTAAAATAATTTTATATTAGACACATTATTTTATGCAAATTAATTATAAAATTTTGTAATTAAAAGTATAAAATTTATGCAAAATTGAAATTGTTATAATATAATTTTTATTATATTCAATATAATTTTAATTAATTTAACTCTTGATTAATCTCAACTGTTGGATCAATTGGGGGTTAAATCCAGGCCTTACATTTTATAAATATAAATAGAAAATATTTTTACTTCATTTTAATCATCAGCCGTACGGTTCTTCATCACCAAAATCCGATTTCTTTGAAACCCTAATTTCCTAATCTCAAATTCAGCATCATTGATGAATTCCTCAATGAAGTCAGTCATAAATTTGTGTTCTTGGTGCTACAAGCTTTCGATTCATACCAGTGTTGTATCCAAATCGAGCCAGAGTTTATTAGGCTCTCAAACCCTAAGTCGTTAATTATCAATTTTTCAAAGATGTAGTCAAACCTTTTATGAGTATAAGTTCTTCATTCTCTTGGCGTTCTCGTCACACTAATTTGATGGTCTATTATATACAAAATTGCAATCTAATGGAAACCCTAATTAGTTGTTGCCAAGAGATGAAAAGTTTAATATGTTTGATGACACCTTGAGGCTGTTGTGGGCTTTAACGACGAAGCTTGTGTAAAAATATCAACAGAGATTTCATCCTTCTTTCTCAAAACTCTAGTTTATCACTGTTAAGATAAGATTAAGTGTGTATTCGAACGACCCTTGATGCATACTAATGAAATTCGAATGAGACTTGAAGGTACTCTTGCTAGAGGAAGCCTAATAGGATAAAAACGCTTGGTGACTCAGTAAGCTATAATCGAGTCAGCAAGGTTGAAGATTGGTACATCATATCTGTGAGGATATTTGTATATTGAGTATGAATCTTTTAATTGATTAAGTTGTGTGAATACACTCCACAACTATGGTATGATTTTGAAACCTAATTTTCAACTCATGATGATGTGCTTAGCTGCTATTGTGTGCAATTGGTGCTTGAATGGAACTGATTGTTCTGGCTTAGTTTACAGATAGAATAGTTACATTTCATCTGCTATATACATGATTAATTGAGAGTGTTGAAGATGTTAGTTTTGTCTCTTGATTAGCTCATACTGTTGATCTATTAGTTGAGGTGTTTTTCTCTTGGTTAACATATGTCAATGGAGTTATTATGCATTCTTCTTGTCATTTTGTTAGGACACTATGAGCACATACATGCCCTGAGATCATGGACTTCCTGGACTGTCATAAGAGCATTCCTTGATCTGTTCCCAGATCAAACGGCCACAAATAGCATCATTTGCATTTTTATTATATAATTGATTAATCTGCTATAAGTTTTTAGCATAATTCTGGGAGTGGTGAAATGTAAAATGCTTTGCTTAAATTGCAAAATTGATTTCCTGCATCTTGTAGAATTTCTCTGAGCTATCTGTGTAAACTAGATAGAAATTATGATTAATTGGGGAAGTCTTGCCATAATTGTGACTATATGTATTGTTGCTAATATTACTTTTGATAAAGAAAACAGTCCAATTACCTGTTTTATTGGATTTTAATGTGCATCTCTATAATTTGCAACCTACTCTCCTTTATGTCCTTCATTAAGTTGTACTTGTGCTAAAGTTGGTGCATGCCTGCATTATTTGTGAAATTGGTTCCATGAATTAAGTAAACCTATCTCTGTGTATTCCATGAAGTTTATACTTATTTGAATTAATTCTGAGTCTAGTCTATTAATCATTAACTGTTGATAATCCTGATTACCATTAGTTTTTGACTCATTTGTACTCAACTGATCACATTTTTAGCCCTATAATTCAAATGTCACAATTTCATGAATTCTCTTGCCTATGTGTCTTGATGCTACCTATTTTCTGTCAAGTTAGTACAGTCAAATAACTTGGTTGCTTCAGTGAACTGTATAGGATATTTTTTTAATTAATTTTGGCCTGCAAAATTCTTGCTTTTTGCTTAGAAATAAATAATCTGCTACAAAGATATTGCTTATCTGTCTTCTTGGTTACATGTACTTGATTATCTTATTTGCTGAGTATGAACTACTTGCCACTATTTGATGTGCACAAAGGAACTTGCATTAAATCTGATCTGTGATGAATAGTATGTAACATAAATTGATTTTGTTAAAGTGAGAATTATGTGTAAGGCAAAATTGAGACCTGTTGTGGTGACTCCTTACAATAGATGAAATATGCATGTTATTAAAATAAATCCACCTTGTTCATTTCTTGTACCACATGTGTATCTAGATTTCAAGTTACTAAAGGACTTGTTTAACTGATGCCATGGTTTGTATTGCTATAGGATAAATATATTCATGCTTCTCTTGCTAATTAAATGATATTTCTTGAGGAATAGAGACATATATTTTTTTCATGCTTGATCTGCAGAATTAAATGCCATCAGTTGTTTTGATTATTTTAACTGCAGCATATTGTAAAAATATGACACATTTTTAATTGCTTTATGTTTGTAGTAGTTGATAAGGAGTCCTGATTCTCATTAAATGAGCATGTTGTATGAATTGCAGTCTGTTGTCCTTCTTGATTTAACTGTCACTGTTTGATGTACTTTAGAGTGACTGTTTGATTGCTGTCTAGTACTTGCCTGCAGATTGGATATCTTTTTATGCTTTATGTCAAATTTCCTAGCAGTTTGGTAGAGTCTAAACTATATATTATATTATTTGTGCAGAAACTGTGACTCTATAACTGAAACTTGCCTAGTTTACCTACTGCATCCTGCTGAACCATGTTTCATTTGCCACACACTTGTCTGTTCATTATTAAGCCATGCAGTCTCATTGTGTAATATCATATATATGCAATATATGTATACATATGGGTGTTTGTGAGTACATGAATTCATTTGTATATTTGCCTGCACCTTAACTGATTCTACATGCATATATACCCCTTATTCCTTGTTTATGTACTGCATTCTTAAACACTTGTGTCTTCTTTCTCTTAAATACTTGTTTGCACTTATTCTTTGCCTTAAATTTCTTATGTGTGCATTCAATGGAGTCTGCCAGTAATCTCATAAACACTACTGTTGGTCCCTGATATTGTAGAAGGGGGGTTGAATACAATATCTAAAATTACTCGCGAATTCGGATTAAGAATATAAAGTTAATTTTAATCCTGAAATATTAATAGGTGAAATACTGTTCAAGTAGAATATTTGATTTTAACTTGAAAAGTATTACATAATTAATATAGTGAATAGTGTTTATATCTGATAAATTGTCTAGAATGATTTTGACATGACTTGTTCGGGTTTAATAATTTATATTCCAAACTAAGCACATAAATATGTGAATATTACAATGCATACAAATTTCTGAATTTGAATGTTTGAACGACCCTGAAATATGAAGCCAACACCTCATATTTATAGAGGTTGTAAAGCTTGTATGACTCTTTCATTATGACTCTTGAAAGACAAGAAATAACCCTTGTATGACTCTTGAAAAGGCTGGGCATGACTTATTTATGTCGGTATGACTCTTCAAAATTCGGTATGACTTATCTTAAAGTCATACTCGAATTTTCTTTTAATTAAATAAATCAGCATGACTTATTTAATAATCAGAAAATCGGTATGACTTATCTTAAAGAACTAGGTATGACTTATTCAAACAATAAGTCGGTATGACTTATTTTTTAAGTCAAAACTCGGTATGACTTATTATTATAAGTCATAATTCGGTATGACTTATATTATAAGTAATATTAAGTCATTTTCTTTTGTAATAAATTAATTCTAGTTAATTTAATTATTTAATTTATTAATTAAATTAAATTCAACTTGAATTAATTTAATTAGATAAATTAAATAATAAATTAATTGTCGTTAGTAGAATTAAAATACTATTTTTATCACCCTTGAAGTCTTCCCGTCTTTGCTTCGTTTTCAGTCATAAAACCACTTGAGCTAACTGAAGAATAAATATTATTATTGTTGACACACAAATGTACTGTCTGGTTCATTTGTGTCATACTAATAAATATTCTTCAATTATTAACTTTTTAAGCTGTGGCCTTCTGTCCTTTCTTAGATTTACTGTCTTTCCTCTTTTTCTGGAATCTTTCCGTAGTAGGCACTTTGAAATCTTCTGAATCTTCTGAATTCTTATGAACTACTACTATTTATTCTTCACTGACGCTTGAACATATTAATGAACTTCTTCAGTGTTAAGTACCAGGTTCAACTGAGTACTTCTGATTCTTTTGATTCTCTGTGACTAGTTGACTGTCTTCATCTTGATCCCTATTTGATATTTATTATTTACCACTGTTTCTAGATTGAGTTGAGTTGTCATTTAATTATTACAAATAGGCCTAGTCATATGCCTTTCAATCTCTCCCTATTTGTTGTTAAACATTTAACACACAAATTCCTAGAGGATAACTCAACTAACAACTAAGAAAGTAAATACGACATGTAAGAACTTGTAAATAATAAATAAAAATTCTGGTTTTATATTTAACAATTTTCCAGATTCATACATAAAAGATAAGTACAAGATAGTTGTTCCTCTAGTACTGAACAAATATAACATGGTTTCTATCTTGACCTATCTAAGACTTCAGTCTTCAGTGGTATCCAATTCACCTTCTTCTAGATTAGAACTCTTGTGCACAGGTGTTATGGGTACCTCTTCAGCTTCAGTCGGAGTCGCGGTTGACTCTCCATACAATCTTTTATGTTCAGTCTTTGCTAGCTGAAACATGACTTCCTCTTCAATAGGATCTACTGTTTCTTGTTGTACATCATATGGCTGTGTGAAATCTATCTTTGGCATTTGCCTGATGTAGGATTTGATGTTTCTGGATAAACAGTAGTTCCTGATTTTCTGTGCAGCATCTAGCTTGGCTTGGGTTCTGAATCCTTTTGATCTCAACATCCTTTCAACTTGGATCATATACCTCACCGTGTAGCCCTTTATTGACTCCTCATCTAGCTTCATGATTTGATATAACTTGTTTGAGAAAAATCTCACTTTATGAGGATCATATAAGATCTGAGGACTAGCAACTGTTGCTATTTCTCTAAGTCTGTCCCTGAGTAGTTCATTTTCTTCTGAGCTTCTCTTTACTTTGTTTAACAAAACCCATATCAGTGATAGTGATCTCTTTCGGAAGAATTCCAAAGATACTCTGATTGTTCCATTCCTATGAGTGTAGACTAGTAGTTGCCAGTCTTCAAGAATGTGATCCACTAGGACAGTGATATAATCAACTTCTTCCTTTAATGCCTTCATGAAGTTATCCAGATTATTATTTAAATCTTCAAGACCTTTGATAACTGAAAGCATTTGTCTGTCTTCAAAGGGACCTTGTTGAATTTTATCTAGGACTTTCCTTGCTGCATCCCATCTGTCCCCTATCTTCATCTCAATATCTTGCTTTTTCTTCTTTACTGCTAAGGCCCAAAGCTTCTGTTTTTCTAAGCTTGCCTCTCTTTCAGCTTGGGTTCTTTCCTTGACTAGAGCTTTTAAATTTATAGTTTTGGCATGGCTTGCCTTGATGTCTTCTTTCAGCTTCCTTATTGCCTCTTCATAGGTAGGATCATGCTCTTTTTCTTTTGAAAATAGAAATTTATCATCAAAGACAGCTTCGTCTTCAGCTCTGCAGTAGTCAGGATTGAAACCTTGATTTTC
The DNA here is from genome assembly GCA_028671895.1 of Oenanthe sinensis. Lineage (NCBI taxonomy): Eukaryota > Viridiplantae > Streptophyta > Magnoliopsida > Apiales > Apiaceae > Oenanthe > Oenanthe sinensis. The sequence continues at coordinate 4,643,609 of CM053796.1, read as the reverse complement.
AATACTTACCTCATCAATGAGTTGCTCTTGTTGATAGTACTGTTCCTCTGGAATATACATATGAAATTGATCTTCCTCAGAGTACAGTTTTTCTTTTCCTTTACTAGTAGCTCCTTCTTCTTCAGCTACAGCCTTTCCTCTTGCCCCTTCTTCTTTAGCTATTTCTTTCTCCCCCTTAGTTGAGGGATCCTCTACAGGTTTTGAAGCATCTAAAGATTTACTAAGATTTGCAATGGCCAAGAAGACCTGCTTCATACCTTCATTGAGATGTTCCATTCCATCATCTAACTTGCTGAATCTTGCTGAGGAGATTTCTTCATTTATACGAATTCTTTCGGTTAAATTTCTTTCCACATCATCAATTCTTTCATTTAAATTAGAAATCTCTTTCATGTCATCAGCAATCAACTTCTGAACATTCTGGATGTTTTGAGTTTTGATTATTACATTTGTCTTGACATTATCAACATCCTTTCTTATGATTGACAGCTGTTCAGTTACAGAGGTAGACTTGATTTCTTCTTGTTCTTTCCATTTGTTTATTTCAGTTTGAACAATCTGCATCTGTTTCTGGAGAGCTTCCATTTTTAACATGAGTTCACTGTGTGTGTGTGTGCACTCACCTCGCTTGCACTCTTGTTTGGACTATCACTACGTACATGTGTATCGCTCAGTGTTTGCCTCACATCACTCGTGTTTAGCTCCTTATCTTCTCCAGATCCTGATGTTGTACCTGTATACACCACTAAAGAAGTTGAAGAGTCAAAATGCTCTTCTGAAGCCTGTGAAGGCATGTCCTCAACAAGTTTTACTTGAAGTGGCTCCGCTACTAACGTAGCTGCTCCGTGAATGGAGCCCCATCTCCCTCTAAAGAGTGGTTGCCTCTCAAACCCACTAGTGGATTCGAGACTTTCTCGTAAGAGAACTGGATGAAAGAAATCCAGCGCGGTCACCACCTTAGACAATGTATTGAGTGGCTCTTGAGAGTCTGTGATGCCCCTTAGTTCCTCTGAGGGTAACTGATGTTGCACTGCATCTACAATGTCATGGTCCACAACATAGGTGGCATCCGACGAGTTTTTATCAAAAACATTTTCTTCAACAAATGTGACCTCATGTGATTGTGTTTCTGCAAGTGGAGGTCCTGCTAGTGTGAGAGCTAGCAGTGTGCGAGAATCTGAATCTGAATCGGATGCCATGGCTGTTCGGCGAATAGAATCACCCGTTTGATCGAGTGTATCTAGAGATTCTTGGATAGCCGTTTCAAAATCCATATCCCACTGTGAGGAAAAGGATGAGTCTGCAGTTGTCTCAGGTTCTGATCTCGATCTTTTTGTAGGTGGAGACAGAGCTGCGGGTTCACTTGCACTTACACTTCTCCCCCTAACTTTTCTATTTCTTCCTTTTTCAAATATGATTGATTGAGGAAGGTGAAGGAGAAACTGTTTGGGACTCTAACTCATCATGGGTTTGAACCTGTGTGTTTTCAGGTTCATGGCCAATGTCCTGAAGTGTAAAACCATAAACATAGTCTGCCACAGATAAATCTAAAAGTGCAGTTGCTATACTTATAGGTAGGAAATTAGAAGATAGGGTTTGAGATATTACCTGATATTCCTGAGCTTCTTGTTCTGCATGTTGTGCAGCTTCAAGTAGTAGCTGCACTGTATGATCAGTTTCCATTGGCACTTCCTCCGGTTCTTGTTCTGGTACTTGCTGAGCCTATTCTGGGTTGGCAATTTGATCCAAGATCTGACCCATATAGTTTGGTCTCACCACTGGCACATTTTCAAATCTGGGATTGTTGTTGAGCCTTGAAAATATTTGTCTCTGAGAAGTTGGAGATACTTCTACCAGACTATTCTGAAACAACTCTTTATATTCATCCAACAACAGATCATTCATGAATAGCATCAGGAACCTCGGATAATAGACTTGCACATTTAGTTCCCTGCTTTCTGGCGTTCCCATCTTCCTTATTATTTCTCTCAGAATTAACTTTCCAAAATTAATTCTCCGGTTATGGGCCACAGAATACCCAATAATTTGAAGTAGAGAAGAAATATTATTGAAGTTGTTCTTTATATTTGGAGCAAACACTTGAGCTAGTGTGTGAAAGAAGTAGTCCCACTCACTTACCAATTTGGCTTTTGTTAGCCTCACCAAATTAATTTCACCCTGATATTGAATGGCATTGAAAAATTCAAGTATCTCTGGAATAGTTAGAGGATCAACAAAATCTCTGTCTGGGAACCCTAGAATCCTGTTCACATCATCTTCAGTCACCATGTATTCACGTTCTCCAACGGTGAAAGAAAATTGTACTCTGTCTCCGATAGTTCTGTTCCTTGCTGTTGAGTACAATGCCCTAAGTACTAACACTTGTAACGGGGTGTCCAGAGAGATAGTTGTTCTAATTAGCGAGTGCTCATTTAAAAATATGATCCATGGCCTAAACCTCTCAACTGGGCAGTTCACTGGATTAAAAAATCCAACAAAATTGGTCTTGACAATTTCGCAATAACCAGCCATTTTTCAATAATTTTTAATAAAGGTAAATGTGAGATATAGTCTTATGGATTAGGTTTTGATTATTTTGTCTTAATGAAAAGTGTAAATTAAATTAGCATTAGGAAGTTACTAATTAATATAGTAATCCTCCCTTAGGTTATTTGAAGTGACAGTCAACGAGAAGAAAGTCAAATTGGGTCAAACTGTTTTTATAAACAAAACTAAATGATTTTCTCTCTACATATATTTAGATAAGATTTATCAAAATAATGATAAAATCAAATCTAATTTATATAGGTTATATTTTGAGGCATAGACTGAAGATGAACAGATATAGTATTTTAACACTACTTTTACGAGTCAGAAAATGTGTTATCCATTCAAAAGAGTGTTTGTTTTTAAAGGTTTTCAAGGAAATATATTTTCAATATATTTTCTAAATATATTTGTTCAATTTATCTTCAACAAAGTTCTGCCTAGATATAAAACACAGATTTTATCCCGGAAGCCCTGAATTGTCCTATTTCTTTGGATAATTTGTATTTTAATTCAAATTAAATATTCCTTGAACTTCATAGTTATTATTATTTTAGGAATATTATATTTAAATATGTTTTGGGTCAAAACTTTAGTCCAAACATTGACAAGTTCCGATAAATGGCTATCGAATATTGTTTCGGGCTATAGGGACAACGAAACGATCTTTTTCTCAAAGTAGTATCTACACATGTCCAAATGACTTGAAACTTGGATAATGTCCTTAGAATGTTGAAAAATAATTTTAGGAGGTTTTTTATAATTTTTGGGTGACTTTTATTTGTGGCCTGTATTCCCGATTATGTTATTGGTTGTTCAGTCAATTAAAAGTCAATGAAGGTCAACTTCAAATTGAGTAGAATTTTGACCATGACCTATTGGGATTATTCCCAGATGGTTTCGAAATTTTCATAATTTTTGGAGCATATTTTGAAAAACGTCATATTTCCAATGTATCATTCGGTTTCATGTTTATTAGCTTAAATATTTTACTGAATAAGGTACACACGTTTTTCCAAGCACCTATGTGGCCTCTTTCACCTGATTTAACTTTAATTTGAATTGTTGTGGCTCTCCTTGCTCCATGTAAACCCTTGTCCCCTTGTCCCCTTTTTAAATTAAATCAAAAATACCCTATTTTTGGCGTATAAATAAAGCCCTCCTCCCACACCATTTCTCAAGCCATTTAGTGCCAATTATATGCTGCATATTTCTCCTCCAAGAAGCTCTCAAGATCAGTAGCTTTTCATCTCTAAGAGTTCTTGCCCTTTAAACTTAGTTCTTTCATAGATCTTATCCGCTTAAAAACCCATATACTTGCACTAATCACACACCAACCATACAAGTCCCTTTAGGCTACCCAAAGACCATACATCTACTGCCCTTAGACTTGTTTAGTTGCACCCAAAGTTATACCAAAAGATCATATTCCGGTGATTTTCCGGCAACTACTTTTTGTGTGTTTTGGCTTCTAAACTAGCTTTTTCTCTTGATTTCTCTCTAGATCTCAAGGGTTACAAGTTGGTTCTATTATTATATGTTATTATACATATTCGGCAGATTATATAATATATATATACTTGCTTGTTTTGATTTTTAGATATATTATATAGCTAGCATTGTCTACGATTTATATATACACGAGCTTTAATAGTTTGTCATCTTTAGTATATATAAGTTGTGTTGGTATTTAGGGGAGCTTTCTTTCCAACTCTTGCTCACCTAAATTAGTTGTTCATATCCTTGGTTTACCTTTCCGGGATTAATAACAACTCCAAGTTACTTAAGTTTCGAGTCGAGACCAATTTGTATAAGTTGAGGTACGACATAAACAAAAGGACTCCTTGTTGAACTTTTGTACTCAAAGCTAGTTCTTATTCCGAGTTAGAACCGATTTGTGTAAGTCTCTTTAGAGATATAAACAAGAGGTTCCTTGTTGAATATTTGTAAGCTATCTCATTTTATTTTCGAGTTGAGATAATATTTGTATAAGTCTATATTATAAGACATAAACGAACATCTCCTTGTTTAAAATAAAAAGAGGCATAAACTAACTTATATTCCAAGATTAGAATATTCGTATAAATCTCATCCATTATTTAGAGATATAAACGAAGCTCTCTCGTAGAATATTTATAAAGTTTAAACTCACTTTAATTCTGAGTCGAGAATTTTTGTATAAGTCTATATATTAAGACATAAACAAAAGTGCTCCTTGTTTGAATTATTAAGTGAAAGAAGCCAACCTAGATTTTGAGTTAGATACTATTCGTATAAGTCGAGGTACGACATAAACGAAACATCCTAGTTGAATCTTAGTAGTTTATTTCGAGTTTGTTTTAAAGGTCAATTTAATTGTTGCTCTAGGCCTTATAAACAACTTGATTCCTAAAACGAGCTTGACATAAGTCAAGTCAATATATTTGGCCATTAGTTTAGATCATATACCCCGGCCTTATATATCGAGCAAAAATAAATGAAGTAGTTAGAAAACGTACTTGATCTTATTCAAGTCAAATATATTTGGTCTATATCTTGGCCTTATATATCCCTATATATTATATATATATATATATATATATATATATATATATATATATATATATATATATATATATATATATATATATTTACTTTGAGGTATGGAGGTTTTTATGGAAATGTTCCAAGAGGAGATTCAGGAAAGTCATCCATTCTCCATTTAAAGATAGATACCATGGAGAAGGTGTTCAAAGAAATGATCAACAATAACACAACCATCTTGGATAATCAAAGAAGAATCAACAACATGGTTGAAGTTCTCTACAAGAACAGGTATGCATATAGGCTGCATGAAGACGTGCCTCTACATACTTTGTCACATCTTCAAGTGGACATCTACTACCAATCCAAAGCAAAGGATGGAGCTGCCAAGGCCTCCACAATTGATGAATTAAATGCTAGAGTTGACTCCCTTTCCACTACTGTTGCTACAGTTGTGTCAAATGTACAGAATCTCCAAAAGGACTTTGTCAATTCTTCTACCACTCAAGGCACTACACTTGCAAGTATATATGCTCAACTTACTTCTCTGCAGAATCTTATCTCCAACTTGGGACAAACAAGTCAAGCTCCTCCAGACCCAGTTCCAACTCAAATGAAGCCAAGTCATTCTACCTTTCTCCTAAAACAAGATATCAAACCTAAGGGGGAGAAGGAAAGGAGAGAAGAAATAGAGATTGAAAGACAAAAGGCAGTTATGAGAAAACTCAAAAGTGAAATTCTAAAGCCTAATGCTGACAAAGACTTCTTGGACTTCTGCATAATATCAAAAAGCAAGTCAAGGGAAACCATTGGAGCTACAAGAAGATACTTGACAATGCTATTGTTGCAGTAAGGGGAGTTAAATTTGAGCAAAATGGAAAGATGTTTAAGGAGCCATTGATGCAGATGGAGTCTGATTATTTCAAAGTCTTAGTTGCATTATTCCAAAGACTTTCTTACACTGAGCTGAAGTGTCTACACAAAGTAGTGTAATTAGTAACTCAGAAGGATGAAGAGTTGAAGAATCAAATATTGGGTCCTCTCCTACCTAATGCTCTTCCTGAGACATACTGCAGCCCAGATGGAGTGATGTACATTGCAAGAGGAGAAAGACTGGCACACTTCAAAATTCCTCATCATCTCAATTCAGGAAACAGAAGTCAAATCATAAACCTGATTGAGTTGATTGAAAAGAAAAAGGTCAAACAAGTGGAAGATAATGTGATTGTGGAAAAGATGAAGAAGTTTATTAGTGACCAAGTGTCTGACTTTGCAAGTGAGGAGCTCAAGAAACAGAAAAAGGATGATGAGGACAAGGATTAGGACAAGAATGACAAGAAGCCTGAGTCCAGGAGTGATAAGGTTGGAAAGAAAGAAAATAAGAAAAAGGAAAATGCTAACAAGAAGGAAAGAGAAGATTCTGAAAAAGAGAAGAAGTACCAAAGAAAGAAGCCATCAATCAAAGCAGTAAGTTATTGGTGTTCACTCTAGTACACCTACCAAACTTCAGGGTACTAGTGTGGTCCCAACAGTTTCTGAAACTGCTATTGCCCTCAAATCCAATTCTCCAAGAAGAATGTTTGTCAAGATTACTGCTCATGGAGTGATAAGGAAGGAAGTTGAGAAGGACAAAATCAAGAAATTGAAGTCATGTCAACAGGTGAAGGTCAATATTGCTACAACAACTAAGTTCAAGAAATCTACTAGCTCATTGCTAGTTAGATGTCCTAAATGGAGAAAGCAGATCATTGTTCCTGATAAGGGTCTTCAAGTTAAGCCTATCCAAGAAATTGTAGAGATTGACAAAGGAATGATCAAACAATGGAAAGCAAACAGAATTGTAAAAGTAGAAATCAGGGACAAAAGGATGTTTGTCACTACTGTTGATGGAGAAGAAAGAGTTTTTCATCATGACAACTCAAATGCTACCACTCATGACATTAGAAGAGTGATCAGTCTGTTTGACAAGAGAAATATGATTGATAAACTAAGAATGATGGAGATGGCTGAATACTTGGCTAAGAAATATCAGAAGAAAATTGATAAAGTCAAGTATTTGGAGGAAATGATTGTCAAGAAAAAGAAAGAAGAGGAAAGAATAGAAAAGTTTTCTGAAGAATTAGGAAGATATAGAAAGTGCAGAGTATTCAAGGATCCTGATAGAATTGAATTCAAGCTGAGAAATGGAGCAACAATCAAAATCAGACTCAAGTTTATTCAAGACTATCCTATGCACACCCTCAAAATTGTTGCTGACATGTTGAAAGATGCAATACTGATTGAATAAGTCATGGCCAGACAACAGATTCTAGAGGCAATTGAAGAAAACAAGGCAAGGGAAGAGAAAGAAAGAAAGAAAGATATGATCAGGCAAATCATCAACAACAACAAAATAGGTAGGCTTGATATCTTGTATTAATTTGTAAAATTTAACATTTTCCAAATTGGGGGAGATTGTTGGACCAAATCAAGCCTAGCCTATGTAATTATTTGTCTTGCTATAACATATTTAGTACTTCTGTAATAGGGTAGTGACTTAGATATTTCTATGTATTATTGAAGATAGAAGTTTGTTCAGATTGTAATTTCAGTTGTAAATAAAGTCAAGAATAAAGTCTGTTAGAAGATTCAAGCTGAATCATGCAACAAGACAAAGAAGACCTATTGAAGAAATAAGGAATACAGTCTGAGAATTCGACTAAGGCAATTGCTCATTCGAGAAGTCACCAATTCGAGAAGTCAAAAATATGCAACTGGTCGAGAAGTCTCAAAACACACTCATTGGCTCAGTATTCGATCGAAAAGTCATTTATTCGAGAAGTCAAGATATTGAAGTCAATCGAGTAGTGTGAAATGTCATACATTCTAGAAGTCCAGAAATTAATTTGAGAAGTTAGCAAAAGGAGCATTCGAGAAGTGGTAAAGCTGAATCAATCGAGAAGTCTCAAATTCAAGTGTTCATTCGAGAAGTCTAGTCTAATCGAGAAGCCATCAAATATAGTATGCAATCGAGAAGTCTAAACATTCGAGAAGTCAATCATTCGAGAACTAATCGAGAAGTCACAACTAGTACTCAATCGAGAAGTCAATCACTATGACTTCTCGAATCAATTCCAACAGAGTACTCGACTGTTCCAAGGAGCTATTTTCAAGGAGAATTGCAGAAGAACAAGACATATAATTTGCAGCTCTGTCTTTGTAGGACGAGTCAAGCCTGTGAAGATAGAGACAAGTCTACAATGAAGCTGGGAAGATAGTCAAGACAAATGACAGAAGATATAAGGCTGTACGTAGCAGACTGTCACAACAGTGTTAGCTAGAAATAGATATTAGTCAAATGTAAAGTATGTCTTGTCTATTTCTAGTTTTAGCTAAACTGTCTTATGTGAGCATGTGCACAGGACATGTTGTCTATATATTTTATGCACAGTCACATTTGAGAGTATCTTTGAATCTCTACATAGAGTATTAACACTTTGTAATCTTCCTAAAACAAGAAACTAAAATTCAAGTTGAATTTCAGATTGTAGCAAAGATTCATTCTAATACAATTAGATTGAAAGTTACATCTTGTATTTATTTTACTTACTGTTATATTATTTGATAAATACTTGACTTGTTTAAGACTCAATCTTTCAAACAGTTCATCAAAGTTTTCTTTAAATCTTAAGAGTGCAAAAAGGTTGAAGTATACATTCACCCCCGTCTGTAAACTTCTGGACTTCTAATTCATAATACAAACATTATTTTCTTCATACTTTGTGTTTAATCTTTGTTATTTATACGAAGCTTGAATCTATTGAGTTTGATTTTAAACCAAGCAAAAAAACAACATAAGTATTCAACCCCCTTCTACTTGTGTAAGTGGGAAAACATACTCCATCTATCTTAAATTACTTCTCCTTTTGAATTTTGCACATATTTATATTTTAAGGTGTATTCAACATATAGTTGAATTAATTTTTCAACATTCTTTCCGGACCAGTTGTTTTTGCGTTGACTATTCAAATTAACAAACAAACAAATTTTTCAAAAAAAACAACCACCAAATTACTACTTGTACATTCCCTCAAATTTCAAATTACTGTTGAATGTAGTAGTGTTTTTAAAACTATATATACCAAAAAAACATATAAATTTAAAAATGTTTACACTTATTTATTATAGTAAAAAAAGAATACAAGTGTGTTTCAGAAGAGTTAAATTCTTGTAAATAGTAAATATAATTTATAATTTCATTTTGAAGAGCCTTTCTTTAACTGGTACAAGATATATTAATTTTGATCTTTTATTGATATGAAAGAAATTATAACATTATAGTCGGAATTATTTAATTTATAAATATTTCTTTTCATTTTTATTTCATTTTATTTTATAGTTGAAATTAAATTGATAAAAATTAAATTAAAATCAAACCAATAATAATTATGGTTTAAATTTTATTTAAAAATCAACTATCTAAATAATTAGAACTTATCTTTTATCGTCTCAATTTTAATTCTCATTCATTTAAAAATTTATTAAAATAAATATTTACTTATAAAAATATAAATCTAATTAATAAAAAATAAGAAATGAAGCCCCAAACCCTGGTAGAAATAAGATATAATTATGGATAATTTAGATGTTTTGTATGACGCTGCCATTGCTGGAGATGCTGATGCCATAGCTAAATTGGAGATGGAAGCTGATAGAGTAAACGAACGTGAAGAAACAATCCTTCATATTGAATCCATAAAGGGAAATACAGAACGTGTGCGATTCATTCTGAGGGAGTTTGCTAACAAAAATCTTTTGGTCAAGCTGGATTTTAAAAAATGCACTGCACTTTGCTGGGCTGCATTTGAGGGACACACTGAAGCGGTTGAGGTCCTGATTGATGCAAAACATGTGTAAATTAAGTTAAATGGGATTTTTTTTGTCCAAATCATGATTATTAATCCCTTAATAAGTCAAGTTAAGTCCGGTTGACTTATTTTATAAATAAGTTATAAATTAAAAATGTGTGTGTGTATATATATATATGTGTGTGTGTATATATATTTATTTATAAGTTAATTATGAGAAACTCCAAGCGAGGTCTATAATCATTTGACTAATGTCACAAAACAAACGTATAATTTTTTATTTTATTTAATATTGGGGGCCTATCAATAGATCGGAGAACCGACCCGATCGGATCCGATCCGAGTCTATATAAACGGATATGAATTTGTCTAAAAATGATCCGATTAAAACAATCTGATTATTAAATGGATCAGATATGGATTTAGGCCAATTTGATCCGTTAATAACTCGATCCGATTATTATATACATATATAAATATAACTTATATATAATAATTAAAAATATACTTAATATAGTCATTCAAATTTTAAATTACACACATATATTTATTGTGCCACACATGAATATTAAAAGAAAATATATAATAAATCAAATAAGTCCATTCTTTCATATTTTTTATTTTTAAACCTATTTAGGTTCGATTGTTATATTTTCTAATTTAAATCAAAGTTTTATGACTTAGTTTTTCCGGATTATAACGTTATAAATTTGCCAAAATCAATACTCCCTCAGTCTCACCCATTTGTTTACGTTTCGGAGAGAAGATCCGGCACACATTTTAAGGTGCATATAAAATATAGTTCCATAACTTATTTTTATTTTTTTTTTCTGAATAAAAATTTAAACATTCAATTTTTATTCAAAAACAAAAAATTGTAAAAATAAGTTACGGAACTATATTTTATATGTACCTTAAAATGCGTGACGGACCCTCTCTCCGAAACGTAAACAAATAGGTGGGATGGAGGGAGTAATATATAATTATAAGTTTAGTAATTTGATTTTGATATCATGTATACACATTTTAAAATAATTATTTTATTTTTGATATTAAAAAAAATTATATTATTACTAAATGGGCGATTCAATCCGAATCCGATAAATTAAATGAATTCAAATATGGATTTAGACTGATCCAATCCAATCCGGAGCAAACCAAACCAGATCCGTTTTGAGGCGTACCCACTCCCCGGTGAGCACCAATTTCAAAATATTGTTGTAGTGCTATCAGCTATGACCCACACAACAATCATTTCTACATAGTGGACTAAGTGTGCATCATAATAATTGTACTATTATGTCCCCGCATATGGACCCCTTTCAAAATGTTACATCACAATAATTGTAGTCCGTCCCTCTTCAGAAGGACGTCCCACTTTATATTACTTCTCCCGATGCAACAAAAGTGTGATAGTCCCATTTTTGTTTTGAACGCGGATGATAACGGAACGGATTCAGCCGAGTTTTGTGAAATCTAAATTTAAATATTTTAAATTTTAAAATTAAATTTAAATTTAAATTTAAATTTAAATTTAAATTCAAAAATCAATATTCAAATTGATCGAATTTCGAATTTGATTGAGTTTTTTCTAATATCTAAAAATTGGAAAATAATTTAATTAATTTAACTATCCATATCCCACATACAAAATTTGTTTAAGATTCATTCTATTTATACAATAATTTATATGCATCTTTCACCAATTAATATCTTAATATAAAATATAATAAAAATTTAACCAAAAATATTTTTATCACTTTATTAATCTTTTTTTTATATCGAATCACAACCATTACATATTTTAAATATTTAAATAATATATATATATATATATGTATATGTATATAAATAGATAAATATTAAAATAATATGTGGGGTCTGGTTAAGACCGAAGTGTATCCCATTCCCAGCTGCAAGCTCTTTATAGTTTAAATATACATCAAGCATCTCCAAATATTTTCTTCGATTAACCCGGTAATTCACTCCCACATTTATCCATAAAATATAATTATGGATAATTTAGATGCTTTGTATGACGCTGCCATGGCCGGAGATGCTGATGCCATATCCAAATTGGAGATGGAAGCTGAAAGAGTGAACGAACGTGAAGAAACAATCCTTCATATTGAATCCAGAAAGGGAAATACAGAACGTGTGCGATTCATTCTGAGGGAGTTTGCTCACAAAAATCTTTTGGTCAAGCTGGATAATCAAAAATGCACTGCACTTTGCTGGGCTGCATATTACGGACACACTGAAGCGGTTGAGGTCCTGATTGAAGCAGCCAGACATTTGCCTCCTTCAGCTGATGATAATCCACTTTCTTCTTTTCAATCATTTCTTAGGCATGCTGATCAAGATTTGGAGACTGCCTTATATTCAGCAGTTAAGAATGGTCACCTGGCTGCTGCTAAGCTATTAGCAGAGGCCGATCCTAGCGATAGACATATCCAAAACAAGTATGGTAAAACTCCAATCTACAAAGCTGCGGATGAAGGGTACAACGATATAGTGAAGATGATCTGTACAACTTGCACACCTCCATATAATTTGGATGGTCCTGGTGGTAGTACTGCTTTGCACGCTGCTATTTTGAATGACAACGAGGATATTCAAGTGGTAGAGGTCCTCATCGGTGCAGCTAGACTTTCATCATCTTCTTCAGATAAAGATGATACTCATACTTCTTTTCAAGCTTTCCTTACGCAAGGTGATGAATATTTGGACACAGCCTTACACATAGCAGTCATGCAAGGTAGGTTGGATACAGCTAAGCTATTAGTTGAGGCCGACCCAACTGCTACATATATTCAAAACAAGGATGGTGAAACACCAATCTACATAGCTGCGGAAAGAGGGTACAACGATATAGTCAAGGTGATCTGTACAACTTGCACACCTCCATATAATTTGGATGGTCCTGGTGGTAGTACTGCTTTGCACGCTGCTATTTTGAATGACAACGAGGATATTCAAGTGGTAGAGGTCCTCATCGGTGCAGCTAGACTTTCATCATCTTCTTCAGACAAAGATGATACTCATACTTCTTTTCAAGCTTTCCTTACGCAAGGTGATAAATATTTGAACACTGCCTTACACATTGCAGTCAGGCAAGGTAAGTTGGCTACAGCTAAGCTATTAGTTGAGGCCGACCCAAGTGCTACATATATTCAAAACGAGGATGGTAAAACACCAATCTACATAGCTGCGGAAAGAGGGCACTTCGATACAGTGAAGACGATCTGTACAACTTGCACACCTCCATATAATTTGGATGGTCCTGGTGGTAGTACTGCTTTGCACGCTGCTATTAAGAATGACAACGAGGATATTCAAGGGGTAGAGGTCCTCATCGGTGCAGCTAGACTTTCATCATCTTCTTCAGATAAAGATGATACTCATACTTCTTTTCAAGCTTTCCTTACCCAAGGTGATGAAGATTTGAACACTGCCTTACACATTGCAGTCAGGAAAGGTAAGTTGGATACAGCTAAGCTATTAGTTGAGGCCGACCCAACTGCTACATATATTCAAAACAAGGATGGTAAAACTCCAATCTACATAGCTGTGGAAAGAGGGTACATTAATATAGTGAAGATGATCTGTACAACTTGCACACCTCCATATAATTTGGATGGTCCTGGTGGTAGTACTGCTTTGCACGCTGCTATTTTGAATGACAACGAGGATATTCAAGTGGTAGAGGTCCTCATCGGTGCAGCTAGACTTTCATCATCTTCTTCAGATAAAGATGATACTCATACTTCTTTTCAAGCTTTCCTTACGCAAGGTGATAAATATTTGAACACTGCCTTACACATTGCAGTCAGGCAAGGTAAGTTGGCTACAGCTAAGCTATTAGTTGAGGCCGACCCAAGTGCTACATATATTCAAAACGAGGATGGTAAAACACCAATCTACATAGCTGCGGAAAGAGGGCACTTCGATACAGTGAAGACGATCTGTACAACTTGCACATCTCTATCTAATTTGGAGGGTCCTTTTGGTAGTACTGCTTTGCACGCTGCTATTAAGAATCTCCACCAAGGTATGTAACAATTCAATGTATTAAATCCACGATTCACCAGGAAGAATTAAGAATTTTCAAACTATTCATATTTATATTAAATATTCAGCAAGGAAGAATTTTATAATATTTTGAATATTAACTATGTTTGTTTGATAGAATCTTAAATATGGTATTTGTTCTGATACTTTCACTTTAATTCCTAAGCAGCGAAGAAAGAAGATAGAGATGTGATCGGGCTAATCATCGCTAAATATGCGAATACTTTAAAGGATGGGGTCGCGGATAAGAGTGATAAGGATTCAGATGAAATTGATTGGGATAAGGTTGCATTATTTAATAGAACTGATGAGGACAGATGTACTATCTTAGAACTCGCGGTGGAGCGAAATGAGGTGGACGTGGTTAAATTGATATTAGCACAAAATCCAGCCTATGCAGAATCGTGTAATCGTGATATTATTAGTCTGAAGCCTTTAATTTACAAAGCCACCGACAAAAAGTACACAGATATTGTTGAATTACTCACTCAAGTATACACTGCCTCAAGTACTCGACAACATCTCCACTCAAGTATAGACAGATATATAATTCTTTCATGTACAGATGTGGCTTTCTTGATATCCGCTATTGAAGGCCGCCAAAGAGGTATGAAATATATACTACCATTTTACTAATTTATATGAAGTTTAATATAATTTCTTTATAGGGAATGTTAAATTAAAAACAGCTTAATAAATTGGTTTATTTTTAAAATTATTCTAATAACTATAGTGTTTTTTTTCGAAATCACTAATAATTATAATGTTGACTTTATATGTTATTTCATATATAATTAATATTAAATTAAGAAACAGTTTAATAAATTGCTTTATTTTAAGAAATATTCTGATAAGTGTAATATTGACTTTATATATTATTTAATCAATTATTATTATATTTATGTTGTTTTAGTTAAACCTCACTTCACTATCATTTCCTTGATCCGCATATATAGTACACATATTTTCTTCTTAATATTTATATATGTTAAATCCATACACAACATTCTTATTTCTTAATATGTTATTTGTATTATACTATAGATAAGATGAACTTACTTAATAACTGAACAATATACATCGATTAGGAGAGTGTTGGGGGTGATTTCTTTAAAATAGTTTATTTTGAATATCGTTTGACAATTTGAAATTACAAATATAAAGAGCATATATATTTTGATGTAATTTATATATTTGTTATAACATTTTTCTCAGAACGGGCCTCCAAGCTAATATTGGACAGGCATGGAGCAAGAACAGTGAACTTTGTTGACAATCTAGGCTGGACGGCACTTCACCATGCAGCATATTACGAATTCGATTCAATAATAGATGTCTTAGTACAAAAGCAAAAAACTTTTGGAGACAAATTTATGTATAAAGTGTTAACACCCTTTCATGTAGCAGCCGGGAAAGGATATACTTCAACAGTGATACGTCTTATGCGGTTATGGCCATCTTCGTGTTCAGCATACACTGCTATCGATAGAAATGAGCAAAATATACTACACTTGGCGGCATTGCAAAGTAAAAAAGAAATGATACAAGGTATTTTGAAATATTGTTCAGAAGAGTATAAGAACAAATTTGTCAATGAGCAGGATAAAAATGGGGATACACCACTTCATATTCTTACCCGACGAGGTTGCTATGTTCCGGAACTCATGAAATATAGGGGACTTCATACAGAGATTAAAAATAAAGAAGAGTGGACTCCTCGAGCCCTGCTATATTTTGAAGACCAAATTATCAATGATCAGGTATTTTAAAATCTAATTTAATATTCCTTCTACGCCAATTTATAAAAACTAGATTTTTAGACAACTTAATAAGAAAGTAATAAAATAAAACATTATAGATTATATTTTAAATTTGTAGTACAAATTTTGTCTGTGCATTTAGTATGCAGGTCACCCCTTCCTAAGGCGAGCAACCCTTTCGTAAGGCGAGCAAGAGGTATCAAGATAAACACTAAAAAATTTATATATATGTATTGTATGATATAAATTTTGTGAACATATATAAGAAAATTTATTTGAATGTGCATATAAATATAAAATACATTTTTTACTCATATTATATGAATGTTGTAATTTGAATATGCATTAAAAAAATTTTGGACCGACCTTGAATTAGTGAGGCATATTTTAGAAATTTATTCAAGACACCCACATATTTTAGAAATTTGTTTCATTTGTTTGATGTATATATATTTTAGTAATAATTTTTAAATTCAAAATTGAATTTTAATATTGAGTAACAAATGAAGATGATGAATGTTTTAGATTAAAACAAATGTTGACTATTGGGGGTCCTTTCTTTATAGGTACAAATTAAAATTGCACTTGATGCTGTTGAGAGTAATCACAAAAGGGACATTTCTGAAAGAGTGCAACCTAGTAAACAACAGGCAAAAGATGCGTTGTTTAAAGAACGAATGAGACAAGATATAGAAAGGTATAAAGAAACTCATGCTGAGGGCCAATGGTATGCTGATGCTGTTAACGGACATGCTATTGCCAAAGTTGCATTGGAGATGAAAGCAGATACACTGAACAAAGAGGAAGAAACTATCCTTCATCTTGAATCAAAAAGGGGAGATGCAGAACATGTGCGATATATTGTGGAGGAGTTTGCAAACAAAAACCTTTTGGGCAAGCCGGATAGATTAAAACAAACTGCACTTCACCTTGCAGCAGAACATCATGGGCACACTGAAGTGGTTAAGGTCCTCATTGAAGCAGCCAGACACTTGCCCTCTTCTTCAACAAATGATGATGATACCCACAATCCAGTTGGTCCTTTTCAAGCTTTTATTAGGCAAGCTACTGGAAGGGGGAACACTGCCTTACATGTAGCAGTCATTAATGGTAATGTAGCTACTGTTAAGCTATTGGTAGAGGCCGATCCAAGTGATGGCCATATTCAAAACTGTGAAGGCAAAACTCCAATCTACATAGCTGCGGAAAAAGGGTACAAAGATATAATAAAGGTGATCTGTACAACTTGCACAGCTCTGTCTTTAGAGGGTCCTGGTGGTAGAACGACTGCTTTTCATGCTGCTATTCTAAATATGCACAAAGGTATGTAGTATATATTTATGTTACAATTTCAATAGGCCTAGACTCAATTTCCTGCACGAGACACACTTGAAACCACACTAGCAAATTAAGAGTATAGTACTTCCTCTGTAATCTGTATTATATCAACCCTATAGGTAATATGTGTTTATTAACATTTGCACTTGATTTGCAGAGAAGGAAGATAGTGATGTGATTAGGATGCTCACTAATGCAGCCAAACGCTGGAGTCCAGAGAATGCAATTTTCGAAGATTTATTTAGAAGAACTGATGACTCCGGATGCACTATCTTGGAACTGGCTGTGTACAGAAATTGGGTAGAGGTAGTTGAACTTATACTGGTAGAAGGTCCGGACAATCAACATGGTCGGGGAAGCAAAAATAATAGTTTCATGCGTTCAATCTACACAGCCATCGATAAAAAGTATAATGATATTCTCAAATTACTAACTCAATATTACGAAGTTGACATTATTACCCTGGAGGACCATAAACGTGTGACGGATTTGATTGTTGCCATTAAAAGGCGCGACAGAGGTATGAAATATTTATTCCCTCAAAAAGTTGTATGAGCTATATACAAGGAGAACCTGTTAAAAACTTAATTCTAAAATTAGAAAAAGTTATGTACATATTAATTCTAAAATTATAAAAAATTATGTACGGTATATATTAATTCTAAAATTTCAGTTACTAACAATAATTTATTTATAGAATTTTTTAGAGTTCCGTGAAAGTTTAATATTCTACTTTTTATATGCAAATATACTATTTTTAGTTATTGACTTTTTGAAAGTGTTTTAAGTATAGAAAAATATTTATGTATTTTTAATTCTTTTTCTAAGTATTTTTCTGGTTACTATATATATATTATTATATTTTTTTAATAATATATATCAAGAATTCAATTATCAAAAATAATAAAATTATATTTTTCTATTTGACCGAAAACTACATCAATTATATAATTGATAGAATTATAAAAATTAGAAAGTATATATAATATACTTTAAAATGCATATTTTAAAGTTTTTAAAAATTATAAAAAAATAATATTTAAATTGCAGTCAAAATTTGGTCACTTTAACCATAAAAAGTCAAACTATTAATTTGGGACGGAGGAAGTTCGTAAGGGGCTGAATTTTATAATTTTATTGATTAAATTATAAAAATCACTAAAATTTGTTGGATTCTTTTTGGCTAATAACTCGGTTTTACAGTATCTGTAATACGCCTGTTGGGAGAAAACAAACAACTTGTAACCTTTGCTGATGAGGATGGGTGGACACCACTTCACCTAGCGGCATATGACCAATTTGATTCAATACTCGATCCAATAATACAAGCACAAAAAGATGTTGGACACCTGTTTGCGTACAGTGATAAAGACGTACCAACTCCGTTTCATATAGCAGCTGAAAAAGGCTATACTTTAACAGTGATTCGGCTTATGGAGTTATGGCCAGCTTCATCTTCGGCGTATACAAATGTTAATAATGATGGTCAAAATATATTACATTTGGCGGCATTGAAAAGTAAAAAAGAGATGATAAAAGGCATTTTGAAACATTGTCCAAAAAGATATCAGGATCAAATGGTGAATAAGCAGGATAAAAATGGTGACACACCTCTCCATCTGCTCATTATACGTGGTTGTTTCATTCCAGAAATTCTCAAACATAAGGGACTAAAAACAATGACAAAAAATAACAGAGACCAGACTCCCCTTGACTATTTCTATTTGGAAGAGGAAATTATTGCTGATCAGGTACGCAAAAGCTATCTCTTTTTCATTTATTGAAATGCGCCAATTTTTTTCCCTTCAAAGTCCACCTATTCGTAACATCAAATATATGTTTGATATCAAATTTGGTATCACTCCAATATCATCTTAACACTATTTTAGTTTTATATTGGAGTTGGTTTTATACTAAAATAGTGTCAAAATAACACTATTTTAGTGTTTTAGTGTTCCATTCAAGATTCTTAAAGCAACTCCAACAAAACTATTTATTTGGCTCATTAAAAATTATAAAATATTAACTAGTCAAATTTATTTTTCTTAAAGTTTGTGCACACTCTAATAATACGAGTTATTTCACTTTCTATCTTTTCTTTTTATCAATAAAAATGAATAAGCTTATTTTCATTTAAAAATTATTTTTAAAACATCAAAATTTTCACCGCTAACGGTCATATTTAAACGATTATATTTTAACGGTTTTATTTCAACAATTATATATTAATAATTATATTCAATAAGATATCAATATACTCTCTGGTATAACTATTATCTAAATTGAATACCATCCATAAATTGAAGGTCAAGTATCAGAAAAATAAATCATAACAAATTTACTTACGTCCAAAATTTAATAAATCACGGATTACACTCGGTTGAATGATTTCAACAAGAATAGAAATAGTTAGATAATAAGAGAAAGAATATGTAAGAAAATACCAATTTATTGTATTAGAAAAAGTAAATTGAAATAAAAAATATATTTTTTTACCCATTTTTAAAAAATATCTAGCTGAGTTAGTAAAAAGATTGATTTAATTTGAAAATAGGATTATAGATAATATAAAACTTAGATTAATATATACTACCTCCGTCCAATTTTAACTGATATTTGACTTTTTGACACGCATATTAAAGATGTAAAAAATAATAATTATACTTAATATAAAATTTTAATTTTTATATCAAAATAAAGTTTAAATTCTAAACTTTAATTTGATATAAATATTGAAAATAATAAATATATTTCAATATAATTTTTTTAATATCTCAATTTATGTATTAGAATGTCAAATATCAGTTAAAATGGGACGAAAGAAGTATTATTTAGTAAAAATTATGACTTTTAAAAAATAAGTGGTTTGAGAGTAAATGTTGAATATAATTGAAAACAAGCATATAATTGTGTTAGAAAAATAGATTTTTAAGCATAGAATTATATTCCTTGTTTAATTTATTTGTCCATTTGTAGGTACAAATAAAAATTACGTTGGACGATATTGATACCGATCAATCTTGGAAATGTTGGCGTAAAAATATCAAGGCAAAATCAAATTACCTGGAAAGCGTAGTGCTCCCTGATATAAGGGAGGCAAAAGATGTGAAATTTGAGGATGCAAAGAAAGATCTTGTAGATAAAAAGCGTGGACAGATGAAAAGAGATCTAGAAAAGTACAAAAAGAGGACCAACACCCAGATTGTAGTCACTGCACTTATAACTACAGTAGCTTTTACTGTAGGATTCACGATGCCTGGCGGTCTCTATCAAAGTGGAGAACTGGATCAAGGATTGGTGGTTCTTTCTAAAAAGACAGCCTTCAGAGCATTCATGGTATCAGATGCATTAGCTCTTCTACTGTCAACATGTTCTTTGTTTCTTTACTTTCTCGAATCCATGTATGAAGATCTTGACCAAGTGGCAAAACTCAATACTGCATCAACTGCACTCAACATTGTTTCCGTTGTGGCAATGATGCTGACTTTTATTACGGGAACATATGTGGTGTTATCCCACTCACCAGCTCTCGCCATTACTGTTTGCATCATTGGCTCCTTTTTCTTTCTTTTCGTCATTGTTCTATTAATTAAGATGGTTTATGATCATCAAGTAAAAAAGAAAAATGAAAACTGAATATGTTTATTGTTATTTTAAACTATTTTTGTCTTTTATCTTTTCATGTTATATCGTACATGACTACATAAGTAAAGGAATGTTGTTAATTAGTGAGAAGAAGTAGCAGCTGTGGAGGGACTGTTTTATTGGTTAATTGTATTTAAAAGACAAGACAATATGTTCGCTTTGGTTTCAATTCCTCTTACGAGTGAAGTGAGAAAGTTTGCACAGTAGTTTCATTGCTTTTTGGTATTAATCACCATAAACTTTCTTTCGACAGCAGTTACATATTTGCATTAAAGAAAGAAAACTGTTGATTACTGCAAATTGAGAGTATCAAGACATCAGGATTTGGACACTAGATAACTACAACTATTCCTATTCGATTAATTCAGTGTTGTAAGTCCACCGGTCAGAAGTCAGTCTGGTCAGATGTCTAGCTAAGCAGGATGACTCGGACCGAAAAATTAAGTTTTGTCCGGTTCCTGGCAATGGAGGTTGGATTGATACAGGTGATATAGGGAGACTAGACAATAAAGGGAATGTCTGGCTTATCAGGCTAACAAATGAGAGGATTAATTAAGAGCGGGGTAGAAAGTGTTTACCCTTGAGAGATAAACAAAAAAATTCCATATTCACTTACGTTCTTAATTACTTTGCATGATGCATGATACGGAATTAATGACTTTCAATAATTAAAATAAATTAGAAATATAATAGACTTTCTGAGATGCTCAACCTCTTCCATTTTATGTATTATTAACATTTTCAGGAAGAATGTCCTATCAAAACATCGTGGATTTGGCTGTGCTGTTGTTGGACTCCCATCCCAGACATACGCTTCATGGAAATAGGAGTCGTTTGTATTCCACAGGTTCAAAATACCTAAATATCGTATCATATGGACAAAATCTTTACCAATAACAACTACAAGAAAATTAAGAAGGACCACGTTAGATCATAAATTATATCTCATACTCATCTTTTGCCAAGCAGATTGTAAGAATATCAAATTCTATCAAGTAGAGAAATCTAGTAGTGCATTAATTAAGAGACAGAGAAAGGGTCCTACATGGCTACTACATCAAGAAAAATTTCTTCCCTTCAGCATAAAACTTAGATTTCAAGGTAGCAAATTAAGCCAGGGTACTAAAAAAACTCTTCTTGGGTCCGACCGAAAATGGTTAAAACCCAGAGAGATTCTTGACCATTTCGAACATTATAAATGACTCGGCGATTGATGTATACAAATTTTAAGAGAGTAAAGGTGCTTCATGCTTCCACAGTAGCTTAGACAAAACAAAGTGGTATGAGGATGTACACAACACATTGTGCATTTTTTGTAGATGTTCGGTAGTTGTATGATTTTTTAAAGCTTTTTGAAATGTGATTGCATATTTTGTTATATTAATTTTTTTCTTAAAAACCAGTGTACGCAGACTTAATTAATTGTCCTCTAACATTGTTATTGTTTTTTTACGGCATCGTTAAAAACAGTAAAAGCTGGTCAGGATAATCCATTTATGTCTTCCTTAAAAAATTGTTTTTTGTATTTTGCACAAAATTATAGAGGTACTCTCACTAAATATTATTTGATTCCTTTTGTTGGGAAAAAGAGTTCAAAAATAATCTGCACAACAACACAACTCTATGCAGTCAGAGACGGAGGCAGGGGGTCCCTGGCCCCTCCTAGGATTTTGGGTATTTTTTGTTCATATAGATATGTTTGCTTCTTATATATGTTGTCTAAAACATAATTATTTCGTTTAGGTTTTTTTAATTCCTGAAATAAATTACTTATTTATGAAAATAAGTACGTAAATTTGTAATTTTTATCAAAATAAGTACTTATTTTTTTATAAAAACATTTTAACTTTCAATTTCTAAAACAAATACTTAATTTTTTTAAAAATGTATGTAAATATGTATTTTTTATAAATAAATAACTTATTTCTTATTTTGGAGAGACAAATATTTAATCCATTTCTTATATGAGAAAACTTCTCCTAAGATGACTTTATGTAAGTTACCTAACATTATAATCATTTTATTTGTAAAGCTAAGTAACAAATTTGTAAATATCATCCTCACCCCTTGGATTCACATAAATATCTCTCTTTTATTATTCAGTTTTAGTTTAACTATATTACCTAAGGTCATGCTGAGGAGTTTAAAGCCCATTTTATATTTCTACTTCTTTAATCTCTATTCTCTGCCTGGTCCGTTCGACTAATATTATTATTATGTACTCCCTCCGTCCCATCCATTTGTTTACATTTGGGTTGGGCACGGAGGTTAAGAAAATTGTATAAAATAGTATGAAAGAGAAGAAAAAGTGGATGAAAGAGAAGGAAAAGTGGATAAAATGGTGGGGTCAATTGATATTTAATTTGATAGATTTGAAGAGGTGGAGGAAAGTAGTGGGTGAGAGTAAATTTTATAATATAAAAGTTTACTATTTTTAGAAAGTTTTGAAATACAAAGAATTGGGTGGGACATCTAAAAAAGGAAAGTGTAAAGAATTGGATGAGACAGAGGAAATATTATTTATAGTTTAATATAGCATACTGAACTCTGATGCTGGTATTAAAATCGAAGGAATAATATTTTTAATTTTTGATTAGTATATATATGTCGGGCCCTTAAAAATTTGTTCGGCCTCCGTCACTGTATGCAGTATAACTCTATTATCCCTCTTTGTGTGTAAAAACAGAATAGTAAGCCAATCAATAAAACAAACCAGCAAGCACCAGAAAATTGCAGCAACAACAAAGAAAATAATAACAAAAGAAGAAAACCACACACAGATTTTTGACGTGAAAAACCCTCTGACGTGAAGAGAAAAACCATGAGGTGACGGTAAACCACCCACACTAAAACTTTCACTATAAATAACGGGTTACACAATTTCTCTCTAGATAATACTAGAGGTACATACAAGTATCAATCTTCATATAAATGTGGATTTCACTAATAATACATCAAACCAAAGTTTGGATACTCTCACCAGTTTGGAGCAATACAAATTGAATGCAAGATACAACCTTCAAACTTCAAATGTTGAGCTTTCGTTGTTGCTAGAGATACACCCTGGTCTTTCTTAAGAAAAACATGAGAAACGCTTTGTCTCTTGAGAAAATTGTTTCATTTGTTTGATGTCTATATATATTTAGTAATAATTTTCTAACTTCAAAATTGAATTTTAATATTGAGTAACAAATGAAGATTATGAATGTTCTAAATTAAGAAAAATGTTGACTATTGGGGGTTCTTTGTTAAATTACAGGTACAAATTAAAATTGTACTTGATGATGTTGAGAGTAATCACAAAAGGGAGATTTCTGAAAGTTTAGTGCTATCTAGTAAACGACAGGCAAAAGATGTGGTGTTTAATGAATGAATGAATGAGACAAGACCTAGAAAGGTATAAAGAAACTCATCCCGATCAGGGCCAATGGTATGTTGATGCTGTTAATGGACATGCTATTGCCAAAGCTGCATTGGAGAAGAAAGCAGATACACCGAACAAAGAGGAAGAAACTATCCTTCATCTTGAATCAAAAAGGGGAGATGCAGAACGTGTGCGATATATTGTGGAGGAGTTTGCAAACAAAAACCTTTTGGGCAAACTGGATAGATTAAAACAAACTGCACTTCACCTTGCAGCACATCATGGACACACTGAAGTGGTTGAGGTCCTCATTGACGTAGCCAGACATTTGCCCTCTTCTTCAACAAATGATGATACCCACAATCCAGTTAGTCCTTTTCAAGCTTTTATTAGGCAAGCTGCTGGTCCAACGGGGAACAATGCCTTACATGTAGCAGTCATTTATGGTAATGTGGCTACTGTCAAGCTATTAGTGGAGGCCGATCCAAGTAATGGCCATATTCAAACCGGGAACACAAAACTCCAATCTACATAGCTGCTGAAAATGGTTACATAGATATAATAAAAGCGATCTGTACAAGTTGCACAGCTCTGTCTTTAGAAGGTCATGATGGTGAAACGACAGCTTTTCATGCTCTTCTAAAGAATATCCGACAAGGTATGCAGTACACGTGTACGAATTAATTTAATTAGGTCTCGAGTATTCTGTTAGAATATGTATATATGATTTGGATATTCGGCTCTATCTTAAATTAAGTTCCCCTGCAAGATTCAGCAGAAACCAATTAACCTAGCAAAATATATTTACATATCAAATACTTTTTGTTTCGTAGATCAATATTGAATGGAACACATGGTGTTCAAATAGTATTTTTACTTGACTTGCAGTGACGGAAGAAGAAAGAGATGTGATTGGGATGATGATTACTGCAGCCAGACGTTGGAGCGCAGAGGACGCATCACATGTAAGTTTTGAAGCATTATGTGATAGAACGGACGAGTCCGGAAGCACTATTTTACAACTGGCGGTGGAGAGAAACTATGTAGACGCAGTTGAACTAATATTACTAGAAGATCCGGGTTGTGGAAGTAAAAAGCATGATCTCATGTGTTTAATCTATAAAGCCATCGATAAAGAGCTTAGTAAGGATATTGTCAAATTACTCTCTGAAGCTTACGAAGCTGGAATCATCAAAGCTGATCATAAAGGTGTGCTTGATTTAATTCTTGCTATCAAAGGGCGCGATAAAGGTACGTAAAATATATGCATACAATTATTTTAAACAATTGTACTAGTTAACTGTTGATACCTTGTTTGTTTTTTTTTTGCTAATTTTTTTTTTAACCAACCTTGTTAATTGTACTAGTTTAAATATTCTCATATTTATGTATATACGTACTTTGAGTCTTTGATATATTTTTTCTTTTCAGAATCTGTAATACGTGTCTTGGGAGATGCCAATCGCCTTGTAAGTTTTGCTGACGATAAGGGTGGACACCACTTCACTATGCAGCGTATCACGAATTTGTTTCAATATTTAATCCCATAATTGAAGCACAAAAGGAAGTTGGATATCAATTTGTGTATGGAGATAAAGTACCAACGCCACTTCATGTAGCAGCCGAATATGGATTTACTTCTACACTTATACGACTCATGCAATTATGGCCAGCTTCCTCTTCTGCATACACAGCTGTTAACAAAAATGGTCAGAATATATTACATTTAGCGGCAGCTGAAAACAGAAAAGAGATGGTACAAGGTATTTTGAAATATTGTCCGGAAAAGTATAAGGACAAGATTTTGAAACAGCAAGATGCCAATGGCGATACACCTCTCCATCTGCTTATTTTTCATGGTTGTTTTATTCCGGAACTCATAAAACATAAAAGACTTGATACAACGGCAAAAAACAAGAACAATTGTACTCCTCGGGACATGCTGTATTTTGAAGATAATATTGTTGCTGATCAGGTACAGAGAAAACCTCATTTTTCTTTTTTGTCTAATTTATGGAAACTAGTTTTCGATCCTAACTTGGCAGAAAAATAACAATGTACCCCATAATTAAGAAACGTTTAGGGGGTGTATTCAATTGGGATTGTAGAGTATATTTTTGGATTTTAAAAATCTAGGGTATTCAATTAGGGTTTTAATTAATGTTTTAAAATCTAGGGGAATCTGGATTTTAAATAATGATTTAAAATCTAGGGGTATTCAATTTGGATTATTATTAATCAATTAAAATTCAGGGGTATTCAAAAACTTATTAATACTTATAGATTTTAAAAATCCATAGATTATGTTGCATCAAATGCACCATTGATTCCTTTCACACTTCTAGACTCGATCTTATCACAGTCATATTATAAATTAAGGATCATGTTTTCAAACTATTATAATTATTTTATTATTGGCTATCGTATATATGTAGGTGCAAATCAAAATTACACTTGATGATGTCCAGACTAAAAAGGAAGCTTGGAAGTTTTGGGATAAAAGCATGGAGAAGAAAATGGATATTTGGGAAAGCATAGTCCGCCCAAGTAAACGAGATGCAAAAGATGTGATATTTGATGAACGTAAAAAATTGTTAATGGATGTAAAGCGTGAGCAGAAGAAAAAAGTTCTAGAAAGGTATAAAAAGAGGACAAACACCCAGATAATAGTTACTGCACTTATAACTACAGTGACTTTCACAGTAGGATTTACTATGCCGGGTGGTCTCCGCCAAAGTGGAGGAGAAGATGAAGGATTGGCGGTTCTTTCTAGAAAGAAAGCTTTTAATGCATTTATGGTATCAGATGCATTAGCTCTACTGCTGTCAACATCTTCATTGTTCTTCTACTTTCTTGAATCTATGAATGATGATCCTCAGCAAGTGGCAAAACTCAATGCTGCATCAACTGTGCTCAACATTGTTTCTGTTGTGGCAATGATGTTGACTTTTATTGCAGGAACATATGTGGTGTTATCGGATTCCCCAGCCCTCGCCATTACTGTCTCCATCATCAGTTCTTCTTCTTTCTTCTTATTATTATTCTATCGATCAAGATAGTATATGATCGTCAAGTAAAAAAGAATAAAGATTGAGTATGCCTGTCGGTATTTCCATCCGTTTTTATGAATTTCAATTTTTATGATGTATTGCTTACGACTCCAAAGTCAATGGGATTCTCTGAAGGGGCATCAGGTTGCGATGTAGTTGCCAAAATCAAGAATCAGTAATGATCTGTCAAATAATAATTTGTACCTAATAGTACATGTTTACAAGAGTGTTGACGATCTCAATAATAAGTGCAGTATTAAGATCCTGAAATTTTGTTTAGGCTTCACTAGATGTGATTTTAGTTCTTTCCAAAGTATAAATTAAAGAATCTCCATCATAAAGCAGGAGAAGAAAACAGGGTTTTAACTTTTAACTCTCTATATATCAGATAATAATTGCGATAGAAGTTGGAAGCAAAACTACCATGCCCCCTCTCTATTCATTTTATACCTTAATCGTACAGTATCTCGAATGGAGGCAGCCACGGCTGCCAAACATTCTCAACTCAATATAAGTAATAATTGTTTAATATTTCTTTCATTCATGTAATGTTCAATAATTTTTATCTCTAATAATTAACAATCGTATAAAGTGTTTATATAGCCCTCACATAATATATTAAATAAAAAAAATTAGATAATAAAATAGGTATAAGTACTATATAATTTAAATAAAAAATATGTAGTTTTATCTAATTTGAGAGTACCTAAAGTTGATTATTTGTCTTGACACTCTAATAAGATGGGCACCCTAAAGTTTCATATACATAGATTTTGGTACGGTAGTATAGCTATAGCTGATCTTAGTATTCAAAAAGATGACTTAATTATGTCAATTCGTATACTCTGAACTATGAATTTTTATTGTTTTAGCTGATTTAATTGTCAAAGAACACTATACTATATATTTAACCCGAATCACTCAGTTACAATGATTTGGTTAGCTTTACAATGGTCCTCCAATTAAACTTGACTTTACTCGGTAGCTATATATTTAGTTTTTTACAAAATTTATGCCCAGGCACCTTGGAATACAAATTTAAATTTAAATTTATCCATATAATAGCGTATGCTACTTCTAATTTTTTTTCTTTTATTTTTCCTCCTCATTCTAGCAAGTAGCTACCCACGAATTGTACAAAATTTTAGTAGGTATATATATGTGGTACGTAAATGCCATATTGCCGTCAAGAAAGAATACCCCAGTTTATTTCATTAATGAAAGACATATGACCAGACCTATTTGTTATAAGTAGATGACAACTCAACTCAAATATGAAAATGAAGTAAGTAATAAATACTGAGGAAGGAATCAAGACGAAGAATATCAACTAGACACAAAGAATCCAAAATTAGAAGTGTTCTAATGAAGTTGCTACTCTACACCGGAAGAAGTTCATTAATATGTTCAAGCGTCGGGAAAAATAGAGAAGCAGTAATTTATAAGAATTCAGAAGATAAAGAAGATTCCAAGTGCCTACTATAGAGAGATTCCAAGAGAAGAAATATTGAAGACAAAACAAGAAGACAGAAGATCACAGCCATTAAAGTTAAAAGGTGAAGAATATTTATTTAGTATGACACAAATGAACCAGACAGTACATTTGTGTGTCAACTAAATTAATAAATATTTTTCACCTAACTTAAATGATTTTCACAGAAGATAGAAGACAGAAGACTGGAAGACACAAGTCAAATCCCCAAGGATTGTGCAGTGAAGAAACTAAAATTAATTCTACTATCAAAAGTTAATTAATAAGTTAATTTATCTACTTAAATTAATTCACCTTGAATTAATTTAATTTATAAATTATTTTATTAATAATTTATGGAATTAATTAAGTTAAAAGAAGATTTAATTTTACATTTTAAGAAAGTCTTGCTGCATTTAATTTAAATGTATTACCGAATTATTTCGGTAAGACTTTTGAAAAGTCTTACCGAATTATCTCGGTAAGACATTTCAAAAGTCTTACCGAAATATTCCAGTAAGACCTTTTTCAAAAGTCTTACCGAATTAAATCGGTAAGACCTTTTAAGAAAGTCTTACCGAGCAAACACTTGGCTCGGCAAGACTTTTCAAAAGTCTTACCGAGTTTTCCAAAAGTCTTACCGAGATTTAAAACTCTTGTCCAGCAGTTTTCGAAAGTCTTACAGGCTTATTTTAAAAGGTATTTTGATTTTTTAAATAAGTTTTATTCAAAAGTCTTGCTGAGATTTTCCTCTATAAATATGAGGATTTTGCCTTCATTATTTCAGTTGATCAAGTTGATAGAAAACAGTTCAAATTCAGAAATTTGTCTGCATTTTAATATTCACAGATTTCTGTGCAAGTTTGAATATAATTGTTAAATCAGAACAATTCATGTCAAAATCGTTCTAGACATTTAATCAGTTATATAAACTATCATCTTATTAATTTTGTAATATTTTTCAAGTTAAAATAATATCTTCTACTTGAACATTATTTCATTAAAATTAATATTTCGCGAGAAATTAAAGTAATATTTTTAAATCCAATATTTCGCGATTAATTTAAGATATTATATTCAACCCCCCTTCTACAATATCAGGGACCAACAATTAGTATCAGAGCTGGTTGATATTTTTATATATCAAATCCAAACCAAATATTCCGCAACTCATACATATCTCAAAAATTATTTTTAATTCGAAATAATTTTTTATTCGAAATATTTTTTTTTTAAAAAAAATATTATTTTTGATCAAAAATTATTTTCAGTCAAAAAATAAAATATTTTTTGAAACACTTAATTTTTAATCTTATTAAAGATGAGTACACAGAAAGTAACCAACATCAAAAGTCCACAGTTCGACAGAGAACATTACAATTTGTGGAAACATAAAATGCTTCTATTCATTGGGATTGCCAATCCCAAGTATGTTTTAATACTGGCCAACGGTGTTGAACTTTCATCAACAGTTACTATCCAATAAGAGATAGATGGGGTCATAATTCCCTCGAGACAATTTCTGAAGAGTCCAGCAGACTATACAAAAGAGGAAACAGAAGCTGTATCCCTCAATAATAATCTTAAACTAATATTGATTGAATCTCTAGACTACGTCATGTATAATCATGTAGTCAATTGCAAAAACGCGAAACAAATCTGGGAAACTATAGAGATCATCAATGAGGGGACGGAGGAAGTGAAAGAGAATAAACTGGAAATCCTGACCTCCCAGTATGATCAGTTCAGATCCAACCCTGGGGAGGGTATCTCTGAGGTGTTTCAAAGACTGAACAAACTGATAAACGAGCTCAACATGAATGGAAAGTACTATCAGAATCAGGAGGTCAATAGAAAGTTTTTGCTAACCTTGTCGGAGCATCTAGAGCATAGGATCGCAGCAATTCGAGAGTCTAGGAACATGAAAGAACTTACACTAGACAGACTCTACGGAGTGCTAAAAACTTATGAATTGGAACATATCCAAACTAGAGAAACATATGGAAGAGGCAAGGTGGTGAGTTCTTCTAAAGCACTATTAGTAGAAGCACTAGAGAAGAAGGAAGTGAAGGCTGCTGAACCTTCAAACATTACAATGAAGTATGTGGTTCCAGAACTTGGGCATACTTCAGATAACCAGGAAAATTGTGAGTTCTACTCTCTTGAAGAATTGGATCAGCTGGAAGATGAGTCTCTAGCTTTGGTTGCCAAGAGGTTTGGCAACATGAGATTTTGAAGGAACTCTTCCTATAAAGTCAAACCTAATTTTGGAAGTTACCAAAGAGGAGGGTCTTTAATAGCTGAATCAAGAAGCGGCTACAAGATCGACTTAGTTGATAGAAGCAAGTTTCGTTGCTTCAACTGCAATGAGCTAGGCCACTTTGCAACTGAATGCAAAAAGCCGAAGCAATGAAAAATGAGAGAGTCTTATGAAGATCTCGAGAAAAAGTATGATGCACTTATGAAGAAGCATCAATGAAAGTCTTATCTGGCAAAGGGAAAAAGCTGGGACGACTCAGACAGTGATAATGAGGAAAAGCTAGGAAATCTTGCTCTTATGGCTTCATCGGAAGAATCACGGTCTCCAATTCGTTAGGGAGGAATAGAGGTAAATCCTTCTTGACCTAAAATATTTGCCTTGATAGGTAAAGAACTAGATGGTGAAAGAGATAAAGTTAAGAGACTCAGAATCACAATCAAAGAATTAATTGATGAGAATGAGGATCTTCTAGCGGTAAAAAGAAAAAATGACAAGATAACTGTTAAATTGACTGAGGACTTAGTTGTTCAAGTCAACAGAGTCAAGTGTTATATTGATGTTGAAACTTATCTCATAAACCAGATAGTGGAAGAAAAGAAAAGGTGTCTAGCCTATGAAAACTCGTCTTACATTGTAAAAAACCTAGTTGATCAACAGGTGATAAACCGAAAAATTGGAATAGGGTTTGAGTATAATGAATCTGTAGGAAAGGTAAGCAACATTACCTCATTCAAGCAAAGTGCTAAAGAAAGGGGTATTCCCCATGTTGTTAAGGATGCACGTAAACCTCTTTTCATAACACCTGTAGCAGAACCAATCCTCGAGAGCTCTATAATGATTGCCTATGAAATGAAATTAGAGGATCTTGAGGAAGAGAAGAAAAGAGAGGAACATGCTAGGGACATAAAAGGAGTAAATGTCCAAGAAGGGAAAAATGCACCCAAGACACCAGTAAAAGTTGTGGGAACTTCTGATTTCCCCAAACCTGGTATAGGTGCTAAGAACTTAAAGAATAATTTGAACAGACCTAACAATAAGTTTGTTAAAAGTAGGGATAGTAATAACCAATGTCATTCTACTGAGAACTTTAAGACTGTTAAAAAAGTTGAAGTAGAAAATGTTAAGACACTTACTACTTCAAATAACATGCCTGCTATTGATGTATGCCATAAACCGTGTGGTATTTTAAATTGTATGTTATGTGTTTTAATGCTATGACTGCTTATTTCAAACGCATGACTACTAATAAAAAGAACATAACACCGAGACAACACATCAATAGTAAATTTGCAAAATCCAAGACTGTGATTCCTTCACCTGTCAAAAAGGAAACTTATGTTCCTAAGTCTAAATAGAAAACTGTTAAGACTATTTATAGGAAGGTAAGTACATTCAAGGTGGATGCTGCTGTTGTTTGAAAAGGATCTGTTGTCAAGGCTGACAAATGTCAATTCTTTAAGTATGCTGGGCCCAATCAATTTTGGGCTCCGAAGGTGATCTAATCCGTTTTATAATTGCAGGGAGTTAAATAGGTAAACCGTGTTGTATGAATCCTGAATAACGGATTTTCAAGGCATATGACCGGAGATAGAGCCCTGCTATCAGACGTGGTTGAAAGAGCTGGCCCAATCGTCACCTTTGAAGATAACAACAAAGGAATAACTATGGGATATGGCATGTTAAACACTGAAAATGTTATCATTGAAAACGTCTCTTTAGTTTTTTGACAAAGGTACCTTAACTTAATATTTCACTTTTTTTTGAACGCGGGATGATAACGGATCGGGTTTAGTCGAGTTTTGTGAAATCTAAATTTAAATTTAAATATTTTGGATTTTAAAATTAAATCTAAATTTAAATTTAAATTCAAAAATCAATATCCAAATCCAAATCTATCGGATTTCAAATCGGATCGAGTTTTTTCTGATATCCAAAAATTGAAAAATAATTTAATTAATTTAACTATCAATAGCGCACATAGAAAATTTGTTTAATATTTATTCTATTTATACAATAATTTACATGCATATTTCACCGATTAATACATTAATATAAAATATAATAAAAATTTAACCAAAAATATGTTTATCACTTTATTAATCTTTTTTGTTTATATCGAATCACAATCGTTACATATTTTGAATATTTAAATAATATATATATATATATATATATATGTATATATATATATTAACAAATAGATAAATATTAAAATAATATGTGGGGTCTGGTTAAGACTGAAGTGTATCCCATTCCCAGCTACTAGGTCTTTATAGTTTTAATATACATCAAGCATCTCCAAATATTTTCTTCGATTAACCCGGTAATTCACTCCCACATTTTCATATACACAGTATATATATAGCTAAGAACCCTGGTAGAAATAAGATATAATTATGGATAATTTAGATGTTTTGTATGACGCTGCCATGGCCAGAGATGCTGATGCCATAGCTAAATTGGAGACGGAAGCTGATAGAGTAGACGAAAGTGAAGAAACAATCCCTCATCTTGAATCCAGAAAGGGAAATACAGAACGTGTGCGATTCATTCTGAGGGAGTTTGCTCACAAAAATCTTTTGGTCAAGCTGGATAAATTTAACTGCACTGCACTTTTCTGGCCTGCACTTTTCGGACACACTGAAGTGGTAGGTCCTGATTGATGCAGCCAGACATTTGCCTCCTTCAGCTGATGATAATCCACTTTCTTCTTTCTAAGCTTTCCTTACGCAAGGTAATGAATTTTTGGACACTGCGTTACACATTGCAGTCAAGCAAGGTAAGTTGGCTACTGCTAAGCTATTATTTGAGGCCGACCCAAGTGCTACATATATTCAAAACAGGAGAGGTGAAACACCAATCTACATAGCTGCTGCGAGAGGGTACATTAATATAGTGAAGATGATCTGGCCAACTTGCACAGCTCCATATAATTTGGATGGTCCTCGTGGTAGTACTGCTTTGCATTCTGCTATTCAGAATCTCAACCACGATATTGAATTGGTTGAGGTCCTGATTGATGCAGCCAGACATTTGCCTCCTTCAGCTAATGATAATCCAGTCACTTGTTTTCCAGCTTTCCTTACACAAGGTGATGAAGATTTGAACACTGCCTTGCACATTGCAGTCCGGCAAGGTAAGTTGGCTACTGCTAAGCTATTAGTTAAGGCCGACCCAACTGCTACATATATTCAAAACAAGGATGGTGAAACTGTTAGAAATTCAAACTCTTCCAGAAGCATTAAAAAACACAGCTGGGTTATAAATGGAGTAATATGAATGGAAGAAAATAAAAGCAGTAAACCCATGAAATATGGTAGGCTGAAATGTGTAATAAAGGTGGCAGTCAAATGCGTGTGTAATAAATTAAGGTGGTAATATTCAAGGTTCACTGCACCAGTTGTATCTCGTAACAGGGTACCGTAAAAAATGGTAGGCAACAGTTGAAGATGAGCTTGTGTTCACAAAAGAAGTCTGCAGCAGTTTCTTAGTACTACGTGCATACATGAATGTTACAATCTATCTATTACTTGATGTAGTTATAAAATGAAGGCTGCGTAGTCAATAGTCTATGTACTATTTATTGTTGTGATGTAAGTGATTAGATAAGCAAGCATTATGTAATCTATAAATAGCAGGGAGAGCAGCCTCATTTGTATGTAGCGAGTGGAAAAACATTAGAGAGAAAAGAAACAAAAGCAGAAGCTCTGTTTCTTGTATTTAAAAAAAAGGGGCCGTAGCCTGTGTTATAGAAATAGAGTTGCGTTCCTATCTAGAGAAATAAAAAAGTGTTGTTGCATTTGTTTTAAAGTAATATTTTATTTTAAAGTCCATACACGTTTCCAACAAGTGGTATCCGAGCTAAGGTTCTGTTCGAAAAAAATGGCGAATATGATGCAGCCCCAAATTCCAAAATTAACGACTACAAATTATGGAAATTGGAGTATTCAAATGAAGGTGTTACTCGGTTCCTACGATAACTGGGATATTGTTGAAAGTGGATACAACGAGCCCGAAGATGCTACCGCAGAAGCAGCTCTTCCGAGTGTCGAGAAGACGGTGTTAAAGGAGTCCCGGAAAAAAGATAAAAAGGCGTTGTTTACTATTTTTCAAGGTGTTGACGAATCAACCTTTGAAAAAATTTCTGAAGCCAAAACAGCAAAAGACGCATGGGAGATTTTGCAGAAATCATTCCAAGGTGTCGAAAAAGTTAAAAAGGTGCGGCTCCAGGTACTACGCGGCGAGTTCGAAAATTTGAAAATGAAAAGTTCAGAAAATATTGGAGAATTTGTTACGCGTTTGAAAACGGTGACAAATGAAATGAAAAGGAACGGTGAAAGTCTTGATGATGTTCGGGTGATGGAAAAGCTTCTACGTTCGTTAACACGAAAATTTGATTATGTTGTTACATCAATCGAGGAGTCAAAAGATTTGTCCAAAATTTCAATTGATGAGCTCGTAGGTTCTCTTCAAGCTCACGAATCACGGATGAACCAATATGATGATACAAATCATTTGGAAAAAGCATTGCAAAGTAAGGTGTCCATCGGTGAAAGCTCAGGCAATAGCAATTATGTTCGTGGAAGAGGTGGCTTTAGAGGAGGCTACCGAGGTGGACGAGGACGTGGAAGGCAACCATTCAATAGAGGCCAGAAAAGTGAAGGCTATCAGCCATCCGGTCGTGATCAAAATTTTAGAGGCCGAGGAAGAGGTGGATTCCAACAACGAGGTGATAAGTCTCAATTTCAATGTTATAATTGCAATAAATATGGTCACTTCAGTTATGAGTGTAGAGCACCAAAGGTGGAAGAAAGAAGTTATTTTACAGCAGCAAAAGAAGATAAAGATGTTGGCACTGCTATGTTCCTCACTTACAAAGGAGACGAGGAAAGCAAGAAGAATGTTTGGTATCTTGACTCAGGGGCCAGCAATCACATGACTGGACACAAAGATTTATTTACGGAGATAGATGAGACCGTCAGCGGAGAAGTTACTTTTGGTGACTCGTCAAAAATTTCTGTCAAAGGGAAAGGTACAATTACGATTGTGTCAAAAAATGGTGAGAAAAGGTACATAAATGATGTTTATTATATACCTGCTTTGAAAAATAATATCATCAGTCTTGGCCAACTTGTGGAGAAAGGATACAATATACAGATGGAGGATAATTCTCTCATCATCAGAAATCAGGTTCGAGAATTAATTGCAGATGTGGAGATGTCAAAGAATCGCCTGTTCACACTTGATATGCAGACGAAGGTGCAGAAATGCTTAAAGTCGGTCATTAAAAATGATTCGTGGTTATGGCACTTGAGATTTGGTCATCTTGGATTTTCTGGTTTGAAACTATTGTCAAAGACAAAGATGGTGGACAGTTTGCCAGAAATCAATGAACCAGAAAATTTGTGTGAAGCATGTGTCAAGGGGAAGCAACACAGACAAAGTTTTCCCGTTGGAAAATCATGGAGAGCTAGGAGGCCCTTAGAGATTGTTCACACTGATATTGCTGGTCCATTTGATATTCCATCACTAGGTGGAAATAGATATTACCTAACTTTTATTGATGACTTTAGCAGGAAAAGTTGGGTGTACATTCTGAAAGAAAAGGCGGAGGCTCTTGATAAATTCAAAGAGTTCAAAGCAATGACAGAGAAGCAAAGTGGTCATTATTTGAAGGTACTGCGATCAGACAGAGGAGGCGAGTATACTTCAAATCTATTCAAAAGCTTCTGCAGAACACATGGAATCAATCATCAGTTGACAACGGCATATACTCCTCAACAAAATGGCGTTGCAGAAAGGAAGAATCGCACTATTCTTGACATGGCAAGGAGCATGGTGAAAGCGAAGCACATGCCAAGAACTTTCTGGGCTGAAGCCGTGTTATGTGCTGTTTATTTGCTGAATCGTTGTCCAACAAAAAGTGTTAGAAACAAAACTCCAAATGAAGCATGGAGTGGTAGCAAACCATCAGTTGGACATCTCAGAATTTTCGGGTGCATTGCATATGCACATGTTCCCGATCAGAAAAGAAAGAAGCTGGATGATAAAGGCGAGAAGTGCATCTTTACCGGATATGACAAAAGGAGCAAGGCATACAGACTCTATAATCCCCTCACAAAGAAATTAATCATTTCTCGAGATGTTGAGTTCGATGAATCAGATTACTGGAGATGGAGCAAGGATGAAAGAAAAATTGCTGGTTTATTTTTCAATGATGATGATGATGACGGTGATGACTCCAACATTGAAGATGGCGGAGAAGATGATCCAACTCCTCCCCAAAGTCCAAATCAACAAACTCCTGCTTCAACACCATCGAGTTCAGGAAGCAGTAGTAGCAACAGTAGTTCAGGGGGAGCACCAAGAAAAATGCGGAGTCTGGATAATATTTATGAAGCAACAAGTCCGGTACAAACAACTTTTGATTATTCATTATTTTGTTTGATGGCTGAATGTGATCCAGTGACATTTGAGGAAGCTTCTGAAGAAAGCAAATGGAATAAAGCCATGGATGAAGAAATTGGTGCAATCAAGAAGAATGATACATGGGAGCTCGTAGATCTTCCAGAGGGACACAAAGCAATTGGTGTCAAATGGGTCTATAAGACCAAGACGAATCAAGAAGGCAAAGTGGAAAAGCACAAGGCAAGGTTAGTGGCTAAAGGCTACAAGCAAAGATATGGCATTGACTATGATGAAGTGTTTGCTCCAGTTGTACGAGTAGATACCATCAGACTTCTTACAGCCATTGCAGCTCAGAATCAATGGAAGATCTACCAGATGGATGTGAAGTCTGCATTCCTGAATGGTTATCTTGAAGAAGAAGTCCACATCGAGCAACCACCGGGATATATTCAGAAAGGCCAGGAAGATAAAGTCTACCGACTAAAGAAAGCTCTGTACGGGTTGAAGCAAGCCCCGAGAGCATGGAACACAAGGGTTGATGAATACTTTCAGAAGAATGGTTTTGTGAAGAGTCCATACGAACATGCACTCTACACAAAAACAAATCAAGGGGGAGATATTATGATCGTGTGCTTATACGTGGACGACATGATTTTTACTGGCAACAACCCTGGTATGTTTGATGACTTTAAGAAAGTTATGACTAACGAATTTGAGATGACAGATATTGGTCAAATGTCGTACTTTCTTGGAGTCGAAGTGAAGCAAAGCAAAGATGGGATTTTTATGTCACAGAAAAAATATGCAGAACAGATTCTAAGCAAGTTCAGAATGGAAGAATGCAAGCCAGTGAGCACGCCAGCAGAAGCAAGCATAAAGCTCAGAATTGATTCAACGAAAGAGACGGTAAATCCGACATTGTTCAAAAGTTTGGTTGGAAGTCTGAGGTACCTAACTTTCACTCGTCCCGATATTATGTATGCAGTGGGACTGGTTAGTAGGTACATGGAAAAGCCGAAGCAAGATCATTTCATGGCAGCTAAAAGAATTTTGAAATATATTAAAGGTACAATTAATCATGGTTTATTTTACACACATTCTCAAGATTCAAAATTAGTTGGCTATTCAGATAGTGATTATGGTGGTGATTTGGATGACGGGAAAAGTACTTCTGGATATGCTTTTCATATCGGTTCAGCGATATTTTCGTGGTCTTCGAAGAAGCAACAAACAGTTGCTCTCTCAACATGTGAGGCAGAATACATCGCAGCAGCAGCGTGCACATGTCAAGCTATGTGGCTAGGCTACATATTGGGCGAGTTAAGTCTTGTAAAGGAAGGTCCGGTTATAATTTATATGGATAATAAATCTGCTATCTCACTAGCGAAAAATCCAGTGTCACACAGTAGGAGCAAGCACATCAACATCAAATATCATTTTATTCGAGAACAAGTGAACGACAAGATTGTGGAGCTAGTACACTGCAGGACCGAAGAAAATTTAGCGGATATTTTTACAAAGGCATTGAAGCCGGATATATTTCAGGAAATGAAGAGAAAGCTCGGAATGCAAAATCGAGTTTGAGGGGGAGTGTTAGAAATTCAAACTCTTCCAGAAGCATTAAAAAACACAGCTGGGTTATAAATGGAGTAATATGAATGGAAGAAAATAAAAGCAGTAAACCCATGAAATATGGTAGGCTGAAATGTGTAATAAAGGTGGCAGTCAAATGCGTGTGTAATAAATTAAGGTGGTAATATTCAAGGTTCACTGCACCAGTTGTATCTCGTAACAGGGTACCGTAAAAAATGGTAGGCAACAGTTGAAGATGAGCTTGTGTTCACAAAAGAAGTCTGCAGCAGTTTCTTAGTACTACGTGCATACATGAATGTTACAATCTATCTATTACTTGATGTAGTTATAAAATGAAGGCTGCGTAGTCAATAGTCTATGTACTATTTATTGTTGTGATGTAAGTGATTAGATAAGCAGGCATTATGTAATCTATAAATAGCAGGGAGAGCAGCCTCATTTGTATGTAGCGAGTGGAAAAACATTAGAGAGAAAAGAAACAAAAGCAGAAGCTCTGTTTCTTGTATTTAAAAAAAAGGGGCCGTAGCCTGTGTTATAGAAATAGAGTTGCGTTCCTATCTAGAGAAATAAAAAAGTGTTGTTGCATTTGTTTTAAAGTAATATTTTATTTTAAAGTCCATACACGTTTCCAACAGAAACACCAATCTACATAGCTGCTGCAAGAGGGTACTTCGATATAGTGAAGATGATCTGTACAACTTGCACATCTGTATCTAATTTGGAGGGTCCTCGTGGTGGTAGTACTGCTTTGCACGCTGCTATTAAGAATCTCCACCAAGGTATGTAACAATTCAATGTATTAAATCCACGATTCACCAGGAAGAATTAAGAATTTTCAAACTATTCATATTCATATTAAATATTCAACAAGGAAGAATTTTATAATATTTTGAATATTAACTATGTTTGTTTGATAGAATCTTAAATATGGTATTTGTTCTGATACTTTCACTTTAATTCCTAAGCACCGAAGAAAGAAGATAGAGATGTGATGGGGATAATCATCGCCAAATATGCGAATACTTTAAAGGAGGTCGCAAATATAACTCAGAGGCAGATATATGAAGTTTCAGTTGGATTATTTAATAAAACTGATGATTATTAGTCTGAAGCCATTAATTTACAAAGCCACCGACAAAAAGCACACAGATATTGTCAAATTACTCACTCAAGTATACACAGCCTCAAGTACTCGAGTATATTCCATCTGGACTACTGCTGGGAGTTTTGATCAATATCATTTATGTAGAGATATGGCTAGCTTGATATCCGCTATTGAAGGCCGCCAAAGAGGTATGAAATATATACTACCATTTTACTATTTTATATGAAATTTAATCTAATTTCTTTATAGGGAATGTTAAATTAAAAACAACTTAATAAATTGGTTTATTTTTAAAATTATTCTAATAACTATAGTGTTTTTTTTCGAAATCACTAATAATTATAATGTTGACTTTATATGTTATTTCATATAAAATTAATATTAAATTAAGAAACAGTTTAATAAATTGCTTTATTTTAAGAAATATTCTGATAAGTGTAATATTGACTTTTATATATTATTTAATCAATTATTATTATATTTATGTTGTTTTACTTAAACCTCACTTCACTATCATTTTCTTGATCCGCATATATAGTACACATATTTTTTTCTTAATATTTATATATGTTAAATCCATACACAACATTCTTATTTCTTAGTATGTTATTTGTATTATAGTATAGTATATATAATATATATATAGAGAGAGAGAGAGAATGTTCACCAGTGATATTCAACCAACCCATCTCATACCATTAAACAAACAAATTAACGGCTGAGATTAAAAAATAAAAAATACACATACGCTTACGTATGCTCTATAATAGTACATATATATTTTTTTATTTCCCATTTTATCCATTAAAACATATGCTCTATTATATGTCTCTAAAATAAATAAAATAATAATAAATTTTAATAAATAATAATAAATTATAATAAATAATTTCAATAGTAATAATTTTTATCTAATCTTTTTATGCTTTGTAAGATATACGAAAAATATATTTATATTTAATATTTTTAAAAATGTTGTTTTTTGATATAAAAATTTTAAATTCAAATTTTTATAAAAGAATTTCAAAATATTATGTATAAATAATATTTTTTAAAATATTATTATACGTGTAAAAGTCAAATTAATAAGAGATGGAAGTATTCTTTTACAATATTTTTTAAATATATTTTAATATTTAAAATATAATTTTACTAATAGTACATATATAATGTAGTTATATATTATACATAATGCTAAATTTGAAATTTATTTTCTTTTTAACTTAACTCAATGCTCTATATATAAATTTAATAAATTAATATATATAATATACACAGTTCCACTTTAAAAGTTTCGTTTTATTACACGAATTCAAATAATTTTTTTATGTAATACAAAATTTATTGTTCGAAATTAATTTATTTTAAATGATTAGAGTTTTAACTAATTCATCATATATTTTATGTCATTATATAATATCAATTATTCCATTTTTTAATCAAATATTTTTTATTTCGACTCTATATTTTTATCCAAATATATTATTTAATACATTTAATCTTATACTTAATGTCGCATTTTTTAATCTATCTACATATTTAAAAGTATTCGATTAATAAAATATTTAAAATTTATAATAGACAATTGTATATGTAAATATACACAAATTTTATATATTATTGGAGAGATATGAGTAAAACAATCATTTATTATAAATAAAATTATATTTCTTATAGTTTAATATTTTTACACTTATTTTAGCTTTTTATTAAAGTTATTAATATTAGATGGCAAAACATTTAATGCACACAATTAATAAAGTAACATGAATTTTCTTCATTTAAATAACTAAGGATATAAGAGTAATATTACTCGAATAAAATGACTCATGATTCTTTATGAATAAAATGTCTCATTCACTTATCCTTGTTCTCTTATTATATATATATATAATATAATATAAAGGATCCCACTAATCTTAATTTTTCATTTTTCCAATCATGCCCTCAATTAAATAACTCATTCAAACTTATTAAGGTTATTTATTTAAGTAATTTTCTAATTCACCACTTATCTGTACCCAATCTAACAACTAATTATATTGGTCCCACTACTATGTAATGTGATTTCAAAATTAAAATTTTAAGAATACTTTATATGTATAAATATAATATACATATCAAATATATTCTTTTTAAATTTTTTCTTCTTAATCTCATTAAAAAATCAAAATTAATTATCATTCCAATATATTTTACATTTTTTTACTATTAAAATGATACAAATATATGTATAAAAAGTGAAAAACTAAGTAAGATATCCACAAGAGT
This sequence comes from Oenanthe sinensis, assembly GCA_028671895.1. Lineage (NCBI taxonomy): Eukaryota > Viridiplantae > Streptophyta > Magnoliopsida > Apiales > Apiaceae > Oenanthe > Oenanthe sinensis. Next base: position 4,601,356 of record CM053796.1, on the reverse strand, counting down.
ATAAACACTCTATCTACAAAATATTTTAAATATATGTGGGAGCTTTATACATATGCGGGATTAAAATTTATATATTATATAAGTAAAAATATTAACGCTCCATAAATAATTTATACGCGGATATGGAAGAGAAATTAATATATATATTTCAAATTAAGAATACTAAGATAGTGAATATTTGTATGTGTTATTTTAGAATTAATAAATCTATATTGTTTTGATTTTTAAAAAATGTGACATTTGTGCGAAATATATTATAATAAATTAAAACGAATATTTTTTCCAAAAAATAAGAATAATATTATTGTTCACAATTTCAATAAATATATATAAACGAATAATATATAAAACTTTAAAAATAATAAAATACATTCAAAAGTGTTAACTTCTCTCACAATTTTTTATATTTATGCCGGAGTTGTATATATACATCAGACAAAAAAAATTATACATAACATGAGTTAATATATAAAGAGAAAAAGGAACCTAAGTTACATCTTAGGTAATTTCCTAAGATTCTAGTACAAAATAATAGTATATTAATAAAATTTTAAATTAATCATGATTTTACAAAAATACCCTTCCCATGTTTTGTATATAAAACCTATGTATCTCATGTAACTTACCTAAGATATATCTTAGGCTCCCTAATGTCATATATAAAACAAATAAAATTTATATTTTTAGCTGATAAAAAATACATATATATAATTTGAAAAAATATATAATAATAAATATATATGAATAAAGAGAAACAATCCAAAACCTTAAAATTATATTTTAAATAACTTTTTCGCATATCCAATCGTAGAGCGGAAGATATTATGTAAAATAAGGATGTATACAAAATTTTGTAAGATATTTTTAAGAGTATAAACACTCCGTTTACAAAAATTATAAATATATGCGAGATCGAGTTTCACACATATACGAGATAAAAATTTATATATAATATGAATAAAAGAATTAACAATACCTATATAATTTATATGCGGGGTGTAAATGTGCTAACGATTTGTTGTAGTAGTCAGAAATATATATATTTGATTTTTGACGACATGCTCAAGAAATTAACCATAATTGTGATTTCATACAACTCTTTAATAATAAATCATTATAAAAAATTCACAAATCTACAATCTCAAATATAAAAACACACTAAAGAAATGATAAAACCTAAAAACTACCCAATAAATAGGTAGACAAACTCTCAATAATGAGAAATACTTATTAACTAAAAATAAATTTAAAAAAAAAACAAGAAATAAGGGTTTAATTATCATCATCTAAATGGGTGATGAGAGTCCCAAACCAATATATAAATTAGAGTTTTTTTTATAAAGTGAGGGAAGTTAGAGAGATAAAAGATTCTTCCTAAATTGATAATAATTAAATGACTAAATATCTGTTAGCCGAATATATAATTAAATATTGATATTATCATGTTATCGAAAAATGCCGTGCAAATAATAATTATGATAACTTTAACCTTTTATAAATATATAGCATATTAATAGAATCAAAATTAATATTTTTTGATATCAAAAAATAAAAATACATATAATATAATGAAGAAAAATTTTAATGTCCATCATAGCGGACAAAAAAACCTTGTTTATTATAAATGGCAAGCAGGGCAGTGCAGTACATTTCTACCATGTTATACGTACAACGTGCACAATTATACTAGTTACATGTTGATAATTGTTACTCTCCCTGTGCCAAGCAATTATTTACGCTTTCTTTTTTTGGATGTACCACTTAATTATTTACATTTCAAAACTTTTTAAAAATAGTAAATTTTTATATTATAAAATTTACTCTCATCCACTACTTTTCTCCACCTTTTCAAATCTATCAATTAAATAGCAATTGACCCACCATCTTACTTTTTTTCTGTTTCATCCACTTTTCTTTTTCTTTCATACTATTTTATATAATTTTCTTAACCTCCGTGTCCAACCCAAATGTAAACAACTAGTTGTGACAGGATAAAGTAATAATTCTTTCATGCTTCTATAATCTCACATATTATAGTTACATATAGGAGTATATAGTTATACCAGTCCTCTAAAATTAATAATCATTATTCAGCTAACTTCTGCTACAAAAAATCCTACTCATATTGTATATGGATATATGTGGTCGTATAGTACATAAATACATTATTTGTGATTTTATTGTGAACTAGCATTAGAGCCCGTGCAAGACACGGGACTCGTGTGAATTCTCGTATTTGAACGTACTTTAGTAAATGCCATAAATTGTAGAAACAAATATATGAATAATGGTGATTGTTTGCTGCATTATTTTATAAATAGTATGTGTTATATTTTTTATTTTCTAAAACTTACCTCAAAGAATATTAATATGTGCTTAGATAAAATAAATTAAGCACTTTATTCATAGCAATGTGTCTTAAGTAGTAAACTAGTTACACGTTTTATACATAAATTATATATAATTTCATTTTATTGATATAGAGAGTAATTCATAGGGATAGTTTTTGCAACTTAAGTAGTCTGCTGCCTCTTTGCCATCATGGTTACTGGATTTCATACTTATTACTGGAGTCTGCATGAAATCCAAAGATTAATGATCGTGCTATAACTTCATTTCATTTTAACATTTCATCAAACAAGTAGCGTGCGAGCTTCCATAACAATTCAATTTGCGAGATGAATTCACCCTATTAGAGGCCTATAACTTGCGCATCAAATGACTAAACACCTAATTGAAGAGAGTGCTCTAGAAGAGCTAATATTCAGAATTCTTTCCTTTTCTTTCACCAAGAGCTTAACCGGTGAAAGTTCATGATATCAAGAATCTTATTGATTTCTCAAGGCAGGGTTTGGACAGTTACATCCAGAAATGTGAAGACTGAAGAGGTACATCAAATTAAATAGTCAAGAGAAAAATAAATTTGCTTGCGTGGGAATAAGGCTTGTAGTCAGGTCTAAATGAGCATTTGGTTGTAATAATTGTATCATGTAGGGATATAGTAGTATTTTCATATGGAATGGTGTTCTCCTATAATAGATATAATAGAAGTAGATGCAATTAGGCTCGGGATGTAGAAGGGTAAAATGGGTTTTTCATGTAGATTTAATTTGCTCAGGAGCTGGGTTTGGAGTCAGGTTTAAACCTGATGTTCTCCTATAAGATATTCCATAACAATTCAATTTGCGAGATGAATTCACCCTATTAGAGGCCTATAACTTGCGCATCAAAAGACTAAACACCTAATTGAAGAGAGTGCTCTAGAAGAGCTAATATTCAGAATTCTTTCCTTTTCTTTCACCAAGAGCTTAACCGGTGAAAGTTCATGATATCAAGAACCTTATTGATTTCTCAAGGCAGAGTTTGGACAGTTACATCCAGAAATGTGAAGACTGAAGAGGTACATCAAATTAAATAGTCAAGAGAAAAATAAATTTGCTTGCTGGGGAATAAGGCTTGTAGTCAGGTCTAAATGAGCATTTGGTTGTAATAATTGTATCATGTAGGGATATAGTAGTATTTTTATATGGAATGGTGTTCTCCTATAATAGATATAATAGAAGTAGATGCAATTAGGCTCGGGATGTATAAGGGTAAAATGGATTTTTCATGTAGATTTAATTTGCTCAGGAGCTGGGTTTGGAGTCAGGTTTAAACCTGATGTTCTCCTATAAGATATAAAGTAGATTACTACATGGCTGCTTCTCTCAATTAACTATTCAATGGAGTTGAAATATTTTCTTATCTGCGGGATAAATACGTGATTTTTTTTTGTTTACTCCTGTTTGACATAATTTATGTATTTTGATCAATATGTGATAAATATTTTCTTTTCAGAAGAATCTATACAATGCCTCTTGAGAGATTACAAACGCCTTGTAAGTTTTAGTGACGATGAAGGATGGACACCACTTCACTATGCAACTTATCACGAATTAGTTTCAATATTTGAAACCATCATTCAAGTGCAAAAAGATGTTGGACATCCATTTGTGTATGGAGATAAGCTAGGTATCAACGCCACTTCATATAGCAGCCGAATATGGATTTACTTCTACACTTATACGACTTATGAAATTATGGCCAGCTTCCTCTTCTGCATACACAGCTGTTAATAAAAATGGTCAGAATATACTACATTTAGCGGCGGCTGAAAATAGAAAAGAGATGGTACAAGGTATTTTGGAATATTGTCCGGAAAAGTATAAGGAAAGTATTTTTAAACAGAAAGATGCTAGTGGCAATACACCTCTCCATCTTCTTATTTCTCATGGTTGTTTCATTCCGGAACTCATAAAACACAAAGGACTTACAACAGCAAAAAACAATGATAATTATACTCCTCGGGACATGCTGTATTGTAAAGATGAGATTGTTGCTGATCAGGTACGTAGAAAACTTCTTTTTTTTTTTGTCTAATTTATGGAAACTAGTTTTTGATTCTATATTAGCACAATCATATTATAGATCGAGGATCATGTTTCAAACTATAATTATCAATTGTTCGTTGTCCTCTATATATATGTAGGTGCAAATTAAAATTGCACTTGATGATGTCCAGACTATTAAGTCAGCTTGGAAGTTTTGGGGTAAAAGCATGAAGAAGAAAACGGTTATTTGGGATAGCGCAGTCCCCCTAAGTAAACGAGACAGAAAAGATGTAACATTTGATGCTGGTAAAAAAAGGTTGATGGATGAAAAGTATAAACAGATGAAAAAAGTATAAATCCAGGACCAACACCCAGATACTTGTTACTGCACTTATAACTACAGTAACTTTCACGGTAGGATTTACTATGCCAGGTGGTCTCCGCCAAAGTGGAGGAAAAGATGAAGGATTGGCGGTTCTTTCTAAAAAGAAAGTTTTTAATGCATTTATGGTATTGGATGCATTAGCTCTACTGCTATCAACATCTTCATTGTTCTTCTACTTTCTTGAATCTATGAATGATGATCCTCAGCAAGTGGCAAAACTCAATGATGCATCAACTGTGCTCAACATTGTTTCTGTTATGGCTATGATGTTGACTTTTATTACAGGAACACATGTGGTGTTATCCGACTCACCAGCTCACGCCATCACCGTTTGCATCATCGGCTCCCTCTTCTTTCTTCTTATTATAACTATTTTATTGATCAAAATAGTATATGATCGTCAAGTGAAAAAAAGGAACAAAGATTAAGTACGCCTGTTGTTATTTCCATGTGCTTTTATGAATTTCTAAGTTTTCATGATTTGCTCATGCCCCAAAGTTTGTAGTTGCCAAAAATCAAGTGATCAATATTGATATGTCATGCAATATTTTGTACCTACTACATGTTTACAAGAGTGTTAATGATCTCGATTAATTATAATAAAATAGTAATAAATATAGTATCAAGACTGTGAAGTTTTAATTTAGACTTCACTAGATGTGTTTTTAGTTCTTTCTAAAGTATAAATTACAGATTCTTCATCATAAAGCAGGAAAAGAAAAACGAGGATTTCAACTCTCTATCAAATAAAAGTTACATTATAAGTTGGAAGCAAAACTACCATGTTCCTTCTCTCTATTTAGTTCATACCTCAGTATTCAAAAATATGACTAAAGTTGATCAATTCTGTACACTTTGTACTACGAATTTTTATTTAATTTTAGCTTATTTAATTCTATTGTTCAAGAGCTCCGTACTATATATTTTTGAAAATTATCCCTTGTTTCGTCTAATTTAACCGGAATTATATTATTAAAATGATTTTGTTAATTTCGTAATGTCCTCCACAATGATAATGCTAATTTGTAAATTTCTACAAAATTTTTATATCCGACACCATGGTATTCAGAAGAAAGTATATATAATCCAGTTATATATCATTTATCAATATGTATAACCCAATTCAATACATAAAAATAAAAAAATATTAAAAAATTAAGCGTGTGAGATGTTTGATGTTTTTGTGTGAGATGTTTTCGAACATTTTGATAGATAGATTAGGTTACTTGATTTTTTCGTGTTATTTGATGATCCTGCATTGTTTGCTTGCGGTGTGTTTGTGTGTGTTATGTTGTTTGAACTATTGAGTATACATATGCTGATCAATAGCTATAACAAGGATAGTCAGTAAGCCAGGTAGTGATGGTTATACAAATTTTGTGTAATCGATAGCTATGATAAGCCTATCTTCTCTGATGGTGGCTGGACACCATGAGTATCTTCTCTGATTGTTTTTTTTATAACAATCACTATTATTAACTCATTTAATGAATTAATAACATAATTGAAAATTCGAAAAAAATACCTTCTTGTATGGTACATATCTGACCTCGTAAAGATCCAATTCGGTCATTAATCATGGACCGAAATTTCTCCTTAAGAGTACATAACAAAACCATGTGGTCTCCTATGAATAAATCCATCTATAAAACTAATTAAAATTTAACTATTATCGAAATTTGAATAAACAAATAAAATAGATACCTAAAAAATGATCTTATACTTAAAAAAATTAATATTTTAGAAAATAAAAATTTGAAAATGATTTGACTCATATAAATACATATACAGAATAAAATAATATTTTATGATTACAAATTAAAGTATGACTAAATTGTCATACTAGCATTAAAATAAATTTCGCAAATATTTGGTTCAATTTTCTTTACTAATTATCATAATTATATCATAATAATGTCAAACAGAAGTTAATTCATTTGTAACATGTAGATCACAATCGTATTAATATCATAGATTAATTAATAATTTAAAATTTCAAAGAACTGAAATAAAATCAATTCTCTATAAATTAATAAATACGAAATTAAAAAATAAATTATAATAACATGGTAATGTTGCTGTTTTCAGGGATGTTGGTACGGTTGGGATGTCTTCCATTTCTTTTTTAGCTTCAAGAATTTTTAAATTCTGTGTGTTAAACGTCAGGAAACAAATAAGCTAATTTTGTTTTTAGGATGTTATTTGTTTTCCAACGTGGTTGTCGGCAATTGGGGTTTGTCTCTTGTTCTATTTAATAAAAACTCATATTTGTTCATAAAAAATAACATCATTCTAAAAACAACAAAAAATAGTTGGCATGCTTACTGTTGCCCGATATAAAACATTTATGTCATACTCTAATACTTTTAAATTTATCATTTTTCATTTAACTGCCTGCTCTGACACCAATTATTGCCCAGATAATGAAGCTATTACAGAAGGGGGGTTGAATGTAATAGTACCTAATAATCGATCAAAAACACAAGTATGTAAAAAGAAACACTGCTTTGTATTAACTTTGATGAACTTAATACAAAACTCTCTCATGACAAACAAAGTTCTTAAGAGCTGCTAGGTTATGAGAAATATAAGACTTGAAAGATATATATTATGTTAACCTATCTCTGTGTTTCTATAGACACAGTTACAGTTCAATTATCAAAACAGATTATGAAAATAATAGCTTCAATAAGGCAATAAACTTGTATTAGGATTCCTTCTTCACTATCCTAATCATATTCTGATTTGTCTTGCTTCTTCAAAAACTCTGATTGATAAACTCTGTCGGTTGTTTATTATCTGATTTGAGCATTCTCTGTTAGAGTAAACTTTGATTGAGTATTCTCTGATAGAGTAAACTCTGACCGACAGCTTCCCATTCTCTGATGACGTCAACAAATTCTGTTTTTGTATTCTCTAACAACATCAGTGTTTATTTTCTAACAATCTCCCCCAATTTATGCTTTGTTGAGTAAAGCATAAATTTCACTTATGATATCATAAATATGAGGACAAATGCATCAGAGCTTGAATCTTCCTTTTTGACTTAAATATTTCTATATGAGAAGTCTTCTTTCAGAAATTGATCTAACAGTTTTTTCTCAACATTCTTTAACAAATCAACTAGCTTCCCCTTCAATTATTTCATTTGCTCAAAAGAATCATCAATTTGTTGTATAGCAGCTCTCAGATTGTATATTGAAGTTCTTTCCATCCTTTCATCCAAAGGAATGCAACAGGCCTTCTTATCATCAGGATTTAAAATAAGTGTAGGAATACCTAACACCATCTTGACCCTTGCATCTCTCTTTGTCATTGCTTTCTCAGTGTCATCTTTAAGTACATACCCTGGTTGATATTCTTCAGAGTTTATCATCAGTAGTCTTTCATTCTTTTTCTTTTCATTGATAACTCCTTCTAGAATCTTCACCCACCTGGAAGTAGCTTCATTTTCATCATTGAGTACATAAAGAACATGTTCAAGTTCTTTAGAAGCTTTGTGGATCAGATCTTCCTGAGCTATTTTCAAAAATCTCCCATTCTCCAAGAAATATAAAAGCTTCTCCTTTGCTTGAGCACCATCAAAGATATCCTTAACAATGTTCACAAAAATTAATTTGTCCAGATGTTTTTGAGATAGATCTTTCTCAGGCTTGTCTTTCAATGAGAAGGGATCTCTGAATGTGTTTGCTTCACCCCTGTAGACTTTGGCTTGTGAGTCACCAATACCACCTTTGTTTTTACCAAGTCTGGTATTGAGAGTCAGAGTTTGAGTTTTTATCTACAGAGGATCAGACTTTTTTTTCCTGATCAGATGTTGTTGTTGTTGTTCTTCTTCCTCATCATCAAAACTAGATCCACCTGGGATAAATGTTGTTCCTAACATAGTGAGAGGAGTTCTTGATGTGGCTGGAGCTTTTTGCTGAATTCTTGAGATTGACCTTGTTTGGATTATAGGAGTTGGTTTTGCTTGAATGATTGGCTTTTGAATTTCAACAGGCTTAAGAGCTTCAATAGGTTTGGTTTGGACAAGCTTAGGTGCAATCTTCTTTTGTTGAACATGTGTCTTCTTTTGTGTTGAAGTTTTCTTCACATACTTTCTCTTTTTCTGGACTTTAGCATTGTCAATACCAGATTTCTTCAATTCCTCTTCAACAACAACTGGATCAATTCCCGGATTTTCTTCTTCAAATAGCTTTCTTGCCAGTTCTGCATCTTTTAGATTTTGTTCTTCTATCTTCTCAAGCTTCTCTTTTTCTTCAAGCTTTTTAGTTAACTCTATGTTAGCATCCATCAGAGTTTACTTTTTATCAGAGTTTACCCCTGAAGTAGATGGAATCAGAGTTTGAGAAGCTGTCAGAGTTTGTCCAGTGATCAGAGTTTGTTGAGTCTTCAAAGTTTTCTTTACATCCTTATGACTCCCTTAATCATCATCATTTTTATCATCAGATTTTATCACTGCATCTTCCTTGCATTTGTCTTGAGAAACTTTTTCCCCCTTTCTGGTATCATTGGCTCTTCTAATTGTTAAGATGTCAATAATAGTATGTAGCATACCTTGCATAGAAGTCACAACAGTAGTAAGATTGTCAACTTTGACTTCCAATGAATCATATTTTGTAAAAACATTCTTGAGCTTCAATTCTAGAGAATGGTGAGAAGAGGAGACAGCAGTTTCAATAGTAGCAGAAGTTTTGTTGACAGATTCCTTTAGATCACAAACTTCATTGTGAAGACCTTTGGTTAACACAGTAGTTGCCTTAAGAATAGTCTTCATTTCCATAGAATTTAGTTCAGAATCTGCTTTGTCAATCAAGTCATGTACATGAGGCCATGAGATTTCTTCATTTGAAAATTTCCAAGACATGTCCCAGACCTTTTGTCTGTGAGATGAGAGAAGTTCTTCATTAGATGGCCCTGCTGTGGAACTGAAATCCCTCTTGACACCTTCTACATCTAGAGCAGCTTCAATTTCACCCTTGAGGGTTTCTACAACCATATAATCAGGATAATCCATTCTTAATCATTCATGTGCATCATGTGAATTGATAGGCCACCTTTTTGAGTTGTATCTTTGAGTGTAGGAGATTGACAAATCTGTGACTTCTTCGTCAGCAAAAATTGGCTCATCAGAGTCTGTGTCCTCCCCATCAGAGTTTATGACTTGGTCAGAGTTTGGCAAAACAACAGAGTTTGCAGTGACAGATAAACTCTAAGTACCTGCAAAAGTAACAGAACAACCTAAATCACTCTAATTTTTTAAAGTAATCTCATTACTTCTCACTTCACACATATCATAACTTTTAATAGTTAGATTTTGTTCACTAGAAGTAACTAACTTCTTTCTCAATTCTACTTCTCCTTTTTCTAGATTCAGTATCTGCCTCTCATTATTAATTCTTTTTTTCACACATTTTACCTCAGTCTCACATGAAAGGCTCAAATCACAGTGTCCTACAGAAATGAGAGGTGGCTGAGAAAGGATGTCTATAATCACATGAATAAGGGTGTCCTTTTTAGGACTATCCATGGTCATCCCAGCAGTAAAAGTAGGAAATATAAATTCTGAACTTATCAAATCAGAGAATGTAAATTCTGAAGAAAAGTCAGAGTATATACCTTGAGTATTTGTTGATGTGGAAGGAGTCTCCGTAGGCTGTGCAGAAATTGGTTGCACCATGATAGCATCAAAAATAGCCAAGGGATTAGTCTCAAAGTTTGAATTCTCAGCATTTGCAGCAGTAGAATCAGAGTTTGTCTTCATCTTTATTTCTTGATCTGCAATAAAAAAATTGGTGATTGGTTCTTGTGTGATCTGAGTCATATCAACAGCTGCTTCACCATTTTGAGGTGAAGGTTCTTGTGGGCTTGACTCTGCGAGAGATTGACCTTCAGCATCAGTAACAGTAGGATCTTCTTTCATAAATGTAGTGCCTTCATCCAAACTTTGATTGGATGGTTCTTGTGTAGCTGGGGCCTTAACAACTTCTTCAACCCTTTGAGCTGAAGGTTCTTGTGCGTTGTACCCCTGATCCATGCTAGCTTCATTTGCTAGAAGTATGGCTTCTGTTATACTTTGAGCAATAGGTTCTTGTGTGTCTGACCCTTCGAAGACTGCTACCTCACTTTGAAAGGCAGGTTCTTGTGTGTCCTGGCCAAAAGATACTATCTTTTTCTTCTTTCTTGTAAACTGCTTTGAAATTGGAGAGACTAGAGTTGATTCATACTTCTTTTCTTCCATCTCCTTCCTTACTTCTTCTACCAACTCCCTTACTCTTTCATATGATATCTCCTTGATAATTTGCTTAGAGGAATGAATAGGAGAGTCAGAGATTGTCACTGGAACAACTTCCTCTACAGTGACATATAACCCATCTTTCAAATAATTGTGTTGTCGCTCTTGTTCAGCCTTGAGCCAAAGATGAGTCAACTACCCCAAATTTTTCCTGCAGACCGTTTTGTCAATAGTAGCCCCCAGTCTAATACGTTCACGGTTATAATGAGCAACATTTGTCTACCAATCAGCTTTTGACTTGACATTTCGAAGAATCATGTTCTCAATTTGAACTGGCAATCCAGGTTCCTTCCAAGGAATATTTCCCTTCCAGCTACGCTATGCTTCATCAGATTTTATCAAGTCTTCAGAGTTTAGATATTGAGATTTTGGGTGATCAGACTGATTATGACATCAGAGTTTAGCAATTTGTCAGAGTTTAGTGCTGTATCAGAGTTTAACTATTCAGTGTTTGCAACATCAGAGATTGCAGCCTTGACCAATCTTCTCTTCTTCTTTTTCATCTCAGATATGAGATTCACTGTGAATGGCTTCATGAAAGGTGCAGGAGGAATCTTAGAAGCCTTCTTAACAATTTTCCTCTCAGGAAAAACAAACCCTTCATCAGAATTTGTATCTTCGTCAATTAATTTCCTTTTCTTAGAAGAAGATTCTTTTACTGATTTTCCATTCCTTTTGCTTGTGCCTTGTTGAGAGGTTTGTTTTACAACTACAGTCTTTTGGGAGACTGTAGAGGTTGACAAAACTGTTGAAAAAATAGTGTTTGGTGGGTGGCTTGGGTTAGAATCAGAGGGTGTTAAACTCTGATCCATAGCCACATATAAGAAATTTCTTCCATACATGGTAGGCATTCTATGATTTAAGAGAAGTCTGACCCATGTGGGATAAAAGAGAGGAGAGAGATTACCTTTCTTTGAATCTTTCCTTGAGAGATCAGCAAAAATCCTCTTATTCATACAGAAACTAGCTAAACTCTAATCATTCTCAAAATTTATATTAGGCAATAAATGGCTAGAAATCAACTGTAAAAATCTAGCAAAATAAACAGTATGAACATCATTTTCAATTTTTCTAGCTAATTGCCTAATAATTAAACAAGAAAAATTAAAATTAAAATTATGGGTAAGAGAATACCCAATCTATTGAGATAGTTGTGGAATGACATCAAAGTTTGTGCATTTGGCAGTGAAAGCCCTTGTAATGCAGTCAAAGAAGAAGTTTCATTCTCTTCTCAAGTGGGGTTTTGTCAAACTTCCCAACTTAGATAGGCTTCCACCATAGCCTATTTCTCTGAAAAATGTTTGATTTGATCATTTCCAACAAAATCATCATATACAGCCACTTCTGGAAGATGAAGGGCATGTCTTACCACAACAGGAGTAATCGAATGCTTGCCATTGCATTGAAATGTGATGATGGGCTCCTCATCATCACCAGCATCATTAAACTTTGTTATTGACCAGATTTTGATAAGAGATTGAGCAGAGAAGTTTGTGGGTTCTTGAAGAGCATACCCAATATAGCTTTATTGTAGAAAATCTTGGATTGCATGAAAATCCTGTGTAGTATAAGCCTTATTCAAAAGTGAGATGAAGTTAGTAGTAGCGAAGGTATAGTTTTGAAATAAAAGTCCTTTGGATGCCATTGAAACACAGAGATATGCAGATATGAAGAATTAGGGAGAGAAAATGAGAGAGAGAAAAATAGGAATAACAGATGCAGATGAATAATTCAAAGTGAAATAAAATGAATTAAACTTTTTCATCTCATTTGCTAATAGAATATAGTGGGACACGTTGCATGAATTTATTGGAAGATTAATGAGTAGTGCAATTCTCAAAATACAACAGGTGTATGTGTATCTGTGTATAGATATGAATCGTTTTTCGTGAGACACACGCACCCAATTACTAGTCCAATCAAAGAATAAAAATTACGATGTCACAAAATAAGATATGATGTCATAAATAAAATCTCAGAGTTTAGCATATAATCAGAGTTTATAGTAGTCATAGTTTAATATTTACTATCAGAGTTTACCACATACTTTGACAGAGTTTATCATAAACATTGATAGCATGTGATCATCAGATTTTAGATGCTTCATTGATTAGAGTTTAATCCATTTTCCATCAGAGTTTACCACATACTCTAATTGTCTGCTACTTGCCATTTGGAGTTGAGCCACTTGTCACCATCCTTAATTCAGATAACAATCTTGTAAAAGTTACTTCACACAGAGTCTTGGTATTTGCTAATTATTGATCTGTGGGAACAAAATACATTTCAATTGTTCCTTCATCTACATGTTCCCTTATGAAATGATATCTGATACTGATGTACTTTGTCAAAAAATGTTGAACCGGATTTCCTGTGATTGCAATAGCATTTTGGTTATCACAATAAATATGATTTTTTGAAAAATTCAAACCATAGTCTAATAGTTGATTTCTCATCCACAAAATCTGTGCACAGCAGCTTCCAGCAGCTATATATTCAACCTCTACTGTTGATGTTGAGATTGATTTCTGCTTCTTGCTTTGCCATGAGACAATTCTTCCACCTAGAAATTGACAACTGCCATTTGTGCTTTTTCTGTCAATTTTATATCCTGCAAAATCAGCATTTGAATATCCTATTAATTTAAAGTCAGACTCTCTAGGATACCATAAGCAAAGATTGATAGTGCCCTTGAGATATCTGGAAATTCTTTTAACAACAATCAAATGAGGTTCCCTTGGATTTGCCTGAAATCTTGCACATAGACAGGTCGCAAACATAATATCTTGTCTACTTGCAGTCAAATAGAGAAGAGATTCAAGCATGCCTCTGTATGCTGTAATATCTACAGGCTCTCCAGAATCCTGATCAAGCTTGGTTGCAGTAGCCATGGGAGTTAATGCAGATGCAGAGTCTTGTATTTGAAACTTAGTGAGTAGATTCTTTGTATATTTAGACTGATTTATAAAAATTTCTTCCTCAATCTGTTTCACTTGTAACCCTAGAAAATAACTCAATTCTCCCATCATGCTCATTTGATACCTGGACTTCATTAGGTTTGAAAATCTTTCACAGAGTTTCTCATTAGTAGAACCAAATATAATATCATCAACATATATTTGAACCAATAATAAATCTTTACCTTGAGTTCTATAAAACAAGGTTTTATCAATTGTACCTCTTGTGAAACCACTTTCAAGTAGAAATAGAGCCAGAGTTTCATACCATGCTCTTGGTGCTTGTTTGAGTCCATATAAAGCTTTATCCAGTCTGTAGATATGATTTCGATATTTTGGATTGACAAAGCCAGGTGGTTGTTCCACATAAACCTATTCTTCAAGTTCTCCATTTAAAAATGCACTTTTAACATCCATATGGTAGACCTTGAATTTCTTGTGTGCAGAATAAGTAAGAAAAATTCTGATTGCTTCAAGTCTATCTACAGGTGCAAAGGTTTCATCATAATCAATACATTCCTGTTGAGAGTAACCTTTGACAACTAGTCTTTCTTTGTTCCTTATAATAATTCCATCAGAGTCTGTCTTGTTCCTAAACACCCATTTTGTGCCAATAACTGATCTGTTCTTTGGCCTTGGAACTAGGGTTCAAACTTCATTTCTTTCAAACTCATTTAATTCTTCATGCATTGCAGTAACCCAATCTGTATCCTTCAAAGCATCTTCAACCTTCTTTGGTTCTGTTTGAGAAAGAAAACTATGAAATAGACATTCATTCTGAGTAGCTTTCCTTGTTTGTACTCCACTTTCTAGATCATCAATAATTAAATCAGGTGTGTGACCTTTCGTCCATTTTCTTGGATGTGGAAAATTTCTTGAACTAGATGTTCCCCCATGATTTGTACCTTCATAGAATGATTCTTCTGTAAATGTTGATCCTCCCCCTAAAGTTGTGCTTACATCAGTGTTTGATGACTCAAAGTTTATGCTCAGAGTTTGAGTGATTAGTGTTTGTGGTCTCAGAGTTTGATTGATCAGAGTTTGTGTTTGTCAGAGTTTGGTCAGACTCTGATATTTTAATA
This sequence comes from Oenanthe sinensis, assembly GCA_028671895.1. Classification (NCBI taxonomy): domain Eukaryota; kingdom Viridiplantae; phylum Streptophyta; class Magnoliopsida; order Apiales; family Apiaceae; genus Oenanthe; species Oenanthe sinensis. Next base: position 4,586,267 of record CM053796.1, on the reverse strand, counting down.
ACTATGTTTTGTTCTCCAATATCAGTAAATGGTTGAAGTTGTTCCGCCTCAATATGTGCACAGTCTTCAATTACTGTTTCAATTATTTCTGAATCAGAGTTTAAGGAATAAGTATTTTTCTCATCAGAGTTTACCTCATCAGAGTTTAGTTCATCAGAGTTTGAGATCTGCAATTCATTTTCAAAACTCAGAGATTCTTGAGCATCTTCATCATGTAACTCAACTATTTTTCCTTTATCAAATGAGACATTAATAAATTCTATGACTGCCATTGTCCTTAGATTAAACACTTTGAATGCCCTTGAAGAAGTTATAAAAGTTATTGCATATCCAACAAAAATACCTTCATCAGCCTTGAGTTCAAATTTCTTCAACTATTCAGGATGTGTTTTGAGAATAAAATACTTGCTTCCAAATATGTTAAAGTATTTTACATTTGGCTTCCTTCCCTCCATTGATTCATATGGAGTCATTCCATGTTTATTGATCAAAGTGCAATTCTGAGTATTGCATGCAGTGTTCACAACTTCTGCCAAAAAATAAGTAGGTAGCTTTGCTCCTTCCAACATTGTTCTAGCAGCTTCAATAAGAGTCATGTTCTTCCTTTCAACTACACCATTCTATTGAGGTATACCATGTGCTGAAAATTGTTGAATAATTCCTTTTGTTGAGCAGAACTCCTCCATTGCAGAATTCTTAAACTCTGTTCCATTATCACTCCTTAGATTCTTTACTTTATGTGGTGATCTATTTTCAAACATAGCAATATGATCAAAAATTATCTCAGCAGTTTCATTCTTTTTATGTAAAAAATACACTCATGTAAATCTTGTGAAATCATCTACAATCACAAGAATATATTTCTTCTTTCCAATGGACATTATATTGATAGGACCAAATAAATCAAGATGCAGTAGATGAAAAGGTTGATCAATAGAATTTTCAGTTTTGCTCTTGAAAGATGTCTTCTTTTGTTTGGTCTTTTGACATGAATCACATAGTCCATCAGGATGAAATTGAACTTTTAGAAGACATCTTACTAGATCCTTTTTCACTAATTCATTAATGTTTCCAAAGTTTAAGTGACCCAATTTTTTGTGCTAATTCCAGCTTTCCAAAGATGATGCCTTTCCAAGTAAACAAGTTAAGGGACCATCAGAGTTTGCATCCAAGCTTGCTTCAAATAAGTTGTTATGTATGTGGCCAAAAAGAACTATTTTTCCATTCTTCTTGCTTTTCACTTCACAAAGAGTTCCATGAAATTCCACAGAATAACCTATGTCTGTCATTTGACTCACACTTAATAGATTATGCTTGAGTCCTTCAACTAGAGCTATATTTCCAATGATGACATTTCCAATAACAATATTATCATATCTCAGTGTTCTTCCTATGTTGTCATCTCCATAAGATACTGTTGGGCCAGCCTTCTCCTCAAACTCTGAAAGGAGGGATTTGTTTCTAGTCATATGTGCAGAACATCCACTATCAATCACTAAGATGTTTTTCCTGTTTCTAGTCATAAAGGGAAATACAGAACGTGTGCGATTCATTCTGAGGGAGTTTGCTAACAAAAATCTTTTGGTCAAGCTGGATAATCAAAAATGCACTGCACTTTGCTGGGCTGCATTTGAGGGACACACTGAAGCGGTTGAGGTCCTGATTGAAGCAGCCAGACATTTGCCTCCTTCAGCTGATGATAATCCACTTTCTTCTTTTCAATCTTTTCTTAGGTATGCTGATCAAGATTTGGAGACTGCCTTATATTCAGCAGTTAAGAATGGTCACCTGGCTGCTGCTAAGCTATTAGCAGAGGCCGATCCTAGCGATAGACATATCCAAAACAAGTATGGTCAAACTCCAATCTACAAAGCTGCGGATGAAGGGTACAACGATATAGTGAAGATGATCTGTAGAACTTGCACACCTCCATATAATTTGGATGGTCCTGGTGGTAGTACTGCTTTGCAGGCTGCTATTTCGAATGACAACGAGGATATTCAAGTGGTAGAGGTCCTCATCGGTGCAGCTAGACTTTCATCATCTTCTTCAGATAAAGACGATACTGATAGTTCTTTTCAAACATTCCTTACGCAAGGTGATGAAGATTTGGACACTGCCTTACACATAGCAGTCATGAAAGGTAGGTTGGATACAGCTAAGCTATTAGTTGAGGCCGACCCAACTGCTACATATATTCAAAACAAGAATATTAAAACTCCAATCTACATAGCTGCGCAAAGAGGGTGCATTAATATAGTGAAGATGATCTGTACAACTTGCACACCTCCATAAATTTGGATGGTCCTCGTGGTAGTACTGCTTTGCACGCTGCTATTAAGAATCTCCACCAAGGTATGTAACAATTCAATGTGTTAAATCCACGATTCACCAGGAAGAAATAAGAATTTTAAAACTATTCATATTTATATTAAATATTCACCAAGGAAGAATTTTATAATATTTTGAATATTAACTATGTTTGTTTGATAGAACCTTAAATATGGTATTTGTTCTGATACTTTCACTTTAATTCCTAAGCAGCGGAGAAAGAAGATAGAGATGTGATCGGGATAATCATCGCTAAATATGTGAATATTTTGAAGGATGGGGTCGCGGATAAGAGTGTTAAGAATTCAGATGAAATTGATTGGGATATATATGAAGATTTAGTTGGATTATTTAATAAAACTGATGAGGAGAGATGTACTATCTTAGAACTCGCGGTGGAGCGAAATGAGGTGGACGTGGTTAAATTGATATTAGCACAAAATCCAGCTTATGCAGCATCGTGGAATCGTGATATTATTAGTCTGACGCCTTTAATTTACAAAGCCACCGACAAAAAGTACACAGATATTGTCGAATTACTCACTCAAGTATACACTGCCGCAATTACTCAAGTGGAGATAGGGCTACTGGGGTGTTTGAACAATATATTTTATGTAGAGATATGGTTAGCTTGATATCCGCTATTGAAGGCCGCCAAAGAGGTATGAAATATATACTACCATTTTACTAATTTATATGAAATTTAATATAATTTCTTTATAGGGAATGTTAAATTAAAAACAGCTTAATAAATTGGTTTATTTTTAAAATTATTCGAATAACTATAGTGTTTTTCTTCTTCGAAATCACTAATAAAATTAATATTAAATTAAGAAACAATTTAATAAATTGCTTTATTTTAAGAAATATTCTGTGTAATATTGACTTTTATATATTATTTAATCAATTATTATTATATTTATGTTGTTTTAGTTAAACCTCACTTCACTATCATTTTCTCGATCTGCATATATTATTTAATCAATTATTATATTATTTTCTTCTTAATATTTATATATGTTAAATCCGTACACAACATTCTTATTTCTTACTCCCTCCGTCTCGGAATACTTTTCCTGTTTTGACTTTTTGTACTGTTCATTGTAAGCGATTGACTACTAATTTACACATAATTTATAAGACAAAATATAGTCATGAGTGATTTTGTTTGATTCGTATTTGTGAGTACTTTAATACAGTAAATTTTTTATATTTAATACTAATACAAAATTAAAGATATTATAGGTTTGAAATGCATTTTAATTAATAAGATTCTTTAATATGCTTTTTATGATTGTTTAATATTTTTCACTAAAATATTTAATAATAAAGATTTTTTACATTAAGATTCATATAGATGATCATTAATTAGATTCTTTAACCTATTTTTATGATAAAATATTTTTTTAATGATTGCTCTTTTATTTTTAAAATTTTAGAAAAACTAATTCTGTAAAACAACTACAGTACATCAATGTCAACAATAAATTAACGAAACATTAAATTTGGTGATTAATATATTTTAAATATTAGTCATTTATTATAATTTAAAATATCCTTATTCAAGGAAAAGTTTAATTATCCATAAACATCTAATTTGAATTAATTGTAAAATAGATTATATAAGTATAAATTAGTCTACAATAATTATGACAATTGACAATAATAATAATTTTGTACTCAATAAAACTAAATTATATATTAAATTAATTTTATAATATCTAATATGGAGTTTTGTTATTATTTTTATTAATTCTTCATAGTGCTTTCTAATTTCATTGAAGGTGTTCCTAAATGGTGTGATGTAAAAACTATATATAGTACTATGGTAAAATACTATTAAATAAAATAAATTCTTTCTAAAATTATGTTAAATGTGGTTAATTATTAAAATTATTTTAACTTTCTGCTACACTTATTATAGGTTTTAAATAACTAATTACTCATAGAAATTAATTCCGCGTGTCTGCTTTAAGTCATTTTTCCTAATATTTGTAGAGATTTTTTTTTAGTCTTACGATGTATATTTAAAGTTCTTTATAAAGTTCTTAAACATTTATTATATATAATTAAACTAATTCAATTGATCTCCATTATTCTAGCGAGTCCTCTGTACAAATAGATGTAACAATCAATAACATGTAATAGAACCCTGTTATAGATGTGCAGCTCGAAGAAAACCTAACGGCTCTGAACATCTAGTAAACCCTATTATCATATAAAATTTTGTGATTTAACATACATATATTAATTTATTAACATACATATGTTATGCCCAATATTTGGACATGGGTCCTAGGCAGACCCAATAATATAAATTGGCTAGCCCACCTCGCATCTAGGCTCACACGGCTTCAAAGTCCACGTCCAGCACGCATCATGCTAAAGATGTTAAAATACTCTAAGGCCCTTGGTCTGGCGTGAGGTCGCATCGTTAGCTCACCAGCCTTAGACTCATTCAACTTCAAGAAGGAAAAGAGAGATGAACCGGCCCTCAGCCCGGTTCGCTTCTCATCATCTCCCAGGTCGCATAGACTCGACAGAGAGGCCCTCAGCCCAGCTCGTTTGGTCAGACTCACTGCCCCCGGATCGCTTCCCTAGCCCGAAGCACTTAGCACGAATTTCTCATAACTGGCTGAAAAACTCATAGCCTCATGGGCTCACCTCACTTGATATTATTTACTAATCTGAAGACTATAGAAGGCCCCCCGGGGTAATATCTCAACATACGTATTTATTTGAAGACAGTTAGCCCTACGGACTCTCATCTCATCAGGGGATCCGCACAGGATCACCTCTATATACTACTCCCGTGAGGCCACATCACGCACAACTACTCCCGCGAGGCCATATCGCACATAACTCCCTACGGGGACTCCTTGCTCTACAACTCCATGACAACCCCCGGAGCCTAACGGGCTTGGGCAATGGCAGTTACAGATATCTGGGAAGCTTGCCCTCAACATCCGCACAGACTTGGGCCAAAGCCTACTACATCTAAGGATTTGGGCCTGATGGACCGGACCAATACCTAGCCCATATAGGTAACTTGTCCTCCAAGAACTATGTGTAGCTTGAACCCGTATATAAAGGGTACGTAGCCCTCTTGTTTCAAGAAAAAATCGATAGTTGGCAGCAAGAGAGCACATATTTTATCTGGCCTTCTAACGAATCAACAACAAGATATGCTACTAAAATCCATCACTTTCCTCTCGTGTTCTTCGCGTTCTTCATTAAGTTCAACAGCAAAATCATCATATTTTGCTCCGTGATTCCAGCAAACCTCCAAATTACTGTTATACCAGTTTCTCCCTATAACAATTGGCGCTAGAAAGAGGGGGTACTTGACATCTGAGGGAGAAGGATGTCTAACACTAGGAGAACCGGAAACTCATCAGAAAGTGATAGAGCTGGGGATGACGAGACTTTGAGAAATACCAGCGAGAACCCGCCTCAGACTAACCCCAAGCTCTTGGAATTCTTAGATGAGATGGGCCACCAGATGCTTGAGTTCAACAAAATAATGAGGCGAATGGAGAAGAGAAGTGCCTCTAGGAAGGCTCGCATGAGCTCTCGGCGAAGAATGACGAGGGCCAGCAAGTCCAAGCAGCTCAAGTCGACTGTGAAGCCTCGCGACCTCATGAACTACTTCAATGATGAAGCCGTATATGAAGAAAATGATGAATCGTTAGAATGGAATGAGGTGCCCCCCAGTCAGGCGTGGCAGACTCATGACACCCCTCCCAGGTCGCTTCATGGACCAGCCCCCTCTGAAGCGAAGGCAACTAGTGTTTTTGATAGGGTCAGAAGAAGACTAATGGAACATGATCTAAGGATAAAGTTGGAGAGAGACCGAACTAAAAACACTGAGGAGAGGCCCCCGAGTCCAGCACGTGAAGCAGAAGGACCCCCTCGCCATCGCGAGCATGCCAGGTCCTCGAAATCTGCTCATAGACCGGAGAGGCCCCCTTCTAGGGGAAGAAATGAGGAAGCTCAGTCCGCAATAAGCGGAGAAGGTAGAGGCCGAAGGCGTGAGCAGGCACCGCCTCCATCATATAGAGCCAGCAATGAGAATAATAACGAGGAGAGGCTGGGAAACCTTCGCATGGACGATCTTAGGCAACTCTTGGAACGAATGGAGAGGGAGAAGAATTCTCTAAATCCTATCTCCACTCAGTCGCCTTTCACTAATGAGATCCGGGTCGCACCTCTGCCTGTCGTCTTCAGAAACAACCCGAATCTCACTTTCAATGGTGACACTGACCCAGCCGAATACTTAATCCGCTTCAATACTGAGATGGAGGTCTATCAAGTTTCCAACAGTGGTTTTCCAAACTCGGGCCCATCATGATCGATTCTTAGGAACTACTGGCAGATATATTCATCAAGTAATTCCAGTCTTTTATGCTCTATGCCCCACCTGTGGTGACTCTTGCTAATGTCAAGCAAAGGGAAGGAGAGACCCTGCAGGATTACTTCAAGAGGTTTAATGCCGAAGTACCCCGGGTTAGAGGAGCAACTGAAGAGGCTGTAAAGAACTTCCTGATAGTGAAACTTAAGGAGGGAACTGACATCTGGAAAAGCCTCCAAGATAAGACACCTGAAACATTGTCTGAGTTTTACCGGCAGGCCGAACCCTTTAAATGGGTTGAAAAATCTATGCTTGATTTGAAGAAGAGTAACAGCAGTGGAGGCCGGGGAAAGAACAATAAACGCAACAGATGCCGGAGTCTGGATAATAGAAACAGGGGTCGTAGGGAAAAAAGCCCCAGCCCGAGGAAATTTAACAAGAGGGAAAAAGAGAGGTCCCTTAAAAGCAACAAATCAGATGATAAGAGGCCCAATCCGAAGTACAATCGCCACACCCCCCTAGTGGCTCCAATTGAGCATATCTACGCCATCAATGCCGCTAAGGGAATTTTCAAGAAGTCTCCACCAATGACGAATTTCGGTAGAAAGGACTCTCGAAAGTTCTGCGCCTATCATGATCAGTCGGGCCATGACATTGCCGACTGCAGGCATCTGAAAGACCAGATTGAAGACCTCATCAGGAGCGGTCACCTCACTGAATGGGTGGTAAGGGAAGTGAAGAGACATCAGGGGGATGATTATCATAACATCCCGCCTCCTCCTTCGAAAGATAAGGCTCATCAGAATAAAGAGAGACCTGGACTAGACAGTACCAGAGAGGGATGTATCCACATTGGTGGAGATAGCAAACGAGCCATGGAGAGATATGCTAGAGAGGCAAAGGAGCGTCCCCTCACTAATATCCACCACCTCTCGCAGAGACCTCCCAAGCTGTTTTAGGGAGAGGAGACTGATATTATGTTCACCGAGGAGGACGCTAAATGGGTCCATCACCCTCATAGTGATGCTCTGGTCGTTAAAGTAAAAATCGGATCATCAAATGTGCATAGAGTACTTGTTGATAATGGAAGTGCTGTTAATGTCCTCACTTATGATGTCTACCAGAAGATGGGTCTCCTTGACAAGGACCTCACACCTACTATCGGCCAGCTCTACGAGTTCACCGGAGCCTCGGTTAACGTCAAAGGCCTCATAAAACTCCCAGTCACTCTAGGGGAGGAGCCTTGCATGACCACCCAGGTTGCTGATTTCATGGTGGTAGACCAGCACTCTGCCTACAATGCCATAGTTGACAGGCCCATACTGAAGGAAATGAGAGTGGTGACCTCCATTTACCACCTCTCAATGAAGTTCCCCACTCCCAAGGGGGTAGGATGTGCCAGGGGCTGCTAGTATGACTCTCGAAAATGTTATAATAAGGCCCTCAAGTCAGCTGAGAAAGCAAGTAGAAAGATGGAAGCCATAAATGTAGATGATTACAAGCCCAGGTCGAGTGATACCATGATCAAACCAAAAATAGAAGACGCCATGTGCAACATCATCACCATCGAAGAGCTCCCGTAAGATTATTTACAAAGCATGAGAATTCAAGTAGATCCGATACCGGGGGTCCTCATGATGGAGCCCTCCCAGTCGATCCAAACTTTTGTAGAAGGAATTGTGGAAGAAGCTAGCGACGATGAGGAGACCCCAGAGAAGTTAGCAAAAAGACTCATTAATGGGAAATGGGTTCGAAAGGATACCTCAACAGTGATAGATCTCCCCAACGGAATCACTCGTGAAGTCACAGTCACTTACGAAACTGAAGTCAACCCAAGTGGACCCGGGGGGTACACATTAGAGGATCAAAGCAAGGGAGAACTCTCCTGTTGAAGAAGCGGGAGAAGCAAGTAAGACAAAAGATTTCGAGATAGATATTGATCCACGTATGTCCGTTCACGTAGAAAGAGCTGGGGAAGCCGAAGATACTATCACTATTCAGGTAGATGCACAAGACCCCTCTAGGTGACTGAAAATTGGCTCTCATCTCGATCCGGAAATGAGAGATTCTCTGGTCTCCTTCCTCAAAAGCAATCTGGATGTGTTCGCCTGGTCTCATGCTGATATGGTAGGAATTGACCTGAAAGTTATGTGTCATCATCTCAACATCGATCCAAGTAAAAAAGGTGTGAGACAGAAAAGATGCCCTGTCAGTGGAGAGAGAGCCGAAGCCCTCAAAGAAGAGGTGGACCGGCTCCTCAAGGTCGGGCTCATCAAGGAAGCTTTCTATCCCTCATGGCTGGCCAATCCGGTTCTCATCAAAAAGCCAAATGGGAAATGGAGGACTTGCATAGACTTCACTGATCTGAACAAGCATTGCCCCAAGGATAGTTTCCCTCTACCAAGAATTGATCAACTAGTAGACACAACTGCTGGTCACGCACAACTTAGCTTCATGGACGCTTATTCAGGGTACTATCAAATTCCCATGTTTGAGCCCGATCAGGAGCACACAGAGGCTGATAGGGGTCTCTATTGTTATGTTGGGATGCCCTTCAGCCTACTCAACGCCGGATCCACCTACCAGAGGCTGGTCAATATGATGTTCAAGAAACAAATTAGCAAAACTATGGAAGCGTACATGGATGATATGCTGGTTATGTCTAAGGAGGCTGCGGATCACACTGGCCACTTAGCCGAGATGTTTGGCATCTTGAGGAAGTACCGGATGAAGCTCAATCCCCAGAAACGTGTCTTTGGGGTAGAATCCGAAAAATTCCTAGGCTTCATTGTTAATCACCGAGGGATCGAGGCCAACCTGGCCAAGATCAAAGCCCTAATAGATATGAGGTCACCCAGGAATCTTAAAGAGGTGCAGAGCTTAACTGGGTGGATAGTAGCTTTAAATCGCTTTGTCTCCAAATCATCTGACAAATGTCAAGAGTTCTTCAAGGCAATCAAGAGGATAGGAAAGAAGTTCGAGTGGACTCTTGAATGTGAAGAGGCCTTTCAAAAGATCAAGGAGCATCTAGGCAGCCCACCTCTCCTATCCAATCCTTTGGTGGGGGAGACTTTAATTCTCTACCTTATTGTCTCAAACTACTCGGTTAGTGTTGTGCTAGTTCGAGAGGAAGAAGATACTCAGTTTCCCATGTACTACGTGAGTAAGAGAATGCTTGATGTGGAGACCCGGTATACTAACATGGAAAAGTTAGCTTATGCTCTCATCCTGGCATCAAGGAAGCTCCGGCCTTACTTTTAAGCTCATAAGATTGAAGTGAAAACCGCCTATCCTCTAAGGCAGGTGATGCACAAATCAGAAACATCTGGCAGGTTATTAAAGTGGGCAGTCGAGTTAGGCCAGTTCGATGTTTCCTACAAACCCCACAATGCCATAAAGAGACAGGCTCTCGCCGACTTCATTCTGGAATTTCCACCTCACAGTGAGGAGAGCTCACGAGCCCTCGTTGAGGTCTCAAGAGCCACGCAAGCAAAAATCAACGAGAATAGAGCTCCTTGGTGGACCTTATATGTTGATGGGGCTGTAAATAATGTGGGAGCTGGGGCAGGAATAGAGCTCATCATCCCCGAAGGGCACAGACTTAACACAGCTGTCCACTTCACCTTTCGAGCCACAAACAATGATGCTGAGTATGAAGCCCTCATAGCTGGCCTCAAGCTAGCCTTGGAAATTCGGGTGGAAAATCTGAATATTTTCAGCGACTGCATGTTGGTTGTCTACCAAGTCAAAGGGGGGTTCTAAGCTAGGGTTCCCCGTACTGAGCTATATCTCAATTGCTCCCGACTGCTCATCAGCCTCTTTAAAGAAGTCAAGATCGAATAACTCCCAAGGGACCAAAATATTTGTGCGGACGCGCTAGCCAAACTCGGCTCTTAGCATGAGGCCACTCTATTAGGGGTCATCCCCCTTGAAATTCAAAGGAGACCCGGTGTTCCTGAGGAATTAGACGTAAAGAAGCCTCCATCGTTTGAATTGATGGAAATTGAAATTGAAGCTCCAGCCCCAACTTGGATGACCCCGATTTGGGAATACATAAAAATAGGCTCTTTACCTAAAAACAAAAATGAAGCTAGGAGAATAAAGTACAAAGCCACATGGTACGTTATCTATGATGAGATCCTTTATAGAAGGGGCTTCAATATCCCACTTCTCAGATGTGTTGATGGGACCGAATGCAATTACATACTTCGAGAGGTACATGAAGGCATTTGTGGCAATCACGCGGGGGGTGGTTCTCTAGCCCAAAAGATCCTTCAACAAGGTTACTACTGGCCTACTCTCAAGCACGATGCCTTTGAGTTCGCCAGATCTTGCAACAAGTGTCAGAGATATGCTAACTTCAGCAACATCCCCGCTACTCCACTCACCTCTCTGGTGAGCCCATGGCCCTTTGCCATGTAGGGGATTGATTTGATAGGAGAACTCCTGAAAGCTATGGGAGGGGTTAATTATGCTATGATGGTAGTTGATTATTTCATTAAGTGGGCCAAGGCCGAGCCTTTAGCCACTATCAGTGCTAAGAAACTTAAAGACTTTGTGTATAGATTTATTGTATGCAGGTTTGGGATCCCTTACAAGCTCATATCAGACAATGGGAAACAGTTTGATTCTAAGGAAATGCGAGAATTATGTGTCAACTTGGGCATCATGAAGGATTTCTCAGCTGTCTGTCACCCTCAATCGAATGGCCAGACAGAAGCAGTGAACAAGATAATCAAGAACACTCTGAAAGCTAAGCTGGATGAAAACAAGGGCAACTGGCCCGAAGAACTCCCTAGAGTACTATGGTCCTACAACACGACCCCAAGGAGTACTATTAGTGAGACCCCGTTCTCCTTATCATATGGATGTGAAGCTATGGTACTTGTGGAAGTTGGCTCCAGATCATTTTTACCCCAGTAATAATGAGGTCAACCACCGACTCTACCTCGACATGATTGAAGAGACCCTGGCAGACTCTCAAGCCCGTCTGGCATCATACCATCATAGGACAGCTAGACACTACAATGGGAAATGAAATCCCATCCCATCCGAGTTGGAGATCTAGTCCTACATCGGGTCATGCCAAACACCAAGATTCAGGCACATGGAGTCTTTGGCGCCAACTGGGAAGGCCCCTACAAGGTCAAGACTGTTTTCTGGGAGGGAACTTATCACTTCACCGACCTCAAGGACAAGCCCATTCTGCGAGCCTGGAACACGGAATACCTCAAGAAGTATCTACCTTAGTTGCCCATCTAACTGGCAGCATTATTTATTTCTAGACTTTTATGAATAAATCATCGTAAGTCTCGGGGGGTAGTAGTGTTATATAAACACCTCTTCGAGATAATGTAATGACTTTATTGGCCCTATGTTATTCAATTATCTAAGAAATATGCATGGTTTTCTTTCAAATTTTGTGATGTACATCGATATTCATGAAAGTTCATGCAAATAGGGTCGGGCTATGTTAATGTGTGGCCAGAAATCGTGAGAGGCGAGGCCCTATGGCCAGCCAAGTGACGCGACGTAGGGCCCCGTCGTCACTCGTGTGTGCGATGTGAGGCCGTAACCACGGGCCCCGTTGGAATGAGCTCAGGCCAGCATCGGTGCGAGACCATTCGGTTCTAAAGCATATGAACTAGGACCCCCATGCGAGGCCACTTCTGTTCAAAGTTGCTCGAACAAGTCCCCTTCATGCGAAGCCAGATCGTAATGGACAAATAAGAAGCAAGCCCAGGAATAGTGACCTGGAAGTAGTTGGTAATTTTGAAAATAAGAAAAGACAAGGAGTAGCTATGTTAATGTGTGGCCAAATCGTAGAGTTAGGCGAGGCCTAACGGCCAGCCAAGCGATGTGACGTGGGGCTCCGTCGCCACTTAAGTGTGCGATGTGAGACAATATGTTGGAGATTACGAAGCTATATGAATAGTAATCGTGATAACTCAACACTAGAACAGGACAAGTAAATAATACTACGCCTACACAGAAATCAGGAAGAATTGAAGGCAGGGCAGATACAGCGAATCAAGACATTAGAAGAAGTTTTGGAGTCTACTACAGGTCACTGAAAGAAGTTCATTTATATGTTCATGCCTCAGTGAAGAACAATGGTTAAAGACTTTCAGGGTTTCAGAAGTGTTAAAGATTCAGTATAGCAGTGCCGCTAAAAGATTTCAGTGTAGTAGCATTGATTGAAGACAGACAATGTTAGAAGCATAGGAATCCAGAAGGGTGAAGACAAAGGTTAAAGAAGACAGCTGCAGTCTTGTACTGGATTGTAGTAATGAAGACGTTGTCGAAGTACCAGAAAAGATTCTAGTGAAATAACTGTAAAGCATAATGTAACGTAGTATGTAATAGTGATAACAATAACTCAACTAAGAAACAAAGACAGACAAATAATACTAATATGCAGCACAGGAATCCAGAAGGACATAATCAAGAAGATAATACATTCATCATTGTTGTACATTCAAGTTAGAAGAATTACTGAACGTCAGGGATAGAAGTTCATTAACATGTTCAAGCCTCAGTGACAAATAAGAGTTCAGAAGACTTCATACTAAAGACAGAGCAGTGATCCATGTGTAATTGTCTAAGGGTTTCAGTGATAAGAAGCAATGCAAAAGTCCAGGGTTTATCAGCTGAAACAGAACAGAGATTAAGGAAATTCATTCAAGTGTTAGTCGTTTGTGAACCAGACCAGTGCACTAAGCGTCAGCACAACAAGAAGAGAATTATCTTAATTAATCAGAAGAAAATCAGTTGATCAAGCCAAGCCAAAAGAGTGAAGCAAAGTGGTAATTACTTGAAGAATTCAAGAAATATGCTAAGGCAAGTATTACTGCATTTGGTGGCATTAATACTCTTGAAGCAATGGAGAGGCGCAACATATATTTCCAAGGTGCAAGAAATGTCTAAGGGAAGTATGAGTGGCGCCTACACAGTGCAATGAGTGTAGGCGCAACTAAACTAACAAAGCACAAGAAAATAGCTGCACTTAGAATCTAAGTGGTGAGTGGCGCCTGCACTAGGAACTCAGTGTGCAGGCGCAACATAACTACTCCAGGCGCAAGGAAATTCTAAGGCGAAGTGTGTGTGGCGCCTATACAGGGGAACTACTGTATAGGCGCAACAAATAAGTTAAGGCGCAAAGGTAAAATATTCTAAGGCAGTAAGTGGCGCCAACACAGGGCTTACAGAGTAGAGGCGCAACTCACATACTCGGCGCAACTCAAGACTTCAGCCTCAACAAGCCTCAAGTGGCGCTTCTACACCATTACCACTGTGTAGGCGCCACTCAGGACTTAAGCAATTGTGGAATTAAATTCCAAGAAGACTGCAAATATATATGGGTTCAAATCAATTGTTTTAATTGGTCATCATCTTCAAGCTATCAACTAATACAGCCGGGAAGCTCCATTAAAGACACTCATTTATATCTCCCAACTGTAATTGTTGTAATATTATTTTGAACCCACTGCAGCTAATCATTTGATTAGATTTGTAGCACCCCAGGGATTTAATAATAACTTGTTATTTCCCAGCTTTGTGTTTTATTTACTGCCAAGCTCATATCATATAAAAACACAAACACTTCCGCAAAACAAAGTTGAAAATCTACAACATCATATTCAACCCCCCCTTCTATGATGATTTTGGACCTAACAATTGGTATCAGAGCTTGTTGATTGACTTTACAAATCAAGATCCAAAAATAGTTTTTCTAAAAAGTGCATGTTTAGATCTAGAAAAATTTATCTTGAATTTTCTTTTATTTTTAAAAGAAAATTCAATTTCGAATTTTTCATTGATTTTAAATTCACTAAATTTTAAAAAGCTATCAATCATCAAGAATTCGAATTAAAATTAAATTCTTAATATTTAATTTTTTATTTGAATTGATTTTAATTTTTGAGAAATTAATTATTTCTTAAGATTTAAAATTCTTAACAACCATGAGTACCCAAAAATTAAGCAGTATCAAAATTCCCACATTCGACAAAAATGAATACATTTTGTGGAAAAAGAAGATGACCATTTTCATCAAGACTAGTAATTCTCAATATCTTGGGATTCTTGAAAATGGCCCCTATGTTCCTCAAAAGCTTACACCAGAGACAGTTTCAGAAGATGGCGTTCGGATTCCTCAAGGGTTTACCCCAAAGGAACCATCAGAATTTACTGACACTGACAAAGAGAAAGTAGCATGGGACAATCATCTACAATGCATCTTGATGGATTCTTTGGACACAACTATGCTAAATCAGGTGATAAATTGCACCAGTGCCAAACAGATGTGGGACACGATTGATCTGTTGATGGAGGGTACAGCTGAAGTGAAGGAAAACAGGCTAGACATTCTAACCTCCCAATATGAAGCA
Source organism: Oenanthe sinensis (assembly GCA_028671895.1). NCBI lineage: Eukaryota > Viridiplantae > Streptophyta > Magnoliopsida > Apiales > Apiaceae > Oenanthe > Oenanthe sinensis. Next base: position 4,571,195 of record CM053796.1, on the reverse strand, counting down.
TTCAAGTCATTACCTGGAGAAAGTATCACTCAGGTTTTCGAGAGATACAACAAATTGCTAAATGACTTGTCTCTACATGGGAAGACCTACACACGTAGGGAGATCAACAGAAAGTTTATGTTGACACTGCCAGCACACCTAGAGCACAAAATCTCTGCCATCAGAGAGAGAAGTGATATAAATGAAATGTCCATTGAAATGCTATACGGAAAGCTCAAGACTCATGAGATGGAGCAAGAGCAGCGACAAATCATTTATGGCTCAGGTACAGTGGACAATAAGAATTCTGCACTGTTGAAGACGATAGCTCTAGTAGCCAAGGACATTGCTGTGAAAGAGACCAACAAAGAAGCACCTGCAGTCGAGAAAGAAGAAATCTTAGAAGCTGAATTCACAGAGAATTCTCAACCGGGTGATGAAGACGACTTCTATTCAATAGAAGAACTTGAACAACTGGAAAACAAGACTATGGCCTACATGGCAGGAAAGTTCAAGAACCTCAGATTCAGAAGGAACCCAAAGTTCAAATTTAAGAGTAATTCAAGTTACAGTGGTTCCAGGGACAAAAGCAGTAATTGAGGTGGATCGTCTTCAGGGTCTCACAGCAGAGGAGGCTATAAGACAGGGATGGTAGATAGAAGCAAGTTTAAATGCTACAATTGTGGAGAACCCGGTCATTTTGCAACAGAATGCCGGAAACCAAAACAAGGGAATGAAAGGAAGGAGTCCTACGATGAACTAAAGCAGAAATATGATGCGCTGGTGAAGAAGCATCAAGGAAGAGCTTATATAGCTGAAGGCAAGAGCTGGGATGATTCTGACATCGATGAAGAAGAGGTCTATGGAAATCTTGCACTAATGGCAGACTCTTCAGAGGAATCACCTCAATCATCTAAAGTATCATTTCTTTCCTCCGTTGATATGTCTAATTCTGAGTATAAGAAAACTGTGGAAGATCTGAGCATAGAAATGTTTAACATACATACAAGCATGCTAGCATCTGTAGAAGAAAATGCTAAACTAGTTCTTAAGAATAAACTGTTAGAAACTAAAAACGAAAAACTAGAGCTTGCATGTGTTAATGTAGAAGATCTGAAACAGAAAATAGAATATCTTCAGAATAGAGATAGGTGCAACCAGGAAGTAGAAGCAGCTCTTAGAAGTAAAATTTCTGATCTAGAGTTAAAACTTCAAGCTTATAAGAAATCTGCGAATCTTGTAAAAGAGGCTATAGACAAACAAGTCATAGGTCAGAAAACAGGAATAGGTTTTGACTATGATAAGAAAGCTGGAAAAATGCATGTAGAATCTATTGCTGAGGAAAGTCCTATGAAGCAAGACATTCCACATGTATTGAAGAATGTAGCTAAGCCCCTTTATAAGAAATTTATCTTAGAACCCCTTAATGAAGATGATCTCTTAATGAAAGAAGAACTCCTTGTTGAGGAGAAAAAGGAAAAGGTTGTAGATAAGAAGAACATGCCTAAGAAAACTGTTAAAATTGAACAACCTAAGAAACAGGTTAAAATTGAAATAGGAAATAAAAATGAAAACAAGAAAGCTAACAGAAATGGTAAGGTAGGTGCTAACAATGCTAGAAAAGTTTGTAATAATTGCAAGTCTACTGGTCATCTTACGCATGCATGCAATAAGATAAAAGTAGTTAAAACAGGAACTTCTAGTATGCCTGCCATGCCTGCCATGTCTATTCCTCATCAACCATGCGGTAAAGTAGGATGCATGCCATGTGCTTTCAATATCATGTCTGCATACATTAACTTAATGAATTCTTCATCAAGTACTTGCATGAATACAGATGTGAACATGACTAGAAAGCATGTTAGGGCAAAGACTGCCAGTCCTCCTAAAGTTAGGAAGGAAACCCCTGTCCCTAAGCCTAAAGACACCTCTGTCAAGGCTAAACCAAAGGGCAAGGGTTCAGTCGATGAGAAAGACAAGGACCAGAAAATTTCTATAGCTAAATCTTTTTACTTATCTAAGCCTCTTGGACCCAATCAAATTTGGGTGCCAAAGAAAAAGTAATCAATCTGTGGATGCAGGGTACAGCAAAGAACAAGCGTGTCATGTGGATACTTGACAGCGGATGTTCTAGGCACATGACTGGAGACAAAGCCCTGCTAACAGATGTGGTTGAGAAAGCTGGCCCGATAGTGACCTTTGGAGATAACAGTAAGGGATTCACAAAGGGATATGGCAATCTGGAAATCGGGAATGTTATCATTGAGAACATCTCTCTTGTGGACGGATTAAAGCACAACCTTCTGAGTATCAGTCAGTTCACTGACAAGGGATACAAAGTAACTTTTGAGAAGGAAAGATGTGCTATCCAAAGCAGGAAGGATTCGAAGCTTGCTCTTCAGGGAGTGAGAAAGGGGAACCTCTTCATAGCTGATTTGTTCTCTGCAAGCAAAGGTGAAGTTCAATGTTTTTATAGCAAAGCTTCAACAGAGGACAGTTGGTTGTGGCACAAGAAACTCTCTCACCTCAACTTTAAAACTATGAACTCTTTAGTAAAGAGGGAATTGGTTAGAGGTCTGCCCGAGATGGAATTCTGTCAAGAAGGGCTATGCGAAGCATGTGAAAAAGGGAAGTCAAAGAAAGCATCTCATCGAAGCAAAGACTCAACTGACATTACTGAACCACTGCAACTACTGCATATGGATTTATTTGGTCCAGTCAACGTCATGTCAATGTCAAGGAAGAGATATGCACTTGTAATTGTTGATGACTACTCCAAGTACACGTGGGTGTTGTTTCTAGCCGCAAAGGATGAGGCCCCTCAAACAATCATCAATCACTTAAAGAAACTTGAGTTGGAAGCTGGTCTGCCTGTCAGGAAAATAAGGTCTGACAATGGAACAGAATTTAGAAATGCAATCCTGAATGAATTCTGTGTGGAAAAAGGAATAACAAGACAATTCTCAGCGCCCAGAACTCCACAACAAAATGGAGTGGTAGAGAGGAAGAACAGGACTTTGGTTGAAGCAGCAAGAACAATGCTGAATGAAGCAAAGTTGCCTCTATACCTTTGGGCTGAAGCAGTCAACACAGCTTGCTACACTCAAAATCGTACCCTGATCAATAAAGAACATGACAAGACTTCTTATGAGTTAATGGCCAACAAGAAACCAACACTGAAATACTTTCATGTGTTTGGAGCAAAGTGCTTCGTATTGAAAGATGATGAGCATCTGGGAAAGTTCGAATCCAAGGCTCATGAAGGCATATTTCTTGGCTACTCAATGGAATCTAAGGCGTACAGGGTTTATGTGATTGATCACAAAAAGGTCATTGAAAGCATGAATGTAACTTTCGATGATCTAAAGCTCCCAAGTCTACAAAGAACAGACGACACTGAAACTCTGCAGTTTGAAAATTTGAACTCAGATGGAGGTGAAGTAGAACCTGAAGCTGCAACAGAGATTCAAGTTCCAAATGAGAATATCAACAATGATGATTCTGTCCCTAGTAGTGGAAACAGTGGAAGATTCACAGAAACTACTAGTAGTGGCAGAGAATCTCATTCTCATCCAAGCAGCAGCTCAGGGGGAGCAAATGAAGGATCAACAAACAGGACCCAGCACAATAATGAAAATCAGGCTGAATCATCTAGGGCAAATATGCCTAGACACAGGGTGTGGAGTAGAGATCACCCCTTTGAATTGATTCTTGGAGATCCAGATGCTGGAGTTCAAACAAGACGTGCTTCCCAAAATGAATGTTTATTCTCTGGTTTTCTCTCTGAAGTAGAACCAAAGAAAGTGGAAGAAGCACTAGAAGATCCAGATTGGGTTCTTGCCATGCAAGAAGAACTCAATCAATTTGAGAGACAAAAGGTATGGAAACTAGTACCCAGGCCAAAGAGCAAGTCTATTATTGGCACAAAGTGGGTATTCCGAAACAAGCTGGATGAAGATGGCATTGTTACGAGGAACAAAGCCAGACTGGTTGCTAAAGGTTATTCCCAGGAGGAAGGAATAGATTATGATGAAACATATGCACCAGTGGCAAGGCTTGAAGCTATCAGGATGTTCTTGGCATTTGCAGCACATTCCAACTTTAAAGTATATCAAATGGATGTGAAGAGTGCATTCCTGAATGGAGAGCTGGAAGAAGAAGTATATGTGGAACAACCCCCAGGGTTTGAAGATCCAGAATTTACAGATTTTGTGTACTTCCTCTTCAAAGCACTCTATGGCCTGAAGCAAGCCCCTCGAACATGGTATGACACACTATCTATATTTTTACTTGAAAATGGTTTTACTAGAGGTGTCATAGATAAGACTCTATTCCATAAAATGCATAAAAATGATATGATATTAGTGCAAGTCTATGTAGATGATATTATATTTAGTTCTACTCACGATCAGTTGTGTAGTAGATTTGCTAAGCTAATGCAGAGTAGGTATGAAATGAGCATGATGGGAGAGCTGAACTATTTTCTTGGACTCCAAGTAAGTCAAAGGAAAGATGGAATCTTCATTTGCCAGACCAAGTACATCAAAGAATTATTGAAGAAATATGGTCTTGAAGATGCATCTTCAGCTAAAACTCCAATGGCAACTGCCACTAAGCTTGATAAAGATGAGCCTGGTAAGAAGGTAGACATCACAAGCTACAGAGGTATGATCGGCTCATTACTTTATCTTACTGCAAGTAGGCCAGATATAATGTTCTCTACATGCTTGTGTGCTAGGTTCCAATCAGATCCTAAAGAATCACATCTTATAGCTGTTAAACGGATTTTTAGGTATCTTAAGGGAAGTCTGAATCTTGGAATTTGGTACCCTAAAGATACAGGTTTTGACCTTGTTGGCTATACAGATTCTGATTATGCAGGGTGTAGGATTGATAGAAAGAGTACATCAGGGAGTTGTCAATTCCTTGGTAGAAGATTGGTATCCTGGTATAGCAAGAAGCAGCACTCAGTTGCAATGTCGACAGCTGAAGCTGAGTATGTTGCTGCTGGGAGTTGCTGTGCACAAATTCTGTGGATAAGGAACCAACTTCAGGACTATGGACTGTTGCTGAGCAAAATTCCAATATTCTGTGACAACACAAGTGCCATAGCCATAACCAACAATCCTGTTCAACACTCGAGGACCAAGCACATTGATATCAGGTATCATTTCATTCGAGAGCATGTCATGAATGGTACTGTAGAGTTACATTTTGTACCTACAGAGCAGCAAATTGCAGACATCTTTACTAAACCACTAGATGAAATCACTTTCACTAGACTGGTTTGTGAACTTGGGATGTTAAATTCTACTGACTAACAAGTTGGTAATCAAAAACTGCAAGTTGAAGCTGATAAATTCACTGGTTGATTAATTTCAATATTTTTAGGACTTGTGAATTTATCTACCAAAAATCATTTTCCAGCTGTTAAGATTCAATTTTAGATAAATACCTTGTGCATGCCTGCTTAATTTATTAATCTGGTATTTATTTAATTTTGATCTTAAAAATATTTAAGTGCTTGTATTTAATTGATAAATTCTTGGCACTTATTTATTTAAATATCATTTGAAATTATTTTAAATAAAAAGAATGAATATTCATATTTATTCTCTTATTTAAAATAAAAGTAAAATAATAAGAAGCATAATTTATTTATAATAATAATTTTAACAATTAATGTTATTATTGTTATTTATAAATATTTTGTGAAAATAATATTTGTGAGTAATTAATTATTAATTGATTAATTATTCGTATTATTCATGAATATTGTTGGTTATTAGTAACAAAATTTAGTATCACTTGAAAATTTGTCTAAGTACTGAGTGGCGCCTATACAGCATACTCACTGTATAAGCGCAACTCATTTTCTTGTACTTAGAACTTTTCATGAAAAATCTCAAGTGGCGCTCAAGTGTTGAGTGGCGCCAATACAGTGCATTCACTGTATAGGCGCAACTCCCCACTTCAATTTATGTTGCTAAATAAACCTGAGTGGCGCCAATACAGTGCACACACTGTATAGGCGCAACTCAAGTGTTGTGAGTAAAAATTGGCCAAGTTAGATTTCATTTCTAAGTGGCGCCAATACAGTGTAACCACTGTACAGGCGCCACTCACCTTTACTTGGCTAATATTTTCATTCTGTGGCACAGTAGGTTGAGTGGCGCCTACACAGTATAACCACTGTAGGAGCGCCACTCAGCACTTAACATTTTTTTTTATTTCTTTGTTGTGCCTATAAATAACTGAGTAGTGTTTTCTTTGTTGTCGTTTTGTTACATACACGGTTACACACAGCATCAGCGCAACACAAACACTAATTCAGATCTACTTTTTAATCGAACATTACTTGACCATTTCATGCCCGATTTTTAAACTAAAATCAGTTTTGTGATCACCTTGAACACATCTGTCTTTTGCAATCGGTTTCACTTGATTTGATTAAGGTTTTAAAATTCACATTTTTGGCAAAATTCAAACTGTTTGGTCACTGTTCTATAGTGTTCAATCGATTAAAATTTTATTGATCTTAAAAGTGTGCTAAAAATTACTAGGAGTTTATTAGTTGTTAATTTTAAGAAAATTCAAGTAATTTTTGAAGTTAGGGTTTAAGTTCAAAATTTTACTAAAATTATTTGATTTTAATTAGTACTTTTAATTATTAAAAATTACTTTTCATTTTTGATTAAATGGGGAGTCATTTTGAGATTAAAAAGGCTAATTATTTATCCATTTTAGTAGATGATTGGACTGAGGCCGGGGACTTAGGTAACTGGGCTAGGTTTTTAAATGAAAATTCAATAGTCAGTTATGCACTAACAACTTCTGTTCCCTTGAATAAAAATTTATTAAGACAGGTCTACAGGTCTGCTCTAGACACATCTGAAGATGGGATCCTGAGCTTCACTTTCAAACTTCAGAAGCAGCCGGTGCAGATAACAGAAGCTGACATCAACAGAGCACTACATCTGCCTACTGAAAACTTTGAGGAGGATCCATCTCAAGAAGATCTAAACAACTTCTTCATGTTCATCCACTGCACCAGAGAAAACTCTAATCTTCCAAGGAAGATCTACAAGAATCATCTGCCCAAGGAGTGGAATCTGTTCTTCAACATCTTATCTCATGCCTTTGCACCAAAGACAGGTGGATTCCATGGGATTACACAATTCAATAAGGTGATAGGATACTCAGTGGCTACAAGCACCAGAATCAATTTTGGAAAATTGATCATGGCTGAGATCTTGAAGAACCAGGCCAAAATGGAAAACTTCTGCCTGTATCCAAGATTCTTGCAGCTGGTGCTGAATGAAGTTCTGGAAGCTGATCAACTACGAATGTTTCAGAACAGTCAAATGGATGAGTCACCATCTCTACAGTTAAGAGCATTGGTGCTGCTCAACACTGAGACTGACTATCCCAATAGGTATGCTCCTGCCCCTATGACTGAGCCCATCAGGGATTTTATTGCTCTTCTTAGACAGGAAAGTGAAGAAGATCGAGAAGAAGAAGCATCAATCTCTGCAGAGGCCAGTGAAGCTGAAACCTCAGGCAGCTCTGGAAGCGAAGAAGAAGAAGAAGAAGAAGTAGAAGCAGAACCAACCACTGATCAAGAAGATGAAGTTATGGAAGAAGCTGGTTCTGAAGCTGAGCAAGATCAAATTCCTGAAGAAGAACAAAGGAATTCCCCTAAAAATCCAACAGAGGAGATAGTGGTTGAGCCAGAAGTAGAAGAAGAACCTCAAGCTACAGATGTATACATCCCTAGCATGTCTGATGAAGGTATGGATGAAGGTTCACTTCTTTACTTTGACCTCTCTGCTTTTCTTTCAGATGAACATGTCACAATATCTCCATCTGTGCCTCAAACGGCAATGCACACACTAGAGCCCTCAGTGGCCATTGAAGCTGGCAATGAACTTGGCAACCCACCAGTTCTAACCAATGCCAGAGAACAACAAACAGATCCTTCATCACCTCCAACCAGAAAAAGAACCCATGAAATAGATGATAGGACCGTTTCTCAACCGGATCAGGACATTTTTCAAATATCCCCTACAGCTCTGCCTTCTCAAAAACGTCGTAAAATGGATTTTAAGCCAAAGGCATCTGTGAGCCAGGAACCTGATTCTCCAATCTCTGAACACCTTCTTTTTCTTCGTAACCTAAATTCTGAAATTGATAAAATCCTGAAAGGTCCGGAAAGAGAAACAGAGGTTGTAACATCCGCTACTTCAGTAGCTTGTACTATTTTGGTTGATCCAATTCAGACTCTGTCTTCACAGACAGTAGGGGGCATCACTGACTCTCACGAGCCATTCATTACATTGTCAAATGTGGTGACCCCCCTGGACTTAACATCTCCAGATCCTATTAAGGATGTTTTCCCTCCCCAAGTGGGTGAAGTGGAAAGGCAACTCTCCCATAGAAGGGAAGAGGTCTCCATTCAAGGAGAAGCTGTATCAACAGCACCACCACTTCAAGTGGAAATGCCTTCACAGGCTTCGCGGGGCATCACAGGCTCTTTCTTGTCACATATTACATTGCCTGAGGTGGTGACCCCCCTGGAAATTCCAAGTCCAGCTCCTTCAACGGAGGTCCTCCCCACCTCTACAGGTCAGGTGGAGGGACAACACACCCATAGAAGGGATGTGGACTCTATTAATAGAGTATCTGCTACTTCGGTAGTAGAACCTGTTCAGGGTGTCTCTGGACAGGTAATGCCTTCAATGGCTTCAGCTGGCATCACTGATTCTTTTATATTGCCAATCATTACAGAATCAATAGTGGTGACCACACTGGGTCTAAACTCCCCAGTTCCTGAAAAAGGAGTTCTCCACACCCACAGTGGTCAGGCGGAGAGGCAACCTACCCATAGAAGGGATAGGGATTTTCTTGCAGGTATTGAAGATATGGATGCTATAATGAGTGAAACATTTAACCTAAGTGATCTTCAATTCCCTGACCCCGATCAGCCAAGTGTGAGTGTTGAGGGTCGTGCTCAAACAGTTCCAGTGAGGAGTGAGACACCCACTGACCAAATATTCACCCCACACAATACACACACTGCACATAGCCAAAGGATTCTAAATCTGGAGGCCCAGGTTACTGAAATTCATCATTCTTTAAGCAAAATCTTGGAAGTGCAAGAGCAGCAGCGATCTGAAATGAAAGAACTCAAAGATCTAGCTCAACAGCTGCTGGCTCAGAAGGCTCCTGTCTCTACTCAATCAACTCCAACAGCTCAGATTACTCCGATCAGAAGGGAGGATAACCCAACTGAGGGGGAGAGATTAGCACAAGAAAAAGATGTTGGAGCTGCAATGATAATGGAATATACAGCTCAGGGGGAGATGGATTTCTTCTATAGGCCTGGAGCGAGGCAACTTGAAGAAGGAGAAATCTTTGAACCCTATGTGCCAATGGATATTCCTACTGAAGCTGAGATAGAGAAGACTGTACAGGCTGAAGGGATAGACGTCGAAGAGGAGTTTGCTGAAGAATATGCCTTCGATAATGACTGTCTTCTAGTTGGTGTGGATGAAGTCATTACGAGAGGTGTATCCGAAGCTCAGGACTTAGTAAAGAGAAAATGGAAGAGAGTGCAGCAAGCAATTGAAAGGAGGAACAGAGTGAAGGACATAGAAGCAAAAGTAGGTCCTGATTGGGATGAAGCAAGGAACTTGCTCAAGAAGAAGGAGCTATCTCTTTCTAATAAGAAAGACAGAGAAGTCCTTGATCTCTTCAGAACCATGAAGGACAAATTTGAAGATGTTCATGAATTCTACTCCATGCTGTCCGAGGAAATTTCAAGTGTGTCAGTCAGTGCACTTAAAAATGGCTGGAAGATGCACCTAAATTCAACATCACTGGGGTCGAGGGTTCTGTCGACAAAGAGCTTTGAAAAGATGAATATAGTAGAGCTGTATGTGCTGAAGAGGAAAGTCATCTTTGGAGGGCACAAAACAAATGAGATACTGAGAGACATGATTGAAAAGAAGATAATGGAGATCGGTGTTGAAGCATTTGAAAAGCCTCCAGTTGTCAAGTACTACAAAGCAACAACTCTTCACAACTTAACTTTGTCAGACGAGTGTTTGGACTCAAGCCATCTCTTGTTCATGCAGTATGTAGAGGGAAAACTCAGGAGTAAGAAGAACAGAACTGCAGAAGACCTTAATGCTGCTGAGTTGATCTATGCATTCAGACTGAACAGAGCAATTCAAACTTCAGGAAGATATCTTTTGGAGACGTCCAGATACTACCAAGATCCAGTGTTTGTTAGAAAAGATGACGGCACAGAAGTACTCGAATCCATCTCAGACTCTGAACCTTGCACTCACACTGACTCAAATGGAATAAAATACTTACTACTCAAGAAGGATGGTGTGATCAGGAGGAAAGAATTATCAAAGCTCAAAAGAAACAACTCTGAGGTTATTCGAAAAGTCTTCTCAAGGGTAAAAAGATCCACTGTCAAATCAGACAAGAAGGCTTTGAGGATAATTGAAGATACACTAAGGGAGAAACTGGCAGAAGAGTCAATGCACGACACTGACAGAGTAAAAGGCTTTCCGAAAAGGATAACAGTGTTCGTGTTTACAAAGAGGCAATCTCTGGCCTTCGAGTCAATCTCCAAAATGAATTCAACGGCGTTTCTTACTGAGATATTAAAGAAGCTAGAAGATCCACCTCCAGTTAACACTCTTGAAGTAGAAGCAAGAGATTTGGTAAAGGCAAGGTTAGAGCAAAAGGAAGAAGAGCTGAGGAAGCACTACTCTGAAACGAGGTCTAAGCAAAAACAAGACACAGTACAAAGAAGCAGAAGATCATAGATTTATTTGTTCAGGCCAAAGGAACAAACTTCTTTTATACACAAAGAAATCTGGAAATGTAATATCTAATCCAGAATGTAATTAATATTATTTACTGTCTTTCTGCACTTTACTTTTTCTTGTAAGTATCAGTTGAGTTATCCTCTCACAGGATTTGCTTGTCGATCTCTCTCAATCAAATAGGGGGAGATTGTAAAGCATAATGTAACGTAGTATGTAATAGTGATAACAATAACTCAACTAAGAAACAAAGACAGACAAATAATACTAATATGCAGCACAGGAATCCAGAAGGACATAATCAAGAAGATAATACATTCATCATTGTTGTACATTCAAGTTAGAAGAATTACTGAACGTCAGGGATAGAAGTTCATTAACATGTTCAAGCCTCAGTGACAAATAAGAGTTCAGAAGACTTCATACTAAAGACAGAGCAGTGATCCATGTGTAATTGTCTAAGGGTTTCAGTGATAAGAAGCAATGCAAAAGTCCAGGGTTTATCAGCTGAAACAGAACAGAGATTAAGGAAATTCATTCAAGTGTTAGTCGTTTGTGAACCAGACCAGTGCACTAAGCGTCAGCACAACAAGAAGAGAATTATCTTAATTAATCAGAAGAAAATCAGTTGATCAAGCCAAGCCAAAAGAGTGAAGCAAAGTGGTAATTACTTGAAGAATTCAAGAAATATGCTAAGGCAAGTATTACTGCATTTGGTGGCATTAATACTCTTGAAGCAATGGAGAGGCGCAACATATATTTCCAAGGTGCAAGAAATGTCTAAGGGAAGTATGAGTGGCGCCTACACAGTGCAATGAGTGTAGGCGCAACTAAACTAACAAAGCACAAGAAAATAGCTGCACTTAGAATCTAAGTGGTGAGTGGCGCCTGCACTAGGAACTCAGTGTGCAGGCGCAACATAACTACTCCAGGCGCAAGGAAATTCTAAGGCGAAGTGTGTGTGGCGCCTATACAGGGGAACTACTGTATAGGCGCAATAAATAAGTTAAGGCGCAAAGGTAAAATATTCTAAGGCAGTAAGTGGCGCCAACACAGGGCTTACAGAGTAGAGGCGCAACTCACATACTCGGCGCAACTCAAGACTTCAGCCTCAACAAGCCTCAAGTGGCGCTTCTACACCATTACCACTGTGTAGGCGCCACTCAGGACTTAAGCAATTGTGGAATTAAATTCCAAGAAGACTGCAAATATATATGGGTTCAAATCAATTGTTTTAATTGGTCATCATCTTCAAGCTATCAACTAATACAGCCGGGAAGCTCCATTAAAGACACTCATTTATATCTCCCAACTGTAATTGTTGTAATATTATTTTGAACCCACTGCAGCTAATCATTTGATTAGATTTGTAGCACCCCAGGGATTTAATAATAACTTGTTATTTCCCAGCTTTGTGTTTTATTTACTGCCAAGCTCATATCATATAAAAACACAAACACTTCCGCAAAACAAAGTTGAAAATCTACAACATCATATTCAACCCCCCCCTTCTATGATGATTTTGGACCTAACAATAACAGTATCTATCAACAGTCAGTGTTTGAAGCAATGCAACAGTCCTAGCTTACTCTGCTGAAACAGAAAGGAAATCAAGGGAATTCAATTCAGTGTTAGTCGTTTGTGAACCAGACCAGAAATCAGTTGATCAAGCCAAGCCAAAGGAGTGAAACCAAGTGGTAATTACTTGAAGAATTCAAGAAATATGCTAAGGCAAGTATTACTGCATTTGGTGGCATTAATACTCTTGAAGCAATGGAGAGGCGCAACATATATTTCCAAGGTGCAAGAAAAGCTAAGGCAAAATTAAGTGGCGCCTACACAGGGCAATGAGAGTGTAGGCGCAACTAACCTTCCAAGGCGCAGGAAATGCTGGACTTAAAATCTATGTAGTGAGTGGCGCCTGCACTGGGAACTCAGTGTGCAGGCGCAACATAAGTTATCCAAGGCGCAACTCATGAAGTATATAGGCGCAAGGAAACTAAGCAAAGATTCTAAGGCACGAGTGGCGCCAATACAGTGTGACAAGAGTAGAGGCGCAACTCAAGTTCTTACAGGCGCAACTAACTATGATATACAAACAGCTGAATGTTTCTAAGGCAGAAGTGGCGCCTATACAGGGAAACCACTGTATAGGCGCAACTCACATGAAGTTGGAGGCGCAACTCAGGTATATTGGCGCAATACAGCTTCAAGTGGCGCCTACACACCATAACCACTCTACAGGCGCAACTCAGGACTTGAGCAATTGTGAAGCAAATCAATTCTATTGATTTGAAAAGTCTACACTATATTAAATAAAATGAATTATTCATTTCTGTTTAATATGGTTGGTGGAGACACAGCCAACCAGAGAAAGAGGCAGTGAGATATTTCGAAGCCGGAGAAGAAGTAGTCACCATGATAATTCTATACCTTCTTTTCATGGGTTTTACAATCTAGCCGGTCAAACATGTCACAAATACTTAGGGCTATTGTAAAACACTCACTGTTAGCTTGATTCCAGTTACTACTAAATACTGTCAAACATTGTAATAGGGATCTAACTTTATCTCTCTAGAAGCAAAGAACGAATCAGTTCTTTGGAAGCCAGTTATTAATTTAACTGGGTGTAGCAAAACCTCAGGGATTAATACGAAAGTACTATTCCCCGAAATCTGTCTCGCATTTAATTACTTTCTAATTTTCTAGATCATTATTGTTTAAATCCTAAACACAGAAAATTAGTAAGCCAACCTCCTAAACACTCCTAAACACGAACCACTAACCGAACTCTAAATCACATATCCGCAAAAGATTCGAAAGAATTTTTTGATTTAGTGAGTATCGTATTCAACCCCCCTTCTACGATACTTCCGGGACCTAACAATTGGTATCAGAACAGACTGATTGAAGTTACAAATCAAGATCCGTATCTCAGTGAAGCTCACCGTGCCGAAGCTGTGTTGACTCAGAATGGAGGTCGTGCTAAATAAATTTAATTTTAAACTTTTTAAAATAAAATTAATTTTATAAACTTTTATAAAATTTATTTTGTAAACTTTTATTAGTTTATGTTATAAATTTTAATTAGTTTATTTTATAAATTTTAGATAAAATTTTTTTTATAAATTTTTATAAAATTTGTTTAACAAACTTTTATTAGTTGATATTATAAATTTTAATTAGTTTATTTTATAAATTTTAGATAAAATTTATTTTATAAACTTTTATAAAATTTGTTTAACAAATTTTTATTAGTTGATATTATAAATTTTAATTAGTTTACTATATAAATTTTAAATTAGAATTTATTTGATAAACTTTCATAAAATTTATTTTATAAACTTTTATTAGTTTATGATATAAATTTTAATTAGTTTATCTCATAAATTTTAAATAAAATTTATTTTGTAAACTCTTATAAAATTTATCTTATAAACTATTATTAGTTTGGTCTATAAATTTTAATTAGTTTATCTCGTAAATTTTAAATAAAATTTATTTTGTGAACTCTTATGAAATTTATCTTATAAACTTTTATTAGTTTGGTTTATAAATTTTAATTAGTTTATCTCTTAAATTTTAGATAAAATTTATTTTATGAACTCTTATGAAATTTATCTTATAAACTTTTAATAAGTTTGTGTTATAAATTTTAATTAGTTTATTTTATTAATTTTAAATTTTAAAGTTTATCATTTAAATTTATTAAACATTATACGGCTTATCTCTCAAAGGAAGCAGCAGACGCGGTTACTAATTTGAAGGTGCTCAAGTTAGTAGATGAAGATTTTTCTGGGTATTTGAAGACAACAAAGATTGACTGAAGATCTGGTTAATTCAAGTTGTATTTTTAGATGGAAAATCTTGGAGGTTAAAAAGTTGTGAAGGAGAACAGACTGGACTACTTGGCATCTCTGTACAAGCATTGAAGTTTTCTTTCTACAGGGAGACCACAGGAAGTTCGTGCTGACACTGCAGATCATCTGGTAAACAGGGTTACAGCCATAGGGAATCTAAGGATACAACCACATTATCTCTAGATGAACTATTTATGTGCTGAAGGCCTATGAACTAGAACAAGAGCTGAAGCAGATAATATTTGGTAAAGCAGCTCGTTAGCATATCCTCTGTATTTGTGACCCAGGAACCAAACTGATTGAAGTCATGGTTGAGAACCTCTGAACAGAAGAGAATTGATCCTAGAAGCTGAATTGAAGATGTTGAAGCTCGAGGTAGTGGTCAAGGTGTTATATGTAAATTTGGCACTTTGGAATAACCTGAGATCTGGACGACTAGTGAAGCCTGCAGGACAACTGGAAGTTCAGTGACGTTAGATTCAGATGGAATCCCAATTCAATATCTAAGGTCTTTACCTATAGATTCCATTAAGGAGATTTTCAAGATCAGTTCAAGAGGCGGTTGCAAGACAGAGTTGGTTTTAAATGGAAAGACAAGTTTTGGGTTTGCTACACAAAATGAAGAAGCCTGTACAAGCAAAACATGACAGACTATATTTTGGGTTAAAGCAGGAATCTTAAGCATTAGTGAGGATGCAGCAAGTGAAAGCAATTGTTGATGAAGTTAAATGCAAAGCTGATTCTATTAGTGACAGTGATGAACCAAATGGATATCTGGCATCAATGACCAACACTGGAGATGAATCATTAAGCACTTCACAGGTACACATTCTAACTAGTATACGTTTATCTAATTCAGAACTGTATGATTATTAGGTATTGAAATGTATTATATTCATGTCAGCATGTTAGCATCTTAGGACTTAAATGCTTAATTGATTGCTAAGCATAAGATTGCATGCTAGGATTCTTGAGTTTAAATAAGTACATTTCATACTTGATTTTATATGCAGTAAAATGAATATCTAGAATTAGATAGGGTGTTCTAGACGGTTAGGTGTATCCCTAAAATATTTGCTGGAACTTGAGTTAAATCTTATGTGATTTAATACCTCTGCTAATGTTGTGAAAATTGCTAATAGACAATCAGGTCATAGATCATATATTTAATATTTGTTCTTAAATGGCTTGATAAGTGTATGTAGAATTTGATATTGCTTATAATGTTTTATTCAAATATTCTGCATATTCTTGAAATTGTTTATGTGCTTATTTTCATATGATTTGCTTTTACTCACATAGTTGCACTTAAATGCTATATCAGATCATGTATTGCTTGTTAGAATTAAATGGTTAAAAGATGGTAGAATTATCTAAGTAGTCAGTAAGGCATGTAGATTCGAAGCTTAATCTAAAACTGACTTAGGTAATTAGAGATAGTTAAAAATGTTAGACAACGACATAATGGATTAGAAAGAATTAGTAATTCATTTGTTAGTTCTTCTATCCATGTGCTTTTAGAAAATTATTGAATATCTGTAAATCTGTTTTATATCTGTTACACTTGTGTAGAATGATAAAAGTAGATAGTACTGAATTTTCTAATATGCATAACATGCCTGAATTGCATAATTCTTATCTCTAATGCTTTGAAGCTAAATGTTTACCATGTGCTCTTATTTCCATGCTTGCTTAGTTATTTGAAGATGCATATCTTAGGACTTGCATAATCTTAGACAAAGCATGTATAAGAATCACAATAGGGTAAAGACTGTTAGTTCACCTTAAACTAGGTTGGAATCACTAGTCTCATAGCCTACAGACTACTTTGTCAAGGCTGCTGTGTATGAGAAGTGATCAGTCAAAGATAAGTTTTGCATGTTAAGGTTGAAGCTGTTGTTACCTTTGATAATATCTCTAACCCATCTGGACTCAATTAAAGTTGAGTACCAAG
The DNA here is from genome assembly GCA_028671895.1 of Oenanthe sinensis. Lineage (NCBI taxonomy): Eukaryota > Viridiplantae > Streptophyta > Magnoliopsida > Apiales > Apiaceae > Oenanthe > Oenanthe sinensis. The sequence goes on along the minus strand of CM053796.1, from coordinate 4,554,558 downwards.
AAACTTGATCATTTGTGATTGCAGAGTATGTTATGAAAAGCAAAAGCTATGTGACTTCGTGATAATTACTGTTCGAGGCACATGATTAAGATTAAAGCTCTACCATCACAGTTGATTGAGAAGGCCTCCCCGATGGTAACCTTTGGAGATGACAGCAAAGGATGTACAAGGGATATGGCTATCATGTTTTAAGAACTGTCATCAGTGGAAGCATCTTTCTTGTTGAAAGAGTTAAGCACTTTTTAAAGGGCACTAGGGAATTATTCGTCAAGGGTTTTTTGGAGAAGTGTTTGATCTCAAGCAAGAAGGTTGGAAGCTCGCTCAACTGAGAGTGAGGAAGTTTGTTCGTAGCTGACATGAAATTTGGATGCAAATGTGAAGTCAACTTTTTAGTAAAGCTTCATCAATAAAGAGTTAGCTATGGCAAAGGAAGCTCTCACACTTGTCAGTCTACAAGGCAATGGATTCTTTGTTAAAAGATGAAATTGGTGAGAGGACTGCTTCATTTGGAATTCTATTAAGAAGGACATTTTGAAGTGTGTCACATAGGGAAGTCAATGAAAACATCACACTGAAGAAAAGTCATATGCTTAGTGGTGATTGAAATTGATTACCCTAATGACAAATTGGTGATGTTCGTGCATTCAACAGACAAAATGTCACAAATGGTGATTGATCAAATAAGGAAGATCAAGTTGGAAGCAAAGTAAGCTGTGAGAACTTTGAAGTCAGATATTGGAACTGCATTTCGCGAGTGAAGTTCTAAATGAAGTCTGCACTGAAAAGGTATTTGGAAGCTGAAGCAATTAACACAGCATGCTGCTTTAATCAACAAGATCGTGAAAAGACATCATTTGAGTTAATGGCCAACCAGAAGCAAACACTGAAGCTCTTTCGTGTGTTTGGAGGGAATTGATTTTTTAATGAAGATTTATTTGAGTAACTTGACAAGAAGTTAAGGCTCTTGGAACAATTCTCCTCGGCTACTCATAGGTGATTAAAAGTCTAAATGTGACGACCAACTACACCAAGCTCCCAAGCAATCAAGTGAACGACTATTCTGAATCTTTGACAAATTCAGATACTAATGTAGAAGCTGAGGTTGCAGAAGGAATTAATGTTTAGCAGCAACTCAGGGGAGCAAGATAAAAGAAGGATCTACTAGCCGTACTCAACAATGAAGATCAAAGGATTTCATTAAGAACATTTCTGCCAAGACGAAAGGTTAGAAGTCAAATTCTATCCTGGAGTCTCGTTCTTAGTGATCCGGATTCTTGTGTAGAGGCTAGAAGTGCTATTCGAATTGATCATATATCTTTTCGGGACCAAGTTGGGAAAAAGAATTTGTCAACTAACAATTGGTATCACCCATCAATTGGTATCCCAAAGAATACTGAAGAAGCACAGATTGATCCAGATTGGGTGATTGCAATGCAAAATGATCTCAATCAGTACAAAGGCAGAAAACAACTGAAGCTGGAACCCAGACCACAGACCACTAAAGTCGAAGCTGAAACTAGTACAGTAGGGGTTTGTTAGTGGACTTTTTTGTCCACTATATACGTTCCAAATGGGCTTAAATTGATCGCTAGTACCCAAGTATTTAGTGTCTTTTGATGTGTTTTATGTTTTTGGTGTGCAGATTCCCAGGCGGAGCAGAATTGATAATTAATTGCATAAATTGGTGGTGCATGAGCTAGGAATTCAAGGGAGAAGGGTCAAGGCTTGAGATGAAGCAAAGAGAAAGCAAGGCGATGCGCTAAAGAAGCAAGGAGCAAAGAAAAGCAATTCCGGGCAGAATAGTCAGGCGCGCCCACCCCGTTAAAGGCGCCCCCGTGCTCCATTAATGAGGCGCGCCCGCGCTCCTTGAGGCGCGCCCGCCCTTCCAGCCGATTCCAGTTGCTGATTTTGCTGCAGTTGGTCCGTTTCGAAGCCCAGAAAGCAGCAAGCCCATGAATCATTGTTTTTATGTAACATAGTATAAAAACATAAGGATTATTATTATTTTCATTATCTAGGACATTAAGTATTATCTAGGTCATTAGCAGACAAGAGGCGGAGTACTTTGTGAGCCATCAAGCTATTTTTCTTTTGTAATTTTCATCACGTGGATTATCGGTTGTTTCTCTTACTCTTGCAGTTAATATCAGTCTTTTATGTTTAATTGGTTTTCTACTATGTTTTCAATTGAACCCATGATGTCAGCTAGTCCAAGTATGGGCTAAACGCTGTCATGGGGTTTTAATGGATTTTTCTATCGATTCTAGATATTGATTGTTTTTATGCCTAAGTGTGTGATTGTTATGGATATCCTAGTATGGTCAAGCTTATTCGTTGTAAATGCGTCGCGAACATTTATGATTGTTTGTTGAACCCTCGTGAATGCGAAAGTGGATCTAGGGTTTAGAACATGCCATGCTAGCATAGGTTTTTGCATGTTAAGAGCATGTATTAATTTGTGGTGTAATTCTAACCGTCTTGCACTGACTATGTGATTTTATGGATGCTTGTGCTTAAGCCATTATGTTTTCAATCTCTATAGACATATAGGGACTAATCGTAGTGGTTGACTATTTGACTTCTATCAATTGTGGATGTTCATTAGGATGGTATGCGTACAACGAAAGTTGGCGTTTATCAGTTTAGAGAGTCTGATCAGTTATCATCACTTTCACATGCTAGGTTGAAAAGGCATAAGATTCTAGATGAGATAGATTATGAAGTTAAAATCCTATGTTTATTTTATATAAGTAATTCGTTAAGTTTAATTAGTAGTGTAATCAAAACGTCAATTGTTATTTTCTTAGCAGTGAAACTTAATCATACTCTGGTGTATAAGTGAACTAAACGTAAGCAAGTCGAGTCTCTGTAGAACGAATCCTACTTATTTCTGTATTACTTGTGACCACGTTCTCTTGCGTGAATAAAGTGCGAACAGGGTTCACAGAAACTGGATGACTATTGGCATTGTTATGAGGGGCAAAGCCAAACTGGTTGCTACAGGACTTTAAAGAAGAAGGTATCGACGATGATGGAAACAGAATCTTCGGGACTTTCAAGATCAAGCAGTAAGCGTCAGTGACGAGAATTGATCCTTTGGGACTCTTCTATGGGGACCTAACAATTGATCCTTTGGGTCCCTACCTTTAGGCCTGAACAAGTTGAAGACCTAATAATAGGACATCCCTATGTGGAGCATTCAAGCATGAAGATCTATCAGATGAATGTGAACAATTGCACTCCTGAATGGTGAGCTAGAAGATGAAGGTGCAGATCCATTACAATTTGTATTTCATTCTCTTCTCAGGACTTGCTATGACGGAGGTAAGGACTCAAGCAAAACGTTAAGGACAGGGTATGACTCTCTAACCGTTAATTACTTGAAAAGTGATTTTACATTTGAGTTGTTATACATATCTCTTTAGAAATGCTAGGCACACACAATGTAATATAAATGTGCAAGTATACCTTAATTCTCGATATGCCTATGTGCAAGTTTCCAAGTGGATACTAGAGAATCTTATCTTATAGCCAAGTTATGAATTGTTAGATATCTTAGGGGATCACCAATTCTTGGAATCTGGGACCCTTAAGATAATAGGTTTAACCTAAATGGCTATATAGATATAGATAATGTAGGTTATAAGAAAGACAGGGAAGTCATTTCTAGAAGCTGTCAATTTCCAGCAACACTGTTGAAGCTCTTCACACCACTGAAGGAACAAGCGCATGGACACCAGGTATCATTTCTTTTGAGAGCTGTCCATAGTCGAATAACTTGCAGATTTTTGCTAAATGACTTGATGAATTTATTTTATCTAAGTTGGTTAGTAAACGTGGGATATTATTAATATGCATATTTGTTGAAAATCCCATCTGCAAGGAATTCTCAAATGAGTTCACAAGTATTACTTTTTCCCGATCCAAAGGACTTGTGAATTTTTTTTAAATCCAGATCCTCATACTTATTGCTATTAGTTTAATTATCATGCTTACATTGTAATATGCATGAGTGGTAGTTAAATTATTTAGCATAAGTAAGAAGCATAGTTATTTGTATGTGTTAAATATTTGGTGAGTATTAGTCAATAATATCTTGCTTAATTGCTCTGATATTCTTAAATATTTTATTATAAATAATTGTGATACTTTTGATATTAGTGACGGTATTTAGAATTTCTGTTCTAAATAATCAATGCATATTTCAAAACTCACTAATATTAGAAGGTGAAGTATTTTCTAAGTTATGTGTATGAAATTCTCAATATTTTATATACTTAGAAAATATTTCTAAAATAAGTTTGTTTGCGAGGGGTTGTAAAAAGAATCACAAGTATCATCTTTTCCCTATATAAAGGACTTGTGAATTTCTTTTCAACTAAATCCTCGAGCTTACATATATCAATTAATAATTGTTATGAGCATACTTACAATGTGCAAAGTGACAATTATTAGATATGGCGTAGGAAGTTAAATACTAATATTCAATCTAATGAATATTTTAGTGTTTAGCGAATTTATTTTATCTTATTGAAATTATGGATTGAAGCAATTCAATGGTTATTAGTTTCATAATTTTAATTTGATAAAATACAGAAGCATAGTTTCTTGCATCTTGAAATTATTGATAAATATCGAATAATTGGTATCAGCGTGCAATTAACTGTGATATGCTTATTGTTCTACTGAATAATTGTCATGTATAGTTTATATAAATGCATGTGATTGGCAATTGCTTAGTACAGCATAAGTATTTAATTTATTTTGTTTTGTTTAAATCAGGATGATATAAAACAATTCAGTGGAATATCTGTTCCATGATTTAAATAAATTAAAATAAATTCGAAGCATAATTATTTGTAGTATATTTATTATCTTTTATTACTTTGTTATAATTGAATAATATTTTATTACAAAATAATTGTGATATATTGATACTAATGGATTTACTCAGTTATTATTCATTAGCAATAATTGGTATCAATATATTCAGTTTTCTTTCTTTGACTTGTTTATGATCCTGAATGTGTTTAAAAGAAATTTTTGTTTATTTCTTTTTCAAAACGTTTTATTCAAAGATACATTCATTTTCTCTAACAGTTTTAGTTAAGAAAACTTAAGAATTCTTTTTCAAAACTTCTATTTTGAAAAACTTTTCTTTAGGATAATCTTTCTTTTATCTCGAAACTTTATCCTCTCCCAAAAGCTTGTTTTAATTGTTTTATCTTTAAAAGCTTTTTCTCTCTTTTGAAAATTTATTTTAACTTCAAGGTATCAATCACTTGTAAAATTATTTGGTTTCAAATACTTGTTTCAATGTATGTTACACATTGATTCATAGTACCAAAACAGTGATTGTTGCTTTGAAGGCCTAGTACTGTATTGTTAAGCATTCATTCACCCCAATTGTCATGTTTTTATTTTAAGTCGGGGATACTATCAGGTGGACGAAAATGAAGTAAATCATAATTGCATTATGAGTCGGAAAATCATTGTCTTCTATCTGATAAGGATGTTTTGCAAAACTGTTTTCAAAACATATAGTGCTTAGGTTTAATGGAAAAGAGTCATTTTATTGAGATATAATTTGGTAGAAGAGTTGAGTTTCTTGTTTGTTGTAAACTCTCACGTTTTATTATGGGAAGTTTGCCTTATAAGAAATTCATAAAGGATAGACTTTTTCTCTGATACTCCCGCGTTTTATTATGGGATAAGTATTTTAAAGAAAATTTCTATTGATGTCATGCTCTTAAACGTCAAATCTTTAGAACCGACAAAACTCTTTTATTAAAAGTGCTTTAATGCAATCCATTATCATTCCTTCTTATATTTTCCTTTCTTATTGAGATGAAAAATATGTTTTGGAATGTTAAGGTGATTATTTCTTTATCTTTTTAAATGATTTTATCCATTTAGCCCCCAGTGGCTACAGAAGCTGGCCAGGAGGTTGAAAACCCATCAATCTCTGACCCAGGCCTTAATACCAAACACTCATTCATCCACTTTCATATATTAACCCCTGGAGTTATAAGGAACACATGTTTGTTAGAGGTTGATGAGGAAGAAATAAGGATGAAGTCGGAAGTGCACCCACAGCTCTACCTCCAGCGAAGTAAAGAAGTATATAAACTGAGGTAACTGTAAGCTCATCTGTATCTTCTCAAAAGGATGCAGAGCTGAAAAGGCAATAAAACTGTCTCTGGAATCATTCTCTCAACAGGATGAGTCCATTGAAATTCGCTCGTCAGCCAGAGCATCTTGTAATGAGTCAAGTACACCACCGGCACTCACGCTGATGGTAAGCCTAAACAGATATATACTAGGAACCTTATATAATTTTTGGGACCTAACAATCCTAACAGTTATACTAGGGGCCTAACAATTGGACACATTGCAAAGCGTGCACAGTGTGAGGTATAGGCATGTTAACAAAACACCCGTCATTGGGTTACGAGGTAAACGTAGACTCTAATTTGCCATTCATTACATTGTCTACTACGTCGCCCCTCCTGGAAGGAACATTTCCAGATCCTGAAAAAGAATGTCCACCTCCCGTTTTCGGATAAGGTGTGAGGCAACTCCTTGATAGAACAAGGTAGGATTCCCAAAAAGATTTTAAAATCTTGGGATAACCCATCTCAAAGAGGTGAGGCTCCACTAGATAGTGATTTAGCAATCGCTATTGAGTCTGGTGTGAAACAGTGTTTATGCATGATAGATCAAGAACACCTCAACGAGGCAATTCTCCACTTGATAGTGATTCATTTCATTTTGATGAATCAGGTGATAAAAATAGAAATGAATTGACGGATTTCACTTGCAGGTACAGAAGGCTAAATTTGGAATGCAGAGTGAAAGTGAGAGAGAGAAACACTTGAGTGAAAGTGAGGGAGAGATACACTTGAGTGAGAGATAGGGAGAGAAAGAGTGAAACACTTCTAAGTGCTTGACACTTAAGTGTAAATACCAACAGAACGTAGTAGAAGTGAGGAAACCACAAGCCAAACACTTACCCTTGCTACTTGCTACTTCTGAAAGAAAAGTTACTATATTTTTTCCCGATCAACGTCAGACGAGAACCTTCTTTGGAAGACAAACCATTCAAAAGTGGACCTTTCAATATCGTGCTATCTTTAAAAATGGGCCATTGGAGGATTCCTCAACTAAGGCGGAGAATTTATAGGGAGAAAAAGGTGAAGTTAATAAGTCTTATCTTCGTATCCTTCGGAAGAGTTAAGAGTTAATCTCCTAAAGGGGTTCGTATCCTGGATTCTTAAGGTAAGTTCCTGGATCCTGGAAGATCAATCCTGGAGATCCTTGGGAAAAGGGGTTCGTATCCTTGGGAGAAGTTAATAGCCTTAGGGGGAGATTTTAGACAAGAAGAAGAAAATCTTATCTTCTGATCCTGAGGGGAAACAACAGATATATGGGAGAATCAAGAAGCTGTATTCTATACTTGGAAGAACAGAAATGACTATTCCATTGATTTTCTAAAGGGAGAAGAAGAATAAGAAGGAGAATCACATTCGTAGGGGGGAACATCATTTGAGCTATGTTCAGTATTGATTGAAGACATACCCAGGAATAATGATTCTTATGAAGCTCTGTTCGTGATAAGTTCTTTAAGTTCACACTATGGAGGATTTTGAAATGGAGAAAGCTCAAACAGACAGAAATGAAGATGATACCATTTGAATATCAGTTCCGTGCTAGAGGAACAAGCATCTTTCGTTTCAGTCAAACAAGAAATCTGGAAATGCAGTATCTGATCCAGAAAAACCAGTAGCATTATTTACAAGTCCAGGACGATTACTTTTTCTAGCTGTTAGTTGAGTTATCCTCCCTAGGTGATTTGTTTGCTAAAGTTTAACAATCAAATAGGGGGAGATTGTTGGAGATTACGAAGCTATATGAATAGTAATCGTGATAACTCAACACTAGAACAGGACAAGTAAATAATACTACGCCTACACAGAAATCAGGAAGAATTGAAGGCAGGGCAGATACAGCGAATCAAGACATTAGAAGAAGTTTTGGAGTCTACTACAGGTCACTGAAAGAAGTTCATTTATATGTTCATGCCTCAGTGAAGAACAATGGTTAAAGACTTTCAGGGTTTCAGAAGTGTTAAAGATTCAGTATAGCAGTGCCGCTAAAAGATTTCAGTGTAGTAGCATTGATTGAAGACAGACAATGTTAGAAGCATAGGAATCCAGAAGGGTGAAGACAAAGGTTAAAGAAGACAGCTGCAGTCTTGTACTGGATTGTAGTAATGAAGACGTTGTCGAAGTACCAGAAAAGATTCTAGTGAAATAACAGTATCTATCAACAGTCAGTGTTTGAAGCAATGCAACAGTCCTAGCTTACTCTGCTGAAACAGAAAAGAAATCAAGGGAATTCAATTCAGTGTTAGTCGTTTGTGAACCAGACCAGAAATCAGTTGATCAAGCCAAGCCAAAGGAGTGAAACCAAGTGGTAATTACTTGAAGAATTCAAGAAATATGCTAAGGCAAGTATTACTGCATTTGGTGGCATTAATACTCTTGAAGCAATGGAGAGGCGCAACATATATTTCCAAGGTGCAAGAAAAGCTAAGGCAAAATTAAGTGGCGCCTACACAGGGCAATGAGAGTGTAGGCGCAACTAACCTTCCAAGGCGCAGGAAATGCTGGACTTAGAATCTATGTAGTGAGTGGCGCCTGCACTGGGAACTCAGTGTGCAGGCGCAACGTAAGTTATCCAAGGCGCAACTCATGAAGTATATAGGCGCAAGGAAACTAAGCAAAGATTCTAAGGCACGAGTGGCGCCAATACAGTGTGACAAGAGTAGAGGCGCAACTCAAGTTCTTACAGGCGCAACTAACTATGATATACAAACAGCTGAATGTTTCTAAGGCAGAAGTGGCGCCTATACAGGGAAACCACTGTATAGGCGCAACTCAGGTATATTGGCGCAATACAGCTTCAAGTGGCGCCTACACACCATAACCACTCTACAGGCGCAACTCAGGACTTGAGCAATTGTGAAGCAAATCAATTCTATTGATTTGAAAAGTCTACACTATATTAAATAAAATGAATTATTCATTTCTGTTTAATATGGTTGGTGGAGACACAGCCAACCAGAGAAAGAGGCAGTGAGATATTTCGAAGCCGGAGAAGAAGAAGTCACCATGATAATTCTATACCTTCTTTTCATGGGTTTTACAATCTAGCCGGTCAAACATGTCACAAATACTTAGGGCTATTGTAAACACTCACTGTTAGCTTGATTCCAGTTACTACTAAATACTGTCAAACATTGTAATAGGGATCTAGCTTTATCTCTCTAGAAGCAAAGAACGAATCAGTTCTTTGGAAGCCAGTTATTAATTTAACTGGGTGTAGCAAAACCTCAGGGATTAATACGAAAGTACTATTCCTCGAAATCTGTCTCGCATTTAATTACTTGCTAATTTTCTAGATCATTATTGTTTAAATCCTAAACACAGAAAATTAGTAAACCAGCCTCCTAAACACTCCTAAACACGAACCACTGACCGAACTCTAAATCACATATCCGCAAAAGATTCGAAAGAATTTTTTGATTTAGTGAGTATCGTATTCAACCCCCCTTCTACGATACTTCCGGGACCTAACACCATAGCTCCGGGGCCCGTTTGAGCGAGCTCGGGCCAGTATCGGTGCGAGGCCAGTCGGTTCATCAAAAGTGACCAGAAAATAGTTCTGCAAATTCTAAGGAAATATGCAAAATGAAGATATGATATGCGATGAAAGCATGATAGAAATGCATATATATATGTAGTGCGATGCGAACAGAAAGAAGATATAAAGCATTAGGATCAAATGAAAGAGTTGTTACAAATGTGAGGCATAGTCGGTGCCCGCAACCCAATAAATTCAGCTCGCAAGCGAGCATAAAATACTTGTTAAAAAAAATAGATTACAAATAAAGTTATAACAAATCACAAAGCCTCCTCTTGCTTCTGCTCTTGGGCCCGCTTCGCCTCGAGCTCCATGGCCCGCTGAGAGGCCTCCTCCTCCACTTTCTTACAAAGCTGTTCCGCATAGACCCAGGTTGCCTCGCCGAGCAAACCCCAGTAAAAGTCAGGATCCTTCTTCATAAAAGATTTCATGAACTTGACTTGCCCAAGAGCCGAGGCCTCAACAACTGCCTCCTTCTCATCAGCAAAATTAAAGATCGCAGTCTCTTGGGTAGCGATCTGAGCCTGGAGCTCGTTCAGCTTCTCGTTAAGGGCCTTTGTCTCGGCATCTTGCTCTTTCTCCAGCTCTTTACCTTTGTCCTTCATGGACTGGAGATCCCTCCTCAGCGGGTTGAGCTCGTCCTTCAGCTATTTCTGCTCCCCGAGCAGCTTCTTCTTCTAGGCCCCCATTGATTCGACCTTGAAGTTAAAGATAACATTTTGCGGAGTCAAAGCTCGCACCTCTTTATGTCGGCTCACTTGCCTATAAAAAAGCTCAGCAGCGGCCCGAGTCAGAGCAGCATTATTCTCTTCGAGGGAAGATTGGGCCCAGAGATTGAGATCGCTCTCGGAGACAAGGGAATGGCCCAGTTTTGCAAAAGCATTCGCAACAGCATGAGGAGGACCAGCAGCCACAACTTTGCTTTGCTATTTTTTTGGGTCCGCTTTGGCGACCTCAACATCTTGAAAGTGTTTGACCTAAAACCAATCATGTATGATGAGTTAGGAAAAACTTTCTACTACTCTTATTTGATTTCATTTGATAATAATAAAGTATTTATGTTACGGGCTTAATCTATTTGAAGTGTATTAAATAAGATGTTCCATAATTTAGAGCAAAGCTTCTAGAATTATAATGAGATTGTAATAATGAGATCTAGAAGATAATAGCTTTAGACTTAAACAGTTCCTGATCATAAGATAACTAATTGGAAATTGGTAAATACGTAAAGATCAGTACATACTATGCTAGCTCTCTTAGGAGGATGTCTGTTCTCATAGACATTTGTGTGGTGACACTATAGCTTGTATGTAGGTGCTTTTTAAGGAATAAGTTCACTGAACATGACTCGATAAGTAGAACAACTAATGGAGTTTACTCACGTGTCGATAGTTATTTATTAAGTAAATAGTTGCACAAGTATCCTTAGACTTGAGATCGTTAGAGTAATCTCGTACACAATGATTTATGCTTTGGTTTAGTCCTTAGTCTCAAGGACATTCATTAGGTCCATTCTGGGCATAGTGATTTGTGTATGGAGATAGTTAACGGATCAATAAAGGATCTGCCCCTTTCAGTAATGGAAGTGAATATCATATGTTATTCTTAGATATGCAAGTTCAGGAATCTCTGGCCAGAGTGAATGAAATTAGAAAGAGTTTCTAATTTGCATTAAAAGGAACTTTGCATTATGAATAAGAAATCATATGATTAAATTAGATAGGCTTGACACGAGTTACATGCTTTGTATTTAATCGGGATATTGAAGCGTAGAAGGAATTAATTGTACGGAAACTAATTACTGACATGTTCTAAGTATTCTAAGCAATGATTTCGTATTATCTGGATAGTCGCGATATGTTGAGAAGCATCACTCACGATGTAGAATAAATATAATTAATCAGATTAATTATATTTAATGAATTAATAGAATTCATATAAATAATAAATAAAATGTTTATTATTATTTATTTCTACTACCGGCTTAATATTGAACCTAAAGAGTCACACCATAAAAGAGATTAAATTATAAATGAAGGAATAATTAATAATAGCTAGTCATTATTTATTTATAAAATAAATAATTACTTAGCAAATTTTATAAATTAATTAAATGTGATTTAATTGATTATAAATTATTTAAGATAAGATCTTAATATTATTAATTAAATATTTAATTAAAGTAATTAAATATGAAGAGAGAATAATTTTCCAGAAGATTTTAGAAAAAGGAATTAATGATTAAAATAGTTTTAATCATTAACTAATTAATTAATAAGATTAATTAATTAAAAAGGGCATTAATAATAAGATATTTATAAAAAATATCTCAGCTGAAATATTTGCCTATAAATATAGGATTATAAACCCTAATACTTCAATCCTAATATTTAAGAGAAATATTTTAAAAGGGAGGCAACCCTAATTTCCTCTCTAGCCTCCTCCTTCATCTTTTAGTTTGATTCTTGGTGGATATCTTTATAGCACTCCACACTTGAGGGGTGATTGCAAGGATTGAAGAACAAGATCTTCTCTAGTTGTTGCCGAAAAGCAATCGAGGTATTCTTCAATTTATAAAATAGTTTTTGTATCTATATGTATGTATACATAAGAATATATGCAAATAAATATTATTCAATGCTTCCGCTGGTGCATAAATTCCTTCAATGGTATAAGACCATAGGTTGTATGCATATAGATTCGTGGTCAAGTTTCAGAATTTTAGGAGCATGTATGTATTTATTATGATTTATACAAGCAATATCATGTTTTAATTATGATTAATATGATACTGTTCGTCAAAATTGTTTTGATAATTTTCTTGGGTTCTATAAGTGTTGTAGATCGTCCAGTTAATTTTTCATAATTTCCTGATGCGTAGAATATTTATTATGAATTTTGAAAGCAATAATAATGATTTAATTATGATTAATTCATTACTGTTCCTCAAAATTTATTTTATATTTTTCATGTGTTCTACAAGTGTTGTAGATCTTCCAGGTATTTTTAGAATATTTTTCTGAGCAATAGATTATTTATTATAGATTTTTAAAGTTGTTTTTAATTAATTCGTAATTAAATAATAATATCTGGGGAAAAAAAAGGGTGTAACGCATTCTGCGCCTGCGTTACAAGCTAAAAAAGGGTTTTTGGCTTGTAACGCATACCCGAGATGCGTGACAGGGTGTCTTGCACGCGCCTGACGCGCGTGCGCGCATGGGGATGCGTCAGAAACTTCTCGGGGCACGTGCGGGCGCGTGGGAGCTCAGAATGGGGCGTGTAATATACCTTAGATTCGTTTTTCCTAGACGGTTCTAATGGTATATTAGAATAATTTTTCTGAAATTGTTTCAGACTGTTTAGAGCTTCCAAAAGTGTTTTAAAACAAGTTTTAACTGTTTTAAGTTGCTTTTAAATACACCATGTGATACATAGAGATGTATAATGCTTATATGTTGTAATATATGATTTAACATGCCCACCTTATGTTTATTCGTGATTATATATATGTGATATATGCTTGAATTATCATGAGATGATAGATTTAGGTGAACTTAATTAACATAAGGCGTATGTTAGACAATCTAGAATAGTGAATTTGTTTCGTGACCTTTATTTACATATTATGAATACAATCATGAGATTTTTGTGTTTATGAAGCACGTGATTGAATATGAATTTTCAACTTAAGTGAAAGGATGATTCTGTCAAACAACAGATGTTCTATCTGTAAGAAAGGGGGTTATTAAGAGACGCCACTTGACAATGCTCCACCCCTGGCCTGGGATGACTCCAAGTATCAATAGTTGATTTGAAATATTTAATCCAATCTAAAAGAATCTCTTTATAATATGATTATGATTGTAACATAATATAATCTCCTAAAATATAAAGAATATCAAGTAGTAATTGGCCATAAAACACAAAGGGCTTGTGTTGGTCATAGCCTTCCAACATAATAGAAAGTATTTCTTGTTTTTGAAACTCTGTCGTTTCGTGCTACAGCCGAGGGCGTTGTTTCCGAAAGAAGAGATACTAGTCTATAACATGAGATGTGTATGATGAATTGGAATCTTATGGTCGTTACGTGCTACAGCCGTGGGCTATTTGAAACTAGTTTAATTATACGAGATGTTGGGATTGACTTGACTTAGAATATTGAGTTTGTCGTGCCACAGCCGTGACTCAAGTATTCAAGAGGCTAAAGTAAGATTAGGGAATAACATGAGATGTAGCTGACAAGAGTTGTCTGCCTATTGAACGTTACATGGCGTTTCGTGCTACAGCCGAGGTTGTGTGATGGAATGTAGGATCCCTATCCCACTATCATTATGAATGCTTAATTTCAATAAGGGATATAGAAATTAGATAGAATAGTATGAGGCACTTATGAATAAAGACCCGATTCATATGGTGTTTTAGATAATGAAATAGAGTATTTGCTAAATGTTGTTATGTGTTTATTATTTACAGATTTACTATATACATAATGTCTTCTGCACTATCACTCCGTTGCATGCTCGATGCACACAAATTAACGGGTCCCAACTATGCTGATTGGCTTCGAAACCTGAGAATTGTTCTCAGGATTGAGAAGAAGGAATATGTACTAGACTCACCTAAACCTGCTCAGGATGCACATAATGATGAACATATTGTGTATCGTAATTGGATAGATGATGCAAGAGTTGCACAGTGTGTTATGCTGGGATCCATGAATGATGAGCTCCAAAAGCAACACGAGCATATGGATGCTCACTCTATCCTTATGCATCTACAAGATTTGTATGATGTGGTAGAAAGGACAACTCGATATGAGATATCGAAGGAGCTGTTCCGTTGTAGGATGACTGAGGGATCATCTGTGAATGTTCATGTGCTCAAGATGATCAATTTGATTGAGCGTCTTGGACAACTTGGATTTGTCATGGATGGGGAGCTGAATCAAGATCTGGTCTTGCAATCACTTCCAGATTCATTCTCGCAGTTCGTTGTGAACTTTCACATGAACAAGTTGGATGTCAGCTTGCCTGAACTCCATAACATGCTGAAAACTGCTGAATCGAATTTTCCCACAAAGAAGAGTTATGTTCTTCTAATTGGTGAAGTCTCTAACCCTAAGAAGAGGAAGATGAGCCCTCCTAAGAAGAAGAAGAAGGTAGGTGAGAAAAGGCCAGTTCCTCCAAAAGCTGAATATCCCAAAAGCAAAGTTGTTTGCTTTCACTGCAACAAAGTGGGGCAGTGGAAGAGAAACTGTAAGGCTTACCTTGCAGAATTGAAGAAGAAGAAGAAGGGTGGTGAGACTACCGCTTCTGCTTCAGGTATGTTCATGATCGAACTAAATATGTCACTTAATCAAACTTCTACTTGGGAATTAGATACCGCATGTGGTTCTCACATTTGCAATTCGTTGCAGGGACTAAGGAGAAGTAAGACTCTTGAAGAAGAAGAGGTGATCCTACGTATGGGCAATGGAGCAAGAGTTGTTGCTGTAGCTGTAGGATCGTTTGATTTACTTATGCCTACGGGCAAGACTATTATTTTAGATAATTGTTATTTTGTTCCCTCAATTGTGAGGAATATTATTTCTATTCCCATGTTAGACTTGGATGGTTTTTCGTTTGTTATTGAGAATAATAAATGTTCAATTTTTAGAAATAATGTTCTTTATGGTGTTGGTATTTTAAATAATGGTTTGCATGTATGTGACGTAGAACATAGTTTACTTCAAATTGAACATAATAATAAAAGAAAAAGAGATGATGAAAATCCCACCTACTTGTGGCACTGCAGACTTGGTCATATTAGTGAAAATAGACTTAAGACATTGCATAAGGAAGGGTTACTAGAACCTTTTGATTTTGAATCATATCCTACATGTGAGTCTTGTCTGTTAGGCAAAATGACCAAATCTCCATTTAGTGGACATGGAAAAAGAGCTGTGGAGTTGCTTGGATTGGTACATACAAATGTGTATGGGCCGATGTCCACGCAAGCCAAGGGTGGATTTTCATACTTCATTACTTTTACAGATGATCGATCTAGATTTGGATATGTGTATTTGATGAAATACAAATCCGAAGCCTTTGAAAAGTTCAAAGAATATAAGTATGAAGTAGAGAAACAAACCGAGTATAGTATTAAAACCCTTCGATCAGATCGAGGAGGTGAATACTTAAGTGGCGAGTTTCTAAATTATCTCAAAGAAAATGGTATAGTCTCTCAATGGACTCCTCCGGCCACTCCCCAGTTGAATGGAGTATCAGAAAGGAGAAATCGAACTTTGTTGGACATGGTTTGATCCATGATGAGCTATACAGATCTTCCACTATCACTTTGGGGTTATGCATTGGAAACATCAGCATATATATTGAACAAGGTGCCTTCCAAATTTGTTCCTCAAACTCCGTATGAGATATGGAAAGAAAGGAAACCGAGTCTTAAGCACGTTAAGATTTGGGGATGTCCGGCTTATGTCAAGAAAGTTGACCCCGATAAGCTAGAATCTCGATCCGTGAAATGTAGGTTTGTAGGATATCCTAAAGAGACTTTAGGATATTACTTTTACACCGAACAAAGGGTGTTTGTCTCCCGACATGCTACCTTCCTGGAAAAACAGTTTATCCTTGAAGGGAATAGTGGGAGCAAGATTGAACTTGATGAAGTTCATGAAGAACAAACTACTACGGTTCAAGAGGAAACACCTGTTCATATTGAACAACTATCCGTAGAACAGCCCATCCGTAGATCACAAAGGGTGTCTCGCCAACCTGAGAGGTATTATGGCCCTGCCATTGAGAATGACAATGAATTGGCGGTCATTGATGGAGACGACCCTATGACCTTCAACGAGGCTGTGAGTAGTGTTGACTCAGAGAAATGGCAGAGTGCCATGAAATCCGAAATGGACTCCATGTATGCCAACCAAGTATGGACTTTGGTAGAGGCACCCAAGAATATGAAGCCTATAGGGTACAAGTGGGTATACAAGAAAAGATTGGAGCAAATGGCCAGGTAGAGACCTACAAGGCCAGGCTCGTGGCAAAAGGATTCAAACAAAGACAAGGGATTGACTTTGATGAAACTTTTTCGCCTGTAGCCTTGCTCAAATCAATTCGGATTTTGCTTGCTATTGCAGCTTACTATGACTATGAGATCTGGCAAATGACGTAAAGACGGCCTTCCTCAATGGGGAACTTGAAGAAGAAGTGTATATGACACAGCCAGAGGGTTTTATTTCCAAAGGAAATGAACATCTAGTATGTAAGCTACTACGAACCATATATGGGTTAAGGAAAGCTTCTCGAAGATGGAACATCCGTTTTGATGAAACAATCAAAGAGTTTGATTTTATCAAAAACATAGATGAACCATGTGTCTACAAGAAGGTTAGTGGGAGCGCAGTAACATTTCTTATTTTGTATGTAGATGACATACTCTTAATAGGAAATGACATACCAATGCTGCAATCAGTAAAAATGTGGCTATCAAAGAACTTCACCATGAAGGACTTGGGAGAAGCGTCCTACATTCTTGGTATGAAGATCTATAGAGATAGATCAAGAAGAATGATAGGTCTAACCCAAGGTACGTACATCGATAAGGTGCTTAAAAGGTTTAGCATGGAAAACTCCAAGAGAGGTCTCATACCGATGAGCCATGGAGTCTCCCTTTCTGACAAGATGTCTCCTAAGACACCTGAAGAAAGAGAGCGTATGAGTAGGACTCCTTATGCGTCGGCAATAGGATCTATCATGTACGCGATGTTATGTACTAGACCTCATGTTGCTCACTCAATTAGTGTGACTAGCAGATATCAGTTAAATCCAGGTGAAGACCACTGGAAAGCAGTGAAGAACATCCTTAAGTACTTGAGAAGGACTAAGGATATTTTTCTTATTTTTGGTGGGTCTGAGTTGAAAATAGAGGGTTACACTGACTCTAGTTTTCTGTCAGAGTGTGATGATAGTACATCCATATCAGGGTATGTGTTTACTCTAAATGGTGGGGCAATTAGTTGGAGAAGTCGTATGCAATCTACGACGGCTGACTCCACAGCAGAAGCAGAGTATATAGCTGCAAGTGAGGCTGCAAAGGAAGCTGTTTGGATGAAGAAATTTGTTTCTGAGTTGGGAGTAGTTCCTGGCATAGAGGGGCCTATTGTGTTATATTGTGACAATAACGCTGCAATAGCTCGAGCCAAGGAACTGAGGTCTCACAAGAATACCAAACATATATTGTGGCAGTTTCATTTGATTAGGGAGATCATTGAAAGAGGAGATGTCAAGATCGAAAGAGTTGACACACATAACAACATAGCAGACCCGTTCACGAAGCCGTTGTCTCAGTTAAATTTTGATCGTCATAAGGAGCGGATGGGTATTAGATACCAGAGTGATTGGTTTTAGGCCAAGTGGGAGATTGAAAGTGTTTGACCTAAAACCAATCATGTATGATGAGTTAGGAAAAACTTTCTGCTACTCTTATTTGATTTCATTTGATAATAATAAAGTATTTATGTTACGGGCTTATTCTATTTGAAGTGTATTAAATAAGATGTTCCATAATTTAGAGCAAAGCTTCTAGAATTATAATGAGATTGTAATAATGAGATCTAGAAGATAATAACTTTAGACTTAAATAGTTCCTGATCATAGGATAACTAATTGGAAATTGGTAAATCCGTAAAGATCAGTACATACTATGCTAGCTCTCTTAGGAGGATGTATGTTCTCATAGACATTTGTGTGGTGACACTATAGCTAGTATGTAGGTGCTTATTAAGGAATAAGTTCACTGAACATGACTCGATAAGTAGAACAACTAATGGAGTTTACTCACGTGTCGATAGTTGTTTATTAAGTAAATAGTTGTACAAGTATCCTTAGACTTGAGATCGTTAGAGTAATCTCGTACACAATGATTTATGCTTTGGTTTAGTCCTTAGTCTCTAGGACATTCATTAGGTCCATTCTGGGCATAGTGATTTGTGTATGGAGATAGTTAACGGATCAATAAAGGATCTGCCCCTTCCAGTAAAGGAAGTGAATATCCTATGTTATTCTTAGATATGCAAGTTCAGGAATCTCTGGCCAGAGTGAATGAAATTAGAAAGAGTTTCTAATTTGCATTAAAAGGAACTTTGCATTATGAATAAGAAATCATATGATTAAATTAGATAGGCTTGACACGAGTTTCATGCCTTGTATTTAATCGGGATATTGAAGCGTAGAAGGAATTAATTGTACGGAAACTAATTACTGACAGGTTCTAAGTATTCTAAGCAATGATTTCGTATTATCTGGATAGTCGCGATATGTTGAGAAGCATCACTCACGATGTAGAATAAATATAATTAATCAGATTAATTATATTTAATGAATTAATAGAATTCATATAAATAATAAATAAAATGTTTATTATTATTTATTTCTACTACCGGCTTAATATTGAACCTAAAGAGTCACACCATAAAAGAGATTAAATTATAAATGAAGGAATAATTAATAATAGCTAGTCATTATTTATTTATAAAATAAATAATTACTTAGCAAATTTTATAAATTAATTAAATGAGATTTAATTGATTATAAATTATTTAAGATAAGATCTTAATATTATTAATTAAATATTTAATTAAAGTAATTAAATATGAAGGAGAATAATTTTCTAAAAGAGTTTAGAAAAAGGAATTAATGATTAAAATAGTTTTAATCATTAACTAATTAATTAATAAGATTAATTAATTAAAAAGGGAATTAATAATAAGATATTTATAGAAAATATCTCAGCTGAGATATTTCCCTATAAATATAGGATTATAAACCCTAATACTTCAATTCTAATATTTGAGAGAAATATTTTAAAAGGGAGGCAATCCTAATTTCCTCTCTAGCCTCCTCCTTCATCTTTTAGTTTGATTCTTGGTGGATATCTTTAGAGCACTCCACACTTGAGGGGTGATTGCAAGGATTGAAGAACAAGATCTTCTCTAGCTGTTGCCGGAAAACAATCGAGGTATTCTTCAATTTATAAAATAATTTTTGTATCTATATGTATGTATACATAGGAATATATGCAAATAAATGTTATTCAATGCTTCCGCTGGTGCATAAATTCCTTCACATCTAGCGGCGTTTTCCTCGAGTCATCCCGAGGAGGCTTGCTGCCCGAGGCCTTCACGTCCTTTGGCCTGGAAGGAGGAGCAATCACTGCAACCTCGTCGTCTTCGTCGGTAAAAGGAGGATGGACTATGTTAGACTTTGACATATCTGCACAAAAAACACGAAGCGATCAGAGAAGAGTTATTAAAATATAAAATGATCAACTATGCAAGAAAATGCAAGTATGATACATATGAATGCGATTCGAAGTGGAAAATGCAAATAATGACGAAGGCAATATACCGGACTCGGTCCGGGCCCGCTCCGCAGAAGGCTTCTGAGCTGAGATTGCGATGGCTTTTCCCTTCTTTAGAGTCAGTCTCGCCCCTTCTCTCAAGAATCCATGAGCGACCAAGTTTGAGGTCATCATTAGCTTCTTCACATTCCTCTCTTCGACAGCAAGTTGTAGGATACTACCAGCTCGCTCTTTCACTTCGCCAGTGAGAGGAATGCGAGGAGGAGAGACTTATAAAAAAGAATGAATAAAGTACGGTCAGTTTCAAGAAAATACAAGCGAACTAAAGGGGAACGAAGCGAAGTGGCCGCACTTACTTGGTTTGTAATTAAAGTGGGTCTTAACCCGGGTCTCGTCAAACACATAGAAGAACGGCTCCTTCCAGTGTCCCACATTGCTCCGAGTGCCGTGCAACAGTTTCTTGCCATTGAACTCAGGCTAGACTGATAAATAAAGATAGCCGAAGTCCTTCTTCCCCGAGGACTTTAAATTCAAAAAATATCCAAAGGTCCTCGCATCGAGGTCATGATACTTCAGCTTCTTGTACAATACGAACAAAGCAATGGCTGACCTCCATTTGGATTTACCTAAAGGGGAGCGATATAGAAGTACTTGCAAACATCCTGGATGCATAGGCGATGCGATACCTACCTTCAGGAGCGAGGTGGAGAGAACCATCTGAGGAATGCGACATACATTCTCCTCATGATTGAATCGATAACATCTCTGATGGGTCGCGGAAAAATGATGCGCCCCTCCAGCCTATATTGCTCGATCGCCTCCGCCAGAGTTTGTGAAGTGAGGTTGGTCGAAAGATCCCGAGCCGTAAGGACATGAGGAGAAGCTGGTTTTGTTGAAGAGCTGCTCGCCTCATCACCCAGCGGCTTCGCACCTAAATAAATCAGCCCTTCCAGCTCGGGCTCATCGGGAGGAGCATAGGCCTCGCCCTCAGATTCCTCCGGCATAAATGCATAATTTTCCAGGTCAATCGACCTGGTCACAGCGTCATCCTCCTCGTTGTCCTAAGATTCGACCCAATGAGAGGTGGCCTCAGCTTCGAGATCTACATCAACTTCGGAGTGCACCCTCTTGCCTTTCGGGTCACGGGGCTCATAGTAGGCACTCCCGAGCGAGCTCCAGCTCGAGTTATTATGGACAGGAATTGGTTGCTGTGGATGAAGGGGCTCTTCACCAGCCTGGGTCTGAGCAGCTCGCTTTGCGTTACACCTAGAAATCGTTGCCTCGGCCTCTTCCTTTGACATGGTCCCCAGCCCGCTGTTCAAGGATGAAAGATCCAATGAGCCCGACACCACAGGCCTCATCCGCCTCCAGGCGTTGGGATTGCCATTGCGGGGTGAGTCTTCAATCGACCAGGTCGGGTCCATGTTCAAGACAAATGAGTCCGAACTTGATTGCTCGACCCGGGCTATGAGGGTAACCGCCTCGGGGCTGACTTCAGTCCCTGGGATGATTGGACGGTGGCTCGTGCCTGATATCTCGTTCATCTCATGTTGGAATTCACGCGAACCCCTCAGTTCCTTGGGGTAATGACTGAGAGGCGAAGACGTGCTAGTGGCCGAATCACTCGACATCTGAAATAGATGGTGAATTGATTAATGTGTGTACTCTTAAAGAAGGAAAGGAAAATCGCTAAGTGTCCTCACATCGTACACGAGCCGGTCCTAAATCTAAGGTCGAGATCGCGACGCGAGGAGAAGTGGGGTGTGTGAGATGATGCGATCCGGGGAGTGAAATATATGCACATGGAGGTCTGAACAAATATTATATATGCATGCTATGAAAAGCGAAGACAAAAGTAAGGATTAAGGTCGTTATCTTTGTTGTGAGAAGGGGGGCTCGAATCGCTTGAGGAAAGGTGATCGGAGCTGGCCTCGCTAGAAGACTCGGATGAAGGTGGATGAACATATCGGGTTCACACTTGAATTCTGGGCATGAAAAGCTTTGTTTGATCCTTGAGCTCTCGGACAAAATTTCTTGAAAATGATTGAAAATGATTGGGGAAGTCTTTTATTTATAGGCAACTGAGGAGAGAGAAGGACACAGACACGTGTCACATCATCATTACTCTGGCTCGAATCCAGTACATGCGACCACACCGTAAGCATGTGCAACTTCACCTCCAAAGGCTATATCCGAGCACACTTCATATGAGGAACCCCTTCAATTTCTCTAAAGTTTAAAGGGTTTAATGTGGCCAGTTCAGTTCATTTGACATCCGGATCGCTGACAGACATGTTTTCTTGAGAAAGTGTTGATAACTCACAAAGGCTTGGCGGTTCGTTTCGCACCACTATTAGAAGCCTTGTTCTGGTCGCTTCGCAGGGAAGATTTATGACAGCACTTGTTATCTGATTCTACCTCGCATCGGTAATGGCAAGGAGGAATCGGGGGTAATTGTTATGCCCAATATTTAGACATGGGTCCTAGGCAGACCCAATAACATAAATTGGCTAGCCCACCTCGCATCTGGGCTCAAACGGCTTCAAAGCCCACGTCCAACTCGCATCGTGCTAAAGATGTTAAAATACTCTAAGGCCCTTGGCCTAGCGTGAGGTCGCATCGCTAGCTCACCAGCCTTAGACTCATTCAGCTTCAAGAAGAAAGAGATAGGAGAACCGGCCCTCAGCCCGGTTCGCTTCTCATCACCTCCCAGGTCGCATAGACTCGACAGAGAGGCCCTCACCCCGGCTCGTTTGGCCAGACTCATTGCCTCCGGATCACTTCGCTAGCCCGGAGCACTTAGCATGAATTTCTCATAACTGGCTGAAAAGCTCCTAGCCTCATGGGCTCACCTCACTTGATATTATTTGCTAGTCTGAAGACTATAGAAGGCCCCCCGGGGTAATATCTCAACATACGTATTTATTTGAAAATAGCTAGCTCGACGGGCTCTCATCTCATCAAGGGATCCACACAAGATCACCTCTACATACTGCTCCCGTGAGGCCACATCACGCACAACTGCTCCCGCGAGGCCATATCACGCATAACTCCCTACGGGGACCCCTTGCTCTACAACTCCATGAAAACCCCCGGAGTCTAACGGGCTTGGGCCATGACAGTTACAGAAATATGGGAAGCTTGCCCTTCACATCCGCACAGAATTGGGCCAAAGCACAGCACGTCTAAGGATTTGGGCCGATGAACCGGACCAATACCTAGCCCATATAGGTAACTTGTCCTCCAAGATCTACGTGTAGCTTAAACCCCTATATAAAGTATACGTAGGCCTCTTGTTTCAAGAAAGAATCGATAGTTGGTAGCAAGAGAGCACATATTTTCTCTGGCC
This sequence comes from Oenanthe sinensis, assembly GCA_028671895.1. Classification (NCBI taxonomy): domain Eukaryota; kingdom Viridiplantae; phylum Streptophyta; class Magnoliopsida; order Apiales; family Apiaceae; genus Oenanthe; species Oenanthe sinensis. Next base: position 4,531,145 of record CM053796.1, on the reverse strand, counting down.
TTCTAACGAATCAACAACAAGATCAGCTACCAAAATCCATCACTTTTCTCCCGTGTTCTTCGCGTTCTTCATCAAGTTCATGAGCAAAAGCATCATATTTTGCTCCGTGATTCCAGCAAACCTCCAAATTACTGTTATACCAGTTTCTCCCTATAACAATTATTATTATTTTCAAAATTAATCATGTAATTAGAGGAGATTTATAATTGATGAATATGTAAAGTCTCACTGGTATATAATTAGATATGATAATAATTATAATTTAAATTGATGAAGATTTAATTGTTAAATTAAATATGGTAATGACAATCAAAACTGATATGATATATTATTTCATGTTTATATGTACCTATATAATTCCAAAACTGCCTTTGTCTATAAATATGGAAAGAAATTAAATAGATTTTATTAGAAATTGAAATATATCTATGGTTAGATTAACAACAGATCAATGGCTCTATGGTGGTTCCTCGGTTCTCTCATTTAGCCTTAGCTGGTTCTCTCTCGATCATGACCTATATTATATATATAAATTATAAAAAAAATGTATATGGATATTAATTCTAATTATATAATTTTTTTTAAAATAGGTGGACAATTATAATATTTATCTTAGTTAAATCCTCAAATAGAGTTAAAGATCGATAAATGAATACGCTCGGGACCGGAATATTATATTCATTAATCTAGATTATTCATTTATTGAAGTCAAAAATACATTGTCTCTATCATGTTCGGAAAAAATTATTCATTTGATGAGTTTATTTATTTATCGAGGCTTTACTGTACATGTACCAACAAATTTTTTCATATTAATATTATTTAATTAATAACATCTTAATATTTTGATGTAATTTATATATTTGTTATAACATTTTTCTCAGAATTGGCCTCCGAGCTATATATTGGACACGGATGGAGCAAGAATAGTGAAATTTGTTGACAATCTAGGCTGGACGGCACTTCACCATGCAGCATATTACGAATTCGATTCAATAATAGATGTCTTAGTACAAACACAAAAAACTTTTGGACACCAATTTATATATGAAGATATATTTAATAAAACTGATGAGGACAGATGTACTATCTTAGAACTCGCGGTGGAGCGAAATGAGGTGGAGGTGGTTAAATTGATATTAACACAAAATCCAGCCTACGGAGGATTACTCATCATATTAGTCTGAAGCCTTTAATTTACAAAGCCACCGACAAAAAGCACACAGATATTGTCCAATTACTCACTCAAGTATACACTGCCTCAAGTACTCGACTGTATTCCAACTGGATTTCTGGGAGTTTTCAACAATATCTTTTATGTAGAGATATATTTTATATCTCTACATAAAAGATATTGAACTGGATTAATGAACAATATATTATATGTAGTGAAATGGCTAGCTTGATATCCGCTATTGAAGGCCGCCAAAGAGGTATGAAATATATACTACCATTTTACTATTTTATATGAAATTTAATATAATTTCTTTATAGGGAATGTTAAATTAAAAACAGCTTAATAAATTGGTTTATTTTTAAAATTATTCTAATAACTATAGTGTTTTTTTCGAAATCACTAATAATTATAATGTTGACTTTATATGTTATTTCATATAAAATTAATATTAAATTAAGAAACAATTTAATAAATTGCTTTATTTTAAGAAATATTCTGATAAGTGTAATATTGACTTTTATATATTATTTAATCAATTATTATTATATTTATGTTGTTTTAGTTAAACCTCACTTCACTATCATTTTCTTGATCCGCATATATAGTACACATATTTTCTTCTTAATATTTATATATGTTAAATCCATACACAACATTCTTATTTCTTAGTATGTTATTTGTATTATACTATAGATAAGATGAACTTACTTAATAAGTGAACAATATACATGATTAGGAGAGTGTTGGGGGTGATTTCTTTAAAATAGTTTATTTTAAGTTTTAATATTATTTGCTAAAAATATTTTTAGGGTACATACGTAAACTTATGATGATTATTATTTATTTATTATATTATTAATTTATAATATATATATATATATTAACAATAAAATTATTCAAATATATAATAACTTAAAGTTAATATTTTAACATCCACTGACTTTTTTTTAATATCGTTTGACAATTTGAAATTACAAATATAAAGAGCATATATATTTTGATGTAATTTATATATTTGTTATAACATTTTTCTCAGAATGGGCCTCCGGGGTATTGGACAGGCATGGAGCAAGAATAGTGAACTTTGTTGATAATCTAGGCTGGACGGCACTTCACCATACAGCATATTACGAATTCGATTCAATAATAGATGTCTTAGTACAAACGCAAAAAACTTTTGGACACCAATTTATGTATGAAGATAAGGTATTAACACCCTTTCATGTGGCAGCCAGGAAAGGATATACTTCAACAATGATACGTCTTATGTGGTTATGGCCACATACTGCTATCGATAGAAATGAACAAAATATACTACACTTGGCCGCATTGCAAAGTAAAAAAGAAATGATACAAGGTATTTTGAAATATTGTTCAGAAGAGTATAAGAACGAATTTGTCAATAAGCAGGATAAAAATGGCAATACACCACTTCATATGCTTATCCGACGAGGTTGTTTTGTTGCTGAACTCATGAAATATAGGGGACTTGATACAAAGATAAAAAATGAAGAAAAGTGGACTCCTCGAGCCCTACTATATTTTGAAAACCAAATTATCAATGATCAGGTATTTTTAAATATAATTTAATATTCCTTCTACGCCAATTTATAAAAACTAGATTTTTACACTCAACTTAATAAGAAAGTAATAAAATAAAACATTATAGATTATATTTTAAATTTGTTAGTACAAATTTTGTTTGTGCATTTAGTATGCAGGTCCTCCCTTACTAAGATGACTAAGAGGTATCATCATAATATATATATATATATATATATATATATATATATATATATTTATATGATATAAATGTTGTGAACATACATATAAATTTTTTTATTTGAATGTGTATATAAATATAAAATGCATTTTCTACTCATATTATATGAATGTTGTAGTTTGAATATGCATTAAAAAAAATTTGGACCGACCTTGAATTGAAGAGGCATATTTTAAAATTTTATTCAGACACCCGAATATCTTCATCTTCCCTACTATGACACTATGAGTACGCGATAGGTGTAATTAACTCTTTACTTGACATTCCACTCCGGTTAACTTTGTGCCTTCTGCGCTAAGCAAGAAAATTGTTTCATTTGTTTGATGTATATATATATATATATATTTAGTAATAATTTTCCAACTTCAAAATTGAATTTTAATATTGAGTAACAAATTAAGATAATGGATGTTCTAGATTAAGAAAAATGTTTACTATTGAGGGTCCTTTGTTTGATTACAGGTACAAATTAAAATTGTACTTGATGATGTTGAGAGTAATCACAAAAGGGAGATTTCTGAAAGTTTAGTGCTACCTAGTAAACGACATGCAAAAAATGTGGTGTTTAATGAACGAATGAGACAAGATCTAGAAAGGTATAAAGAAACTCATCCCGATCAGGGCCAATGGTATGATGATGTTGTTAACGGACATGCTACTGCCAAAGCTGCATTGGAGAAGAAAGCAGATACACCGAACAAAGAGGAAGAAACTATCCTTCATCTTGAATCAAAAAGGGGAGATGCAGAACGTGTGCGATATATTGTGGAGGAGTTTGCAAACAAAAACCTTTTGGGCAAGCTGGATAGATTAAAACAAACTGCACTTCACCTTGCAGCACATCATGGACACACTGAAGTGGTTGAGGTCCTCATTGACGCAGCCAGACATTTGACCTCTTCTTCAACAAATGATAATACCCACAATCCAGTTAGTCCTTTTCAAGCTTTTATTAGGCAAGCTGCTGGTCCAACGGGGAACACTGTCTTACATGTAGCAGTCATTTATGGTAAAGTGGCTACTGTCGAGCTATTAGTGGAGGCAGATCCAAGTAATGGCCATATTCAAAACCGTGAACACAAAACTCCAATCAACATAGCTGCTGAAAATGGTTACATAGATATAATAAAAGCGATCTGTACAAGTTGCGCAGCTCTGTCTTTAGAAGGTCCTTGTGGTGGAACGACTGCTTTTCATGCTCTTCTAAAGAATATCCGACAAGGTATGCAGTACACATGTACGAATTAATTTAATTAGGTCTCGAGTATTCTATTAGAATATGTATATATGATTTGGATCTTCGGCTCTATCTTAAATTAAGTTCCCCTGCAAGATTCAGCAGAAACCAATTAACCTAGCAAAATATATTTACATATCAAATACTTTTTGTTTCGTAGATCAATATTGAATGGAACACATGGTGTTCAAATAGTATTTTTACTTGACTTGCAGTGACGGAAGAAGAAAGAGATGTTATTGGGATGATGTGATGAAGTTAATGCATTTTCCAAAGTTTGCAGCTTAATATATTTCAGGATAATTCAAAAGTCCATGGTACTGTAAGTCGAAGAGTTAAACATTCTAGATAATTCTAAATTATGTCAGGTACAAAGAATGAATTTGATAAGTCAAAATGGATTTGATAAGTCACAAGTATGTTAGTATAAATTAATCTATTGTAATCTTTCTTTATATGAAAAAATATATAAGAAAAAGTAATATCAATCTTTTCTCTCTATTGAGTTGTTATCTGAGTTTATAAGATAGATAGTGCTCTGCAGCAGCAACTCTCAGAAAAACCTCTTATATTCACCAGGATAAGAAAAATATCCAACATATTTTGGTATCTGAGCTCGGTTACGACTCGAGTGGGCGTTTCTTTTCACTACAAATTCAGGTTTTACAATTTAAAATGGCAAGCACAGGTGCTGTACTTTCTCAATTTCTGATTCCTACTTTTGATGGGGAAAATTATGAGTTCTGGAAGATTAAAATGAGGACCTTGCTATTGTCTCAAAACCTCTGGAGTTTCGTTGAATCTGGCTATACTGAGCCGGAAAATGATGTTGTTCTAACTGATGCTGAGAAGAAGAAATTAGATGATAATCGTATGAAGGACTCTAAGGCTTTGCTTTTCATACAACAAGGAGTTTCAACAACAATTTTTCCCAGAATTTGTGGTGCTACCAAAGCAAAGGAAGCATGGGAGATTTTGGAGAAAGAATTTCAAGGCAACAGCAAGGTGATGAGAATCAAACTCCAATCCTTAAGGCGTGAATTCGAGAATCTGAAAATGAAGAAGGCAGAAAGTATGCAAGACTATTTCTCCAGAATGATGGAAGTAATTAATCAATTACGCACATATGGTGAAAATGTCACTGAACAAAAAATTGTGGACAAAATACTCATCAGCTTGCCAGAAAAATATGATTACATTATTGCTGCAATTGAAGAGTCGAAAAACACAAGTAAATTGTCCGTAGAAGAACTGATGGGTTCACTTCGAGCTCATGAACAAAGGAAGCAAAAACATGCTGATAAGTCCGTGGATAGTGCTTTCCGAACAAAACTAAATTTGGGTGGACAAAAGCATAATTGGAGAAGGAATTCAACTTTCAGGCCAAGTGGAAGAGATGAAAGGGATAAAAGAAATTATTGTCCAAGTCCTAATGAAAGCGGAAAAAAAATTGAACAAGGTATGAGTTCCAGATTTTCCAAACCCACATGCACAATCTGTAAAAAATCGAGTCATTCTTCTCTCAACTGTTGGCATCGTGGCAAACCGCAGTGCCAAACTTGCAAGAAATTTGGTCATATTAAGAAAAATTGTTGGTTTAACAAAAAGGAGCAAGCAAATTTCTCTGAGGAAAAAAAAGAAGAAGAAAATATGTTTTATGCTTGTCAATCAGCCACAATGGAGGAAAAAGAAAATACGTGGTATATTGATAGCGGATGCAGTAATCATATGATGGGAGATGATGAAGCTTTTCTGAACATGAAAAAAGAGGTTACTTCTCAAGTGAAGATGGCCAATGGAGAGTTGGTGAAAGCTAAAGGCAAAGGTACAATTGCGGTGGAAACAAAGAAGGGAACAAAACTTATTCATAATGTTTTATTAGTTCCAAATTTGCAACAAAATTTATTAAGTGTTGGGCAACTCATTCAAAATGGTTACTGTGTCACATTTGAAGAAGATTGCTGCAAAATCTATGACAAATCAAACATCTTAATAGCAGAAATTAAGATGGACAGAAATAGAAGTTTCCCTATTGAATTCAAATACGCAAGGCAATTTGCTCTGCGAGGAGAAGTCGAAGAAGATATTCAGATTTGGCACAAAAGATTTTGCCATTTAAATTTAAATGGTTTAAAGTTGTTGCAGAAATTAAATATGGTACACGGGCTACCAAAATGAACAGGAGAAGTTGTTGTATGTGAAGGCTGTGTAATGGGAAAACAACACAGGGATTCCTTTCCGAAATATAGCTCATGGAGGGCAAAAGATGCTTTGGAGCTAATTCATACAGACTTATATGGTCCAATGCAAACTCCATCTCTTAATCAAAATAGGTACTTTCTTATTTTTGTTGATGATTTTACTAGGATGACGTAGGTTTATTTCTTGAAGGAAAAATAAGAAACTTTTTCAATCTTCAAAAGATTTAAAGCTTTTGTGGAAAAGCAAAGTGGCAAATCAATCAAAGTGATCAGAAGTGATAGAGGCGGAGAATACACTTCAACTAAATTTCAAGATTTTTGTAAAGATGAAGGTATTTGGAAGCAACTAACAGCGGGTTATAGCCCTCAACAAAATGGCGTTGCTGAGCGGAAAAATCGCACCATTGTAGAGATGGCTAGATCACTGATTCATGAGAAAAATATGCCAACAAAATTCTGGGCAGAAGCTGTTCATACAGCTGTTTACATTCTGAACAGATGTCCGACTAAAGCTGTTCACAGAAAAACTCCTGTTGAAGCTTGGAGTGGAGTAAAACCAGAGGTGAACAATTTTAAAATATTTGGTAGTATGTGTTATGCTCATATTCCTAAAGAAAAAAGATACAAGCTTGAAAAAAAGAGTGAAAGATGTATATTTTTGGGATATGATGATGAAACTAAAGCATACAGATTATATAATTTGGAGACTCAAAATTTATTGATTAGTAGAGATGTTATATTCAATGAAAAAGCTTTTTGGGATTGGAAAAATAAAAAAGTGCAGGAGATGCCTTTTGTAATGGAGGAACATCAAAATAATGATTCTCCATTAGACAATGAAACAAGTGAAGGAGCTTCTCATCAATCTCCTGAAAATACTCCACCTCAGTCTCCAAATAGATCTAGTTCAACATCATCAAGCCCTGGGACTCAAGAAAGTACTCCACCAAGAAAGTTTAGAAGCCTTCATAATGTGTATGAGAGATGTAATTTTGTCTCTATTGAACCTGCAATGTTCGAAGTAGCAAAGAAGCATGAAGTTTGGCGAAAAGCTATGGAAGAAGAAATCAAAATGATTGAGAAAAATCAAACATGGGAACTTGTGGAACGTCCGAAATCCAGAAAGGTTATTGGACTGAAGTGGATTTATAAAACAAAGCTAAATTCAGATGGAACTATATAGAAACATAAAGCTAGAATCGTAGCCAAGGGATATTCACAAAAACCTGGAGTAGATTTTTTTGAAACGTTTGCTCCAGTGGCTAGGCTTGAAACAGTTAGAGCTGTGATTGCTATGGCAGCTCAAAACAAATGGCCTCTGTACCAATTGGATGTGAAGTCAGCTTTTTTGAACGGGGTGCTCACTGAAGAAATATATGTGGAGCAACCGCAAGGATTTGTTATTAAGGGGGAGGAAAATAAAGTGTACAAATTAAAAAAAGCGTTGTACGGGCTCAAGCAGGCTCCGAGAGCCTGGTACAATGAAATCCATTCCTACTTCATGAAAGCTGGTTTTCAAAAGAGCAATAGTGAACCAACCTTGTACATCAAGATCAAAGGTACAGAAGTTTTAATTGTCTCTCTTTATGTTGATGATTTGGTGATAACAGGAAGTAACAGTCAAATGATCCAAGATTTTAAAGATGACATGTTAAAAACATATGAGATGAATGATTTGGGTTTACTACATTATTTCCTTGGAATAGAAATATATCAAGAAGCTGATGGTATTTTTATTTCACAAAAGAAATACACTGAAGACATGTTAAAGAAATTTAAGATGCTTGGTTGTAAATCAGTAAGTGTTCCATTGCAAGTAAATGAAAAATTCAAGCTGGATGATGGTGCATGGAAAGTTAATGCCTCTACATATCGGAGTTTGATTGGGAGTCTTTTATATTTGACATCTACAAGGCCCGATTTAATGTTCGCATCAAGCTTATTGTCCAGGTTTATGCAAAATCCAAGTCAGATTCATTTTGGAGCAGCCAAGCGAGTTTTACGATATCTTCAAGGTACTATTGATTATGGCATTCTGTACAAGCCTGTAAAAGATCCAAAGTGTCTGGGATTACTTGGTTTTACAGATAGTGATTGGGCAGGATCGATTGATGATTGCAGAAGCACATCAGGCTATGTCTTCTCTTTTGGATCAGGTGTTTTTTCGTGGGCCTCGAAGAAACAAAAGTCTGTTGCACTCTCATCAGCGGAAGCAGAGTATGTAGCTGCATCAAAGGCTGTTGCTAAAGCAACATGGTTACGAAGAATACTTAATGATATTGGACAGAAACAAGAAGCAAGCACAGTTATTTATTGTGACAACAAGTCTACAATAGACATTGCTCAAAATCCAGTTAGTCATGACACCACGAAGCACATAGCAATAAAGTACCATTTCATCAGAGAAGCAATTGAAGACGGAGTGGTAAAGCTGGAGTTCTGTCGCACTAATGACCAGTTGGCAGATATCTTTACAAAGGCATTACCAAAAAGCAAGTTTAATCTTCTTCGAAAACAACTTGGAGTTACTAGAAAAATGCATTAAGGGGGAGTGATGAAGTTAATGCATTTTCCAAAGTTTGCAGCTTAATATATTTCAGGATAATTCAAAAGTCCGTGGTACTGTAAGTCGAAGAGTTAAACATTCTAGATAATTCTAAATTATGTCAGGTACAAAGAATGAATTTGATAAGTCAAAATGGATTTGATAAGTCACAGCTATGTTAGTATAAATTAATCTATTGTAATCTTTCTTTATATGAAAAAATATATAAGAAAAAGTAATATCAATCTTTTCTCTCTATTGAGTTGTTATCTGAGTTTATAAGATAGATAGAGCTCTGCAGCAGCAACTCTCAGAAAAACCTCTTATATTCACCAGGATAAGAAAAATATTCAACATGATGATTACTGCAGCCAGACGTTGGAGCGCAGAGGACGCATCACATTTAAGTTTTGAAGCATTATGTGATAGAACCGACGAGTCCGGAAGCACAATTTTACAACTGGCGGTGGAGAGAAACTTTGTAGACGCAGTTGAACTAATATTACTAGAAGATCCGGGTCGTGGAAGTAAAAAGCATGATCTCATGTGTTTAATCTATAAAGCCATCGATAAGGAGCTTAGTAAGGATATTGTCAAATTACTCTCTCAAGCTTACGATCATAAAGGTGTGCTTGATTTAATTCTTGCTATCAAAGGGCGCGATAAAGGTACGTAAAATATATGCATACAATTATTTTAAACAATTGTACTAGTTAACTGTTGATACCTTGTTTTTTTTTTTGCTAATTTTTTTTTAACCAACCTTGTTAATTGTACTAGTTTAAATATTCTCATATTTATGTATATACGTACTTTGAATCTTTGATATATTTTTTCTTTTCAGAATCTGTAATACGTGTCTTGGGAGATGCCAATCCCCTTGTAAGTTTTGCTGACGATAAAGGGTGGACACCACTTCACTATGCAGCGTATCACGAATTTGTTTCAATATTTAATCCCATAATTGAAGCACAAAAGGAAGTTGGATATCAATTTGTGTATGGAGGTAAAGTACCAACGCCACTTCATGTAGCAGCCAAATATGGATTTACTTCTACACTTATACTACTCATGCAATTATGGCCAACTTCCTCTTCTGCATACACAGCTGTTAACAAAAATGGTCAGAATATAGTACATTCAGCGGCAGCTTAAAACAGAAAAGAGATGGTACAAGGTATTTTGAAATATTGTCCGGAAAAGTACATGGACAAGATTTTGAAACAGCAAGATGCCAATGGCGATACACCTCTCCATCTGCTTATTTTTCATGGTTGTTTTATTCCGGAACTCATAAAACATAAAAGACTTGATACAACGGCAAAAAACAAGAACAATTGTACTCCTCGGGACATGCTGTATTTTGAAGATAATATTGTTGCTGATCAGGTACAGAGAAAACCTCATTTTTCTTTTTTGTCTAATTTATGGAAACTAGTTTTCGATCCTAACTTGGCAGAAAAATAACAAAGTACCCCATAATTAAGAAATGTTTAGGGGGTGTATTCAATTGGGATTGTAGAGTATATTTTTGGATTTTAAAAATCTAGGGTATTCAATTAGGATTTTAATTAATGTTTTAAAATCTAGGGGAATCTGGATTTTAAATAATGATTTAAAATCTAGGGGTATTCAATTTGGATTATTATTAATCAATTAAAATTCAGGGGTATTCAAAAACTTATTAATACTTATAGATTTTAAAAATCCATAGATTATGTTGCATCAAATGCACCATTGATTCCTTTCACACTTCTAGACTCGATCTTATCACAGTCATATTATAAATTAAGGATCATGTTTTCAAACTATTATAATTATTTTATTATTGTCTATCGTATATATGTAGGTGCAAATCAAAATTGCACTTGATGATGTCCAGACTAAAAAGGCAGCTTGGAAGTTTTGGGATAAAAGCATGGAGAAGAAAATGGATATTTGGGAAAGCATAGTCCGCCCAAGTAAACGAGATGCAAAAGATGTGATATTTGATGAACGTAAAAAATTGTTAAAAGATGTGATATTTGATGAACGTAAAAAATTGTTAATGGATGTAAAGCGTGAGCAGAAGAAAAAAGTTCTAGAAAGGTATAAAAAGAGGACAAACACCCAGATAATAGTTACTGCACTTATAACTACAGTGACTTTCACAGTAGGATTTACTATGCCGGGTGGTCTCCGCCAAAGTGGAGGAGAAGATGAAGGATTGACGGTTCTTTCTAGAAAGAAAGCTTTTAATGCATTTATGGTATCAGATGCATTAGCTCTACTGCTGTCAACATCTTCATTGTTCTTCTACTTTCTTGAATCTATGAATGATGATCCTCAGCAAGTGGCAAAACTCAATGCTGCATCAACTGTGCTCATCATTGTTTCTGTTGTGGCAATGATGTTGACTTTTATTGCAGGAACATATGTGGTGTTATCGGATTCCCCAGCCCTCGCCATTACTGTCTCCATCATCAGTTCCTTCTTCTTTCTTCTGATTATTATTCTATCGATCAAGATAGTATATGATCGTCAAGTAAAAAAGAATAAAGATTGAGTATGCCTGTCGGTATTTCCATCCGTTTTTATGAATTTCTATTTTTATGATGTATTTCTTACGACTCCAAAGTCAATGGGATTCTTAGAAGGGGCATCAGGTTGCGATGTAGTTGCCAAAATCAAGAATCAGTAATGATCTGTCAAATAATAATTTGTACCTAATAGTACATGTTGTTTACAAGAGTGTTGACGATCTCAATAATAAGTGCAGTATTAAGATCCTGAAATTTTGTTTAGGCTTCACTAGATGTGATTTTAGTTCTTTCCAAAGTATAAATTAAAGAATCTCCATCATAAAGCAGGAGAAGAAAATAGGGTTTTAACTTTTAACTCTCTATATATCAGATAATAATTGCGATAGAAGTTGGAAGCAAAACTACCATGCCCCTCTCTATTCATTTTATACCTTAATCGTACAGTATCTCGAATCGAGGCAGCCACGGCTGCCAAACATTCTGAACTTGAATATAAGTAATAATTGTTTAATATTTCTTTCATTCATGTAATGTTCAATAATTTTTATCTCTAATAATTAACACTCGTATAAAGTGTTTATATAGCCCTCACATAATATATTACATAAAAAAATTAGATAATAAAATAGGTATAAGTACTATATAATTTAAATGAAAAATATGCAGTTTTATCTAATTTGAGAGTACCTAAAGTTGATTATTTGTCTTGACACTCTAATAAGATGGGCACCCTAAAGTTTCATATACATAGATTTTGGTACGGTAGTATAGCTATAGCTGATCTTAGTATTCAAAAAGATGACTTAATTATGTCAATTTGTATACTCTGAACTATGAATTTTTATTGTTTTAGCTGATTTAATTGTCAAAGAACACTATACTATATATTTAACCCGAATCACTCAGTTACAATGATTTGGTTAGCTTTACAATGGTCCTCCAATTAAACTTGACTTTACTCGGTAGCTATATTTTTAGTTTTTTACAAAATTTATGCCCGGGCACCTTGGAATACAAATTTAAATTTAAATTTATCCATATAATAGCGTATGCTACTTCTAATTTTTTTTCTTTTATTTTTCCTCCTCATTCTAGCAAGTAGCTACCCACGAATTGTACAAAATTTTAGTATGTATATATATGTGGTACGTAAATGCCATATTGCCGTCAAGAAAGAATACCCCAGTTTATTTCATTAATGAAAGGCATATGACTAGGCCTATTTGTTATAAGTAGATGACAACTCAACTCAAGTATGAAAATGAAGCAAGTAATAAATACTGAGGAAGGAATCAAGACGAAGAATGTCAACTAGACACAAAGAATTCAAAATCAGAAGTGTTCTAATGAAGTTGTTACTCTACACCGGAAGAAGTTCATTAATATGTTCAAGCGTCGGGAAAAATAGAGAAGCAGTAATTTATAAGAATTCAGAAGATAAAGAAGATTCTAAGTGCCTACTATAGAGAGATTCTAAGAGAAGAAATATTGAAGACAAAATAAGAAGACAGAAGATCACAGCCATTAAAGTTAAAAGGTGAAGAATATTTATTTAGTATGACACAAATGAACCAGACAGTACATTTGTGTGTCAACTAAATTAATAAATATTTTTCACCTAACTTAAATGATTTTCACAGAAGATAGAAGACAGAAGACTGGAAGACACAAGTCAAATCCCCAAGGATTGTGCAGTGAAGAAACTAAAATTAATTCTACTATCAAAAGTTAATTAATAAGTTAATTTATCTACTTAAATTAATTCACCTTGAATTAATTTAATTTATAAATTATTTTATTAATAATTTATGGAATTAATTAAGTTAAAAGAAGATTTAATTTTACATTTTAAGAAAGTCTTGCTGCATTTAATTTAAATGTATTACCGAATTATTTCGGTAAGACTTTTGAAAAGTCTTACCGAATTATCTCGATAAGACCTTTTGAGAAAGTCTTACAGAATTATCTCGGTAAGACATTTCAAAAGTCTTACCGAAATATTCCAGTAAGACCTTTTTCAAAAGTCTTACCGAATTAAATCGGTAAGACCTTTTAAGAAAGTCTTACCGAGCAAACACTTGGCTCGGCAAGACTTTTCAAAAGTCTTACCGAGATTTAAAACTCTTGTCCAACAGTTTTCGAAAGTCTTACAGGCTTATTTTAAAAGGTATTTTGATTTTTTAAATAAGTTTTATTCAAAAGTCTTGCTGAGATTTTCCTCTATAAATATGAGGATTTTGCCTTCATTATTTCAGTTGATCAAGTTGATAGAAAACAGTTCAAATTCAGAAATTTGTATGCATTTTAATATTCACAGATTTCTGTGCAAGTTTGAATATAATTGTTAAATCAGAACAATTTATGTCAAAATCGTTCTAGACATTTAATCAGTTATATAAACTATCATCTTATTAATTTTGTAATATTTTACAAGTTAAAATAATATCTTCTACTTGAACATTATTTCATTAAAATTAATATTTCGCGAGAAATTAAAGTAATATTTTTAAATCCAATATTTCGCGATTAATTTAAGATATTATATTCAACCCCCCTTCTACAATATCAGGGACCAACAATTAGTATCAGAGCTGGTTGATATTTTTATATATCAAATCCAAACCAAATATTCCGCAACTCATACAGATTTCAAAAATTATTTTTAATTCGAAATAATTTTTTATTCGAAATAATTTTTTTAAAAAAAAAATTTATTTTTGATCAAAAATTATTTTCAGTCAAAAATTAAAATATTTTTTGAAACACTTAATTTTTAATCTTATTAAAGATGAGTACACAGAAAGTAACCAACATCAAAATTCCACAGTTCGACAGAGAACATTACAACTTGTGAAAACATAAAATGCTTCTATTCATTGGGATTGCCAATCCCAAGTATGCTTTAATACTGGCCAACGGTGTTGAACTTTCATCAACAGTTACTATCCAATAAGAGATAGATGGGGTCATAATTCCCTCGAGACAATTTCTGAAGAGTCCAGCAGACTATACAAAAGAGGAAACAGAAGCTGTATCCCTGAATAATAATCTTAAACTAATATTGATTGAATCTCTAGACTACGTCATGTATAATCATGTAGTCAATTGCAAAAACGCGAAACAAATCTGGGAAACTATAGAGATCATCAATGAGAGGACGGAGGAAGTGAAAGAGAATAAACTGGAAATCCTGACCTCCCAATATGATCAGTTTAGATCCAACCCTGGGGAGGGTATCTCTGAGGTGTTTCAAAGACTGAACAAACTGATAAACGAGCTCAACATGAATGGAAAGTACTATCAGAATCAGGAGGTCAATAAAAAGTTTTTGCTAACCTTGTCGGAGCATCTAGAGCATAGGATCGCAGCAATTCGAGAGTCTAGGAACATGAAAGAACTTACACTAGACAGACTCTACGGAGTGCTAAAAACTTATGAATTGGAACATATCCAAACTAGAGAAACATATGGAAGAGGCAAGGTGGTGAGTTCTTCTAAAGCACTATTAGTAGAAGCACCAGAGAAGAAGGAAGTGAAGGCTGCTGAACCTTCAAACATTACAATGAAGTATGTGGTTCCAGAACTTGGGCATACTTCAGATAACCAGGAAAATGGTGAGTTCTACTCTCTTGAAGAACTGGATCAGCTGGAAGATGAGTCTCTAGCTTTGGTTGCCAAGAGGTTTGGCAACATGAGATTTTGAAGGAACTCTTCCTACAAAGTCAAACCTAATTTTGGAAGTTACCAAAGAGGAGGGTCTTTAATAGCTGAATCAAGAAGCGGCTACAAGATCGACTTAGTTGATAGAAGCAAGTTTCGTTGCTTCAACTGCAATGAGCTAGGCCACTTTGCAACTGAATGCAAAAAGCCGAAGCAATGAAAAATGAGAGAGTCTTATGAAGATCTGGAGAAAAAGTATGATGTACTTATGAAGAAGCATCAATGAAAGTCTTATCTGGCAAAGGGAAAAAGCTGGGACGACTCAGACAGTGATAATGAGGAAAAGCTAGGAAATCTTGCTCTTATGGTTTCATCGGAAGAATCACGGTCTCCAATTCTTTAGGGAGGAATAGAGGTAAATCCTTCTTGCCCTAAAATATTTGCCTTGATAGGTAAAGAACTAGATGGTGAAAGAGATAAAGTTAAGAGACTCAGAATCACAATCAAAGAATTAACTGATGAGAATGAAGATCTTCTAGTGGCAAAAAGAAAAAATGACAAGATAACTGTCAAATTGACTGAGGACTTAGTTGTTCAAGTCAATAGAGTCAAGTGTTATATCTTACATTGTAAAAAACCTAGTTCATCAACAGGTGATAAACCGAAAAATTGGAATAGGGTTTGAGTATAATGAATCTGTAGGAAAGGCAAGCAACATTACCTCATTCAAGCAAAGTGCTAAAGAAAGGGGTATTCCCCATGTTGTTAAGGATGCACATAAACCTCTTTTCATAACACCTGTAGCAGAACCAATCCTCGAGAGCTCTATAATGATTGCCTATGAAATGAAATTAGAGGATCTTGAGGAAGAGAAGAAAAGAGAGGAACATGCTAGGGACATAAAAGGAGTAAATGTCCAAGAAGAGAAAAATGCACCCAAGACACCAGTAAAAGTTGTGGGAACTTCTGATTTCCCCAAACCTGGTATAGGTGCTAAGAACTTAAAGAATAATTTGAACAGACCTAACAATAAGTTTGTTAAAAGTAGGGATAGTAATAACCAATGTCATTCTACTGAGAACTTTAAGACTGTTAAAAAAGTTGAAGTAGAAAATGTTAAGACACTTACTACTTCAAATAACATGCCTGCTATTGATGTATGCCATAAACCGTGTGGTATTTTAAATTGTATGTTATGTGTTTTAATGCTATGACTGCTTATTTCAAACGCATGACTGCTAATAAAAAGAAAATAACACCGAGACAACACATCAATAGTAAATTTGCAAAATCCAAGACTGTGATTCCTTCACCTGTCAAGAAGGAAACTTATGTTCCTAAGTCTAAATAGAAAACTGTTAAGACTATTTATAGGAAGGTAAGTACATTCAAGGTGGATGCTGCTGTTGTTCGAAAAGGATCTGTTGTCAAGGCTAACAAATGTCAATTCTTTAAGTATGCCGGGCCCAATCAATTTTGGGCTCCGAAGGTGATCTAATCCGTTTGATAATTGCAGGGAGTTAAATAGGTAAACCGGGTTGTATGAATCCTGAACAACGGATTTTCAAGGCATATGACCGGAGATAGAGCCCTGCTATCAGACGTGGTTGAAAGAGCTGGCCCAATCGTCACCTTTGAAGATAACAACAAAGGAATAACTACGGGATATGACATGTTAAACACTGAAAATGTTATCATTGAAAACGTCTCTTTAGTTTTTTGACAAAGGGTACCTTAACTTAATATTTCACTTTTTTTTGAACGCGGGATGATAACGGATCGGGTTCAGTCGAGTTTTGTGAAATCTAAATTTAAATATTTTGGATTTTAAAATTAAATCTAAATTTAAATTTAAATTCAAAAATCAATATGCAAATCCAAATCTATCGGATTTCAAATCGGATCGAGTTTTTTCTGATATCCAAAAATTGAAAAATAATTTAATTAATTTAACTATCAATATATAGCGCACATAGAAAATTTGTTTAATATTTATTCTATTTATACAATAATTTACATGCATATTTCACGGATTAATACATTAATATAAAATATAATAAAAATTTAACCAAAAATATGTTTATCACTTTATTAATCTTTTTTGTTTATATCGAATCACAATCGTTACATATTTTGAATATTTAAATAATATATATATATATATATATATATATGTATATATATATATTAACAAATTGATAAATATTAAAATAATATGTGGGGTCTGGTTAAGACTGAAGTGTATCCCATGAAGTGTATCCCATTCCCAGCTACTAGGTCTTTATAGTTTTAATATACATCAAGCATCTCCAAATATTTTCTTCGATTAACCCGGTAATTCACTCCCACATTTTCATATACACAGTATATATATAGCTAAGAACCCTGGTAGAAATAAGATATAATTATGGATAATTTAGATGTTTTGTATGACGCTGCCATGGCCAGAGATGCTGATGCCATAGCTAAATTGGAGACGGAAGCTGATAGAGTAGACGAAAGTGAAGAAACAATCCTTCATCTTGAATCCAGAAAGGGAAATACAGAACGTGTGCGATTCATTCTGAGGGAGTTTGCTCACAAAAATCTTTTGGTCAAGCTGGATAAATTTAACTGCACTGCACTTTTCTGGCCTGCACTTTTCGGACACACTGAAGTGGTAGGTCCTGATTGATGCAGCCAGACATTTGCCTCCTTCAGCTGATGATAATCCACTTTCTTCTTTTTAAGCTTTCCTTACGCAAGGTAATGAATTTTTGGACACTGCGTTACACATTGCAGTCAAGCAAGGTAAGTTGGCTACATATATTCAAAACAGGAGAGGTGAAACACCAATCTACATAGCTGCTGCGAGAGGGTACATTAATATAGTGAAGATGATCTGGCCAACTTGCACAGCTCCATATAATTTGGATGGTCCTCGTGGTAGTACTGCTTTGCATGCTGCTATTCAGAATCTCAACCACGATATTGAAGTGGTTGAGGTCCTGATTGATGCAGCCAGACATTTGCCTCCTTCAGCTAATGATAATCCAGTCACTTGTTTTCCAGCTTTCCTTACACAAGGTGATGAAGATTTGAACACTGCCTTGCACATTGCAGTCCGGCAAGGTAAGTTGGCTACTGCTAAGCTATTAGTTGAGGCCGACCCAACTGCTACATATATTCAAAACAAGGATGGTGAAACACCAATCTACATAGCTGCTGCAAGAGGGTACTTCGATATAGTGAAGATGATCTGTACAACTTGCACATCTGTATCTAATTTGGAGGGTCCTCGTGGTGGTACGTAGTACTGCTTTGCACGCTGCTATTAAGAATCTCCACCAAGGTATGTAACAATTCAATGTATTAAATCCACGATTCACCAGGAAGAATTAAGAATTTTCAAACTATTCATATTCATATTAAATATTCAACAAGGAAGAATTTTATAATATTTTGAATATTAACTATGTTTGTTTGATAGAATCTTAAATATGGTATTTGTTCTGATACTTTCACTTTAATTCCTAAGCACCGAAGAAAGAAGATAGAGATGTGATCGGGATAATCATCGCCAAATATGCGAATACTTTAAAGGAGGTCGCAAATATAACTCAGAGGCAGATATATGAAGTTTCAGTTGGATTATTTAATAAAACTGATGATTATTAGTCTGAAGCCATTAATTTACAAAGCCACCGACAAAAAGCACACAGATATTGTCAAATTACTCACTCAAGTATACACTGGCAAAAGTACTCGAGTATATTCCATCTGGACTACTGCTGGGAGTTTTGATCAATATCATTTATGTAGAGATATGGCTAGCTTGATATCCGCTATTGAAGGCCGCCAAAGAGGTATGAAATATATACTACCATTTTACTAATTTATATGAAATTTAATATAATTTCTTTATAGGGAATGTTAAATTAAAAACAGCTTAATAAATTGGTTTATTTTTAAAATTATTCTAATAACTATAGTGTTTTCCCCCCCGAAATCACTAATAATTATAATGTTGACTTTATATGTTATTTCATATAAAATTAATATTAAATTAAGAAACAGTTTAATAAATTGCTTTATTTTAAGAAATATTTTGATAAGTGTAATATTGACTTTTATATATTATTTAATCAATTATTATTATATTTATGTTGTTTTACTTAAACCTCACTTCACTATCATTTTCTTGATCCGCATATATAGTACACATATTTTTTTCTTAATATTTATATATGTTAAATCCATACACAACATTCTTATTTCTTAGTATGTTATTTGTATTATAGTATAGTATATATAATATATATATATATATATAGAGAGAGAATGTTCACCAGTCCCAGTTGGATATCTTTTGATATTCAACCAACCCATTTCATACCATTAAACAAACAAATTAACGGCTGAGATTAAAAAATAAAAAATACACATACGCTTACGTATGTGTACATATATATTTTTTTATTTCCCATTTTACCCATTAAAACATATGCTCTATTATATATCTCTAAAATAAATAAAATAATAATAAATTTTAATAAATAATAATAAATTATAATAAATAATTTCAATAGTAATAATTTTTATCTAATCTTTTTATGCATTGTAAGATATACGAAAAATATATTTATATTTAATATTTTTAAAAATGTTGTTTTTTGATGTTAAAATTTTAAATTCAAATTTTTATAAAAGAATTTCAAAATATTATGTATAAATACTATTTTTTAAAATATTATTATACGTGTAAAAGTCAAATTAATAAGAGATGGAAGTATTCTTTTACAATATTTTTTAAATATATTTTAATATTTAAAATATAATTTTACTAATAGTACATATATAATGTAGTTATATATTATACATAATGCTAAATTTGAAATTTATTTTCTTTTTAACTTAACTCAATGCTCTATATATAAATTTAATAAATTAATATATATAATATACAGGGTTCCACTTTAAAAGTTTCGTTTTATTACACGAATTCAAATAATTTTTTTATGTAATACAAAATTTATTGTTCGAAATTAATTTATTTTAAATGGTTAGAGTTTTAACTAATTCATCATATATTTTATGTCATTATATAATATCAATTATTCCATTTTTTAATCAAATATTTTTTATATCGACTCTATATTTTTATCCAAATATATTATTTAATACATTTAATCTTATATTTAATGATACATTTTTTAATCTATCTACATATTTAAAAGTATTCGATTAATAAAATATTTAAAATTTATAATAGACAATTTTATATGTAAATATACACAAATTTTATATATTATTGGAGAGATATGAGTAAAACAATCATTTATTATAAATAAAATTATATTTCTTATAGTTTAATATTTTTACACTTATTTTAGCTTTTTATTAAAGTTATTAATATTAGATGGCAAAACATTTAATGCACACAATTAATAAAGTAACATGAATTTTCTTCATTTAAATAACTAAGGATATAAGAGTAATATTATTCGAATAAAATGACTCATGATTTTTTATGAATAAAATGTCTCATTCACTTATCGTTGTTCTCTTATTATATATATATATATATATATATATATATATATATATATATATATATATATATAATATAAAGGATCCCACTAATCTTAATTTTTCATTTTTCCAATCATACCTTCAATTAAATAACTCATTCAAACTTATTAAGGTTATTTATTTAAGTAATTTTCTAATTCACCACTTATCTGTACCCAATCTAACAACTAATTATATTGGTCCCACTACTATGTAATGTGATTTCAAAATTAAATTTTTAAGAATACTTTATATGTATAAATATAATTTACATATCAAATATATTCTTTTTAAATTTTTTCTTCTTAATCTCATTAAAAAATCAAAATTAATTATCATTCCAATATATTTTACATTTTTTTACTATTAAAATGATACAAATATATGTATAAAAAATGAAAAACTAATTAAGATATCCACAAGAGTATAAACACTCTATCTACAAAATATTTTAAATATATGTGGGAGCTTTATACATATGCGGGATCAAAATTTATATATTATATAAGCAAAAATATTAACGCTCCCTAAATAATTTATACGCGGATATGGAAGAGAAATTAATATATATATTTCAAATTAAGAATACTAAGATAGTGAATATTTGTATGTGTTATTTTCGAATTAATAAATCTATATTGTTTTTGATTTTTAAAAAATGTGACATTTGTGCGAAATATATTATAATAAATTAAAATGAATATTTTTTCCAAAAAATAAGAATAATATTATTTTTCACAATTTCAATAAATATATATAAACGAATAATATATAAAACTTTAAAAATAATAAAATACATTCAAAAGTGTTAACGTTCTCTCAAAATTTTTTATATTTATGCCGGAGTTGTATACAAAAAAATTTATACATAACATGAGTTAATATATAAAGAGAAAAATGAACCTAAGTTACATCTTAGGTAATTTCCTAAGATTCTAGTACAAAATAATAGTATATTAATAAAATTTTAAATTAATCATGATTTTACAAAAATACTCTTCCCATGTTTTGTATATAAAACCTATGTATCTCATGTAACTTACCTAAGATATATCTTAGGCTCCCTAATCTCATATATAAAACAAATAAAATTTATATTTTTAGCTGATAAAAAATACATATATATAATTTGAAAAAATATATAATAATAAATATATATGAATAAAGAGAAACAATCCAAAACCTTAAAATTATATTTTAAATAACTTTTTCGCATATCCAATCGTAGAGTGGAAGATATTATGTAAAATAAAGATGTATACAAAATTTTGTAAGATATTTGTAAGAGTATAAACACTCCGTTTACAAAAATTATAAATATATGCGAGATCGAGTTTCACACATATACGAGATAAAAATTTATATATAATATGAATAAAAGTATTAACAATACCTATATAATTTATATGCGGGGTGTAAATGTGCTAACGATTTGTTGTAGTAGTCAGAAATATATATATTTGATTTTTGACGACATGCTCAAGAAATTAACCATAATTGTGATTTCATACAACTCTTTAATAATAAATCATTATAAAAAATTCACAAATCTACAATCTCAAATATAAAAACACACTAAAGAAATGATAAAACACAAAAACTACCCAATAAATATGTAGACAAACTCTCAATAATGAGAAATACTTATTAACTAAAAATAAATTTAAAATAAAACAAGAAATAAGGGTTTAATTATCATCATCTAAATGGGTGATGAGAGTCCCAAACCAATATATAAATTAGAGTTTTTTTTATAAAGTGAGGGAAGTTAGAGAGATAAAAGATTCTTCCTAAATTGATAATAATTAAATGACTAAATATTTGTTAGCCGAATATATAATTAAATATTGATATTATCATGTTATCGAAAAATGCCGTGCAAATAATAATTATGATAACTTTAACCTTTTATAAATATATAGCATATTAATAGAATCAAAATTAATATTTTTTGATATCAAAAAATAAAATTACATATAATATAATGAAGAAAAATTTTAATGTCCATCATAGCGGACAAAAAAACCTTGTTTATTATAAATGGCAAGCAGGGCAGTGCAGTACATTTCTACCATGTTATACGTACAACGTGCACAATTATACTAGTTACATGTTGATAATTGTTACTCCCCCTGTGCCAAGCAATTATTTACACTTTTTTTTTTGGATGTACCACTTAATTATTTACATTTCAAAATTTTTTAAAAATAGTAAATTTTTATATTATAAAATTTACTCTCATCCACTACTTTCCTCCACCTTTTCAAATCTATCAATTAAATATCAATTGACCCACCATCTTACTTTTTTTTCTGTTTCATCCACTTTTCTTTTTCTTTCATACTATTTTATATAATTTTCTTAACCTCCGTGTCCAACCCAAATGTAAACAATTAGTTGTGACAGGATGAAGTAATAATTCTTTCGTGCTTCTATAATCTCACATATTATAGTTACATATAGGAGTATATAGTTATACCAGTCCTCTAAAATTAATAATCATTCATCAGCTAACTTCTGCTACAAAAAATCCTACTCATATTGTATATGGATATATGTGGTCGTATAATAGTACATAAATACATTATTTGTGATTTTATTGTGAACTAGCATTAGAGCCCGTGCAAGACACGGGACTCGTGTGAATTCTCGTATTTGAACGTACTTTAGTAAATGCCATAAATTGTAGAAACAAATATATGAATAATGGTGATTGCTTGCTGCATTATTTTATAAATAGTATGTGTTATATTTTTGATTTTCTAAAACTTACCTCAAAGAATTTTAATATGTGCTTAGATAAAATAAATTAAGCACTTTATTCATAGCAATGTGTCTTAAGTAGTAAACTAGTTACACGTTTTATTCATAAATTATATATAATTTCATTTTATTTATATAGAGAATAATTCATAGGGATAGTTTTTGCAACTTAAGTAGCCTCCTGCCTCTTTGCCATCATGGTTACTGGATTTCATACTTGTTACTGGAGTCTGCATGAAATCCAAAGAGTAATGATCGTGCTATAACTTCATTTCATTTTAACATTTCATCAAACAAGTAGCGTGCGAGCTTCCATAACAATTCAATTTGCGAGATGAATTCACCCTATTAGAGGCCTATAACTTGCGCATCAAATGACTAAACACCTAATTGAAGAGAGTGCTCTAGAAGAGCTAATATTCAGAATTCTTTCCTTTTCTTTCACCAAGAGCTTAACTGGTGAAAGTTCATGATATCAAGAATCTTATTGATTTCTCAAGGCAGGGTTTGGACAGTTACATCCAGAAATGTGAAGACTGAAGAGGTACATCAAATTAAATAGTCAAGAGAAAAATAAATTTGCTTGCTTGGGAATAAGGCTTGTAGTCAGGTCTAAATGAGCATTTGGTTGTAATAATTGTATCATGTAGGGATATAGTAGTATTTTCATATGGAATGGTGTTCTCCTATAATAGATATAATAGAAGTAGATGCAATTAGGCTCGGGATGTAGAAGGGTAAAATGAGTTTTTTATGTAAATTTAATTTGCTTAGGAGCTGGGTTTGGAGTCAGGTTTAAACCTGATGTTCTCCTATAAGATATTCCATAACAATTCAATTTGCGAGATGAATTCACCCTATTAGAGGCCTATAACTTGCGCATCAAATGACTAAACACCTAATTGAAGAGAGTGCTCTAGAAGAGCTAATATTCAGAATTCTTTCCTTTTCTTTCACCAAGAGCTTAACCGGTGAAAGTTCATGATATTAAGAACCTTATTGATTTCTCAAGGCAGGGTTTGGACAATTACATCCAGAAATGTGAAGACTGAAGAGGTACATCAAATTAAATAGTCAAGAGAAAAATAAATTTACTTGCTTGGGAATAAGGCTTGTAGTCAGGTCTAAATGAGCATTTGGTTGTAATAATTGTATCATGTAGGGATATAGTAGTATTTTCATATGGAATGATGTTCTCCTATAATAGATATAATAGAAGTTGATGCAATTAGGCTCGGGATGTAGAAGGGTAAAATGATTTTTTCATGTAGATTTAATTTGCTCAGGAGCTGGGTTTGGAGTCAGGTTTAAACATGATGTTCTCCTATAAGATATAAAGTAGATTACTACGTGGCTGCTTCTCTCAATTAACTATTCAATGGAGTTGAAATATTTTCATATCTGCGGGATAAATACGTGATTTTTTTTTGTTTACTCCTGTTTGACATAATTTATGTATTTTGATCAATATGTGATAAATATTTTCTTTTCAGAAGAATCTATACAATGCCTCTTGAGAGATTACAAACGCCTTGTAAGTTTTAGTGACGATGAAGGATGGACACCACTTCACTATGCAACTTATCACGAATTAGTTTCAATATTTGAAACCATCATTCAAGTGCAAAAAGATGTTGGACATCCATTTGTGTATGGAGATAAGCTAGGTATCAACGCCACTTCATGTAGCAGCCGAATATGGATTTACTTCTACACTTATACGACTTATGAAATTATGGCCAGCTTCCTCTTCTGCATACACAGCTGTTAATAAAAATGGTCAGAATATACTACATTTAGCGGCAGCTGAAAATAGAAAAGAGATGGTACAAGGTATTTTGAAATATTGTCCGGAAAAGTATAAGGAAAGTATTTTTAAACAGAAAGTTGCTAGTGGCAATACACCTCTCTATCTTCTTATTTCTCATGATTGTTGTTGGAATTTATATAAAATATTATTCCAATTTCAGTTTGTTTCAAAAGAAAAATAATATTATTTATTAATATATTTTTTAAATTTTATATGTGAGATTTTTTTAAAAGACTTTTCAATTTTTGAGACTTTTGATTTGTCTTAACTTCTTTTTTTAAGCTGGTGGCTTTTGGTTCTCGAAACTGTTGTGGTTATGGTTGGATATTTTCACCATGATCAAATGAGGTTTTCTATATACTTTTTTAAGAAAATAACAAAAGAGTAGTCTCATATATATATGAACAAGTTTATGGGCAATGATCAAAAAGAGTTCTCAAACTGTTTCCCTGTACTACACCAGTGAGACAGATGTCATGTAACGCTGGAGGTTGATTGTCATAGTCCGTGTGTACGTAGCGGGACAAATTCAACTTTAGCGCAGTGATTAAGTTCACGCCACGACGTTCATTCAGATGAGTTATCTTAATTCTTCACATGTTCTTTGATTCTCTCCCTATTCTTATTATTCTTCATGTGAGACATGTTTGGAATGGATTGAATTTAGAGCATTTGATTAAAGTTTTTATCCAATTGCTGATATATAATGTCTGATTAATTTGTTTTTGAATTTCTCGTATGATACGAATTTGTAATAATCTGCTCAATATTTTGTCTACCCGTTATGATTACATACATATCCCCAACATTCTAAAGTTGAATTTTGTGTATTAGACAAATTTATATCTATGTATGGAGATTGAGCTAGCATGATTATTTTTATGTTTACTTGTGATGATGTGTTTGATATTTATGTAAGAGTTTACATAATGCAAAATGTGTCTGAAACCTGCTTGATAATATGACCGAGTGAGATATGATATCTTTCGAAAACCATCTTTAATATATTTGTGTAGTCGTTAGTTAACTTTTCGTATGCATCTTTGAATGTGTGTATAGATGGTATTTTTGTTGGTTTTAATGGTGCATTTGTGCTGCATATAAACTCGTTTTTAAAGTTGCATATGGTTTTGGTTCGTATAAAGAATCAAGAGATGTTGAATTTTTTTGAGCATATGTTTTCCTATGATAGTGACTGTCATGTTTGCACATCTTCTTTGTCTAAATTTTGTGACACTCCTAAGCCTAGAATGAGTAAAAAGGCTAGGATTGAAACAACTTTTGGACTTGATTTTGTTACTAATTTCTTTTAATTGAGAAAGAATTTTTAGGTAAGAGGAGATAAATGCTTTCATATTTTAGGAAGATCCTAAAACTTATGATAAGGCTATGAGATCATTATATGGTTTTAGGCAAGCACCCAAAGTCCGGTATGAAAAATTTCATAAACCATCACCTCTAATGGCTTTCAGGTATATGATTTTGATGCTTGTGTTCATTCCAAATTTGATCAATTTGATTGTGTGATCATATATTTTTATATGGATGATATGTTAGTATTGTGTACTAATATAAATGTTGTTAACACAAACAATGTTTTCCTAACTTCTCGCTTTGATATGAAGGGCTTAGAAAAGGCATATGTGAATTATTAAGAATTCACATGGGTTGTCTTAAATCAGTCTCATTATGTTGAGAAGATGTTAAAGGTATTTAATCAAAATATAATTTTGAGGTAAATACTTTTGCTATTCATTTTGTTTTGTTGTGGGGGTTGCCAATTTGTGTCAATGTTGTTACATTGTGCATGTGTACCATAAAACTAGCTATTTTATGGTAATGGATGTCATGTTGATTGAGTTACATGCATATTTTATTTCTGTTTGAGAAAATAATATTTATTTGGATGACAAGCATTGAGTTTGTAAATCAAGAAAAGTGATTGGCAATGTGTGGTTTGCAAAAGTTGGCAAACTTTAAATTTATAAAAAAGAAAAGAGAAAGAGAAGGCATAGACGCCTAGAACATGCTAATGCGTAAATCTGATCAGTAATAATGTGATATCACTTGTGTATAAAGAGTATGAGATGAATACTGCAAATTCTCTCAGCAAAGGTCTTTTGTTGCTGGAGTTGGCACAAAATAGGTTTGATACCTATCGTGGAGTGAATTGTGATAAATCGCAAAAGAACTCAAGTTTATGACCTTTGCATGGTGCTAGAGTTAGCACAAATAGGAATGGGTTTGAAGCCTATTGTGGAGTGAATTGTGATGGATACCCATCTTAGGAATGTCTAAGTTCAATGGGTCAAACGAAATCACAAAAGAACCCATGTTTATGTAATACTACTACCATTCCTATTAATAAAGTGATGTAGTATTTTTTATTGTCATATGTGTTAGGATGAACTAATGTTCTTAATAAGTTCATAACCTTGTAATGTGGTTTGCGACAATACAAACTTGATGAACTTACCTATGTGAATATGGGGGTTACGCCCAATCCCCTATGAGATCCTGTAGGCTATGGACTCTAGAGCATTCATGAATATCTAGCTACAATGTGGGGCATCATATAATAAAATTGTGAATGACATTACCAAAGTTAATGTATTGCGAGAACACTATTGATTTGAGAAAGGTTTTAGTGCGCATATATGTTTTCACTAACTACCATGAGAGGTTCAAGAATTTGTTTCACCTAACATGGTTGTGGAACATACTTGTATGCACTAGGTATCAATTCAAGTCCACAAGACATTGATACTCAAGGAACTGATTATCCATTGCCCATAGAACTTTTTTTCTTCTTTTGAATCATGTGGGGGATTGTTGGAATTTATATAAAATATTATTCCAATTTCAGTTTGTTTCAAAAGAAAAATAATATTATTTATTAATATATTTTTTAAATTTTATATGTGAGATTTTTTTAAAAGACTTTTCAATTTTTGAGACTTTTGATTTGTCTTACCTTCTTTTTTTAAGCTGGTGGCTTTTGGTTCTCGAAACTGCTGTGGTTATGGTTGGATATTTTCACCATGATCAAATGAGGTTTTCTATATACTTTTTTAAGAAAATAACAAAAGAGTAGTCTCATATATATATGAACAAGTTTATGGGCAATGATCAAAAAGAGTTCTCAAACTGTTTCCCTGTACTACACTAGTGAGACAGATGTCGTGTAACGCTGGAGGTTGATTGTCATAGTCCGTGTGTACGTAGCGGGACAAATTCAACTTTAGCGCAGTGATTAAGTTCACGCCACGACGTTCATTCAGATGAGTTATCTTAATTCTTCACATGTTCTTTGATTCTCTCCCTATTCTTATTATTCTTCATGTGAGACATGTTTGGAATGGATTGAATTTAGAGCATTTGATTAAAGTTTTTATCTAATTGCTGATATATAATGTCTGATTAATTTGTTTTTGAATTTCTCGTATGATACGAATTTGTGATAATCTGCTCAATATTTTGTCTACCCGTTATGATTACATACATATCCCCAACAGTTGTTTCATTCCGGAACTCTTAAAACACAAAGGACTTACAACAGCAAAAAACAATGATAATTATACTCCTCGGGACATGCTGTATTGTAAAGATGAGATTGTTGCTGATCAGGTACGTAGAAAACTTCTTTTTTTTTGTCTAATTTATGGAAACTAGTTTTTGATTCTATCTTAGCACAATCATATTATAGATCGAGGATCATGTTTCAAACTATAATTATTAATTGTTCGTTGTCCTCTATATATATGTAGGTGCAAATTAAAATTGCACTTGATGATGTCCAGACTATTAAGTCAGCTTGGAAGTTTTGGGGTAAAAGCATGAAGAAGAAAGCGGTTATTTGGGATAGCGCAGTCCCCCTAAGTAAACGAGACAGAAAAGATGTAACATTTGATGCTGGTAAAAAAAGGTTGATGGATGAAAAGTATAGACAGATGAAAAAAGATCTAGAAAAATATAAATCGAGGACCAACACCCAGATACTTGTTACTGCACTTATAATTACAGTAATTTTCACGGTAGGATTTACTATGTCGGGTGGTCTCCGCCAAAGTGGAGGAAAAGATGAAGGATTGGCGGTTCTTTCTAAAAGGAAAGTTTTTAATGCATTTATGGTATCGGATGCATTAGCTCTACTGTTGTCAACATCTTCTTTGTTCTTCTACTTTCTTGAATCAATGAATGAAGATCCTTACCAAGTGGCAAAACTCAATGCTGCATCAACTGTGCTCAACATTGTTTCTGTTATGGCTATGATGTTGACTTTTATTACAGGAACATATGTGGTGTTATCCGACTCGCCAGCTCTCGCCATCACCGTTTGCATCATCGGCTCCCTCTTCTTTCTTCTTATTATAACTATTTTATTGATCAAAATAGTATATGATCGTCAAGTGAAAAAAAGGAACAAAGATTAAGTACGCCTGTTGTTATTTCCATGTGCTTTTATGAATTTCTAAGTTTTCATGATTTGCTCATGCCCCAAAGTTTGTAGTTGCCAAAAATCAAGTGATCAATATTGATATGTCATGCAATATTTTGTACCTGCTACATGTTTACAAGAGTGTTAATGATCTGGATTAATTATAATAAAATAGTAATAAATATAGTATCAAGACCGTGAAGTTTTAATTTGGACTTCACTAGATGTGTTTTTAGTTCTTTCTAAAGTATAAATTACAGATTCTTCATCATAAAGCAGGAAAAGAAAAACGAGGATTTCAACTCTCTATCAAATAAAAGTTACATTATAAGTTGGAAGCAAAACTACCATGTTCCTTCTCTCTATTTAGTTCCTACCTCAGTATTCAAAAATATGACTAAAGTTGATCAATTCGGTACACTTTGTACTACGAATTTTTATTTAATTTTAGCTTATTTAATTCTATTGTTCAAGAGCTCCGTACTATATATTTTTGAAAATTATCCCTTGTTTCGTCTAATTTAACCGGAATTATATTATTAAAATGATTTTGTTAATTTCGTAATGTCCTCCACAATGATAATGCTAATTTGTAAATTTCTACAAAATTTTTATATCCGACACCATGGTATTCAGAAGAAAGTATATATAATCCAGTTATATATCATTTATCAATATGTATAACCCAATTCAATACATAAAAATCAAAAAATATTAAAAAATTAAGCGTGTGAGATGTTTGATGTTTTTGTGTGAGATGTTTTCGAACATTTTGATAGATAGATTAGGTTACTTGTTTTTTTCGTGTTATTTGATGATCCTGCATTGTTTGCTTGCGGTGTGTTTGTGTGTGTTATGTTGTTTGAACTATTGAGTATACATATGCTGATCAATAGCTATAACAAGGATAGTCAGTAAGCCAGGTAGTGATGGTTATACAAATTTTGTGTAATCGATAGCTATGATAAGCCTATCTTCTCTGATGGTGGCTGGACACCATGAGTATCTTCTCTGATTGTTTTTTTATAACAATCACTATTATTAACTCATTTAATGAATTAATAACATAATTGAAAATTCGAAAAAAATACCTTCTTGTATGGTACATATCTGACCTCGTAAAGATCCAATTCGGTCATTAATCATGGACCGAAATTTCTCCTTAAGAGTACATAACAAAACCATGTGGTCTCCGATGAATAAATCCATCTATAAAACTAATTAAAATTTAACTATTATCGAAAATTGAATAAACAAATAAAATAGATACCTAAAAAATGATCTTATACTTAAAAAAATTAATATTTTAGAAAATAAAGATTTGAAAATGATTTGACTCATATAAATACATATACAGAATAAAATAACATTTTATGATTACAAATGAAAGTATGACTAAATTGTCATATTAGCATTAAAATAAATTTCGCAAATATTTGGTTCAATTTTCTTTACTAATTATCATAATTATATCATAATAATTTCAAACATAAATTAATTCATTTGTAACATGTAGATCACAATCGTATTAATATCATAGATTAATTAATAATTTAAAATTTCAAAGAACTGAAATAAAATCAATTCTCTATAAATTAATAAATACGAAATTAAAAAATAAATTATAATAACATGGTAATGTTGCTGTTTTCAGGGATGTTGGTACGGTTGGGATGTCTTCCATTTCTTTTTTAGCTTCAAGAATTTTTAAATTCTGTGTGTTAAACGATCAGGAAACAAATCAGCTAATTTTGTTTTTAGGATGTTATTTGTTTTCCAACGTGGTTGTCGGCAATTGGGGTTTGTCTCTTGTTCTATTTAATAAAAACTCATATTTGTTCATAAAAAATAACATCATGCTAAAAACAACAAAAAATAGTTGGCATGCTTACTGTTGCCCGGTATAAAACATTTATGTCATACTCTAATACTTTTAAATTTATCATTTTTCATTTAACTGCCTGCTCTGACACCAATTATTGCCCAGATAATCAAGCTATTACAGAAGGGGGGTTGAATGTAATAGTACCTAATAATCGATCAAAAACACAAGTATGTAAAAAGAAATACTGCTTTGTATTAACTTTGATGAACTTAATACAAAACTCTCTCATGACAAACAAAGTTCTTAAGAGCTGCTAGGTTATGAGAAATATAAGACTTGAAAGATATATATTATGTTAACCTATCTCAGTGTTTCTATAGACACAGTTACAGTTCAATTATCAAAACAGATTATGAAAAGAATAGCTTCAATAAGGCAATAAACTTGTATTAGGATTCCTTCTTCACTATCCTAATCATATTCTGATTTGTCTTGCTTCTTCAAAAACTCTGATTGATAAACTCTGTCGGTTGTTTATTCGCTGATTTGAGCATTCTCTGTTAGAGTAAACTCTGATTGAGTATTCTCTGATAGAGTAAACTCTGACCGACAGCTTCCTATTCTCTGATGACGTCAACAAATTCTGTTTTTGTATTCTCTAACAACATCAGTGTTTATTTTCTAACAATCTCCCCCAATTTATGCTTTGTTGAGTAAAGCATAAATTTCACTTATGATATCATAAATATGAGGACAAATGCATCAGAGCTTGAATCTTTCTTTTTGACTTAAATTCTTCTATATGAGAAGTCTTCTTTCAGAAATTGATCTAGCAGTTTTTTCTCAACATTCTTTAACAAATCAACTAACTTCCCCTTCAATTATTTCATTTGTTCAAAAGAATCATCAATTTGTTGTATAGCAGCTCTCAGATTGTATATTGAAGTTCTTTCCATCCTTTCATCCAAAGGAATGCAACAGGCCTTCTTATCATCAGGATTTAAAATAAGTGTAGGAATACCTAACACCATCTTGACCCTTGCATCTCTCTTTGTCATTGCTTTCTCAGTGTCATCTTCAAGTACATACCCTGGTTGATATTCTTCAGAGTTTATCATCAGTAGTCTTTCATTCTTTTTCTTTTCATTGATAACTCCTTCTAGAATCTTCACCTACCTGGAAGTAGCTTCATTTTCATCTTTGAGTACATAAAGAACATGTTCAAGTTCTTTAGAAGCTTTGTGGATCAGATCTTCCTGAGCTATTTTCAAAACTCTCCCATTCTCCAGGAAATATAAAAGCTTCTCCTTTGCTTGAGCACCATCAAAGATATCCTTAACAATGTTCACAAAAATTAATTTGTCCAGATGTTTTTGAGATAGATCTTTCTCAGGCTTGTCTTTCAATGAGAAGGGATCTCTGAATGTGTTTGCTTCACCCCTGTAGACTTTGGCTTGTGAGTCACCAATACCACCTTTATTTTTATCAAGTCTGGTATTGAGAGTCAGAGTTTGAGTTTTTATCTACAGAGGATCAGACTTTTTTTTCCTAATCAGATGTTGTTTTTGTTCTTCTTCCTCATCATCAAAACTAGATCCACCTGGGATAAATGTTGTTCCTAACATAGTGAGAGGAGTTCTTGATGTGGCTGGAACTTTTTGCTGAATTCTTGAGATTGACCTTGTTTGGATTATAGGAGTTGGTTTTGCATGAATGATTGGCTTTTGAATTTCAACAGGCTTAAGAGCTTCAATAGGTTTGGTTTGGACAAGCTTAGGTGCAATCTTCTTTTGTTGAACATGTGTCTTCCTTTGTGTTGAAGTTTTCTTCACATACTTTCTCTTTTTCTGGACTTAAGCATTGTCAATACCAGATTTCTTCAATTCCTCTTCAACAACTGGATCCATTCCCGAATTTTCTTCTTCAAATAGCTTTCTTGCCAGTTCTGCATCTTTTAGATTTTGTTCTTCTATCTTCTCAAGCTTCTCTTTTTCTTCAAGCTTTTTAGTTAACTCTATGTTAGCATCCATCAGAGTTTGCTTTTTATCAGAGTTTACCCCTGAAGTAGATGGAATCAGAGTTTGAGAAGCTGTCAGAGTTTGTCCAGTGATCAGAGTTTGTTGAGTCTTCAAAGTTTGCTTTCCATCCTTATGACTCCCTTAATCATCATCATTTTTATCATCAGATTTTATCACTGCATCTTCCTTGCATTTGTCTTGAGAAACTTTTTCCCCCTTTCTGATATCATTGGCTCTTCTAATTGTTAAGATGTCAATAATAGTATGTAGCATACCTTGCATAGAAGTCACAACAGTAGTAAGATTGTCAACTTTGACTTCCAAAGAATCATATTTTGTAAAAACATTCTTGAGCTTCAATTCTAGAGAATGGTGAGAAGAGGAGACAACAGTTTCAATAGTAGCAGAAGTTTTGTTGACAGATTCTTTTAGATCACAAACATCATTGTGAAGACCTTTGGTTAACACAGTAGTTGCCTTAAGAATAGTCTTCATTTCCATAGAATTTAGTTCAGAATCTGCTTTGTCAATCAAGTCATGTACATGAGGCCATGAGATTTCTTCATTTGAAAATTTCCAAGACATGTCCCAGACCTTTTGTCTGTGAGATGAGAGAAGTTTTTCATTAGATGGCCCTGCTGTGGAACTGAAATCCCTCTTGACACCTTCTACATCTAGAGCAGCTTCAATTTCACCCTTGAGGGTTTCTACAACCATATAATTAGGATAATCCATTCTTAATCATTCATGTGCATCATGTGAATTGATAGGCCACCTTTTTGAGTTGTATCTTTGAGTGTAGGAGATTGACAGATCTGTGACTTCTTCGTCAGCAAAAATTGGCTCATCAGAGTCTGTGTCCTCCCCATCAGAGTTTATGACTTGGTCAGAGTTTGGCAAAACAACAGAGTTTGCAGTGACAGATAAACTCTAAGTACCTGCAAAAGTAACAGAACAACCTAAATCACTCTAATTTTTTAAAGTAATCTCATTACTTCTCACTTCACACATATCATAACTTTTAATAGTTAGATTTTGTTCACTAGAAGTAACTAACTTCTTTCTCAATTCTACTTCTCCTTTTTCTAGATTCAGTATCTGCCTCTCATTATTAATTCTTTTTTTCACACATTTTACCTCAGTCTCACATGAAAGGCTCAAATCACAGTGTCCTACAGAAATGAGAGGTGGCTGAGAAAGGATGTCTATAATCACATGAATAAGGGTATCCTTTTTAGGACTATCCATGGTCATCCCAGCAGTAAAAGTAGGAAATATAAATTCTGAACTTATCAAATCAGAGAATGTAAATTCTGAAGAAAAGTCAGAGTTTATACCTTGAGTATTTGTTGATGTGGAAGGAGTCTCCGTAGGCTGTGCAGAAATTGGTTGCACCATGATAGCATCAAAAATAGCCAAGGGATTAGTCTCAGAGTTTGAATTCTCATCATTTGCAGCAGTAGAATCAGAGTTTGTCTTCATCTTTATTTCTTGATCTGCAATAAAAAAATTGGTGATTGGTTCTTGTGTGATCTGAGTTATATCAATAGCTGCTTCACCATTTTGAGGTGAAGGTTCTTGTGGGCTTGACTCTGCGAGAGATTGGCCTTCAGCATCAGTAACAGTAGGATCTTCTTTCATAAATGTAGTGCCTTCATCCAAACTTTGATTGGATGGTTCTTGTGTAGCTGGGGCCTTAACAACTTCTTCAACCCTTTGAGCTGAAGGTTCTTGTGCGTTGTACCCCTGATCCATGCTAGCTTTATTTGCTAGAACTATGGCTTCTGTTATACTTTGAGCAATAGGTTCTTGTGTGCCTGACCCTTCGAAGACTGCTACCTCACTTTGAAAGGCAGGTTCTTGTGTGTCCTGGCCAAAAGATACTATCTTTTTCTTCTTTCTTGTAAACTGCTTTGAAATTGGAGAGACTAGAGTTGATTCATACTTCTTTTCTTCCATCTCCTTCCTTACTTCTTCTACCAACTCCCTTACTCTCTCATATGATATCTCCTTGATAATTTGCTTAGAGGAATGAATAGGAGAGTCAGAGATTATCACTGGAACAACTTCCTCTACAGTGACATATAACCCATCTTTCAAATAATTGTGTTGTCGCTCTTGTTCAGCCTTGAGCCAAAGATGAGTCAACTACCCCAAATTTTTCCTGTAGACCGTTTTGTCAATAGTAGCCCCCCGTCTAATACGTTCACGGTTATAAAGAGCAACATTTGTCCACCAATCAGCTTTTGACTTGACATTCCGAAGAATTATGTTCTCAATTTGAACTGGCAATCCAGGTTCCTTCTAAGGAATATTTGCTTTCCAGCTACGCTATGCTTCACCAGAGTTTATCAAGTCTTCAGAGTTTAGATATTGAGATTTTGGGTGATCAGACTGATTATGACATCAGAGTTTAGCAATTTGTCAGAGTTTAGTGTTGTATCAGAGTTTAACTATTCAGTGTTTGCAACATCAGAGATTGCAGCCTTGACCAATCTTCTCTTCTTCTTTTTCATCTCAGATATGAGATTCACTGTGAATGGCTTCATGAAAGGTGCAAGAGGAATCTTAGAAGCCTTCTTAACAATTTTCCTCTCAGGAAAAACAAACCCTTCATCAGAATTTGTATCTTCGTCAATTAATTTCCTTTTCTTAGGAGAAGATTCTTTTACTGATTTTCCATTCCTTTTGCTTGTGCCTTGTTGAGAGGTTTGTTTTACAACTACAATCTTTTGGGAGACTGTAGAGGTTGACAAAACTGTTGGGAAAATAGTGTTTGGTGAGTGGCTTGGGTTAGAATCAGAGGGTGTTAAACTCTGATCCATAGCCACATATAAGAAATCTCTTCCATACATGGTAGGCATTCTATGATTTAAGAGAAGTCTGACCCATGTAGGATAAAAGAGAGGAGAGAGATTACCTTTCTTTGAATCTTTCCTTGAGAGATCAGCAAAAATCCTCTTATTCATACAGAAACTAGCTAAACTCTGATCATTCTCAAAATTTATATTAGGCAATAAATGGCTAAAATCAACTGTAAAAATCTAGCAAAATAAACAGTATGAACATCATTTTCAATTTTTCTAGCTAATTGCCTAATAATTAAACAAGAAAAATTAAAATTAAAATTGTGGGTAAGAGAATACCCAATCTATTGAGATAGTTGTGGAATGACATCAAAGTTTGTGCATTTGGCAGTGAAAGCCCTTGTAATGCAGTCAAAGAAGAAGTTTCATTCTCTTTTCAAGTGGGGTTTTGTCAAACTTCCCAACTTAGATAGGCTTCCACCATAGCCTATTTCTCCGAAAAATGTTTGATTTGATCATTTCCAACAAAATCATCATATACAGCCACTTCTGGAAGATGAAGGGCATGTCTTACCACAGCAGGAGTAATCGAATGCTTGCCATTGCATTGAAATGTGATGATGGGCTCCTCATCATCACCAGCATCATTAAACTTTGTTATTGACCAGATTTTGATAAGAGATTGAGCAGAGAAGTTTGTGGGTTCCTGAAGAGCATACCCAATATAGCTTTATTGTAGAAAATCTTGGATTGCATGAAAATCCTGTGTAGTATAAGCCTTATTCAAAAGTGAGATGAAGTTAGTAGTAGTGAAGGTATAGTTTTGAAATAAAAGTCCTTTGGATGCCATTGAAACACAGAGATATGCAGATATGAAGAATTAGGGAGAGAAAATGAGAGAGAGAAAAATAAGAATAACAGATGCAGATGAATAATTCAAAGTGAAATAAAATGAATTAAACTTTTTCATCTCATTTGCTAATAGAATATAGTGGGACACGTTGCATGAATTTATTGGAAGATTAATGAGTAGTGCAATTCTCAAAATACAACAGGTGTATGTGTATCTATGTATAGATATGAATCGTTTTTCGTGAGACACACACACCCAATTACTAGTCCAATCAGAGAATAAAAATTATGATGTCACAAAATAAGATATGATGTCATAAATAAAATCTCAGAGTTTAGCATATAATCAGAGTTTATAGTAGTCATAGTTTAATATTTACTATCAGAGTTTACCACATACTCTGACAGAGTTTATTATAAACATTGATAGCATGTGATCATCAGATTTTAGATGCTTCATTGATTAGAGTTTAATCCATTTTCCATCAGAGTTTACCACATACTCTAATTGTCTGCTACTTGCCATTTGGAGTTGAGCCACTTGTCACCATCCCTAATTCAGATAACAATCTTGTAAAAGTTACTTCACACAGAGTCTTGGTATTTGCTAATTATTGATCCGTGGGAACAAAATGCATTTCAATTGTTCCTTCATCTACATGTTCCCTTATGAAATGATATCTGATACTGATGTACTTTGTCAAAAAATGTTGAACCGGATTTCCTGTGATTGCAATAGCATTTTGGTTATCACAATAAATATGAATTTTTGAAAAATTCAAACCATAGTCTAATGGTTGATTTCTCATCCACAAAATCTGTGCACAGCAGCTTCCAGCAGCTATATATTCAACCTCTACTGTTGATGTTGAGATTGATTTCTGCTTCTTGCTTTGCCATGAGACAATTCTTCCACCTAGAAATTGACAACTGCCATTTGTGCTTTTTCTGTCAATTTTATATCCTGCAAAATCAGCATTTGAATATCCTATTAATTTAAAGTCAGACTCTCTAGGATACCATAAGCAAAGATTGATAGTGCCCTTGAGATATCTGAAAATTCTTTTAACAACAATCAAATGAGGTTCCCTTGGATTTGCCTGAAATCTTGCACATAGACAGGTCGCAAACATAATGTCTTGTCTACTTGCAGTCAAATAGAGAAGAGATCCAAGCATGCCTCTGTATGCTGTAATATCTACAGGCTCTCCAGAATCCTGATCAAGCTTGGTTGCAGTAGCCATTGGAGTTAATGCAGATGCAGAGTCTTGTATTTGAAACTTAGTGAGTAGATTCTTTGTATATTTAGACTGATTTATGAAAATTCCTTCCTCAATCTGTTTCACTTGTAACCCTAGAAAATAACTCAATTCTCCGATCATGCTCATTTGATACCTGGACTTCATTAGGTTTGAAAATCTTTCACAGAGTTTCTCATTAGTAGAACCAAATATAATATCATCAACATATATTTGAACCAATAATAAATCTTTACCTTGAGTTCTATAAAACAAGGTTTTATCAATTGTACCTCTTGTGAAACCACTTTCAAGTAGAAATAGAGCCAGAGTTTCATACCATGATCTTGGTGCTTGTTTGAGTCCATATAAAGCTTTATCCAGTCTGTAGATATGATTTCGATATTTTAGATTGACAAAGCTAGGTGGTTGTTCCACATAAACCTATTCTTCAAGTTCTCCATTTAAAAATGCACTTTTAACATCCATATGGTAGACCTTGAATTTCTTGTGTGCAGAATAAGTAAGAAAAATTCCGATTGCTTCAAGTCTATCTACAGGTGCAAAGGTTTCATCATAATCAATACATTCCTGTTGAGAGTAACCTTTGACAACTAGTCTTTCTTTCTTCCTTATAATAATTCCATCAGAGTCTGTCTTGTTCCTAAACACCCATTTTGTGCCAATAACTGATCTGTTCTTTGGCCTTGGAACTAGGGTTCAAACTTCATTTCTTTCAAACTAATTTAATTCTTCATGCATTGCAGTAACCCAATCTGTATCCTTCAAAGCATCTTCAACCTTCTTTGGTTCTGTTTGAGAAAGAAAACTACGAAATAGACATTCATTCTGAGTAGCTTTCCTTGTTTGTACTCTACTTTCTAGATCACCAATATTAAATCAGGTGTGTGACCTTTCGTCCATTTTCTTGGATGTGGAAAATTTCTTGAACTAGATGTTCCCCCATGATTTGTACCTTCATAGAATGATTCTTCTGTAAATGTTGATCCTCCCCCTAAAGTTGTTCTTACATCAGTGTTTGATGACTCAAAGTTTATGTACTCAAAGTTTGAATTATCAGAGTTTGAGTGATCAGTGTTTGTGGTCTCAGAGTTTGATTGATCAGAGTCTGTGTTTGTCAGAGTTTGGTCAGACTCTGATATTTTAATAACTATGTTTTGTTCTCCAATATCAGTAAATGGTTGAAGTTGTTCCCCCTCAATATGTGCACAGTCTTCAATTACTGTTTCAATTATTTCTGAATCAGAGTTTAAGGAATAAGTATTTTTCTCATCAGAGTTTACCTCATCAGAGTTTAGTTCATCAGAGTTTGAGATCTGCAATTCATTTTCAAAACTCAGAGATTCTTGAGCATCTTCATCATGTAACTCAACTATTTTTCCTTTATCAAATGAGACATTAATAAATTCTATGACTGCCATTGTCCTTAGATTAAACACTTTGAATGCCATTGAAGAAGTTATAAAAGTTATTGCATATCCAACAAAAATACCTTCATCAGCCTTGAGTTCAAATTTCTTCAACTATTCAGGATGTGTTTTGAGAATAAAATACTTGCTTCCAAATATGTTAAAGTATTTTACATTTGGCTTCCTTCCCTCCATTGATTCATATGGAGTCATTCCATGTTTATTGATCAAAGTGCAATTCTGAGTATTGCATGCAGTGTTCACAACTTCTGCCAAAAAATAAGTAGGTAGCTTTGCTCCTTCTAACATTGTTCTAGCAGCTTC
The DNA here is from genome assembly GCA_028671895.1 of Oenanthe sinensis. Taxonomy (NCBI): domain Eukaryota; kingdom Viridiplantae; phylum Streptophyta; class Magnoliopsida; order Apiales; family Apiaceae; genus Oenanthe; species Oenanthe sinensis. The sequence goes on along the minus strand of CM053796.1, from coordinate 4,490,965 downwards.
AATAAGAGTCATGTTCTTCCTTTCAACTACACCATTCTATTGAGGTATACCATGTGCTGAAAATTGTTGAATAATTCCTTTTGTTGAGCAGAACTCCTCCATTGCAGAATTCTTAAACTCTGTTCCATTATCACTCCTTAGATTCTTTACTTTATGTGGTGATCTATTTTCAATCATAGCAATATGATCAAAAATTATCTCAGCAGTTTCATTCTTTTTATGTAAAAAATACACTCATGTAAATCTTGTGAAATCATCTACAATCACCAGAATATATTTCTTCTTTCCAATGGACATTATATTGATAGGACCAAATAAATCAAGATGCAGTAGATGAAAAGGTTGATCAACAGAATTTTCAGTTTTGCTTTTGGAAGATGTCTTCTTTTGTTTGGTCTTTTGACATGAATCACATAGTCCATCAGGATGAAATTGAACTTTTAGAAGACATCTTACTAGATCCTTTTTCACTAATTCATTAATGTTTCCAAAGTTTAAGTGACCCAATTTTTTGTGCTAATTCCAGCTTTCCAAAGATGATGCCTTTCCAAGTAAACAAGTTAAGGGACCATCAGAGTTTGCATCCAAGCTTGCTTCAAATAAGTTGTTATGTATGTGGCCAAAAAGAACTACTTTTCCATTCTTCTTGCTTTTCACTTCACAAAGAGTTCCATGAAATTCCACAGAATAACCTATGTCTGTCATTTGACTCACACTTAACAGATTATGCTTGAGTCCTTCAACTAGAGCTATATTTCCAATGATGACATTTCCAATAACAATATTGCCATATCCCAGTGTTCTTCCTATGTTGTCATCTCCATAAGATACTGTTGGGCCAGCCTTCTCCTCAAACTCTGAAAGGAGGGATTTGTTTCTAGTCATATGTGCAGAACATCCACTATCAATCACTAAGATGTTTTTCCTGTTTCCCTGCAATCAGTTAATGCAAATTAATTAGTAGATTTGGGAACCCAAACAAGTTTGAGTCCTTTCTTTTGAAACTTTTTAACTTTTGCAGCAGACGTACTTTTATCAAAGTTTATGTTAACAGAGTTTACTTTTCTTTTATCAGATTTTATCACATAAGTTTGTTTGACAACATATTTTAGAGATTTATTTAGTTGAGGCAATGGTTCATAATAATTGTAAAACAAACTATGATATTATTTGCATGTATAAATAGAATGCCATAAACTATCACAGTGAAAACATGGATTTTGTGGTCTATATCTAGTTTGTTTTCTAGCCTTTGAACTAGGTCTCTCAGATTCTTTTTTTTTTGTTTTGTTGATAGTCAATGACAAGGTGATTTGAATTATCACATTTAAAGCAGGTTTTTATAGGAGCATCAGGGATATACTTATAATTATTCTGCTTAGTAATTCCTACTTTTCCATTTTTTATTTCTTTTCACCTTTTTAGATTTGTCTTTATTAGTGACTTTCTTCAACTTTTCTTTAAGTTGCTTCTGTGAAAGTAATCATATACTGACAGATTTATTCTATAACATACTATTCTTTTTACATTTGTTATTATTACAGCATTCACCAGAAATATTCTTCTTATCATTACTAGCTCTAATAAATTTCATAGGTTCACTCAATGTTCCATTTGTGTGTGCTTTAGTGTGTGTATCCTTATCAAATTCATAACCTAAGGAAGAAGTCCAATTCTTATTAGAAAGCATTTGTTGGACTTTCTTGCCAGAGTTTGTCCAAACTCTGAAAGTCTCTTTTTCTTTAGCAATTTCAGCTTTTAAATATTCCACTTGAATTTCTAGCTGAGTTTGTATGTGTATAGCATTATCACAATCTCTCTATATGCTAAGCATGTGTTTTTGTTCAGTTTCAAGAAAGTTATTCCTAGCAGTCAGATTTTGTATTTCAGATTTTAATATTTCATTCTCAAGAGATTGTGATTTAAAACTAATATGCAATGATCTAAGGAAAGACTTTAATTCATAGATATTTTCAGTATCAAAATTAAATATAGAGTTTGGTACCTTGTCAGAGTTTAGGATGGGAGCATCAGAGTTTGCCATGAGAGCATAATTTGTTTCCTCTTCAGAATCTGAGGAATCCATCCAATCTTTCTTTGATGTGATGAGTGCTTTTCTAGATTCTTTGCTTCTGCATTCAGTAGCAAAGTGCCCCATCTTATTACACTTGTAACACTTGACCTTTGATTTGTCAAGAGTTTTTTATTTTCCATCTATGTCTTCTATTTTTCTGAATCTGTCTTTCTTATCTGATTCTCCTTGCTTCTTTTGGAAGTTTCCTTGCTTTCTGTACTTCCTATATTTCATCTTCTTCAAGCATTTGACAATCATAGCAACCATCTCCATTATGTCAGAATCTGAAGAATCATCAGAGTTTACATCAGAGTTTGCCTCAAACTCTGATTCACTGCTTTTCTTGATCACAACTTTTCCTTTTCTTGTTGAGGCTTTTAGGACTTTTTCTTTTGGTTTTTCAACTTTGGCCTCAACATTCAAGGCAACAGACTTTGCCTTGCTACACTTCCTATTCTTCCTTTGTTGTAATTCTAGATCACGAGTCTTCAATCTTCCATAGACTTCATCAAGAGACATCTCATTTAGATCCGTCATATCTCTTATTATCCGCAACTTCTCATTGAATTGCAAATCCTATCAGACGAAATACATATTCAGCTGAAGCAACAATCATAATTGAGAAAAATGTTTCTAAAGTCATTTTAGATAATTCACCTGAAGTTTTAAGTATTTTGAATATAAAAATTCGATGGCATTTATGGAATAATGAAATTCACTTCATTTTGTTTACAAAAATAATTTTGAGGGTATATTATAATTTAAATTTATTTTAACTAATTATCTAAAAGTGATAGTTAATTAAATCCAAATAAATATTGAGTATATTCATAAAGTAATAATGAATTATATTGACGAGTATATTTACAAAAGGCTTAATATATATACTCCGTATTTATTTTTGCAAATATATATACTCTACACTAATGATATATATTATTCGATTCATGTATATATATTTAATATTTTTTATGTTTACGAACGACATAAATAACTAAACGAACTACTTGAAGATAGCACAACGAACTCAAACATTTTTAATCAACTTCCACTATTTTTGTAATGATTGAACCCGTATGGCAGAAAATTTAAACTTATATCTTAGAAAAAAATTCCAATAATTATCGGAGTTGGTTTGATTAAATTAGTTGTCAACTATTGTCAAAAAAAATATATTTGGTTGTTAGAAATTTGTCGCATTTCTTTCGAGTGTTTTTAATACAAAAACCAAATTGGAAGGTTAGTAGATAGAGAAGTCTATCTTTAACATTGAATTTAAAATTGGAAATACCAAACGTGTGACGTGTGCGGTTCATTAACGCAGCTACACATTTGCCTTCAGCTAATTAATGACAATACTCAGGATTGAGTTGGTTCTTTTCATGCTTATGTTGGGCAAGATGATAAAAATATGGACAATGTACATATAACTGCGAAAAAGTGATCTGTACAATTTGCCCATTCTAGATAAGTTGATGATTTAGTATCTGTTACAAGTTGATAATTTGTATTTTAACACGTCTAGATTATATTTAATACGGAGTACTTACTAGGTGAATTTTTTTATGTTTACGAACGAGATACATAATTAAACAAACTACTTGAAGATAGGCCGAACAACGAACTCACTAAACATTTAATCAAACAGGGGCACTGCCGAGCTATAAATGCTATAAATTAAATGCAGGGATTTTTCTGATCTATGGGCAACTTGCACTATTTTTGTAGTGATTTAACACGTATATGGCAGAAAATTTAGACTTATAACCCAGAAAAATTTCAATAATTATCAGAGTTGGTTTGATTAAATTAGTGGGGTCAAGTACTGTAATAGGTTGTTAGAAATTCTAGCGAGATTTTTCAAAGTGTTTTTATACATTATACAGAATGGTGACATGTACAATGTGGATTCTAAATTAGAAAGTGCCGGGTCTGGTTAAGTGTATCCCCGCTAGGCGCCATATTTGTTAATTGACTATTCATGTTTATAATTTTAATATCCATCCGAACTCTGTATATAAAGACAAGTCATGTTCACTAATTAGCACCTTCAAATATTTTCTTCGATTAACCCAGTAATTCAGTCTGACATTTTTATATACATATATATTAGCTAAGAGCCCCGGTAGAAATAAGATATAATTATGGATGATGCTTTGTATGCGGCTGCTATTGCGGGAGATGGAGATGCTGATGCCATAGCTAAATTGGAGATGGAAGCTGATAGAGTGGACCAAATTGGACGAACAATCCTTCAAATTGAATCCATAAATGGAAATACAGAACGTGTGCGATTCATTCTGAGGGAGTTTGCACACAAAAATCTTTTGGTCAAGCTGGATTATAAAAAAACGACAGCACTTGCCTGGGCGGCAACTTATGGAAAGACTAAAGTGGTTGAGGTCCTGATTGATGCAGCTAGAGATTTGCCTCCTTCAGCTAATGATGATAATCCATTTACTTCTTCTCAAGCTTTTCTTAGGCATGGTAATAAATATATGAACACTGCCTTACATTTAGCCGTCTATAATTGTTACATATATAAAAACTGTTAAGCAATTAGTAAAGGCTGATCCAGGTGGTAGACTTATTCAAAACGCCAACGGTAAAACTCCAATCTATATAGCGGCAGAAAGGGGGTACACTGATATAGTCAAGTTGATCTGTACAACTTGCACACCTCCATATAATTTGGAGGGTCCTCGTGGTAGTACTGCTTTGCACGCTGCTATTCAGAATGGCAACGAGCCAACGACGATATTCAAGTGGTAGAGGTCCTCATAGGTGCTGCTAGACTTTCATCATCTTCTTCAGATAAAGATGATACTCATACTTCTTTTCAAGCTTTCCTTATGCAAGGTGATGAAGATTTGAACACTGCCTTACACATTGCAGTCAGGCAAGGTAGGTTGGCTACTGCTAAGCTATTAGTTATGGCCGACCCAAATGCTACATATATTCAAAACAGGAGAGGTGAAACACCAATCTACATAGCTGCGGAAAGAGGGTACATTTATATAGTGAATATGATATGTACAACTTGCACAGCTCTATCTAATTTTCATGGTCCTCGTGGTAGTACTGCTTTGCACGCTGCTATTAAGAAGCTCGACCAAGGTACGTATTGAATATATATGTATGTAACATGTTAGGAATGCAAACACTGATGATTGTCAGAGAATACCAAACAGAGTTTATGCTGACGTCATCAGAGTTTAAGGAAGCTGTCGGTCAGAGTTTACTCTATCAGAGAATACTCAATCAGAGTTTACTCTAACAGAGAATGCTCAAATCAGATAATGACAAACCGACAGAGTTTAGCTTCAGAGTTTATCAGAAAAGGAAACAGACAAATCAGAGTCTGATTTGGATAGTGAGAAGGAATTCGAGTGCAAGTCTAAATTACCTTATTAAATCTATTCTTATCATAATCTGTTTTGTAATTGTATTTGTAGCTGTGTCTATATAAACACAGAGATAGCTTATAATTCAATGTCGAATTCATTAAGCAATAGTTTTACAACCTAGCAGTTCTTAAGAACATTATTTCTTGAGAGAGTTTTGTATTCAAGATCATTATTAATACAAAACAGTATTCCATTCTATATACTTGTGTTCATAATCGATTTACAGACACTATTACATTCAACCCCCCTTTGTAATAGATTGATTATCTGGGAAACAATTGGTATCAAAGCAGGCAATTAATTTCTACTCAAAAGATCAAATAATCATGTATGGAAGCAAGTATAAGAGCATCAGGATTCCAATATTGAAAAAGGCTGAATACCCTACATGGAGGGTGAAGATGATAATGTTCTTAGAAGCAACTGATCCTGATTACTTAGATAGAATCCATACAGGTCAGTACCTACCAACCAAACTAGTGCCCTCTACAATTGTGGAAGGAAGACAAATCCCTGAGTATTACACCCTGAAGGACAAGAAAGAATGAACTAATGAAGAAAAACAGGAAGTCTTGAAAGATGCAAAGGTAAGAAATATTCTGCATAACAGTCTTGACTCTGTAATGTCTAACAGGGTAATAGCATGCAAAACTGCTAAAGAAATCTGGGATGCACTAGAGGTTCAATGCCAAGGAACCAAGGAGATAAAGAAAAATAGAAGATCTGTTCTAATCCAAGAGTATGAATACTTTGAAGCTAAGCAGAATGAGTCCCTAACAGATATCTATGACAGATTTCTAACTCTGTTGAATAACTTGGCTTTGGTGGATAAAGTATATGACAATAAAGATTCAAACACCAAATTTTTGAGGGCTCTTCCAGAAGAATGGGATCTACAGACATCCTTGATTAGAGACATGGCTGATTTAGATGAGATGTCCTTAGATGAAGTTTATGGCAAATTGAAAACTCATGATCTGGAGTTACAGCAAAGAAGAAACAGAAAAAGTAACAAGGCAAGATCTATTGCTTTGAATGTTGAAGCCAAGATTGAAGAACCAAAAGAAAAGGTTCTTAAGGCTTCAATAAGGAAAGGGAAAGAAGTAGTACTCCAAGAAAATAGTGAATCAGAGTTTGAGGCAAACTCTGATGCAAACTCTGATGATTCTTCAGACTCTGACATGATGGAGATGTTTGCCATGTTTGTGAAAAGCTTCAAGAAATACAGAAAATTTAGGAAGCAAGGAAACTTTCAGAAAAAGCATAGTGAGTCAGACAAGAAAGACAAATTCAGAAAAAGAGAAGATAGAGATGGAAAATCAAAAACTATTGATAAATCAAAGGTCAAGTGTTACAAGTGCAACAAGATGGGACACTTTGCTACTGAGTGCAGAAGCAAGGAATCTGGAAAAGCTCTCATCACATCAAAGAAAGATTGGATGGATTTCTCAGACTCTGAAGAAGAATCTAACTATGCTCTCATGGCAAACTCTGATTCTCCCATCTTAAACTCTAAAAAGGTACCAAACTCTGTTTTCAATTTTGATACTGAAGATATTCATGAATTAAAGTCTTTTCTTAGAAATCTGCATGTTAGCTTTAAGTCACAATCTCTTGAGAATGAAAGATTAAAATCTGAAATACAGAATCTGAATGCTAGGAATGACTTTCTTGAAACTGAACTTGTACACATTCTTAGTTTTAAGAAAGACTGTGAGAATGCTATACACATGCAAACTCAGTTAGAAATACAAGTCATATATTTAAAATCTGATATAGCTAAGGAAAAAGAGACCTTCAGAGTTTGGACAAACTCAGGTAAGAAGGTCCAACAAATGCTTTCTGAAAAGAATTGGACATCTGCCTTAGGTTATGAATCTGATAAAGAAACTCACACTAATTCACAAATAAAAGGAAAATTGACTAAACCTGTGAAGTTTGTTAGAGCTAGTGATAATAAGAAAACTCTCCCTGAATGCTCTAAAAACAATAATGTGCTAGATTCTAAAAAGGTGAATGTAGGGTTACTTTCACAGAAGCAACTTAAAGAAAAGTTGAAGGCAGTCACTAAGAAATCTAAAAAGGTGAAAAGAAATAGGAATGGTAAAGTAGGAATTACTAAGGAGAATAACTACATGAATATCCCTGATGCTCCTAGGAAAACCTGTTTTACTTGTGGTAATTCTAATCACCTTGCTATTCACTGCAAACAAAAGAAAAAGAAAGAACCTGAAAAACCTAGTTTTGAGGCTAGAAAACAAAAAAGATATAATCCATGTTTTCACTGTGGTAGTTTATGGCATTCTATTTATACATGCAAAGAATATCATAATTTGTACTACAATTCTTATAAACCACAGCCTCAAATAAATAATTCTCCAAAACATACTGTCAAGCAAATATATGTGATAAAGTCTGATAAGAGGAGTGTAAACTCTGACAGTACAAACTCTGTGAATGCAAACTCTGATCATGTAAACTCTGTTAACACAAACTCTGACAAAAGAACTTCTGCTGCAAAAGTTTACAAGTTTTCAAAGAAAGGACCCAAACTAGTTTGGGTCCCCAAATCTTCTAATTAAGTTGCATTTACTGATTGCAGGAAAATAGGAAAAACATTCTAGTAATTGATAGTGGATGTTCTGCACATATGATTGTAAATAAATCCCTGCTTTCAGAGTTTGAGGAGAAGGTTGGCCCAGCAGTATCTTATGGAGATGGCAACATAGGAAGAACACTGGGATATGGCAACATTGTGATTGGAAATACCATCATTGAAAATGTAGCTCTGGTTGAAGGACTCAAACATAATCTGCTAAGTGTGAGTCAAATGACAGACAGAGGTTATTATGTGGAATTTCATGGAACTCATTGTGAAGTGAAAAGCAAGAAGAATGGAAAAGTAGTTCTTATTGGTCACAGACATAACAACCTATTTGAAGCTAGCTTGGATGTTAATTCTAATGGTCCCTTAACCTGTCTACTTGGAAAGGCATCACCAATGGAAAGCTGGAATTGTCACAAAAAGCTGTGTCATTTGAACTTTGGAAACATCAATGAATTAGTGAAGAAGGACCTAGTTAGAGGTCTTCCAAAAGTTCAATTTCATCCTGATGGACTCTGTGATTCATGTCAAAAGGCCAAACAAAAGAAGACATCTTTCAAGAGCAAAACTGAAAACTCTATTGATCAACCTTTTCATCTATTGCATCTTGACTTATTTGGTCCAGTTAACATCATGTCCATTGGAAAGAAGAAATACACTCTGGTGATAGTTCATGATTTCACTAGATTTACATGGGTGTACTTTTTAAATAAGAAGGATGAAACTGCAGAAACAATCATTGATCATATTACAATGATTGAGAATGGATCAACTCACAAAGTAAAGAATCTAAGGAGTGACAATGGAACAGAGTTTAAGAACTCTACAATGGAGGAATTCTGCTCAACAAAAGGTTTTATTCAACAATTCTCAGCACCTGGCACACCTCAACAAAATGGTGTAGTTGAAAGAAAGAATAGAACTTTAATAGAAGCTGCCAGAACAATGCTAGAAGGAGCAAAGCTACCTACTTACTTTTGGGCAGAAGCTGTGAACACTGCATGCATCACTCAGAATTGTTCTTTAATAAACAAACATGGAATGACTCCATATGAATCTTTGAAATGAAGAAAGCCAAATGTTAAGTACTTTCACATCTTTGGAAGAAAGTGTTTTATTCTCAAAACACATCCTGAACAATTGAAGAAGTTTGAACTTAAAGCAGATGAAGGAATTTTTGTTGGATATGCAACAACTTCTAAAACCTCTTCAAGGGCATTCAAAGTATTCAACTTAAGGACAAGGACAATCATGGAATCAATTAATGTCTCCTTTGATGGAGGAAAGATAGATGAGTTACATGATAAAGATGCACAGGAAACTCTGAGATTTGAGAATGAACTGCAGAAAATAAACTCTGTTGAACCAAACTCTGACGAGATAAACGCTGATCAACCAAATCCTGGTGAGGTAAACTCTGATTCTTTTAACTCTGATTCAGAAATGATTGAAATGGAAATTGAAGAAACTGTACATGTTGAGGGGGAGCAACATCAATCAAATACTGACATTGGAGATCAAAACACAGTTATTGAAATATCAGAGTCTGACCAAACTCTGTTCAACACAAACTCTGAAACTATACTATCTGATCATTCAAACACTGAGACCTCAAACTTTGATAATTCAAACTCTGAGTACATAAACTCTGAGACATCAAACACTGATGGAAACACATCTTCAGGGGAGGATCATCATTTATAGAAGGATCATTCTATGAAGGCACAGATCATGGGGGAGCATCTAGTTCAAGGAACTTTCAACATCCAAGGAAGTGGAACAAAGATCACACACCTGATTTAATTATTGGTGATCTGGAAAGTGGAGTAAAGACAAGAAAAGCTACTCAAAATGAATGTCTATTTCATAGTTTTCTTTCTCAAACAGAACCAAAGAAGGTTGAAGATGCTTTGAAAGATGCAGATTGGATTACTGCAATGTAGGAAGAATTGAATGAGTTTGAAAGGAATGAAGTTTGTGTTAGGTCCAAATGTGTTGTAGAGGGGGGGGGGGTGAATACAACTTTTTACGATTTAAGGAATATGAGAAGCAACGAGAAGCAATAAATATTATGTAATAAATCAACACAGAATTTCAAGAATATATCGTTATATTCATTGAAAGATTTGCTACAACATTCATTACAATAGTACAACAGAAGTAAAGAGAGAGGAGTAAATGATACTAAGCTCTGTGAATATACTCCCTCTCTATTACAAGTGTTTTTCTCAATATTGCTTTACATTGCGTTCTATGCTCTCTATTGAAATGTTACACAAGTACTTCTATTTATACTACTTTGTAATCTATGACTTGTAGACTTGATCTTGTCCTTTTTGTGTACGTGGCCCAATCAGGACTCGTTAACAAACAGTACTTTCCCAACCACTCTGGATCAACCGTTCACAATAAGCCACTTGTCCCTTGAACATTAAATGCTACATATCGACCTGCATCTCGATCTCGGCCTGGACCCATCTCGATCTCGATCTTGGTAAATCTCGATCTCGATCTATGAAAATCTCGATCTCGATCTATGAGAATCTCGATCTCGATCTGTGAGAATCTCGATCTCGATCTGTGAGAATCTCGATCTGTGAGAATCTCGATCTCGATCTGCCGTGGACAGAGATTTGCCTTGCAATGTTTTACTTCAATTGTAAATCTCGACCCGCATCTCGATCTTGGTTGACAATCTCGATCTCGATCTCGATCTTGGTTTGGATCGACATTTGCCTTGCAATGTTTATCTTTAATAATCAATCTCGATCCGCATCACGATCTTGGTTGACAATCTCGATCTCGATCTCGATCTTGGTTTGGATCGACATTTGCCTTGGCAAATATGCACTCATCGAATGTTGACTTTCTTTAGTGACTAATTGTGGATTAACCTTTATGAGCAAGTTTCCCTAGCTTCTTCAATATTCTTCAACAAGCTCTTGAACAAGGATCTCTACTACTGACATAAACTTGCTATCAATGTCCTGACACTTGATGCAACGGTCTGATTCATAAGTGACTAGTCTTGATAGGGTTCTTGCTTCTGAATAGATTACCATGTTCAATTGGTAATGTGGCTTCCCAATAAGTGGTTCGATTGTAAGTACATTGGAATCCTCTGGCACTAAAAAACAATGTACAAAATACTAGAACAGGATTTAGCACAGTCTATCTGCATGAATCAATCGACTGATAAATATCGATCGATAAGTCATCAACTGATAATAAGCCATCGACTGATAAAGCCAATCGAGAAGTCATCGATCGAGAAGTCATCAACTGATATTTATCAATCGAGAACTCAAGTCATCAACTGATATTTATCAATCGAGAACTCAAGTCATCAACTGATATTTATCAATCGAGAACTCAAGTCATCAACTGATATTTATCAATCGAGAACTCAAGTCATCAACTGATATTTATCAATCGAGAACTCAAGTCATCAACTGATATTTATCAATCGAGAACTCATCAACGGATATTTACTCCAGCAATCTATAATAGACTCCAAGATTCCATCTAATATTTTGATTCTTTGTATTTGCCGTATATTCTATCTTATCGATTCCTGTACTTGTGCTCTGCAATTCATTGCTTGATTAAGCTGCAGATTTGGATCACTAGAATCTTTCTGGTACTTTGACAACTGCTTCACTGCTTCCACATCCTTGAATACTTCGTCCTTTATTCTTCACTGAGGCATGAACATATTAATGAACTTCTTCCAGTGAGCTAATGCTTCAAGTCTGTAGATTTCTTCTTTATCCTTTGTCTTTACCAAGTCTTCATGTCTTCCTGATTCCGGTGATAACCGTAGTATTATTTACTTGTCCTGTTCTAGTGTTGAGTTATCACGATTACTATTTATACAGCTTCGTCATTTCCAACAATCTCCCCCTATTTGATTGTTAAACTTTTAGCAAACAAATAACCTAGGGAGGATAACTCAACCAACAACTAGAAAAAGAATGTCCGAGACTTGTAAATAATGCTACTGGTTTTTCTGGATCAAATATTGCATTTCCAGAATTCTTGTGTGACTGAAACGAAAGATGTTCGTTCTTCTGACATTAAACTGATATTCAAGTTGTATCGTTTTCATTTCTGTCTGTTTGAGCTTTCTCCGTTTCAAAATCCTTCAGTTTGACTTTAAAGAACTTATCATGAACAGAGCATCATAAGAATCAATTCCTGGGTATGTCTTCAACAAATACTGAACATAGCTCAAATAATGTTCTCCCCCTACGAATGTGATTCTCCTTCTCCCTTTAGAAAATTAATGGAATAGTCATTTCTGTTCTTCCCACTTGCATTAGGAATCTTCTTCTGACAACTCCTTTCAAGTCTAGGATACAGTTTCTTGATTCTCCCATCTTCTGTTGTTTCCCCTCAGGATCCGAAGATAAGATTTTCTTTTTCCAGTCTAAAATCTCCCCCTAAGGATACGAACCCCCTTTCTTCAAGGATCTTCCCTTAGAATCCTCCAATGGCCTCTTCCCTTAGAATCATGCGACTCCTTTAGGATATTAGCTTTTCCGAAGGTTATGAAGATAAGACTTTATTAACTTCTCCTTTTTCTTGTTATAACTATAACACTATAACTTCTCCCTGTTTATAAACTTGTTATAACTATAATTTTTTCGTACTATAACTTCTCCCCCTTAGTTGAGGAATCCTCCAAAGGCCCACTTTTGAAGATACCAATTGTTAATACCAATTGTTAGGTCCAAATTTTAGATGGTTTGTCTCCCAAAGAAGGTCCTCGTCTGTCGTTGATCGGGAAAAAATAGTAACTTTTCTGCCAGAAGTAGCAAGTAGCAAGGGTAAGTGTTTGCTTATGGTTTCCTCACTTCTACTACGTTCTGCCGGTGTTTACACTTTAGCATAGAGCATTTTAAGTGTTTCTCTCTTTCTCTCCCTATCTCTCACTCAAGTGTATCTCTCCCTCACTTTCACTTAAGTGTTTCTCTCTCTCACTTTCACTCTGCATTCCAAATATAGCCTTCTGTACCTGCAAGTGAAATCCGTCAATTCATATATTCCCAACACCTGATTTATCAGAATGAACTGAATCACTATCAAGTGGAGAATTGCCTCGTTGAGGTGTTCTTGATCTATCATGCATAAGCACTGTCTCAGCACCAGACTCAATAGCAATTGCTAAATCACTGTCTAGTGGAGCCTCACCTCTTTGAGATGGGTTATCCCAAGATTTTAAAATCTTTTTGGGAATCCTGCCTTGTTCTATCAAGGAGTTGCCTCACACCTTCTCCGTAAACGGGAGGTGGACATTCCTTTTCAGGATCTGGAAATGTTCCTTCCAGGAGGGGCGACGTAGTAGACAATGTAATGAATGGCAAATTAGAGTCTACGTTTCCCTCGTAACCCAATGACGGGTGTTTTGTTAACATGCCTATACCTCACACTGTGCACGTCTTGCAATGTGTCCCTAAAATATATCTGTTTAGGCTTACCATCAGCGTGAATGCCAGTGGTGTGCTTGACTCATTACAAGATGCTCTGGCTGACGAGCGAATTTCAATGGACTCACCCTGTTGAGAGAATGATTCCAGAGACAGTTTTATTGCCTTTTCAGCTCTGCATCTTTTTGAGAAAATACAGATGAGCTTACAGATACCTCAGTTTATATACTTCTTTACTTCGCTGGAGGTAGAGCTGTGGGTGCACTTCCGACTTCATCCTTATTTCTCCCTTATCAACCTCTAACAAACATATGTTCCTTATAACTCCAAGGGTTAATATATGGAAGTGGATGAAATGAGTATTTGGTATTAAGGCCTGGGTCAGAGATTGATGGGTTTTCAACCTCCTGGCCAGCTTCTGTAGCCACTGGGGGCTAAACGGATAGAATCAATAAATGAGATAAAGAAATAATCACCTTAACATTCCAAAACATATTTTTCAACTCAAAGAGAAGGAAAAATATAATAAGGAATGGTAATGGATTGCATTAAAGCACTTTAATAAAAGAGTTTTATCGGTTCAACAGATTTATCATTTAAGAACAAGATACCAATAGAATTTTTTTTTAAGATACTTATCCCATAATAAAACGCGGGAAAGTGTATCAGAGAAAAAGTCTATCCCTTATGAATTTCTTATAAGGCAAACTTCCCATAATAAAATGTGGGAATTTACACCAAAGAAGAAATTCAACTCTTCTACCAAATTATATCTCAATAAAATGATTCTTTTCCATTAAACCTAAGCATTGTATGTTTTGAAAACAGTTTTGCAAAACATCCTTATCAGATAGAAGAGAATGATTTTCCGACTCATAATTCAATTATGATTTACATCATTTTCGTCTGCCTGATAATGTTCCCGACTTAAAATCAAAACATGACAATTGGGGTTGAATGTATGCTTAACATTACAGTACTAGGCCTTCAAAGCAACAATCACTGTTTTGGTACTATGAATCAATGGGAAACATACACTGAAACAAGTAGTTAAAAACAAATCATTTTACAAGTGATTGGTACCTCGAAGTTAAAACAATTTTTTTTTTTTAAAAGAGAGAAAAAGCTTTTAAAGATAAAACATTTAAAACAAGCTTTTGGGAGGGAATAAAGTTTCGATAGAATAGAAAGATTATCCTTAAGAAAAGTTTTTTTTAAAAGAGAAGTTTTGAAAAAGAATTCTTAAGTTTTCTTAACTTAAACTGATAGACAAATGAATGTATCTTTGCATAAAATATTTTGAAAAAGAAATAGACAAAAATTTCTTTTAAATACATTCAGGATTGTAAACCAGTCAAAGAAAGAAAACTAAATATATTGATACCAATTGTTTCTAAAAATAAAAACTAAGTAAATCCATTAGTATCAATATATCACAATTATTTTGTAATAAAATATTATTCTATTATCACAAAGTAATAAAAGAAAATATTTATACTACTAATAATTATTCTTCGAATTTATTTTAATTTACTTAAATCATGGAACAGGTATTTCATTGAATTGTTTTATATCATCATGATTTAAATAAACCAAAATAAATTAAATACTTATGCTGTACTAAGCAATTGCCAATCACATGCATTTATAAAAACTATACATGGCAATTATTCAGTAGAACAATAAGCATATCACAATTAATTGCACGCTGATACCAATTATTCGATATTTACCAATAATTTCAAGATGCAAGAAATTGTGCTTTTGTTATTTTATCAAATTAAAATTATGAAACTAATAACCATTGAATTGCTTCAATCCATAATTTCAATAAGATAAAATAAATTCACTAAATACTAAAATATTCATTAGATTGAATATTAACATTTAACTTCCTACGCCATATCTAATAATTGTCACTTTGCACATTGTAAGCGTACTCATAACAATTACTAATTGATATACGTAAGCTCGAGGTTATAGTTGAAAAGAAATTCACAAGTCCTTTAAATAAGAAAAAAAGTAATACTTGTGATTCTTTTTACAACCCCTCGCAATAAAATCAATTTTAGAAATATTTTCTAAGTATATAAAACATTGAGAATTTTATACACATAACTTGGAAAATACTTCATCTTCCAATATTAGTGAGTTTTGAAATATGCATTAATTATTTAGAACAGAAATTCTAAATACCGTCACTAATATCAAAAGTGTCATAATTATTTGTAATAAAATATTTTAAGACTCTTAGAGCAAAATATCAAAGCAATTAAGCAAGATATCATTGACTAATTCTTATCTAATATTTAATATACAAATAATTATGCTCCTAATTTATTTTAATTTACTTAAATCATGGAACAGATATTTCACTGAATTGTTATATATCATCGTGATTTAAATAATTCAAAATAAATTAAATACTTATGCTAAATAATTTAACTACCATTTATGCATAATACATTGCAAGCAAGATAATTAAACTAATAGCAAAAAGTATGAGGTACTGGATTTCAAATAAATTCACAAGTCTTTGAATATTGAACATTTAATACTTGTGAGCTTATTTAAGAATTCCTTGCAGATGGGATTTCCAACAACTATGTATATTAATAATATCCCAAGTTTACTAACCAACTTAGATAAAATAAATTCATCAAGTTATTTAGCAAACATCTGCAAGTTATTCGACTAAGGACAACTCTCAAAAGAAATGATACCTGATGTCCATTAGCTTGTTCCTTCAGTGGTATGAACAGTTCAATAGAGTTGCTGGAAATTGACAGCTTCTAGGAATGACTTCCCTGTCTTTCGTACAACCTGCATTATCTATATCTATATAGCCAATTAGGTTAAACCTATTATCTTAAGGGTCCCAGATTCCAAGAATTGGTGATCCCCTAAGATGTCTAACAATTCATAACTTAGCTATAAGATAAGATTCTCTAATTTCCACTTGGAAACTTGCACATAGGCATATCGAGAATAAAATATATGGTCTTTGTGCACTTGAATAAGTAATGAGCTTATCATACCTCTATAGCTTGTCACTTCAGTTCATATACCTGATTTGCCCTGATCAAGCTTAGTGGTCTGTTGGAAAGTAGTCTTGGCAGGTCTAGAATCTTCCAAATTGCGCATCTTCAAAAGATCCTTGACTTCCTTTAATTGCCATCATTCTTTCGAATTAATTATAATCCAGAAAGAATTACAACTCTTCCAACATGCTCATTTTGTACCTACTCTGCATTAACTTAGGAAAAATATATCTTGCCAAGTTTTCGTTAGTAGACCCACATATAATATACTCATGGTATACTTAGCACATATATAACATTGTGTGTGCCTTGCATTCTGGAGAGATATATGTGTATAACTTACTCTACTGTAAAATCATATTAAAGTAATTAACAGTCAGAGTGTCATACTATGTCCTTGACGTTTTGCTTGAATCCCTATCTCCGTCATAGAAGAGCTTGCGAAGAGAATGATATACAAATTCCAATGGATCTGCAACTTCAAAGTCCAGGAAATGATGTACAACAACTTCAACTTCTAGCTCACCATTCAGGAGTTCACTTATTCACATTCATCTGATAGATCTTCATGCTTGAATGCTCCACATGTGCTAGGTCCTAATTGTTGAGTCCCTGAAAATTGTTAGGTCCCCATTGATGAGTCCCAAAGGATCAAGTCTCGTCACTGGTGCTTACTGCTTGATCTTGAAAGTCCCGAAGATTCTGTTTCCATCATCGTCGATACCTTCTACTTTAAAGTCCTGTAACAACCAGTTTGGCTTTGCCCCTCATAACAATGCCAATAGTCATCCAGTTACTGAGAACCCTTACTGTACCAATTTCAGCTTCAACTTTAGTGGTCTGGGTTCCAGCTTCACTAGACTCAGCACTCTAGAAATCAGTAGTCCTGACACTAGCAGAGTAGAACCTTCAAAAACTCCTAACTACCCTTCAGCTTCTGTATCAATACCAAGTCTTCATGTGGATTGATTCCTTGTGCTAAGTGTATCTGCCTCTGGTTCAATTGAGTTAGTTCCTTGATTCGAACCCTACTCAATCTTGATTAGTTAGTGCATCTTCAATCTTCATTGAATTCACTCAGAAAAACCAATGAAATACTCTTATACATGCATGGCACTACTAATCACTACTCTACTACCCAGATTCATCAAGAACTGACTCTAGGAAATGTTGTTACACAAAACCCTTTGTCATGACAGATGTGTCCTTAATGTTTCTTTAGATATTCAGTGGGTAGAGTAGTCTTTTTCAAATATGATTTAGATCATCTTGCATTATTTTTAAATTGACAATTTCCTTTCTAATATGCAATCACTCAATCTGGATCACTCAATGTTCCTAAGAATCTCAACTCTTACTCAATGAGCACTGCTAGCCTTTGAACATCAAACACGACTAGTTGATCCATCTTACTGATGCTCCCCCTGTGATGCTGCTTGCAGCTTTTCTTCATCTGGTGTCATCTGATCTTGAGCCCTAAACAGGATGTCAACCTTTAGAAATTCATAGCTAAAATCAAACGAATGCTAGGGAGCTTGATGATGTTGTTCACTGCATCTAGATCATCTTAAATCAATCACAGACTCTGTGTAAGCTCTTAACTCCAAATAAGATAGCCTTCCATCACACCATGTGACTTCAGGCATGATTAATCCTACTTGATGTCTTCTCTTTACATTTGCTGATTAGACTTGCTGTGTCAACTGATTCAGCCGTAGTGAATATGAAACCTTAACTCTATCCATTATCCTTGTAATTTCACTCAAGGTCTGGATTTCCCTATTAACTCCTCCATTTGGTCATGAAGTCCGGAAACTGAACTTTACTCTAGAATACTCCTTTCAGTGCAGACATAACATAGAACTTCGTTCGTCAACAAATTCCATTACCTGCCCTCAAAGTGTTCTTACAACAATCTGCCTAATCCTTTGAATGTGATTAATCACTGAGATGCTTCATCTATCGAATGCATGAACAAACACCAAAACTAAACAGGGTAGCCTTTGACTTGACTTCCCTTCAACTGACATACTTCACTAATGTCCTTCTTAAAAGAATTTCATTAGAAGTAGTCCTTTCTCACCAACTTCATCTTTACCATCGAATCCGTTGTCTTGATAAACCAAGTGTTAGTTGATAAACCAAGTGTGAGAGCCTCACTTGTTGCAGCTAACTCCATTCTGATAAACTTCAACGAATAGTTGACTTCATCATGAGCTTTACATTTCGTGTCAGCTACAACCTCACTTCCAGATTAGTGAGCTTCCATTTCTCTTGACTCCGATCAGCACTGTTCAACTTCGAACTGATGTTAAGAAACCCTTCGTAACGAATTCCCTAAGTCTTCCTTTAATGTGTGCTTCAGATCATTCAAGAAAAATAGATAATCTTGTTTAACCATTTGAGTGCCAGAGCAAAAGTGATTATATGTCTTGAACATCACATGTCAGGGGACATACAATCTCTACCTGTTAAAAGATACTCTGCATTCATAAATGATTAAGACATGTGGTCCTCAATTTGATTGAGTCCAAGGGTTAGAGATATTTCTAAACATAGTTAACAACAAAGCATTCAAGTTCAACATGCTCATTCTTATCTGACTGATCATTCCTCATCTATATCAGCCTCAACAAGTAGTTTTGGCTATGAGCTCAGTGATCCCAACCTAACTTAAGGTGGACTAGCAGTCTATAAGAATCATGTCATACATATATGTAAAAATAGAAGAATCAATCACTCAGATTATTAAACCTTCTAAATCACCTTTGTTGTTCACTTTAACATTATATTATCTCTAATTACCTGAGTCAGTTTAAATTTAAAAAAAAATTTAATTCATGGTTTATTATACTGACCCCTAGGCAATTCCCAAATTAGAAACAAACTCATCTTAACAAGCACATGATCAAATATAACATTTAAGTACAACTATGTGAGTAAAAGCAAATCAAATGAAAATAAGCACATAAACAATTAACAAGTCATTTGCCATTAAGAACAAATAAAATCTGATATATGACCTGTTTGTCTATTAGCAATTTCACAACATTAGCAGAGGTATTAAATCACATCAGATTTAACTCAAGTTTCAGCAAATATTTAGAGATACACCTAACCGTCTAGACCACCCTATCTAATTCTAGATATTCATTTTACTGCATATAAAATCAAGTAAGAAATGTACTGATTAAACTCATGAATCCTAGCATGCAATCTTATTCTTAGCAATCAATTAAGCATTTAAGTCCTAAGATGCTAGCATGCTATCATGAATATAATACATTCCAAAACTTAATAAACATACAGTTCTGAATTAGATAAACGTATACTAGTTAGAATGTATACCTGTGAAGTGCTTAGTGATTCATCTACAGTGTTGGTTATTGATGCCAGATATCCATTTGGTGCATCACTGTTACTGATAGAATCAACCTTGCATTTAACTTCATCAACAAATGCTTTCCCTTGCTTCATCCTCACTAATGCTTGAGATTCCTGCTATAACCCAACATAGTGTCTTCATCTTTTGCTTGCTCCTTTTCTGATCTTGTAGGTGCTATACTTCATCTTGAGTAAAAGTGTTTTGTTCTGACCTCAGCTGTACCTTCCATGACGACCTCTATTTCTAGGTTTGTTGAACGAACGTATCGAAAGCTATTTTCTCCTTATTAGCAACTGAAAAGTCCATTCCCTTTTTAGGCTCAGACCGATGTGGTACAATCACATCTCCTTCCATATGCTCAGGAACAACAACCATCGGAACAAATTCATTCTCAAAACCCATCCTTCATTGTGATCTCGGTCGAACACTGGAATCTTGAATTGATTTTAAGGTGCCATCTTAATATAGATTTAGTGTAGAGATAATAAACATTTCTTATTACTTGAGTAGTAATTAAAAGAAAATTGAATTATCTCCAAATAAATCAAAGTTCCAAAACTGGTCACCAAAAATAATTCTAAGTACCCGACACTAGGCTATGTAGAAAATCTATGTCGATCTCGATGTCAGTCTTGATCTACATCTTGATGTCGATCTCGATGTCGACAGATCGAGATTTACCTTAGCATATTTTAAGCCATTTTCGCAAGTCGATCTCGATCTACAAAACTTTTGCCTATGTCGAAATTTCACCAAGTCGAAATTCTCAAGTAGATATTCTTAAGTCGAACTTTTGTCCTTGGTCGAAATTTGCTGCCTGACACTTTCACACTTTTTGACTTTTGTGTCTTTTCTCACTTAACTCACCTAACAACCACGTGCTAGGTACAGAGTCTTCTGATAATTACAACTTTTTACGATTTAAGGAATATGAGAAGCAATGAGAAGCAATAAATATTATGTAATAAATCAACACAGAATTTCAAGAATATATCGTTATATTCATTGAAAGATTTGCTACAACATTCATTACAATAGTACAACAGAAGTAAAGAGAGAGGAGTAAATGATACTAAGCTCTGTGAATATACTCCCTCTCTATTACAAGTGTTTTTCTCAATATTGCTTTACATTGCGTTCTATGCTCTCTATTGAAATGTTACACAAGTACTTCTATTTATACTACTTTGTAATCTATGACTTGTAGACTTGATCTTGTCCTTTTTGTGTACGTGGCCCAATCAGGACTCGTTAACAAACAGTACTTTCCCAACCACTCTGGATCAACCGTTCACAATAAGCCACTTGTCCCTTGAACATTAAATGCTACATTAAAGATGCACAGGAAACTCTGAGATTTGAGAATGAACTGCAGAAAATAAACTCTGTTGAACCAAACTCTGACGAGATAAACGCTGATCAACCAAATCCTGGTGAGGTAAACTCTGATTCTTTTAACTCTGATTCAGAAATGATTGAAATGGAAATTGAAGAAACTGTACATGTTGAGGGGGAGCAACATCAATCAAATACTGACATTGGAGATCAAAACACAGTTATTGAAATATCAGAGTCTGACCAAACTCTGTTCAACACAAACTCTGAAACTATACTATCTGATCATTCAAACACTGAGACCTCAAACTTTGATAATTCAAACTCTGAGTACATAAACTCTGAGACATCAAACACTGATGGAAACACATCTTCAGGGGAGGATCATCATTTATAGAAGGATCATTCTATGAAGGCACAGATCATGGGGGAGCATCTAGTTCAAGGAACTTTCAACATCCAAGGAAGTGGAACAAAGATCACACACCTGATTTAATTATTGGTGATCTGGAAAGTGGAGTAAAGACAAGAAAAGCTACTCAAAATGAATGTCTATTTCATAGTTTTCTTTCTCAAACAGAACCAAAGAAGGTTGAAGATGCTTTGAAAGATGCAGATTGGATTACTGCAATGTAGGAAGAATTGAATGAGTTTGAAAGGAATGAAGTTTGTGTTAGGTCCAAATGTGTTGTAGAGGGGGGGGGGGGTGAATACAACTTTTTACGATTTAAGGAATATGAGAAGCAACGAGAAGCAATAAATATTATGTAATAAATCAACACAGAATTTCAAGAATATATCGTTATATTCATTGAAAGATTTGCTACAACATTCATTACAATAGTACAACAGAAGTAAAGAGAGAGGAGTAAATGATACTAAGCTCTGTGAATATACTCCCTCTCTATTACAAGTGTTTTTCTCAATATTGCTTTACATTGCGTTCTATGCTCTCTATTGAAATGTTACACAAGTACTTCTATTTATACTACTTTGTAATCTATGACTTGTAGACTTGATCTTGTCCTTTTTGTGTACGTGGCCCAATCAGGACTCGTTAACAAACAGTACTTTCCCAACCACTCTGGATCAACCGTTCACAATAAGCCACTTGTCCCTTGAACATTAAATGCTACATATCGACCTGCATCTCGATCTCGGCCTGGACCCATCTCGATCTCGATCTTGGTAAATCTCGATCTCGATCTATGAAAATCTCGATCTCGATCTATGAGAATCTCGATCTCGATCTGTGAGAATCTCGATCTCGATCTGTGAGAATCTCGATCTGTGAGAATCTCGATCTCGATCTGCCGTGGACAGAGATTTGCCTTGCAATGTTTTACTTCAATTGTAAATCTCGACCCGCATCTCGATCTTGGTTGACAATCTCGATCTCGATCTCGATCTTGGTTTGGATCGACATTTGCCTTGCAATGTTTATCTTTAATAATCAATCTCGATCCGCATCACGATCTTGGTTGACAATCTCGATCTCGATCTCGATCTTGGTTTGGATCGACATTTGCCTTGGCAAATATGCACTCATCGAATGTTGACTTTCTTTAGTGACTAATTGTGGATTAACCTTTATGAGCAAGTTTCCCTAGCTTCTTCAATATTCTTCAACAAGCTCTTGAACAAGGATCTCTACTACTGACATAAACTTGCTATCAATGTCCTGACACTTGATGCAACGGTCTGATTCATAAGTGACTAGTCTTGATAGGGTTCTTGCTTCTGAATAGATTACCATGTTCAATTGGTAATGTGGCTTCCCAATAAGTGGTTCGATTGTAAGTACATTGGAATCCTCTGGCACTAAAAAACAATGTACAAAATACTAGAACAAGATTTAGCACAGTCTATCTATAAGAATCAATCGACTGATAAATATCGATCGATAAGTCATCAACTGATAATAAGCCATCGACTGATAAAGCCAATCGAGAAGTCATCGATCGAGAAGTCATCAACTGATATTTATCAATCGAGAACTCAAGTCATCAACTGATATTTATCAATCGAGAACTCAAGTCATCAACTGATATTTATCAATCGAGAACTCAAGTCATCAACTGATATTTATCAATCGAGAACTCAAGTCATCAACTGATATTTATCAATCGAGAACTCAAGTCATCAACTGATATTTATCAATCGAGAACTCAAGTCATCAACTGATATTTATCAATCGAGAACTCAAGTCATCAACTGATATTTATCAATCGAGAACTCATCAACGGATATTTACTCCAGCAATCTATAATAGACTCCAAGATTCCATCTAATATTTTGATTCTTTGTATTTGCCGTATATTCTATCTTATCGATTCCTGTACTTGTGCTCTGCAATTCATTGCTTGATTAAGCTGCAGATTTGGATCACTAGAATCTTTCTGGTACTTTGACAACTGCTTCACTGCTTCCACATCCTTGAATACTTCGTCCTTTATTCTTCACTAAGGCATGAACATATTAATGAACTTCTTCCAGTGAGCCAATGCTTCAAGTCTGTAGATTTCTTCTTTATCCTTTGTCTTTACCAAGTCTTCATGTCTTCCTGATTCCGGTGATAACCGTAGTATTATTTACTTGTCCTGTTCTAGTGTTGAGTTATCACGATTACTATTTATACAGCTTCGTCATTTCCAACAGTTTGGATCCTAGTTCCAAGGCCAAAGAACAGATCCATTGTTGGCACAAAATGGGTATTCAGGAATAAGACAGACTCTGATGGAATAATTACAAGGAATAAGGCAAGACTGGTAACCAAAGGTTATTCTCAACAGGAGGGGATTGATTATGATGAAACTTATGCTCCTGTAGCTAGACTTGAGGCAATCAGAATTTTTCTTGCTTATGCTGCAAATAAGAAATTCAAGGTCTACCAGATGGATGTTAAAAGTGCATTTTTAAATGGTGAACTTGAAGAAGAAGTCTATGTTGAACAACCACCTGACTTTGTCAATCCAAAATATCCAAATCATGTCTACAGACTGTATAAAGCTTTATATGGACTAAAGCAAGCACCAAGGGCCTGGTATGAAACTCTGGCTCTATTCTTACTTGAAAATGGTTTCACTAGAGGAACAATTGATAAAACCTTGTTTTATAGAACTCAAGGTAAGGATTTATTATTGGTTCAAATATATGTTGATGATATTATATTTGGTTCCACTAATGAGAAACTCTGTGAAAGATTTTCAAAGTTAATGCAGTCCAGGTATTAAATGAGCATGATGGGAGAATTGACTTATTTTCTAGGTTTACAAGTAAAACAGACTGAGGAAGACATTTTCATTAATCAATCAAAATATACAAAGAATCTACTCACTATATTTCAAATGCAAGATTCTGCATCTGCTACAACTCCTATGGCTACTGCAACAAAGCTTGATCAAGACACTGGAGAACCTGTTGATATTACTGCATACAGAGGAATGATTGGTTCTCTACTTTATTTGACTACAAGTAGACCAGCCATCATGTTTGCCACATGTCTATGTGCTAGATTTCAAGCAAATCCAAGAGAACCTCACTTGATTGCTGTGAAAAGGATTTTCAGATATCTCAAGGGCACTGTTGATCTTGGCTTATGGTATCCTAGGGAGTCTGATTTTAAATTAATAGGCTATTCAGATGCTGACTTTGCAGGATGCAAGATTGACAGGAAAAGCACAAGCGGCAGTTGTCAATTTTTAGGTGGAAGACTTGTGTCATGGCAAAACAAGAAACAGAAATCAATTTCAACATCAACTGCAGAGGCTGAATATATTGCTGCTGGAAGCTGCTGTGCACAGATCTTATGGATGAGAAATCAATTGCAAGACTATGGTTTGAAATTTTCAAAAATTTCTATTTATTGTGATAACCAAAGTGCTATTGTAATGACAGGAAATCCAGTCCAACATTCTCTGACAAAGCACATCAGTATTAGATATCACTTCATAAGGAAACATGTGGAGGAAGGCACAATTGAATTACATTTTGTTCCTACAGATCAACAATTAGCAGATATATTCACCAAGCCCCTGCCTGAAGCAACATTTAACAGACTGATTTCTGAATTAGGCATGGTGATAAGTGGCTCAACTTAGCAAGTTTCAGGCACTCAGAGTATATGTCAGAGTATGGGGTAAACTCTGATGAAAATAGAGTAAACTCTGATCATTGAAGCATCTAATCTCTGATCACAAGTTATCAGTATTTATGGTAAACTCTGTCAGAGTATGTGGTAAACTTTGACAGTACATACTAAACTCTGACTCATAAAAACTCTGATTTGTAAAATCTGATTAAGTGGTAAACTCTGAGATCATATTTCATTGTGTGACATCATAATTCTCTGTTGGATTTGTAATGAGGCGCGTGTTTCTCACGAATGACGATTCTTAGCATTACACAGTACACAAACTTGCTGTATTTTGAGACTTGTACTAATAATTGCTTTTCAAATCAGTTTTAGCCACGTGTCCCACTACAGGTTTTATGCAATTGAAAGGGCACAGTTTAATTCTTATTGTTATGTTGAATTAATCATCTGTATCTATTATTTCTCTCATTTCACACAAACCCTAAACTACTCAAACCTGCAACTCCTTCTTGTTTCAATGGCATCCAAAGGACAAACCTTCCAAAACTATACTTTTGCTATCACAAACTATATTTCTTTGTTAAATAAGTCCAATGCACTTGAAGATTTTCATGTTTTTCAGGATTTTCTATCACAAAGTTACATTGGCTATGCACTACAGGAACCGTTAAACTTTTCTGCTCAATCTTTGCTAAGGATATGGTCAACTACCAAGTTTAACAATGCAGGTGATGATGAAGAACCAATCATTACATTCCACTGCAACGGCCAACACATGATAACACCTACTGTTGTTCGACAAGCTCTTCATCTCCCGGAAGTGGCTTAGTATGATAATATTGTGGGAGATGATCAAATAAAAGACTTTTTTAGGTCAATAGGCTATGGAGGAAGCCTATCAAAGTTGGGGAGCCTGACAAGACCCAATCTTCGAAGAGAATGGAGTTTCTTCTTCGACTGCATATCAAGGGCCTTCATAGGCAACTGCACGAATTTTGATGCCATCCCTCAGCTGGCACAACAGATTGGGTATTCTCTGACCCATAATCTCAATTTCAATTTTCCTTGTTTAATTATTAGGCAGTTGGCTAGTAAAATTGATGATGATGTTCACACTGTATATTTTGCTAGATTTCTTCAATTAATTTTTAGCCATTTATTGCCTGATGTTATTTTTGAGAATGATCAGAGTTTAGCTAGCTTTTGTATGAACAAAAGAATTTTTGCTGACATAGCTAGGAAGGATGCTAAAAAAGGTAATCTCTCTCCTCTCTTTTATCCCACATGGGTCAGGCTTCTCTTAAATCAGAGAATGCCTACCATGTATGGCAGGGATTTTCTCTCAGTAGCTATGAATCAGAGTTTAGCACCCTCTGATTCAAACCCAAGCTACCCTCCAAACACTGATACCCAAACACTTTTGCCAACCTCTACAGTCTCTCAAAAGACTGTAGTTGCAAAGCACACCTCTCAACAGGGCTCAAGCAAAAGGAAGGGGAAGTCAGTGATAGAATCTTCTCTCAAAAAGAGAAAATTAATTGATGAAAATACAGATTTTGATGAAGGGTTCATTTTTGCTAAGAGAACGACAGTTGAACAGGCTTCTGAGACACCTTCTGTACCTATCATGAAGCTAATCACAGTAACACCAATGACTGAGGTGAATAAAAAGAAGAGAAGATTAGTCAAGATTGCAAACTCTGAGGCTGCCAAATCTGAAGGGATAAACTCTGATGCAGCTCTAAACTCTGACATCCTAATCTCTGATCAACCAAAACCTCAAGATTTAAACTCTGAAGACATTCCAAACTCTGAGCCACACTCAAATGTCTTGATAAACTCTGGTGAAACATGGGGTTGCTGGAAGGCAAATATTCCTTGGAAGGAACCTGGATTACCAGTTCCAATTGAGAACATGGTTGGGCTCAAGGCTGAATAGGAGCGATAACACAATTATTTGAAAGATGGGCCATATGTCCCTCCAGAGGAAGCTGTTCCTGTACCAATCACTGATTCTCCTACTCATTCACCTAAACATATTATTAAGGAGATGTCTTATGAACGAGTAAGGGAAATAGCTGAACAAGTACGACAAGAAATGAAGGCAAAGAAATCAACATCACCTTCAGGATCTCCAAGTCCGAAACATTTTTCAAGAAGGAAGATGAAGTCTGTCACTTTGGGCCAGGACACACAAGAACCTGCCCCTCAAAGTGAGGTAGCAGTCATTGAAGGGCCAGGCACACAAGAACCTGTTGTTCAAAGTTCAACAGAAGCCACAGTTCCAGCAAATGAAGCCAGCAATGATCAGGAGTACATCCCACAAGAACCTTCTGCTCAAAGGGTTGAAGCAGTTGTTAATGCTCCAGTCACACAAGAACCATTCAATCAAAGTTTAGATGCAGGCACCCACACAAATTTAGTAGATCTTGCTGTTGCTGATGCTGAAGGCCAATCCTTGGCAGAGTCAGGCCCACAAGAACCTTCACCTCAAAGTGGTGAAGCAGCTGAAGATATGACTCAGGTCCCACAAGAACCAATCATCACTCTTATGGTTGCAGACCAAGCTTCTCCTATTGGACAGACAAACTCTGATGAAGCTCCACAGGCAAACAATGATGCTATTTTAGTGCAACCAATTTCTGCACAGCCCATGGAGACTCCATCTACAACTTCAAAAGATCAAGGTATAAACTCTGACTTTTCTTCAGAATTTACATTCTCTGATTGCATAAGTTCAGAATTTATATTTCCTACCTTTACTACTGGGATAATCATGGATAGTCCTGAAAAGGAAACCCCTATTCATGTGACTACAGATATCCTTTCTCAGCCACCTCTTATTTCTGTAGGACATTGTGTTTTGAACCTTTCTAGTGAGTCTGAGGTAAAATGTGTGGAAAACAAAATTAATGACAGGCAGACACTGGATCTGGCAAAAGGAGAGGTAGAATTGAGAAAGAAGTTAGTTACTTCTAGTGAGCAAAATCTAACTATTAAAAGTTATGATACGTGTGATGTGAGAAGTAATGAGATTACTTTAAAAAATCAGAGTGATTTAGGGTGTTCTGTTATTTGTGCAGGTACTCAGAGTTTACCTATTTCTGCAAACTTTGATGCTGTGCCAAACACTGATCAAGTTTTAAACTCTGATGGGAAGGACACAGACCCTGATGATGTAATTTTTGCTGATGAAGTAGTAGCAGATCTCTCCATTCCCTACACCCAAAGATATAACACCAAACAATGGCCTGTCAATGCTCATGATGCTCTTGAAAGATTGAAAATAGCTTATCCTGATTACATGGTGGTGGAAAATCTCAAAGGCCAAATTGAAGCTGATCTAGATGCAGAGGGTGTCAGAAGGAATTTCTCTTTTGCAATAAGGTCATCAAATGAAGATTTCCTTACCTCTCACAGACAAGATATCTGGGATTCATCTTGGAAATTTCCTGAGAAAAATATTTCATGGCCTCATGTTATTGACTTGGTCAATAAAGCTGATAAAGAGCTAAACTCTACAGAACTCAAGACAATCTTGAAAGCATCTACCATCATGACCAAGGGACTTCAAAGTGAAGTTGGTGATCTCAAGGAATTTGTCAATAAATCTTCTGCAGCAGTTGAATCTACTGTTTCTTCTTCTCACCATTCTCTAGCATTGAAGATCAAGAACATTTCAGACAAACAGACTGCTTTGGAAACAAAGGTTGATGATCTTTCTGTCTCTGTCACTTCTATGCAGGGCATGCTCAACACCTTAGTTACTATTCTTTCTGAGAAAAAGGGGAATGATGTCAGAAAGGGGGAGAAGGGTTCAGACAAATGCAAGGAGGATGTAATTCTAAATTCTGACAAACCTGATGATGAAGATCAAGGGAGTCATAAGGAAGAGAAGCAAACTCTGAAGCCACAAACTCTGATCAGTCAAACTCTGACGACCTCTCAAACTATGATGACGTCATTATAAACTCTGTTTGGTATTCTCTGACCATCATCAGTATTTGCATTCCTAACATTATATAATCCAGAAAACAATTTATTATTTACAATTATTAAATATCGTATTTTTTTTCTTAGTTGTTAGTTGAGTTATCCTAACAATTATATGATCCAGACATTATAAATTGTTTAATAAGAAGTCTGGAAATAAAAATGCTCAAGACAAAAAGAAAAAGAGAAAAAATGTGAAAAAGGCTCTAGCTCAAAAGAAGAAACCAGAATCCAAGCCTACTCAAGTTAAAACTGTTGAAACTCCTAAGCCAATTGATCAACCAAAACAAGTCTTAGAAATTCAAACAAGATCATCCTCAAGAATTCAACAAAGAGCTCCAATCAAACCACAGACACCTCTTACGATGATGGGAACAACATTTTTACCAGGTGGATCTAGTTTTGATGGTGAAGAGGAAGACCATCAACAATCTCTGATCAGAAAGAAAAAGTCTGATCCTCTGTGGATTACAACTCAAAGTCTGATTCTCAATGCCAGACTTGGTAACAACAAGGGTGGTATTGGTGATACACATGCTATGATCTACAGAGGTGAAGCAAACATCTTCAGAGATCCTTATTCATTGAAAGATAAACCTGAAAAAGAGCTGTCACAAGAACATTTGGACAAATTAATATCTGTTAATATTGTGAAGGATATCTTTGATGGTGCTCAAGCTAAGGAGAAACTCATTTATTTTCTAGAAGATGGGAGAGTTTTGAAGATTGCTGAAGAAAATCTGAATGATAAAGCATCTAAAGAACTTGAATATGTTCTATATCTGCTCAAAGATGAAAATGAGGCAACTTCAAAGTGGAGGAAGATTCTTGAAAGAATAATAGCTGAAAAGAAGAAGAGTGAAAGACTGATGATGTTAAAGGTTGAAGATTATGAGTTTGGGTACTTACTTGAAGATGGAACAGAAAGAGCAATGAGAAAGGGAGATGCAAAGGTCAAGATGGTGTTAGGAATTCCTACACTAATCTTAAATCCTGATGGAATGAAGACTTGTTGTATTGCTCTAGATGAAAGGATGAACAGATCATCAATCTATGCTCTGAGGGCTGCTATCTATCAAATAGATGATTCTTCTGAGCACATGAAGGAATTGAAGGAGAAGCTTGTTGATTTATTGAAAAATGCTGAAGAGAAGCTCCTGACTCAATTTCTGAAAGATGACTTTTCATACAGAAGATTCTGAGTTGAACATGACAAACAAACTCTGATGCATTTGTCTTGTGTTTCTGACATCATAAGTAAAATTTATGTTTTAATTATTAAAGCAAAAATTGGGGGAGATTGTTAGGAATGCAAACACTAATGATTGTCAGAGAATACCAAACAGAGTTTATGCTGACGTCATCAGAGTTTAAAGAAGCTGTCGGTCAGAGTTTACTCTATCAGAGAATACTCAATCAGAGTTTACTCTAACAAAGAATGCTCAAATCAGAGAATGACAAACCGACAGAGTTTAGTTTTAGAGTTTATCAGAAAAGGAAACAGACAAATCAGAGTCTTATTTGGATAGTGAGAAGGAATTCGAGTGCAAGTCTAAATTACCTTATTAAATCTATTCTTATCATAATCTGTTTTGTAATTGTATTTGTAGTTGTGTCTATATAAGCACAAAGATAGGTTATAATTCAATGTCGAATTCATTAAGCAATAGTTTTATAACCTAGCAGCTCTTAAGAACATTATTTCTTGAGAGAGTTTTGTATTCAAGATCATTATTAATACAAAACAGTATTCCATTCTATATACTTGAGTTCATAATCGATTTACAGGCACTATTACATTCAACCCCCCTTCTGTAATAGATTGATTATCTGGGAAACATAACAACTAACAATTCAATATTAGATATATATATTTATATTTATAATAGTCATTTTTTGAAGTATATAAATGAAAACTATATATATTTTTAATAAATATGTAAAATATTTCTTTTTAGAAAGTATAGATTTTAAACCACTTAATGATAAATAAATATTATATTATGGGTTTTATTGTCAAGTATAGTCCCTAAACTTTTTCTTAATGAATAAATAATTATTGAATTATTAATTGCATTTTTTTAAAATAGTACTCTTGATTTTTTCAATAACATACAAGTGTTATTGTTATTTTTGTAAAATTTCAAAAATTAAACCTTTAATATTATATAGAATATTTAAAAATTGAGAAACCATATATTATCTCATTTATTGTACTTGCTAAAAGTCCGTCCATGTATGCATGAACAACAAATACTCGCCCGTTGATGGTCACATGTTTGTTTCTAAAGTATTGTCTAGAGTTAGTTAATGCAGTAGATTTGTTGTTAACTTTATTATTTTACATCAAAGTAATATTTATTTTTAATAAGTATCAATTTATTAATCAAAATTAAATAAAAACTATAATTTTATCCTTGTACACCACAAACAAAATGTTGCCCTGATAAATAAGCTATTATAGAAGGAAGTTGAATATAATAGTACCAAATAATCGATCAAGAACACAAGTATATGAAAGAAGTACTGTTTTGTATTAACTTTGAATAACTGAATACAAAACTCTCTCAAGAAAATCAATGTTCTTAAGGGCTGCTAGATTATGCAAGATATATCTTGAATTACATGTTACAGTTAACCTATTTCTGTGTTTATATAGACACAATTACAAAATTCAATTACAAAACAGATAATGATAAGAATAACTTTCATAAGGTAATAGAATTGTATTTGAATTCCTTATTCACTATCCAAATCAAATTCTGATTTGTCTGTTTCCTTCTTTGGTAAACTCTGATGATAAACTCTGTCGGTTGATAATCTCTGATAGAGTATTCTCTGTTAGAGTAAACTCTGATTGAGTATTCTCTTGTAGAGTAAACTCTATCGATAGCTTCTTAAATTCTGATAACGTTAGCAATATAAACTCTGTTCTTGATATTCTCTGACAGCATCAGTGTTTGCTTTTCTAACAATCTCCCCCAATTTATGCTTTATTAAGTAAAACATAAATTCTACTTATGATGTCAGAAACAGAGACAAATGCATCCGAGTTTGAGTTTTCCTTCTTGAATTAAATTCTTCTGAATGAGAAATCTTCTTTAAGAAATTTGTCGAGCAGCTTCTTCTCAGCATTCTTTAACAATTCACTCAGTTTCTCCTTCAATTCTTTCATTTGATCAGAAGAATCATCAATCTGGAATATTGCAGCTCTCAAATTGTATATTGATGATCTCTCCATCCTGTCATCTAAAGGAATGCAACAGGCTTTCTTTCCATCAAGATTTAATATTAGTGTAGGGATTCCTAACATCATCTTAACCTTTGCATCTCCTTTAGCCATTTCCTTCTCAGAATTATCTTCAAGTAACTGTCCTGGTTTGAATTCCTCAGAGTTTATCATTAGCAGCCTTTCATTCTTTTTCTTTTCAATAACTACTCCTTCAAGAATCTTCACCCACCTAGAAGTAGCTTCATTCTCATCATTCAGGAGATAAAGAACATATTCAAGTTCTTTAGATGATTTATGAATTAAATCTTCTTCAGCAATTTTCATAACTCTCTCATTCTCCAAGAAATATATAAGCTTCTCTTTGGCTTGTGCACCTCAAAAATGTGTTTCACTATGTTAACAGATATCAACTTGTCTAGATGTTCTTGAGTCAAATCTTCCTCAAGCTTGTCTTTTAAAGAGAATGGATCTCTGAAAGTATTAGCTTCACCCTTGTAGACTTTGGCTTGAGAATCACCAATACCACCCTTATTTTTACCAAGTCTGGTATTGAGAATTAAGGTTTCAGATTTAGTCCACAAAAGATCAGGATTCTTCTTTCTGATCAGAGTTTATTGTTCATCTTCCTCATCTTCAAAAATTGATCCACCTGGGAGAAATGTTGTTCTAGAGATAGTAAGAGGAGTTTTTGACTTAGCTGGAGCTTTCTTCAAAATTACAGGAGTAGGCTTTGATTGAACAACAGGCTTAGCTTGTGCTTCAACAGGTTTGGCTTGAACAGGTTTAGATACAATCTTCTTTGGTTGAGCAGGTGTCTTTCTTTGTACAGGAGTCCTTTTCACATATTTTCTTTTCTTCTGGACTTGAGCATTGTCAATACCAGATTTATTCAATTCTTCTTCCACAGCAACTGGATCCATTCCTGGATTTTCTTCTTCAAATAATTTTATTGCCAGTTCTGCATCCTTCATGTTTTGTTCTTCTATTTTATCAGGCCTCTCTTCTTCTTCAAGCTTCTTTTCTAACTCTATATCAACATCCATCAGAGTTTTCTTGTTATCGGATGTCCATAATTGTATGAAACATTGTTTACATAGAAGAAACAGTAGTAGAAATCTTATCAACTTTTGCTTCCAAGGCATCCTGCTTAGTAGAAACTATTTTAAGCTTTAATTCCAAGGCATGTTGTGAAGCAGAGACAGAAGTTTGTATAGAAGCACTGGTCTTGCTAACAGAATCTTTGAGATCACATACTTCATTGTGAAGACCCTTTGTCAACACAGTAGTAGCTTTCAGAATAGTCTTCATCTCTCTAGAGTTCACTTCAAAATCAGCCTTTTGGATAAGTTCATGAACATGGGGCTAGGAAATATCTTCATGTCCAAATTTCCAAGACATATCCCAGATGGATTGTCTTTTTGAGCTTAGAACATCTGTTGTAGATGGTTCTCCCCTGCTACTTTCCCTCCTTATTCCTTCATTATCAAGAGCAGATTCTATTTCACCCTTTAATTTTTCAACAACAAGATAGTCAAGATAGCTCATCTTCAATCTATCAAGAGCATCAAAAGAATTATGTGGCCATCTCTTGGAGTTGTATCTTTGGGTGTATGAAATTGATAGATATATGATTTCTTCATCCTAAAAAATTGGCTCATCGGAGAATGCATCCTCACTATCAGAGTTTGCAGCAATATCAGAGTTTAGCAACTCAGAGTTTAAAGATTGAGAAGCTGTCATACTCTAAGTACCTACAAAAAGAATAGAACATCTTAAATCACTATTTCTTTTAAAATAATCTCATTACTTCTCACATAACACATATCATAACTTTTAATAGTCAGAGTTTGCTCACTAGAAGTACCTAACTTCTTTCTCAATTCTAATTCTCCTTTTGACAGATCCTGTGT
This sequence comes from Oenanthe sinensis, assembly GCA_028671895.1. Lineage (NCBI taxonomy): Eukaryota > Viridiplantae > Streptophyta > Magnoliopsida > Apiales > Apiaceae > Oenanthe > Oenanthe sinensis. Next base: position 4,456,458 of record CM053796.1, on the reverse strand, counting down.
CTGCCTCTCATTATTAGTTATGTTTTCACACATTTTACCTCAGGCTCACTAGAAAGGCTCAAATTACATTGTCCTACAGAAATAAGAGGTGGCTGAGAAAGGAGTTATGTGGTCATATGAATAGGGGTACCCTTCTTAGGACTATCCATGGTCATCCCAGCAGTAAAGGTAGGAAATACAAATTCTGAGCTTATACTATCAGAGAATAGAAATTCTGAAGAAAAGTCAGAGTTTATACCTTGAGTAGTAGTTGAAGTGGATTTAGTTTCCAAAGGCTGTGCAAAAAGAGGTTACACTAGAATAGCATCAGAGATTGCCAATGGATTTGCATCAGAGTTTGACTTCTCAACATCAGTAACAGCAAGATCTTCCATTATTGATTGAGTTCCTGCATCCAAACTTTGATTGGATGGTTCTTGTGTGGAAGGGGCCTTAACAACTTCTTCAGTCCTTTGAGCTGAAGGTTCTTGTGGGTTGTACCCCTGATCCTTGCTAGCTTTATCTGCTTCTTGGGTGGCTGCTGTTGTACTTTGAGTAGCAGGTTCTTGTGTGCCTGGCCATGTAAAGATTGTTACCTCACTTTGAGAGGCAGGTTCTTGTGTATCTTGGCCAAATGAGACTTTCTTTTTCTTTTTCCTGGTAAACAACTTGGAACTACCAGTGGCTGGAGATGTTTGAGACTTCTTTGTAACCATTTCTTTTCTAACCTCCTCAGCTAGCTCCCTTACTCTTTCATAAGACATCTCCTTGATAATTTGCTTGGGTGAATGAACAGGAGAATCAGATACTATAAATAGAGCAGCTTTACATGCATCATCAACATTTTTCAAAGTGATTACAGGACTGGTAAAAGGATTAACATGAAGAGAATTACCATCCATTTCAGCTAATTCATCATTTTCTTCTCTATTGACATTTTCATCATCACCATCTACCTTAATTCCACCGATGTTACGTTTATTTGGTCAGGCAATACAGATTCACCAGACTTTATAACAGCATCAGAGTTTATTATTTGAAGTTGAGCAGAGTTTGGCTGATCAAAGTTTAAGACATCAGATTTTAATAGATTGTCAGAGTTTATTGCTTCAGAGTTTGATGCCTTAACGAATCTTCTCCTTTTCTTTTTAGTCTCAGTCATTGGATTGACAGTAAATGGCTTCATGAATGGTGCAGGAGGAATCTCAGAAGCCTTCTTGACAGTTTTATTTACAGGAAAGACCAGACATTCACCACTGTCATTAGAGTTTATGTTTTCATCAATCAACTTCCTTTTCTTTAAAGATGACTCCATTACTGATTTTCCTTTTCTCTTGATGCTTGGCCCTTATTGTTGAAAGGTTTGTGTTATAACTACAGTCTTTTGAGAGGCTACAGAGGTTGGCTTCAGTGTTTAGTTGGTGGCTTGAGTTAGAATCAGAAGATGCTAAACTCTGATTCATAGCCACATTAAGAAAATCCCTCCCATACACAGTAGGCATTCTCTGATATAAGAGAAGCTTGACCCATGTGGGATAAAAGAGTTTAGACAATTTACCTTCAGCTTCTTTCTTTGCATCTTTTCTAGTTAAATCAGCAAAAATTCTCTTGTTCATACAAAAACTAGCTAAACTCTGATCATTCTCAAACTAAATATCAGGCAAAAGATAGCTAAAAATTAACTGTAAAAATCTAGCAAAATATACAGTGTGTGCATCATCACTAATCTTGGTAGCTAACTGCCTAATAATCAAATAAGAAAAATTAAATTACAAGTTATGGGTAAGAGAATGCCCAATCTGTTGTGACAGTTATGAAATAACATCAAAATTTGTGCATTTGGCTTCCCTTGTAATGCAGTCAAAGAAGAAGCTCCATTCACGTCTCAAATGGGGCCTTGTCAGACTCCCCAGCTTAGACAGGCTTCCTCCATAGCCTATTGCTTTAAAGAACTCTTTGATTTGTTCATCCCTAACCATATAATCATATACAGCCACTTTAGGAAGATAAAGGGCTTGACGAACCACATCAGGAGTTATTGAGTGTTTGCCATTACATTGAAATGTTATTACTGGCTCTTCATCATCACCAACATTGTTGAACTTAGCAGTTGACCAAATTTTGATCAGAGATTGAGTAGAGAAGAAATTGGGTTCTTGAAGAGCATACCCAATATAGCTATTCTGTAGAAAATCCTAAAACATATGGAAATCTTGAGGAATATCAGTTTTGGATAAGAGTGAGATGTAGTTTGTAGCAGCAAAAGTATAGTTTTGGAAAGAGAGTCCCTTGGATGCCATTGAAGAATAGAGATTTTCAGATATGAAAAATTAGGGTTTTAGAAAATGAGAGAGAAAGAGAGGAATAAAAGATGCAGGTGAATAATTCAAAGTGAAAATAAGAATTAAACTATTCCCTCTCATTCGCATATACTCTATAGTGGGACACGTGACAATTTTTAAGTGACAGAGTACTGAGTAGTGCAATTCTCAAAATACAACATATGTGTGTGTATTTGTTGTTACGAATTAAAAACTAAGTCATCTTTAATGTGTAATTAATTCTAGGGTTTGGGGGAGCTTCGAGTTTTAATGGCCGCGTTAACGTTTCGTGACTATCTCGGATCCTCGTTAACTGCCTACGTATCTCAATGTGTATGAGAATCAAGCAAAAAACGTAGTTCTAATGTTGAGGGGTTAGGCCATTTATATAGGCGCATGAAGGCCTTGGAATTGGATTAGAATTAGGAGACTTGGTGGCCAAGTCTCCTAGTGACAAGGTTGTTGAAACCTTTTAGGAATGAGGGTCCTCATTGGACTCTTCCCACGCTAGGGTTTTTAGATCCTTCTAGGATGAGGGCCTTCAACAGGCTTCTTGGGCATTTACTGAGCCTTTATTAATTAATTACGAAATTAATTAATAACAAAGGCTTAATGGGCATATGGCTTCAACAGAGCTTGTGGGCTAGACTTACAAATCCAGTTGATCCTAGGATTTATTTTTCTAGTTCATTTCAAGGGTCCAAGCCTTTGGACCATACTAGGTCTAATAAATGAAATAATAAATGCTATATTTATTATTTCCTCAGGGATATTTTTACCCATATCATTTGTGTATAAATATGAATCGTTTTTCGTGAAATACACGCACCCTAATGATTACTCCAATTAGAGATTAGCAAATATGATGTCACAAAATTAAAAATGATGTCATAAATAAAATCTCAGAGTTTAGATCATAGTTTATAGTAATCAGAGTTTGCATTTACTGTCAGAGTTTACTATAAATGTTGATGGCTTGAAATTGTCAGAGTTTAGCTTTTCCAATGATCAGAGTTTATTTCAATTTCTATTAGAGTTTGCCACAGACTCTGTCAGAGTTTATCATAAACACTGATTGTGTCTGCTACTTGCTATTTAAAGTTGAATCACTTGGTACCATTCTTAATTCAGAAACCAATCTTGTAAAAGTTGCTTCACATAGAGGCTTGGTGAATATATCTGCTAACTGTTGATCTGTGGGAACAAAATGCAATTCAATTGTTCCTTCCATGACATGTTCCCTTATGAAGTGATATCTAATACTGATGTGTTTTGTCAGAGAATGTTGGACTGGATTTCCTATAATTGAAATAGCACTTTGATTATCACAATAAATAGGAATTTTTGAAAAGTTCAATCCATAGTCTAACAATTGATTTCTCATCCATAAAATATGTGCACAACAACTTCCTGCAGCTATATATTCAGCCTCTGATATTGATGTTGAGATAGATTTCTGTTTCTTGCTAAACCATGAAATAATTCTTCCACCTAGAAATTGACAACTTCCACTTGTGCTTTTCCTGTCAATTTTACATCCTACAAAATCAGCATCTGAATAGCCCATAAGTTTAAAGTCAGACTCTCTAGGATACCATAAGCCAAGATTAATGGTGCCTTTGAGATATCTAAAAATTCTCTTAACAACAATCAAATGAGGTTCCCTTGGATTTGCCTGAAATCTAGCACATAGACAGGTGGCAAACATGATATCTGGTCTACTTGCAGTCAAATAGAGAAGTGATCCAATCATGCCTCTGTATACTGTAATATCTACAGGCTCACCAGTGTCTTGATCAAGCTTGGTTACAATAGTCATTGGAGTTGTAGCAGATGCAGAGTCTTGCATTTGAAACTTAGTGAGTAGATTCTTTGTGTATTTGGACTGATTTATGAAGATACCTTCATCAGTCTGTTTCACTTACAACCCTAGAAAATAACTCATTTCTCCCATCATGCTCATTTGATACTTGGACTGCATTAGCTTTGAAAAACTTCCACAGAGTTTCTCATTAGTGGAACCAAATATAATATCATCAACATATATTTGAACCAATAATAAATCTTTACCTTGAGTTCTGTAAAATAAGGTTTTATCAATTGTACATCTTGTGAAACCACTTTCAAGTAGAAATTGAGTCAGAGTTTCATATCAGGCTCTTGGTGCTTGCTTGAGTCCATATAAATCTTTATCCAATCTATAAACATGATTTGAATATTTTGGATTGACAAAGTCAGGTGGTTGTTCAACATATACCTCTTCTTCAAATTCTCCATTTAAAAATGCACTTTTAACATCCATCTGGTAGACCTTCAATTTCTTGTGAGCAACATAAGCAAGAAAGATTCTGATTGCTTCAATTCTAGCTACAAGTACAAAGGTTTCATCATAATCAATACCTTCCTGTTGAGAGTAACCTTTGGCAACTAGTCTTGCTTTGTTCTTTGTAATGATTCCATCAGAGTCTGTCTTGTTTCTAAATACCCACTTTGTGCCAACAATTGATCTATTCTTTGGCCTTGGAACAAGGGTCCAAACCTCATTTCTTTCAAACTCATTTAATTTTTTCTACATTGCAGTAGCCCAATCTGTATCCTTCAAAACATCTTCAACCTTCTTTGGTTCTGTTTGAGAAAGAAAACTATGAAATAGACATTCATTTTGAGTAGCTTTCCTTGTCTGCACTCCACTTTCTAGATCACCAAACATTAAATCAGGTGTGTGATCTTTGGTCCATTTCCTTGGATGTGGAAAATTTCTTGAACTAGATGCTCCCCCGTTATTTGTGCCTTCACAGTATGATTCATCAGTAAATGCTGATCATCCCCTTAAAATTGTGCTTCTATCAATATTTGATGACTCAGAGTTTAACTGCTCAGAGTTTGAATGATCAGAGTTTGAGGTTTCAGAGTTTGATTGATCAGAGTTTAGGGTTTCAGAGTTTGGTCAGACTCTGAAATTTCAATAATTGAGATTGGTTCTTCAATTTTAGTAAGTGATTGATGTTGCTCCCCCTCAACATGTGCATAATCTTCAATTTTTGTTTCAAATATTTCTGAATTAGAGTTTAAGGAATCAGTGTTTAGCTCATCAGAATTTACCTCATCAGTGTTTATCTTAACAGAGTTTGTCTCATCAGAGTTTGTGTTCTGCAATTCATTTTCAAAACTCAGAGATTCCTGAGCATCTTCATCATGTAACCCTGTTATTTTTCCATCATCAAAAGAGACATTAATATATTCCATGACTGCCCTGGTTCTTAAATTAAACACTTTGAATGCCCTTGAAGAAGTTTTAGAAGTTGTTGCATAACCAACAAAAATGCCTTCATCTGCTTTGAGTTCAAACTTCTTCAATTGTTCAGGATGTGTTTTGAGAATAAAACACTTGCTTCCAAATATGTGAAAGTATTTCACATTTGGCTTCATTCCCTTCATTGTTTCATATGGAGTCATTCCATGTTTATTTATCAAAGTGCAATTATGAGTAATGCATGCAGTATTCACAGCTTCTTCCCAAAAGTAAGAGGTAGCTTTGCTCCTTTTAACATTGTTCTTCCTTTCAACTACACCATTTTGTTGAGGTGTTCCAGGTGCTGAAAATTGTTGAATGATTCCTTTAGTTGAGCAAAATTCCTCTATTACAGAATTTTTAAACTCTGTTCCATTGTCACTTCTTAAATTCTTTACCTTGTGTGGTGATCCATTTTCAAACATTGTAATATGATCAAAAATTATCTCAGTTGTTTCATCCTTTTTATGCAAAAAGTACACCCATGTAAATCTTGTGTAATCATCCACTATTACCAGATTATATTTCTCCTTTCCAATGGACATAATGTTGACAGGACCAAATAAATCAAGATGCAGTAAATGAAAAGGTTGATTAATATAATTTTCAGTCTTACTTTTGAAAGATGTTTTCTTTTGTTTGGCCTTTTGACAAGAAAATTGAACCTTTGGAAGACCTCTGACTAGATCCTTTTTCACCAATTCATTTATATTTCCAAAGTTCAAGTGACACAGCTTTTTGTGCCAATTCCAGCTTTCCAAAGATGATGCCTTTCCAAGTAAGCAAGTTAAGGGACCATCAGAGTTTACCTCCAAGCTAGCTTCAAATAAGTTGTTTTGTCTGTGACCAATGACAACCACTTTTCCATCCTTTTTGCTTTTCACTTCACAATGAGTTCCATGAAATTCCACAAAATAATCTCTGTCGGTCATTTGACTCACACTTAACAGATTATGCTTGAGTCCTTCAACCAGAGCTACATTCTCAATGATGACATTTCCAATAAAAATATTGTCATATCCCAGTATTCTTCCTATGTTTCCATCTCCATAAGATACTGCTGGGTCAGCATTCTCCTCAAACTCTGAAAGCAGGGATTTATTTCCAGTCATATGTGCAGAACATCCACTATCAATTACTAGGATATTTTTCCTGTTTCTCTGCAATCATTTAATGCAAATTAGTTAGTAGATTTGGGGACCCAAACAAGTTTGGGTCCTTTTTTTTAAAACTTGTTAACTTTTGCAGCAGAAGTGAAAGGCATATGACTAGGCCTATTTGTAATAATTAGATGACAACTCAACATAATAAGAAAAAGAAGTAAATAATAAGTACGATAACAGGAATCAAGATAAACAAAGTTAACTAGACACAAAGAATCCTAAGAATCAGAAGTATTCCAAAGAAGCTGCTACTTATCACTGGAAGAAGTTCATTAAAATGTTCAAGCGTCGATGAAAAATAAAGAAGTAGTGTGTCAGAAGTTTCAGTAGATTCAGAAGATTTCAAGTGCCTACAACAAAATGATTCCAAGAAAAGAAGATATTGAAGACAAAGCGAGAAGTAAGAACAAGACAAAATATCATAGCTATCAAAGTTAAAAGGTGAAGAATATCTATTTAGTATGACACAAATAAACCAGACAGTACATTTGTGTGTCAACTAATTAAATAAATATTTATCACCTAGCTCAAGTGATTTTCAGACAGAAGACAGGAAAACTCAAGTCAAATCAACAAGGATAGTGCAATGAAGAAACTAAATTAATTCTACTATCAAAAGTTAATTAATAATTTAATTTATCTACTTAAATTAATTCACCTTGAATTAATTTAATTTATAAATTATTTTATTAATAATTTGTGGAATTAATTTAGTTTAAAGAAGATTTTATTTTAAAATTTAAGAAAGTCTTGTTGCATTTAATTGAAATGATTTACCGAATTATTTCGGTAAGACTTTTTAAAAGTCTTACCGAATTAACTCGGTAAGACCTTTTGTAGAAAGTCTTACCGAATTATTTCGGTAAGACATTTTCAAAAAGTCTACCAAGATAAAAATGGTAAGACATTTAAAAGTCTTACAGAGTTATTCCCAGTAAGACCTTTTCAAAAGTCTTACCGAGAAAACACTTGGCACGACAAGACTTTTCAAAAGTCTTACCGAGTTTTAAAAAGGTCTCACCGAGAATAGAAAGTCTTGCCCAACATTTTTAAAAAGTCTTATAGGCTTAATTATAAAGTCTTTTGATTTTTTAAATAATTTTTATTCAAAAGTCTTGCTAGCTTTTTTCTCTATAAATATGAGAAGATTGTCTTCATTATTTCAAGATTGAAAAGATCAAAACATTCAAATTTAAGAAATTTGTATGCATTGTAATATTCACAGATTTCTGTGCAAGTTTGAAATATAATTGATTAAACCTGAACACTTCATGTCGAATTCATTTTAGATTATTTTATTAGTTATAAACACTTTTCATCAGATAAATTGTGTAATACTTCATGTCGAATTCGTTCTAGATAAGTTTAAAGACTTATGAGCTGGAACAGATCCAAACCAGAGAGATGTACGGGAGAGGTAAGGTACTGAGTTCCTCCAAGGATTAATGGTAGAAGCACCAGAGAAAGTAGAAGTGAAGGCTGTTGCACCTTCTAACAGTTCAACAGAGTATGTGGTTTCAGAATTTGGACATACTTCTGACAAACAAGAAGATGGTGAGTTCTATTCGCTGGAAGAACTAGATCAACTGGAAGATGAATCTCTAGCTATGGTTGCCAGGAAGTTTGACAACATGAGATTCCGAAGAAAATCCTCATTCAGAGTTAAGCCTAATTTTGGAAGATTCTAAAAAGGAGATTCTTCGACAGCAGTATCAAAAAGCGGCTACAAGACCGGCTTAGTTGATAGAAGCTAGTTTCGTTGCTTCAACTGTAATGAGCTAGGCCACTTCGCAACTGAGTGCAAGAAGCCTAAGCAAGGGAAAAAGAGAGAATCTTACGAAAAGCTCAAAGAGAAGTATGATGCGCTAGTGAAAAAGCATCAAGGAAAGTCCTATCTAGCAGAGGGCAGAAGCTGGAATGACTCAGATAATGATGATGAGGAAGAGCTGGGAAATCTTGCTCATATGGCTTCATCCGAGGAATCACTATCTCCCACCCGTCAAGGAGGAATAGAGGTAAATCCTTCGTGCCCTAAGATGTTTGCTCTGCTAGGAAAAGAACTAGATGGCGAAAGAGATAAGGTTAAGAAACTCAGACTCAAAGTCAAAGAGTTAGTTGATGAGACTGAAGTTCTTAAACAGTTAAAAATAAATCATGACAAGTTGACTGTCAAGTTGACTGAGGACTTAGCTGTTCAAGTCAGTAAAGTCAGTTTTCATGTTGTAGTAGAGACCAATCTCAGAAACCAGATAGAAGAAGAAAAGAAAAAAATGTCTTGCATATAAGAATTCCTTATATATTGTAAAGAACCTAGTTGACCAACAAGAAATAAGTCGTAAAGTTAGAATAGGCTGTTAGGAATTATGAGTTTTGATGATAACAAACTACTTAGAATTTCAATAGGGACTCAAAATTATTTTTGTAACTGATCAATGGATATGACTTATAAATATCCATTGACTAGGAAACCAGTTATCAGTTGAAACTTGTTAATCAACTGATAAACTGGATTGTAGCATTGATTTATGTTTCACTATCAATTGATTGTATTACCTCGATGGATGCTATGATGTAGTCAACTGATGTTATTGACTTCAATTTCTAGCTTCTCAACAGATGTGAAGAATGGCTGATCAATTGTAAATATTCTAAGTCAGAATTCTCACAAGTGAAGTGATCAACTGATGTTGAAGTCGATGGATGAAGACACTACTCAACGGATGAAAGCTATCAACTGATACAAGTCATCAATGGATAAAAACAGTCAACGGATAAGGAACCATCAATGGATAGGGAGTCGATGGATAACTCAATTATCCATCGACACATCAACTGATCAACTGATCTCCTATTACATCGATGGATAAGCACAGAAGAATCAACTGATAAGCTAAACAGCATTTATCAGTTGATTAAAGTTTCCCAATTTAGTTAAAGAGAAGAAGTATGGGAACTGTGCAGAAACTAAATCATTGGAAGACAGTCCTGTCAGGATTGTAAAGACTTTCAAGACAACACAATATTCAAGGGATGTATCAAGACAAAAATACTTCCAGGACTAGTCAATTCAAAAAGAAGACTGTGCAAGTAGCTAGTTTCTATTTTCATGTAAACAATATAAATTGTACTTTTATATTGCTATCTGTCGATAGAAATTAGGTGAAAAGAAAAAAACTTCTACATAGTGGTTAGAAGTACACAGTAGCAAAGTAGAGAAAAAAAAGACTACAGAACTCACTTTGTAAGTAGCTTGGTATTCGTACTAAGATCAATTGAAAGCAAAAACATACTAGTGGAAACCCAATCCACTAGTAATTTTAAAAACGTTGTTGTGATTTGTTTTCAATATGTTTTTCTTGTCAAGTTCTTAGTTACATCAGATCTCTCTATACACTAACGCACTGTTCTTGAAACAAACTTTGTTCCGCAAGAATTATCCTTAATTCTTAAGTTTGTATTCAACCCCCCCTTCTCCAAACTTATTGTACTTAAGGGCACATAACAATTGGTATCAGAGCCATCTTTCAACATAAAGAAAGTTAAGATCTAAAAGTACATCAAGTATGGGTCAAAAAGATACAGGAGTTAAGATTCCAGTTCTAGAGAAAGATGAGTACTTTCCCTGGAAAGTAAAAATGCACTTGCATCTGCTATCCATTGATCCTTCCTATGTTCACTGCATAGAGAAAGGTCCACATGTGCCTATGAAAATAGTTACAAGTGTAAATGCAGATGGTACTCAGGCACCAGACAAACTAATTCCTAAACCAGTGAGTGAATATACAGATGAAGATGAGAGGAAGTACACAAGGATAAAAAGGCCATGAACATCTTGTTTAATGGTCTTGACAAGGATATGTTTGACAATGTTATCAATTGTACAACCTCCAAAGAAGTCTGGGATACTCTTCAAACCCTCTGTGAAGGCACTGAACAAGTAAGAAAGAACAAGATGCAACTCTTGATTCAAAAATATGAGGCCTTTCACTTCAAAAGTGGTGAAGCAATCAATGATACATATAGTAGGTTTCAAAAGCTGCTGAATGAGCTTAAACTATATGGAAGAGTATATGCTGTTGAGGACACCAACCTCAAATTCTTGAGGTCCTTACCTAAGGAATGGAAACCAATGACTGTTTCTATAAGACAATCTCCTGACTTTAAAGAATATACTCTTGATAAGTTGTATGGCATCTTGAAAACCTACGAGTTGGAGCTACAACAAGATGAGAAAATTGAGAAAAGTCAGAAGAGAGAAAAGTCCATTGCTCTGGTTGCTAAGGATAAGCAAGTTGTAGAATCAGGTGAAATTGCTCCTGTCAAAGAAGGAAAGAAAGAAGGTCATGGCAATGGTGCAAATAATGTTAGATATGATGAATCTTCTACTGGGAAAGGAAAAGAAATTTGTGAGGATGATGAATCATTCACTAAAGATGAAATGGATGAAATAGATGAGCATCTAGCTTTTCTATCAAGAAAATTTTCAAAACTCAAGTTCAGAAGGAATCCTATGCAAAGGCCTGGATCACAGTTCAGGAGAGACACTCAACAAAGCAAAAATCTTGTTGACAGGACCTAATTCAGATGCTTCAACTGTGGATCGGCTGGTCATTTTTCAAGTGAATGCAGAAAGCCTAAAATAGAAAAGAAGTCAAAGTTCAGTGATGGTATTGACTATAAGAAGAAGTACTTTGACTTGCTTAAACAAAGAGAGAAGGCTTTTGTGACAGAAGAAAAGGACTGGGCTGTTGAGGAAGATTCTGAAGAAGAAGAAGAACACATCAACCTTGCACTAATGGCCAATCAAGATGACCAGGAAGCTAGTTCATCTAGCAATCAGGTAATTTCTACAAACCTATCTGAGTTATCCAAAGATGAATGCAATATTACTATTAATGAAATGTCAAATGAATTGTATAATTTGCATGTCACTCTTAAGTCCTTGAACAAAGAGAACACTAGGCTCAAATTAACCTTAGAAACTCTCACTGAAAGAAACAATTTCCTAGAGAGTGAGCTAGTGCAAATGGACAGACTCAGGGTAGAAAGCAAAGATGCTAGAGATGAACTAGTTAAGAGCAAAAAGGAAATAGAGAATTTGAAAGAAAAATTGGAAGAAGAACTAAGAACAATTGACAAATGGAACAGGTCAAGTAAAGCCAGTAAGAAGATGAATGACATTCATGGAACAAATTCTTTCACCATGTTGTCTGAAACTCTTGAGAAATTAGCCATTGATGAAGATCAATCTGTGGAAAAGAAGCAATCGATTGCTAATTCTGAATCAACTGATAAGAATTATCCATCGATTGATAATGATAAATCAATGGATAATCATCCATCGACTGATAATATTACTCCAACGGATAATTATCCATCGATTAAGGAGTCATCAACTGCTAAGAAGTGTGTTATTAAAACCAAGCTTAACATACCTGTTAAATTTGCCAAAGAAAGTAGCTCCTCTAAACCTCAAGTCAAAATTGAACAGGCTAATATAGGGTTCTTATCTAAAGATCAGCTGAAAGAAAAATTGGAAAAGATAGAGCCTAATATTCAGTCAAATGAAAAGAAGAAGAAAAACAGAAATGGTAAAGTAGGCATAAATAAGCACAATAACTACACACCTGACAAATATGCTCCTAGAAAGATATGTGCTAAGTGTGGCAGTAAAAATCATTTATCTGTGCAATGCAAACTCAACATGCCTACAACAACCAATGTGCCTGCTATACCTAACATGCATTCTAATTCTGTTTTTCCTCATTTAGTTGATTCTCATGCTATTCATGCTCAGTATGCATCAATGCCTTATATGTTTAATCCATATCTTGCATTTGCCAACATGAATATGCCTGCTATGCCATGGAATATGCTTAACAATCTTCATGCACCAAATTTTTCCAATTCTGCAAGCATGAGCATTCCAAATATTAGCACTGAGAATTCTGAGGTAAGGAAACCAACACCTAAGGTTGAAGTGGAAGTAAAACCACCCAAACCAAAGGTACAAAAATTGGAAACCAAGCCAAAGATAGCAACTAATAAGAAAGGACCCAAGGCAACTTGGGTACCAAAATCAACTTGATTTGTTTTGACTGTGTGCAGGGAAAAAGAAGAAATCTTTGGTACTTGGACAGTGGGTGTTCAAGACACATGACTGGAGATAAATCCCTGCTCACAAAGTTTGAGGAGAAAGCTGGCCCTGGAGTAACTTTTGGAGATGACAGCAAAGGGTACACCATGGGATATGGCTTGATTTCAAAAGAGAATGTCATCATTGAACCTGTTGCATTAGTTGATGGCATAAGACATAACTTGTTAAGCATAAGGCAACTATGTGACAATGGAAATAAAGTCTGTTTCACAACAGAAGCATGCATAATTTCCAACAAGGTAGATGGAAGCCTGGTCATGACTGGGAACAGAAAAGGGAATGTATACATAGCTGACTTCAACTCAACAAATGTAGAATCAATGACTTGTCTTCTCTCTAAGGCAAGTACAAATGAAAGTTGGCTGTGGCATAAGAAATTAGCTCACTTGAATTTCAAAGCCATGAATCTCTTGGTTAAGAAAAATTAAGTGAGAGGCTTACCACAAATGGAATTTGTCAAGGATGGACTTTGTGATGCTTGTCAGAAAGGAAAACAAAGGAAGGCATCATTTAAGTCAAAATTGGTATCTTCAATTGAAAAGCCACTTGAGTTATTACATATGGATTTGTTTGGTCCTGTAAATATCATGTCTATTGCAAAGAAGAAGTATGCTCTAGTCATTGTGGATGATTTCTCAAGATTCTCATGGACTTATTTTCTGCATTCAAAGGATGAAGCTAGTCATCTTATCATCAAGCACATAAGAGAAGTTGAGAAAAATCTTGAATTAGATGTAAAGAAGATAAGGAGTGACAATGGGACAGAATTCAAAAATTCCACAATGAGAGAGTTCTGTGAGTCAAAAGGAATCATACACACATTCTCTGCACCAAGAACACCTCAACAAAATGGGGTAGTTGAAAGGAAAAATAGGACATTGATTGAAGCAGCTAGAACCATGTTGGAGGATGCCAAACTACCAACATATTTCTGGGCTGAGGCCATAAACACAGTATGTTACATTCAAAACATCTCCTTAGTAAATCAAACTCAAGGGAAGACTCCTTATCAATTGATCAAGAAAGACAATAAGCCAAAAGTGGGGTTTCTTCATGTTTTTGGCTGCAAGTGCTATGTGCTAAGAAATCAAGGTGAAAACCTAGGAAAATTTGAAGCCAAGGCTGATGAAGCTATATTTGTTGGGTATGCACTATCAGGCATAGCTTATAGAGTCTATAATCTCAGACTACACATTATTATGGAATCTGTACATGTAGTATTTGATGATAAAAAGATTCAAGGCTTGTTTGATGAAGGAAATCATGACACACTGCATTTTGAGAATGAATCACATGATGTAAATGATGATGAAGAGGCAGAAATTATAAAACCTCAAGTGTTCAGAAACCCAATATCAGTTGATGTTATTGCATCAATGGATAATTTATCAGTTGACAGAAATCCATCAACTGATAATGCATCAACTGATAACTCCTCAACGGATAATCAACAATCTACATCAAGGGTATCCACTTCAGGGGGAGGGTTTCAGAATCAATCTACAAATTCAGATCACTTTGAGTTCAATACAAATGATCATGAAGCTTCATCATCAAGGCAAAATTTGCCTCCTCAAAGAAAATGGACATGAAGCCATCAATTTGAACTAATCATTGGAAATGCAGAAGATGGTGTCAAGACAAGAAGTGCTACTCAAAATGAGTGCCTGTATAGCAGTTTTCTATCTCAAGAAGAACCCAAAAGAATTGAAGAGGCTCTCATGGATCCTGATTGGGTTTTGGCTATGCAAGAAGAACTGAATCAATTTGAAAGAAATAAAGTATGGAAGCTGGTGCCCAGACCAAAAGATAGATCAGTAATTGGTACAAAATGGGTATTCAGAAACAAAATGGATGAAACTGGTATTGTGACTAGAAACAAAGCAAGATTTGTGGCAAAGGGATATTCACAAGAAGAAGGAATTGATTTTGATGAGACATTTGCACCAGTTGCAAGACTAGAAGCAATCAGAATCTTTCTAGCTTATGCTGCACATGCTAATTTCAAAGTCTACCAGATGGATGTGAAGAGTGTCTTTCTAAATGGAGTACTAGAAGAGGAAGTCTATGTGGAACAACCTCCTGGCTTTGAAGATTCAAATTTCCCTGACTTTGTCTACTATCTACTCAAAGCACTCTATGGCTTGAAGCAAGCACCAAGGGCCTGGTATGACACTTTATCCCAGTTCCTCATTGAGAATCACTTCACAAGAGGTACTGTTGATAAAACTCTATTCAGTAGAAATGTTAATGGCTCTATTATTCTTGTACAAATTTATGTGGATGACATTATTTTTGGCTCAACTAATGAGGGACTTTGCAAAAAGTTTGCCAAATTAATGCAAAGCAAATATGAAATGAGCATGATGAGAGAGCTTACCTACTTTCTTGGGTTGCAAGTCAAACAAGTTAAGGATGGTATTTTTATAAGTCAAACAAAGTACATTCATGAGTTATTAAAGAAATTTGACTTAAGTGAATGTTCTTCTGCAAAAACTCCCATGGCCACTGCCACTAAACTTGAATTAAACACCAAGGAAGCTAAGGTGGATATTTCAAGTTATAGAGGCATGGTAGGCTCTCTTTTATATTTAACTACAAGTAGGCCATATATAATGTTCTCTACATGCTTATGTGCTAGATTTCAGGCTGATCCTAGAGAATCTCATTTAGTGGCTATTAAAAGGATTTTTAGATATCTCAAGGGTACATCAAATTTAGGTATTTGGTATCCTAGAGATTCTGGTTTTAATCTAATAGGCTACTCAGATGCAGATTATGCAGGTTGCAAAATAGACAGGAAAAGTACTACAGGCACCTGTCAATTTCTGGGAAACAAACTTGTGTCATGGTTTAGTAAAAAGCAACATTCAGTATCAACTTCAACTGCAGAAGCTGAGTACATTGCTGCTGGAAGTTGCTGTGCACAAATTTTATGGATGAGGAATCAACTATTTGACTATGGGTTCAATTTGAACAAAATTCCCATCCTCTGTGACAATACAAGTGCCATTGCAATAACAGAAAATCCTGTGCAACATTCCAGAACCAAACACATTGACATAAGGTATCATTTCATTAGGGAACATGTAATGAATGGTACAGTTGAATTACATTTTGTCCCTAGTGAACAACAACTTGCAGGCATATTTACCAAACCTCTAGATGAATCTACTTTTAATAGATTAGTCTGTGAGTTAGGTATGCTTAATTTTGCTCATGCTTAAAATGTCTGTCAAGTTTTCTTTGTTTTGTAGCCATTGTTCACAATTATCTGTTGAATCCAAGTAATCAACTGATAAATGTGTTAATTATCAATGGATATTTATCTATCGACAGATAATTACCTAAGTAATTGTTTATCGACGGATAAATCCCTTCTTATTTGATCAACAGATAAATGTTATTCATATCGATGGATATTTATCTATCGACAGTTAATTACCTTGGTAGTTAGTGATCGATCGATAAATGATTAACTCTTTACTTTATCCGTCGATAGTAATAGAATTTCTACAGTTTTATTCATCCGTTGATCAGATTATAGCCGTTGGATAATTACCATCTAGGGTAATATACTCCCTTCTTTCATCAACAGTTACATCCTCAATTAAAAAGACTTTTCAAGTCATTTTAATATCAGAAAATATAAATAGCATTTGCAATTAACAATTCATTTTCACTTGCTATTTTATTTTCTATCCCTAATCTCTGCAACTCTATCTCTCTCTCTCTCTCAAACTAATTTTCTCTAACTTTCTCGATTTCTCTTAATCTCTTCCAAGTTCTCTTTAATCTCTAAAGAATAAACTGACAAATGGCACCACAAAAGAAGATTGTCTCCTCCACTGGGTTCATCTATGAGCAGAACAACTTCATAGCATGCCTGACATTAAACGATGCTCCCGTGGATTTCCATCCCTTGATGCGATTCCT
This sequence comes from Oenanthe sinensis, assembly GCA_028671895.1. Taxonomy (NCBI): domain Eukaryota; kingdom Viridiplantae; phylum Streptophyta; class Magnoliopsida; order Apiales; family Apiaceae; genus Oenanthe; species Oenanthe sinensis. The sequence goes on along the minus strand of CM053796.1, from coordinate 4,439,610 downwards.
GGGTAACTGCAAAGTGTCCAAAGCTCTTAGTGAAGCACCCATAATTGTGTGTTCATTTGTTGAGGAACTGTGGAACTCTGCAGAAGTATCACCAGACGGGAAGGTAATCACTTACGCTTGCAGAGGTAATTCCTACACCATTACCAGTACTTCTTTATCTGAATGCTTAGAATTACCTGCAAATAATTGTGATAAGCCCCCAACTGAAGAAGAAATTAGGGACATGCTAGAATCTGTTAATTATGCAAATGCTGAAACAGGTTTAGGAAAAGTTGTTAGGAAAAACCTTAGAAAAGAATGGAGTTACTTCTTTGATGTCATTATTAAAGTATTTTCTGGAAAAATAAGTAATTTTGATGCAATTACGATCAGTATGCAAGAAATTGCTTATTCTATCCTGTTTGATAAATACTTCGATTTTGGCACACTACTCCTAAAAGAATTATCTGCTAAGTTAGGAACCAAGGCATCTAGGAAAAATAACATTTATTTTGCTAGATTTTTCATGATGATTATTAATGCCTCCATTGGAGAATACAAGATTAGTGTAGATATGGAGTCATTAGAGCCATGGATGCAGAACAAGAGGGTCTTCAAGGATCTTGTGAGAATCAACTTACATCCTAGGTTGTGCCTCATTTATCCTCCTCTTGTGCAGGTATATCTCAAGAATCTCAATCTCTTCACTTCTTCCTCAAATACTCAAACTTCTTTGCCTTCTGCAACAATGGAGGGAGATGGAAATACCTCCATTCCTCCTACCCAAGTTGCACAACCTTCCAAACACAAGTCTGAACAAACCACCTCAGTAGTTTCTCAAAAGACTACTGTTGTAAGATCTAAGAAAAGAAAAACCACTGAGGGGAGTGTGAAGGTGGTTGATAAGGGTGAGGGAACTGGCCAACATCAAGAAAGCCAGAAGAATAAGGAGAGTGAGATTGGGAGGAACCAGCCAGCCACCAGTCCAATCTCCCAACAGATTGAGGCTGTAGTAAAGGACTTGAACACATCCCTAGTTGCATCTTCTCAAAAAGATGTAACTATTGAAAAGAGGTCTCAACCAGGACCATCAGATGGGGATAAGGGTCACCAGACAATACAGCCATACAAAAGAAGAAAGAAGGTTACAAATACTGCACAGGGTACACACACACATGCAAAACCAAATGAAAATTTGGTGGAGCCTTCAGTTTCTTCTTTTGATGTGTCTCAGAATCTTCTTGAGGCACAGCCCCATTCTTTATCTGAATCTTCTCCTCAATCTCCTTCAAAATCTATTTCTTCAGAAACAGTGTTGATTGACAACTTCATTGTTTCAAATTCACCCTCTTTGCAACTCAGGGTGGAGCCAACACTCTCACCTGCATCACCAAATAAGGTTAACACCTTGGTTGATCAGGAAAATACTGTAATTTCTCTCCAGTCAATGGATATTATGCAATCAACTAATAAATTCCAACATCCATTGACTAGTTCACTTCCATCGATGGATATCCTTACATCCATCGACGAGCTCCCATCAACGGATATTCATCCATCGATGGATACTTCTTATCCATCGATTGATCCCTTAATGTCAATTCATGAATCATCCATTGAAACACTTCAGGTGGCCAATACTCTATTAGGATTGAGTGGAGTGGGTGAGGTGTGTGAGAGGCAAGGTTTGCATACCTTGGCAAAAGGAGAGTGTGTGAATGAGGGGCCCTCAAATTCTTCTGAGGTGGCAAAAGGAGAGGGTGTGAGAAAAGAGAGTCCCACCTTAGCAGGTGATGAAAAAGGAGAGGAAAGTAAGGGAGAGGTGAGAATCCAGGATGAGATCCTGATGCAAGAAAAGAGAGAAGAGAGTGAGAGAGAAAAGAATAGAGAGAAACCAATTTCACCATCTCATGAAGCATCAACTTCTAAAACTAAGCAGTTTGTAGAAGGACTCACCCAGGAGTTGGGGCTAGAGTCAGGGGGAGTTGTAGACTATGGAGTTCCTGCAGGAGTTGCAGAAGTCAACATGGAGGTGGAGGATGAAATTGATGTCAATCTTGATGCTTCAACCTTTCAACATGAAGATCCTCATTATCAAGAACTAGCAGCAGCATCTAATCAAATAGCTGAGCAAATGCTGGGTTTAGTGCAGACAGAAGAGCAATTCAGGAGTGGGAAGAGTTTTTGGCCAGTCAACCTGATGATATATCCCACATGAATCTTGAAGATTTTGATGATAGTTCTGATGATGAACTTCTAGATCCACAAGTGGCCAGTGATGAAACCAGTTTGGCTGACACAGAAAGGGCCATCATCTCTCATTACAGAAGATCAATGGCTGAAGTAGATGTGGTGGATCCCTTGCACAGAAGAATTCTGAACTTCTACAGAGACAACCTGAAGATCCAGAAAATGCATGTCACAGGCTCCAAATATGAGTTGAAGAAGATAAGAGAGGAAATTGATAGTTCTAGGATGCATTTTGACACCACCATTGACTCTAGACTCAGCCTCACAATGTTAACCAGAATCAAACAAAGGTTAGATACTGAGTTTTCAGCCAAAGACAAGGTAGTTGAATTGGAGAAAAGAGTAGCTATCATGGAGCTCAACATGCAGCAAATCATGAAGAATCAAGTCACTCAAATCAACCTTCTGAGTCAAATCTTGAATACTCCTCTCCTTTCACAGTCATTAGCACAAGAGCCAGTTGTTGATAACAAAAAGGGGGAGAAGCAGGAAAGTGAAGCTGTGGTGACAAAGTCTACAGATCCAAAGAAGGAGTTGGCTCAAAATATTGTAGGGCAATTTGATTCAATTGTCAGCAAAATCAAAGAGACCAGTTCAAGTAGCTCAGAACCTGGTGACAGAAAAGGAAAGGGCAAGCTGAATGAAGATGGCAAAAAGAAAGTGGAAGCTGTCACAGGTGGAGGTGAAAAATTGTTGAACAAAGCCATAGTAGTTGGCATAAAAGAAAGGGAGCAACAAGAAAAATCTTAAGAAGAATTAGCTATTCAGTTGCAAAGGGAATATAATGAGGAGGATAGACTAATTAGAGAAGCCAGAAGAAAAGAAGGTGAAAGGAGGCCAAGAATGAAGCAAAGAGCAAACAAGCCTGTAGATGCACCAAGGAATTCTGGAGTTAAGAGAAAAGTGGTTGAAGAAAACAAGGGAGACAAAGAAGAGAAGCTAAAAGAAGACAAGATTGAAGGTCAAGCTTCTAGGAGTAATCAAGCTAAAGAAATAGAGGTGTTCAAACACAAATCTGAAGACTTTGTGCCAATCAAATCTGAAGGGATGATTGCAACAAAAGGACAAAGGAAGAAGGATGTTGATCTTCTTCACATTGAGTATGAAGATGTGTCACATTCAACTTTTACATTCAATCAAGTCCTGGATCAAGGATATGGCATCTTAAGCAAAATCTACACTATGCTTAACAGGAAGTACTTTCTAACTGAAGAGCTAGGAAAGGCCATCCTTGAAAGAATGAAGAAGATGAGGGAGGCACCTGTTCAAGAAGAAAGAGATGACAGGATAAAGATTTGGAACCCTGAAGGAAGAAAGGTGCTTTATGAGCCATTCTACTTGATGATATATAAGGACAGAGAAGGAAGAGAAAAATGTATTGACATTTGTCAAGAAATAGAAAAACTGCCTAATCTGGAATTGAATCATCTAGCAAGTCAATTGGACTACAGGATTGAAGATGAGAAGATCTTGAAGGGAACTCTATACAGGAAGATGAAAGAAAATGAAGACAAGATGAATGAGTCAAAGGGAAGAAGAAGAAGATAGAGGATTCAATCTCAATCATCAAAATTATCAGAATTCATCTTTCACTAGTATCTTATTACTCTGTCTCAAACTATCTCTGTCAATATTGTAATTCTTGCTAAGAATGAAAATGTTCAGGAGTTTTGTTATCATCAACAGAAAATTTATGCATATTGTACATATTCATAAATAGGGGGAGATTGTTAGGAATTATGAGTTTTGATGATAACAAACTACTTAGAATTTCAATAGGGACTCAAAATTATTTTTGTAACTGATCAATGGATATGACTTATAAATATCCATTGACTAGGAAACCAGTTATCAGTTGAAACTTGTTAATCAACTGATAAACTGGATTGTAGCATTGATTTATGTTTCACTATCAATTGATTGTATTACCTCGATGGATGCTATGATGTAGTCAACTGATTTTATTGACTTCAATTTCTAGCTTCTCAACAGATGTGAAGAATGGCTGATCAATTGTAAATATTCTAAGTCAGAATTCTCACAAGTGAAGTGATCAACTGATGTTGAAGTCGATGGATGAAGACACTACTCAACGGATGAAAGCTATCAACTGATACAAGTCATCAATGGATAAAAACAGTCAACGGATAAGAAACCATCAATGGATAGGGAGTCGATGGATAACTCAATTATCCATCGACACATCAACTGATCAACTGATCTCCTATTACATCGATGGATAAGCACAGAAGAATCAACTGATAAGCTAAACAACATTTATCAGTTGATTAAAGTTTCCCAATTTAGTTAAAGAGAAGAAGTATGGGAACTGTGCAGAAACTAAATCATTGGAAGACAGTCTTGTCAGGATTGTAAAGACTTTCAAGACAACACAGTATTCAAGGGATGTATCAAGACAAAAATACTTCCAGGACTAGTCAGTTCAAAAAGAAGACTGTGCAAGTAGCTAGTTTCTATTTTCATGTAAACAATATAAATTGTACTTTTATATTGCTATCTGTCGATAAAAATTAGGTGAAAAGAAAAAAACTTCTACATAGTGGTTAGAAGTACACAGTAGCAAAGTAGAGAAAAAAAAAGACTACAGAACTCACTTTGTAAGCAGCTTGGTATTCGTACTAAGATCAATTGAAAGCAAAAACATACTAGTGGAAACCCAATCCACTAGTAATTTTAAAAACGTTGTTGTGATTTGTTTTCAATATGTTTTTCTTGTCAAGTTCTTAGTTACATCAGATCTCTCTATACACTAAAGCACTGTTCTTGAAACAAACTTTGTTCCGCAAGAATTATCCTTAATTCTTAAGTTTGTATTCAACCCCCCCTTCTCCAAACTTATTGTACTTAAGGGCACATAACATAGGCTTCGAGTACAATAAATCTGTAGGAAAGCCAAGCAACATAACCCCTTTCAGAAAAAGTGCTTCAGAAAGGGGTATCCCACATGTTGTTAAAGACACACCGAAACCTCTCTTCATAACACCGATAGCTGAACCTATCCTTGAGAGTTCCATAATAATTGCATATGAGATGCAGTTAGAGGATCTCGAGGAAGAAAAGAAGAGAGGAGAACAGGTTAAGGACATAAAATGAGTTAATGTCCAGAAAGAGAAATGTGCACCGGAGACACCAGTGAAAGATGAGGGAACTTCTAAGTCACCCAATCCTGGTATAGGTGCAAAAGACTTGAATAAAATGAACAGACCTAACACGTTTGTTAACAGTAGGAACAGTAACAATAAATTTCATTCTACTGAGAACTTCAAATCTACTGATAAAATTGAAGTAGAATCTGTTAAGCCACCTACTATATTGAATAACATGCTTATTATTGATACTTTCCATAAACCTTGTGGAATAATGAATTATATGTTATGTGCTTTTAATGCTATGACTGCTTACTTTAAACGCTTGATAGCTAAGAAAGATAACATGACACCTAGACAGCACATCAATAATAAATTTGTTAAATCCAAGACTGCGACTCCTTCACCTGAGAAGAAGGAATCATATATTCGTAATTCTAAACAGAAAGTTGTTAAGACTGTTTATAGGAAGATAGGAACAGTCAAGGAAGATAATAATGTTATTCGTAAAGGATCTATTGTCAAAGCTGACAAAGGTCAATTCTTTAAGTATGCTAGGCCCAATCAATTTTGGGCTCCGAAGACGAATTAATCCTTTTGATAATTGCAGGGATTTAAACAGGTAAACTGAGTTATATGGATCCTGGACAGTGGATCTCCAAAGCATATGACCGGAGATAGAGCCCTGCTATCAAACGTGATTGAAAGAGTTGGCCCAATCGTCACCTTTAGAGATAACAGCAAAGGAATGACTACGGGATATGGCAAGTTAAATACTGGAAATGTTATCATTAAAAACATCTCTTTAGTGGAAGGACTTAAGCACAATCTACTCAGCGTCAGTCAATTTTGTGATAAAGGGTATAAAGTAAACTTTATCAAGGAGAAATGCTTAATAGCTCATACTAAAGACGACAAACTGGCCTTGCGTGGAGTAAGGAAAGGAAACTTGTACATAGACGACCTCAACTTTGGAACTGAAGATGAAGCAAACTGTTTATACTCAAAGGCTTCATCAGAAGAAAGCTGGCTATGGCACAAGAAACTCTCACATCTAAAGTTCAAAACAATGAACTCTTTAGTCAAGAGGGATTTGGTGATAGGACTGCCTCCGATAGAATTTACACAAGAAGGCTTATGTGAGGCATGTCAGAAAAGGAAGTCAAAGAAAGCAACTCACAGAGGCACAGACACTACAAACATCACTGAACCACTTCAACTCCTACACATAGATTTATTTGGTCTAGTAAATATTATGTCTATGTCAAGGAAGAAATACGCCTTAGTGATTGTGGATGACTTCACAAAGTACACGTGGGTTTTATTCTTGAACTCTAAGGATGAAACTCCACAGTTGGTGATTGATCATGTAAAGCTGATTGAGTTAGATTCAAAGTTAACTATCCGAGCAATCAGATCAGATAATGGAACAGAATTCAGAAATAAAGTTCTGAATAACTTCTGCTCAGACAAGGGGATAACAAGACAATATTCAGCGCCAAGAACTCTGCAACAGAATGGAGTTGTAGAAAGGAAAAATAGAACCCTGATTGAAGCTGCAAGGACTATATTAAGTGAATCAAGGTTACCTATCTACTTCTGGGCTGAAGCAGTAAATACAGCATGTTATACCCAGAATCGAACTCTGATCAACAAAGATCATATGAAAACTCCCTATGAATTAATGGCTGGCAAGAAACCAACTCTCAAGTACTTTCATGTATTTGGAGCCAAATGCTTTGTGCTAAATGATGGAGATGAACATCATGCCAAGTTTGAGGCCAAGGCACATGAAGCTATTTTTGTCGGATATTCAAGAAGAGCATATAGGGTGTACATAATTGATCAGCACCAAGTAAAAGAAAGTGTCAATGTAACTTTTGATGACACTAAACTCCCAAGTATCCAAATTGAATATTCTTCTGTATCATTAAAATTTGATAATTATCCAGACTCACATTCTGATGACGAAGAAGAACCTGAGGCTGCAACAGGAAATCATGATGACAATAATAATGATGATCCAGGTAATAGTGGTGGAAACAATAGTGACACTGGAGATACTACTAATACCAGTGGTGGATCAACAAGTCATCCTGGCAGCAACTCAGGGGGAGATGAAGGATCAACTGGCAGAACACAACATCACAATGAATTTCGAGGCGAATCATCAAGATCAAACCTACCGAGAGAAAGGATATGGAGCAGAGATCTTTTAATAAAAAGTCTTATTGAATATTTATATATATATATGTGTTTTGTTTTTATTAAAAACTTAGTAAAACTTTTTAATAAAACTCGACACGACTTTTCAAAAGTCTTCCCGAGATTTATTTCAAAAGTCTTACCGAATGTTATTTGTTTTATTTTTGTTTTATTTTCATTAAACTCAATAAGACTTTTTAATAAAACTCGGCAAGACTTTTCAAAAGTCTTACCGAGCAAAAGTCTTACCGAGTTTTATGTTTACTGTACTTAATCGTTTTATTTTTCTTTTTATTAGTTATACACGCATATATACACACAGTCGAACATAGCAAGACTTTTCGAGAACTTTTGAAAATCCTTCAATTAAACCCTCGATTTGGACTACAAAACAACTGATTTCAGTTGCTTTGCTTGATTTTGCAAGCTGTTGCTTGCTAGGTTACGTTTTGATCATCTAAATCAAACAAAACTCTGTCCGATTTTCGTAAAATCGAACCAATTCTTGGACTTTAAAACTGAGTTTGGTGGATTAAAGGACTGATTTGATTAAGTAAGGACTGTTTTGGACTGCTTTATTAATTTAAAGTTAGGGTTTTCAGTTATAATTTTTTTCTGTCTCAAGTTGTATTTGTTTTTCTATTTTTGCTTGTAATTTTCGATTAAGGGCTAATTAAAAAGAAGATTAATTAATTATTGTAATTAATTAATTAAAATGGCAGCCATGTTTGTAATCGTAAAAACAAATTTTGTCAGGTATTTTGATCCGATTAATTGCAAGGAAGCAAGATTTAGGCCCGGGATCGGGTTCATGAATGAACATTCGTTGGTGCGAACAGCCATTACCCTGAGCACACCGCTGCAGATTGAACCACTGAGAGCCCTTTATTCTACAACAAGAAATATTTCTAACGATGGGCTGATTCAGTTTTCTTTCAGAATTGGAGAAGCAGAGTACTTGATAGATGAAGTTGATGTAAATATAGTGCTAGGGTTCCCGACAGATAATTTTGAGACCCTACCTACAATTGAGGACATCACAAACTTTTTTCATTCAATTCACTATCAGGGCACGATAGATTTGGTAAAGTTGTCCAAATCCCAGTTGGTAGTTGAATGGGATTATCTCTTCGATACTTTAGCCAAAGTCTTTGCTCCAACAATGAAAAGCAACTTCCACAACATATCAACAATACTGCAAGTGATTGGATATTCAATAGCCCATAACAGGAGGATCAATTTTGGGAAACTAATCTTGACGGAAATAATCAGAAAGATGGGCACTACTGAAAGTAGAAGACTAGACGTAGATCAGAAGGTAGCTTGTTTTTACCCTAGATTTCTAATGCTCCTGATGAATTCTGTTTTATCAGAGGAGGACAAAGCTAGATTTGCGAACGGTCCAGTGGAAGAGTCCCCTTCAACACAGAAAAATTTGTTCACCAGGTTATGTAACAAGAACAAATTCGAAGGGGTAGCAATTCATGTCACAGAATATGTGGCTGGTATTTTCAATATAATAGCCAACCCAGCACAGGCTCAACCACATCAGCATGAGTAAGAAGAAGTGCCAATAAAATCGGGAAGTTCTGCGCAACTATTACTTGAAGCTGCTCATCATGCAGAACAGAAAGCATAGGAACAACAGGTAATTTTAACCACCCTAGCTTCTAATTTCCTTCATATATCTATAAGTAATATAAATTCAGATTTATCTGTGGCGGACTATGATTGTGGTGTTACACTTCAGGACTTCGGCTATGAACCTGACAACACACAGGTTCAATCCCAAGCTGAGATAGAACCTCAAACAGTTTCTCCTTCTACAACTTCATTGAGTCAAATCAGAAAAAGGAAGAAACCTGTTAGAAAAGTTCGAGGTCGAGGTGTCACAGTGAATGAACCCGCAACTCTGTCTCCACCATAAAAAAGATCTAAATTTCAACCTGAGACAGCTGTAGACTCATCCTTATCCTCTCATATGGATTTGGACTTTAAAATGGTAATTCAACAGTCTCTGGACTCACTCGATCAAACGGGTGATTCTATTGAAATTTGTTGTCCGGCCGCGACATCTTGTGAAGAGTCACGCACACTGCTAGCTCTCACACTAGCAGGACCTCCACTTGCAGAAACACAATCAGATGAGGGCACAAGTAATGAAGAAATTTTTTTCCAAACAAATATGTCGGATGCCACATTCATAGTTGACCAAGACATTTTTGATGCAGTGCCACATCCTGAGCCGTTACAAGTATTTAGGGGCACCACAGACTCTTATGAGCCACTCAATACATTGTCTAAGGTGGTGAACCCCCTGGATTTCTTACATCTAGTTCTTGTAAAATAAAGTCTCGAATCCACTGGTGGATTTGAGAGGCAACCACTCTTTAGAGGGAGTTGGGACTCCATTCACGGAGTAGCTACGTCAGTAGCGGAGCCACTTCAAGATAAACTTGTTGAGGACGCGCCTTCACAGGCATTAGAAGAGCATTACGACTCTTCAAAAGCTATTATTATATATACAGGTATAGTAACGAAATCTGGAAAGGAGCAAAACACGAGTGACGTGAGGCAAACACCGAGCAAAACACATGCACATAGTTTAAGTCAAACAAATAAGAGTGCAAGCGAGGTAAATGCATACACACAGTGAACTACTATCCAAGATGGAAGCTCTCCAGAAGGAAATGCAAATTGTCCAAGCTGAGCTAGCCAAGGAAAAAGCACAAGCAGAAACCAAGTCTGCCTCTGTAAAAGAATATCTGACAATTGTGCGCAACAATGTTAAGAATGTCAGATCATCCATACTTCTAAAAACTAAAAATATCCAGGATGTGCAAAGTCTCATTACTGAAGATATGAAAGAAGTAAAATCATTAAAGCATAAAATTGTTGAAGTTGAAGAACGCTTATCTCTGAGAATCAGTAAAAATGAGGAGATCTCAGCCAAGCGATTCAGTAAGCTGGATGATAGTATGACATACTTAAATGAAGGAATGAAGCAGGTCTATCTGACCGTGTAAAAACTGGTTCCATCCTTTGAAGCATCCAAAAATCAAGAGGATCCCTCAACTAAGGGGGATAAAGCAAAGAAGAAAGTAGTAGCTTATGATAAACGGGCTACTGCAAAAGATAAAGGGAAAGCAAAGTTGTATTCTGAAGAACAGTTTTAATCATCTGATCCAGAACCAGAAGAACAGTATTATGCACAAGAACAATTCATTAATGACAGTGCTCATGATGAATCATACAATCCTGACTACTGTAGAGCTGAGGAAGAGAATAGTTTCAATCATCTGATCCAGAACCAGAAGAACAGTATTATGCACAAGAACAATTCATTAATGACAGTGCTCATGATGAATCATACAATTCTGACTACTGTAGAGCTGAGGAAGAGACTGTCTTTGATGAAGATTTTTTATTTCCGAAAGAAAAAGAATCTGATCCAGCCTATGAAGAGGCAATGAGGAAACTTAAAGAAGATATCAAGGCAAGTAATGTTAAAAATAAGAAGTTGAAAGCTCTAGTCAAAGAGAAAACCCAAGCAGAAAGAGAAGCAAGTATGGAAAAATAGAAGCTATGGGCTTTAGCTGTAAAGAATAAGAAGGAAGATATTGAGCTAAAGGCAGGAGCTAAGTGGGATGCAGCAAGGCAAGTTTTAGACAATCTCCAGAAAGGTCCTTTTGAAGATAGGAAAATGCTTTCAGTCATCGAGCGTCTTAAAAAGTCGAATGACAGCCTAGATAACTTCATGAATGCATTGAAAGAAAAAGTTGATTATATCACTGTAATAGTGGATCACATTCTTGAAGACTGACAATTACTAGTCTACACACACAGGAATGGCACAATCAGAATATCTTTGGAATTCTTCCGACAAAGATCGCTGTCAGTGATATGGACTCTGTTAAATAAAGTGAAGAGAAACTCAGAAAAAAATGAACTTATCAGGGATAGACTCAGAGACTTTGCAACATCTGCTAGTCCTCAAATCTTATTTGATCCTCATGAAGTAAGATTTTTCTCAAACAAGTTGTATCAAATCATGAAATTAAATGAGGAGTCATTAAAAGGCTACACAGTTAAGTACATGATTCAAGTTGAGAGAATGCTAAGATCGAAAGGATTCAGATCCCAAGCTAAGTTGGATGTTGCACAAAAGATCATAAACTACTGTCTGTCAAAGAGAATTGCTTCATACATTAGGCAAATGCCAAAGATAGATTCAACTCAGCCATATGATGTAGAAGAAGAGATAGTTGATCCAGTTGAGTTGGAAGTACAATGGGAATTAGCTCGTGCTAAGCAAAGAAGATTATATGGAGAACCCATTGCAACTGAAACATCATAAGCTGAAGAGGTACCAAGAACACCAGTGCACAAAAGTTCTAATTTAGAAGAAGGTGAAGTTGATACCACTGAAGACTGAAGACTTAGATAGGTCAAGATAGAAAATTATGTAATATTTGGTCAGTGTTAGAGGAACAACTATCTTGTATTTATCTTTTAAAAAAAGAATGAATCTGGAAAATTGTTAAATATAATACCAGAACTTTATTTATTATTTACAATTTTTAAATGTCTTAATTACTTTCTTAGTTGTTAGTTGAGTTATCCTCTAGGAATTTGTGTGTTATATGTTTAATAATAAATAGGGGGAAATTGGAAAGCATATGACTATGCCTATTTGTAATAATGAGATGACAACTCAACTCAATAAGAAAAAGAAGTAAATAATAAGTACGATAACAGGAATCAAGACAAACAAAGTTAACTAGACACAAAGAATCCTAAGAATCAGAAGTATTCCAAAGAAGCTGTTACTTATCACTGGAAGAAGTTCATTAAAATGTTCAAGCGCTGGTGAAAAATAAAGAAGTAGTGTTTCAGAAGATTCAGAAGATTTCAAGTGCCTACGACAGAATGATTCCAAGAAAAGAAGATATTGAAGACAAAGCAAGAAGCAAGAACAAGATACAAGATCACAGCTATTAATGTTATAAAGGTGATGAATATTTATTTAGTATGACACTTATGAATCAGACAATACATTTATGTATCAACTAATTAAAAAATATTTATCACCTAGCTCAAGTGATTTTCAAACAGAAGACAGGAAGACTCAAGACAAATCATCAAGGATTGTGTAGTGAAGAAACTAAATTAATTCTTCTATCAAAAGTTAATTAATAATTTAATTTAGCTACTTAAATTAATTCACCTTGAATTAATTTAATTTATAAATTATTTTATTAATAATTTGTGGAATTAATTAAGTTAAAAGAAGATTTAATTTTAATAGTTAAGAAAGTCTTGCTGCATTTAATTAATTAGAATTACAGAATTATTTCAGTAAGACTTTTGAAAAGTCTTACTGAATTATATCGGTAAGACCTTTTGAGAAAGTCTTACCGAATTATCTCGGTAAGACATTTCAAAAGTCTTACCGAAATACTCCAGTAAGACCTTTTTCAAAAGTCTTACCGAATTAAATCAGTAAGACCTTTTTAGAAAGTCTTACCGAGCAAAAACTTGGCTCGACAAGACTTTTTAAAAATCTTACCACGTTTTCAAAGGTCTTACCGAATTTAGAAAGTCTTGCCCAATAATTTTAGAAAGTCTTATAGGCTTATTTAAAAGGTCTTTTGATTTTTTAAATAAGTTTTATTCAAAATTCTTGCTAGCTTTTTTCTCTATAAATATGAGAAGTTTGTCTTCATTTATTTCAAGATTGAAAAGATTGAAAATCAGTTCAAATTCAAAAATTTGTCTGCATTGTAATATTCACATATTTCTATGCAAGTTTGAATATAATTGATTAAACTCGAACACTTCATGTTGAATTCGTTCTAGATTATTTTATCAGTTATAAACACTTTTCATCAGATAAATTGTGTAATACTTTTTAAGTTAAAAATTATATCTTCTACATGAACAGTATTTCATTTAGACTAATATTTCGTGATTAATTAAAGTAAAATTTAATATCCGAAATTTAGCGATGATTTATAGATATTGTATTCAACCCCCCTTCTACAATATCAGGGACCACCAAGAATAGGAGTGGAAAAGTGGGCATAAATAAGCACAACAATTATACTTCTGATATGTATGCACCTAGAAAGGTGTGTGCTAAATGTGGTAGTGTAAATCATTTATCTATGCATTGTAAGAAAGAAATCAGACCTATACCTGCATATGATTTGAATGCACATATCATGTCTACAAATGCCATGCTTGCCAATCCTATGCTCATGAATGTCATGTCTTCTAATTTAGTTGCACCACATGCTCACATGCCATATGCACAATTTCCATACACGTACAATCCTTTCTTTGTATATGAAAATATGAACATGCCTGGTATGCCATGGAACATGCCTAATGTAGATAATGAAATGCATGGAAATTCTGCCATGAGTTCCAAGGTGTCAAAGCCCCAAAAGTCAACTCCCAAAGTTAAAATGGATTTAAACCCACCAAAACAAAAGGAACCTAAGTTGACAACAGGGGCTCAGGCTGCACCTAATAAAAGAGGACCCAAGGCAACTTGGGTACCAAAAATAACTTGATTTTTTTATTTGTGTGCAGGAAAACAGGAAGAAAAATCTCTGGTATTTAGATAGTGGATGTTCAAGGCACATGACTGGGGATTTGTCCCTGCTCACAAAGTTTGTGGAAAAGGTTGGCCCATGAGTTACTTTTAGAGATAACAACAAAGGTTTTACTCTGGAATATGGCTCAATTACAAAAGAAAATATTATCATTGAAACTGTAGCACTAGTTGATGGATTGAAGCACAATCTGATCAGTATTAGTCAACTGTGTGATAATGGTAATGATGTGTGGTTTATAACTGGATCATGCATCATAGCCAACAAAGAATCTGGTGAAATTCTCTTTACTGGAGAAAGAAAATGAAATGTCTATGTGGCTGATTTTCATTCTGTAAAGGCAAATTCAATGACATGTCTACTTAGCAAAGCCAATACAGATGAAAGTTAGATTTGGCACAAGAAGCTAGCCCATTTGAATTTTAAAGCCATTAATCAATTGGTTAGAAAAAATCTGGTTAGAGGCATTCCACAAATAGAATTCACCAAGGATCGACTGTGTGATGCCTGTCAAAAGGGAAAACAAAGAAGAGCATCATTCAAGTCAAAGTCTGAATCATCAATTGATAAGCCTCTGGAATTATTGCACATGGATTTATTTGGTCCAGTCAACATCATGGCAATTGCCAAAAAGAAATATGCATTTGTCATTGTGGATGACTTCACAAGATTTTCATGGGTATATTTCTTACACTTCAAGGATGAGGCAAGCAAATTAATTATTAATCATGTGAAGAATGTTGACAATTGCACTGAATGAAAGGTCAAGAAATTAAGAAGTGATAATGGTACTAAATTGAAGAATGCAACTATGAAAGAATTCTGTGAAGAAAAAGGTATCACTCATCATTTCTCTGCACCAAGAACTCCACAGCAAAATGGAGTAGTTGAAAGGAAAAATAGGACCTTGATTAAAGCTGCTAGAACTATGATAGAAGAAGCAAAACTTCTTACATATTTCTGGGCAGAAGCAATTAATACTGCTTGTTACATTCAAAATATTTTCATAGTCAATCAACTACAAGGCAAAAACCATATCAATTGATGAAGAAAGACAAGAAGCCAACAGTTAACTTTCTTCATGTCTTTGGCTTCAAATGCTTTGTACTGAGAAATCAAGGTGAAAATCTAGGAAAATTTGAAGCCAAGGCTGATGAAACTATATTTGTTGGATATGGAATAACAACCAAAGCTTACAGAGTCTACAATCATAGATTACACATTGTTATGGAATCTATGCATGTAGTCTTTGATGACAAGAAAATTCAAGGGTTGTTTGATGAAGGATTTCATGATCTATTGCATTTTGAAAATGAATCCCCAAACAATATTGAAGATAGTGATGATGATGTAGAAATTACAAGAATTCAAGTACCTAGAATCCTCCCATCAATTGATGTCAATACATCAACAGATAACTTATCAGTTGACAATCATCAATCGACTGATAATACATCAATTGATAATTATTCGATGGATAACAATTCTACTCAACAGTCTTCAAGTAGAGTGTTCATCTCATTGGGAGGGTTCTCAAATGAACAATCACATCACAATGATCATAACAATTCTGATGATCATGAAGCATCATCTTCAAGGTCAAATTTATCATCTCAAAGGAAATGGACAAAAAGCCATCCCTTTGAATTAATAATTGGAGATGCAAATGATGGTGGCAAAACTAGAAGTGCAACTCAAAATGAATGCTTGTATAGTAGCTTCCTGTCTCAAGAAGAACCAAAATGGATTGAACAAGCATTGAATGATCCTGATTGGATAATTGCTATGCAAGAAGAGTTGAATCAGTTTGAAAGAAACAAGGTTGGAAGCTGGTGCCCAAACCATGGAACAAGTCTGTCTTTGGTACAAAATGGGTATTCAGAAACAAAATGGATGAATTTGGTACAGTGACAAGGAATAAAGCAAGATTAGTGGCAAATGGCTATTCACAAGAAGAAGGCATATATTTTGATGAAACATTTGCACCAGTTGCAAGGTTGGAAGCAATTAGAATCTTTCTAGCATATGTTGCTCATGTTAATTTCAAGGTGTATCAGATGGATGTGAAAAGTGCTTTTCTCAATGGAGAACTAGAAGAAGAAGTATATATAGAACAACCTCCTGGTTTTATTGATCCTGTTCATCCTGGATTTGTATACTATCTTCTCAAGGTACTTTATGGATTGAAACAAGCACCTAGAGTTTGGTATGACACTTTGTCTAAATTCTTGATTGAGAATCACTTCACAAGAGGTACTATTAATAAAACTCTCTTTCATAGAAATGTAAGTGACTCTATGATTCTTGTTCAAATCTATGTAGATGACATTATTTTAGGCTCAACTAATGAGAAACTTTGTCAAAAGTTTGCTAAGTTGATGTAGAGTAAATATGAAATGAGCATGATGAGAGAACTTACATATTTTCTTGGGTTGCAAATCAAACAAGTCAAAGATGGTATTTTCATAAATCAAACCAAATATATTTCTAATTTATTAAAGAGATTTGATTTAAATGAATGTTCTTCTGCAAAAACTCCCATAGCCACTGCAACTAAACTTGAATTGAATACTAAGGAAGCTACAGTGGACATTTCAAGTTATAGAGGCATGGTTGGCTCATTACTTTATTTAACTACAAGTAGGCCAGACATAATATTTGCTACATGTCTTTGTGCTAGGTTTCAGGCTGATCCTAGAGAATCTCATTTGATTGCAATAAAAAGAATGTTCAGATATCTCAAATGAACTCCAAATCTTGGAATTTGGTATCCTAGAGATTCTGGATTTGATCTAATTGGCTATTCAGATGCACACTATGCAGGTTGCAGAATTGACAGAAAAAGTACTACAGGTATCTGTCAATTTCTAGGAAATAAGCTTATCTCATGGTTTAGCAAGAAGCAGAATTCAGTGTTTACATCTACTGCAGAGGCTGAATACATTGCAGCTGGAAGTTGCTGTGCACAAATATTATGGATGAGGAATCAACTACTTGACTATGGGTTCAACATGAATAGGATTCCTATTTTCTGTGATAATATAAGTGGCATTGCTATAACAGAAAATCTTGTGCAACATTCCAGAACCAAGCACATTGACATAAGGTATCACTTCATTAGGGAACATGTAATGAATGGTACAGTTGAATTACATTTTATCCCTAGTGAAAGACAACTTGCAGACATTTTTACCAAACCATTAGATGAATCTACTTTCAATAGATTGGTCTGTGATTTAGGTATGCTTAACTATATTTAATTCATTAAATGTCTGACAAGTTATGTATTTATATTAATTGTAGCTATTGACTATGTTAATTTATTGATTCTTCAATAATCAACTCATAAACATTTTACATATCAATGGATATTTAGAACTATCGACAAATAAATATATCAATTGATGATATATTTACTTATCGATGGATAGTTGTAGCTATCGACAGATAAATATATCAATTGATGATATATTTATTAATCGATGGATAAATGTACCTTTCGATGGATAAGCTAATTATCAATCGATGACCTGGAATTTAAGGGGTCCTTGTCATCAATCGATCTGTACAAAATCTAGCCGTTGATTACTTATTTTATCAATTGATCAATACATACATTCCTGTATGTATAACAGTCAATTGCTAAAATTGGTAACTTTTACTTTTCAATATTCTTCCAACGGTCGAATAAGTTCTATTTTGAGTAAGAAATTGTTTAGAAAATCAGTAAATATAAATAGTGAGATTAAAACTTCTTTTAATCCTTACTTGCATTTTTACTATCAATTTTTCTATCTCTTTCTCGTTCTCAATCTTCGAACTCACTCTGTATCTATCTCTTGCTAAGAACCCTAATCTACTACTGTCTAATTATTGTTTCTGCTTTAATTACTAATAAGTTTGCCAGTTAATTCTTTTATATATCTCTAAACTCAATTATGGCATCATCAAAGAAAGTCTCACAATCTGGATTCTACTATGAGCTCAACAACTTTGTTGCCTGCACTATGGTGGAGGAAGCCCCAATAGAATTCCATCCTCTAATGAAATTTCTAATGAGTTCAAGGATTACAAAGGCCCTCTCAGAAGCACCAAAAATAGTGTGCAATCTAGTTGAAGAGTTCTAGACAACAGCAGAAGTAGCATATGATTTTTCTTCAATCTCCTTTGATTGCAAAGGACAAAGGTGTGGTCTTGGGTGAGTGCTTAAATATTCCTGCAAATAATACAATAGATGCACCCACTGACACAGAGATAAGAAGCATGCTTAGAGAAATCAATTACACTGCTCCTAATGCTAGTCTAGGTAGTATTGTTAGGAAGATTCTAAGAAAAGAATGGTCATATTTCTTTGATGCAATAATTAAGTGTTTTTCTGGTAAGGTTAGTAATTTTGATGCAATAACAACTAGTATACAACAAGTAGGGTATAGCATTTTATATGATAGATATCATAATTTAGGAAGCCTGTTACTCAATGAAATATCTGCCAAATTGAGAAATAAGGTAAATAGATCTAATCATACTTATTATGCTAGATTTATTATGATTATTATTAACCACTTTGTCAAGAATATTGAGATTGACAGGAGTACAGAAACTTTGGATTGCTGGACTCAAAACAAAAGGGTCTTTAAGGACTTGGTCAGGATCAATCTTCACAGTAATGTGGAATTGATCTATCCCCCTTTTGTTCAGGTATTTATCTCTGCTTTAAGCTCTTCCCAACCAAATTCTTCTTTGCCTTCTGTGGCTATGGAAGGTGGTAGTAATGACCCCAACCCTCCTACCCAAGCCACAAAACTCATCTCAAAATCCAAATCTAAGAAACCAACCTCAATAGGTTCCCAAAAACCTGTTATTGTAAAAAAACAAAGAAAAGAAAATTAAATGTTTTAGTAGATAGATTAGAGGAGGATGTAGGTAGTGAGGGAACTGGGGAACATCAAAGAACCCAGAAGGATAAGGAGAGTGAGGGTGTGCAACCTTAGCCAAGCCACTCCACAGTCTCCCAGAAGACTGTGGATGTTAATATGGAAAATACCACATCCCTATTGGCATCCTCTCAAAAGGATGACAATATTGAAAATAGCCCACAACCAGGGGCACAGAACCAATTTGGGGACACAAAGGCCAAAACACTAACACCATACAAAAGGAGAGAAAAGAAAGTCCCCTTTTCACTTCGGGAATCACACACTGCAAAATCACAGGAAACTATGGTGGAGCATTCTCAAAGTCAGTTTGATGCATCTCATAAAAATGATGAGATGCAGCCTCATTCTCTCTCAATTCCAATCCCTTCTATTCATCTTTCCCCATCTCGCCAAATTTCTTCAGAAAATGTTCTGATAAATTATCAGATATCTTCAGATTCTCCTTCTTTATTTTTTAAGGAGAAGCCAACACTCTCTCCTGAATCTTCTTCCCAGGATATTCAGGATTTCATTTCCCGTATTATTTCAAATATCACTTCTCAAATTAATTCCTCAACTGTTTTTACTCCATCAATTGATGTTCCTTCATCAATTAATATTCAACCATCGACTGATAAGCCATCGATCGATACTTAAGATCAATCGATGGGTATGCATCAATCAATGGATGTCCTAAACACTTCAATTGATAATATCAATACATCATATGAGTGAAGGTGCACAAAATATGAGTGAGGGAGAGGGGAGATTCCAGGATGAGATCCTGATACAAAATAGAGAGATGAGTGAAAGTGATAAAACTATTCTATTATTTGCACAGGAGTTGGAAATTGATTTGATGGCAGAAGAGGAAGGAGTCAAGGAGATAGGGGAAACATCATATGCAGAAGCTAGTGGGAGTGGAATTGATAAGGAAATTGAAGAGAAAATTGATGCTGGTGAATTGGATCTACATAACTTCATTCATCCTGATCCACAATATCAAGGGTTGGCTGCTTCAAGCAACATGGATGCAGAACAACTCTTCGGGATTGATCATACAGAACAAAGGACTAGGAATTTCAAGGAGAGCATTGCCAATATAACAAACACATGTTATATGGCACCTGAGGAGTCAGAAGAAGATTCTGATGAGGAGCCATGGATGAGCACAATTGATGGTTTCTTAGAAGCTGCTGAAACTGAGATTCTTTCTCAATATAGGAGAACAATGGCGGAAGGAGAAATTGAAAACCCTAATCAAAGGAGACTTGCTAACTATATGAGAGAGTCATTAAAGATTCAGAAGATCACAATGACTAGAGTGAAAAGAGAATTGGACATTATCAAGGGCTCTATCACTAATAACAAGGATGCATTGGAGAGAAGATTGGATGAGAAGCTACCAATTAATACCATGAATCAAATCAAAGACAAATTTTTCAAGGAATCAAATAACTTTACAGCTTTGGAAACTAGAGTGAAATCTCTAGAAAAGAAGATGGATGACATAATTGCAGGACTGAGTCTACATGCCTCCATTCTTCAAAAGTTTCTTGACAGAATGCCACCACCTCCTCCAATTGATGATAACAAAAAGGGAGAGAATACAAAGAAGAAGGATGGTGATGGTGATGGAAAAGGTAATGGTGGTGCTGGTGGTTCTGGTGCTGGTGGTTCTGGTATGGACAAGACTAGTGGCATTGGTGGTGCTGCAATAAAAAGATTTAAAAGCAGGAGTAACAGAGATAATCAAAATCAATCTTCAAAGAGATCTAATTCATCCAATTCTTCTAAAGATGATTTAGAACAGAAATAGAAAGAATACAAGAAATTTGAAGATGATCTTGAAGCTAGAAGAATTTCTAGGAAAAGAGAAACTCAATCAATGATTGAGAGGGAAAAGAAAAGAATTGAAGATCTAAGGAAAAACACTGAGTTGGTGACAGAAGTAGCAGAAAAAGGGAACTTGGCTGAGTTCATTGCTCAAACAAGAAAAGTGAATGAAGATGCACAAAAAGCTATTAAAGAAATTCAATCAGATGCTGAAGCCTTCCTAACAATTGATCTTGAAGCCCTTGAAGAAAAGAAAAAGGGTAAAGCCATAATGATGGAAGAAGAAAAGAGGAGAAAAGAGCCAATTGGCCAGAAGCTTCTTCAAGGAGCCATTTCATCAGGATTGTCAGATGCTGCAAAGAAAGAAAAGGAGAATGAAGAAATAACAAGGCAAATGGAAATGGAATGGAACATGGAAAATCAATTGGTAGAACAACCACTGAGGAAAAAGAAGAAAATAACTATGGCCAAGAAAAGGTCAAGTTCTATTCAAGAAACAGTGGTTCAGGAAAACCTCCAGGGTCAACAAGAAGAAATCAAGGAGGAGATTACTATTGAATGATATGATTTGAAAGGAATACTAATGATCAATGAAAAAGGGTTGATAGGAGTAAGGACTCACCCTGCAACCTCTAACCAAGAAGAATCAATGACGTTGGAGTATGAAAATGGAGTGAAAACCATTTATTCATTGAAGGTAATAATGAAACAAAGGTACAATGTTCTTAAGACCATTCTTCCTCTACTCAACAGAAAGTACAAACTCAACACAACAATTGCTCAGGAGATTCAGCAGCAAATTTCAAAGCTAAGGAGATCCAAGGCAGAAGCTGAACCTGATTCACCTCTAAAGCTATGGAAGTCTCAAGACAAAAAGGTGGTATTGGAGCCAAAGTATGCAATGATTTTTACAAATGTGGAGGGCAACACAAAGTTCTTTGATATCTGCAAATATCTGGACAAAATCACAGATGAAGAAATACATTACCTCTTGAGGCAACTTGGAGAGACTGACAGGGATGAAGCAATTTTGAGGAGTTCTTTCATGAGACAACTGAAGGAAAATGCTGAGAAGAGAAGGAAGAGAAACTAATTGAATAATGAAGACATTTAAGCTGCTTGCAAGAGTTATCTATCATTCTGGTACTTCCAAAATTAAAAGTTCTATTTAAATTTCTTGATTCTATCTGAATGAAATTTATTAGGGGTTTTGTTATCATCAAGAAGATTTATGCTTGTTCATATCACATACACAAATAGGGGGAGATTGTTAGGAATCTACATGTAATTTTGATGATAACATTAATCTTAGAATCATAGAAATTTTAATTGATGTAACTGATCAATCGATATGAAAGTTATAAATATCAATTGATCAAGAAACCATTTATCAGTTGAAATGTTTATATTAATCAACTGATAATTTGGATTGTAGCATAGGTGTACTTAGTCTATCTCAATTGATATGGCTTTAGTCGACTGATAATTCTCTATCGACTGATACTGGAATCGATTGATGTTGGTTATCAATTGATGTATAATTTAGGCTGTCAAATTGTAATTATATGAAGACAAGAAAATTGTACAAATGAAGGATGATCAACTGATATGGAGGCATCAACGGATAGAGGATCAATTGATGAAAAGCCAAGTCAAAGGTTGAAGACCATCAACTGATATGAAGACCCATCAATTAATCTATCGATCGATAAATCGTCAATCGAGAAGTCATTATCTATCGATCGAGAAGTCATTATATACCGATCGAGAAGTCTTCAACTATCGATCGAGAAGTCATCATATACCGATCGAGAAGCCATCATTTATCGATTGAGAAGTCATCAATGGATAAGTCATCATTTATCAATCAAAAAAGAATATCAGTTGATGAATACAAGGAAGGATTAATCGATATGCTTAACAGTAAAATATCAGTTGATTGTGACAATGCAAGTGAACAAGTTGACAGACAAAAGCACACCTATGGAAGACAGTCTACACAGACTGTGAAGACTCAAAAAGAAACTGTCTTTTCCAAAGCCGCAAAACTTTCTAAAAGTAGAAAAAGGCAGACAGAAAAGACAGATAAAAATCAATTCTAGAATAGATTAAATATTTTTTGTTATTCCCTTAGAACAATGTCAATGTTTGTAGAAGGGGGGTTGAATACTAATATTAAAACTTTTTACTTGTTCTAATATTTGTTCTTGATGTTTGAGAGTTAGAGAGAATATGTTAAAACAAATTAAGATTGAAAAATAAACTGAACAAAGAGATTTAAAATTACTGATGGATTGGTTTATCCATCAGTGTATATTTTTGCTCAATGTTCCTGGGTTAAAAAAAACCTAGCTGCGTTTTTAAAAGATTAGAAAATAAATCAACTGTTCTTACAAATGTGCTATCAAGCTAGAACAGTTGATTAAGAAATATTGTCTAACTTGTCTGTTTTCTAATAATGCTGCTACACTTATTTATATACCACAAGTGTGCTTTTTACAATTCCTATTCTAGGATTGTTTCTATCTACCTTTCTTTTTACCTTTTTCCTTTTTGAGGAAAACAGGCTTGAAAGACAGCTTCTTATTGAGTCTTCACAGCCGCCCTAGACTGTCTTCCATAGGTGTGCTTTTGTTCTCTGGATCTTCAACAGATAGTCTTTCTGTGTTGTCACAATCAATTGATAATTTGCTGTTAAGCATATCAATTGATCCATCATTTAATCCATCAACTGATGTTCTTCTTCGATTAATCTTTATATCCATCGATTGATAAAAGATGACTTATCGATTGATAGATGTTATCAATCGATATATCAATCGATGGGTCTTCACATCAGTTGATGGTCTTCAATGCTTGACTTGGATTCTTCGATTGATCTCTCATCCATCGATGCTTCAATATCAATTGATCATCCTTCACTTGTGTAATTTCCTGTCTTCACATAATTACAATTTGACAATTTAATTTACACATCAATTGATGATCTATATCAATCGACTCCAACATCAATTGATGAAAAAAATATCAATTGATTTACACTTTATCGATTGAAATAGACTAAGTACACCTATGCTACAATCCAAATTATCAGTTGATTCATATAAACACTTCAACTGATAAATGGTTTCCTAATCAATTGATATTTATAACTTTCATATCAGTTGATCAGTTACATCAAATAAAATTTCTATGATTCTAAGATTAATGTTATCATCAAATTACATGTAGATTCCTAACAATCTCCCCCTATTTGTGTCTGTGATATGAACAGGCATAAATCTACTTGATGATAACAAAACCCTTAAAATTTACATTCAGATAAAATCAAGAAATTTAATTGGCACATTAATTTTGGAAGTACCAGATTGATAGATAACTCCTGCAAGCAGCTTCAATGTCTTCATTGTCTTCATGTTTTAATTAGCTCCTCTTCTTTCTCTTCTCAGCATTTTCCTTTAGCTGCCTCATGAAAGAACTCCTCAAAATTGCTTCATCCCTGTCAGTTTCTCCAAGTTGCCTCATTAGGTAATGTATTTCTTCATCTATGATTTTGTCCAGATATTTGCAGATATCAAAGAACTTTGTGTTGCCCTCTATATTTGTAAAAATCATAACATACTTTGGCTCCAACACCACCTTTTTGACCTGTGACTTCCATAGCTTTAGAGGTGAATCAGGTTCAGCTTCTGCCTTGGATCTCCTTAACTTTGAAATTTGTTGTTGAATCTCCTGAGCAATTGTTGTGTTTTGTTTGTACTTTCTGTTGAGTAGAGGAAGAATAGTCTTTAATACATTGTAACTCTGCTTCATTATCACCTTCAATGAATAAATGGTTTTCACTCCATTTTCATACTCCAACCTCATTGATTCTTCTTGGTTAGAGGTTTCAGGGTGAGTCCTTACTCCAATTAACCCCTTTTCATTGATCACTGGTATTCCTTTCAAATCATATCCTTCAATTGTGACCTCCTCCTTGATTTCTTCTTGTTGACCCTGGAGGTTTTCCTGAACCACTGTTTCTTGAATAGAACTTGACCTTTTCTTGGCCATAGCAACTTTCCTCTTTTTCCTCAGTGGTTGTTCCATTAATTGATCTTCCATATTCTATTCCATTTCCATTTGCCTTGCTATTTCCTCATTCTCCTTTTCTTTCTTTGCAGCATCTGACAATCCTGATGAAATGGCTCATTGAAGAAGCTTCTGGCCAACTGGCTCTTTCCTTTTCTTCTCTTCTTCAATCATTATTGCTTTACCCTTTTTCTTCTCTTTAAGGGCTTCAAGATCAACTGTTAGAAAGGCTTCAGCATCTGATTGGCTTTCCTTGGCAGCCTTTTATGCATCTTCATTTATTTTTCTTGTTTGAGCAATGAACTCATCCAAGTCTCCTTTTTCTACTGCCTCTGTCACCAACTCAGTGATTCTCCTTAGATCTTCAATTCTTTTCTTTTCCCTCTCAATCATTTATGGAGTTTCTTTCTCCCTATAAATTCTCCTAGCTTCAAGATCATCTTCAAACTTCTTGTATTCTTTCTTTTTCTGTTCTAAATCATCTTTAGGAGAATTAGATGACTTAAATCTCTTTGAGGATTGATTATCCTTATTACTTCTACTTTTATATCTTTTGGGTGCAGAACCACCAATGCCACTTGTCTTATCCATACCAGAACCACTTATACCACCACTACCACTGCCTTTGCCATCACCATTATTATCATCATCCTTCTTTGTATTCTCCCCCTTTTTCTTATCATCAATTGGAGGAGGTGGTGTCATTCTGTCAAGAAACTTTTGAAGAATGGAAGCATGAAGATTTTGACCTGCAATTATATCATCCATTTTCTTTTCTAGAGTTCCCACTCTAGTTTCCAAAGTTGCAAAGCTCTTTGATTCCTTGAAAAGTTTGTCCTTGATTTGATTCATGGTGTTGAATGGTAGCTTTTCATCCAATCTCCTTTCCAAAGCATCCTTGTTGGTAGAGATAGAGTCCTTGATAATCTCCACTTCCCTCTTCACTCCTGTTACTGTCATCTTTTGAATTTTCAGTGATTTTCTCATGCAGTGAGCAATTCTCCATTGAGTAGGATCTTCAATTTCTCCTTCCACCATTGCCCTTCTATATTGAGATAGAATTTCAGTTTCAGCAGCTGCTAGAGAACCATCAATTGTGCTCATCCATGGCTCCTCATCAGAATCATTCTCCAACTCTTCAGGTGCTATATAACAAGTGTCTGTTGTATTGGCAATGTTTTCCTTCAGATTCCTGGTCCTTTGTTCTGTATGATCAATCCCCAAGAGTTGTTCTGCATTTCTGTTACTTGAAGTAGCGAACCCTTGATATTGTGGATCAGGATGAATGAAATTCTTTGGATCCAAATCACCAGCATCAATCTCCTCTTCAATGTCCTTAGCAACTCCACTCCCACTAGCTTCAGCATTAGATGCTCCCCCAAACTCCTTGACTGCTTCATCTTCTGCCATCAGATCAATTTCCAACTCCTGTGCAAATAATAAAATTGTTTTATCACTTTCACTCATCTCTCTATTTTGCATCAGGATCTCATCCTGGAATCTCACCTCTCCCTCACTCATTTCTTGTGCACCTACTAAGGTGGGGCCCTCAAGTGTTTCATTTTCATTCCTGGAAGAAATAGGAATGTTTTTACTCACTTCCTCTCCTTTTGCCAGGTTACAATCCTGCCTCTCACTCAACTCACTCATTCCTAAGAGTGTTTGTGCAACATCAATTGATTGGGCATCAATTGATGTATTGAAATTATCAGTTGTAGTGTTTGGGACATCCATCGATTGATGCATACCCATCGATTGATCTTGAGTATCGATCGATGGCTTATTAGTCGATGGCTGAATGTCAATTGATGAGGGGACATCAATTGATGGAGTAGAAATAATTGATGAATTAATTTGAGAAGTGATGTTTGAAATGATATGGGAAATTGAATCCTGAAAATCCTGGGAAGAAGATTCAGGAGTGAGTGTTGGCTTCTCCTTGAAAAATAAAGAAGGAGAATCTGAAAATGTTCGATAATCTATCAAAACATTTTCTGAAGAAGTTTTAGATGGGGAAAGAAGAATAGAAGGGATTGGAATTGAAAGAGAATGGGGCTGCATCTCATCATTTATATGAGATGCATCAAACAGACTTTGAGAAGGCTCCACCACAGTTTCCTGTGATTTTGCAGTGTGTGATTCCCCAAGTGAAATGGTAACTTTCTTTTCTCTCCTTTTGTATGGTGTTAGTGTTTTGGCTTTTGTGTCCCCAAGTTGGTTCTGTGCCCCTGGTTGTGGCCTATTTTCAATATTGTCATCCTTTTAAGATGATGGCAATAGGGATGTGGTATTTTCCATATTAACATCCACAGTCTTTTGGGAGACTGTGGAGTGGCTTGGCTGAGTTTGCTCACCCTCACTTTCCTTATTCTTCTGGGTTCTTTGATGTTCCCCAGTTCCCTCACCACCTACATCTCCTTCTAGTCTATCTACCATAATAGTTGTTTTTCTTTTCTTGGATTTTTCAACAACAGGCTTTTAGGAACCTGTTGAGGTTGGCTTTTTAGATTTGAACTTTGAAATCGGATGTGTGGCTTGGGTAGGAGGGTTGGTGTCATTACTAACACCCTCCATAGTCATAGAAGGCAAAGAAGAATTAGGTAAAGAAGAAGTTAGGGTTGAGATAAATACCTGAACAAAAGGTGGATAGATCAATTCCACATTGCTGTGAAGATTGATCCTTACCAAGTCCTTAAAGACCCTTTTGTTTTGAGTCCAACACTCAAGGGTTTCAGTTTCCCTGTAAATCTCAATTTCTTTGACCAAGTGGTTAATTACAATCATGATAAATCTAGCATAGTATATATGATTAGACCTATCATGCTTCTTTCCTAATTTAGCAGCAATTTCAGACAACAGTATAGAAGAAAAATCATGATATTCATCAAACAAAACACTATATGCTATCTGTTGCATGCTTGAAGTTATGGCATCAAAATTACTAATTTTACCACTAAAGCATTTTATTATTGCATCAAAGAAATAAGACCATTCTCTCCTAAGGTGTTTTCTAACTACTTGCCCTAAATTGATGTCAGGATTTGCATAATTAACAGCCCTAAGCATGTTTCTAATATCTGATTCACTAGGCACATTATCAGTATTATTAACAGGCAAATCTAAACATTCATTTAAAATTAAAGTAGTAAGAATGTACTCTTGTCTTTTGCAGTTGAATTTGATGCTCGAGAAGTCATCAGCAACTTCTGCAGAGGTCCAAAACTCTTCCACCAAATTGCAGATTAATTTTGGTGCTTTCTTCAATGCTTTCTGTATCTTGCCACTTCCCAGGAATTGCATCAATGGATGAAATTCCTTTGGAGCCTCTTCAACCATAGTGCAGGCCACAAAATTATTCAATTCGTAGATGAACCCGGCTTGAGAGATTTTATTGGATGAAGATGCCATTTTCAAGCAGAAGATTAGTAGTACAAAAGCTTAGAAGATATTAGGAGAGTTGAGTACTTAGAGAAAGAGGGTTGTGATTAAGTTTGTAGATTGAGAGAGAGAGAAAGAGGTAGAGAAATTGTTAGTAAAAATGTAAGTAAGAATGAACAATGTTTTAATCTCACTATTTATATTTACTGATTTCTCAATCAATTTCTTACTTAAAATAGAACTTAATCGACCGTTAAAAAAAATGAAAAGTAAAATTTACCAATTTTGGCAATCGACTGTTATACATACAGGAATGTACGTATTAATCAATTGATAAAATAAGTAATCAACGGCTAGATTTTTATACAGGTCGATTGATGACATGGACCCCTTTACATTCCAGGTCATCGATTGGTAAATCTTGTTCATCGACAGGTACTCTTATCCATCGATAACTAAATATATCATCAATTGATATATTTATCTGTCGACAGCTTCAGTAATATCCATTAACATGTAAAATGTTCATCAGTTGATTATTGAAGAATCAATAATTTAACATAGTCAATGGCTACAATTAATATAAATACATAACTTGTCAGACATTTAAAGGATTAAATATAATTAAGCATACCTAAATCACAGACCAATCCATTGAAGGTAGATTCATCTAATGGTTTGGTAAAAATGTCTGCAAGTTGTCTTTCACTAGGGATAAAATGTAATTCAACTGTACCATTCATTACATGTTCCCTAATGAAGTGATACCTTATGTCAATATGCTTGGTTCTGGAATGTTGCACAGGATTTTCTGTTATAGCAATGGCACTTGTATTATCACAGAAAATAGGAATCTTGTTCAAGTTGAACCCATAGTCAAGTAGTTGATTCCTCATCCATAATATTTGTGCACAGCAACTTCCAGCTGCAATGTACTCAGCCTCTGCAGTAGATGTAGACATTGAGTTCTGCTTCTTGCTAAACCATGAAACAAGCTTATTTCCTAGAAATTGACATGAGTATGTTGTACTTTTTCTGTCAATTCTGCAACCTGCATAGTCTGCATGTGAATAACCAATTAGATCAAATCCAGAATCTCTAGGATACCAAATACCAAGATTTGGAGTTCCTTTGAGATATCTGAATATTCTTTTTATTGCAATCAAATGAGATTCTCTAGGATCAGCCTGAAACCTAGCACAAAGACATGTAACAAACATTATGTCTGGCCTACTTGCAGTTAAATAAAGCAATGAGCCAACCATGCCTCTATAACTTGAAATGTCCACTATAGCTTCTTTATTGTTCAATTCAAGTTTAGTTGCAGTGGCCATGCGAGTTTTTGCAGAAGAACATTCATTTAAATCAAATCTCTTTAATAAATCAGAAATATATTTGGTTTGATTTATGAAAATACCATTTTTGACTTGTTTGACTTACAAACCAAGAAAATAGGTAAGTTCTCCCATCAAGCTCATTTCATATTTACTCTGCATCAACTTAGCAAACTTTTGACAAAGTTTTTCATTAGTTGAGCCAAAAATAATGTCATCTACATAGATTTGAACAAGAATCATAGAGCCATTTACATTTCTATGAAAGAGAGTTTTATCAACAATACCTCTTGTGAAGTGATTCTCAATCAAGAATTTAGACAAAGTGTCATACCAGGCTCTAGGTGCTTGTTTTAATCCATAAAGTGCCTTGAGAAGATAGTACACAAATCCAGGATGAACAGGATCAATAAAACCAGGAGGTTGTTCTACATACACTTCTTCTTATAGTTCTCCATTGAGAAAAGCACTTTTCACATCTATCTGATACACCTTGAAATTAGCATGAGCAGCATATGCTAAAAAGATTCTGATTGCTTCCAACCTTGCAACTGGTGCAAATGTTTCATCAAAATCTATGCCTTCTTCTTGTGAATAGCCCTTTGCCACTAATCTTGCTTTATTCCTTGTCACTGTACCATATTCATCCATTTTGTATCTGAACACCCATTTTGTACCAATGACAGACTTATTCTTTAGTTTGGGCACCAGCTTCCATACTTTGTTTCTTTCAAACTGATTCAACTCTTCTTGCATAGCAATTATCCAATCAGGATCATTCAAGGTTTCTTCAATCCTTTTTGGTTCTTCTTGAGACAGGAAGCTACTATACAAGCATTCATTTTAAGTTGCACTTCTAGTTTTGACACCATCATTTGCATCTCCAATAATTAATTCAAAGGGATAGCTTTTTGTCCATTTCCTTTGAGATGGTAAATTTGTCCTTGAAGATGATGCTTCATGATCATTGGAAGTGTTATGATCATTGTGATGTGATTGACTATTTGAGAACCCTCCCCCTGAGATGGACACTCTACTTGAAGATTGTTGAGCAAAGTTGATATCCACCAAATGATTATCAATTGATGTATTATCAGTCGATTGATGATTGTCAACTGATAAGTTATCTGTTGATGCATTAACATCAATTGATGGGAGGTATCTAGGTACTTGAGTTCTTGTAATTTCCACATCATCATCACTATCTTCAATATTACTTGTGGATTCATATTCAAAATGCAATAGATCATGAAATCCTTCATCAAACAACCCTTGAATCTTCTTGTCATCAAAGACTACATGCATATATTCCATAACAATGTGTAATCTAAGATTGTAGACTCTGTAAGCTTTGGTTGTTATTCCATATCCAACAAATATAGCTTCATCAGCCTTGCCTTCAAATTTTCCTAAATTTTCACCTTAATTTCTCAGTACAAAGCATTTGCAGCCAAAGACATGAAGAAAATTAACTGTTGGCTTCTTGTCTTTCTTCATCAATTGATATGGTGTTTTGCCTTGTAGTTGATTGACCATGGAAATATTTTGAATGTAACAAGCAGTATTAATTGCTTCTGCCCAGAAAATATGTAGGTAGTTTTGCTTCTTCTAACATAATTCTAGCAGCTTCAATCAAGGTCCTATTTTTCCTTTCAACTACTCCATTTTGCTGTGGAGTCCTTGGTGCAGATAAATGATGAGTGATACCTTTTTCTTCACAGAATTCTTTCATGGTTGTATTCTTGAATTCAGTACCATTATCACTTCTAAATTTCTTGACCTTCCATTCAGTGCCATTGTCAACATTCTTCACATGATTGATAATTAATTTGCTTGCCTCATCTTTAGAATGTAAGAAATATACCCATGAAAATCTCGTGAAGTCATCCACAATGACTAAAGCATATTTCTTTTTGGCAATAGACATGATGTTGAGTGGACCAAATAAATCCATGTGCAATAATTCCAAAGGCTTATCAATTGATAATTCAGACTTTGACTTGAATGATGCTTTTCTTTGTTTTCCTTTTTGACAGGCATCACATAGTCCATCCTTGGTGAATTCCATCTGTGGAATGCCTCTAACCAAATTCTTTCTAACCAATTGATTCATGGCTTTGAAATTCAAATGGGCTAGTTTCTTGTGCCAAATCCAACTTTCATCTATATTGGCTTTGCTAAGTAGGCATGTCATTGAATTTTCCTTTACAGAGTGAAAATTATTCACATAAACATTTCCTTTTCTTTCTCCAATTAAGAGGATTTCACCAGTTTCTTTGTTGGCTATAATGCATGATCCAGTTGTAAACCATACACCATTTCCATTATCACACAGTTGACTAATGCTAAGTAGATTGTTGTTTAGTCCATCAACTAGTGCTACAGATTCAATGATAACATTTTCTTTTACAATTGAGCCATATCCCTGAGTAAAACCTTTGCTGTTATCTCCAAAAGTAACTCTTGGGCCAGCCTTTTCCACAAACTTTGTGAGCAGGGATAAATCTCCAGTCATGTGTCTTGAACATCCACTATCCAAATACCAGAGATTTTTCTTCCTTTTTCCCTGCACACACATAAAACAATCAAGTTATTTTTGGTACCCAAGTTGCCTTGGGTCCTCTTTTATTAGTTGCAGCCTGAGCTCCTGTGGTCAACTTAGGTTCCTTTTGTTTTGGTGGGTTTAAATCCACTTTAACTTTGGGAGTTGACTTTTGGGGCTTTGACATCTTGGAACTCATGGCAGAATTTCCATGAATTTCATCATTTACATTAGGCATGTTCCATGGCATACCAGGCATGTTCATATTAGGATATGCAAAAAAGGGATTATACATGTATGGAACTTGTGCATAAGGCATATGAACATTAGGTGCAACCAAATTAGAAGACATGGCATTCATGAGCATAGGATTGGTAAACATGGCATTTGCAGTCATGGCATGTATATTTAAATCATTTGAAGATATAGACTTCTTTTCATTCTTGCATTGCATGGACAAATGATTTACACTACCACATTTAGCACATACTTTTCTGGGTGCATACATATCAGGAGTGTAGTTGTTGTGCTTATTTATGCCTACTTTACCATTCCTATTCTTTTTCTTTTTCTCAGACTTAGGTTGAGTAATTTCCACAGGTGCTATCTTTTCTAATTTTTCTTTTAATTGTTTCTTGGATAAGCTACCTATGTTGATTTTCTCAGCCTCAGCCTCAACTTGATTTTTGGTTTCCTTAACAAACTTAATAGGAGTGCTAAATTTGTTCTTTTTATTAGCCATTGATGATTTACTGGTCGATGGATGCTTATCGATTGATTCAGCATTAATCGATTGATAATCCTTATCAGTTGATAAAGGATTAGCAGTCGATTGATCTTTATCCACTTAAGTATCAGTCAAAGGCTTGCCTATTGATTTGGGGAGTTCTCCTAGAGTATCTACACCCTGAACATCAATAATTTGTCTGGCAGTTTTAGCCGACCTATTCCATATGTTAATGGTTTCAATTTCTTCAGCCAATTGTTCTTTTAACAATTCTTCTCTTTTCAAACTGTTTACTAGTTCATTCCTAGCATCCTTACTTTCCTGCTTAAATCTATCTAAACAAACAAGTTCATTTTCAAGAAAAATATTCCTCTCAGTTAAGGCATCTATGGTGTTCTTTAACTTGAGGTTTTCTTTGTTTAGAGATTTTAGAGTGACATGCAAATTGTACAATTCATTAGACATTTCATTAATAGTACTATTGCATTCCTCATATGTAAACTCAAAAAAGTTGGTAGCTAGTACCTGATTTGATGATGAACTAGATTCTCCATCTTCATGTTTGGCCATTAATGCTAGATTGATAAACTCTTCAGAATCACTGTCCTCAGCAGCCCAGTCCTTCTCTTCGGTAACAAAATCCTTTTCTTTTTGTTTTAAAAGGACAAAGTATTTCTTTTTATAATCAATACCCTCATATGACTTTGCCTTTTCTTGTTTTGGCTTCCTACACTCATTTGAGAAATGACCAGCCAATCCATAGTTAAAACATTTGAATTTAGATCTTTCAACTAAATTTTTATTTTGATTGTTGCTTCTAAACTGGGATCCAGGCCTTTGAGCATATGGATTCCTCTTGAATTTTAGCTTTGAAAACTTCCTTGATAGAAAAGCAAGGTGCTCATCAATATCATCCAAATCATCCTGAGAGCATGTTTCATTTTCTTCACACTTGCTCTTTCCTTTTCTCTTGAATGATTCTTCAACAGCATCACCAGCCATCGTGAGAGACTCTTCTACACAACCACTTTCCTTCTTCTCTTCATTTCCCTTTACTACTAAAGCCACAATTTTCTCCTTTCTTTGATTCTTCTCAATCTCCTCATCTTGTTGGATTTCCAACTCACATGTCTTGAGAATACCATAAAGTTTCTCTAGAGTATAATCCTTGAAGTCCTAAGATTGTCTAATGGAGACAGCCATTGGTTTCCATTCTTTTGGAAGAGATCTAAGAAATTTTAGATTTGTATCCTCAGTTGCATAATGTTAGGTCCAAAATCATCATAGAAGGGGGGGGGGTTGAATATGATATGGTAGATTTTTAGCTTTTTAATGCAGAAGTGTTTGTGTTTTAGAAGATATGAACTTGGCAGTAACAAAACACAAAGCTGGGAAATAACAAGTTATTATTAAATCCCTGTAGTGCTACAAATCTAATCAAATGATTAGCTACAGTGGGTTCAAAACAATATTACAACAAAAACAGTTGGGAGAAATAAATGTCTGGCTTTAATAGAGCGTCCCGGCTGTGTGTATTGAATGCCTGAAGATGATAACCGATTAAATCAATTGATTTGAACCCATATATATTTGTAGACTTGATTGGAAATTTTCCCACAATGCTTAAGTCCTTAGTGGCGCCTGTGAGGTGTGTTGCGCCTTGTATATGTGAGTTGCGCCTATATAGTGGTTACCCTGTATAGGCGCCACTCATGCCTTAGAATTTTCACTGCATATTGCGCCTTAAATGTGAGTTACGCCTATACAGTTGTTGCACTGTGTAGGCGCCACTCACAAACTGTCTTGACTTAGTAACTTTGGAGCAGCTGAGTTGCGCCTGATAGGTGTGTTGCGCCTGTACAGTGTCTTCCCTGTACAGACGCCACTCGTGCCTTAGAGAAACTGTGCCTTGAGATGTATGTGGCGCCTGCACTCTATACACACTGTATAGGTGCCACACACATACTTAAACTTTGAATTGCACCTTCAAGACTTATGTTGCGCCTCTCCATTGCTTCAAGAGTAATAAAGCACCAATCGTAGTAAAACCTGCCTTAGCATTTTTCTTGACTTCTCGAAGTAATTACCACTTGGATTTCACTTTTCTGGCTTGGCTTGATCAACTGATTTTCTTCTGATTAATCAAGATAATTCTCTTCTTGTTGTGCTGACGCTTAGTGCACTGGTCTGGTTCACAAATGACTAACACTGAATGAATTCCCTTAATCTCTATTCTGTTTCAGCTGATTGACCCTGGACTGTTGCATTGCTTCTGATCACTGAAACCCTTTGACATTTATACATGAACCATTACTCTGTCTTTAGTATGAAATCTTCTGAACTCTTATTTGTCACTGAGGCATGAACATGTTAATGAACTTCTCTCGCTGACATTCAACAATTCTTTCATCTTGAATGCTCAGCAATGATGTATGTATAATCTCTTGTGTATGTCCTTCTGGATTCCTGTGCTGCATATTAGTATTATTTATCTGTCTCTGTTTCTTAGTTGAGTTATCGTTATCACTATTACATACTATGTTAATTATGCTTTACAATCTCCCCCTATTTGTTTGTGAGAGTTCGACAAGCAAATCCTGTGAGAAGATAACTCAACTGATACTTACAAGAAAAAATAAAGTGCAGAAAGACAGTAAATAATATTGATTACATTCTGGATTAGATAATACATTTCCAGATTTCTTTGAGTACAAAAGAAGTTTGTTCTTTTAGCCTGAACAGATAATTCTATAGTCTTCTACTTCTTTGAATTGTGTCTTGTTTGCTTTTAGATCTTGTTTCAGAGTAATGCTTTCTTAGCTCTTCTTCCTTTTCTTCTAACCTTGTCTTCACTAAGTCTCTAGCTTCCACTTCAAGAGTGTTGACAGGAGATGGATCTTCTAATTTCTTCAAAATCTCAGTGAGAAACGCCGTTGAATTTATCTTAGAGATTGACTCGAAGGCCAGAGATTGTCTCTTTGAAAACATGAACACTGTTATTCTTTTTGGAAAGCCTTTAACTCTGTCAGTGTCATGCATCGACTCTTCTGCCAGTTTCTCCCTTAGAACATCTTCAATCATCCTCAAAGCCTTCTTGTCTGATTTGACAGTGGATCTTTTTACCCTTGAAAAGACTTTTCGGATTGTTTCAGAATAGTTTCTCCTTAGTCTTGATAGATCCTTCTTCTTATCTACTCCATTCTTCTTGAATAGGAAGTATTTTGTTCCATTCAGCTCTGTCTGAATACAAGGTTCAGAATCTTTTATGGTTTCAAGTACTTCTGTGCCATCCTCTTTTCTTACAAACACTGGTTCTTGATAGTATCTGGTCGTTTCCATTAGGTATCTTCCTGATGTTTTAATTGCTCTGTTCAGTCTGAATGCATAGATCAACTCAGCAGCATATAAATCTTCTTGAGATCTGTTCTTCTTGCTTCTGAGTCTCCCTTCTACATATTGCATGAACAACACATGGCTTGAGTCCAAACACTCGTCTGACAAAGTTAAGTTGTGAAGTGTTGTTGCTTTGTAGTACTTGACAACCGGAGGCTTTTCAAATGCTTCGACACCGATCTCCATTATCTTCCTTTCAATTAGATCTCTCAGTATCTCATTTATTTTGTGCCCTCCAAAGATGACTTTCCTCTTCAGCACATACAGCTCCACTATATTCATCTTTTCAAAACTCTTTGTCGACAGAACCCTCGATCCCAGTGATGTTGTATTTATATGCATCTTCCAGCCATTTTTAAGTGCACTGACTGACACACTTGTAATTTCTTCTGACAACATGGAGTAGAATTCATGAACATCTTCAAATTTTTCCTTCATGGTTCTGAAGAGATCAAGGACTTCTCTATCTTTCTTGTGAGAGAGAGATACTCCTTTTTCTTGAGCAGATTCCTTGCTTCATCCCACTCAGGACCAACTTTTGCTTCTATGTCCTTCATTCTGTTTCTTCTTTCTAGCGCATGTTGTACTCTTTTCCATTTTCTTTCCATCAACTCTTGAGCTTGAGTTACGTCTTGAGTAATAACTTCATCTACACCAACTATAAGACAGTCATTATCAAACGCATCTTCTTCAGCAAACTCTTCCTCAACATCTATTCCCGCAGCTTTTGTTGTTCCCTCTATTTCAGTCTTTGTCGGAATATCCATTGGCACATAGGGTTCACGAATTTCTCCTTCTTCAAGTTGCCTTGCTCCAGGCCTATAAAAGAAATCTGTCTCCCCCTGAGCTGTATATTCCAATATCATTTCATCTCCAACTTCTTTTTCTTGTGTTAATCTCTCCCCCTCAGTTGGGTTATCCTCCCTTCTAACTGGAGTAATCTGAGCTTTTGAAGTTGCTTGAGTAGAGATAGGAACTTTCTGAGCCAGCAGCTGTTGGACTAAATCTTTGACTTCTTTCATTTCAGCTCGCTGCTGCTCTTGCACCTCCAAGATCTTTCTTAAAGAGTAATGAATTTCAGTGACCTGTGCCTCTAGATTTAAAATCCTTTGGCTGTGTGCTGTGTGTGCACTGTGTGG
This sequence comes from Oenanthe sinensis, assembly GCA_028671895.1. Classification (NCBI taxonomy): domain Eukaryota; kingdom Viridiplantae; phylum Streptophyta; class Magnoliopsida; order Apiales; family Apiaceae; genus Oenanthe; species Oenanthe sinensis. Next base: position 4,402,113 of record CM053796.1, on the reverse strand, counting down.
GGTGTTTGTTTGGTCAGTGGGTGTCTTACCGCTCACTGTTACTGTTTGTTTTTGTCCCTCAACACTCACACTCGGCTGTTCGGGGTCAGGGAATTGAAGATCACTAAGGTTTAGTGTTTCACTCATGATAGCATCCGTGTCTTCAAAACCTGCAAGAAAATCCCTATCCCTTCTATGGGTAGGTTGCCTCTCCGCCTGACCACTTTGGGTGGGGAGAACTCCTTTTTCAGGAACTGGGGGATTTAGACCCAGTGTGGTCACCACTATTGATTCTGTAATGAGTGGCAAAGTTGAAGAATCAGTGATGCCAGCTGAAGCCATTGAAGGCATGACCTGTCCAGAGGCACCCTGAACAGGTTCTACTACCGAAGCAGCAGATACTCTATGAATAGAGTCCACATCCCTTCTATGGGTGTGTTGTCCCTCCACCTGACCTGTGAAGGTGGGGAGGACCTCTGTTGTAGGAGCTGGACTTGGAATTTCCAGGGGGGTCACCACCTCAGGCAATGTAATGTTTGACAAGTAAGAGCCTGTGATGCCCCGCAAAGCCTGTGAAGGCATTTCCACTTGAAGTGGTGGTGCTGTTGACACAGCTTCTCCTTGAATGGAGACCTCTTCCCTTCTATGGGAGAGTTGCCTTTCCACTTCACCCTCTTGGGGAGGGAAAACATCCTGAATAGGATCTGGACATATTAAGTCCAGGGGGGTCACCACATTTGACAATGTAATGAATGGCTCGAGAGAGTCAGTGATGCCCCCAACTGTCTGTGAAGATAGGTTCTGAATTGGATCAACCAAAACAGTACTAGCTACTGAAGTAGCGGATTTTGTTACAATCTCTGTTTCTATTTCCGTGCCTTTCAAGATTTTATCAATTTCAGAATTAAGGTCACGAAGAAAAATAAAGGTTTCAGAGATTGGAGAATCAGGTTCTTGGCTCACAGTTGCCTTAGGTTTAAAATTTATTTTACAACATTTTTGAGAAGGCGGAGCTGTAGGGGATATTTCAATAATCTCCTGATTTGGTAGGGAAACAGTCCTATCATCTATTTCAAGTGTTCTTTTCCTGGTTAGGGGAGATGAAGGAACTGCTTGTTGATCTCTGGCAGTGGTTAGAACTGGTTGGTCGCCAAGTTCATTGCCAGCTTCGATGGCCACTGAGGGCTCAAGTGTGTGCATTGCCGTTTGAGGCACAGAGAGAGGTATTGTGTCATTTTAATCTGAAAGAAAAGCAGAGAGATCAAAGTAAAGAAGTGAACCTTCATCCATACCTTCATCAGACATACTAGGGATGTATACATCTGTAGTCTGAGGTTCTTCTTCTACTTCAGGCTCAACCACTATCTCCTCTATTGGATTTTTAGGGGTATTCCTTTGATCCTCTTCAGGAACTTGGTCTTGCTCAGCTTCAAAACCAGCTTCTCTCATAGCTTCATCTGCACTATCAGTGCCTGGTTCTTCTTCTTCTTCTACTGCTGCTGAGCTTCCAGAATCACTTTTAGTTTCAGCTTCATTCTCCTTTTGAGATGATTGTTCTTCTGAATAGGTATGAGCTGATTCATCAATTTCAGACACATGGTCTTCTTCAGAGGTTGACTCTTTTTCTGCCTCAGATGCAGCTTCTTCTTCTACTTCATCAACCTGTCTAAGAAGATCAAAGTAATCTCTAATAGGATCAGTCAGTGGAACAGGAGTATACCTGTTGGGATAGTCAGTCTCAGTGTTGAGCAACACTAATGCTCTGTACTGCAGAGAAGGTGACTCATCCAACTGACTGTTCTGAAACATCCGGAGTTGATCAGCTTCAAGTACTTCATTTAACACCAGCTGCAAGAATCTTGGATACAGGCAGAAGTTCTCCATTTTTGCCTGATTCTTCAAGATCTCAGCCATGATCAACTTGCCGAAGTTAATTCTGGTGCCTGTAGCCACTGCATATCCTATCACCTTGTTGAATTGAGTGATCCCATGGAATCCACCTGTCTTTGGTGCAAAAGCATGAGACAAGATGTTGAAGAATAGGTTCCACTCCTTTGGTAGGTGATTTTTGTAAATCTTCTTTGGAAGATTTGAATTGATCCTAGTGCAGTGGAGAAACATGAAGAAGTTGTTCAATACTTCTAGTGAAGGATCATCTTCAAAATCTTCAGAAGGCAGATGTAGTGCTCTATTAATGTCATTTTCAGTGATTTGCACTCTTTGCTTCTTAATTTTGCAGGTGAAGGCCAAGATTCCATCTTCAGACGTGTCCATAGCAGACCTGTATACCTGCCTTAGAAGATTTCTATTCAAAGGAACAGAAGTTGTTAGTGCATACCGGACTATTGAATTTTCATTTAAAAACCTAGCCCAGTAACCTAACTCTCCTGCTCCAGTCCAATCATCTACTAAAATGGACAAATAATTAATCTTTTTAATCTCAAAATGACTCCCCATTTAATTACAAATGAAAAGTGATTTTTACTAATTAAAAGTACTAATTAAAATCGAATTATTTTAGTAAATAATGAACTAAACCCTAATTATAAAATTACTAGGATTGACTTGAAATTAATATATGATTAATTCCTAGTAATTCTATGCACACTTTTGATTTTATTAAAAAAAAATTAATCGAATATAACAATATAAAATAGTGACCAAACTGTTCAAAATTTTGATAATATGTGATTTTTAAAACCCTAACCAAATCGAGCGAAACCTATTGCAAATGTCAGGTGAGTCCAAGGTAGTCACAAAACTAATTTTAGTTTTAAAAATGGACAAGAATTGGTCAAGATGTGATTGATTAAAAACTAGATCTGAGAAATGTTCGAGTTGCGCCTATGCTGTATGTAACAGTGTATGTAAGAAAAAGACAACAATTTTAACATTAATTAGCTATTTATAGGCGCAGCTTAGAAACAAAGAAAAAATTGTTTAAGTGCTGAGTGGCGCTTGCACAGTGGTTACACTGTGTAGGCGCCACTTAACCTACTGGCGCCACTTAGAATGGAAAATTTTGCTAAGTAAAGGTGAGTGGCGCCTTTACAGTGGTTACACTGTATTGGCGCCACTTAGAATTAAAAACTAACTTAGCCAATTTTCTCATATAAATACTTGTGTTACGCCTATACAGTGAATGCACTGTATTGGCGCCACTCAACACTTGAGGCGCCACTTGATGTTTTTCAATAAAAATTCTAAGTACTAGAGAATGAGTTGCGCTTATACAATGAGTGTGCTGTATAGGCGCCACTCAGTACTTTGACAGTTTTTCAAGAGGTTCCAAATTTTGTTACTAATTAACAATAATATTCATGAATAATTCGAATAATTAATCAATTAGTAATTAATTACTCACAAATATTATTTTCACAAAATATTCATAAATAACAATAATAACATTAATTGTTAAAATTATTATTATAAATAAATTATGCTTCTATTTATTTTACTTTTATTTTAAATAAGAGAATAAATATAAATATTCATTCTTTTTATTTAAGATAATTTCAAATAATATTTAAATAAATAAGTGCCAAGAATTTATTATTTAAATACAAGCACTTAGATATTTTCTAAGATCAAAAATCAAATAAATACCAGATTAATAAATTAAACAGGCATGCACAAGGTATTTAACTAAATTTTAATCTTTAACAGTTGAAAAATAATTTTTGGTAGATAAATTTACAAGTCCTGAAAATATTGAAATTAATCAACTAGTGAATTTATCAGCTTCAAATTGCAGTTTTTGATTACTAACTTGTTAGTCAGAAGAATTTAACATCCCAAGTTCACAAACCAGTCTAGTGAAAGTGATTTCATCTAGTGGTTTAGTGAAGATGTCTGTAATTTATTGCTCCTAGGTACAAAATGTAACTCTACAGTACCATTCATGACATGCTCTCGAATGAAATGATACTTGATATCAATGTGCTTGGTCCTTAAATGTTGAACAGGATTGTTTGTTATGGCTATGGCACTTGTGTTGTCACAGAATATTGGAATTTTGCTCAGCAACAGTCCATAGTCCTGAAGTTGGTTCCTTATCCACAGAATTTGTGCACAGCAACTCCCAGCAGCAACATACTCAGCTTCAGCTGTCGACATTGCAACTGAGTGCTGTTTCTTGCTGTACCAGGACACCAACCTTCTACCAAGGAATTGACAACTCCCTGATGTACTCTTTCTATCAATCCTACACCCTGCATAATCAGAATCTGTATAGCCAATAAGGTCAAAACCTGTATCTTTAGGGTACCAAATTCCAAGATTCAGACTTCCCTTAAGATACTTAAAAATCCATTTAACAGCTATAAGATGTGATTCTTTAGGATCTGATTGGAACCTAGCACACAAGCATGTAGAGAACATTATATCTGGTCTACTTGCAGTAAGGTAAAGTAAAGAGCCGATCATACCTCTGTAGCTTGTGATGTCTACCCTTTTACCAGGCTCATCTTTATCAAGCTTAGTGGCAGTTGCCATTGGGGTTTTGGCTGTTGATGCATCTTCAAGGCCATATTTCTTCAATAATTATTTGATGTACTTGGTCTGGCAAATGAAGATTCCATCTTTCCTTTGACTTACTTGGAGTCCAAGGAAATAGTTCAGCTCTCCCATCATGCTCATTTCATACCTACTCTGCATTAGCTTAGCAAATCTACTACACAACTGATCGTTAGTAGAACCAAATATAATGTCATCCACATATACCTGTACTAATATCATGTCATTTTTATGCATTTTATGAAACAGAGTCTTATCTATGACACCTCTAGTGAAACCATTTTCAAGTATGAATATAGATAGAGTGTCATACCATGTCCGAGGTGCCTGTTTTAAGCCATAGAGTGCCTTGAAGAGAAAGTATACAAAATCTGCAAATTCTGGATCTTCAAACCCTGGGGGTTGTTCCAGATACACTTCTTCCTCAAGCTCTCCATTCAGGAATGCACTCTTCACATCCATTTGATATACTTTGAAATTGGAGTGTGCTGCGAATGCCAGAAACATCCTGATAGCTTCAAGTCTTGCCACTGGTGCATATGTTTCATCATAATCTATTCCTTCTTCTTGAGAATAACCTTTAGCAACCAGTCTGGCTTTGTTCCTCGTGACTATGCCATCTTCATCCAGCTTGTTTCTGAATACCCACTTTGTGCCAATTACAGACTTGTTCTTTGGCCTAGGTACCAGCTTCCAGACTTTTTGTCTTTTGAATTGATTGAGTTCTTCTTGCATAGCAACGACCCAATCTGGATCTTCTAGTGCTTCTTCTACTTTCTTTGGTTCTATTTTAGAGAGAAAACCAGAGAATAAACATTCATTTTGGGAAGCACGTCTAGTTTGAACTCCAGCATCTGGATCTCCTAGAATCAACTCAAAGGGGTGATCTCTACTCCACACCCTATGTCTAGGAAGATTTGCCCTAGATGATTCAGCCTGATTTTCATTATTATGCTGGGTCCTGTTTGTAGATCCTTTAGTTGCTCCCCCTGAGCTGCTACTTAGTTGAGAATGAGATTCTCTGCCACTACTAGTAGTTTCTGTGAATCTTCCACTGTTTCCACTACTAGGGTCAGAATCATCATTGTTGATATTCTCATTTTGTACTTGATTTCCTGTTGCAGTTTCAGGTTCTACTTCACCTTTATCTGAGTTTAAGTTTTCAAACTGCAGACTTTCAGTGTCGTCTGTTCTTTGTAGACTTGGGAGCTTGAGATCATCGAAAGTTACATTCATGCTTTCAATGACCTTTTTATGTTCAATCACATAAACCCTGTACGCTTTAGATTCTAGAGAGTAGCCAAGAAATATGCCTTCATGAGCCTTGGATTCGAATTTCCCTAGATGCTCATCATCTTTCAATACAAAGCACTTTGCTCCAAACACATGAAAGTATTTCAGTGTTGGTTTCTTGTTTGCCATTATCTCGTACGGAGTCTTGTCATGTTCTTTGTTGATCAGGGTACGATTCTGAGTGTAGCAAGCTGTGTTGACTGCTTCAGCCCAAAAGTATAGAGGCAACTTTGCTTCATTCAGCATTGTCCTTGCTGCTTCAACCAAAGTCCTATTCTTCCTCTCTACCACTCCATTTTGTTGTGGAGTTCTGGGCGCTGAGAATTGTCTTGATATTCCTTTTTCCACACAGAATTCATTCAGGATTGCATTTCTGAATTCTGTTCCATTGTCCGACCTTATTTTCCTGACAGGCAGACCAGCTTCCAACTCAATTTTCTTTAAGTGATTAATGATTGTTTGAGGGGCTTCATCTTTTGCGGCTAGAAACAACACCCACGTGTACTTGGAGTAGTCATCAACAATTACAAGTGCATATCTCTTCCTTGACATAGACATGACGTTGACTGGACCAAATAAATCCATATGCATTAGTTGCAGTGGTTCAGTAATGTCGTTTGAGTCCTTGCTTCGGTGAGATGCTTTCTTTGACTTCCCCTTTTCATATGCTTCGCATAACCCTTCTTGACAGAATTCCATCTCGGGCAAACCTCTAACCAATTCCCTCTTTACTAAAGAGTTCATTGATTTGAAGTTGAGGTGTGAGAGTTTCTTGTGCCACAACCAACTATCCTATGTAGAAGCTTTGCTGTAAAAACATTGAACTTCGCCTTTGCTTACAGAGAATAAATCGGCTATAAAGAGATTCCCCTTTCTCACTCCCTGAAGAGCAAGCTTCGAATTCTTCCTGCTTTGGATAGCACATCTTTCTTTCTCAAAAGTTACCTTGTATCCCTTGTCAGTGAACTGACTGATACTCAGAAGGTTGTGCTTTAATCCGTCCACAAGAGAGATGTTTTCAATGATAACATTCCCGATTTCCAGATTGCCATATCCCGTTATGAATCCCTTGCTGTTATCTCCAAAGGTCACTATCGAGCCAGCTTTTTCCATCACATCTGTTAGCAGGGCTTTGTCTCCAGTCATGTGCCTAAAACATCCACTGTCAAGTATCCACATGACACATTTGTTCTTTGCTGTACCCTGCATCCACAGATTGATTACTTTTTCTTTGGTACCCAAATTTGATTGGGTCCAAGAGGCTTAGATAAAGAGACAGTTTTAGCTACAGAAATTTTATGGTCCTTGTCTTTCTCGTTGACTGCATCCTTGCCCTTTGGTTTAGCCTTGACAGGAGTGTCTTTAGGCTTAGGGACAGGGGTTTCCTTCCTAACTTTAGGAGGACTGACAGTCTTTGCCCTAACATGCTTTCTAGTCATGTTCACATCTGTATTCATGCAAGTACTTGATGAAGAATTCATTAAGTTTATGTATGCAGACATGATATTGAAAGCACATGGCATGCATCCTACTTTACCGCATGGTTGATAAGGAATAGACAAGGCAGGCATAGCAGGCATACTAGGAGTTTCTGTTTTAACTACTTTTATCTTATTGCATGCATGCGTAAGATGACTAGTAGAATTGTAATTATTACAAACTTTTCTAGCATTGTTAGTACCTACCTTACCATTTCTGTTTGCTTTCTTGATTTCATTTTTGTTGCCTATTTCAATTTTAATCTGTTTCTTCAGTTCTTCAATCTTAACAGATTTCTTAGGCAAGATCTTCTTATCTATAACCTTTTCCTTTTTCTCCTCAGCAAGGAGTTCTTCTTTCATTAAGAGTTCATCTTCATTAAGGGGTTCTATGACGAACTTCTTATAAAGGGGCTTAGCTACATCCTTCAATACATGTGGAATATCTTGCTTCATAGGACTTTCCTCAGCAATAGATTCTACATGCATTTTTCCAGCTTTCTTATCATAGTCAAAACCTATTCCTGTTTTCTGACCTATGACTTGTTTGTCTATAGCCTCCTTTACAAGATTCGCAGACTTCTTATAAGCTTGAAGTTTTAACTCTAGATCAGAAATTTTACTTCTTAGAGCTGCTTCTACTTCCTGGTTGCATCTATCTCTATTCTGAAGGTATTCTATCTTCTGTTTCAGATCTTCTATATTAACACATGCAAGCTCTAGTTCTTCATTTTTAGCTTCTAGCATTTTATTCTTAAGAACTAGTTTAACATTTTCTTCTTCAGAAGCTAGCATGCTTGTGTGAATATTAAACATTTCTATGCTCAGATCTTCCATAGTTTTCTTATACTCAGAATTAGACATTTCAACAGAAGAAAGAAATGATACCTTGGATGATTGAGGTGATGCCTCTGAAGAGTCTGCCATTAATGCAAGATTTCCATAAGCCTCCTCTTCATCATTATCTGAATCATCCCAGCTCTTTCCCTCAGCTATATAAGCTCTTCCTTGATGTTTCTTCACTAGCGCATCATACTTCTGCTTTAGTTCCTCATAGGACTCCTTTCTTTGTTTTGGCTTCCGGCATTCTGTTGCAAAATGACCGGGTTCTCCACAATTGTAGCACTTGAACTTACTTCTGTCTACCATTCCTGTCTTATAGCCTCCTTTGCTGTAAGACCCTGAAGACGAATTACCTCGGTTATTGTTTTTGTCCCTGGAACCACTATAACTTGAGTTACTTTTAAATTTGTACTTAGGGTTCCTCCTAAACGTAAGGTTCTTGAACTTTCCTGCCATGTAGGCCATTGTTTTGTTTTCCAGTTGTTCAAGTTCTTCTAGTGAATAGAAGTCGTCTTCATCACCCGGTTGATTAGATTCTGATAATTCAGCTTCTAAGATTTCTTCTTTCTCAACTGCAGGTGCTTCTTTGTTGGTCTCCTTGACAGCAATATCACTGGCTACAAGAGCTGTTGTCTTCAACAGTGCTGTATTCTTACTGTCCACTGTACCTAAGCCGTAAATGATTTGTCTCTGCTCTTGCTCCATCTCATGAGTCTTGAGCTTTCCATATTGCATTTCGATGGACATATCATTTATATCACTTCTCTCTCTAATGGCAGAGATTTTGTGCTCTAGGTGTGCTGGCAGCGTCAACATGAATTTTCTGTTGATTTTCCTACGTGAGTAGGCATTCCTATGTAGTGACAAGTCATTTAACAATTTATTGTATCTCTCAAAAACTTGAGTGATACTCTCTCCTGGTAGTGACTTGAATGCTTCATACTGGGAGGTAAGAATATCCAGCCTGTTCTCCTTCACTTCTGCCGTACCCTCCATTAGCAGATTTATTATATCCCACATCTGTTTGGCACTGATGCAATTTATCACCTGATTTAACATTGTTGTGTCCAGTGAATCCATCAATATGCATTGTAGATGATTGTCCCATGCAACTCTCTCTTTGTCAGTATCAATAAACTCTGAAGGTTCCTTTGGGGTAAATCCTTGAGGAATCCGTTCGCCGTCTTCTGAGACTGTTTCCGGTGTAAGCTTCTGAGGTACATAGGGGCCATTTTCTAGAATTCCCAAGTATTGAGAATTACAAGTTTTAATAAAAATGGTCATCTTCTTTTTCCACAAAATGTATTCATTTTTGTCAAATGTGGGAATTTTAATACTGCTGAGCTTTTGGGTACTCATGGTTGTTAAGAATTTTAAATCTTAAGAAATAATTAATTTCTCAAAAATTAAAATCAATTCAAATAAAAATTAAATATTGAGAAATTTAATTTTAATTCGAATTCTTGATGATTGATAGTCTTTTAAAAATTAGTGAATTAAAATCTTTAAAAAAAATTCGAAATTGAATTTTCTTTTAAAAATAAAAGAAAATTCAAGATAAATTTTTCTAGATCTAAAAATACACTTTTTAGAAAAACTATTTTTGGATCTTGATTTATAACTTCAATCAACAAGCTCTGATACCAATTGTTAGGTCCAAAATCATCATAGAAGGGGGGGGGGTTGAATATGATATGGTAGATTTTTAGCTTTTTAATGCGGAAGTGTTTGTGTTTTAGAAGATATGAACTTGGCAGTAACAAAACACAAAGTTGGGAAATAACAAGTTATTATTAAATCCCTGTGGTGCTACAAATCTAATCAAATGATTAGCTGCAGTGGGTTCAAAACAATATTACAACAAAAACAGTTGGGAGAAATAAATATCTGGCTTTAATGGAGCTTCCCGGCTGTGTGTATTGAATGCCTGAAGATGATAACCGATTAAATCAATTGATTTGAACCCATATATATTTGTAGACTTGATTGGAAATTTTCCCACAATGCTTAAGTCCTTAGTGGCGCCTGTGAGGTGTGTTGCGCCTTGTATATGTGAGTTGCGCCTATATAGTGGTTACCCTGTATAGGCGCCACTCATTTCTTAGAATTTTCACTGCATGTTGCGCCTCGAATGTGAGTTGCGCCTATTCAGTTGTTGCACTGTGTAGGCGCCACTCACAAACTGTCTTGACTTAGTAACTTTGGAGCAGCTGAGTTGCGCCTGAGAGGTGTGTTGCGCCTGTACAGTGTCTTCCCTGTACAGACGCCACTCGTGCCTTAGAGAAACTGTGCCTTGAGATGTATGTGGCGCCTGCACTCTATACACACTGTATAGGTGCCACACACATACTTAAACTTTGAATTGCACCTTCAAGACTTATGTTGCGCCTCTCCATTGCTTCAAGAGTAATAAAGCACCAATCGTAGTAAAACCTGCCTTAGCATTTTTCTTGACTTCTCGAAGTAATTACCACTTGGATTTCACTTTTCTGGCTTGGCTTGATCAACTGATTTTCTTCTGATTAATCAAGATAATTCTCTTCTTGTTGTGCTGACGCTTAGTGCACTGGTCTGGTTCACAAATGACTAACACTGAATGAATTCCCTTAATCTCTATTCTGTTTCAGCTGATTGACCCTGGACTGTTGCATTGCTTCTGATCACTGAAACCCTTTGACATTTATACATGAACCATTACTCTGTCTTTAGTATGAAATCTTCTGAACTCTTATTTGTCACTGAGGCATGAACATGTTAATGAACTTCTCTCGCTGACGTTCAGCAATTCTTTCATCTTGAATGCTCAGCAATGATGTATGTATAATCTCTTGTGTATGTCCTTCTGGATTCCTGTGCTGCATATTAGTATTATTTATCTGTCTCTGTTTCTTGGTTGAGTTATCGTTATCACTATTACATAATACGTTAATTATGCTTTACACATAAACCCTACCATATAGCTTCAGTCCATTTAACAACTTCTGAAATCTGCTATAAGTGTCATTGATAGATTCTCCACTCTTGAAATGAAATGATTCATATTTTTGAATCAAGAGTTGCATCTTGTTTTTCCTTACTTGCTCAGTTCCTTCACACAGAGTTTGAAGAGTGTCCCATACATCTTTTGATGAAGTACAATTTATCACATTATCAAACATATCTTTATCTAGACCATTAAACAGAATGTTCATGGCCTTCTTGTCTTTGAGTACTTCTTTTTCATCCTCTTCAGTGAACTCAGAGATGAGTTTTGGAACATGTTTGTCAAGTGCAGGAGTTCCATCAGGATTTACACCTGTGACTAGCTTCATAGGAATATGATGACCTTTCTCTATGCAATGAACATATGACGGGTCCAGAGAAAGTAGATGCAGATGCATTTTAACCTTCCATGGAAAATATTCATCTTTCTCTAAAACTGGAATCTTCACACCTGAATCTTTTTGTCCCATATTGACTGTTCTTGATCTTTAAACTTTCTGTATGTTGAAAGTCTGCTTTGATACCAATTGTTATTCCTTTAGAACAATGTCAATGTTTGTAGAAGGGGGGTTGAATACAAATATTAAAACTTTTTACTTGTTCTAATATTTGTTCTTGATGTTTGAGAGTTAGAGAGAATATGTTCAAACAAATTAAGATTGAAAAATAAACTGAACAAAGAGATTTAAAATTACTGATGGATTGGTTTATCCATCAGTGTATATTTTTGCTCAATGTTCCTAGGTTAAAAAAAACCTAGATGCGTTTTTACAAGATTAGAAAACAAATCAACTGTTCTTACAAATGTGCTATCAAGCTAGAACAGTTGATTAAGAAATATTTTCTAACTTGTCTGTTTTCTAATAATGCTGCTACACTTATTTATATACCACAGGTGTGCTTTTTACAATTCCTATTCTAGGATTGTTTCTATCTACCTTTATTTTTACCTTTTTCCTTTTTGAGGAATACAGGCTTCAAAGACAGCTTCTGATTGAGTCTTCACAGCCGCCCTAGACTGTCTTTCATAGGTGTGCTTTTGTTCTCTGGATTTTCAACAGATAGTCTTTCTGTGTTGTCACAATCAATTGATAATTTGCTGTTAAGCATATCAATTGATCCATCCTTTAATCCATCAACTGATGTTCTTCTTCGATTGATCTTTATATCCATCGATTGATAAAAGATGACTTATCGATTGATAGATGTTATCAATCGATATATCAATCGATGGGTCTTCACATCAGTTGACGGTCTTCAATGCTTGACTTGGCTTCTTCGATTGATCTCTCATCCATCGATGCTTCAATATCAATTGATCATCTTTCACTTGTGTAATTTTCTGTCTTCACATAATTACAATTTGACAATTTAATTTACACATCAATTGATGATCTATATCAATCAACTCCAACATCAATTGATGAATAAAATATCAATTGATTTACACTGTATCGATTGAAATAGACTAAGTACACCTATGCTAAAATCCAAATTATCAGTTGATTCATATAAACACTTCAACTGATAAATGGTTTCCTGATCAATTGATATTTATAACTTTCATATCAATTGATCAGTTACATCAAATAAAATTTCTACGATTCTAAGATTAATGTTATCATCAAATTACATGTAGATTCCTAACATTTTTATTCTTTCTAGGAATTGTGAATATACTTGTGTGATATAAACAAGTGTGGTAGCATTGTTAGAAAATACATAAAAATTAGACAACATCTTTGAATCAACTGTTCAGTTGTTGAGCACTCTGTAAGAGCAGTTGATTCATTTTCTAACTTTATAAAAATGCAGCTAGGTTTCTTTTAACCTAGGAACATTGAGCAAAAATATACACTGATGGAAAAACCAATCCATTAGTAATTTTAAATCTCTTTGTTCAGTTTATTTTTAATCTTAATTTGTTCGAACATATTCTCTCTAATTCTCCAACATCAAGAACAAATATTGAATCAAGCAAAAAGTTTTAATATTTATATTCAACCCCCCTTCTACAAATATTGGCATTGTTCTAGAGGAATAACATGAAGGCTGTTGCACCTTCTAACAGTTCAATAGAGTATGTGGTTCCAGAAGTTGGACATACTTCTGACAAATAAGAAGATGATGAGTTCTACTCGCTGGAAGAACTAGATCAGTTGGAAGATGAATCTCTAGCTATGGTTGCTAGGAAGTTTGGAAATATGAAATTCAGAAGAAACTCCTCCTATAGAGTTAAGCCTAATTTTGGAAGATTCCAAAAAGGAGGTTCTTCGACAGCGGTATCAAAAAACGACTACAAGACCGGCTTAATTGATAGAAGTAAGTTTCGTTGCTTCAACTGCAATGACCTACGCCACTTCACAACTGAGTGCAAGAAGCCTAAGCAAGGGAAAAAGAGAGAGTCTTACGAAGAACTCAAAGAGAAGTATAATGCGCTCGTGAAAAAGCATTAAGGAAAGTCCTATCTAGCAGAGGGCAGAAGCTGGGATGACTCAGATAATGATGATGAGGAAGAGCTGGGAAATCTTGCTCTTATGGCTTCATCTGACGAATCACTATCTCCCACCCGTCAAAGAGGAATAAAGGTAAATCCTTCTTGCCCTAAGATGTTTGCTATGCTAGGAAAAGAACTAGATGGCGAAAGAGATAAGGTTAAGAAACTTAGACTCAAAATCAAAGATTTAGTTGATGAGACTGAAGTTCTTAAACAGTTAAAAAGAAATCATGACCGGTTGACTGTCAAGTTGACTTAGGACTTAGTTGTTCAAGTCAGTAAAGTCAGTTGTTATGCTAAAACTGAAACCAATCTCAGAAACCAGATAGAGGAAGAAAAGAAAAAGTGTCTTGCATATAAGAATTCCTCGTATATTGTAAAGAACCTAGTTGACCAACAAGAAATAAGTCATAAAGTTGGAATAGGCTTCGAGTACAATAAATCTGTAGGAAAGCCAAGCAACATAACCCCTTTCAGAAAAAGTTCTGAAGAAATGGGTATCCTACATGTTGTTAAAGACACACTGAAACCTCTCTTTATAACACCGATAGCTGAACCCATCATTGAGAGCTCCATACTGATTGCATATGAAATACAGTTAGAGGATCTCGAGGAAGAAAAGAAGAGAGGAGAATAGGTTAAGGACATAAAAGGAGTTAATGTCCAGAAAGAGAAGAGTGCACCTGAGACACCAGTGAAAGATGTGGGAACTTCTAAGTCGCCCAATCCTGGTATAGGTGCAAAAGTCTTAAAGAAAAAAATAAAAAGACCTAACACGTTTGTTAACAGTAGGGATAGAAAAAACAAATTTCATTCTACTGAAAACTTCAAATCTGCTGATAAAATTGAAGTAGAATCTGTTAATCCACCTACTGTGTTGAATAACACGCCTACTATTGATGCTTTCCATAAACCTTGTGGAATATTAAATTGTATGTTATGTGCTTTTAATGCTATGACTGCTTACTTTAAACGCATGATAGCTAAGAAAGATAACATGACACCTAGACAACACATCAATAATAAATTCACCAAATCCAAGATTGCGACTCCTTCACCAGAGAAGAACGAATCATATATTCCTAAGTCTAAACAGAAAGTTGTTAAGACTGTTTTTAGGAAGGTAGGAACAGTCAAGGAAGATAATGATGTTATTCGAAAAGGATCTGTTGTCAAATCTGACAAAGGTCAATTCTTTAAGTATGCCGGGCCCAATCAATTTTGGGCTCCGAAGACGAATTAATCCGTTTGATATTTGTAGGGAGTTAAACAGGTAAACCGAGTTATATGGATCCTGGACAGCGGATCTTCAAGGCATATGACCGGAGATAGAGCTCTGCTATCAGACGTGGTTGAAAGAGCTGGCCCAATCGTCACCTTTGGAGATAACAGCAAAGGAATGACTACGGGTAGGTGAATGGGATTATTTCTTCGACACTTTAGCCAAAGTCTTTGCGCCAATAATGAAAATCAACTTCCACAACATATCAACACTACTGCAAGTGATTGGATATTCTATAGCCCACAATAGGAGGATCAATTTTGGGAAACTAATCTTGACAGAGATAATCAGAAAGATGGGCACTACTTAAAGCAGAAGACTGGACGTAGATCAAAAAGTAGCTTGATTTTATCCTAGATTTCGAATGCTCTTGATGAATTCTGTTTTAACAGAAGAGGATAAAGCTAGATTTGCAAACAGCCCAGTGGAAGAGTCCCCTTCAACACAGAAAAATTTGTTCACAAGGCTAAGCAACAAGAAAAAGTTCGAAGGGGTAGCCATTCATGTAACAGAATATATGGATGGCCTTTTCAATATAATAGCCAATCCAGCACAGGCTCAACCGCATCAGCATGAGCCAAAACCAGTGTAAATGGAATCAGAAAGTTCTGCGCAGCTACTACTTGGAGCTGCTCATTATGCAGAACAGGAAGCACAAGAACAACATGTAATTTTATACTCCTTAGCTTCTAATTTCCTACCTATAAATATAAGTAATAATACTTTAGATTTATCTATGGCAGACTATGATTGTGGTCTTACACTTCAGGACTTCGGCTATGAACCTAACAACACACAGGTTCAACCCCAAGCTGAGTTAGTACCTCAAACAGTTTCTCCTTCATCAACTTCATTAAGTCTAATCAGAAAAAGGAAGAAACTTATAAGAAATGTTAGAGGTAGAGGTGTCACAGTGAGTGAACTCACAGCTCTGTCTCCACCATAAAAAAGGTCCAAAATTCAACCTGAGACAACTGCAGACTCATCTCTTTCCTCTCAATGGAAAATGGACTTTGAAACGGCCATCCAAGATTCTCTAGATACACTCGATCAAATGGGTGATTCTATTCGCCGTTCAGCCGCGGTAATAGATGTTGTAGAGTCCAGCACGCTGCTAGCACTCACACTAGCAGGACCACCACTTGCAGAAACACAATCAAATGAGGGCACAAATTTTGAAGAAATTTTTTTCCAAACAAACTTGTCGGATGCCACATTTATAGTGGACCAAGACATTTTTGATGCAGTGCAGCATCTTGAGCCGTTACAGGTAATAAGGGGCACCACAGACTCTAATGAGCCACTCACTACATTGTCTAAGGTGGTGACTCCCCTGGATTTCTTACATCCCGTTCTTTTAAAAGAAGGTCTCGAATCCATTGGTGGATTTGAGAGGCAACCACTCTTTAGAGGGAATTGGGACTCCATTCACGGAGTAGCTACGTCAGTAGCGGAGCCACTTCAAGTTCAACTTATTGAGGACGCGCCTTCATAGACATCAGAAGAGCATTTTGACTCTTCAAAAGCTATTATAGTATATGCAGGTACATCATCGGAATCTGGAAAGGAGCTAAACACTAGTGATGTGAGGCAAACATAGTGTGAAACACATGCACCGAGTGATAGTCAGTTAAACAGGAGTGCAAGTGAGATGAGTGCACACACACAGTGAACTACTATAAAAAATGGAAGCTCTCCAAAAGGAAATGCAGATTGCCCAAGCTGAGTTGGTAAAGGTTAAAGCACAAGCAGAAGAGAATGTTAGGAATATATTAATTTGATGATATACAAAATACTAGAACAGGATTTAGCACAGTCTATCTGCAAGAATCAATCAACGGATATCTATCTGCAACAAGCAATCGACTGATAAATATCGATCGATAAGTCATCGACTGATAAAGCCAATCGAGAAGTCATCGATCGAGAAGTCATCAACTGATATTAATCAATCGAGAACTCAAGTCATCAACTAATATTTATCAATCGAGAACTCAAGTTATCAACTGATATTTATCAATCGAGAACTCAAGTCATCAACTGATATTTCCTGATCCAGAACTCATCAACGGATATATACTCATCAACGGATATTCATTGATCGAGAAGTCATCAATGGATATTTACCAATCGAGAAGTCTCACAAGTACTCGATTGATTAGCTCAAAGGAGATGAGTATTCGGTTGATTCAAATAGCTAGTTTCAAGGAAAGTCTTCGAAGATCAAAACAAATATATTGCAGATATGCTATGGGAAGGAAAGCGAAAATTAAGGAAGCTGTCGGTCAGAGTTTACTCTAATAGAGAATGTTCTATCAGAGATTATCAACCGACAGAGTTTAACAGAAAAGGAAGCTAACAACTAATAATTAGGGATTTTATTCCAATTATAATTTTACTTTCTGTTATTAGTTGATAGACAGCTCTCTATATAAACTCTATGTAACCTAATTGTAAATATGTGGAAGTCGAAGCATAATTGTCTGAGTGATATTTTATGAGAGCATAGAGATAGAGAGAGTTGTTGTGATAAACACAGAGAAACTGCTAGGGTTTGTGTACATCCTAGGAGAGTTTTGTATTTACAAATCAATAATACAAACAGTACTTATTCATATCTTTGTGTTTGAGCTTTGTTCTTAATTTGATTTTAAATCAGGCAAAAAAGACACACAAGTATTCAACCCCCCCTTCTACTTGTGCAACTGGGAAAACAATTGGTATCAGAGCCTAAAGTTTAAAATCGATCAAAGATGTCTGGAAACAAAGATGACAATTCTAAGATTCCTATGCTTAAGAGAAACGAGTACACCCACTGGAGGGTTAAGATGCTGTACCATCTGGAAGCTACATACCCTGATTATCTTGACAAGATTCATGTAGGACCATATGTGCCCTTCAAGATTGTGCCTCAAATCAATGAAGAAGGTAAAATTACTGAAGAACATCTCATTGAAAGACCAAAGGCTGAATGGACAAAAGAGGATAAGGAGAATGTCCTTAAGGAGGCTAAAGTCAAAAACATTCTCTTTAACAGTTTGGATTCCGTTCTTACAAACTGTTTCATATCATGCACCACTGCTAAAGAGATGTGGACAAAACTTGAAGTGCACTATCAAGGAACTAAAGATGTCAAGAAAAATGCAAGGTCTTTACTAATTCAAGAGTATGAGTACTTTGAAGCTAAATCTGGAGAATCTATTACTGAGATGTATGATATATTTACAAAACTCCTGAATGAGATGGATATGCTTGGTAAGGTTTATGATTCTGAAGACACAAACACCAAGTTTCTGAGAGCACTTCCTGAAGAGTGGGACAACAAGACAACAACCATAAGAGAAGCTAGAGATTTGGATGAACTAACTCTAGAAGAATTGTATGGCAGACTCAAGACATATGATTTAGAGATGCAACAGAGGAAGAATAAGAAGTCTGTGAAAATAAAATCTGTGGCACTCTTAATGGAGTCTGAGAAAGAACAACAGGAACAACCCACAGAAGCTAGAATCAAGGATTCAAGGAAGAAGGGTAAAGCTGTTGTGGAGTCAGAGTCTACTGACACAGACTCTGATTCTGATGAAGATTTTGATCTAAGTCAAATGATGGCTATGTTTGCTAAAAATTTTAAGAGAATGAAATTTAACAAAAGAACTGGCAAATTTAGCAATAGGCCGTCATTCAAGAAGGAAGATGAGAAGATTGAGAAGAGCAAGAGTACTATAATCAAACTTGACAAAGCAAAGGTCAAATGTTTCAACTGTGGAATATTGGGGCACTTTACCAGTGAATGCAGAAAGTCAAAAAGTCAAGGAAAAGGAAAAGCACTTCTCTCAACAGGAAAGGATTGGGCAGATTCAAGCTCAGAGGATGAAATTGATTATGAAAACCTAGCATTGATGGCTTCCTCCTCAAGAAAATCAGTATCACCCAAAGAACCTTCATCTCCCAAGACTAAGGTAACAATCTTCACTCCTAAATCCTTAAATAACTTAAACTCTGATGGTATGAAAATTGTGCAAGGTGAGATTATGAATTTAATAATAAACTGTAGGTCTCTCACTGATGAAAGTGAAACGTTAAGAGGAGAAAATTTAACCTTAACAAACAGGAATAACCACTTAGAGTCTGAGTTGGAATTAATGGAAAAATATAAAAAGGATTCTGAGAAGTGTAGGCACAACTACACTGAAGTCTTAAAAGCCTATGACTTTATTAAGAAAGAACTAGAAGAAGAAATGCTTAAGTTTAAAGTTTGGACAGACTCTGGTAGAAAAGTTCAAGAAATTCTCAATAATCAAAATGTGTGTCAAACTGCTGGTTTAGGCTATGACAAGAGTCAAGGCAATAGACCTATTGTTGAGAATGATAACAATGAAGAAGCTAGCCAAGTTAATAAGACGAAAGACAAAAGTATATTTGTTCATGTTAAGTTTGTGACCCCTAAAGAAAAATCTGAAACCACAAACTCATCTGTCAATAGTCCCCCTGTTGTTGACAAAAAGACAGATGAAACAGGAGCGAATAACTCTAAAAAAAATATTAATATAGGGTACTTGTCTAACTCGAAGTTAAAAGAAAGGCTAGAGAACTTATCAGAGTCTACCAAAACTAGGAGAAATAGGAATGGTAAGGAAGGTATTAATAAGGCAAACAATTACCAAAAGGATCCTAATGCTCCTAGAAAGAAGTGTTATAGATGTGGTAACCACAACCATTTAGCTATAGATTGTAAAACAAAAATTGAGATGAAATCAGAGTCTATCCCTTCTCAGACTCTGAAAAGTCACTACATACCACAGAAACCTTGTTATCACTGTGGTATCATATTTCATTCTATTTATATGTGTAGGGACTATCATGATTTGTATTACAATTTTTATGAGCTAAAATCTTCTATTGATAAAAGTTGGTATGACACTGTTAAGACTTCATCAGAGTCTAAAGCAACAAAAGGGACAGGTAAACCAAAGGTGAAAATTGTTAAGCCTGTTTCTCCTAAAGTTAGTAGAAAAGGATCCAAAACTGTTTGGGTCCTCAAAACATCTAACTAGTTGCTTTATGTATGCAGGGAACCGGGGTAAAGAAAGTAACCCTAATCCTGGACAGTGGATGCTCAAGACACATGACTGGAAAGAAATCCCTGCTTACAGACTTTGAGGAAATGGCTGGCCCTGAAGTATCCTTTGGAGATGGAAACAAAGGATAAACACTAGGATATGGCAAGATTGTACTTGGGAATGTCATCATTGAACAAGTAGCTCTAGTTGATGGCTTAAGGCACAATTTGATAAGCATAAGTCAACTTGGAGTTAAAGGTTACCATACTGGCTTTGACAACAAAGAGTGTCTTGTGACTCACAAAGAAACAGGCATTGTGGTTTTCAAAGGGCACAGACATGGTAATATTTATGAAGCCAGCTTAAAGGATTGCATACACAGTGAAGTCACATGTCTATATAGCAAGGCCTCAACTGAAGAAAGCTGAAAATGGCACAAGAAACTCTCACACATCAACTTCAAAACACTCAACAAGTTGGTTAAACAGAATCTTGTAAGAGGATTACCACAGGTTGATTTTGTGCAAGATGGACTTTGTGAAACATGTCAACTTGGAAAGCAAAGGAAATCATCCTTCAAGAGCAAGACAATTAACACCATTTCTGAACCCTTTTATTTATTGCATCTTGATTTATTTGGTCCAGTAAATGTTATGTCAATTAATAAAAAGAAATATACTCTTGTTATTGTAGATGATTTTACAAGATTCACATGGGTTTTCTTTCTACATTCAAAGGATATGAAGCTCCACAACACATAATAGACCATATCACTTTTCTGGAAAGAAAATCAAAGAAAACAGTTAGAGTTCTAAGGAGTGACAATGGTACTGAATTCAAGAATTCAATCATAGAGGACTACTGTGCATCAAAGGGAATTACTCAACAATTTTCTGCACCAGGAACTCCTCAACAAAATGGAGTTGTGGAGAGAAAGAATAGAACACTCATAGAAGTTGCCAGAACAATGTTGGCAGAGTCTAAGCTACCAATATATTTTTGGGCTGAGGCAGCCAATACAGAATGTTTCACTCAAAACTGCACTTTAATAAATATGCATGGAAAGACTCCCTATAAAATGATAAAGGACAAGAAGCCAAGTGTGAAACACTTTCACATATTTGGATGCAAGTGTTATGTACTGAAAGTACATCCTGAAAATCTAAGCAAATTTGAAGCCAAGGCAGATGAATCAATTTTTCTTGGATATGCATCAAACACAAAAGCATTCAGAGTGTTTAATCTCAGAACCAAAATTGTTAAAGAATCTATTCATGTTGCATTTGATGATAAAAAGTTTACAGGATTGCAGGATGAGTCAGAGTCTACTACACTGGAATTTGAAAATCTAAAAAGTTCTGAGATAAATGAAGAAGAAGAGGATGGAGACCCTCAAATAACTCCTGAACCAACACAGGAACCTGCACACTCTGAGGGGGAGCCAGAAAATTCAACTCCAAATAATTCAGAGTCTAACAGGTCAGGGTCAACCCAGACAGAGTCTAGACAGACAGAGTCTAGAAAGACAGAGTCTAACTCATCAGGGTCTGGATCAAGCAATTTCAGAGTCAAGAAATTTAGGGGGAGCCTCTTCATTTGAATTTCACTCAAATACAGAAGATGCAAATGACTTCGGGGGAGCTTCAAGTTCAAGAACCAATCTTCCACCAGCTAGAAAATGGACAAGGGATCACACTCTTGACTTAATAATTGGTGACCCTGAGAGTGTACAAACAAGAACAACCACTCAAAATGAATGTCTTTATAGCTTTTTTCCCTCAAAGAATGAACCCAAGAAAATTGAGGAAGCCTTGCAAGGCCCTGATTATTGCAATGCAAGAGGAATTGAATGAATTTGAGAGAAATAAAGTGTGGAAACTTGTACCAAGACCTAGAAATAGATCAGTTGTTGGTGCAAAATGGGTGTACAGAAATAAACTTGATGAGAATGGAACTGTAGTAAGAAACAAAGCAAGGCTAGTTGCAAAAGACACACAAGTATTCAACCCCCCCCCCCCCCCCTTTTACTTGTGCAACTGGGAAAACAGAGAAGTCTACATCTGCCTCTGTAATACAACAGTTGACAATAGTGCGAAAAGATGTTGATAATGTCAAATCATCCATACTTCTAAAAACTCAAGATATCCAGCACGTTCAAGGTCTCATTGTTGAGGATATGAAAGAAGTAAGATCATTAGAGCATAAAATTGTTGAAGTTGAGGAACGTTTGTCCCTGAGAATCAGTGAAAATGAAGAGATCTCAACCAAGCGATTCAGCAAGCTTGATGATAGTATGACATACTTGAATGAGGGCATGAAGCAGGTCTATATGACCATGAAGAAACTTATGACATCTTTTGAAGCCTCAAAATCTCAAGAGGATCCCTCAACTAAGGGGGAGAAAGCAAAGAAGAAAGTAGTAGCTGAAGATGAAGGGGCTACTGAAAAAGATAAAGGGAAAGCAAAGCTGTATTCTGAAGAACAATTTCAATCGTATGATCCAAAACCAGAAGAACAGTATTATGCTTAAGAATAATTCATTGATGACAGTGCTCATTATGAATCATACAATCCTGAGTACTGTAGAGCTGATGAAGAGACTGTCTTTGATGAAGAATTTTTATTTCCTAAAGAAAAAGAAACTGATCCAGCCTATAAAGAGGCAATGAAGAAACTAAAAGAAGACATCAAGGCAAGTCATGCTAAGACTGAAAAACTGAAGGCATTAGTCATGGAAAGATCTAAGGCTGAAAAAGAATCAAGCCTAGAAAAGCAAAATCTCTGGGCCATAGCAGTCAGAGAAAAGAAGAGAGATGTGCAGCTGAAAACTGGAAAGAAATGGGATAAAGCAAGAGAAATAATAAACAGACTTCATAAGGGTCCATTTGAAGACAAGCATCTTAA
Source organism: Oenanthe sinensis (assembly GCA_028671895.1). Classification (NCBI taxonomy): domain Eukaryota; kingdom Viridiplantae; phylum Streptophyta; class Magnoliopsida; order Apiales; family Apiaceae; genus Oenanthe; species Oenanthe sinensis. The sequence continues at coordinate 4,379,280 of CM053796.1, read as the reverse complement.
GACATTAATTGAGCGTCTAGAAAAATCAAATGACAACATTGAAAACTTCATGAAAGCTCTGAAAGAGGAAGTGGACTATATCACTATCTTAGTGGATCACATTCTTGAAGACTGACAGATATTAGTCTACACACATTGGAATGGTACATTCAGAATACCCTTGGAGTTTTTCAGACATAGAAGTTTATCAATGATATGGACTTTGTTGAATAAAGTGAAGAGAAGTTGAGAAGAGAATGAGCTGCTGAGAGACAGGCTCAAAGACTTCGCCAAAGCTGTTAGTCCTCAAATTCTAAATGACCCTCATGAAGTTAGATTCTTCTCAAACAAGCTATATCAGATCTTAAAGCTAGACGAGGAGTCATTAAAGGGCTACACAGTGAAATTCATGATAGAAGTTGAAAAGATGTTGAGGTCAAAAGGATTCAGGTCTCAAGCTAAATTGGACGCTGCACAGAAAATAAGAAGTTACTGCTTATAAAAAAAATCCCATCATACATCAGTCAAATCAAGAAAATAGACTCATATCAGCTATTTGATGTGGAAGAAGAAGCAGTAGATCCTGTTGAGCAGGAAGTATTGTTTCACCTAGCAAAGGCTGAACAAAGAAGGTTGTATGGAGAATCCACTACAATAAATCCATCAGTAACTGAAGAGGTACCAAGGACACCTGTGCATAAAGGTTCAAACATAGAATAAGGTAAAGTTGATACGTCTGAAGACTGAAGACTTAGATAGGACAAGATAGAAAATCATATAATATTTGTTCAGTGCTAAAGGAACATCTATCTTGTATTTATCTTTCAAAAAAATGAATCTGGAAAATTGTTAAATATAATACCAGAACTTTATTTATTATTTACAGTCTTTACATGTCTTAATTACTTTCTTTGTTGTTAGTTGAGTTATCCTCTAGGAATTTGTATGTTAAATGTTTAACAACAAATAGGGGGAGATTGGAAGACATATGACTAGGCCTATTTGTAATAATTAGATGATAACTCAACACAATAAGAAAAAGAAGTAAATAATAAGTACGATAACAGGAATCAAGACAAACAAAGTTAACTAGACACAAAGAATCCTAAAAGTCAGAAGTATTCCAAAGAAGCTCCTACTTATCACTGAAAGAAGTTCATTAAAATGTTCAAGGGTCGGTGAAAAATAAAGAAGTAGTGTTTTAAAAGTTTCAGTAGATTCAGAAGATTTCAAGTGCCTACAACAAAATGATTCCAAGAAAAGAAGATATTGAAGACAAAGCGAGAAGCAAGAACAAGATAAAAGATCACATCTATCAAAGTTAAAAGGTGAAGAATATTTATTTAGTATGACACAAATAAATCGGAAAGTACATTTGTGTGTCAACTAATTAAATAAATATTTATCACCTAGCTCAAGTGATTTTCAGACAGAAGACAGGAAGACTCAAGTCAAATCAACAAGGATAGTGCAGTGAAGAAACTAAATTAATTCTACTATCAAAAATTAATTAATAATTTAATTTAACTACTTAAATTAATTCACCTTGAATTAATTTAATTTATAAATTATTTTATTAATAATTTGTGGAATTAATTAAGTTAAAAGAAGATTTTATTTTACAATTTAAGAAAGTCTTGTTGCATTTAATTGAAATGATTTACCGAATTATTTCGGTAAGACGTTTTAAAAGTCTTACTGAATTAACTCGGTAAGACCTTTTGTAGAAAGTCTTACTGAATTATTTCGGTAAGACATTTTAAAAAAGTCTTACCAAGATAAAAATGGTAAGACATTTAAAAGTCTTACTGAGTTATTCCCAGTAAGACCTTTTCAAAAGTCTTACTGAAAAAACACTTGGCTCGGCAAGACTTTTCAAAAGTTTTATCCAGTTTTAAAAAAGTCTTACCGAGAATAGAAAGTCTTGCCCAACATATTTGAAAAGTCTTATAGGCTTAATTATAAAGTCTTTTGATTTTTTAAATAAGTTTTATTCAAAAATCTTGCTAGTTTTTTTCTCTATAAATATGAGAAGATTGTCTTCATTATTTCAAGATTGAAAAGATCAAAACATTCAAATTTTAGAAATTTGTATGCATTGTAATATTCACAGATTTCTGTGTAAGTTTGAAATATAATTGATTAAACCCAAACACTTCATGTCGAATTCGTTCTAGATTATTTTATCAGTTATATACTTTTCATCAGATAATTTTTGTAATACTTTTCAAGTTAAAAATTATATCTTTTACTTGAATAGTATTTCATTAAGACTAATATTTCGTGATTAATTAAAGTAAAATTTTATATCCAAAATTTCACGACAATTTATAGATATCGTATTCAACCCCCCTTCTACAATATCAGGGACCAACAAGAAGTATTTTTATCAGAGTTTATGTTAACAGAGTTTGCATTATTAGAGTTTGCATTTTCAGAGTTTATATTGTCAGAGTTTATATTTCTTTTATCAACTTTTATCACATATTTTTGTTTGACAGCATGATTAGAAAAGACAGGAGTTTTATTCAATTGATGCAACAGTTCATAATAATTGAAATACAAACTATGATATTCTTTGCATGTGTAAATTGAATGCCATAAACTATCACAGTGAAAACAGGGATTTTGTGGTCTATATCTAGTTTGTTTTCTAGCCTCTGAACTAGGTCTCTCAGGTTTCTTCTTTTTATTATGCTTGCAGTCAATAACAAGGTGATTTGAATTACCATAAGTAAAAAAGGTTTTTCTAGGAGCATCAGGGATATAGTTATAGTTATTCTCCTTAGAAATTTAGACTTTGTCATTTCTATTTCTTTTCACCTTTTTAGGTTTATTTTTATTTGTGACTGCCTTCAACTTTTCTTTAAGTTGCTTCTGTGAAAGTAATCTTATATTTACTGTTTTATTCTCTGACACACTATTTTCTTTACCTTTGTTATTATTAGAGCATTCTCCAGAGGTTTTCTTATTTTCATTATTAGATCTAACAAAATTCACAGGTTCAAGTGTCTCCTTATCAGATTCATAACCTAAGGCAGATGTCCAATTTTTGTTGGAGAGCATTTGTTGAACTTTCTTACCAGAGTTTGTCCAAACTCTGAAAGTCTCCTTTTCTTTAGCTATCTCAGATTTAAGTATTCAACTTGTATTTCTAACTGATTTTGCATGTGTATAGCATTCTCACAGTCTTTCTTAGTGCTAAGCATGTTTGAATTTTCAGTTTCAAGAAAGTCATTCCTAGCAGTCAGAGTTTGTATTTCAGATTTTAATCTTTCATTCTCAAGAAACTGTGATTTAAAGATAACTTATATTTCTAAGGAAAGATTTCAATTCATGGATATTTTCAGTATTAAAATTGAAGACAGAATTTGGTACCTTATCAGAGTTTTGGATGGGAGCATCAGTGTTTGCCATGAGAGAATAATTTGTTTCCTCTTCAGAGTCTGAGGAATCCATCCAATCTTTCTTTGATGTGATGAGTGCTTTCCCAGATTCTTTGCTTCTGCACTCAGTAGCAAAGTGTCCCATCTTGTTATAGTTGTAGCACTTGACTTTTGATTTGTCAATAGTTTTTTATTTGCTATCTCTATCTTCTCTTCTTCTGAATCTATCTTTCTTCTCTGATTCTCCTTGCTTCTTTTGACAGTTCCCTTGCTTTCTTTACTTCCTATATTTCATCTTCTTGAAGCCTTTGACAATCATAGCAACCATCTCCATTATGTCAGAGTCTCTGGAGTCATCAGAGTTTGCCTCAAACTCTGATTCACTGCTTTCCTTAATCATTACAGCTTTTCCTTTTCTTGTTGAAACTTTCAAAGCTTTCTCTTTTGGTTCTTCAATTTTAGTCTCAACATTCAAGGCAACATATTTTGCCTTGTTACTCTTCATATTCTTCCTTTGCTGTAATTCCAGGTCATGAGTCTTTAATCTTCCATAGACTTCATCTAGAGACATCTCATCTAAATCAGCCCTATCTGTTATTAAGGATGTTTGTAGATCCCATTCTTTAGGAAGAGCCCTTAGAAACTTGGTGTTTGAATCCTCATTATCATACACCTTATCCACCAAAGCTAAATTATTCAATAGAGTAAGAAATCTGTCATAGATATCAGTGAGAGACTCATTCTGTTTTTCCTCAAAATATTCATATTATTGAATTAGCACAGATCTTCTATTTTTCTTTTTCTCCTTGGTTCCTTGGCATTAAACCTCTAGTGCATCTCAGATCTCTTTTACAGTTTTGCAGGCAATTACTCTATTTGACATCACAGAGTCTAAACTATTATGCAGTATGTTTCTTACCTTTGCATCTTTTAAGACTTCTTGTTTTTCTTCATTAGTCCACTCCTTCTTGTCCTTTAGAGTATAATATTCAGGGATTTGTCTTCCTTCTAATATTGTAGATGGCACTAGTTTGGTTGGTAGATACTGGCATTCATTTATTCTGTCTAAATAATCAAGATCAGTTGCTTCCAAGAATATCGTCATCTTTACCCTCCATGTAGGGTATTCAGCCTTCTTCAAGATTGAGATTCTGATACTTTCATACTTGTTTCCAAACATGTTTATATGATCTTTTAGTTATAATAAACTGTCTGCTATGATACCAATTGTTGCCCTGATAAATAAGCTATTATAGAAGGGGGGTTGAATATAATAGTACCAAATAATCGATCAAGAACACAAGTATATGAACGAAGTACTGTTTTGTATTAACTTTGAATAACTGAATACAAAACTCTCTTAAAAAAATCAATGTTCTTAAGAGCTGCTAAGTTATGAAAGATATATCTTGAATTGCATGTTATAGTTAATCTATTTCTGTGTTTATATAGACACAGTTACAAAATCCAATTACAAAACAGATAATGATAAGAATAGCTTTCATAAGGTAATAGAATTGTATTTGAATTCATTTTTCACTAACCAAATCAAATTCTGGTTTGTCTGTTTCCTTTTTTGGTAAACTCTGATGATAAACTCTGTCGATTGATAATCTCTGATAGAGTATTCTCTGTTAGAGTAAACTCTGATTGAATATTCTCTGATAGAGTAAATTCTGTCAACAGCTTCTTAAACTCTGATGATGTCAGCAACATAAACTATGTTCTTGATATTCTCTGACAGATCGGTGTTTGCTTTTCTAACACAAAATGAAAAAAAATATATTATTTTATTACTTATTCATGTTGTAAATCAAACTTTAATTATATAAAATTTTTAGATGGCAATCATTAGAAAAAAGGACCAAAATATCATAATTTAAAGGTAAATAACCCAAAAAATTATCATTCAAAAAACTGGTCCTTTGAATCATTAATATGATCAATTTGTGTTTACATATTTTGAACAAAATTAGTGATAATTGAGTGCGGGAAAGGGTGTGCCATGGTAGTGTGTTTGTAGATAATGCGGGACAGAGACCTAGGTTGAAGAGCACACTTCTTCACTTTTTACAAAATCAAAAATCAAACTTTCGAGTCAAACTGTATAACTATAACGCATTTTAAAAGTACATTATCATACCAAACGCGTGTTTATTTTGGATTTTCTATTTTTCTTTCATTTTTAATATAATTATTAAAAACATAATTTTATAATATGTGCAATGTACATGCTTATATTTTACAAACAATTATATGTTTCATAAAAATATTAATATTGAGTCGTAAATAAGATATAAATTTTTATTCTAAAAAAATATATAAATTTTAAAATACAACTTAACTTAATTTTTAGTTATTTTAAGATTTAAAATCCAAATAAATTTATTACTTTAAATTTATAGTGAACTATAAAAAATTAATTTTATTTCAAATCATATTTTGATAATAGACATATAATATTAGTTAGAAATTTATAAATACAGAATTGAAGATATCAGATAGAAAAGATAATATCACATAGAATATTTATATAAGAAATGTGATAATACTTATATTATATAATTAAATCAAACAATACCTTTTTATATGTAAGCAAAAACGATAAAAATATAATTATATTACTCAATAATCAAGTGACACTAAAAAAATATATAAAATAAAAGACGTCACTTAAACAATATTTAAACTTACCTGAAACCAAACATCCGTTGATATTGAATTCGAATTTTCGAATATATACGATACGAGAATTAATTTTTAGACTTCAAACAAATTATGATGGCGTACGGACTGTGGCTATAAGTAGAGAGAACTATGACCTAATTTGGGGTTTGTCTATTTATAAATTAAAATATATATATATATATATATATATATATATTAGGTGCAATGAGGAACTATGAGTAAATTAGGAACCAATAACAAATATAAATACATATATATACGGAAAAAACAATTATAAAACAAAAAAAATTATATAATATACAAAAAATATGGAACAAAAAATTACAGAACACTATTCAACATTATTTTTTTGTATATTATGTAAAAAAAATTTTTTGCTTTGCAATTATTTTTGGTGTTTTATAATTTTTTATTTATAGTCTTCTATAGTTATTTGTTAATCAAATTTTTATAAAATAGGAATTGTTCCTCAACTACTATATATATATATATATATATATATATATATATATATAATCAAATTTTTATAAAGTAGGAATTGTTCCTCAATTACAATATATATAGAGAGAGAGAGAGAGAGAGGGGACCATTGCTCCATAATAACATATTTTTATATAAAAACCAATGAAAAATACATAAAAATTCTAATTTTAATAATAATAATTTTTTATTATGAATAATAATAGAATTTAATATAAAATTAACAACAAATTAGGATTAAACATAATATGATTATATGTAAATTTTATTGTTATAAAAATGTATATAAGATTCTATTCTGAATTTTATGGTAAATTTTGTAACATTTGATATTTAAAATTTAGATCTTAATTGATGTTAGATTTGATATGTTAAACTTAATTATTTTTAAATTTTATGTTTCTAATCTTAACAATAAAACTTTTATAAAAAAAATAGAATTTATATTGTAAGATGTTATTTATAGAGTGCAACCCTATATATATTTATTTCAATTTATGATAAGAAAAATAAACGAAATTTATACCATATATATTATCTATTTATACTATAATATACTCCATCTGTCCCTTCCATTTCTTTACACTTTCCTTTTTGGGACGTCCCACCAATTCTTTACATTACTAAAAATAGTAATTTTTAACAATAAAATACATTATTACATCCACTATTTCACTCCATTTTTTCAACATTTTACACTATTACACCCCATACTTCACTTATTTTAACAATAAAATTATTATTACACTCACTACTTCATTTAAAATACAATATTACACCCACTATCTTTGGTCTCCGTGCCCAAACCAAATGTAAACATTTGACCGGGACGGAGGGAGTAATAAATAAACATAAAATATTGAATCCTGCGTTTAAACCTCCTGCGGATTATAGGCCACCCAAGCTTTATAGGAAGTTGGCCATTCGAAATTTGATTCATCTGATAATGAGGATTTACATGTGTTGGTTGAAGCGGATAATCAGGAGTCGCTTGATGCGGCGGCCGGAATGGTTGAGAAGTTGTTGAGGCCAGTTGATGAAGGGTTGAATGAACATAAGAGGCAGCATTTGAAGGAGCTTGCTGCGTTGAATGGGACGATTAGAGAGGATGAGTTTTGTAGGTTGTGTGGTGAGGCTGGGCATAGGCAGTATGCGTGTCCTTCGAGGCTGTCGACTTTTAAGAGTGAGGTTTTGTGTAAGAATTGTGGGGATGGGGGGCACCCGACAATTGATTGTCCTTTAAAAGGGACGGCAGGGAAGAAGATGGACGATGAGTATCAGAACTTTTTGGCAGAACTAGGTGGGAGTGTTCTGGAATCTTTTACTAAGCAGAGCACGCCATTGGCTATTATGGGTTCTGAGAATTCTGGAAGTAATCCTCCTCCTTGGGCAAATAATAATACTGCTGGAAGTAATGGAAGCAGCTTACATCCACGTCTTGGAAGCATTGTACCGAAAATTGGAAAAGAAATTGATCATACAAATTTGTATATTGGTTACTTGCCTCCTACCATGGAAGATGATGAACTGATTAGATTGTTTCAACCTTTTGGAGATATAGTAATGGCCAAGATTATTAAAGATAGAATGACTGGACAGACTAAAGGTTATGGTTTTGTTAAGTATTCGGATGTTGCTCAAGCTAATCAGGCAACTGCTAGTATGAATGGTCATCGACTGAATGAAAGAGCAATTGCAGTACGAGTTGCAGGAATACAACCCCAGCCTGTTGTTCCCCCTGGACCTCCTTCTCCTCCTGCGCCTATGTACCCTGGTCCCGGTCACGGATATGGTGGATACCCATCTCAACAGATGCAATCAGGTGGTTCTCTTGGGATCGCACCACCTGGTAGCTACATGGGTCCTCCTCCTCCTTGGAGGCCTCCACCACCTCCTTATGGTGCTTACCCTCAACCCCCTCCACCTGGGTCGAACATGTATGGCCCTTATCAGGGTCAATCCATGCCCCCTTACGCCATGCAATATCCCCTAGTGGTACAAACAGCCACCCCGGATCAGAACTTGGCAAATGCTGAATCACAGAAAAATTACTCTGCTGGAATGCAAACTCAAAGTAACACTTCCGCCCCTAACAATATATATGGAAACTCAGCAGCAGGAATGGCCCCAAACTCACAACCACCTTATCCTCTATCTTCAGTGGGTTACAGTTCTTATTATGGAGTTAATCATCCATCTCCGGCTGTACCACAATCTTCGGCTGACCAACAGAGTTTTGCAAGTGCTCCATGGGCTGCAAACCCGCCAGTACCGCCCTCAGTTCCATCTGCAGATCATAATCAGCAGACTACCTATGGATCAGACCCAGAGTACGAAAAATTTATGGCTGAGATGAAATGGAACAGTATGTTGGCAAGGATCACTACTCTAATGTAAGTATGCAATTTTTTTTTGTAAACCTTGTGGAATCCTTGAAGCTGGGATCTCCTTGGGGAGCTTTGTTTACACAAATTTTTTTATTGGCATCTGTATTGTTGTAAAGAGAGAACCATAAAAGAAATTTATTAAAATTTTGGTGTACCCTGTTTGATCTTATCTTTTATGAAACAAAATTTTCTTGTTATTACTTGCAGCTTTTAGTTTTTGTGTAATGAAAACTAAAAAAATGAATATTGAAGATGCCACATCGCGTGAATAGTGAATATGTAATGCGTGTTATTATTTTGATGGGATAATTTATGCAATACTTCTTTACCTTCAATTCTTGATTGATAGTTGGTCAGTGGTGTTCAACAAATGAATGCTTAAAATGTAAAAATATATTTATACTTTTTACTTGTACAAAAAACAAAAATAGCGAGTGAAGCTTTACAAATGGCTTCATCGTATATGTTTAAAGAGTTCCCTGGAATCTGAATGATAAGATATTGTGATTATTTGTTCTAATAAGTATCCTATCATTATTCAGTATGAGGTACTAGCGAGTCCACTGTAACAGAAAGGTCTTGAGTATTGAGCTTTATTATACATAATTTCCGCCTCTCATACTGTAATTTGGTGTTCTCTTGCTTTGTCTAAGTTATTTTTCTCTCGTTCATGATCATACTCTTTGGCAGGGTGAGATTTCTTGGAGCTCTTGTCAACCTAATTACTTTCGTGTTGCTTTTGACTTCAACTTGTTGGAAGTTTCAGACTCACATCTTTACTCTTGCTGTGCTATTGTTACTATTGCAGAAACCTCTAAGCCAATCCAGTTGATTTCTTACTGCAGCTGGAAGTCTTATGAGGGCTTCTCAAGTGTGAATGGTGCTAATATTTTGCATTGAGAGTTGCCTCCATTAAAACTGATTTTGTGACTTATATTTTTATTTCAGGGAACATATGCTAATATTTCTGTCTGTTATATTTTGATTTCACAATTGATTACTACTTTTGAATGTTTTGTTCAATTTATAATGATCTTAGTATGTAATTTTTTGATTCGTTTCTCCTAACGTAAGACATTAATTGGTCCTTCTCTGTGTTCTTTTGTAATCCTGCTATACTTGGCAAGGATTCAGTGTGAACCTCAATTTGGGTGGATGTACGTTCAAGGTAGTGCAGTAATAAATTTTGTTTGTTGAATCTCATCTGCCTCGCGAGGGTGTTGAATCTCATCTGCCTACCAAGGGTGTTGAATCTCATCTCCAGCAGTTGTGATCCCTGGATACTATTTCACATAGCTGGTAACTCTGGTAAGTAGATAGAGAACTTTTTTCTATCTTGACAAATCATTTGAAAAGACTCACTTCTTCTTTCATAATTGAAATCTGGAAATGTATTATATGATCCAGAAAACAATTTATTATTTATAATTCTTAAATGTCGTATTATTTTCTTAGTTGTTAATTGAATTATCCTCTAGGAATTTGTGTGTTAAATGTTTAACAATAAATAGGGGGAGATTGAAAGTCATATGACTAGTCCTATTTGTAATAAGTAGATGACAACTCAACTCAGATAAGAAAGCGAAGTAAATAATAAATATTGAATATATAGGAAAAACAATAAGAAACCAAGACAGGAAAAGACAAGACACAAAGACCACTACAGCAGAAATGAGAATCAACATTGTAGTTAGTCATCCGTGAACCAGACCAGTGCACAGGGTGTCAACAATGTCAGTGAAGATTCGTCATCAAAAAGTTCAAGTGGTTAGAAAGGTTATTGTTGAAGAACAGAAGAGTTTTATATAAATCAACAATAGTCCTACAGTCAAGACTTTAATTTAATTCTCTATTAATTAATTAAATTAATTAGTTAATTTAATTAGTAAATTAATTCACTAAGAATTAATTTATTTCTTAAATTAATTAAATAATTAATTAATTTAGAATTATTTTAGAATAAAGAAGACAGAAGCTGAAAGCTCGAATGGATACATGTTTGTTTGGAATGTAGTGTACAAGAGTCAGAATCCAAGATTGAATATTTGACTGGATATATGCAGTGATGAAAAGAAGTATTGTCTAGTTTAAAGAGTCAGATTATTTCAGTAATAGATGTACTTCTAATTGCAACTGTAGATACAGCTAAACATGTCTGACAGTATTGACTTGAAGAAAAGACGGAAAAAGAATTGACACAGAAGAAATGCAGAGTCATATATTCTTAAAGGTGGAACCCCGGTTGGAATTGATTTATCATTTCCAAGTCAAAAGGAGTTTGGTTCCAAACGTTCAGAAGACCGCAGCTTAGAGCGTAAGGATTTATTTTTATTAACAAATATTTTATTTATTTAGTAAATTATATTTATAAATATCTAAATAATATTAGATATTTATTTTTATAATTTCTGAATTAAATTTATTATTTATTAATCAAAAATTATAAGCTATGCGAGTCTAAAAGCATTTCTACGGAGTCTGTCTATAATAAGACAAAATAGGCCCTTTGCTTTTTGAAATTGAAGTGGCAGGTGATTAAAACAACAAACCCAAGGCTGCCACGTTTCCAAACAAATTGAAAAGAATTGAATTGGCAGAGAAGAAAAGTCATACCGAGAAAATTTAAATGTCATACCGAGCAGCTTTTCAAAAGCTCATGCTGAAACAAAAGAAAAAGTCATACCGAGCAGATTTTATTTAATTAAAAAGTCATACCGAATCTTTATTAAATAAAGTCATACCGATTTTATTTAATTAAAAAGTCATACCGATTTTTTTAATTAAAAAAAGTCATACCGATTTTTGAGAACTCATACTCAGCTATTTTAAATGTTATACAAGTGTTAAAAATGGTATACAAACTTAAATAAAGTTTGTAAAATGTCCTGTTCTAGAAAGTCATATCAGCTTTTCAACCTCTGTAAATATGAGGCTTGAGCTTCATTTTTTAGTAAGTAGAAAAACTTTCAAATTCAGTAATTTGTCTGCAAAGTTATATTCACAGACTTTCTGTGCTGGTTTGAATTCTTAATTCCTAAATAGAACAATTCATGTCAAATTTGTTCTAAAGAATTAAGAAATATTCTACCGAATATTGTAACACCCGTTCAAGTTTAATATACGTATTTAACTTGAATCTTGTTTACTTACTTGCTAATTTTCTATATCTTAAATGTTATATCATAAAAATAGAAAGCTAGTAACTCAGCCTCCCAAACACTACAAGGACTCGAACCTTCAACTAAAGCAATAATTTAATTCCGCAAATTCTAAAAAAAATTTTAAATTGTTGTGAGTATCGCATTCAACCCCCCTTCTACGATACTTCCGGGACCCAACACAAGCCTTCTACAAAAAGGCCCAACTAAGATCCATATTGTCGAGGGACAAAAACCCACAGGGCTCAACTCATTTCCATTCTTGAAGGAACAAAGAAATTTCGACTTAACTGGGTATTTGATTGTTAATTCGACCTCATTCCAAGTCAAAAACCACAAGGCCATGAGGCCCCAAAATATTTCGACTTGGGAGGTGAAATAAGTGTTAATTCGACCTCATTCCAAGTCAAAAATCACAAAGACATGAGGCCCCAAAATATTTCGACCTGGGATGTGAAATGAGTGTTAATTCGACCTCATTCCAAGTTAAAAATCGCAAAGCCATGAGGCCCCAAAATATTTCGACCTGGGATGTGAAATAAGTGTTAATTCGACCTCATTCCAAGTCAAAAATCGCAAAGCCATAATGCCTCAAAAAATTTCGACCTGGGAGGTGAAATGAGTGTTAATTCGACCTCATTCCAAGTTGAAAATCACAAGGCCATGAGGCCCCAAAACATTTCGACCTGAAAGGTGAAATGAGTGTTAATTCGATCGAAAAAAATATTTTTAATTTAATATGGAGCTAATTATAGTTTTATAAAATTTTCTAATGCTTATATCCTAACTTTTAAACAAGAAAGCATACTAATAACTTTTATTCGAACCATAAAAGTATCTACTAATTACTACCAAAATATATATATTTGTACGTATACATAATTAAATATATTTTTCTAGGTTGTAGCTTAAAAAAATAAAATTTCTAAAAAACGAATCGTTTTAAGCATTTAAAAACATAAGAAAATATACAACGATTTTTACATACAAAACCGTTGTCTTTATGAACTTCATACAATGATTTTTTCTCAAAGTGTCGTGTCATGTTATTTCATACAATATTTATTTTATAACGGTTTTATGTAGAAAACCGTTGTCTTCGTTTAACTCATACAACACAATTTCTGTGAAAATCGTTGACTGTTTCATAGAAGATGATAAAAATGACCTTTTCATAATAAAACGAAAATTGTTTTTAGACACATTTTATTAGTTTCGTTAAAAAACACACAAAATAAATTTTAAAAATTTTAGTTTTTTCATACATAACTGAAACCAAAAGATCTTAACATCCGTATGGTTGGATCATCGAAAAAAATATTTTTAATTTAATATGGAGCTAATTATAGTTTTATAAAATTTCCTAATGTTTATATCCTAACTTTTAAACAAGAAATCATACTAATAACTCTTATTCGAACCATAAAAGTATATACTAATTACTATCAAAAAAATATATATTTGTACGTATACATAATTAAATATATTTTTCTAAGTTGTAGCTTAAAAAAACAAAATTCATAAAAAACGAATCGTTTTAAGCATTTAAAAACATAAGAAAATATACAACAGTTTTAACATACAAAACCGTTGTCTTTATGAACTTCATACAATGAGTTTTTCTCAAAGTGTTGTGTCATGTTATTTCATACAATATTTATTTTATAACAGTTTTATATAGAAAACCGTTGTCTTTGTTTAACTCATACAACACAATTTATGTGAAAACCGTTGTCTGTTTCACACAGAAGATGACAAAAATTATCTTTTCATAATAAGACGAAAAATGTTTTTAAACACATTTTATTAGTTTAGTTAAAAAACACAAAATAAATTTTAAAAATTTTAGTTTTTTTTATACATAACTGAAACCAAAAGATCTTAACATCCGTATGGTTGGATCATCGAAAATAATATTTTTAATTTAACATAGAGCTAATTATAGTTTTATAAAAATCATTAATGCTTACCTCCCTAACTTTTAAACAAGAAAACATACTAATAACTCTTATGTGAACCATAAATATCTACTAATAGCAAAATATATATATTTGTACATATACATAATATAAATATATAAATATTAGGAATCCATATATTTTAAACTTTTGGCAATACTTGGATAATATCGTTTTATATTAATATAGTTCCTGGATAATATCCTTATACACTATTACATATTTATTAGTATAATCTTAAACATAACTAATAACTAATAAATAATTATATAATATTATGTATTAGGAATTGATCTTACCAATTAGATTTAATTATTATAATTATATAATATTTTATACTCCCTCTGTCCCAACCAATTCTTTACACTTTCCTTTTTGGGAAGTCCCACCCAATTCTTTACATTACTAAAAATAGTAACTTTTAACAATAAATACATTATTACATCCACTATTTCACTCCACTTTTTCAATACTTTACACTATTACACCCACTACTTCATTTATTTTAATAATAAAATCACTATTACACCCACTACTTCATTTATTTTAACAATATTACACCCACTATCCTTGGTCTCCGTGCCCAGACCAAATGTAAACATTTGGCCAGGACGGAGGGAGTAATTGTTAGAAATCGAACCTTTAACTTTTGATAATACTTAATTGAATAAATTTTTGTACACTTATTATATATATGATATAATAGACCTCTTGTTGTATAAAATAATTATTTTAATATGAAAAATTATATATATTTTTTATGAAAATTTAATATGTCTCATCCAATTCTTTACATTTCAAAATTTTTTAAAAATAATAAATTTTTATATTATTTTAATATGAAAAGATCTTAACATCCCATTTTCCAGATTAAAAAAAAAAAAACCCCTTAACCCTTATTTAGCCCCTCCCCTTTTCATTCCCCCCCCCTTCCTTTTCATTCCCCCCTTTTCTTTATCAGCCGATTTCCCAAAATTCAAACCCTAACTCTAAAACCCCCCTTTTCATTTCTCTCAATCAACTATATCTCTTTCTCTTTGCTACCATGTTCCTGTACTATCTTTGCTAACCGGTACTCCCTTTCTATCTCTCTCTATCTCTTGGTTGCCTATTTATCTTCTATATCTGTGTTTCCCCATCACCATCTCTTTGTTCTATGTTGGATACTTGATTTGGGTTTCTCTGTGTGGGGGTATTTTTCTATGCTTATCTCTTTCTCTGTGTGTGGGTATTTCTCGGTGCTTTTTTCTATATGGTATATCTTTTACATATATCGATGCAATGGAGTATATATGTGTTGTATCTTGTATGTGATTATATGGTCAAGAACAGAGTTTATATATATATATATGGTAAATAACTAATTTTTTTATTATATATGTGATTATATATTTAATATATGTGATGATATATTTCATATTTGATATATGTGAAGACGTGCTCTAATTCTACTATTTTTAGTGTAATAGAGTTGAAATCAGTTGATTTATGTATCTTTATATATGTGGAGTTAGTCAAAAGTTAGGTTATGTATTCCTAAACATATGCTCTAAATATGGTGTTTTGCATATGCTCTAATATGGTGTCTGGTATAATATAGATTTTTTATTAATATGATGATATGTTTTGATTCCACTGTGTTTGTTTGCGATGACGTGGTATATTGATAATATAATGATAGTATCACATATATATGTTGGTGTAATAGAGTTGAATCATTTGTAGTGTGCAGATTATGATCATAGACTACAAAGTGATATATCCAAGTGGTACTGCAACTGCTTACCTTATCAACAGCTTCCACACACCTTAGGGTGCGAAGCTGGCTAAGTAATATCTTCTGCAATTCAGTTTTATCAATCACAACTGCTTAGTAACTCATTCATACAAATTTACAAGTCTGATATTTGTGAATTTGATTGACGAATTATTTATATATATACTAGGAAACAAGTTAAGGAATTGGGCAAGTTCTTATCCTTCAGCTTTCTATGGGATTTCTTAAAATGGTTCTTTACTTCTGGAAGTGATTGTGGATTTGCAAGCTTCCTTTCTTTAGGGCCGAAAGCATATGAAAACACGTGCCCCTTCCTAAACTGTCTTCTTCTAGAAAAGAAAACAGCGTCTAAATATGAGTATTACAAGAAAAAAGAAATTGTCTAGCTTGCTAGTGAATTTACTTAACAGACACAAATAAAAATCATAATCTATTGAATTAAAGTTGTTATGACCTTATATTCTATGCAACAGGTTTTACTTTGATTTCTCTGCTACTTATGTTGGGGTAAGAATGATTTGTCCATACATAATAAACATATCTTTGTTAGTTGGAGGAATACTTTCATTGGGTATCATGTGGCCTCGCATTGAAAATCAGAAAGGTAACTGGTACAAATCCAGCCTTTCTTCCAGCAGTCATCATGGAATCCAAGGTTACGGGGTAATGCCAGGAACAAAAAATAGTTCCTTATTTATTATTCATTTTTGTTGTGCTGTTAGCATCAGAATCTTTATCAACTGTTTTTTAATTAAAAATTTATAAGTAATGTATCTTATTTGAACTGTAGGTTTTCATTGCAATCGTTGTGATCCAAGGGGATGGACTTTACAACTTCATAAAAGTTCTAAGTAAAATTACAACAAAAATAGCCAAACAGCTTCGAAATAAAGACCCTGGCACGATTCTTCCCCTTGCGAATAAGGCCTCCCCTGAGGTAGAAGCTGCTTCTTATGATGACCAACTCATGACTGAATTATTTCTCAAGGACCAAATATCAACGTGGCTAGCCCTTGGCGGCTATGTCCTAGTTGTTGTCATAGCTGCAACAACTCTTCCTCAAATATTTGGCCCGCTCAAATGGTATCATGTCTTGGTCATATATATATTCGCGCATGTGCTAGCTTTTTGTAATGCATATGGATGTGGACTGACTGACTGGTCACTCGCTTCAACATATGGAAAGCTTGCCATTTTCATAATTGGAGCATGGGCAGGGAAAATCATGGTGGAGTACTTGCGGGTCTTGCTGCTTGTGGGGTGATGATTAACATAGTCTCAACAGCTTCAGACCTTACACATGTATAGGATTTAGATTATAATTCTTTTCTTCCACATGATCTAAATATTAACATTGACATGTGATGTTATAAATCATAGAAATTTAAGTGTCTATATTTTAAAAGATTGGGAAAAGGAAATATATAAAACTATAAAATGCTACTCAATGCAGGATTTCAAGACAGGATACCTGACCCTTGCTTCACCAAGGTCCATGTTTGTTAGCCAATTCATTGAGACTGCAATGGGATGTGTTATCTCTCATTGTGTGTTTTGACTCTTCTATAAAGCCTTTCCCGGTATAGGGATTCCAGACTCCGAATATCCAGCAGCCTATGCACTAGTGTACAGAAACATTGCAATCTTAGGAGCAAAGGGATTTGATTCACTACCAAAAAACTGCTTAACACTCTGCTACATATTCTTTGCTGGAGCAATCATTGTGAATGATGTTCGAGATTTTGGTCAGAAAAAGCATGAAGAGGCAGAGAAAGTAAAGGTAAAACTTGATTGGTTTGAATGGTTGAATTATGGGAGTCCAGTTGGTTGGTTTTTGTAAATATTCTTAGTTGGTTTGATGATAGTTATTTTGGTTGTAAATTTGGAATAGATGTAATGGTGGTTGTGTATGGTTGGTAACTAATTTATATTGGTGGTGAATGAAACCATTGTCTATTCTATGTTTAGCTAATGCGTCATCTATAAATACAAATGTTATTAACCACATCAGACAATAGTAAGGCTTTATAAACTAAACCTTTGTCTAAAGAAAATACATACAATATAAAAAAAATGAAACCATTGTCTGACTAAAAGAAACACAACAAAAAACAGTTGTAGACTTAACTATGCAACAATGATATTCATTGATAAAACTATTTATGTAAATGTTGATAAAACAACTCTTTCTATTTAAGTAACCATTGTCTTAACCCTTGAAGAACAACATATGTTATTTTTAAAACACTTGACTGATTTCATTTCACACAAGTGTTTTTAATCATAGCGTTGTTGTTTCTAGGTGTTATACAATGGTTTCTAAAACATGGGGTGTTGTTTTTCTCTCTATTGGACAACAGTTAGCGTACCGTTATCTGAGGTGCATATCAGACGGCGCCTCAATACTTAACGGGAAAACAGGGTCTCAGACAACGAGGAAAAACCGTTGTATGTTTCAGTTTTCCTTGTAGTGCGACCTCGAATTAGGTCGACAAGCATTCAAGCCAAAACGAACATCAACCTCGATTGGAAAACAAGGAATGAAGTTTCTATCGACTTCATATGAGGTCGATATTTGACCTCAATTATTAATCAACCTGGATCTGCATTTGAGGTATAATTCAACCTCAATCGAGGTCGAAATGAAGCCTAAACCAAGAAGGACTTTTCGACCTCAAATCCCATTCGACTTCAAATGAGGTCGATAATCGACCTTGATTATCAATCGACCTCAATGTGTATTTGAGGTATAATTCGACCTCAATCGAGGTCGAAATGAAGCCAAAGCCAAGAAGGCATGTTCGACCTCAAATCCCATTCGACTTCAAATGAGGTCGATAATTGACCATGATTATCAATCGACCTCGATGTGTATTTGAGGCATAGTTTGACCTCAATCGAAGTCGAAGTGAAGTCAAAGCCTTGGGGCCTATCGACCTCAATTATCAATTGACCTGAATGTGCAATTGAGGTTTTGTTCGACCTCGATCCAGGTCGATGAAATCCAAGAAATCGAGGCCCTTCGACCTCAATCCCCAAATCGACCTAGAAGGAGGATTGAGGCCTTATTCGACCTCGATCCAGGTCGATGATGGGCTCAATCCTCAAATCGACCTGGGGTGGAAATGAGCCCCAATTCGACCTCATTCCAGGTCGAATTGGTCAGGCCCACAAAAGTTTTTTCCTTTATAAATTTCTGAAAATAAATTCCTTGAGGGGCCGATTTGAATAATATTAATTCTTTTAAAGGGAATTAGTAATAAAAGGCCTGATCCCAGAAGTCAAGATAAAATTGACTGAAACGATTCAAAAGTCCAATAAGGCACTTAAAACCCTTTGTGAAACTTTTATGAAAACTCACGAAGTTTTCCCAAAAGTTGGGGGGCAAATGATATGGGTAAAAAATAACGCTAAGAAAATAATAAATATAGCATTTATTATTTCATTTATTAGACCTAGCATGGTCCAAAGGCTTGGGCCCTTGAAACGAACAGAGAAAATAAATCCTAGGATCAACTGGATTTGTAAGTCCAGCTCACAAGCTTGGTTGAAGCCATAGGCCCGTTAAGCTTTTGTTATTAATTAATTTTGTAATTAATTAATAGAGGCCTAGTAAAGACCCAAGAAATAACCTGTTGAAGACCCTCATCCTAGAAGGATCTAGAAACCCTAGCGTGGGAAGAGTCCGATGAGGACCCTCATTCCTAAAAGGTTTCAACATCCTTGTCACTAGGAGACTTGACCCCCAAGTCTCCTATTTCTAATTCCAAGGCCCTCGTGCGCCTAGATAAAAGGTCTAACCCCTCAACATTAGAACTGCATCCTGGCTTGATTCTCACATATATTGAGATACGTAGGCAGTTAACGAGGACCCAGAATAGTCACGAAACGTTAGTGCAGTCATTAAAGCTCGAAGCTCCCCCAAACCCTGACATTAATTACACATTAAAGACGACCTAGTTTTTGATCCGTAACAAGTAGCAAAGAATATGATCAATACTGAAGGGACGTAATACCGGTATTGCTAACATTTGTACTTGACTTGCAGCGAAGGAAGAAGATAGAGATGTGATTAGGATTATGATTGATGCAGCCAAACGTTGGAGTAGTGAAGCCGACACTTCAACGGTAAGTTTTGAAACATTATTTAGTAGAAGTGACATATCCGGACGCACTGTCTTAGAAATAGCGGTGGATGCAAACTACGCAGACATTGTTGAACTGATATTACAAGAAAATCCGGCCTATCGAGAAGGCCGTGGTAGTAAAAATGGTCTCATGCGTTTAATCTACAAAGCTACCGATAAGGAGTACACGGATATTGTCAAATTACTCTCTGAAACTTACGAAGCTGGAATCACCACTGGTCATAAAGGCGTGGTCGCCTTGATTCTTGCTATTAACCGGCGGGATGAAGGTATGTAATGTAATCTATACTCTTCAGAAATGTCATGACTCTCGCCACATGCATCTGGTATTAGACCATATAAAATTAAATTTTATAATTCTTAAATCATTCTTTCCATATATTACATTAACGTCATTTACTAC
The DNA here is from genome assembly GCA_028671895.1 of Oenanthe sinensis. NCBI lineage: Eukaryota > Viridiplantae > Streptophyta > Magnoliopsida > Apiales > Apiaceae > Oenanthe > Oenanthe sinensis. The sequence goes on along the minus strand of CM053796.1, from coordinate 4,358,916 downwards.
CATTCTTATAATAATGATTAGTCCTATTTTCTACCGTTAATTCACGTACAAAATTACATATACAACACCATATTTAGGTTTTGACTAATAATAATGTATGTACTTGATTTTTGTTTTGTTTTTAGATTCTGTGTTACGTCTCTTGAGAGCAGCCAAACATCTGGTAACTTTTGCAGATGATAAAGGGTGGACACCACTTCACTATGCTGCATATCATGAATTTGTCTCAATACTTGATGTCATAATAAACACTCTAAAGGATGTTAAATATCAATTTGAGTATGGAAATATGATATCAACACCATTCCATGTAGCAGCCGAACACAAATACACTTCTACAGTGATACGACTTGTGCAATCATGGCCAACTTCGTCTTCTGCATACGCAGCTACTAATAAAAATGGTCAAAATATACTATACCTGGCGGCAGCTAATAATAAAAAAGAGATGATACTGGGTATATTGAAACATTGTCCGGAAAAGTATAAGGACAAGATTTTGGAACAACAAGATGCCAACGGTGATACACCTCTCCATCTGCTTATCTCCAATGGTTGTTTCATACCAGAACTCATCAAACATAAGGGACTTGATACAATGGCAAAAAATAAGAAAAAGTGGACCCCTCGAGACATGCTGTATTTTCAAGATGAAATTATTGGGGATCAGGTACTTAATTAAAAAGCCTAGTTTTTATTTACTAATTTATGAAGAGTAATGCTAGATCCACATAAATGAATACAATAATTTATACAAAATGACCTGGATTCCACCATTTTCTATTTAGTGTTACATTTTATTAGCTCATATTTACTTCTCTTTTGTTAAAAAGATATTACTGTTAGTTGTTATATATTATTTTTCTTCTTTCTAATATTCTTTTTTGGATATTTTTTTATTAATTTATATATTCATATCTTTTCTATAAAACTTATATTTCCACTATTTTCTTTTTATATAGTTTGTTTGCTAAATAATATTTTTTAATTTAATTGTACTTCAAAATTATTAATACATTTTATCATATGTATCTTACCTTAAAGATAAATTTTTAATATTATATTTTTATATATACACAAAATAATATATATATATATATATATATATATGTTACATAGATGTTGTTTTATATACAATTCTAATAGTTAAAAGAAAGATTATAATACATGTTTATGAAAAAATTTTAGATACCAATTTAAAATATATATTAGATTATATTGTTTTGTGTATATATAAAAATATTAAATTAAAAATTTATTTTTAAAGTATAATACATATAATAAAATGTACTCTACTAATAATTTTGGAGTATAAAAAATGTAATTTAGTGAATATACTATATAAGAAAAACTAGTAAAAATTTAAAATTTTTTAAACAAGATACGAATATAAATTAATAAAAAAATTATTCAGAAAAAGAACACTAGAAGAAAGGAATAAAAGAAGTAAACGGTGAACTAATATATAGAAAACAATATTAAACAAAAGAAGTGGAATCCAACTCATTCTATACCGAAACAGTTTCTGAGTCTGTTTCTGTGCACCTAATATTACTCATTTATGAAAATTACTTTTCTTGGTTTTCTTGGTCTGATCTTAACGAAAAAGAATAAATTAACAAATCATAAAAATAAATTATAAACTAAACTTGTACGTATATACTCATTTGTTTGCATGTTTATATAAGTAACACCAAATTTAAGAACATTTAATTTAATCCTCAATATATATGATTAAAGTCTTCTCACATTCATTTATAAAGGATCCTTATTATGATAATTTCAGTATTATTTATTGGTGATACCTTTTTATAGGTACAAATTAAAATTGCACTTGATAATGTCCAGACTAATCAGTCCCGAAAGTTTTGGCATAAAAACATGGAGAAGAAAACAAATATTTTGAAAAGTTTAGTGCTCCCAGGTAAACGAGAGACAAAAGATGTGATATTGAATAAACATAAAAAAGTTGTTGATGGATGAGAAGAGCTTACGGATGAAAAAAGATCTAGAAAGGTATAAAAAAAAGGACCAACACACAGATAATAGTTACTGCACTCATAACCATAGTAACTATTACGGTAGGATGTACAATGCCGGGTGGCCTCAATCAAAGTGGAGAAGTTGATGAAGGATTGGTGGTTCTTTCCAAAAGAAAAGCTTTCAATGTGTTTATGGTGTCGGATGCATTAGCTCTACTGTTGTCAACATTTTCTTTGTTCTTCTACTTTCTTGAATCAATGAATGAAGATCCTTACCAAGTCTCAAAACTCAATGTTGCATCAACTGTGCTCAACATTGTTTCTGTGATGGCAATGATGTTGACTTTTATTGCAGGAACATATGTGCTGTTATCCCACTCACCAGCCCTTGCTATTACCGTTTGCATCATCAGTTCCCTCTTCTTTTTACTTATCATTATTCTAATGATTAAGGTGGTATATGATCGTCTGCTAGTAAAACAGAATAAAGATTGAGTATGTTTGCTGTTGTTTCCATCTGCTTTTATAAATTTTCAAATTCATGATGCGTTGTAAATGACTCCAAATTCAATAGGATTCTTATATGGAGAAAGGGGCATTAAACTGTATTGTTGTTGCCAAAATCAAAGTGATTAGTAACAGTGTATCTGACATTTGTACCAAATACGAAATACTCCACATGTTTATCAATAATATTTCGTATGAAGACCCTGCAGCATTTTTTAAGCTTTACTAAATTAGTTTTTAGTTAAAATGATTTGTTTAGCTTTGCAATGTCCTCCAAAATGCCCACATGGCCATAGAGTTGCCCTCTAGAAAGTGGGTAAACTTGATTTTCCACGGGTGGCCAGTTTATACAAAATTCAAGTGTCCGAGCTCTATGGAATTCAAAACTGACATACATATGTTGTAAGCTCTCATACTTACAAACCCCTTTCCTTAATTCTCTAACACATGCTCGTCATTCTCATCCATGCCTTCTCAATTCTCATCCTTCCAATCTTAATGTTTCTCTCTGCAGTTACCCCAAAACTAATAGCAAGCACTTTGTATAGATAATCCTTAGCATATCGGGCAATCCATAAAAATGGGCAGCAAATTAAATATATAGATTCAGACATTTCGAGTGAGGAGATGTCAAAGTATAATATAAGATCCATTTGGGAGCTTTCTCTAATACTTTAAGGTTTTAGATGAGCTGTTTTCTCAACAAGATATTACCACAATAAGCAATTTGGTTGCCCCTTCCAATGTTAACGTTAAATATGGTAGACATCTATAAAAAAAAATGAGGATATTGTAGATCATCATATGGTGGTTTGTTTTAATAGATTTACACAGTCATGGTTCTAAACAGGAGGAAATGACTAGTGACTACAGGCATGGGGTATATATTACATTCAAATCATGTATTCAGAAGACTTTTTATTTTGTAGTTGATCATTTGTTTTATTATCATTTCACTACAAGAATTTCGTGTTTTAGCAACGAAAGTTGCCAACGGAATCATATCTGTTGGCAATTAATAACAGATTTCCTACGGATCACGAGATGTTGAAAATGCAATATTTTAACAACCGATACCTAACAGATTGTTAAAGAACATATGCTAACCAAATATTCTGTTGGGCAAACTAGGCGTCAAAACTGCCCGCCCAAATTTACTAATGGAAATGTCAATGGATAGCCAACGGATATCTACTTTCAGAATAGTAATGAAATAGTATGGGTTTACTAAGGGATTATCAACTCTTTACCAACAAAATGTTTTGTTGTTATTTCCGTTGGTAATTCGGTTACTAATATGTTGGCAATCCGTCACAAATATTTTCCTTTACTAATCTGTTCCAATATTAGATCGGTTATATTTGTTCCATTAGTAATCTGTTACAATTCTAGATTGGTTAAAATTGTTCATGTACTATTCCCTAACTTGGTACGGTTACATTTATTAATTAGAACAGATTTGAGATTAAAATTCAATTTATTCTTCTTTTAATTCTTTGATGTCTATGATTTTCGTGTGTTCTTCAATTTTGTGTGAATTAGTTTGGTTTGGGGGGAAAGTGAAGTAGCCAATATTTTTGTTTGGGAGGAATACCTACTATTATTTTCATTTCATAACACGTGCTACTTTTTTTAAATAATTTTTATTGATAATTAGAATTATTATAACTTATATTATCAAAAAATTCATTTATATTTATAAATTATAATTACAGTTTAAGATTGTTTTAATTGGTTTTCATTTTAATAAATTATTTAGATGTCAACATCCGTAGGTTGGATCGTTGTAAAAATTATTTAAAAAATAAAGTCCTAATTAAAAAATTGGATCATTTTAAATATTTTTTTGTCTCATTAAAATTATTAGATCTTAGCATCTGTATGGTTGGATTGTCAACAAAGAATTTAAAAATAAAATAAAATTCTCATTAAAGAATTAAAAGTAGTAGTTTGACTACTTTGACCGTTAAAAAAATACATCAAAAAAATCTATAATTTTTTAAATATTTTTTTGACTCACCAAAGTCATTATATCTTAACATACGTATGGTGGGTCGTCGATAAAGAATTTTAAAAAAATAAAATGTTCAGTACACACAAGACTAGTTATAAGAAATATTAGTTTAACTGTCAGAGAAACATAACAAAAAAGTCTAAATTTTTTATATGTTTTTTTGCATCACTGAAATCATTAGATCTTAACATTCGTACGGGTTAGATAGTAGGAAAATAATTAAAAAAACAAAATGTTAATTTAAGAATTAAAAGTACTCGTTTGACTACTTTAACCGTTAAAAAATACACTAAAAAGTATAAAAAATTTTAAATATATTTTTGCCTCATTAAAATCATTATATCCTAACATATGGTTGGATCGTCGATAAATAATTTAAAAAAAATAAAATGCTCATTACAGCCAAGACTAGTTGCAGGAAGTGTTGATTTGATTAGGTTGACCGTTAGATAAACACAACAAAAAAGTCTAAATTTTTTTGCATCACTAAAGTAATTAAATATTAACATCCATTAGACCTGGTAAAAAGGTTCTGGATTCAAAGAACCGAACCGAAATTCATGAAACCGAATCCGATTTTATATATGAAATTACATAATCCGATAAATATCCGAAAACCGATTTGATCCTAATCGAAAATTATTTTAGTTTCACTATAATTAAAAACTAATTGTTAATTAAAGAATTAGAAGTAGTGATTTGATTACATGATGTTAAAAACACATTAAAAAAGTCTAATTTTTTTTAAATATTTAAATATACGAATCTCATGAATTATATAAATTTATATATTATGAATTTTAAATTAAATTATAAATATTTTATATAAGTAGATACATATTTATTGATATAAAATATTAAAAATTAAAATTAAATAAGTAAATAAAAAGATTTAAAAAAAGAAATTAGACCCCATTTTATGATGTGAAATATGAGTGACAATTTTGGATCCGGCTCGAAACTAGCATGAACCCAACGCGAAAAAATATAAATTAGGGTCAGTAAATATTCAACCCGAAACAACCAGGTACAATCAGACACGAACCCGAAACCCGAAAATGACCCGAAAATTAATGAACCCTATATTTATAATCATATTGTTGAAATACTTTATGTTTAAAATAACTAAATTTAATTACAATAAAGTAACTTTCACGTGCAATGATAGATACTCGCTAGTTGGTTCATAATTATTTAATAGTAATAACAATATTTTACACATGTCCTGCCCTATTTTATATCTGATAAAGTGGGTACAATAGATATTATACATTTGAAATGTAACTTTCACGTGCAATGAAAGATAAATGAACTGTTTTTTCTTAAAATTTGTGCAAAAGCAATCAGTTCGGAGAGATGGAGTATATAATATAGGAGTATATTTTCAATCACTCTGAAAAAAAGTAGAGGCGATGAAACCCAAAATAACCCGAAACCCGACAAGAACCCGATAGATATAGATTAGGATTAGAAAAAAAAATAACCCGAAATAACCAGGACCCCACACGAACACGACCCAGAAACCAAAATTTCCGGCCCTGAGGTGAAATGGCAGAGGCGCTAAAATTATTTTCCCCAAAAATTAACTTTCTAAACTTCACTCTCCATGAACTTTACTACTCCATTAAACGATTTGTAGATTGGATTACAAAACTTCACAGCTTCGATTACAAACTTCTCACCTACAATTACAACCTTGTCAACTTCAATTGGTAATTGAATACGCATCATCTTCTCTCTTATTAGGGTTTCGACTACTCACTTTTATTTTTTTGATTTTGCAGGAAATGTTTAGGACTTTCATATGGGGTTTTGATTTAGGTAAATCATATTTAACATATTTGGACTTTGATTGGTAATGAATTTTTCTTTTTGTATTCGACTGATTAGGGTTTTGTATTCAATTGGGTTTTGTATTTCCTTTGTTCTATATTTGAGTTGGGTGTTTGATATGTACTTGAAATTAGGTATTTGTTTTGTTTTGCTTTGTTTCACAGGCCGGCATTCCATTTTTCTTTGTCCTTCCATATATTTGAGTTGGGTACTTGAATGCACTTGTATTCTCATATAAACTTTGCTCTATATTTTCTTAGTGTGCTCACACTTGTTTTTTTGTGTTGTTAGGAATTGAAACCAGTCTTTAGATTGGTGGAAAGTTAATTAGACTCTTTATAAACTTTAATTGCATTTAAGTTTAATTGGTTTGTGTTACCACAAATCAGTTTCCTATATAATTTAACCCATTGACTTCTAATGCAAACAGTTGTGGTTTTAGTTTAGTATGAGTGTCTTTATGGCAGGAACCGTTGAAGAACTTCTTATATTTAGTTTCCCCTGTTTATTTCCTATTTTTGCTGTAATGTTATAAGTCTTATATGTACTCTGTTTGCAGTCTATGAGTAAAATAAAAAATATTCAAGTTGCAAGCATTGGTGAGAGGCTGTTGGCTATGTTAAGTTTGCGAGTCCAGACAAACACAGTGAGGAGGCAAGTGTTGTACATATGGATTTACTCAGGTTAGATATCTTAATACTTAGATTGCTCATAAATTAATATTTCAATTTCACATTGTTTGTATGTATTATTTTAGATTATTGAGTGTTGAATATTCTCTAACTATAGATCATATGATGTTATTGCAAATTGTGAATAGAAAAAATGCAGTAGTAGCTCTCATTCATGCTATTATTTTCTTGCAATATGTATTGAAAAACTGGTTGATAGTCTGTTTTGTGTCTAGTGTTATATGTTTCATATATTCTTAATATATTTATCACAATTGTCTTGCACTTCATCCTTTGCTAGTAAAGAAAATTGAAAGTTGCAACAAGAATTAAAGATATGAAGGATCGGGTGGAAGGAAAGGAATTAAATATATGAAGGATCGAGTGGAAAGAAAGGAAAATCAACTGGCCATGATTATCGAGGCTAGCTAATTTAGTCCGATCTTCTCACAGTCCCCTACCACTTAGTCTCATTGTAAATTTGATTCGATGCTAGCATTTTATTGGGCTAGAGTGATATTGTAATTGCTACCCCATTTTGAATTTAATTTATCTTAATGAAAAGTTTATTTTGAAAACAAGATTTTTGCTATCTTTAATTTTTTTTATAGCTATATAAAAATGTATAGGTCTAGAAAAATGAAAAAGTATATATATTAATTTGGTAGAGTAACAGAATAGCATCAGAAATTTGATACATCAACCATTCTGTTGGTAGAGTGTTATTATAATTAACAATCATGTATCAATAGATAATCCATTGGTAGAGTGTTACTAGCATTACTAATTAATGAACCATTTTGTTGGGATTTTGCTACTACATTTAACAACGAAAATTTTGTTGGCATAGGGTTGCTATATATACCAACTGAATATTCCGTTGGCTAGTTGGTCATGACATGGTTATTTCTAAAAACACGATCTCTGTTATTAGTTTATTGATATTCTGTTGGTAAAGTTAATAACGGAAATAAATTCGTTGGCAGCAACTTCCCAACGGCGTTTATACCAGCAGACTATTTTGATAGTCATTTTGTTAGTAAGGGGCTTACCAACGGATTTCTGAGCCCTGCCAACGAAAATTTCTGTTATCAAAACAGAAATTTCTTGTAATGATTATCCTCTTCATATGTAAATAAATACACACCCATATGTAAATAAATACACACCCACATATAGTAGATATATATATATATATATATATATATATATATATATATATGGGCATGTGCATTATGTTCTTAATTCTCGAGTTCAACATCACATTAATCATACATGTTGTAATAAGAAACTTTTAATTATGCACAATATCACAAATTAGTGCTGCCCCCATGTATTAATGCTTAGAGTTTCATGATTATTCTATAAAGGCAGTTATATGAATTTGGTCAGCTTGGCAGAGGTATTAGTTGTGAAGGCCTTCAGTGGGCTCGTATTATAATGGCATATGCAAGGTTCCTTGAGAAATAAGAAGACATATATGAGAATGATTTGGAGCATATCAAATAACTTCAGGTATTCTGCAGTAGCTAGTGCAATCAGAAATTGGACATCCATATTCTTGATACGAAAAATTCTAGGATTCTTTAAAAATATAACTGTAACTATTCTTAAAATTACCACACATATCTTAGTAAAAAAGGTGTCGCAAGTATTATCTTTAATCTGCAAAAATTATTTATGAACTCAAACATTTTCTAATATTTTTGGCCGGGCAAGAAAAAAGATCCTTCATCAAAGAAATTAGCCTTTAATACAATAAAAAAGAGAGTTTCTATTTTACAAATCTGAAAAGAAAACTTTATAGTGCATCATTCGTAAATTATCTTGTCTATATTTTGGAAAAGAGTAACATGCTCCTAAGAATGCTACCTAAGGTTAAAAGGATTTTTCATATAAATACACTAGGGTTTTATTGTAATTACAGAAAATTTTATATATTTACAAAAATGTCACAACTTTTTTACACTAGAAAATATTTTAATCTAAGCTAATATTCCCAAGGTCGGGACTTTTTTTTAACTTTATCTATACTTGTGCGCTTATCCAGGGCCATGTTCGTCTCACTTGCAAACATGAGTCCAGATTAATATTAAAAATATAAAAATGTATAGGTCAAGACCAATTCGATCTATTTTTTTATGTCCCCATGAATGATACTTTTATAATAAAATTGATAAAATTTTCTCAATTCTAATCGATTAGGCATGCTGTGATGATTTTTTTGGATAATATATCTAGAAATTTCCGTTGATATCTTATTAACACCGTTTTGAACACAACTGTTACATTCCAAAATAACCGTTCACTACACCATAAATGGGCTAACGACACACTAATTCCCGATGTTGCAAGAAAAATGTTGCAATTGAGTAAAACGTTTGATGTATTGCAACACCATAAAATAAATGTTGCAATAAAACGAAAATATTGGTTCATTGCAACACTTTTTCATTTATATTACAATAGTTTACCTGTAAACTGCAATATTGTATAAAAGTTTTACAAACATATTAATAAACTTTTAAATCACATGTGGGCCAAAATAAAAAAAAAATTGTATTAGATATGAATTTAAATAGAAGTGTTCCACTTGATTTGGTTACTTTCACAATTATAAAAATTAAATATGTTATTTGAAAATATAAATTAATATTTAAAGTAATTTATATTTCAAAATTTAAAATAAATAATATATTAAAAAATATTAAATAAATAATATATTATAAATATTAAATTAAAATAAAAATTTTAAATTGAGTTATAATTTTAAATTGAATAATAGATATTTTATATAATACTTTAAAATGACACATATATTATTATTATAAAGTTTCAATTGAGTTATAGATATTTTATATGAATACATACATTTTACAAAATACAAATTTATAAATAAATTTTAAATTGAAAGATTAAAAAAATTAAATTTTCTATATAACTACATATATTTTAATTTAAAATTTTAAAATTAAGATATATAGAAATTAAAATAAAAAAATAAATTGAAAGGTAGCAATAAGGTGAATACATGAGAGGCGCTATATTTCCCCGAATTGAAAAGTAGACAACTTTATATTAAAGTAGATACGACTTGAGTTTCTTCTCCAGTTAGGGTTCTATGCGGCTGCTTTCATCTCCAATTAGGGTTCTATGCACCTCATTTCCTTTTGTATCTCTATACAAATCTTCTTACACGCCTTAATTCTTAACTAAAAAATACACATATTTGAATACACATCATCTTCTCTCCAATTTGGGCTTCAATTATTCGCAGCTGAATACACGTCTTCTTCTCCGCACTTAAGTTTTTGGTTACTCATTTTGATTTTTTTTTCATTCACAGGTAATAGTATGGCTTTTGGATCCCATGGCTTTAGATCTGCAAGTAATATATATCTCTGTTTTGCTCTACTCGGTTACTATTTTGTTAGATTAGTGTGTTATTGAGTTGATGGGTTTTGATTTCTTTTCACTTCTATTTAGTTTTGTTTACATAGTTAGTTTGTTGGCTTGTTGTGCTATCTCTGTATTATGGCCATATGGTTGGTAGTTTTCAATTAGTTTTTTTTATGGAAATGGTTTCCGGATGATAAATACTATACAAATTACTTTTGATTGTCATTGTAAAACTAAAATATCCATTATTTTAGGAACTTGAAACATCTTCTATGTTACTCAAAGTCCCTTCAAATGTATTAATTCTTTTAAGGTTCATAATTGGGATATGTAATTAACAAGTTGAGGTAGTTCTGTTATGTTTCTTAACAATAAATATGTATTAATTCTGGTTGAAACTACAAAATTGATCAACTATAAAACCCCCGTGATTCTGTTAAAGTACACGCATTTGTTCCCCTCACGTATTGAACTGGTTAGTGGAATGTACTAGTATAGAGAATGACATCATTTTATAATATTAGAAAACATGTATAATAGATGCCTATCAAAATTTGTATCATGATATCGCAAGCACAGTAATTACTTGCTTAACCAGGTGCAATGTTAACTTCGAACTATAGTAGTGCTCAGTGGAAATCAACTTTACAAAAGTTAGGTAAATGATAAAATCTAATTGACGTTTCATTTTTTTTAACACCTGCAACTAATGTAACAAGCACTCCGCACTCATATGAAATATCGGTACTTACCTATATAAGATGATATAAGGTAAAAGATTATTTTTCATTAATGGTCATTATATAGTACCTCTTGTATTATTATTATTATTATTATTATTATTATTATTATTAGTATAAGCAGGTTCTGAAAGAATAAGATGGTTTAAAGCGCAGCAGAGCATACATACTCAACTTCTTTTTTTACTCTGCTTTCATCTATGGGTTATTCACACTCCTAATGCAAAAGGCCAGTTATCTTCTTTTATTCAAATTTTGATGGATATATAAACTGCTCCAATAAATTTATGTTCTATCTTTTTATTATAATCGTTTATTCATTTTAATTCTATGCAATTATACTACATTGTGTTATTATTTTTTTAGGTACTTCTGCCACTACTAGAAAAACATCAATAGACATGAGCTATTAGGAAATACACTTTACTTTCTTGCCTTCACCATTACATGTGCAATATATAATATACAAACATGCAAAGCTCAAAAATGAAGAAATTGATATTTCACTTGTATTACAACTTGTTAGTAAATTTTTCTTGTAGTCTGAGAAATATTATACGGTGTCCTAGTCATTAACCGCATTCATAGTGACAACGGACTTGTTATCATTAATTATTTATCTTTCTAACATCACTGAAGCTTTTATCATAATTTTGTGAGTCCTGCATAGTCATGTATATATATAATGTGACTGCTCTTTATTTCTTAAACAATCATGCATACATGAGATGATATAAATGAAAATAAATTGCATGATGGTCCCAATGTAGCATATCTTTGGAAAGCTAAACGTTAAGCTTTGTGTCTAAATTAAATATATGATACTTATATAATTATACTCGTGTAGGATGTGAAACATGGCACAACTACATGAGTGTCAGCTCGTGATTGTGCAATATTAATATTATTAATAATGATATTGAACCTCTGTTGTGAAAAAAAGTTTTTATGTTTTAGGTAAAATACAATCAGCCAAAAATTTTACGATGATTCAAAACTATCAAACTCTGGTCACTCAACGAACTCTGGGTGAAGTGGAAGGGACCAATGTCGCTATCAATGCTCGTGACTGATGAATGTTGGTTAAATATGTTGGCCAGAGACTTAGAATTATACTTGAACTTTATTTTGTTGATTTTTGTTGGGATAGTTCTGTTGATTATGGACTCATTTTTTTAGATTGGGTACATTGTATTGAAATCATTGGATTTTCTTTTAGGTTGTATATTGAATTTGACTTTGGTATCATTGGATTTGTTTTTGGTATTCAAATAGAATATTTTTTTGTATTAGTATTATTATAATATACAGGTCTTCTATCAAGATGCAATATGCAATCCTTCTTTTCTGTTTTTAGCTGTAACACTTTTCTGTTTTTAGCTGCAACACTTTTGTGTTTTCAACTGCAACACTAGATAATTGTTAGCTTAACCCTCTAGAAATACCTATGTAGTGTTACTATAGCTCCTAAAAGTGTTACAATAGAACCTAACCGCAACATATCTTCTAATGTTTCTGTTGGTGGCAAAAGTGTTGCAGTTGATACCTATTGCAACAACCAAATATGCAACTTGTATTATCACTAATATTAAAAATATCACAATTAATTGCAAAGAAACATTAAAAAAATATCATTACTTGATATTTATCAATAATTTCAAAATGCAAGAAATTATGTTTCTAATATTTTATCAAATCAGAATTATGAAACTAATAATCATTGAATTGCTTCAATCCATAATTTTAATAAGATAAAATAATTTTGCTAAATACTAAGTATTCATAAGATTGAATAATAGCGTCTAACTTCCTATACTATATCTAATAATAGTCACTCTAACATATTACAATTATACTCATAATAATTATTATTGATATACGTAAATTCGAGAAAATAGTTGAAAAGAAATTAACAAGTCCTTTAAATATTAACATTTAATACTTGTGATCCTAATTACAACTCCTCGCAAACACAATCAAATTTAGAAATATTTCCAAGTATATAAAATATTGAGAATTTTATACACATAACTTAGAAAATACTTCAACTTTCAATATTAGTGATTTTTTAAAATATGCATTATTTATTTAGAACTTAAATTCTAAATACTGTCACTAATATCAAAATTATCACAATTATTTGTAATAAAATATTTAAAAATATCAGAGCAATTAAATAAGATATCATTGACTAATACTCATTAAATATTTAACAAACAAATAATTATGCTGCTAACTTATGCTAAAAAATTTAACTACCACATATGCATATAACATTGTAAGCAAAATAATTAAACTAATAACAAAAAGTATGAGGTACTGAATTTAAAATAAATTCACAAGTCCTTTAAATATTAAAAATTTAATACTTGTGAACTCATTTGAGAATTCCTTGCAGATGAGATTTCCAACATATATGCAAATAAATAATATCCCAAGTTTGCCAACCAACTTGGATAAAATAAATTCATCAAGTTGTGTAACAAATATCTGTAAATTATTCTATTAAGGACAATCTCGAATGAAATGATATCTGGTGTCCATGAGATTGTTCCTTAAGTGGTGTGGAGAGATCAACAGAGTTGTTGGAATAAATTGACAGCTTCTAGGAATGACTTCCATGTATTTCTTACAACCTGCATCATCTATATCTATATAGCCAATTAGGTTAAACCTATTATCTTTAGGGTACCTGATTCTAAAAATTGGTGATCCCCTAAAATATATAACAATTTATAACTTAGCTATAAGATAAGATTCTCTAGTATCCACTTGGAAACTTGCACATAGGCATATCGAGAATAAAATATATGGTCTTTATGCATTTGAATAAGTAATGAGCTGATCATACCTCTATAGCTTGTCACTTCAGTTCATATACCTGATTCACCCCGATCAAGCTTACTGGTCTGTTGGCAAGAAGTCTTGACAGCTCTAGAATCTTCTAAATTGCGCTTCAAAAGATCCTTGACTTACTTTAATTGCCATCATTCTTTTGAATTAATTGTAATCCAAAAAGAATTACAACTCTTCCAACATGCTCATGTTGTACATACTCTGCATTAAGTTAACAAATATCTCTTGCCAAATTTTCATTAGTAGACCCACATATAATATGATCATGGTATACTTGCACATATATTATATTGTGTGTGCCATGTATTCTAGAGAGATATATGTATATAACTACTCTAATATAAAATCATTTTCAAGTAATTAGCAGTTAGAGTGTCATACCATGTCCTTGACGATTTGCTTGAATCCCTAACTCCATCATAAAGAGCTTGTAAAGAGAATGATATGCAAATCCTAATGATCTGCTACTTCAAAGTCTAGGGAATGTTGTACATCAGCTTTGTTAGGTCTAAATGTGTTGTAGGGGGGGGGGGGGGTGAATACAACTTTTTAGATTTATGAAGCAATAAATACTATGTAATAAATGAACACAATGATTCAAGGAATATATGTCTTATATATAACTTGAAAGGGTTGCTACAACATTCATTACAGTAGTACAACAGAAGTAAAGAGGGTAGTAAATGATACTAAGCTCTGTGAATACTCTCTCTCTCTCTTTTACAAGTGTTTCTCTCAAATATTGCTCTCTTTCAAATGTTACACGAGTACTTCTATTTATACTACTTGTAATCTATGACTTGTAGTCTTCAACAGATAAGATATGAGTGGTCCAATGTTGTCCACGTAAATCTTATCTTGTCTTGAAAGCTTGGAAATAGCCAACCAGATGATGCCATGTGTCATGTTGAAATTGTCTTCTATGTAGAATTTCTACATAAGAATTTCTACTTACCATCTCGAACATTTAAGTAGAACTTATAAATAGGAATTTCTACTTAGGCTCTATCTCGAATATTCTAAGTAGAACTTCTACATAGGAATTTCGAGATAGCTTCCTTCCTGTGTACTTAGAAAATATTCTACTTCCAGAATTTCTACTTGGCTCTAAGTAGAAACTTATCTAGAATTTTTAGATAGAAATTTCTACATAGGTTCCCCAGTATGTACTTAGAGAAATTCTGGGCTTCAACTAGAAACTTCAATGCAACATCTTGAACTTGTGATTTCTTCTTGTCTTCTATATTCTTCAACAAGCTCTTGAACATGGATCTCTACTACTGACATAAACTTGCTATCAATGCCCTGACACTTGATGCAATGGTCTGGTTCATAAGTGACTAGTCTTGATAGGGTTCTTGCTTCTGAATAGATTACCATATTCAGTTAGTAATGTGGCTTTCCAATTGTCGCTTTCCTGCTTCTTCACTTGAAATCAATTAGTCTTATTGATACTGATTGTTATGATCTTGATTCTTTAAGTTACAAATCACTGAGGCATGAACAACTTTGACTTGAACTTCTTCCAATGATTTCCTCTTTGATTGATCATAATTAACATGTTGAATTGTATCAATTACCTTGTCTTCAATTTGTATTGATTTCTTTGTGACTTCTTATTCTTGATTGTCTTCCGGTTAAGTATCTTTTCTTTAGTTGAGTTACATTAGTTACAGTGTTACAAGTTTAGACACTCTGCCTTTCAATCTCCCCCTATTTGATTGTCTAACAATGACATTCAAATTAAAGAAGGATAACTCAACTAAATAAATGAGACGAGAAAAGATAAGTAACATTAAAGTCTTGTTCATGTTACAACTGAAATGAAAATTGAAAAACAATACAAAGAACTTAATAATTAACTTAAACTAGAAAGAGAATTCGAACCTCGAATCAAAGATCTTTGGAATGATTTCTATCACCTGGATTATTTCATGTCTTTCAGTCAAACTCATATCACCTTATTGGATCCACTCTGATTCACGGTTATAGTATGGTAAATTAGCCTATCTCGCATACCGTGGTCAGGTGAATTTTCCTCAAGTAAGTTAGAGCAACCAAAAGATATGAAGTTTTTCCAACTTCAAGTTCACATTACTCCGAGCTTTCATTCTAATTCCGTTTCCCCTTCCTAATTTCTTTCTCAGCATCGCGCCTATCTTCTCTTTATTTTCTGCGCCTTTCTTTTTTTTGCTATTCTCTCTTGTATACTGGATCATGTAACTGTGCCCATCTAGAATTCAACAGACTTACTGCTTCCATCTCTAGAGGATTATTGGGTTCTAGATATGGATGTCTGAAAAGTCTTCTGAGTTTTTCCACCTCCTGAGTAGTCCTGATCTTTGGAATATCCTCAAAATTCTTCATGATGAGCTGTGATTTCCAGTGAGTTTTATCATCTTTAAACTGACAGTAGATCATCTTGGGGTAGCCCTTGACACGGTTAGTATTGAAGACACTAGCCGCATCTAACTCCATTCGTCTTTTCTCCTGAACTATCTTAGACAAGTACTTCAGTAGTCTCTGCTTCTCATCAACAAACGTATCCTCTACATCACCCCATTTGAATTCTTCTAATACTTTATCTAGAAATGCAGCACCTTGAGTCTGTAGCAGCCATTTCCTACTCATATGCAAGAAGGTCTGTTTCTGGTCTGCATCAATGAATACCAAGGCATCAGCTGTATCATCAGTGTTGGGTCCCGAAGTATGGTAGAAGGGGGGTTGAATACGATACTCATAATAATTTAAATTCTTTTCTGAATTTACGGATAAATAAATTATTGCTTCAGAGTGGGTTTGGCCATTTGTAGTGTTTAGGTGAGCTGCCTGCTAATTTTCTGTGTGTCCGGATAAATCAATTAGGTTCAAGAAAATTAGCAAGTAAATTATGGAGACAAGTTTCCAGGAATATATCTTTCATATATAAACGCAGAGGTTGCTACACTCAATTAAAAATATAACTGGCTTCCAAAGAACAAATTAGTTCTTTGCTACTTACATAAAAATATTAGGCTCAGTTCCTATACAAATATATCTAAATTAGTACAAGGAAAAACTGAGTTCGTAGGGAGTGATATCTAAGAGCCCTGAGTATTTTCCGTTAAAGAACTGGGTCCTAATATCTGACCGGGAGCAAGGTATGGATGTGTATAAATTGTTTCTTCTTACTCCGGCCATGACAGTAGCTCTCTACATTTTTGTGTTGTTGAAGAAGACGACTCTTTGAATGAGTGGTTGACCTCCTCTTATTTGTGTAGACTTTAAATCAATTAAAGTAGGCTGCTTGAATTTAATTGGCTAAGGGCTAAGTGGCGCCTTACACAGCTGATATACAGGGGAGGCGCAACTTACCAGTTATTTGATTAATATATTAAGGAAAACAAATGGCGCCAGTACAGGGAGTATAATGGGGAGGCGCCACTTTAAACTTTGATTAATATATTTATTAGCTGCAAGTGGCGCCACTACAGGGAGCCAAGAGGGGAGGCACCACTTAGAACATATTTGATTCACATCAAATATAACTGGTGCGTGGAATACACTTTGTTGCGCTTCTCATTTTTCATGGTCAAAGTGTAATTTGATCACTGCACTTTGACCTTCTTTTTATCCCTTGACTGATGTTTGCCAACTTCCATTTCTTGTACCAAAGTCTTGTCACATTATACCCTGTACCCTGAGCTGTTTCCGTTCTTCGACTGTAGTTCAGAAACTTTCACTTTTCATACCAAGGTTGTGACACTTTGCACCCTGCACCCTTTGAGCTGTTTAGCTATTAGCTGTTAGCTGTTTAGCTGTTTGGTTCTAGCCTCTACAAATCACTTTTCGTACCTTAATAAATAACCATTCTTTCCAGGCACGTTCTTCAACTTAACAATTCTTCTATAGTTAATACTCAGATTCCTTTCACAAACTGCTGACGCCTAGTGCAACTGGTCTGGTTCACAGACGACTAACTTTGATCCAGGTCTTCGTATTATTGCTTTATTTGCATTGTTAAGTTTGCAGCAACTTCATTGCTTCGAACACTGACTGTCAATAAACATAGTGCTTTCACTGGAATCTTTTCTGGTACTTCGACAACGTCTTCATTATTACCACAATCTTGATTACTTCATTATCTGTTCTTCACTGATGCTTGAACATATGAATGAACTTCTTTCAGTGAGTATTACTTCAGGACTGCAGTTGTCTTCTTTAACCTTAATTTGTCTTCACCCTTCTAGATTCCTATGCTTCGAACACTGTCTATCTTCAATCAATGCCTTTACACTGAAATCTTCTTGTGGCACTTCTATACTGAATCTTCAACACTTCTGAAACCCTGAAAGTCTTCAACCATTATTCTTCACTGAGGCATGAACATATTAATGTACTTCTCTCAATGACCTGTAGTAGACTTCAAAACTTCTTCTAATGTCTTGATTCACTGTATCTGCCTTGTCTTCATTTCTTCCTGATTTCTGTGTAGGTGTAGTATTATTTACTTGTCATGTTCTAGTGTTGAGTTATCACGATTACTATTCATACAGCTTCGTAATCTCACCAACAATCTCCCCTATTTGATTGTTAAACTTAGCAAACAAATCTCATAGAGAGGATAACTCAACTAATAACTAGAAAAAGTAATCGTCCGAGACTTGTAAATAATGCTACTGGTTTTTCTGGATCAGATACTGCATTTCCAGATTTCTTGTGTAACTAAAATGAAAGATGTTTGTTCCTCTAGCACTGAACTGATATTCATGTAGTATCATCTTCATTTCTGTCTGTTTGAGCTTTCTCTGCTTCAAAATCCTTCATAGTTTGAACTTAAAGAACTTATCATGAACAGAGCTTCATAAGAATTAGATTCCTGGGAACGTCTTCAATAGAACATAGAACATAACACAAATAATGTTCTCCCCCTAAGAATGTGATTCTTCTCCCTTTAGATAATAAATGGAAATGTCAATTCTTTTCTGTACTTCCCACTTGGATGAGGAATCTTCTACTGACAACTCCTTTCAAGTATAGGATACAGTTCCTTGATTCTTCTATATTCTGTTGTTTCCCATAAGGATCAGAAGATAAGATTTTCTTTTTCTCTCTGTCTAAAATCTCCCCCTAAGGATATTAACTTCTTCCAAGGATACGAACCCCTTTTTCTAAGGATCCAGGATACGAACCCCTTTAGGATATTAACTTTTCCCAAGGATACGAAAATAAGACTTTATTAACTTCTCCTTTTTCTTCCTATAACTTCTCCCCCTTAGGTATAGGCATTTCCCTCGTAACCCTATGACGAGAATTTGTGTAAAATACCCTACTTGACTCATTCGAAGAATTTTTGTCAAGTAGTTGCCTCTCAAGCCAAGATAAATCTGAACAAGAGATCTCCTTTTCGGGATGCAGAAGATTAACTTCTGTTTGAGGTAGATACCTGGACAATGTAATGTATGGCTAGAGTCCGTATCTCCTCTAAATGCCTATACCTCTCACTATGCACGCCTTGCAATGTGTTCCTAGAATTTATCTGTTTAGGCTTACCATCAGCGTGAGTGCCAGTGGTGTGCTTGACTCATTACAAGATGCTCTGGCTGACGAGCGAATTTCAATGGACTCACCCTGTTGAGAGAATGATTCCAGAGACAGTTTATTGCCTTTTCAGCTCTGCATTCTTTTGAGAAGATGCAGATGAGCTTACAGATACCTCAGTTATATACTTCTTTTCTTCTCTAGAGGTAGAGCTGTGGGTGCACTTCCGACTTCATCCTTATTTGCTGCATCAAGTGCAGTTTCTCCCTTATCAACCTCTAACTAACATAAGTTCCTTATATCTCCAAGGGTTAATATATGGAAGTGGATGAATGAGTGTTTGGTATGAAGGCCTGGGTAAGAGATTGATGGGTTTTCAACCTCTTGGCCAGCTTCTATAGCCTCTGGGGGCTAATCGGAAAGAATCAATCAAGATTAAAAGATAATCACCTTAACATTCCAAAATATATTTTTCATCTCAATGAGAAGGAAAAATATAATAAGGAATGGTAATGGATTGCCTTAAAGCACTTTTAGTAAAAGAGTTTTGTCGGTTCTAAAGATTTGTCAATTAAGAACATGATACCAATAGAAATTTTTTTTAAGATACTTAGCCCATAATAAAACGCGGGAAAGTGTATCAGAGAAAAATTCTATCCCTTATGAATTTCTTATAAGGCAAACTTCCCATAATAAAACGCGGAAATTTATACCAAAGAAGAAATTCAACTCTTCTACCAAATTCTATCTCAATAAAATGACTCTTTTTCATTAAACCTTAATACTGTATGTTTTGAAAACAGTTTTGCAAACCATCCTTATTAGATAGAAGACAATGATTTTCCTATTCATAATGCAATTATGATTTACATCATTTTCATCTGCTTGATAATATCCCCGACTTAAAATAAAAACATGACAATTGGGGTTGAATGAATTCTTAACAATGCAGTACTAGGCCTTCAAAGCAACAACCATTGTTTAGTTACTCAGAATCAATGTGAAACATACATTGACACAAGTATTTAAAAACAAATCATTTTCAAGTGATTGGTACCTGGAAGTTAAAACAATTTTTCCAAATAAAATAATAGTCACAAAGTTTCTGCCACTTTAAAAAGAAAAATTTAGAGAGAAAAAACTTTTAAAGATAAAACTTTTAAAATCAGCTTTTGGGAGAGGATAATAGATTTTGAGATTGGAGAAAAATTATCCTCAAGAAAAATTTGATTCACACCCTAGGATTGTGAAAATAAAGCAGGGCTGTAAATCAAAAGTTTTGAAAAAGAATTTGATGTTTTCTTCTCTAAGACTGATAGAAAAATGAATGCATCTTTGAATAAAACGTTTTGAAAAAGAAACAGACAAAAATTTCTTTTTAATACATTCAGATTCAAAATTCAGTCAAAGAAAGAAAACTAATAATAATACTTATGTAATACGAAACAGTTACCACAGACATGCATATATAAATCATTTAACATGTGGCAATTATTCAGTAGAACAATAAGCATTTAAACATATTTTTATTATTAGTGATTTCAGATAAACAACTTATATTATCACTAATATTAAAAATATCACAATTAATTGCACGCTGATACCAATTATTAGATATTTATCAATAATTTCAAAATGCAAGAAATTGTGCTTCTTATATTTTATCAAATCAAAATTATGAAACTAATAAACATTGAATTGCTTCAATCCATAATTTTAATAAGATAAAATAAACTCGCTAAATACTAAAATATTCATTAAATTGAATATTAGCATCTAACTTCCTACGCTATATCTAATAATTGTCACTCAAGCACATTGTAAGCATGCTGATCACAATTATTAATGATATACGTAAGCTCGAGGAAATAGTTGAAAAGAAATTCATAAGTCCTTTAAATATAGGCATTTAATACTTGTGATCCTAATTGCAACTCCTCGCAAACAAAATCAATTTTAGAAATAGTTTTTAAGTATATAAAACATTGAGAATTTTATACACATGACTTAGAAAATACTTCATCTTCCAATATTAGTTAGTTTTGAAATATGCATTAATTATTTAGAATAGAAATTCTAAATACCGTCACTAATATCAAAAGTATCACAATTATTTGTAATAAAATATTTAAAAATATCAGAGCAATTAAGCAAGATATCATTGACTAACACTCATCAAATATTTAACACACAAATAATTATGCTTCTAACTTATGCTAAATAATTTAATTACCACTTATGCATATTACATTGTAAGCATGATAATTAAACTAATAGCAAAAAATATGAGGTACTGGATTTAAAATAAATTCACAAGTCCTTTAAATATTAAAATTTTAATACTTGTGAACTCATTTGAGAATTCCCTGCAGATGGGATTTCCAATATATATGTAAATAAATAATATCCCAAGTTTACTAACCAACTTAGATAAAATGAATTCATCAAGTTGTTTAACAAATATCTGCAAGTTATTCTACTAAGGACAATCTCAAAAGAAATGATACCTGGTGTCCATGCGCTTGTTCTATACGTGGTGTGAAGAGATCAACAGAGTTGCTGGAAATAATGACAGCTTCTAGGAATGACTTCTCTGTCTTTCTTACAACCTGCATTATCTATATCTATATAGCCAATTAGGTTAAACCTAGTATCTTTAGGATCCTAGATTTCAAGAATTGGTGATCCCCTAAGATATCTAACAATCCATAACTTAACTATAAGATAAGATTATCTAGTATCCACTTGGAAACTTGCACATAGGCATATCGAGAATAAAATATATGGTCTTTATGCACTTGAATAAGTAATGAGCTCATCATACCTCTATAGCTTGTCACTTCAGTTCATATACCTGATTTGCCCTGATCAAGCTTAGTGGTTTGTTGGCAAGAAGTCTTGGCAGGTCTAGAATCTTCCAAATTGCGCATCTTCAAAAGATCCTTGACTTACTTTAATTGCCATCATTCTTTCGAATTACTTATAATCCAAAAAGAATTGCAACTCTTCCAACATGCTCATTTTGTACCTACTCTACATTAACTTAGCAAAAATCTCTTGCCAAATTTACATTAGTAGACCCACATATAATATAATCATGGTATACTAGCACATATATGACAATGTGTGTGTGCCTTGTATTCTAAAGAGATATATGTGTATGACTACTCTACCAAAATCATTTTCAGGTAATTAGTAGTTAAAGTGTCATACCATGTCCTTGAAGATTTGCTTCAATCCCTAACTCCATTCATAGAGAGCTTGTGAAGAGAATGATATACAAATTCCAATGATCTGCTACTTCAAAGTCCAGGAAATGTTGTACATCAGCTTCAACTTCTAATTCACCATTCATGAGTGCACTTGTTCACATTCATCTGATAGATATTCATGCTTGAATGCTCAACAGGTGCTAGAAATATCCTGTTAGGTCCTTAGGCCCAAAAAGGATCAAATCTTGTCACTGGTGCTTACTGTTTGATCTTGAAAGTCCCGAAGATTCTGTTTCCATCATCATCGATACCTTCTACTTTATAGTAACCTGTAGCAACCAGTTTGGCTTTGTCCCTCATAACAATGCCAATAACTATCCAGTTTCTGTGAACCCTTACTGTACCAATTTCAGCTTCGACTTTAGTGGTCTAGGTTCCAGCTTCAGTAGTTTTTGCCTTTGAACTGATTGAGATCATCTTGCATTTGCAATCACCCAATCTGGATCAATTAGTGCATCTTCACTATTCTTTGGGATACCAAATGTTGATTGTTGGGTCCCGAAAAATATATGTTCATTTTGATTAGCACTTCTAGCCTTTACTCAATAACCGGTTTACTAAGAACTAGACTCTAGGATTGACTTTGACTTCAAACCTTTTGTCTCGGCAGATATGTTCTTGATGTATTCCTTTGATCTTCATTGTGTTGAGTATGACTAGTAGATCCTTCTTTTATTTTGCTCCCTCTGAGTTGCTGTTAGGATGTGTTGAAGATCCTTCACCTTTTTCAGTGGATTCTGTTAAAGTCCATGAGATGTGTAGTTTCACTACCAATTCCACTAATAGGATATGAATCAACATCATTTTCATTGTTTTCTTCTGCAACCTCAGTTTCATCATCAGTATTTGAATTTGACTCTGACAGAATGTCAAACTTCAAAGATTCAGAATAGTCTTTCATTTGAATGCTTGGGAGCTTGGTGTAGTAGGTCGAAACATTCAGACTTTTAATCACCTTCTGGTTTTACCTCATCACTGAGTAGCCGAGGAAAATTGTTCCTTGATTCTTAACTTCTTGTCAAGATATTCATATAAGTGTTCAATAAGTATCAATTTCCTCCAAACACACCAAAGAGTTTCAGTGTTTGCTTCTGGTTGGCCATTAACTCATATGATGTCTTTTCATGATCTTGTTGAATAAAGCAGCATGCTGTGTTAATTTCTTCAGCTTCAAAGTACCTTTATAAGTGCAAACTTCATTTAGAACTTCATTCGCGAAATTCAGTTCCACTATCTGACTTCAAAGTTCTCATAACTTACTTTTCTTCCAACTTGATCTTTCTAATGTGATCAATTACCATCTGTGATATTTTGTCTGTTGAATGCACGAACATCACCAACTTGTAACTAGGGTTGTCATCAACCACCACTAAGCATATTTCTTCATTGACATAAATTGCTTCAGTGTGATGTTTTCATTGACTTCCCTATATGACATACTTCAAAATGTCCTTCTAGATAGAATTCCATATGAAGCAGTCCTCTCACCAATTTCATCTTTATCGGAGAATCCATTTTCTTGTTCACCAAGTGTGAGAGCTTCTTTTGCCATAGCTAACTCTTTACTGATAAAGCTTTACTGAAAAGTTCGCTTCACCTTTGCATACAAAATCCATGTCAGCTATGAACAAACTTCCTCACTCTCAGTTTGAGTGAGCTGCCAACCTTCTTGTTTGAGATCAAACACTTTTCCTTTTCAATGCTTTTCCAGAAAACCCTTAACAAAGAATTCCCTAGTGCCATGTAGATAGTGTTTAAGTCCTTCCACAAGAAAGATGCTTCCACTGATGACAGTTCTTAAATCATGATAGCCAAATCCCTTGTACATCCTTTGCTGTCATCTCCAAAGGTTACCGTTGAGGAGGCCTTCTCAACCAACTATGATGTCAGAGCTTTAATCTATGTCTTTTGTTACATACTCTGCAATCACAAATGATTAAGCTTCTTGGTACTCAATTTCAATTGAGTCCAGATGGGTTAGAGATAATACTGTCTATAGTGGTAACAACAGCTTCAATATGCATAAAAGCACATGGATAGAAGAACTAATAAATTAATTATTAATTCTATCTAATCCATTTCTGTTGTTGTCTAACATTTTTAACTATCTCTAATTAACTAAGTCAGTTTTAGATTAATCCTCGAATCTACAAATTTTTCTGACTACTTAGATAATTCTACCATCTTTTAACCATTTTATCCCTAACAAACAATACATTATATGATATGACATTTAAGTGCAACTATGTGAGTGCGAGCAAATCATGTGAAAATAAGCACATAAACAATTTAAGAATATGCAGAATATTTCAATAAAACATTATAAGCAATATCAAATTCCACATATACTTATCAAGTCATTTATCACAATAAGAACAAATATAAAATATCTGATCTATGACCTGTTTGTCTATTTAGCAATTTCCACAACATTAGCAGAGGTATTAAATCACAGAAGATCTAACTCAAGTTCCAGCAAATATTTTAGGGATACACCTAACCGTCTAGAACACCCTATCTAATTCTAGATATTCTTTTTACTGCATATAAAATCAAGTATGAAATGTACTTATTTAAACTCATGAATCCTAGCATGCAATCTTATTCTTAGCAATCAATTAATCATTTAAGTCCTAAGATGCTAACATGCTGACATGAATATAATACATTTCAATACATAATCATCATACAGTTCTGAATTAGATAAAGATATACTAGTTAGTATGCATACCTTTGAAGTGCTTAGTGATTCATCTCCAGTGTTGGTCATTGATGCCAGATATCCATTTGGTTCATCACTGTCACTGATAGAATCAGCCTTGCATTTAACTTCACCGACAAATGCTTTCCCTTGCTGCATCCTCACTAATGCCTGAGATTCCTGCTACAACTCAACATAGTTTCTGTCATCTTTTGCTTGTACAGGCTTCTTTAAACTATGTAGCAAACCCTGATCTTGTCTTCTATAATCAACCATCCCTGTCTTGCAACCACCTCTTGAACTGAGCTTGAAAATCTCCTTTACGGAATCTATAGGTAACGACCTTAGATTAAGAATTTGGATTCCATCTGAATCTGATGTCATTGAACTTCCTGTTGCCCTGCAGGCTTAACTTGTAGTCCAGTTCTCAGGTTATTCCAAAGTGTCAAATTCACATGCAACACCTTGACCACTACCTCGAGCTACAACATCTTCAATTCAGCTTCTAGGATCAATTCATTTCTGTTCAGAGGTTCTCAACCTTGACTTCAATCAAATTTGGTTCCTGGGTCACAAATACAGTGGATATGCCAACAACCTGCTTTACCAAATATTATCTTCTTCAGCTCTTGTTCTAGTTCATAGGCCTTCAGCACATACAAGTCTTTTACAGACAATGTGGTTGTATCCTTAAATCCCTGTTGGCTGTAATCCTGTGTTCTAGATGATCTGCAGTGTTAGCACGAACTTCCTGTAATCTCCCTGTAGGATAATCTTTAAGGCTTGTACTGAGATTCCAGGTTGTCCAGTCTGTTTTCCTTCACTACTTCAAACCCCTTAGATTTTTCATCCAAAAATACAACTCAAATTAACCAAAAACTGTACCCAAATAATTTCTTCTTTTGCAGCTTCCAAAATATTAGTGGGATCCTATGGAGTAAACCTCTGAGGAAATTAATACCACAATTTCTTCAACCTGTTCAAGAATTAACTTCATCGTATAATCTTCAGTCAATTTTTGTTGTCTTCAATACCCGGAAAAATCTTCATCTACAAACCCCAAATAGCAATTCAGGAATTGGTGGCGCCAAGTAATCCAAGTGGCGCTAATATATTTTGTTGCGCTGCTACACTGGATATGCTGTACAAGCGCAAGAAATCCACAACCAGGCTGCTTGACAATTTTGTGGCGCCATCACTAGGGAATGCCTTGGACCAGCGCAACAAAACAACAAACAAAAAAAAAATTCAAGGCGCTGGAATCTTGTTGCGCTGCGCGTGGAAGAACAAGTGGCGCTGCGCGTGGAAGAATTACCAAGCAATTCATTTTCCGCGCGTGACTCACAAGGTCAATTGCTGGTCACAATCTGCCAAGTACTGGTAATAACCAAATCTGTCAACATGTACCAATTTGGCCGGAAAAAAATGGACCACGTAAATAATAAATTTAAATCTTAAACTTTGTTAAATTTATAAAATAAACTAATTAAAATTTATAATATAAACAAATAAAAGTTTATAAAATGATTTTATAAAACTTTATAAAATAAATTTTATTTAAATTTTATAGAATAAACTAATAAAAGTTTATAAAATAAATTTTATAAAAGTTTATAAAATAAATTTAATATAAAATTTATAAAAGAAACTAATTAAAATTTATAACATAAACTAATACAAGTTTATAAAATAAATTTTATAAAGTTTATAAAATAAACTTATTAAAAGTTTATAATTAAACTTATTTAACGAGGCCTTCTTCTGAGTAAGCATGTTCGGCACAGTGAGCTTTACTGAGCTAATGGATCTTGATTTGTATATCAATCAGCGAGCTCTGATACCAATTGTTGGGTCCCGAAGTATCGTAGAAGGGGGGTTGAATACGATACTCACAATAATTTAAATTCTTTTCTGAATTTGCGGATAAATAAATTATTGATTCAGAGTGGGTTTGGCCATTTGTAGTGTTTAGGTGAGATGCCTGCTAATTTTCTGTGTGTCCGGATAAATCAATTAGGTTCAAGAAAATTAGCAAGTAAATTATGGAGACAAGTTTCCGGGAATATATCTTTCATATATAAACCCAGAGGTTGCTACACCCAGTTAAAAATATAACTGGCTTCCAAAGAACAAATTAGTTCTTTGCTACTTACACAAAAATATTAGGCTCAGTTCCTATACAAATATATCTAAATTAGTACAAAGAAAAACTGAGTCCGTAGGGAGTGATATCTAGGAGCCCTGAGTATTTTTCGTTAAAGAACTAGGTCCTAATATCTGACCGGGAGCAAGGTATGGGTGTGTATAAATTGTTTCTTCTTACTCCGGCCATGGCAGTAGCTCTCTACATTTTTGTGTTGTTGAAGAAGATGACTCTTTGAATGAGTGGTTGACCTCCTCTTATTTGTGTAGACTTTAAATCAATTAAAGTAGGCTGCTTGAATTTGATTGGCTAAGGGCTAAGTGGCGCCTTACATAGCTGATATACAGGGGAGGCGCAACTTACCAGTTATTTGATTAATATATTAAGGAAAGCAAGTGGCGCCAGTACAGGGAGTATACTGGGGGGCGCCATTTAAAATTTTGATTAATATATTTATTAGCTGCAAGTGGCGCCACTACAGGGAGCCAAGAGGGGAGGCGCCACTTAGAACATATTTGATTCACATCAAATATAACTGGCGCGTGGAATACACTTTGTTGCGCTTCTCATTTTTCATGGTCAAAGTGCAATTTGATCACTGCACTTTGACCTTCTTTTTATCCCTTGACTGAAGTTTGCCAACTTCCATTTCTTGTACCAAAGTCTTGTCACATTACACCCTGTACCCTGAGTTGTTTCCGTTCTTCGACTGTAGTTCAGAAACTTTCACTTTTCATACCAAGGTTGTGACACTTTGCACCCTGCACCCTTTGAGCTGTTTAGCTATTAGCTGTTAGCTGTTTGGCTATTTGGCTGTAGCCTCTACAAATCACTTTTCGTACCTTAATAAATAACCGTTCTTTCCAGGCACGTTCTTCAACTTAACAATTCTTCTATAGTTAATACTCAGATTCCTTTCACAAACTGCTGACGCCTAGTGCAACTGGTCTGGTTCACAGACGACTAACTTTGATCTAGGTCTTCGTATTATTGCTTTATTTGCATTGTTAAGTTTGCAACAACTTCATTGCTTCGAACACTGACTGTCAATAAATATAGTGCTTTCACTGAAATCTTTTCTGGTACTTCGACAACGTCTTCATTATTACCACAATCTTGATTACTTCATTATCTATTCTTCACTGATGCTTGAACATATGAATGAACTTCTTTCAGTGAGTATTACTTCAGGACTGCAGTTGTCTTCTTTAAACTTAATTTGTCTTCACCCTTCTAGATTCCTATGCTTTGAACACTGTCTATCTTCAATCAATGCCTTTACACTGAAATCTTCTTGTGGCACTTCTATACTGAATCTTCAACACTTCTGAAACCCTGAAAGTCTTCAACCATTATTCTTTACTGAGGCATGAACATATTAATGTACTTCTCTCAATGACCTGTAGTAGACTTCAAAACTTCTTATAATGTCTTGATTCACTGTATCTGCCTTGTCTTCATTTCTTCCTGATTTCTGTGTAGGTGTAGTATTATTTACTTGTCATGTTCTAGTGTTGAGTTATCACGATTACTATTCATATAGCTTCGTAATCTCACCAACAATCATCATAAGAGTGAATCCAGTATACACTATCTCTTCTTGGAACACCAAATACCTCCCTTATTTCTCCTTGTTCCAGTGGTCCAGAAGGAATAGTCAGAGCTTCATCTACACTTTTCACAGTTTGTAGAATATTCCATTTTCTCTCTATTAGCTCAGGCTCAATCTTCACGTTATCTAGAGGATTTGGAGCAACAATATCACATTTCCATATCTCGTTGTTTTTCTTGAATATTATATTCTCAATGAACTCCACTGATTTTTCTTTGACATCAGAAGTGAATCCCTTGCTCATCATTTGTCTACATATCACTTTTAAGGATTCTACTGATAGAGCCATTAGATCTTCTTCCTCCATACTAACACTCTTCATTTTTCCATCTACTACCATACAAACAACATCTGGATTGGCTGAGAATTCTGGTCCCTTGTCCTCTGCTAGCTGCATTAACTGATCTCTGTATAGATGCTAAGTTCCTCAGCTTGAGAGTATTGAATTTTAGTTGCTAGCAAGAACAACTCTGACGCAGATCTTCTCGAGATAAATTGATCATCCACGTACATGAAAGACATTGGAGCTCCTTCAACTAAGGTCAGAATGACTTGCCACTCCTTTACCACTGGTTTATATCCAACACGGACTTTTGAAATCATCCTTTTCAAAGCATTTATGTAGTCCACTGTCATTGGATTCTTCAGGTTCAAGTTATAGAAAAGATCATCTGCCTCCTTGTTATGAACTCCATTTGTACAAGTCCCCATTAGTATATTCCTTGCATCATCCTATTTCTGTCCAATCCTCCGTTTGTCCATCTCAATCTGAGGATCAGCTAACCTAGCAAGCTCATGATCATACTGCTTTTCCTTGAGCTCCACTTGCTTTTCAAGAAAAATAGCCTTATCTTGCATCATCTTCATTTTAAAGAACTGAGCTTGTTCCAGTGCTACCTGTTGAGCTTTCAGGGTCTCCTCATCAACATGAATCTCTTCAGCAGACGCCCCAACACCTCTACCTTGTTCCTCCAAGGATCTCTTAATTGCATGTGCTAGAGGTACGTCCTCCATATCAGAATCTGAATCAACATGTACTTTTTCCTGTCAATTACCAAAGTCAGTGAATGGCTCTTCTTGTTCAACCATCACTGCTTTACCCTTTCGCTTCCTCTGAGCCCCCTCATCAGTCACCGTCATCGGATCAATCTCTTCTTCAAGTAGGGGTGACTGTTGTGTCATCTCATTTCCTCTCTCCCCCTTAGGTGAGTTATCCTGAACACCACCTTGATCACCAGATCCACCAGCAGTATTGGAACCACCAAATCCAGAAGGTCCAGTACCAACTCCACTAGCACCACCAGCACCATCATCATCCGGGGGAGGTTGATTGAATTGTTCATCAAAGCACTCTGGGGGAACTAAATGCCGAACTGCATACATCATTCGACTGACCTCCGTTGCCATTGTATGCAGAACGCTTTCTACGCTCCCCATTGTTTCATAAAGAGTGCTGCCCAAGACACCACCAGCATGGCCCAGGCATTGACTTTGTTCGTCATTTCATTTAAAGCGTCAACCTGACCTTCCATTCGTGCTGCGTAGTCATCAAGAGCTCTCCGGTTGTCTCCAACATTTACCCGTAACTGCCCCATCGACTACCCGAACTGTTTCATCTGATTTTCAATTACTGTCATACGAGTATCAAGATTTTCAAGAACCAGGGACGGTGTTTGTCTTAGGTTTTCTCGCTCTAAAAATCGTTCTGTTAGTGTTTGTCGCTCAGTTTTGGGCCTTAAAAATGAAGGTCCCTCACTCCTTAAACGCTCACACACACTCCCTGTCTCATGCTCGTGTATATCTTCAACAATATCACCAAGATTAAAAGCAGTACCTGCAAAAACTGGATAAAAAAAATTAGGAGCAGTTATGGGATCTAAAGATCCTGTCTGTTCCTGAGGTGGAATCTCAGGCTGAGAGGCTGTAAAGTGTTCATGTACAACATCTGAATGGATCCTCTCTGCAGCATCAATACGTACCGGTGAAGGTACTTTGGAAGCAAATAAAACTTCTGGCCTAGCTGAAGCAACAGGCTCCTCAGAAGGCACAAAATCCTCACCAAAAGTCCTAGGTGTAGAATATGCAAGGGGAAAACCACTCACGTGAGGTGGAGTGGTTGTGATAGACACACTAGGTTTGGACTGGGCTTTTGAAGTAGCAGCTTGAGAAATTTTGGCTCACTTCCGTATTAGGGGCTGCACTTCAGGGTTACTTTCATCAGAACTCTCACCTAATTCTACAGGTGACGGCCTTTTAACTCCCGTCAACAAGGGTGAAAGTGAAGAAGTCAGGGAATTAGACTCAGAAATTTGGCTATCACCCTGGGATAGATCCTGCGGGTTAGCAGAATCTTGGGCCACGAAATCAGAATTAGATGAAGAAGAAGTATTTGTAGTGTGAACAGAGGGTGCCTCATGTTCAAAGAAATTACCTCCTTCATTACCTTGTTCAGCAAAGGGATCAGATTCAGCAGGAGTTGACCTAGGAGACGGTTGCTGCTCTCTTTGCCCGGTAGAGTACTGACTGAGAGAATGGCCCTCTTCTTCATCATCATTAAGTTGCTCGTCAGGAATCCCTTGAAATGCGTCAGTATGAGTAGATGGATTCTGAGCATGTGATGATAGTTGTGAAGTCCCCGCCAGAATAGTGACACCTGCATCATAAGAAAGCCACATTCGAATATTCTCAAGAATAGACATAGGTTTACCCTGATGCTTATCCTGGTTAGCAATTGTTGTTAGTGACTTAGTTCCCATACCGAGAGATGTAGAGGTTGGACTCCTAACAAATGCCAGCCTAACTGATAAAGCATTAGATGGTACAAGATGATTAATTAGCATTTGTAACAAACGGGGATACCAGCAGACAACATCAGTGGTTGCAAAGTCCCTGGTATCAGGTGATCCCATCATGGCCACAATTTCAGAAAGAACGATCCTTCCATAATTGATGTTGAGTTCACGGGCCAGGGAAACACCAAAGATTTGCATGGGAATAGGAATTTGATGAAAATCTCTTTCGCGTGCACGGAAATATCTTGTGATAGCTTCGAAAAAGTAATTCCATTCCACATAAAAAAATTGTTTTTGAATAGTAGAAGTGGATATTTTACCAGTGGGAGGATAACATCCAATTTCCTCAAAAAACTTTAGGTGCTCGGCCGCTGTAGGTACAAGGTCATAAGAATCCTTGACTGGGAAACCAAGAACTCTATTAAAAACTGCCTCTGTAACCTCATATACTTGACCTTCTAAGGTAAACTTAAAACCATAAGGGGTCGATTTACTCCCAAAGGTAACCACACTAGTCCATAATTGCTGCAAAGCATCATGGACCAGTGTTGGTTTAGCAATAAAAGCAATACTAGCTTTAGAGTACAAATTGAGAAATCGTACCCAAAACTTAAAATGCGGGAGTTGATCACCAATTTCCGTAGAAATATTATAAAAGTTATTTTTAGCAAGTGAAAATTGGTGAGACATTTTTTTTTTTAAAATTTCGTGAATTAATTGGATTTTTGTATATAAAAAAAATTCACACAATTAAAGTAGAGAAAAAAAATAACCAAACAATGTCAGATCAATTCCTTTTAATTAGCAGAGAAGACACAGAGTCATAACTGGAAAATAAACTACGGAATTGAAATGAACGATTACGAATCCTTAGACAGCCAAATAACCACACTACTGATTAACGAGATAATGAACAGTAAATCAAGTCTGCAATTTTAACAGTGCGTATGAGAAGGTGTGTAAATAGTCGCGTGTATATATCGTGTAAACAAAAGAACATACACGATGCAGAACACAGAAACACACAGTGATCAGAGATCCAAACAAGAGATTTAGACACAATTTTGACAGTAGTTCGTGGTATGTATGAATATTAACACAGAAATCGCTGTGATTAAGAAATGGCCTGGGAAGGAGGGTGGGGGCTGTAAAAATTAGGTTTTAAACAATGGGTAAAAGTGAAAATAACATCGGGTTAGCGATGTATATATATACATTATTGAGAAATGACAAAAATACCCCTATGAAAATTAAAAAAAACTTAAGTACGTACAGGGTAATCTAAGTCGAACACTATGTCGACCATCAAGTTGAACTTCGACTTGAGTTTCAACATAGGTGCTAACTCGAAGTAAATTCACTTGAAACAATTTAAACAGCATAAAACCTCTAGGGAAAACCCATCTCGAAGATCAAGTCGAATATTCGAGATAAGGTTCGAGTTAGAGACTATCTCGAACATCAAGTCGAATATTCGAGATAAGGTTCGAGTTAGAGACTATCTCGAACATCAAATCGAATATTCGAGATAATGTTCGAGTTAGACACTATCTCGAACATCAAGTCGAATATTCGAGATAAGGTTCGAGTTAGAGACTATCTCGAACATCAAGTCGAATATTCGAGATAATGTTCGAGTTAGACACTATCTCGAACATCAGGTCGAATATTCTAGATAATGTTCTCTCGTACATCTTCCCAGATTTAGAATTTTCAAAACTTCACTCCTGGAATCTCAAATTCGAAATTCAAATAGAATTTCGAGATGAGTTTCGAGATAGAAGATATCTCGAAATTTTGAAGATATTTAGCAAAATTTGGCAATTTTTCATGAAAAACAATAATTAAATTTTGCCAAATTAAAATAAATACCAATTCAAGGATTTTTAATCATAACCAGTAATAGAAACATTCCTTGACAATTCTAAGGCCTCTCATTGAAAAAAAAATTACATGAAAAACATAGAAAAATCCAAAAAAAATCATGACACATTTAGAGATCTATGGATTTAACTCCCCTTATGTTCATGCAATTTAAATGGGCATAAATTCAAAGTTTTTACTAATAAATTCACTCAAAGCATAATGAATTCATGAAAAATAACACAACATACAACATATAATAATCATTAATTAAACATTTTAAAGTCTAAGTCCATAATGATTAAATAGCTTGTAGAAGTGATATTTTGAGCAATTTTATAGATTATTTACATATGTTTTCAACTAGGCAAATAACAAAAACAAAAAGAAAAACATATGTACCTAATCAAAACTGGGATTTTACAGATAGGAAGATTTATTAACTTGTGTTAAACATCCCCAATTCACCAACTAATCTATTGAATGTTACTTCATCAAGAGGTGTAATGAATATATCTGCAATTTGTTGCATTGTGGGTACAAAATGTAACTCAACAGTCCCTTCCTCAACATGTTCTCTTATGAAGTGATACCTGATATCTATGTGTTTGGTTCTGGAGTGATCCACAGGGTTGTTGGTCATGGCAATGGCACTAGTGTTGTCACACATGATAGGAATCTTCTTGTGCTCCATGCCATAATCTTTCAATTGGTTTCTCATCCACAGTATTTGAGCTACACAGCTTCCAGCAGTGATGTACTCAGCTTCAGCAGTAGAAGCAGATACTGTATGTTGCTTTTTACTTTGCCAGGACACCAATCTTTTTCCTAGGAGTTGACAGGCACCAGATGTGCTTTTCATATCAATCCAGCAACCTGCATAGTCTGAATCCGAATAGCCTATTAGATTAAAACATGTATCTCTTGGGTACCAAATCCCTAGATTTGATGTTCCCTTAAGATACCTAAAGATTCGTTTGATGGCTATGAGATGTGACTCTCTAGGATCCGTTTGGAACCTTGCACACAAACAAGTTGCGAACATTATATCGGGTCTACTTGCAGTTAAATAAAGAAGTGAGCCAATCATGCCTCGATAGCTTGTGATATCAACTGGTTTACCTGATTTGTCTTCATCAAGCTTCGTGGCAGTTGCCATAAGAGTTTTAGCTGCTGACGCATCTTCTAGATTGTACTTCTTGAGTAAATCTTTGATGTACTTGGACTGACAGATAAAGATTCCTTCTTTTCTCTGAATGATCTGTAATCCAAGGAAGAATGACAGCTCCCCCATCATGCTCATCTCATACTTATCCTGCATTAACTTAGCAAATTTCTCGCACAAGCGCTCATTAGATGACCCAAAAATAATATCGTCCACATAGACTTGAACAAGTATTAAATCACCATTTACATTTTTATAAAACAATGTTTTATCAATTACTCCCCTATTAAAACCACTTTCAATTAAGAACAAGGATAGGGTTTCATACCATCATCTTGGGGATTGCCTGAGGCCATAGACAGCTTTGAAGAGAAGATACACAAAATCTTCAAGTTCTGGATCAATGAAGCCAGGTGGATGTTCTAGATATACTTTTTCTTCTAGCTCTCCATTCAGGAAGGCACTTTTCACATCCATCTGAAAAACCTTGAAGTTCTTGTGTGCTGCAAAAGCTAAGAACATCCTGACTGCCTCAAGTCTTGCAACTGGAGCGTAGGTCTCATCATAATCAATACCTTCTTTTTGAGAATAACCCTTCGCTACCAAACGAGCCTTGTTTCGTATTACTAGTCCGTCTTCATCTAGTTTATTTCTGAATACCCACTTAGTTCCAATTACTGATCTGTTCTTTGGTTGGGGTACCAGTTTCCAAACTTTCTACCTTTCAAACTGATTGAGCTCCTCTTGCATTGCAATTACCCAATCAGCATCACCAAGAGCTTCTTCTATTTCTTTAGGTTCAAGTTTAGACAAGAACCTAGAGTACAAGAAGATATTAGCCATGTTAGCTCTTGTAGTTCTTCTAGTAGTCACACCAGCATCCGGATCACCAATAATTAACTCAAACGGATGGTCTCTGCTCCATACCCGTTCTCTTGGTAATTGTCTTGATGATTCAGCTTGATTTTCTGAATTGTTGTGTTGACTACTTGTGTTATTTCTACTAACTCCCCCTGAGTTAGTGCCATCTCCTACAGAACTAGTGTCATTTCTTCTTGAGTCTTGAGCACTTGTCCTTGAGCTGCTATTTACTCCTCCTGAGTTGTTGCCGGACTGAAAAAGTTTCTTCTGATCATTCATTAGACTCAGGTATTTCTTCTCGAACACTTGGTATATTTGTAGTAACAACTAACTCAGATTCATCCTCAACTTCATCTAAGTCCAGATTCTAAAATTTTAGGGACTCAGGTTCACGATTATCTTTAGAAATTGATGGGAGTTTGGTATCGTCGAATCTGACATTGTAGCTCTCAATCACTTTTCGATCGTTCACTAAGAATACCCGATAAGTTGCCACCACATCTGTAGAATAACCCACAAATATCCCTTCACGTGCTTTTGCTTCAAACTTTCCTAGATTTTCATCGTCTATAAGTACGTAGCATTTAGCTCCAAAGTCATGAAAGTATTTGATTGTTGGTCTTCTGTTATTCATTAGTTCACAAGGTGTCTTTTCTTTATCTTTTATAATCAAGGTTCTATTCTGAGTGTAACACACTGTACTCAATGCTTTGGCCCAAAAGTATAGAGGAAGTTTTGATTCATACAACAAAGTTCTTGCTGCTTCAACCAATGTTCTGTTCTTCCTTTCAACTACTCCATTTTGCTGTGGAGTTCTCGGGGCAAAGTACTGACTACGTATTCCTTTAGAAACACAGAAATCATTCAGTATTGCATTTTTAAATTCAGTGTCGTTGTCTGATCTAATCGTCTTCACAGTGAGTGTTGAAACATTCTCAATTTCAGTGATGTGATCAATGATTTGGAAAGGTACTTCGTCTTTTATCATAGCGAACAATACCCATGTATACTTGGAGAAGTCATCCACGATTACTAACGTATATCTTTTTCTAGATAATAATAGGACATTCACTGGGCCAAATAAATCCATACGTAGAAGTTGCAGAGGCTCAGTGATACTAGAAATTTCTTTAGACTTATGCGATGCTCGCTTTGACTTTCCCATTTCACAGGCTTCGCAGAGTCCTTTAGGAGCAAACTCCATTTGAGGTAGATCTTTCACCAATTCTCGTCTAGCGAGAGTATTCATCTTTTTGAAGTTTAAGTGAGATAGCTTTTTATGCCATAACTAGCTTTCATCATCTGAAGCTTTGCTGTAGAAACAAGTGACTTCATTCTGGTTTGCCGAATCCATATCAGCGATAAAAAGATCTGCCTTTCGAACTCCTCTCAAGGCCAACGAACCTTCTTTAATGTGAGTGATTGATACACCTTTCTTATTGAAGACAATTTCGTATCCTTTGTCACAAAATTGACTGATACTCAACAGATTGTGTCTTAATCCCTCAACATAGGAAATATCTTCAATGATGACATTGCCAGTTTTCAATTTGCCATATCCCTTTGCCACACCTATGCTGTCAACTCCAAAGGTGACATAAGGGCCAGCCTTCATAACCAATTCTGTAAGCAGGGACTTATTTCCTGTCATATGCCTTGATGCTCCACTATCTAGCACCCACATAACTTTATTTCTTTTCTGCTTAATGCCTTGCAATGACAGATTGATTAGGCATTCTTTGGAACCCAAGATTGATTGGGCCGGCTTTTCTATAAGATCGAGAATTATCAGATTTAACAACAGAAGATGCACCTTCTTTAACATTTCTAGAGCTTTCGACTTTGTCTTTTCCTTTTTCAGACTTAACAGATTTGTTAGTCTTAGGAGAAGGCTTGTCACTCCTAACTTTAGGAGGACTGGCAGTCTTGGCTCTTACATGCTTCTTTTTAACATTAGAACTAGCAGAAGAATTTAGACATGATTGGCTAGTTGCATTCATCAAGTTCACAAACGTTTGCATGACGTTAAAAGTGCATGGCATACAATTTGGTTTACCACATTGTACATGATTCTGATGCATGTTATTCATTGTGTGTGGTACAAGCATGACATGTGCAACAGGAATATTCATGTTAGATTTACATGCATAAGAAAGATGTTCAGTTGATTTACAGTGATAACATGCTTTCTTTATTCGTTCTGCCTTAACCTCTTTTAAGCCTTTTTCCTTTTTACTCTGTTGTTTAACATCCTTAGCTCCTAATCCTGGTCTAGACTCATCTCTAGGGGAATTGATTTTAACTGATTTAGTAGGAGTTATAGGTTGTTCTTTCTTCCGATCTTCCATTTCAATCTCATATCTAACTAACAATTCAGTCTCTCCTTCTTCACGAGGAACAAAGTGTTTAAAGATAGGTTTGACATCAGATTTAAGAATTGTAGGTATTTTCTTTTTAATCTCACTGGAACTAGTGTCTACAGGTCTTTTTCCTTCTTTCTTAGATAAGTTAGAATAGTCAAGTCCTACACTGATTCCAGTTATCTTCTTAAATGTGTCACTATCAACATTCACTTTACTAGCTGTTAGTTTATAAGCTTCGCATTTAGTTTCTAACTCAGCTAGTTTATTCCTAAGACATGCTTCTATTTCATCTTTAAGGTTGAGCTTGTGTTCCAAAGATTTAATAGAGTCTCTTAGGGAAGTATCTATAGTTCAAGCAGCCTCTAATTCTTCTACTTTTGCCTCAAGCATTCTGCATTTGGCAACAAGTGTTTTCTGTTCTTTTTTAGAAGTATTTAGGCTTTTGCACAACATATAGATCTCTTCGCTAAGAGCCCCGTTCTGCACCTTATAATCATCAATAGACATTTTTTCTTTAAGGGTTAGAACTGGTACCTCTGGTTCATCTGATGTCTCAGCCATGAGGGAAAAGTTTGCCGCATGGGTAACTTCTTCCTCATCTGAATCATCCCAAGCTCTGCCTTCTGTTACAACTAAAGCTCTCTTTCCATGTCTTTCCTTCACCAGGGCTTCATACTTGCTTTTGAGGGCTTCATAAGTTTCTTTGGGATATGTCTATTTCGGCTTCTTGCAGTCTGTAGCAAAATGTCCAGCTTCACCACAGTTATAAAATTTGAACTTCATTTTGAAATCCAAAGGTGATTTGTAGCTGGTACTCTTGCTTTTCCCTTTATAACCTTGAGAATTACCACCACCCTTAGTAACCCGATAGAAAGATGAAGATCTTCTCTGTGGTCGGTTACTCTTTCTTAATCTTATATTGCTAAACTTCCTTTCCATGTATGCCACGACACTATCATCCATGTTGTCCAGCTCTTCTTGGGTGAAGTAGTCATCATCACTATTAGAAGAGCACTCATCATCATTTTCAACTTGATGCGGTGCAGGTGATGATCTAGGTTTTTCTGCAATCATTGCCTTTTTAGACTCTTCCTCATCAGCAATTAATCCTGATGCAGCTTCCGTTCCTCTTAAATCATTATCCCATGCTTGATCTTGAAGGGTCTCCAGCTCATAGGTCTTTAAAATTCCATAATATTCTTCCAGAGAAGATGTATGCAAATCTCTGGTTTCTCTAACAGCGTAGACTCTATGTTCAATGCTCTTTGGCTGGTTCCTTAGATATCTCGTGTTGACTTCAACCACGGGGAGAGTTACACCTCTCAGATTCAAATCCAACACTAACTGACTGAATCTTAGATAGACATTTGTTATGCTTTCTCCTTTTTTTATTCTGAAGGTGTCATACTCCATCTTGAGTATAAGTGTTTTGTTGCTTCTGACCTCAGCGGTACCTTCCATGACGACCTCTATCTTATCCCAAATCTTCTTCGCTGTAGTTAGTCCTTTGACTACATTAAACATCTCATGATCTAGGGATTCCATCAATGTTTGTCGAACGGATGTATCGAAAGCTATTTGCTCCTTATCAGCATCTGAAAAGTCCGCTGCCTTCTTAGGCTCAGACCGTTGTGGAACAATCACATCTCCTTCCATATGCTCAGGAACAACAACTATTGGTACAAATTTACCCTTGTCAAGGACTTCCAGATATTCAGGATTGACGGACTCAAGGTAAAGTTTCATTCTTAACACCCATTCTTCATAGTGATATCGGTCGAACATTGAAATTTTGAAATGATTTTTAGGTGCCATCTTAATGTAGATTTAAAGTAGAGATAATAAAATTTTCTTATTACTTGAGTAGTAATTAAAAGAAAATCGAATTATCTCAGAATAAACCTGGTCACCAAAAAAAAATTTCTAAGTACCCAAGACTAGGCTGTGTAGAAACTCTATGTAGAACTTTTGCCTAAGTCGAAATTCAGTCCATGTCGAAATTTTCACTAAGTAGAGATTTTGCTAAAGTCGAAATTTCTAAGTAGAAAATCTTAAGTAGAAATTCTATGTAGAACTTTTTGTCCTTAGAGAAAATTTGTTGCAGGTCACTTTTAATATTGAATAAACAATATTATTTTCACACTTTTTGACTTTTGTGTCTTTTTTCACCTAACACCCACGTGACAGGTACAGAGTAATCTTTAATATCTTTTTGTGTAGTGAGAAAGTTGTCCAATCAAAAGCCAATAACACCTTTTTCACTTTTTGTCTTTTGAAAAAGGCAATCAAAAGTTGCTGGGTTTGTCTTCTTTATCAAGAACAGTGATGACTTCTTGAAGAACACCAAGAATCAAAGTACCCAGAATAATTCACAAAAATTATCTAAAATCCACCCAAGCTAAATAATCACACCTGGAGTATTTAAATAATTTTTAGGATGAGTTTTCACTGATAAATGAATTAAAGCACACTTTTCAAGAAAAGCTTGAAAAGTAGATCTAGAAATGAAAACTCACAAATCTTCTACCAAACACAAGGATCTATGTTTTGTATGTTAAACATATAGCTCTGATATCAATTGTTAGGTCCAAATGTGTTGTAGAGGGGGGGGGGGGTGAATACAACTTTTTAGATTTATGAAGCAATAAATATTATGTAATAAATGAACACAATGATTCAAGGAATATATGTCTTATATATAACTTGAAAGGGTTGCTACAACATTCATTACAGTAGTACAACAGAAGTAAAGAGGGTAGTAAATGATACTAAGCTCTGTGAATACTCTCTCTCTCTTTTACAAGTGTTTCTCTCAAATATTTCTCTCTTTCAAATGTTACACGAGTACTTCTATTTATACTACTTGTAATCTATGACTTGTAGTCTTCAACAGATAAGATATGAGTGGTCCAATGTTGTCCACGTAAATCTTATCTTGTCTTGAAAGCTTGAAAATAGCCAACCAGATGATGCTATGTGTCATGTTGAAATTGTCCTCTATGTAGAATTTCTACATAGGAATTTCTACTTACCATCTCGAACATTTAAGTAGAACTTCTACATAGGAATTTCTACTTAGGCTTTATCTCGAATATTCTAAGTAGAACTTCTACATAGGAATTTCGAGATAGCTTCCTTCCTGTGTACTTAGAAAATATTCTACTTCCAGAATTTCTACTTGGCTCTAAGTAGAAACTTATCTAGAATTTCTAGATAAAAATTTCTACATAGGTTCCCCAGTATGTACTTAGAAAAATTCTGGGCTTCAACTAGAAACTTCAATGCAACATCTTGAACTTGTGATTTCTTCTTGTCTTCTATATTCTTCAACAAGCTCTTGAACATGGATCTCTACTACTGACATAAGCTTGCTATCAATGCCCTGACACTTGATGCAATGGTCTGGTTCATAAATGACTAGTCTTGATAGGGTTCTTGCTTCTGAATAGATTAACATATTCAGTTAGTAATGTGGCTTTCCAATTGTCGCTTTCGTGCTTCTTCACTTGAAATCAATTAGTCTTATTGATACTGATTGTTATGATCTTGATTCTTTAAGTTACACATCACTGAGGCATGAACAACTTTGACTTGAACTTCTTCCAGTGATTTCACCTTTGATTGATCACAATTAACCATGTTAAATTGTATCAATTACCTTGTCTTCAATTTGTATTAATTTCTTTGTGACTTCTTGTTCTTGATTGTCTTCCGGTTAAGTATCTTTTCTTTAGTTGAGTTACATTAGTTACAGTGTTTCAAGTTTAGACACTCTGCCTTTCAAGCTTCAACTTCTAACTCACCATTCAGGAGTGCACTTTGTTCACATTCATCTGATAGATATCCATGCTTGAATGCTCAACATGTGCTAGGGATATCCTATTATTAGGTCCTTATCTTGATAGGCCCCAAAAGGATTAAATCTTGTTATTGGTGCTTGCTGTTAAATCTTGAAAGTCCCGAAGATTTTATTTCCATCATCGTCGATACCTTCTACTTTGTATTAACCTGTAGAAACTAGTTTGGCTTTGTCCCTTATATCAATGCCAATAATTATCCAGTTTCTGAAAACCCTTACAATATCAAATACAACCTTGTCTTGTGGTCTGGGTTCCACCTTCAATAGTTTCTGCCTTTCGAACTGATTGAGATAATCTTGCATTGCAATCACCCAATCTGGATCAATCAGTGCATCTTCAGTATTCTTTGGGATCCCAGATGTTAGGTCCTAAAAAATATATGTTCATTTTGATTAGCACTTCTAGCCTTTACTCAATAATCTGGTTTACTAAGAATTAGACTCCAGGATTTACTTTGACTTCAAACCTTTTGTCTTGGCAAATATGTTCTTGATGTATTCATTTGATCTTCATTGTGTTGAGTACGACTAGTAGATCCTTCTTTTGTTTGCTCCCCCTGAGTTGGTGCTAGGATGTGTTAAAGATCCTTCACCTTATACAGTGGATTCTGTTAAAGTTCATGAGTTGTGTAGTTTCACTACCATTTCCATTAATAGGATCTGAATCATCATCATTATCATTGTTTCCTTCTGCAACCTCAGTATCTAAATTTGACTCTGATGAGATGTCATACTTCAAAGATTCAGAATAGTCTTTCATTTGAATGCTTGAGAGCTTGATGTAGTAGGTCGACACATTCAGACTTTTAATCACCTTCTGGTTTTACATCATTAATGAATAGCCGAGGAAAATTGTTCCTTGAGTCTTAACTTCTTGTCAAGATACTCATATAAGTCTTTAGTAAATATCAATTTCCTCCAAACACAAGAAAGAGCTTCAGTGTTTGCTCAGGTAGCAGCATGTTGTGTTAATTGCTTTAGCTTCAAAGTACTTTTATAAGTGCAGACTTCATTTAGAACTTCATTCGCGAAATTCAGTTCCATTATCTGATTTCAAAGTTCTCACAACTTACTTTGCTTCAAACTTGATCTACCTGATGTGATCAATTACCATCTGTGACATTTTGTCTGTTGAATGCACGAACATCAACAACTTGTAATTAGGGTTGTCATCAATCACCACTAAGCATATTTCTTCCATGACATAATTTGTTTCGTGTGATGTTTTTATTGACTTCCCTATATGACATACTTCAAAATGTCCTTCTTGATAGAATTCCATTAGAAGCAGTCCTCTCACCAATTTCATCTTTATCAGAGAATCCATTATCTTGATCAACAAGTGTGAGAGCTTCTTATGCCATAGCTAACTCTTTACTAATAAAACTTTACTAAAAAGTTCACTTCACCTTTGCAAATAAAATCCATGTCAGTTACAAATAACTTTCCTCACTCTCAGTTGAGTGAGCTTCCAACCTTCTTGTTTAAGATCAAACACTTTTCCTTTTCAATGCTTTTCTAGAAAACCCTTGACAAAGAATTCCCTAGTGCCCTGTAGATAGTGCTTAAGTTCATTGACAAGAAAGATGCTTCCACTGATGACAATTCCAAAAATCATTATAGCCAAATCCCTTGTTCATCCTTTGTTGTCATCTCTAAAGGTTACCATTGGGTAGGCTTTCTCAACCAACTCTGATGTCAGAGCTTTAATCTTAATCATATTCCTCAAACAATAAATGTTACAAAGTCACATAACTTTTATCTTTTGTTACATACTCTGCAATCACAAATGATTAAGTTTCTTGATACTCAACTTCAATTGAGTCCAGATGGGTTAGAGATATTACCGTCTACAGTGGTAACAACAGCTTCAATATGCATAAAAGCACATGGATAGAAGAACTAATAAATTAATTACTAATTCTGTCTAATCCATTTCTGTTATTGTCTAACATTTTTAACTATCTCTAATTGCCTAGGTTAGTTTTAGATTAATCCTCGAATCAACAAATGTTACTGACTACTTAGATAATTCTACCACCTTTTAATATTATACTCCTTAACAAGCAATACATGATCTGATATGACATTTAAGTACAACTATGTGAGTGTGAGCAAATTATGTGAAAATAAGTACATAAACAATTTCAAGAATATGCAGAATATTTGAATAAGTCATTATGAGCAATATCAAATTCCACATACACTTATCAAGTCATTTATCACAATAAGAACAAATATAAAATATCTGATCTATGACATGTTTGTGTATTTAGCAATTTTCACAACATTAGCAGAGATATTAAATCATAGAAGATTTAAATGAAGTTCCAGCAAATGTTCAGGGATACACCTAACCGTCTAGAACACCCTATCTAATTCTAGTTATTCATTTTACTGCATATAAAATCAAGTATGAAATGTACATATCTAAACTCATGAATCCTAGCATGCAATCTTATTCTTAGCAATCAATTAAGAATTTAAGTCCTAAGATGCTAACATGCTGACATGAATATAATACATTTCAATATCTAATAATCATACAGTTCTGAATTAGATAAACGTATACTAGTTAGAATGTGTACCTGTGAAGTGCTTAGTGATCCATCTCCAGTGTTGGTCATTGATGCCAGATAACTATTTGGTTCATCACTGTCACTGATAGAATCAACCTTGTATTTAACTTCACCATCATATCCTTTCCATTGCTGCATCCTCACTAATGCTTGAGATTCCTGCTACAACCCAACACAATGTCTGTCATCATTTGCTT
Organism: Oenanthe sinensis; assembly: GCA_028671895.1. Taxonomy (NCBI): domain Eukaryota; kingdom Viridiplantae; phylum Streptophyta; class Magnoliopsida; order Apiales; family Apiaceae; genus Oenanthe; species Oenanthe sinensis. The sequence continues at coordinate 4,313,987 of CM053796.1, read as the reverse complement.
GTACATGCTTCTTCAAACTGTGTAGCAAACCCTGATCTTGTCTTCTATTTTTAAGCCATCCCTGTCTTGCAACTGCCTCTTGAACTGTACTTGATAATCTCATGTCACTGAACTTCCTGTTGCCCTGCAGGCTTGACTTGTAGTTCAGTTCTCAAGTTATTCCAAAGTGTCAAATTTACATGCAACACCTTGACCACTACCTCGAGCTACTACATCTTCAATTCAGCTTCTTGGATCAATTCATTTTTGTTCAGAGGTTCTCAACCTTGACTTCAATCAAATTTGGTTCATGGGTCACAAATACAGTGGATATGCTAACAACCTGCTTTACCAAAAATTATCTTGATCAGATCTTGTTCTAGTTCATAGGCCTTCAGCACATACAGTTATTCTACAGAGAATGTGGTTGTATCCTTAAATTCCTGTTGGCTGTAATCCCTGTGTTCCAGATGATCTGCAGTGTTAGCACGAACTTCCTGTAATCTCCCTGTAGAATAATCTTTAAGGTTTGTATTGAGATACCAGGTAGTCCAGTCTATTCTCATTCACTACTTCAACCCTTAAGATTATTCATCCAAAAATCTGACTCAAATTAACCAAGAATTGTACCCAAATAGATCTCTTCTTTTCCAGCATCTGAATAAACAGTGGGATCCTATGTCGTAGACCTCTGGGGAAATTAGAACCAATTCTTCTTCAACCTGTTCCAGAATTAACTTCACTGGATAATCTTCAGTCAAATTTAGTTGTCTTTAATACCCGGAAAAATCTTCATCTACAAACCCGAGTCCTGCTGCTTCCTTTTGAAATGGACCTTATAAAATGTTTACCAAATTTAACTTAAATTTTTTATAAATTTTATAAAATAAACTAATTAAAATTTATAATGTAAACTAATAAAAGTTTATAATAGACATTTTATAGTAGTTTATAAAATAAATTCAATTTAAAATTTATAAGATAAACTAATTAAAATTTATAACATAAACTAATAAAAGTTTATAAAACAAATTTTATAAAAGTTTATAAAATAAATTTAATATAAAATTTATAAGATAAACTAATTAAAATTTATAACATAAACTAATAAAAGTTTATAAAACAAATTTTATAAAAGTTTATAAAATAAATTTAATTAAAATTTATAAGATAAACTAATTAAAATTTATAACATAAACTAATAAAAGTTTATGAGACAAGTTTTATAAAAGTTTATAAAATAAATTCAATATAAAATTAATAAAATAAACTAAATAACATTTATAACATAAGCTAATAAAAATTTATAACATAAACTAATAAAATTTTATAAAATAATCATTAATGTTCTAGAAAATTAGCAAGTAATTAAATGAGACAGGTTTCGGGAAATATATCATTCGTATATAAACCTTAAGGTTGCTACATCCAGTTAAAAATATAACTGGCTTCCAAAGAACATATTAGTTCTTTACTTCTATAAAAATATATAAGTCAAATCCTAAACAATATTTGTATCTATAATTTGTCTAAGGATTTAACTACCGAGAGTATTTTGTAATGACCCATAAAATATTACAAGGTTTATCCGGCCATTAATAAAAGACTCTGGTAAGGAGTTATGGAAAGATCTTTGATTGGTTAGATACCTCTGTACATTATTTGTTGTGTTCTTCTTTGACACTTGATTGGAAGAGACGAATAAGAACAGACCAAAATGAGCACGTCATTTTATTTATATAGTGTAGTCATTTAAATCAAATGAATTGATTTACTTCACAATTGCTTAAGTCCTTTTGTTGCGCTTGTAGAGTGAATGCAGTATATAGGAGCCAAGAAACTCTTGGTTTTGCCTTAAACTCTTTTGTTGCTCCTAAGGCAAAGTTTTGTTGCGCCTACACTCTTGTGGAAGTGTATAGGAACCACGAAACACTTAGAAACTTATCTGAGTGTTTTGTTGCGCCTACACTCTTGTGGCAGTGTATAGGAGCCACGAAACTCTTGGTTTTGCCTTACACTCTTTTGTTGCTCCTAAGGCAAAGTTTTGTTACGCCTACACTCTTGTGGTAGTGTATAGGAGCCACGAAACTCTTGGTTTTGCCTTAAACTCTTTTGTAGCACCTAAGGCAAAGTTTTGTTGCGCCTACACTCTTGTGGCAGTGTATAGGAACCATGAAACACTTAGAAACTTATCTGAGTGTTTTGTTGGGCCTACACTCTGTGTCCCTTGTATAGGAGCCACGAAATGTAGTAATACTTGCCTTAAACAATTTCTTGAAATGCTTGAAGTATTTATAACTTGGTTTTCACTCTTCTGGCTTGATCAACTGATTTTCTTCTGATAAATCAAAGTAATTCTCTTCTTGTTGTGCTGATGCTTAGTGCACTGGTCTGGTTCATAAATGACTAATACTGAATTGAATTCTCTTGACTTCTATTATGTTTCAACTGATTAACCTTGGACTGTTGCATTTCTTCAAACACTGACTGTTGATAAACATAGTACTTTCACTAGAATCTTTTCTGGTACTAAAACAACGTCTTCATTATTACCACAATCTTGATTACTTCATTATCTATTCTTCACTGATGCTTGAACATATAAATGAACTTCTTTCAGTGAGTATAACTTCAAGACTGCAGCTGTCTTCTTTAAACTTTGCCTTTACTCTGTCTTCAATTCTTCTAGATTTATATGCTTCGAACACTGTCTATCTTCAATCATTGCCTTTACACTGAAATCTTCTAGTGGCACTTCTATACTGAATCTTCAACACTTCTGAAACCCTGAAAGTCTTCAACCATTATTCTTCACTGAAGCATGAACATATTAATGAACTTCTTTCAGTGACCTATAGTAGACTTCAAAACTTCTTCTAATATCTTGATTCATTGTATTTGCCTTGTCTTCATTTCTTCCTAATTTCTGTGTAGATGTAGTATTATTTACCTGTCATGTTCTAGTGTTGAGTTATCACAATTACTATTCATACAGTTTCGTAATCTCACCAACAACTTTGACAGCTGAAAGGCATATGACAAGGACTATTTGTAATTTTTAGATGATAATTCAACTCAAATTAGAAACGGAAGTAAATAATAAATGTGATAACATGAATCAAGTCGAAGAATGCCAACTAGACACGAAGAATCAGAATATCAGAAGAATTCTGACAAGACTGCTACTCAACTGCTGCCCAGATAAATAGACTATTATAGAAGGGGGGTTGAATATAATAGTACCAAATAATTGACTTTAAAAACACAAGTATGTAAAAGATAAACAACTTTGTATTAATGATAAAATGTATACAAAACTCTCTCAAGAAAATCAATGTTCTTAAGAGCTGCTAGGTTATGAGAATGATATATCTTGAATGATTCAACTCTTTTATGATAACCTATATATGTGTTTATATAGACATAGTTACAAATCCAATTACAAAATAGATAATGATAAGAATAGCTTCCATAAGGTAATAGAATTGTATTTGAATTCCTTCTTCACTATCCAAATCAAATTCTAATTTGTCTGTTTCCTTCTTAGATAAACTCTGATGATAAACTCTGTCAGTTGATAATCTCTGATAGAGTATTCTCTGTTAGAGTAAACTCTGATATAGTATTCTCTGATAGAGTAAACTCTGTCGACAACTCCTTAAACTCTGATGACATCAGCAATATAAACTATGTTATTTGATATTCTCAGACAACATCAGTGTTTGTTTTACTAACAATCTCCCCTAACTTATGCTTTATTAAGTAAAACATAAATTCTACTTATGATATCAAAACCATGAAGACAAATGCATCAGAGTTTGAGTTTTCCCTCTTGACTTATATTCTTCTGTATGAGAAGTCTTCTGTTAGAAATTTGTCCAATAGCTTCTTCTCAGCATTCTTCAACAATTCAATTAGCTTCTCCTTTAATTCTTTCATTTGATCAGAAGAATCATCAATCTGGAATATTACATCTCTCAAGTTGTAAATTGATGTTCTCTCTATCCTGTCATCTAGAGGAATACAACAGGCTTTCTTTCCATCAGGATTTAATATGAGTGTAGGAATTCCTAACACCATCTTAATCTTTGCATCTCCTTTAGCCATTTCTTTCTCAGAATTATCTTCAAGCAAATATCCTGGTTTATACTCCTCAGAGTTTATCATTAACAGCCTCTTATTCTTTTTCTTTTCATTGTCTACTCCTTCAAGAATCTTCACCCACCTAGAAGTAGCTTCATTTTCATCATTCAGGAGATAAATAACATATTTAAGTTCTTTGGAAGTCTTATGAAGCAAATCTACTTCATCAATCTTCATAACTCTTCCATTCTCCAAGAAATATAACAGCTTCTATTTGGTTTGAGCACCATCAAAAATGACTTTTACTATGTTAACATATATCAACTTGTCCAGATGTTCTTATGTCAAATCTTCCTCAAGTTTGTCTTTCAAAGAAAAAGGATCTTTGAATGTATTAGGTTCACCCCTGTAGACTTTGGCTTGAGAATGACCAATACCACCTTTGTTTTTACCAAGTCTGACATTGAGAGTTAAGGTTTCAGATTTAGTCCACAGAAGATCAGGCTTTTTCTTTTTGATCAGAGTTTGTTGTTCGTTTTCTTCATCTTCAAAGCTAGATCCACCTGAGAGAAATGTTGTTCCTGACATAGTAAGAGGAGTTTTTGTAACGCCCCCCCCCCAAATCCCCTATTGGAATCTAGGTCGTCACATTCTCTTGCGGAATATTTAATCTCCTGCTCACAATATAATATACAACAATATTCATAATAAACTCCCCCAAACTACTCCACGGGTTATAGTCTTAGAACGCATACTTACTGATTCAAAAGTTATTACATCACATTCTCATCTCTCATAACCTCTGAAATAATATTACAACTTCAATTGTCAAGATGATGAAAACATCAAAAACTTTCTACCAACTCGCACCCTCGTTAGACACTATAAAGCTAACGTGCTGAATCAGTTGCTTTCCCCTTCCCTTTGTCACGGTCCACCGTACTCGTACCAGCTTTGTTTGCCGCTGTTTTATAATATTTCAATAGCAAGAATGAGCCAAAAATGCCCAGCAAGTCTATATATGCCACAACAACTCAACAAAATATATAGTGATTACCACTCTAAAATAACCCCTCCACATATACAATTATACTCTTTTTGAAAGGAAAATATCTCAAAAACCCTCATAAATCTTTGAATACTACTCATATGAATTGAATAAATATATCTCAATAACTTCTCAAATTGATACTCTAGTTAACCGAATCACGGAGGCCTCCGTGAACGATTAAGGTATCAAGGAATAACTTCTCAAATTAATACCCTAGTTAACCGAACCACAAAGGCATCAGTTAACAATTAAGGTATCAAGGATTGGACTTCTTCGGAAACGCCACCTCAAGTAATGGATTGATCAGTCCATTGTCACTACTCGTTTACTATCGATAGAAGGATGAGCCGACGTCTCGAACACACCCTAAACCCACAATGGGGTTACTCCTCAGGTTGGGCCGGTGCGTTACTCCGGTCACTTTTGTCATCTCTAGTCCAGAATATAAGGTGTCGGAATCTTCGATCACCTTCAACAATACATCTCTTAGGCGTCATGGTAAAATAACACGTGCACCTTTATTTACTTCTCAATAAAATATTACTCTAATATCATTCAAAAACAATGAATGATAAACACCTCCAATAATTAAATTTTCCCCTTGAATGAGTAGAAGAAATATTTATATGAACAACTGTTCTGATCATGGATTCAGAATAAGTTAACCCATATCAGTATTCTCAACTTACTCTATATATATAACTCCACTCTTGAATATCAATAAGATATAGCATGAAGATATTATTTAATACATCTCGTTTTATAATATCTGGATAACGAGCTCGACAATAATATATATAGGCATTTCAAATTTGTATGAATAAGATCCGGTATAATCAACTAGATAGAATACTTGCAATGTATATCTTTTAAAAATAGAAACCATGCTAAAACAAGGTCATAATACTCTGACAAGAAAGTATAGGAAAGCATGCATACGTAGCAATACATATATTTTAATATGTAAAAACGTAGGGATATAAAACTTGCCTTGGTTATGCGAAATGAAAACCCTGCTCCTTTCACTTCTCGGATACGCTATAATCATATAAGAACTCGTTTTAGTAAACATACGCATGTATTAAGTCAACTCAAGTTTTATTTCTATTTTTCTTTAACCCTTATTATCCGGCATTCACCTCCCCGAGTCTATCTTAACCCTTCGTAAACCATCTCGTCAATGACTTTTAACCTAATCCTTTACTCCAATCTATAGTCATATTATTCTTCAACATCTTTCGTGTTTTAACCGACTCGAAATTATCCTTTCATCCTAGCCAAAATGGCTCGTCAAAATCGTGCCTCTAGAGTTGACTCTTCTGCAAATTACTATTACGCGACTCCCACTCTAACATTTTTAATAAATCCAAAAATTCATAATTAAATATGAATCCACCTCAAGGAGCTTCTTGAGTATTTGTAATATTTATCAAAAATATTTTGATTTGGAACCCTTGAGTTTAACTTGGTGAAATGTATTTTACAAATCGAGTCAACTACGGGGTTTTACTATTTTCACCGCTTTCACTAAATCGTTCATAACTCATTAACCGTTAACTCAAATGACACACCGATTTCGCGTGCACGATCTAGAGAATGTCTAGAATGTAATCCATCAAAGTTTGCCCCTGGACAGAGGACTCATTTTCACAAATTTACAGAACAGGGCAGTAGCTCCTCTAGTGAATAGTGCATCGCACAACTTTGGTTCCAACATTTTTATAAAATCGAAAAATTAACATCTGCCCTTGAAATTTTGGAGAGGCCTTATTAACTGACCAAATTACTTAATCTCAAAATGTCATGATTATTCGTGACTGTCAAGGGGTCTGTTTATATATACAAAGGAAGTCATTCGAAACAGTTTGGTCCTTTTAGACACCTCCACTAAAACTAACTTTTCTCCTAAACCGTAAATCGGAATAATATGATTCAAGTGTGAAAACGATCTATGAGTCAAGTACTATCCAACTATGGTCAGAGGTGTTAGGGGTCAGGAGCTTGACAATTCGGATTTCACAGTTTAAAGGAGTGCTCACGAAAAATGGGCATTACGACAGCTATAAACTTAACGTTTTCCGGATTCAACCAATTGAAATCCATTCTCAACCAACACTAAACCTTACTCATATTATCATAACCATATCATTAAGCTACTGATTTCACAACTTTAGATTAACATCATTTCATAACCTCAACCCACAACACTACATCTTACTAACAAAACAACTACTTAGTCATGCTAAGTCATACCTCTATCTACTAACATTTTTACTCCATGCAATTCACACAAATGTAAGGGTTAGTGGTGTTCATACCTTCTTAGAGCTCAAACAACACCTATCTAGATCTTAGAGTCCTTGGGAGAGCTTGATCTAGCCTTGATCATAAGTAAACATCAAGAACAAAACTTTAGAAATTTTCGGAGTTACTATTCAGCCTCAACTTCTACAATTTATTTACCCAATCAAAACACCTCCAAAAATTATGAAATTAAATACATACCTTATATCCATAGTGAAGAAGATATGGTTAAACTATGGGGATTTTTCGATGATTAGAACTGGAGTTATAAAATTTTCTTTCAACCTTGCTCAAGCTGGGCATAAACTGGAGAAAGAAATGGGAGAGAGCTTTTTCTACTTTACTTGCTTTTGTATTGGTGTATTTGTGTTTGTATAAAGTGTATGTATTGCTATATGGCTGAGTTCTCACACAATCATGGCTTGGTTGAATTTGTTCAAAGTGATAAAGTGGCTTTATGCTTACTTTACCCTAAAATTGGGAACTATGTTCCTAACCTTGGTTTGCTCACTTGGTTACCTTGTTTGGCTAGTTACTTGCCTTAGTTCATCCACTTGGTTCCACTAATGCAAGTACTTGCTTGCATGGCTTGCATGGCTCCCTTTGTAGTGCACTTCACTTGCCATTCATTAATTATACTTAATCCTCCATGTAAGTTCGATTAATCCGAAGCGTTTCGACGTAGAATTTCCGTAACGTAAATCCTTAATATTCCAAATACTCTAATTCGATTATAACCATGAACTTTCTAAAATATAATCCACTTGATCACAACTTAATTCTCTTATTCCTTGATATCTCATAAATTATGAAACAATTAGTAAAAACGGAAATCTTCGGATTCTGACTGCTTTTACATTCACTCATTTTCTTCATACAACAATACCACATCTTCGGTTTTCCCATATTCCACCACTTACCTAGTATGGGCAAAAAAAAAGTTTTTCATAATCCGTAGAATCACTATTCATCATGGTCATTTATAAATAAAAAAAAATCGTCCAAAAATCCGGGTTATTACAGTCTACCCTCCTTACAAGGATTCCGTCCTCGGAATCTATATCAACATCAATCAGAGTTTGCTTGTTGTTAGAGTTTATTCCAGAGTTTGGAATCAGAGTTTGATAAGTAGTCAGAGTTTGTCCAATCAGAGTTTGTTTTCCATCCTTATGACTCCCTTGATCATTATCATCAGGTTTATAAGATTTTTCCACAACATCCTCCTTGAATTTGTCCTTTGAAACTTTCTCCCCCTTTCTGACATCATTCCCCTTTAGAATGGTTAAGATGTCTATTATTGTATGCAACATGGTTTGCATAGAGGTGACATCAGTAGAAAGATTATCAACTTTGACTTCCAAGGCATCCTGCTTTGTAGAAACATTCTTGAGCTTTAATTCCAAAGCATGTTGTGAAGTAGTGACAGAAGTCTGTACAGAGGCATTTGTTTTGCTAACAGAATCCTTCAAATCACACACTTCATTGTGAAGACCCTTTGTCAACACATTAGTAGCTTTCAAAATAGTTTTCATCTCTGCAGAATTCAATTCAGAGTCAACCTTGTTAATCAATTCATGAACATGAGGCCATGAAATTTCTTCATTAGGAAATTTCAAAGACATATCCCAGATGGATTATCTGTGAGAGTTTAGAAGATCTTCATTAGATAGTTCTACCTTTGAACTAAAATCCCTTTTAACTCCTTCTTCATCCAAAGAAGCTTCAGTTTCACCCTTCAATGTTTCAACAACAAGATAGTTAGGATAGCTCATCTTCAATCTGTCAAGAGCATCAAAAGAATCATGTGGTCATCTCTTGGAGTTGTATCTTTGGGTGTATGGAATGGAGAGATCAGTCACTTCTTCATCTTCAAATATAGGTTCATCAGAGAATGCATCCTCACCATCAGAGTATGCAGCAATATCAGAGATTGGTAACTCAGAGTTTAAAGATTGAGAAGCTGTCATACTCTGAGTACCTGCAAAAAGAATAGAACATCCTAAATCACTCTTTTCTTTTAAAGTAATCTCATTACTTCTCACATCACACATATCATAACTTTTAATAGTCAGAGTTTGCTCACTATAAGTAACTAACTTCTTTCTCAATTCTAACTCTCCTTTTTCCAGATCCAGTGTCTACCTCTCGTTGTTAGTTTTGTTTTTCACACATTTTACCTCAGGCTCACTAGAAAGGCTCATATCACATTATCCTATAATAATAAGAGGTGGCTGAGAAAGAAGTTCTGTGGTCATATGAATAGGGGTACCCTTTGCAGGACTATCTATGGTCATCCCAGCAGTAAAAGTTAGAAATATAAATTCTGAGATTATACTATCAGAGAATGTAAATTCTGAAGAAAAGTCAGAGTTTATACCTTGAGTGGTTGTTAAAATGGATGGAGTCTCCAAAGGCTGCGCAGAAAGAGGTTGCACCAGAATAGCATCAGAGATTGCCAATAGAACTGCATCAGAGTTTGACTTCTCAGCATCAGCAACAACAAGATCTTCTAGCATTGATTGGGTGTCTGCATCCTAACATTGATTAGATGCTTCTTGTGTGGAAGCGGCCTTTACAACTTCTTCAACCCTTTGATCTGAAGGTTCTTGTGGGTTGTACCCCTGATTCTTGCTGGCTTCATCTGCTTCTGGGGTGGCTGCTGTTGCACTTTGAGCAATAGATTCTTGTGTGCCCGACCATGTTGAGATTGCTACCTCACTTTGAGAGGCAGGTTTTTGTGTATCCTGGCCAAAAGAGACTATCTTCTTTTTCTTCCTGGAAAATAACTTAGAATTTCCAATGGCTGGGGATGTTTGAACTTTCTTGGCAGCCATTTCTTTTCTAACCTCCTCAACTAGCTCCCTTACTCTTTCATAAGATATCTCCTTTATGATTTGCTTGGGTGAATGTGAAGGGTTTTGGGCATGAAAACGCAACGGAATTAACGTAAAACAATAAAAAATCGAAACCCAATCGCAGGATCCATGTATAACGTTGGATGATTATGGTGAAGAAGTCTGTACCTTAACAAAGCTTTCCATATGTTGTTTAATGGAGGTCTAGAAAAGATGAATCACAGCAGCCCTTTGTTGCAAAGATCTGCTCTCCAAAGAAGTCCACACGAACGCCCGATCGTCCTACGATCACCAGAGTCGGTACTAGCCGAATTGTTTGCCTCTCTCTCTCTCTCTCTCTCTTTCTCTAGCCTCTCTTGATGTTGAGCAACTAGGGTTTTTCTCTAAAAATGAAATCTGATGATTAACCCTAATACTATACATCATTATGTATATATAGGGGGGAGAGAGATTTTGGGCCTAACCCTAATCCATGTGGTTTCCAAAACTCATTATGACTTTGGGTTATTATTATTAAATCTGAATTCTAATATAATTAATCAAGTCCCACTTAATTAATTCAATAATTAAATTCGAATAATAATAATACTTATTAAATCCAAATTCTAATATAATTAATCAAGTCCCACTTAATTAATTCAATAATTAAATTCGAATAAACAATAATATATTTAAATTCGTAATTTAAATAAACCTCCATTTTGACGTTCTTTGTGTGTGACCCTTTAGGTTATTATTACGTTGGCAATAATTTTATTATTTAATAATAAAATTATAAATAATGAGCGGCATCTAGTAATACATCATTGCTACCCAAGTAACAATAATAATTGGTGATTCAATTAAACATTTCGTGAATAATGTGCAATGTAATATAATCTCTTTAATCTTATATTATAGATAAAACTCGAGGCATGTATAGTGTCATCCTCTTCAACATTTAATCTTGGTTTCCTTGATCAATGAGTAGACTATTTAAACAAATTAATATTTGAGCATGACCATTCATTTCATAGTCTCATTCAATCAAGAAGCCAATAATATCACTCCTAGAATTGGAGGGTTAAATCCTATATCTATCATTCATATTCCCCATACGATTCATAGCATACTCAATGTCCACCTTTATCATTACCCGGTTAAAGGTAACTTTGAGTGTAAACAAAGTATATTAATTCTCGTATAGAAATATAATGATTTCAAGTCAGAGGATCATTACATCATTATCACTGTGAGATTTTTTATGACACTTATTAACATGTAGAATCTCACGGTGGGTCTTTCCAGTGTCATGTATTGATACATACACTTATGTTCTTGACATTAGTATCGCCATACCTATAACCAATTAGATGCAGTCATCTGTCAACAAACATACTAGTCTTATTGAATTATTGTTGTCCTTTAATAATAATACTCGACTAGAGAATTTTAGGAATAAAATGCTATTCATATAATCTCATTTTTAAGTCACATATTTAAAGATATATATTACGTATTAATATTCCAAGGACATTTATTATTCTTTCAATTTATAACGCAGTAAATAAAGACATAATAAATATTAATTAAATAATCTCATAAAACATAATCCTTAATTGTTTTCAATAAAACATTAAAAGTATTGTCTCTAGGACACCAATACTAACAATCTCCCACTTGTACTAGAGTCAATCTCTCATGTATCTAATACCCATGGAACTAGTATGACCTTCGTGCTTCTGCTGTGACAAAGCCTTAGTCAGTGGGTCTGCATTATTCTTATTAGTATGCACTTTACATATATGTATATCTCCTTGATCATTAATCTCATTAATTATGGTATATCTCCTAAGTACATCCCCAAACAGCCTCCTTGGCTGTTTCATAAGCATCAATATACTCAGGCTCTATTGTAGAATCAACAACTGTCTCTGCTGTGAACCATTCCAGCATACAACATCTCCATTTAGACAAAACACAAATCCAGACTGAGAAATCGAATCATCCTTGTCTGTCTGGAAACTAGCGCCGGTGTAACCTTTTACAACCAGCTTATCTTCTCCTCCATATACCAAGAATTGATCTTTAGTCCTCTTTAAGTACTTAAGAATATTCTTGACTGATGTCCAGTGACCTTCACCTGGATTAGACTAGTATCTACTCTAACTTAGGCCGATCATTCTTCTTGATCTATCTCTATAGATCTTGATACTTAAAATATAGGTCGTTTCGCCTATTCATTGAGAAATTCTTACTCAACAAAGTCTTAACAGCCTGTAAAGAAGGAATTTCATTCCCTATTATTAATATATGTTGGTCCCTGATATTGTAGAAGGGGGGTTGAATACAATATCTTAAATTAATCGCGGAATATTAGATATAAAAATTATTTTAATTACTCGCGAAATATTAATTAAGATGAAATACTGTTCAAGTAGAAGATATAAATTTTTAACTTGAAACGTATTACAAAATTAATATTAAGAAAATTGTTATATAATTGATAAAATGTTCTAGAACGAATTTGACATGAACTGTTCAGGTTTAACAATTATATTTCAAACTTGCAGAGAAATCTTTGAATATTACAATGCAGACAAATTTCTGAAATTTGAACTATTTTTCTGATCTTAACAACTGAAATAATGAAAGCAAATCCTCATATTTATAGAGGTGGAAAAGCTGGTATGACTCTTCCAATATGACTCTTGAATGATGAGAATTAACCCTTGTATGATTCTTGAAATTGCTGGGCATGACTCTTCAAAGCTCGGTATGACTCTTCAAAATTCGGTATGACTCTTTAAATAAGGTTTCAGTATGACTCTTTGAACCAGCCTTCGGTATGACTCTTTGAACCAGCCTTCGGTATGACTCTTCTATAAAGTCCGGTATGACTCTTTAATAAGTCATTTGAATTATATTTAAGAGTCATATAAAGTCATATCTTTTATAATAAATTAATTCTACTAAATGTAATTAAATAATTCATAAATTAAATTAATTCAACTTGAATTAATTTAATTAAATAAATTAAATAATTAATTTACTTTTAATAGTAGAATTAAAATATTATTTAAACATATCTAACTTGTAGTCAGCTCCGAGGTCTTTCCGTCTTTTCTTTGTCTTCTGTCATAAAACCACTTGAGTTAACTGAAGAATAAATATTATTATAGATGACACACAAATGTACTGTCTGGTTCATTTCTGCCATTCTAATAAATATTCTTCAATTATTAACTTTTAAGCTGTGGCCTTCTATCATTCTCTTGCTTTACTTCACTATTTCTTTTCTTGGAATCTCTTTGTAGTAGGCACTTGGAATCTTCTGTATCTTCTGAAATACTGCGTCTCTATAAATCCCGACGCTTGAACATATTAATGAACTTCTTCCGGTGTAGAGTAGCAACTTCATTAGAACACTTCTGATTTTTGGATTCTTTGTGTCTAGTTAACATTCTTCATCTTGATTCCTTCCTCAGTAATTATTACTTACTTCATTTTCTTACTTGAGTTGAGTTGTCATCTACTTATTACAAATAGGCCTTGTCATATGCCTTTCAATCTTCCCCTATTTTTTGTTAAGCATTTAACATACAAATTCCTAGAGGATAACTCAACTAACAACTAAGAAAATAATATGACATTTAAGAACTGTAAATAATAAATTGTTCTCTGGATTATATAATACATTTCTAGATTTCTTTAGTTAACTGAAATGAAAGATGTTTGTTCCTCTAGCACTGAACATATTATACATGTAGTATTATCTTCATTTCTCAGACTCATCACTGCTCCCCCTTAGGATGTCAGAGATGAAGTCTTGTTTTCTTCTTACCACTTTTCCTTTGATTCTCCAACTTCTATTTTTACTTCTCACCCAAGGTAGATTCATTTTTCCCTTTCGTGAATTATCCAACTTTTCTTGTTCAACAATTGAGTAATCCTCTTCGATTGATATCAAAGCACTTCTGTTAAAAGTCTTTGTTTACTTCTCCCCTTTTGATCTACTCCCCCTTAGTTGAACATTTTAACATTTTGGAGTAATCTTCTTAATAATTCTCCCCCTTAGTTGAGTAATTTTCTTAATAATTTAAAAGTCCTTTTCTGAAGAATTTTCCACCTTGATTGAGTAACATTAGAAATCTGTAACAGGGAATTGGGAATGGGATTTGGTAAGTGTGTTAGTGTGTGATTTTACTTTGTGTTCCTCAGAAGTGTTTCGCTCATATACTCTCTAAGTGTTTCACTCATAGAATATATATATTTTCACTCTTCCTTACTTGTGTTTCACTCTTTTCTCACATCACTATATCTCTCTCAGTACGGATGACTCAGTCTTTTGTACCAGCAAGAAAGATCACCATAACCCCTTCAAGAGAGGTCACTGGTGGTGTAATGGGGTTTCGCAAATCCCCATTCTCAATTGAATCTATTAAAATATTTAATTTAAAAACTGAATTGTTTTAGGAATAGATTCAATGAGTTGCTGATCATCTAAGATGATCTATTCCATTAGGAATCCAGACATGTTCCATCTGGGGAGGGAGACAAGGATCTATAATGTAGCAAATGATCCAAGTTTCCTCTTGACGCCTGTGAAGGCATTTTGATTCAATCAGAATCATCAATCATTCTTCCTTCCTTGATATGGAAGTTTAGAATAATTACTTCCGTCAATTCATCCTTACTGTGACATTTCAACTGCTCCCTCTTGTTCCCTTTTTAGTCCCAAGTATGTCCTTACATTGTTGGTCCCTAAAATATAAGACAAAATATGTAGTTTCTTGAAAAATGTCAGATGAAATTGACTCTTTACAAGTGGCCTTGGCTGACAGGCCGAATTCAATAGACTCACTCTGTTGAGAGAATGAACCTAGTAACAGTTTTGCCTTTTCCAAGTCTGTATCCTTTTGAGAAAACACAGATGAGCTAATAGTTGTCTCAGCTTTTGTATATATGAATCACCTTTCTGGAGACAGAGCTGTTGGTTCACTCACAATACCAACCTTATCAAATGCAATCAAGGCATTGACTCCCTCATTCTTAAGAATTAGGTATTCTGTTTAATGGTTAGAGAGACGGATGTGATTGTGTTTGTGTGTTTGGTTCTAAGATCTTGGATAGAGATTGATGCCAATGTTTGGGATCTAACTATTCGAAACAATTGGATGATCAAGCTCATAGATCTTTCCTACTTCTCAAAAGAGACGCAAAATAATCAACGCATATTTATATATAAACAAAAATATAAAAACATAAATAAAAAAAAGGATGACAATGTTGAAAAACAACTAAAACTATACACACTTATATATATAAATAATATATGCCAATTATTGGAAAGCAACAATAATATAAAATATTTACAGTACATATGCCAATTAAATAAAACTATACAAAATAAGGAAAATCTTTTTGAGTTTTCTTTTTCATTTTATTTGTTTTTTTAAGGAATATATACAGTACATTTACAAGGTTGCTTAAAATTAAATATGCAATTTAAAACATCATGCAATAATCAGTTCATGTTTAACATCCCTAACTCACTAATCAACTTAGAGAAAGTGGATTCATCAAGTGGTTTCATGAAGATGTCGGCAATTTGATCTTTTGTGGGTACAAAGTGTAACACCACAGTTCCATTCATGACATGCTCTCGGATAAAATGATACCTTATGTCTATGTGCTTGGTTCTTGAATGTTGTACAGGATTGTTGGAAATTGATATGGCACTTGTGTTGTCGCAAAGTATTAGAATTTTAGATAACACAAGTCCATAATCATTCAGCTAATTCCTTATCCATAAAATCTGTGCACAACAACTACCTGCCACAATGTATTCTGCTTCGGCTGTCGAGGTAGATACTGAGTGTAGTTTCTTGCTATTCCAGGAGATCAATCGTTGTCCTAGAAACTGACAGCTTCCAGAAGTACTTTTCATGTCCATCCTGCATCCTGCATAATCTGAATCTGCATAGCCTATTAGTTCAAAACCGGTATCTTTAGGGTACCAAATTCCAAGATTTGGTGTATCCTTCAGATATCTAAAAATTCGTTTTACGGCTATAAGATGAGATTCCCTAGGGTCAGATTGAAACCTTCCACACAAGCATGTTGCAAATATTATATCGGGTCTACTAGCAGTTAGATATAATAATGAGCCTATCATACCTCTGTAGCTTGTGATGTCAACCTTCTTACCTGTTTCATCTTTGTCAAGCTTTGTGGCTGTTGGCATTGGGGTTTTTGCCGGTGAAGAATCTTCTAGATTGTATTTCCTTAGAAGATCCCTTACGTACTTTGATTGGCAAATAAAAATCCCGTCTTTCTTTTGCTTTATTTGCAATCCAAGGAAAAATGATAGCTCACCCATCATGCTCATTTCATACCTGCTCTGCATTAACTTAGCAAATCTCTTGCACAAAATTTCGTTAGTAGAACCAAATATAATATCATCAACATAAACTTGAACAAATATCATATCTTTATCATGAAGTTTATAAAAGAGAGTTTTGTCTATGACACCTCTAATAAAACCGTTTTCAAGTAAGAATTGAGAGAGAGTGTCATACCATGTCCTCGGTACTTGCTTGAGCCCATAGAGAGCTTTGAATAAAAAATACACAAAATCAGCAAACTCTGGATTTTCAAAGCCAGGGGCTGTTCCACATATACTTCGTCTTCTAATTCTCCATTCAGAAATGCACTCTTCACATCCATTTGATAGACTTTAAAATTGGAATGTGCTGCGAATGCCAGAAATATCCTGATGGCTTCAAGTCTTGCAACTGGTGCGTAGGTCTCATCATAATCAATTCTTTCTTCCTGGGAGTAACCCTTAGCAACCAGTCTGGCTTTGTTCCTTGTAACAATGTCATCACCGTCTAACTTATTCCTGTATACCCATTTCATGCCAATAATAGATTTAGCTTTAGGCTTGGGTACCAGTGTCCACACTTCTTGCCTTTCGAACTGATTGAGTTCTTCTTGCATGGCAAGAACCCAATCTGGATAAGTTAGTGCATCTTCAATTTTCTTTGGTTCTTCTTGAGATAGAAAAACTGAAACTAGACATTCATTTGAAGTTGCACTTCTGGTTCTGACTCCAACATCTGGATCACCTATGATCAATTAAAAAGGGTGATCTCTGCTCCATATCCTTTCCCTTGGTAGGTTTGATCTTGATGATTCGCCTCGAAATTCATTGTGATGTTGTGTTCTGCCAGTAGATCCTTCATCTCCCCCTGAGTTGCTGCCAAGATGACTTGTTGATCCACCACTGGTACTAGGAGTATCTCCA
This sequence comes from Oenanthe sinensis, assembly GCA_028671895.1. NCBI lineage: Eukaryota > Viridiplantae > Streptophyta > Magnoliopsida > Apiales > Apiaceae > Oenanthe > Oenanthe sinensis. Next base: position 4,296,427 of record CM053796.1, on the reverse strand, counting down.
GTGTTACCATTGTTTCCACCACTATTACCTGGATCATTATCATCATTGTTTCCATTATCATTTCCTACGGCAACTTCAGGTTCTTCTTCATTATCCGAATCTGAGTCTGGATGATTATCAAATTTTAATGACTCAGAAGGATCTTCATTTTGGATGCTTGGGAGTTTAGTGTCATCAAAAGTAACATTGACACTTTCTTTTACTTGGTGCTGATCAATTATGTACACCCTATATGCTCTTCTTGAATATCCGACGAAAATAGCTTCATGTGCCTTGGCCTCAAACTTGCCACGATGTTCATCTCCATCCTTTAACACAAAGCATTTGGCTCCAAATACATGAAAGTACTTAAGAGTTGGTTTCTTGCTAGCCATTAATTCATAGGGGGTTTTCATATGATCTTTGTTGATCAGATTTCGATTATGAGTATAACAAGCTGTATTTACTGCTTCAGCCCAGAAGTAGATAGGTAACCTTGATTCACTTAGCATAGTTCTTGCAGCTTCAATCAGGGTTCTATTTTTCCTTTCTATAACTCCATTTTGTTGCGGAGTTCTTGGTGCTGAATATTTCCTTGTTATGCCCTTGTCTGAGCAGAAGTTATTCAGAACTTCATTTTTGAATTCTGTTCCGTTATCTGATCTGATTGCCTGGACAGGTAACTTTGAATCTAACTCAACCAGCTTTATATGATCAATCACCAAATGTGGAGTTTCATCCTTAGAGTTCAAGAATAAAACCCACGTGTACTTTGTGAAGTCATCCACAATCACTAAGGCGTATTTCTTCCTTGACATAGACAAAATATTTATTGGACCAAATAAATCCATGTGTATGAGTTGAAGTGGTTCAGTGATGTTTGTTGTGTATGTGCCTCTGTGACTTGATTTATTTGACTTCCCTTTCTGACATGCCTCACACAATCCTTTTTGTGTAAATTCTAATGGAGGCAGTCCTCTCACCAAATCCCTCTTGACTAGAGAGTTCATTGTTTTAAAGTTTAGATGTGAGAGTTTTTTGTGCCATAGCTAGCTTTCTTCTGATGAAGCCTTTGAGTAGAAACAGTTTGCTTCATCTTCAATTCCTGAGTTGAGATCGGCTACGTACAAGTTTCCTTTCCTTACTCCACGCAAGGCCAGTTTGTCGTCTTTAGAATGAGCTATTAAACACCTTTCTTTGATGAAGTTTACTTTGTAACCTTTATCACAAAATTGACTGACGCTGAGTAGATTGTGCTTAAGTCCTTCCACTAAAGAGACGTTTTCAATGATAACATTTCCAGTATTTAACTTGCCATATCCCGTAGTCATTCCTTTGCTGTTATCTCCAAAGGTGACGATTGGGCCAGCTCTTTCAACCACGTCTGATAGCAGAGCTATATCTCCGGTCATATGCCTTGAAGATCCGCTGTCCAGGATCCATATAACTCATTTTACCTATTTAACTCCCTGTAATTATCAAACGGATTAGATTATCTTCGGAGCCCAAAATTGATTGGGCCCGACATACTTAAAGAATTGACCTTTGTCCGCTTTGACAACAGATCCTTTTCGAATAACAACATCATTTTCCTTGACTGTTCCTACCTTCCTATAAACAGTCTTAACAACTTTCTGTTTAGACTTAGGAACATAAGCTTCCTTCTTGACAGGTGTAGGAATCGCAGTCTTGGATTTTACAAATTTACTATTGATGTGTTGTCTCAGTGTTATGTTCTTTTTATTAGCAGTCATGCGTTTGAAATAAGCAGTCATAGCATTAAAAGCACATAACATACAATTTAAAACACCACAAGGTTTATGGCATACATCAATAGCAGGCATGTTATTCAAAGCAGTAGGTGTCTTAACAGTTTCTACTTTAACTTTTTCAACAGTCTTAAAGTTTTCAGTAGAATGACATTAGTTGTTACTATTCCTACTTTTAACAAACTTATTGTTAGGTCTGTTTAAATTATTCTTTAAGTTCTTAGCACCTATACCAGGTTTGGGGAAATTAGAAGTTCCCACAACTTTCACTAGCGTCTTGGGCGCAACTCTCTCCTCTTGGACATTTACTCCTTTTATGTCCCTAGCTTGTTCCTCTCTTTTCTTCTCTTCCTCAAGATCCTCTAAATTCATTTCATAGGCAATCATTATAGAGCTATCAAGGATTGGTTCTGCTACAGGTGTTATGAAAAGAGGTTTACGTGCGTCCTTAACAACATGAGGAATACCCCTTTCTTTAGTACTTTGCTTGAATGGGGTAATGTTGCTTGCCTTTCCTACAGATTCATTATACTCAAACCCTATTCCAACTTTTCGGTTTATCACCTGTTGGTCAACTAGGTTTTTTACAATGTAAGACGAGTTTTCATAGGCTAGACACCTTTTCTTTTCTTCCACTATCTGGTTTCTGAGATAAGTGCAACATCAATATAACACTTGACTCTGTTGACTTGAAAAGTTAAGTCTTTAGTCAATTGGTCAGTCAACTCATCACTTTTCCTTTTAGCCAAAGTTAAAGCATTTTTCTCATCAGTTAGAACTTTGTTTTCGAGTCTTAGTACCTTAACTTTACTTCTCTCACCATCTAGTTCTTTACCTACCAAAGCAAACATTCTAGGGCAAGAAAGATTTACCTCTATTCCTTCTTGACGAGTGGGAGACCGTGAATCTTCGGATGAAGCCATAAGAGCAAGATTTCCCAGCTCTTCCTCATCATCATCGTCTGAGTCGTCCCAGCTTTTTCCCTTTGCCAGATAAGACTTTCCTTGATGCTTCTTCACAAGCGCATCATACTTTTTCTGGAGATCTTCATAAGACTCTCTCATTTTCCCTTGCTTCGGCTTTTTGCATTCAGTTGCAAAGTGGCCTAGCTCATTGTAGTTGAAGCAACGAAACTTGCTTCTATCAACTAAGCCGGTCTTGTAGCCGCTTCTTGATTCAGCTGTTGAAGACCCTCCTCTTTGGTAACTTCCAAAATTAGGTTTGACTTTGTAGGAGGAGTTTCATCAAAATCTCATGTTGCCAAACCTCCTAGCAACCAAAGCTAGAGACTCATCTTCCAGCTGATCCAGTTCTTCAAGAGAGTAGAACTCACCATTTTCCTGGTTATCTGAAGTATGTCCAAGTTCTGGAACCACATACTTCATTGAACTGTTTGAAGGTTCAACAGCCTTCACTTCCTTCTTTTCTGGTGCTTCTACTAACAGTGCTTTAGAAAAACTCTGAACCTTACCTCTCCCATACATCTCTCTGGTCTGGATCTGCTCCAATTCATAAGTCTTTAACGCTCCGTAGAGTCTTTCTAGGGTTACCTCCTTTATATCCCTAGACTCCCGGATAGCTACGATCCTGTGTTCCAGATGCTCCGGCAAGGTTAGCAAAAACTTCCTGTTTACCTCCTGATTCTGATAGTACTTTCCATTCATGTTGAGCTTGTTTATCAGTTTGTTCAATCTCTGAAACACCTCAGAGATACCCTCACCAGGGTTGGATCTGAATTGCTCATACTGGGAGATCAGGATTTCCAGTCTATTCTCTTTCACTTCCTCCGTCCCCTCATTGATAATCTCTATTGTTTCCCAAATCTGTTTTGCATTTTTGCAATTGACTACATGATTGTACATGACGTAGTCTAGAGATTCAATTAATATCAATTTGAGGTTGTTGTCCAGGGACACAACTTCTTTTTCTTCAGGTGTGTAGTCAGCTAGACTTTTTGGAAACTGTCTGTGAGGAATTACGACCCAATCTATCTCATGTTCTGGAATGATTGTTATAGGGTGTTCAACGCCTTTGGCCAATACTAATGCATACTTGGGATTGACAATCCCAATTAATAGTAGCATTTTATGTTTCCACAAGTTGTAGTGTTCTCTGTCGAATTGTGGAATTTTAATGCTCATCACTTTCTGGGTACTCAAATTTAATAAGATTAAAAATTAAGTGTTTCAAAAAATATTTTAATTTTTGACTAAAAATAATTTTTGATCAAAAATAATTTTTAGAAAAAAAAATTATTTCGAAAAAAATTATTTCGAATTAAAAATAATTTTTGAGATTTGTATGCGTTGCGGAATATTTGGTTCGGATCTGATATTATAAATATCAACCAGCTCTGATACCAATTGTTGGTCCCTGATATTGTAGAAGGGGGGTTGAATACAATATCTTAAATTAATCACGGAATATTGGATATAAAAATTATTTTAATTACTCGCAAAATATTAATTAAGATGAAATATTGTTCAAGTAGAAGATATAAATTTTTACCTTGAAACGTATTACAAAATTAATATTAAGAAAACTGTTAAATAATTGATAAAATGTTCTAGAACGAATTTGACATGAACTGTTCAGGTTTAACAATTATATTTCAAACTTGCACAGAAATCTGTGAATATTACAATGTAGACAAATTTCTAAAATTTGAACTGTTTTTCTGATTTGAACAACTGAAATAATGAAAGCAAATCCTCATATTTATAGAGGTGGAAAAACTGGTATGACTCTTCCAATATGACTCTTGAATGATGAGAATTAACCCTTGTATGATTCTTGAAATTGCTGGGCATGACTCTTCAAAGCTCGGTATGACTCTTGAAAATTCGGTATGACTATTTAAATAAGGCTTCGGTATGACTCTTTAAACCAGCCTTCGGTATGACTCTTTGAAACAGCCTTCAGTATGACTCTTCTATAAAGTCCGGTATGACTCTTTAATAAGTCATTTGAATTATATTTAAGAGTCATATAAAGTCATATCTTTTATAATAAATTAATTCAACTAAATGTAATTAAATAATTCATAAATTAAATTAATTCAACTTGAATTAATTTAATTAAATAAATTAAATAATTAATTTACTTTTAATAGTAGAATTAAAATATTATTTAAACATATCTAACTTGTAGTCAGCTCCGAGGTCTTTCCGTCTTTTTTTTGTCTTCTATCATAAAACCACTTGAGTTAACTGAAGAATAAATATTATTATAGATGACACACAAATGTACTGTCTGGTTCATTTGTGTCATTCTAATAAATATTCTTCAATTATTAACTTTTAAGTTGTGGCCTTCTATCATTCTCTTGCTTTACTTCACTATTTCTTTTCTTGGAATCTCTTTGTAGTAGGCACTTTGAATCTTCTGTATCTTCTGAATTCTTCTGAAATACTGCTTCTCTATAAATCCCGACGCTTGAACATATTAATGAACTTCTTCCGGTGTAGAGTAGCAACTTCATTAGAACACTTCTAATTTTTGGATTCTTTGTGTCTAGTTAACATTCTTCATCTTGATTCCTTCCTCAGTAATTATTACTTACTTCATTTTCTTACTTGAGTTGAATTGTCATCTACTTATTACAAATAGGCCTTGTCATATGCCTTTCAATATATCATCAACATATAATTCTAGGAATGCAACATTGCTCCCACTTACCTTCTTGTAAACACATGGTTCATCTTCATTTTGAATAAACCCAAACTCTTTGACAGTTTCATCAAAACGAATGTTCCATCTCCTTGAGGCTTGTTTCAATCCATAAATGGATCGACGCAGCTTACATACCTTTCTAGCATTCTTTGGATCAACAAAACCTTCAGCCTGTGTCATATACACATCCACATCTTCTTCAAGGCTCCCATTTAAGAAAACGGTTTTGACATCCATCTGCCAGATTTCATAATCATAGTAAGCAGCTATAGCAAGCAAAATCCTGATGGATTTGACCATAGCCACTGGTGAAAAAGTCTCATCATAGTCAATACCATGAATTTGCTTGAAACCTTTTGCCACCAATCGTGCCTTATAGGTCTGTACATTACCATCCATGTCGGTCTTCTTCTTGAAAACCCACTTGCACCCTATAGGTTTTACCCCTTTAGGTGGATCAACCAAAGTCCATACTTGATTAGTATACATGGATTCCATCTCAGATTTCATGGCATCCAGCCATCTCTTGGATTCTGGAGTTTTCATAGCGTCTTGGTAGGTGAGAGGCTCATCTTCGTCGATAAGCATCACATCACCATCTTGAGTTAAGAGAAATCCATAATATCTCTCAGGCTCATGGCGAATCCTACTAGACCTACGAACAACCTGTGTTTCTTGAGCAGTGTTGTGTTCTTGTACATCCTGCTCAAGTTCCTCCATTGGTTCAATGTTATCTTGTGGGCCTCGAACTTCATCGAGATCTATTATCCTCCCACTGTTTTTCTTCAAAAGCATTTCTCTTTCAAGAAAAATTGCAGTTCGAGCAACAAACACTTTGTTCTCAGAAGGATTATAGAATGAATAACCCTTTGTTTCAATTGGGTATGCCACAAAATTACATTTGTCTGATTTAGGTCCAAGCTTGTCAGAAGTTAAACGTTTCACAAATGCTTCACATCCCCATATTTCCATAAATGACATGCTATGACGTTACTCAGTCCATATCTCATATGGAGTCTTCTGAACCATTTTAGTAGGAACTCGGTTAAGTGTATAAGTAGCCATCTTCAGGGCGTAGCCCCAGAAACTAATTGGAAGATCTGCATGACTCATCATCGATCGCACCATATACAACAAGGTATGATTTCTCCTCTCAGAAACTCTATTCCATTGTGGTGTTCCGGGAGGAGTGAGTTGTGATACGATACCACACTCTTTTAAGAAACTCTTAAATTCATGGCTTAAGTATTCTCCCCCACGATCATATCGTAGAGTCTTAATACTTCCGCTAGTTTGCTTTTCTACTTCAGCTTTGTATTCTTTGAACTTTTTAAAAGAATCAGATTTGTTCTTCATAAGATACACATATCCATATCTACTGAAATCATTAGTAAACGTGATAAAGTAGTAAAAGCCACCTCTTGCCATAGTACGCATAGGACCACATACATCACTATGTATAAGTTCTAATCGTTCAGTGGCCCTTTCACCTTGTCCACTAAAATGAGCTTTAGTCATTTTTCTAATGAGACAAGGTTCGCATGCTTCGTATGATTCAAAGTCAAACTTATCCAAGTATCCATCCTTATGTAACTTGGAAATGCGCTTCTCATTTATATGGCCTAAACGACAGTGCCAGAGGTATGTTTGATTTGAGTCATTTGTTTTAAGACGTTTGTTATTCACATTATAGATAGGAGTGTCTAAATCAAGAACATATAAACCGTTAAATAAACGTGCAACCCCATAGGTAACATTATTCAAAGAAAAGGAACAACTATTGTTCTGAATTAAAAATGCAAAACCTTTCTTGTCCAAACAAGAAACTGAAATAATGTTTCTGCAAATTGCAGGCACGTAAAAACAGTTCTCAAGTTCTAAAATAATTCCAGTGGGCAACGTTAAATGATAAGTCCCTACAGCTAAGGCAGCAACCTTTGCTCCATTGCCAACTCGTAGGTCGACCTCTCCTTTAGCCAAAGTCCTACTCCTTTGTGGTTCCTACACATTTATACAAATGTGAGAACCACATTGTTATTCCTTAGAACAATGTCAATATTTATAGAAGGGGGGGGGTTGAATACAAATATTAAAACTTTTTGTGTGTTCTAATATTTGTTCTTGATGTTTGATAGAATAAGAGAATAAGTTCGAACAAATTAATGCTGAAAAATAAAACTGAAAAAAGAGATTTAAAATTATTGATGGATTGGTTTTTCCATCAATATATATTTTTGCTCAATGCTCCTAGGTTAGAAGAAACCTAGCTTCGTTTACAAGATTAGAAAACAAATCAACTGTTCTTACAAATGTGCTCTCAAGCTAGAACAGTTGATTGTAAAATATTGTGTAACTTGTCTGTTTTCTAATAATGCTTCTACACTTGTTTTTATATTACAAGTGTGCTTTTACAATTCCTATTCTAGGATTTTTTCTACCTACCTTCCTTTTTCCTTTTGACATTTTTACCAAAAGTATTTGAAAGACAGCTTCTGATTGAGTCTTCACAGTCACTCTAGACTGTCTTCCATAGGTGTGCTTTTGTTCTCTGGATCTTCAACAGATATTCTTTTTGAGTTGTCACACTCAATTGATAATCTGCTGTTAAGCATATCAATTGATTCATTCTTTAATCCATCAACAGATGTACTTCTTCGATTGATCTTTATATTCATCGATTGATAAAAGATGGCTTATCGATTGATAGATGTTATCAATCGATGGGTCTTCACATCAGTTGATGGTCTTCAATACTTGACTTGGCTTCTTCAATTGATTCCTTATTCATCGATGCCTCAATATCAATTGATCATCCTTCACTTGTGTAATTTCCTGTCTTCACATATTTACAATTTAACAGTTTAATTTACACATCAATTGATGATCTATATCAATCGACTCTAACATCAATTGATGAACAAAATAACAATTGATTTACACCTTATCAATTGAAATAGACTAAGTACACCTATGCTATAATCCAAAATATCAGTTGATTCATATAAACACTTCCACTGATAAATGGTTTCCTGATCAATTGATATTTATAACTTTCACATCAATTGATCAGTTACATCAAATAAAATTTCTATGATTCTAAGATTAATGTTATCATCAAATCACATGTAGATTCCTAACAATCTCCCCCTATTTGTGTCTGTGTTAATAACATGCATAAATCTACTTGATGATAACAAAAACCCTTAAAAAATTTACACTTAGATAGAATCAAGAAATTTAATTGGCACATTAATTTTGAAAGTACCAGATAGATAGATAACTCCTGCAAGCAGCTTCAAAGTCTTCATAGTCTCCTTGATTTAATTAGCTTCTCTTCCCTCTCTTCTTAGCATTTTCCTTTAGCTGCCTTATGAAAGTACTCCTCAGAATTTCTTCATCCCTATCAATTTCTCCAAGTTGCCTCATGAGGTAATGTATTTCTTCATCTGTGATTTTGTCCAGATATTTGCAGATATCAAAGAACTTTGTATTGCCCTCTATATCTGTAAAAATCATAGCATACTTTAGCTCCAACACCACCTTTTTGACCTGTGACTTCCATAGCTTTAGAGGTGAATCAGGTTCAGCTTCTGCCTTGGATCTCCTTAACTTTGATATTTGCTGTTGAATCTCCTGAGCAATTGTTATGTTGAGTTTGTACCTTCTGTTGAGTAAAGGAAGAATAGTCTTTAAAACATTGTAGCTTTGCTTCATTATCACCTTCAATGAATAGATTGTTTTCACTCCATTTTCATACTCCAACCTCATTGATTCTTCATGGTTAGAGGTTGCAGGGTGAGTCCTTACTCCAATTAATCCTTTTTCATTGATTACTGGTATTCCCTTCAAATCATATCCTTCAATTGTGACCTCCTCCTTGATTTCTTCTTGTTGACCCTGGAGGTTTTCCTGAACCACTATTTCTTGAGTAGAACTTGACCTTTTCTTGGCCATGGTAACTTTTCTCTTTTTTTCTCAGTGGTTGATCCATTAGTTGATCTTTCATATCCCATTCCATTTTCATTTGCCTTGCTATTTCCTCATTTTCTTTTTCTCTCTTTTCAGCATCTGACAATCCTGATGAAATGGCTCCTTGAAGAAGTTTCTGGCCAACTGGCTCTTTTCTTTTCTTCTCTTCTTCAATCATTATGGCTTTACCCTTTTTCCTTTCTTTAAGGGCTTCTTGATCAACTGATAAAAAGGCTTCAGCATCTGAGTTGTTTTCCTTGGCAGCCTTTTGTGCATCTTCATTTATTTTTCTTGTTTGAGCAATGAACTCATCCAAGTCTCCTTTTTCTACTGCCTCTGTTACTAACTCAGTGCTTCTCCTTAGATCTTCAATTCTCTTCTTTTCTCTCTCAATCATTGATTGAGTTTCTTTCTCCCTAGAAATTCTCCTAGCTTCAATATCATCATCAAACTTCTTGTATTCTTTCTTTTTCTGTTCTAAATCATCTTTTGGAGAATTAGATGACTTAGATTTCTTTGAAGATTGATTGTCGTTGTTACTTCTGCTTTTATATCTTTTGGGTGCAGAACCTCCTATGCCACTTGACTTATCCATACTAGAACCACCTATACCACCACTTCCACTGCCTTTACCATCACCACCATCACCATCCTTCTTCTTTGTATTCTCCCCCTTTTTGTTATCATCAATTGTAGGGGGTGGTGGAAGTTTGTCAAGAAACTTTTGAAGAATGGAAGCATGAAGATTTTGACCTCTAATAATATCATCCATATTCTGTTCTAGAGACCCTATCCTTGTCTCCAAAGATGTAAAATTTTTGGATTCCTTGAAAAGCTTGTCTTTGATGCTATTCATGATGTTGAATGGTAGCTTTTCATCCAATCTCCTGTCCATTGCATCGTTGTTTGTTGAGATAGAGTCTTTGATTCTCTCCAGTTCCCTCCTTACTCCTATTACTGTCATCTTTTGAATTTTCATTGATTCTCTCATACAGTGAGCAATTCTCCTTTGAGTAGGATCTTCAATTTCGCCTTCCACCATTGCTCTTCTATATTGAGAGAGAATTTCAGTCTCAGCAGCTTCTAAGGAACCATCAATAGTGATCATCCATGGCTCTTCATCAGAATCACTCTCCAACTCTTCAGGTGCCATATAACAAGTGTCTGTTGTATTGGCAATGCTTTCCTTCAGATTCCTGGTCCTTTGATCTGTATGATCAATGCCCAAGAGTTGTTCTGCATTCCTGTTACTTGAAGTAGCCAACCCTTGATATTGTGGATCAGGATGAATGAAATTCCTTGGATCCAATTCACCAGCATCTATTTCCTGTTCAAAGTCTTTAGCAATTCCACTCCCACTAGCTTCAGCATTATTTGCTCCCCGTATCTCCTTTACTCCTTCTTCTGCCATTAGTTCAATTTCCAATTCCTGTGCAAAAAGTAGAATGTTTTTATCACTTTCACTCATCTCTCTATTTTGCATCAGGATCTCATCCTGGAATCTCACCTCTCCCTCACTTATTTCTTGTGCACCTATTAAGGTGGGGCCCTCAAGTGTTTCACTCTCATTCCTGGAAGAAATAGGAATGTTTTTACTCACTTCCTCTCCTTTTACCAAGTTATAATCCTGCCTCTCACTCAACTCACTCAATCCTAAGAGTGTTTGTGCAACATCAATTGATTGAGCATCAATTGATGTATTAACATTATCAGTTGAAGTGGTGTTTGGGGCATCCATCGATTGATGCATACCCATCGATTGATCTTGAGAATCGATCGATGGCTTATCAGTCGATGGCTGAATATCAATTGATGAGGGAACATCAATTGATGGAGTAGAAACAGTTGAATTAATTTGAGAAGTTATGTTTGAGATGATATGGGAAATAGAGTCCTGAAAATCCTGGGAAGAAGATTCAGGAGTGAGTGTTGGCTTCTCCTTGAAAAACAAAGAAGGAGAATCTGAAAATGTTTGATAATCTATCAGAACATTTTCTGAAGAAGTCTGAGATGGTGAATGAAGAATAGAAGGGATTGGAATTGAAAGAGAATGGGGCTGCATCTCATCATTTGTATGAGATGCATCAAACAGACTTTGAGAAGGCTCCACCACAGTTTCCTGTGATTTTGCAGTGTGTGATTCCCCAAGTGCAAAGGTGACTTTCTTTTCTCTTCTTTTGTATGATGTTAGTGTTTTGGCCTTTGGGTCCCCAACTTGATTCTGTGCCCCTGGTTGTGGGCTATTTTCAATACTGTCATCCTTTTGAGAGGATGACAATAGGGATGTGGTATTTTCCATGTTAACATCCGCAGTCTTTTGAGAGACTGTGGAGTGGCTTGGTTGAGGTTGCACACCCTCACTCTCCTTATCCTTCTGGGTTCTTTGATGTTCCCCAGTTCCCTCACCTCCTTCTAGTCTATCTACCACAATAGTTGTTTTTCTTTTCTTGGATTTTTCAACAACAGACTTTTGAGAACCTGTTGAGGTTGGCCTTTTAGATTTGGACTTTGAAATTGGATGAGTGGCTTGGGTAGGAGGGTTGGTGACATTACTAACACCCTCCATAGCCACAGAAGGCAAAGAAGAATTAGTTAAAGAAGAAGTTAGGGTTGAGATAAATACCTGAACAAAAGGGGGATAGATCAATTCCACATTGCTGTGAAGATTGATCCTGACCAAGTCCTTAAAGACCCTTTTGTTTTGAGTCCAGCAATCCAATACTTCTGTACTCCTATCAATCTCAATATTCTTGACAAAGTGGTTAATAATAATCATAATAAATCTAGCATAATAAATATGATTAGATCTATTTAGTCTATTTCCCAATTTGGCAGACATTTCATTGATTAACAGGCTACCTAATTCATGATATCTATCATATAAAAAGTTATACCCTACTTGTTGCATGCTTGTTGTTATTGCATCAAAATTGCTAACTTTACCAGAAAAACACTTTATTAAAGCATCAAAGAAATATGACCATTCTTTTCTTAGATTCTTCCTAACAATACTACCTAGACTAGCATCAGGAGCAGTGTAATTGACTTCCCTAAGCATGTTTCTAATATCTGTGTCAGTGGGTGCATTTTCAGTATTATTTGCAGGAATATTTAAACACTCACCCAAGACCACAGTGGTTAGAATATACCTTTGTCCTTTGCATTCAAAGGAGATTGTAGAAAAATCATCTGCTACTTCTGCTGTTGTCCAGAATTCTTCAACTAGATTGCACACTATTTTTGGTGCTTCTGAGAGGGCCTTTGCAATTTTTGAACTCCTTAGAAATTCCATTAGGGGATGAAATTCTGTTGGGGCTTCCTCCACCATAGTGCAAGCAACGAAGTTGTTGAGCTCATAGTAGAATCCAGATTGTGAGACTTTCTTTGATGATGCCATAATCGAGTTTGAAGATTTATAATAGAATTAACTGGCAAACTTGTTAGTAATTATAGCAGAAACAATAATTAGACAGTAGTAGATTAGGGTTCTTAGCAAGAGATAGATACAGAGTAAGTTCAAAGATTGAGAAAGAGAAAGAGATAGAAAAATCGATAGTAAAAAATGCAAGTAAGAATTAAAAGAAGTTTTAATCTCACTATTTATATTTACTGATTTCCCTAACACTTTCTTACTCAAAATAGAACTAAATTGACCGTTGGAAGAGTATTGATAATTAAAAGTTACCAATTTTGGCAATCGATTGTTATACATACAGGAATGTACGTATTAATCAATTGATAAAATAAGTAATCAACGGCTAGATTTTTGTACATATCGATTGATGTCATGGACTCCTAAAATTCCAGGTCATCGATTGATGATTAGATTATCAACGGGTACTCTTATCCATCGAGAGTTAAATATATCATCAATTGATATATTTATCAGTCGATAGCTACCAACATCAATCGATAAGTAAATATATCATCAATTGATATATTTATCTGTCGATTGCTTCAAAAATATCCATTGATATGTAAGATGTTTATCAGTTGATTATTGAAGAATCAATAATTTAACATAATCAATGGCTACTAACAATATTAATACATAACTTGTTAGACATTTAAAGGATTAAATATAATTAAGCATACCTAAATCACAAACCAATCTATTGAAGGAAGATTCATCTAGTGGTTTGGTAAAAATGTCTGCAAGTTGTCTTTCACTAGGGACAAAATGTAATTCAATTGTACCATTCATTACATGTTCCCCAATGAAGTGATACCTTATGTCAATCTGCTTGGTTCTGGAATGTTGCACAGGATTTTCTGTTATAGCAATGGCACTTGTATTATCACAGAAAATAGGAATCTTGTTCAAGTTGAACCCATAGTTAAGTAGTTGATTCCTCATCCATAAAATTTGTGCACAACAACTTCCAGCTGCAATGTATTCAGCCTCTGTAGTAGATGTAGACACTGAATTCTGCTTCTTGCTAAACCATGAAACAAGCTTATTTCCTAGAAATTGACAGGAGCCTGTTGTGCTTTTTCTGTCAATTCTGCAACCTACATAATCTGCATCTGAATAACCAATTAGATCAAATCCAGAATCTATAGGATACCAAATTCCAAGATTTGGAGTTCCTTTGAGATATGTGAATATTCTTTTTATTGCAATCAAATGAGATTCTCTAGGATCAGCTTGAAACCTAGCACAAAGACATGTAGCAAACATTATATCTGGCCTACTTGCAGTTAAATAAAGTAATGAGCCAACCATGCCTCTATAACTTGAAATGTCCACTATTGCTTCCTTAGTGTTTAATTCAAGTTTAGTTGCAGTGGCCATGGGAGTTTTAGCAGAGGAACATTCACTTAAATCAAATCTCTTTAATAAATAAGAAATATATTTGGTTTGATTTATGAAAATACCATTTTTGACTTGCTTGATTTGCAAACCAAGAAAGTAGGTAAGTTCTCCCATCATGCTCATTTCATATTTACTCTGCATCAACTTAGCAAACTTTTTACAAAGTTTTTCATTAGTTGAGCCAAAAATAATGTCATCTACATAGATTTGAACAAGAATCATAGAGCCATTTACATTTCTATGAAAGAGAGTTTTATCAACAGTACCTCTTGTGAAGTGATTCTCAATCAAGAATTTAGACAAAGTGTCATACCAGGCTCTAGGGGCTTGCTTCAATCCATAAAGTGCCTTGAGAAGATAGTATACAAATCCAGGATGAACAGGATCAATAAAACCAGGAGGTTGTTCTACATATACTTCTTCTTCTAGTTCTCCATTGAGAAAAACACTTTTCACATCCATCTGATACACCTTGAAATTAGCATGAGCAGCAAATGCTAGAAAGATTTTGATTGCTTCCAACCTTACAACTGGTGCAAATGTTTCATCAAAATCTATGCCTTCTTGTGAATAGCCCTTTGCCACTAATCTTTCTTTATTTCTTGTCACTGTACCAGATTCATCCATTTTGTTTCTGAACACCCATTTTGTACCAATGATAGACTTGTTCTTTGGTTTGGGCACCAGCTTCCATACCTTGTTTCTTTCAAACTGATTCAACTCTTCTTGCATAGCAATTATCCAATCAGGATCATTCAAGGCTTCTTCAATCCTTTTTGGTTCTTCTTGAGACATGAAGCTACTATACAAGCATTCATTTTGAGTTGCACTTCTAGTTTTGACACCATCATTTGCATCTCCAATTATTAATTCAAAGGGATGGCTTTTTGTCCATTTCCTTTGTGATGGTAAATTTGTCCTTGAAGATGATGCTTCATGATCATTGGAAGTGTTATGATCATTGTGATGTGATTGACTATTTGAGAACCCTCCCCCTGAGATGGACACTCTTCTTGAAGATTGTTGAGCAGAGTTGATATCCATCGAACGATTATTAATTGATGTATTATCAGTTGATTGATGATTGTCAACTGATAAGTTATCTGTTGATGCATTAACATCAATTGATGGGAGGATTTTAGGTATTTGAATTCTTGTAAATTCCACATCATCATCACTATCTTCAATTTTACTTGAGGATTCATTTTCAAAATGCAATAGATCATGAAATCCTTCATCAAACAACCCTTGAATTTTCTTGTCATCAAAAACTACATGCATAGATTCCATAACAATGTGTAATCTAAGATTGTAGATTCTGTATGCTTTGGTTGTTATTCCATATCCAACAAATATAGCTTCATCAGCTTTGGCTTCAAATTTTCCTAGATTTTCACCTTGATTTCTCAGTACAAAGCATTTGCAGCCAAAGACATGAAGAAAGTTAACTGTTGGCTTCTTGTCTTTCTTTATCAATTGATATGGAGTTTTGCCTTGAAGTTTATTGACCATGGAAATATTTTGAATGTAACAAGCAGTATTAATTGCTTCTGCCCAGAAGTATATAAGAAGTTTTGCTTCTTCTAACATAGTTCTAGAAGCTTCAATCAAGGTCCTATTTTTCCTTTCAACTACTCCATTTTGCTGTGGAGTTCTTGGAGCAGAGAAATGATGAGTGATACCTTTTTCTTCACAGAATTCTCTCATGGTTGAATTCTTGAATTCAGTACCATTATCACTTCTAAATTTCTTGACCTTCCATTCAGTGATATTGTCACCATTCTTCACATGATTGATAATCAATTTGCTTGCTTCATCCTTAGAATGTAAGAAATATACCCATGAAAATCTTGTGAAGTCATCCACAATTACTAAGGCATATTTCTTTTTGGTAATTGACATGATGTTGACTGGTCCGAATAAATCCATGTGCAATAATTCCAGAGGTTTATCAATTGATGATTCAGACTTTGACTTGAATGATGCTTTTCTTTGTTTTCCCTTTTGACAGGCATCACACAGTCCATCCTTGGTGAATTCCATTTGTGGAATGCCTCTAACCAGATTCTTTCTAACCAATAAATTCATGGCTTTGAAATTCAAAATGGCTAGTTTCTTGTGCCAAATCCAACTTTCATCTGTATTGGCTCTGCTAAGTAGACAAGTCATTGAATTTGCCTTTACAGAGAGAAAATCAGCCACATAGACATTTCCTTTTCTTTCTCCAGTTAAGAGAATTTCACCAGATTCTTTGTTGGCTATGATGCATGATTCAGTTGTAAACCACACACCATTACCATTATCACACAGTTGACTTATACTGAGCAGATTGTGCTTCAATCCATCAACCAGTGCTACAGCTTCAATGATAACATTTTCTTTTGCAATTGAGCCATATCCCAGAGTAAAACCTTTGCTGTTATCTCCAAAAGTAACTCCTGGGCCAGCCTTTTCCACAAACTTTGTGAGCAGGGACAAATCTCCAGTCATGTGCCTTGAACATCCACTATCCAAATACCAGAGATTTTTCTTCCTGTTTCCCTGCACACACATAAAACAATCAAGTTGCTTTTGGTACCCAAGTTGCCTTGGGTCCTCTTTTATTAGTTGTAGCCTGAGCCCCTGTTGTCAACTTAGGTTCCTTTTGTTTTGGTGGGTTTAAATCCACTTTAACTTTGGGAGTTGACTTTTGGGGTTTTGACACCTTGGAACTCATGGCAGAATTTCCATGAATTTCATTATTTACATTAGGCATGTTCCATAGCATACCAGGCATGTTCATATTAGGATATGCAAATAAGGGATTATACATGTATGGAACTTGTGCATAAGGCATATGAACATTAGGTGCAACCAAATTAGAAGACATGGCATTCATGAGCATAGGATTGGTAAACATGGCATTTGCAGTCATGGCATGTATATTTAAATCATTTGCAGATATAGAATTCTTTTCAATTTTGCATTGCATGGACAAATGATTTACACTACCACATTTAGCACAGACTTTTCTAGGTGCATACATATTAGGAGTGTAGTTATTGTGCTTATTTATGCCTACTTTACCATTCCTATTCTTTTTCTTTTTCTCAGACTTAGATAGAGTAAATTCCACAGGTGCTATCTTTTCTAATTTTTCTTGGATAAGCTACCTATGTTGATCTTCTCAGTCTCAGTCTCAACTTGATTCTTGGTTTCCTTAACAAACTTAATAGGAGTGCTAAATTTGTTCTTCTTATTAGCCATTGATGATTTACTTGTCGATGGATGCTTATCAATTGATTCAGCATCAATCGATTGATAATCCTTATCAGTTGATGAAGGATTAGCAGTCGATTGATCTTTATCCATTGAAGTATCAGCCAATGGCTTGCCTATTGATTTGGGGAGTTCTCCTAGAGTATCTACACCCTGAACATCAATAATTTGTTTGGCAGTTTTAGCAGACCTATTCCATTTGCTAATGGTTTCAATTTCTTCAGCCAATTATTCTTTCAACAATTCTTCTCTTTTCAAACTGTTTACTAGTTCATTCCTAGCATCCTTTCTTTCCTGCTTAAATCTATCTAAACAGACAAGTTCATTTTCAAGAAAAGTATTCCTCTCAGTTAAGGCATCAATGGTGTTCTTTAACTTGAGATTTTCTTTGTTTAGAGATTTTAGAGTGACATGCAAATTGTACAGTTCATTAGACATTTCATTAATAGTACTATTGCATTCCTCAGATGTAAGCTCAGAAAAGTTGGTAGCTAGTACCTGATTAGATGCTGAACTAGCTTCTTCATCTTCATGGTTGGCCATTAATGCTAGATTGATATATTCTTCAGAATCACTATCTTCAGCAGCCCAGTCCTTCTCCTCAGTAACAAAAGCCTTTTCTTTTTGTTTTAAAAGGTCAAAGTATTTCTTCTTATAGTCAATACCCTCATAAGACTTTGCCTTTTCTTGTTTTGGCTTCCTGCACTCATTTAAGAAATGACCAGCCAATCCACAATTAAAACATTTGAATTTAGATCTATCAACCAAATTTTTATTTTGATTGTTGCTTCTAAACTGGGATCCAGGCCTTTGAGCATATGGATTCTTCTTGAATTTTAGCTTTGAAAATTTCCTTGACAGAAATGCAAGGTGCTCATCAATCTCATCCAAATCATCCTGAGAGCATGTTTCATCTTCTTCACACTTGCTCTTTCCTTTTCTCTTGAATGATTCTTCAACAGCATCACCAGCCATCATGACAGACTCTTCTTCATAGCCATTTTCCTTCTTCTCTTCATTTCCCTTGACTACCAAAGCCACAGTTTTCTCTTTTCTTTGATTCTTCTCAATCTCTTCATCTTGTTGGATTTCCAACTCATATGTCTTGAGAATACCATAAAGTTTCTCCAGTGTAAAATCCTTGAAGTCCTGAGATTGTCTAATGGAGACAGTCATTGGTTTCCATTCTTTTGGAAGAGATCTAAGAAATTTTAGATTTGTATCCTCAGTTGCATAAACCCTACCATATAGCTTCAGTCCATTTAACAACTTCTGAAATCTGCTATAGGTGTCATTGATAGATTCTCCACTCTTGAAATGAAATGATTCATATTTTTGAATCAAGAGTTGCATCTTGTTTTTCCTTACTTGTTCAGTTCCTTCACACAGAGTTTGAAGTGTATCCCATACTTCTTTTGATGAAGTATAATTTATAACATTGTCAAACATATCTTTATCTAGGCCATTAAACAGAATGTTCATGGCCTTCTTGTCTTTGAGTACTTCTTTTTCATCCTCTTCTGTGAACTCAGAAATGAGTTTTGGAACATGTCTGTCAAGTGCAGGAGTTCCATCAGGGTTTACACCTGTGACTAGCTTCATGGGAACATGAGGACCTTTTTCTATGCAGTGAACATAAGAGGGGTCGAGAGAAAGAAGATGCAGATGCATTTTGACCTTCCATGGAAAATATTCATCTTTCTCTAAAACTAGAATTTTCACACCTGAATCTTTTTGGCCCATATTGACTGTTCTTGATCTTTAAACTTTCTGTATGTTGAAAGCCTGCTCTGATACCAATTGTTCTTCCTTAGAACAATGTCAATATTTGTAGAAGGGGGAGTTGAATACAAATATTAAAACTTTTTGTGTGTTCTAATATTTGTTCTTGATGTTTGATAGAATAAGAGAATAAGTTCGAACAAATTAATGCTGAAAAATAAAACTGAAAAAAGAGATTTAAAATTATTGATGGATTGGTTTTTCCATCAATATATATTTTTGCTCAATGCTCCTAGGTTAGAAGAAACCTAGCTTCGTTTATAAGATTAGAAAACAAATCAACTGTTCTTACAAATGTGCTCTCAAGCTAGAACAGTTGATTGTAAAATATTGTCTAACTTGTCTGTTTTCTAATAATGCTTCTACACTTGTTTTTATATTACAAGTGTGCTTTTACAATTCCTATTCTCGGATTGTTTCTACCTACCTTCCTTTTTCCTTTTGACATTTTTACCAAAAGTATTTGAAAGACAGCTTCTGATTGAGTCTTCACAGTCACTCTAGACTGTCTTCCATAGGTGTGCTTTTGTTCTCTGGATCTTCAACAGATATTCTTTCTAAGTTGTCACACTCAATTGATAATCTGCTGTTAAGCATATCAATTGATTCATTCTTTAATCCATCAACAGATGTACTTCTTCGATTGATCTTTATATTCATCGATTGATAAAAGATGGCTTATCGATTGATAGATGTTATCAATCGATGGATCTTCACATCAGTTGATGGTCTTCAATACTTGACTTGGCTTCTTCAATTGATTCCTTATTCATCGATGCCTCAATATCAATTGATCATCCTTCACTTGTGTAATTTCCTATCTTCACATATTTACAATTTAACAGTTTAATTTACACATCAATTGATGATCTATATCAATCGACTCTAACATCAATTGATGAACAAAATAACAATTGATTTACACCTTATCAATTGAAATAGACTAAGTACACCTATGCTACAATCGAAAATATCAGTTGATTCATATAAACACTTCAACTGATAAATGGTTTCCTGATCAATTGATATTTATAACTTTCACATCAATTGATCAGTTACATCAAATAAAATTTCTATGATTCTAAGATTAATGTTATCATCAAATCACATGTAGATTCCTAACACACATTCAGTATCCAATACCCATGATGTAGAAGTAGACAAATTGACCTATATAACATAAATACCTGAATCAGAAGCTTGACCAGCCTTCTTCTTCTTCAGATCCTCCAAATAAGCATGACAGTTTCTCTTCCAATGACCTGGTTTACCACAGTAGTGACAATCACCCTTTGCAACAACACCTTTAGGGTTTAAAGCCTGTTTGGGATTAGCCTTTGGCTTGGGAGCAGAATCAGATCCAGTTTTCTTCCTTCCCTTCCATTTACCTTTCCCTTTAGCCTTACCTTTCTTGTTCACCATCAATATGGGAGCAGGTTCGGCCTTTTTCATGTTGGTTTCAGCAGTTCGCAACATAGCCAACAATTCAGTAGGTATTTTGTCTATCTCATTCATATTGTACTTTATAACAAAATGAGTATAGTTGTTGTTCAAAGATTGTAAGATTAAGTCAATCTGAGCTTCTGGACCAATCGGGAAACCCAAAGTATCAAGATAGTCAATATAACCTATCATCTTCAGAACATGTGGTTGAACAGGTTCACGTTCACCCTGCTTGCAAGCGTACAGTGCTTTGCTCGTGTCGAACCTTTCTTGACGAGCCTGTCCTTCAAACATCCTTTGAAGGTGTTCAATCATCTCATAAGCATCCATATGCTCATGTTGTTTTTGAAGCTCAGCACTCATGGTTGCTAGCATGAGACATGCCACATTAGTCGCATCATCAATATGCTTCTGATAAGCATTTTGTTGAGCGCGAGTTGCATTCTCAGCAGGAGGAGCAAGAGGAGGAATTTCAATGACGTGGAGCTTACGCTCTTGCCTGAGGACAATCCTCAAATTCCTATACCAATCAAGGAAGTTAGTTCATGTCAGCTTGTCCTTCTCAAGGGTTGCTCTCACAGAGAAGTTATTTGTATTGTTTGCCATTAAATATCTACAATGTTTAAAATGCATATTAGTTAGTTGCAGAAGTTTAATTATGTTCAAGTGATTATCATATACATTCATAATATATATCTCCCACTATTTTTATCAAATCAATAGCCCTAACTATTAATTCGGAAAATATTTCATTAAATGTTTCTAGTGAGCCAAGATCCATATTTCATCCATGTTTTAAGATAGTGTTGGCTAATACACCCAAAACACGACTATTTAAGTAGACAACATTAGTCGATTATATCAAATATAACTCTTGGATAGTTTGGTGGAACAACACTTTGTACACATTTATCCAATAAATCTCACCAAACTCTATGCCTCTAAACCCACAATCCTATTGTGATGATTTAGTTAAGTTAGACCCAATGTTTCAACAACCTAAGTCACTTACTTATCACGTCTTCCCATGATTGATAAAAGCACCTTGCTTTAGCAAACCCACTCCTTCTCAATCTAGATCTTGACGAGTATTAAACATTGGAAGGCATCCGATTAACTTAATATGTATTTAGGGATTTTAATGTTTATATGAACGATCATGATCCCATCATAAAGAGATTCTCAATTTTTCCTTGATCAAATAATCCATTTCAATATTCGTCAATGGTTCGATTTCCAGATCGTCGGAGAAGTCACAAGCGGTCTCATTTAAAACCCAACTTTCTTACGAATAATAATTCGCTTTTGACAAAATCTCCCCATATCAGAAAAAGAAAATTCATATTCAATACCGTGTTTCATAAACACAAGAATCTCATGATTGTTTGTTTAATTTTAAAATCTTGAATCGTTATAGATTTTATCTTTCTTAAGCAGACATGGCATGGGTGTCGTATCTAATACATACATCATTCCAGCACATACATATCTACACATGCATTCATATACATATATGTATTGTGCGTAAATTAAACGTGTTTGGTTATGGCCCCATCCTATATGATATTTCCAAGCTAATGGAATTATCAAGGTCAATCTATGGTGGTTTCAAATAATACACTATTACATGTCTTTATCTTCTTCATTGCTCCATCATCTGGATTGCCTCCTAGCTTCCTCACTTCCAAGTCTCCATTGAACAATTACATTGAATAATAAATAAATCTATTCTAATGAAATTACAAAAAGAACTCGAGTTACATTCAAGATTAACAATTACAACGAATAAACGACATGCAAGTCGTATTTAGACACTAAAACCATAAAACAAAACCACTATCCTATGGGTCTTTAGGCAATAACCATCCACCATGTTATCACATAACATATGTAATATATCTCAGATTATATAAACATATCATATAATCATATATAATAAATTTCGAAATTTTAGAAAATCAAATAAATTTCGGAAAATAATAAATCGCCGTTTCGGGGACTGTAACGTCGTCAAACGGCTTACAGACGCGAGACTGACTAAGTCAGTATTGCTCAGTGACACAATTCCAGTTAGAAAACACATATCGTTTGCAAAAATCGGACACTGCACACAGATTTCAGAAAATTTACCGAAGCCGTTTCAGAATTCGTATCGAATACGATTTCCATAACAAGAACAAACATGTATCATATACATACAACAATACACACAATCATCCCATGATTATATAACATGAGTATCATATATTCAAAATCATATAAAACATATATATCAATATATAGTCATGGCATATCATATATATGTTTACATACATCAAAAAACTGTTAAACACATAACCAAATCATCCCATTATACACGTAACTCTAATGCCATTGAAGGGTTTCGGGCATGAAAACGTAGCAGAATTAACGTAAAACAATAAAAAATCAAAACCCAATCGTAGGATCCATGTATAACGTTGGATGATTATGGTGAAGAAGTCTGTACCTTAACAAAGCATTCCATATGTTGTTTAATGGAGGTCCAGAAAAGATAAATCACAGCAGCCCTTTGTTGCAAAGATCTGCTCTCCAAAGAAGTCCACACGAATGCCCGATCGTCCTACGATCACCGGAGTCGGTACTAGCCGAATTGTTTGCCTCTCTCTCTCTCTCTCTTTTTCTCTAGCCTCTTTTGATGTTGAGCAGCTAGGGTTTTTCTCTAAAAACGAAATCTGATGATTAACCCTAATACTATACATCATTATGTATATATAGGGGAGAGAGATATTTTGGGCCTAACCCTAATCCATGTGGTTTCCAAAACCCATTATGACTTTGGGTTATTATTATTAAATCTGAATTCTAATATAATTAATCAAGTCCCACTTAATTAATTCAATAATTAAATTCGAATAATAATAATACATATTAAATCCGAATTCTAATATAATTAATCAAGTCCCACTTAATTAATTCAATAATTAAATTTGAATAAACAATAATATATTAAAATTCATAATTTAAATAAACCTCCATTTTGACGTTCTTTGTGTGTGACCCTTTAGGTTATTATTACGTTGGCAATAATTTTATTATTTAATAATAAAATTATAAACAATGAGCGGCATCTAGTAATACAACATTGCTACCCAAGTAACAATAATAATTGGTGATTTAATTAAACATTTCGTGAATAATGTGCAATGTAATATAATCTCTTTAACCTTATATTATAGATAAAACTGGAGGCATGTATAGTGTCATCCTCTTCAACGTTTAATCTTGGTTTCCTTGATCAATGAATAGACTATTTAAAAAAATTAATATTTGAGCATGGCCATGCATTTCATAGTCTCACTCAATCAAGAGGCCAATAATATCACTCCTAGAATTGGAGGGTTAAATCCTATATCTATCATTCATATTCCCCATACGATTCATAGCATACCCAATGTCCACCTTTATCATTACCCAGTTAAAGGTAACTTTGAGTGTAATCAAAGTATATTAATTCTCGTATAGAAATATAATGATTTCAAGTCAGAGGATCATTACATCATTATCACTGTGAGATTTCTTATGACACTTATTAACATGTAGAATCTCACGACGGGTCTTTCCAGTAACATGTATTGATACATACACTTATGTTCTTGACTTTAGTATCACCATACCTATGACTAATGAGATGTGGTCATCTGTCAACAAACATACTAGTCTTATTGCATTATTACTGTCCTTAAATAATAATACTTGACTAGGGAATTTTAGGAATAAAATACTATTCATATAATCTCATTTTTAAGTCACATACTTAAAGATATATATTACGTATTAATATTCCAAGGACATTTATTATTCTTTCAATTTATGACGCAGTAAATAAAGACATAATAAATATTAATTAAATAATCACATAAAACATAATCCTTAATTGTTTTCAATAAAACATTAGAAGTATTGTCTCTAGGACACCAATACTAACAGAATGAACAGGAGAATCAGATACTATAAATGGAGCAGTTTTACTTGTTGTGACACCCCCAGATCCGGGGTCAGGGATCCAGGCCATCACGGTCCAATTCCAATAATAAAATACTCACATGCTTAACAATTATATCAACAACATATACTGGTGACCCCCAATCCAATTACACAACTCGAGCCATAGTCTCAGAAAATGAACTTAAAATAATAACAGTTATTATAAACCAACTGTAATAAACTCAGGATCTCATGCTACTAATATAACGTCTACCTGAAGTTACATTAGAAGTAAATATTATTTCAACATTTATTATTACAATATATATATTTTACAATAAATCTTAGGATTGTTAACTGAAATCCTATCTTAACTTACGCCATCTGTAGAAACCTTGAACCTGACTAACGCAAGCTCGGGCCTCTCCTTTCCTTTGCATACCATGGACATGTCTTACTGCAAGATTTAAAGTTACAACAAGCAAGAATGAGTCAAAGAATGCTCAGCAAGATATATATTAGAATATCTATGTAATTTGCACCAAGATTTAACAGTATCAATAGATAACTTGCAATATATATCTGCAGAAAGTTTAGCGAGGTATATCCCGATAATAAATGAATCAGAATTTACGATACAAGAAGGTATTCACGATAACAACACAGTTCAAGTTACTGCGGTACAAACAATTTATGTTCACAATTTTGGAATGAGATTATCGGTAACTTAGCATGATAGCATCAGCTACGGTGTTTAATTCATTTAAGAATCACTAAGACAGAAGTTCAAGATACTGTGAAAAGAATCAATAAAAGTTCAACAGTTTCCATTAACACTATCGCTAACTTAGCACCTTGGCTTTCATTATAGTGTAGGAACAATGAAAGTTTAACAGTTCCCATTAACACTATCGATAACTTAGCACCTTGTCTTTCGTTATAGTGTAGGAACAGTGAAAGTTCAACAGTTCCCATTAACACTATCGGTAACTTAGCACCTAGGCTTTTGTTACAGTGTTAATATCAAATTCCAATTGGAAGAAATGGGACTATCCTGGAGCATTCACCACGCCTATTGTACACGATGATCAGTCGTATCGTACAATAGTATAACTAACTTTCTCTACTAGTAGAAGGATGATCCTCAATTGGTCATCACCCCAGGAAACACATGGACCTTTAAATGCTGGACCGTGCATCACTCGGCCTCTTACGCTATGTTGGACTATGTCATACACAAGTCTCTTACACTTATATTTCCAGTCCCCTTTGAATATTTTAAAATCAACAAGTTTGGGAGGGAATTTTTATCCAACATTCCAGAATAACAAGAATCTTTTATAAGATTTCAACATCAGATAATGGATTCACTTCCGAAATTATGTGGAAGTAATCTCGTATATATGTGGGTTGACTCTCAGTCAACTAGAGTGTCAACTAATCAATAAGATAAATGCAATTGAATCAAGAAGACTCAAGAACACGATCGGGGAGTCGCTATAAGGGAATAAAATAACTTTAGTGAAGAATTTCAATTGAGTGGGCTACTAGCCCCTAACAGTATAAGTATATATACAGGAAGAACTTTAAAATTTAATATTCCTTCCCTAATGTGGAGTTATCGACTCAAGAATAATTGCGGAATATTTGAGTCATAGCTTAATATTTATTATTTAATAAAAAATAATATTTCAAAAATTTTAGATAGCTCCATAATATTTTTAAAGAACAAATAAATATTTGATTAATAATTATGAGACCTAGACTAGTCCTCGAATAATATTAAAAGGATTTAAAAACATTACAGTATTTAATTAGGATTTAATGAAGATTATTTATTATTTAAATAATTTTAATTGAACCAAAATATTTAAATAATATTTAATCAACAATAAATAATATTTAAATAATTCAAAATGAATTGAAAGTATTTAATCAATATTTAAATACTTTTAAATAAACTAAAATATTTAAATAATATTTAATCACCATTAAATAATATTTAAATAATTCAAAATGAACTGAAAGTATTTAATCAATATTTAAATTCTTTTAAATGAACCGAAATATTTAAATAATATTATTCAACATTAAATAATATTTAAATAATTCAACTATCGAGTAACAGTCAAAAAAGTAATAGACTACTCCTGGTCGACTATCGAGTACAAAATGTGTAACTCGATACTCCAGCAAATATCCTTAACTACTTACTATACAAACTCTATGTTAGGAATGCAAACATTGATGATTGTCAGAGAATATCAGAACAAAGTTTATGCTGATGTCATCAGAGTTTAAGGAAGCTGTCGGTCAGAGTTTACTCAATCAGAGAATACTCAATCAGAGTTTACTCTAACAGAGAATGCTCTATCAGAGATCATCAACCGACAGAGTTTAGCTTCAGAGTTTACCAAAAAAGAAAACAGACAAATCAGAGTCTGATTTGGATAGAAAGAAGGAATTCTAATGCAAGTTTAATTACCTTATGAAAGCTATTCTAATCATAATCTGTTTTATAATTGTATTTGTAGCTGTGTCTATATAAACACAGAGATAGGTTATAATTCAATGTCGAATTCATTCAAGCAAGATTATAAAAAATAGCAGCTCTTAAGATCAAAAAACTTCTTGAGAGAGTTTTGTAACCCATTCATTATCTTTAATACAAAACAGTGTTCATCTTTTACATACTTGTAATAAATTCGATTTACTAGTACTATTACATTCAACCCCCCTTTTGTAATAGCTTGATTATCTGGGAAACAATTGGTATCAGAGCAGGCAGTTAATTACAACTTAAAAAAAATCAAATAATCATGTCTGGTAGCAAGTATGAAAGCATCAGGATCCCAATATTAAAGAAGGCTGAATACCCTACATGGAGGGTGAAGATGTTAATGTTCCTGGAAGCAACATACCCTGACTATCTGGACAGGATCAATGAAGGCTAATATCTTCCAACAAAATTGGTGCCTACAACTGTTGTAGAAGGAAGACAAGTTCCTAAACATTATACATTAAAGGACAAGAAAGAATGGACCAATGAGGAAAAACAAGAAGTCCTCAAAGATGCCAAGGTAAGAAACATATTGCATAACAGTCTTGACTCTGTAATGTCCAACGGGGTAATACCATGCAAGTCAGCAAAAGTGATCTGAGATGCACTAGAGGTTCAATGTCAAGGAACCAGGGAAATCAAGAAAAATAGAAGATCTGTACTCATACAAGAGTATGAATATTTTGAGGCTAAACATAATGAGTCTCTCACAGATATCTATGATAGATTTTTAACTCTGTTGAACAACTTGACATTAGTAGATAAGGTTTATGATAATGAAGACTCATACACTAAGTTTCTTAGGGCTCTTCCAGAAGAGTGGGATCTGCAGACATCCTTGATTAGAGACATGGGTGATTTAGATGAGATGTCTTTAGATGAGGTTTATGGAAAACTGAAGACTCATTACTTGGAATTATAGTAAAGGAGAAACAGGAAAAGTAGCAAGGCAAAATCTATTGCTTTGAATGTTGAGACCAAGATTGAAGAACCAAAAGAAAAAGTCCTTAAAGTCTCAACAAGAAAAGGAAAAGTTGTAATCAAGGAGAACAGTGAATCAGAGTTTGAAGCAAATTCTGATGTAAACTCTGATGATTCTTCAGATTCTGACATGATGGAGATGGTTGCCATGTTTGTCAAAAGTTTCAAGAAGTACAGGAAATTTAGGAAGCAAGGAAAATTTCAGAAGAAGCATGGTGAGTCAGACAAGAAAGAAAGATTCAAGAAAAGAGAAGATATAGATGGGAAATAAAAGACTGTTGACAAGTCAAAGTTTAAGTGTTACAAGTACAACAAGATGGGACACTTTGTTATTGAATGAAGAAGTAAAGAATTAGGAAAGGCCTTAATTACATCAAAGAAAGACTGGATGGATTCCTCAGACTCTGAACATGAGATGAATTATGCACTCATGGCAAACACTGATTATCTAAACTCTGAAAAGAGAAACAGGAAAAACATCCTAGTGATTGATAGTGGATGTTCTGCATATATGACTGAAAATAAATCCATACTTTCAGAGTTTAAGGAGAAGGCTGACCCAGTAGTATCTTATGGAGATGGCAACATAGGAAGAACACTAGGATATGGCGACATTGTGATTGGAAATGTCATCATTGAAAATGTAGCTCTGGTTGAAGGACTCAAACATAATCTGCTAAGTGTGAGTCAAATGACAGATAGAGGTTATTCTGTCGAATTTCATGAAACTCATTGTGAAGTGAAAAGCAAGAAGAATGGGAAAGTAGTTTTTATTGGCCATAGACATAACAATTTATTTGAAGCTAGCTTGGATGTACTCTCTGATGGTCCCTTAACTTGTTTACTCTTAACTTGTTTACTTGGGAAAGCATCATCTTTGGAAAGCTGGAATTGGCATAAGAAACTGTGTCATTTGAACTTTGGAAACATTAATGAATTGGTGAAAAAAGACCTAGTTAGAGGTCTTCTAAAAGTTCAATTTCATCCTGATGGACACTGTGATTCATGTCAAAAGGCCAAACAAAAGAAGACATCTTTCAAGAGCAAAACTGAAAATTCAATTGATCAACCTTATCATCAATTGCATCTTGATTTATTTGGTCCTGTCAACATAATGTCCATTGGAAAGAAGAAATATACTCTGGTAATTGTTGATGATTAACTAGATTTACCTGGGTGTACTCTTTGCATAAAAAGGATGAAACTGCAGAGATAATTTTTGATCATATTGCAATGATTGAGAATGGATCAACACACAAGGTAAAGAATTTGAGGAGTGATAATGGAACAGAGTTTAAGAACTCTGCAATGGAGGAATTCTGATCAACAAAAGGTATTATTCAATAATTTTCAGCACCTGACACACCTCAACAAAATGGTGTAGTTGAAAGAAAGAATAGAACTTTAATAGAAGCTGCCAGAACAATGCTAGAAGGAGCAAATCTACCTACTTACTTTTGGGCAGAAGCTGTGAACACTGCATGCATTACTCAGAATTGTTCTTTAATAAACAAAAATGGAATGACTCCATATGAATCTTTGAAAGCAAGAAAGCCAAATGTCAAGTACTTTCACATCTTTAAGCAAGTGTTTTATTCTCAAAACACATCCTGAACAATTGAAGAAGTTTGAACTTAAAGCAGATGAATGAATTTTTGTTGGTTATGCAACAACTTCTAAAACCTCTTCAAGGGCATTCAAAGTATTCAACTTAAGGACAACGATAGTCATGGAATCAATGAATGTCTCCTTTGATGAAGGGAAGTTACTTGGGTTACATGATAAAGATGCACAGGAAAATCTGAAATTTGAGAATGAACTATAGAAAATAAACTTTGTTGAACTAAACTCTGATGAGTCAAACACTGTTGAACCAAACTCTGACGAGATAAACTCTGTTCAACCAAACTCTGGTGAGATAAACTCTGACTTCTTAAACTCTGATTCAGAAATGATTGAAATAGAAATTGAAGAATCTGCACATGTTGAGGGGGGACAACATCAATCAAATACTGATATTGGAGATCAAAACACATTTATTGAAATATCAGAGTCTGACCAAACCTTGAACAACACAAAATCTGAAACCCTATACTCTGATCATTCAAACTCTGAGACCATAAAATCTGAGACCTCAATCTCTGATAACTCAAACTCTGGGTACTTAAACTCTGAGTCATCAAACACTGATGGAAGCACATCTTCAGGGGGAGGATCATCATTTACAGAGGAATCATTCTATGAAGGCACAAATCACGGGGGAGCATCTAGCTCAAGAAATTTTCCACATCCAAGGAATTGGACCAAAGATCACACACCTGATTTAATTATTGGTGATCTGGAAAGTGGAGTAAATACAAGAAAAGCTACTCAGAATGAATATCTATTTCAAGTTTTCTTTCTCAATCAAAACCAAAGAAGGTTGAAGATGCTTTGAAAGATGCAGATTGGGTTACTGCAATGCAGGAAGAATTGAATGAGTTTGAAAGAAATGAAGTTTGGACCCTAGTTCCTAGGCCAAAGAACAGATCTATTGTTGGCACAAAATGGGTATTCAGGAACAAGACAAACTCTAATCGAATAATTACAAGAAACAAAGCAAGACTGGTAGCCAAAGGTTATTCTCAACAGGAAGGGATTGATTATGATGAAACTTATGCACCTGTAGCTAGACTTGAGGTAATCAGAATTTTTCTTGCTTGTGCTGCACATAAGAAATTTAATGTTTACCAGATGGATGTTAAAAGTGCATTTTTAAATGGTGAACTTGAAGAAGAAGTTTATGTTGAACAACAACCTGCCTTTGTCAATACAAAATATCCAAATCATGTCTACAGACTGGATAAAGCCTTATATGGACTAAAACAAGCACCAAGGGCCTGGTATGAAACTTTGGCTTTATTTTTACTTGAGAATAGTTTCACTAGAGGAACAATTGATAAAACCTTGTTTTATAGAAGTCAAGGTAATGATTTATTATTGGTACAAATATATGTTGATTATATTATATTTGGTTCCACTAATTAGAAACTCTGTGAAAGATTTTCAAAGTTAATGCAGTCCAGATATCAAATGAGCATGATGAGAGAATTGAGTTATTTTCTAGGCTTGCAAGTGAAACAGACTGAAGAAGGTATTTTCATTAATCAGTCTAAATATACAAAGAATCTACTCACTAAGTTTCAAATGCAAGATTCTGCATCTGTTTCAACTCTTATGACTACTGTAACAAAGCTTGATCAAGACACTGGAGAACCTGTTGATATTACTGCATACAGAGGAATGATTGGTTCTCTACTTTATCTAACTGCAACTAGACCAGACATCATGTTTGCCACATGCCTATGTGCTATATTTCAAGCAAATCCAAGAGCACCTCATTTGATTACTATTAATCTTGGCTTATGGTATCCTAAAAAATCTGATTTTAAATTAATAGGCTATTCAGATGCTGACTTTGCAGGATGCAAAATTGACAGGAAAAACATAAGTGGCAGTTGTCAATTTTTAGGTGGAAGACTTGTGTCATGGTTCAGCAAGAAGCAGAAATCAATTTCAACATCAACAGTAGATGCTGAATATATTGCTGTTGGAAGTTGTTGTGCACAAATTTTATGGATGAAAAATCAACTGTTGGATTATGGTTTGAACATCTCTAAAATTCCTATTAATTGTGAT
Organism: Oenanthe sinensis; assembly: GCA_028671895.1. Lineage (NCBI taxonomy): Eukaryota > Viridiplantae > Streptophyta > Magnoliopsida > Apiales > Apiaceae > Oenanthe > Oenanthe sinensis. Next base: position 4,264,554 of record CM053796.1, on the reverse strand, counting down.
AACCAAAGTGCTATTGCAATGACAGAAAATCCAGTTCAACATTCTCTAATAAAGCACATCAGTATCAAATATCACTTTATAAGGGAATATATGGAAGAAGGCACAATTGAATTACATTTTGTTCTTACAGATCAACAATTAGCAAATATATTCACCAAGCCTTTGCTAGAAGCAACATTTAACAGACTGGTTTCTGAATTAGGGATGCTGACAAGTGGCTCAACTTAGCAAGTTTCAGACACTTAGAGTACATGTCAAAGTATGGGGTAAACTATGATGAAAATGGAATAAACTCTGATCATTGAAGCAATTAATCTCTGATTGCAAATTATCAGTGTTTATGGTACACTCTGTTAGAGTATGTGGTAAACTCTGACAGTTCACTCTAAACTCTGACTCATATAAACTCTGATTAAGTGATAAACTTTGAGATCATATTTATGACATCATATTTCACATTGTGACATCATAATTATTATTCACTGATTGGACTTGTAATGAGGCGCGTGTATCTCACGAATGACGGTTCATATCATTACACAGATAACCACACACTTGCTATATTTTGAGACTTGTACTGATAATTGATCTTCTAATCAGTTTTTGCCACGTGTCCCACTACAGGTTATATGCAAATAAAAGGGCACTATTTCATTCTTATTGCCATTTTGAATTAATCATCTGTATCTATTATTTCTCTCTTACACATAAACCCTAACTGCTCAAACCTGCTAATCTTTATTGTTTCAATGGCATCCAAAGGACAAACCTTCCAAAACTACACTTTTGCTGCCACCAACTATATTGCTTTGTTAAACAAATCTGATGCACCCGAGGATTATCATGTCATTCAAGATTTCCTAGCACAAAGTTACATTGGTTATGCGCTTCAGGAACCTTCTAATTTTTCTGCTCAAACAATGATAAGAATCTGGTCATCCGCAAAGTTTAATAATGCAGGAGATGATGAAGAACCTATCATCTCATTTCAATGCAATGACAAGTACTTGATTACTCCGACTGTGGTATGACAAGCCCTTCATCTTCTAGAAGTGGCTGTGTATGATGATTTTGTGGGAGATGAACAAATAAAAGAGTTTTTCAGGTCTATAGGCTATGAAGAAAGCCTATCAAAGTTGGGAAACTTAACACGGCCTAATCTTGGAAGAGAATGGAGTTTCTTCTTTGACTGCATCACAAGGGCCTTCACAGGCAAATGCATAAATTTTGATACAATTCCACAGTTAGCACAACAGATTGGGTATTCTCTGACCCATAATCTCAATTTTAATTTTCCTTGTTTAATAATTAGGCAGTTGGCTAGAAAAATAAATGATGATCCTCACACTGTATATTTTGCTAGATTTCTTCAGTAAATTTTTAATCATTTATTGCCTGATGTAAATTTTGAGTATGATCAGAGTTTAGCTAGTTTTAGCATGAACAAAAGAATTTTTGCTGATCTAACTAGGAAAGATGCAAAGAAAGGTAATCTATTTCCACTCTTTTATCCCACATGGGTCAAACTTCTCTTAAATCAGAGAATGCCTACAATGTATGGCAGAGACTTTCTCTCTGTGGCTATGGATCAGAGTTTTGTACCCTCTGATTCAAACCCAAGCCACCCTCTAAACACTGAAACCCAAAAACTTTTGCCGACCTCTACAGTCTCCCAAAAGACTATAGTTGTAAAACACACCTCTCAATAGGGCACAACCAAAAGGAAGGGGAAGTCAGTGAAGGAATCTTCTCCTAAAAAGAGGAAATTAATTGATGAAGATACAGATTCTGATGAAGGGTTGGTTTTTGCTAAGAGAAAGACAGTGTAACAGGCTTCTGAGATACCTTCTGCACCTTTCACAAAGCCATTCACAGTGAATCCAATGCCTGAGGTGAAGAAGAAGAAGAGAAGATTAGTCAAGATTGCAAACTCTGAGGCTGCAAACACTGAAGGACTAAACTCTGATGCAGCAATAAACTCTGATGTCCTAATCTCTTATCAATCAAAATCTCAAGATTTAAACTCTGAAGACATTCTAAACACTGAGACAAACTCTGATGTCTTAGCAAATTCTGTTGAAGCATGGCATTGCTGGAAGGCAAATATTCCTTGGAAGGAACCTGGATTACCAGTTCCAATTGAGAATATGATTCTTCGGTATGTCAAGTCAAAAGCTGATTGGTGGACAAATGTTGCCCATTATAACCGTGAACGTATTAGACGGGGGGCTACTATTGATAAGACAGTCTGCAAGAAAAATTTGGGGAAATTAACTGATCTTTGGCTCAAGGCTGAACATGAGCGACAACACAATTATTTGAAAGATGAGCCATATGTCACTCCAGAGGAAGCTGTCCTTGTAGCAATATCTGATTCTCCTACACATTCACCAAAGCAAATTATAAAGGAGATATCTTATGAAAGAGTGAGGGAACTGGCTGAAGAAGTAAGAAGAGAAATGGAGGCAACTAAATCAAGATCATCTTCAACATCTCCAAGTTCCAAACATTTTTCAAGAAAGAAGAGAAAGTCTGTCTCTTTTAGCTAGGATACATAAGAACCCATCTCTCAAAGTGAGGTAACAATCTCTACATGGCCAGGCACAAAAGAACCTATTGATCAATGTTCAATAGCAGCCACAATTCCAGCAGATGAAGCCAACATGAATCAGGGGTACAATCCATAAGAACCTTCGGCTCAAAGGGTTGAAGAAGTTGTTAAGGCCCCAGCCACAGAAGAAGCATCCAATCAAAGTTTTGATATAGGCACTCAACCTATCTTAGAAGATCTTGCTATTGCTAAAGGCCAATCATTGGTAGAGTCAAGCCCACAAGAACCTTCACCTCAAAGTGGTGAAGCAACTGCTGATATGACTCAGGTCCCACAAGAACCAATCATCAATTTTATGATTGCAGACCAAGATTCTACTAGAGGATGAACAAACTTTGATGAAGCTCCACTGGCAATCTCTGATGTTATCTTAGTGCAACCAATTTCTGCACAGCCAATAGAGACAACATCCACATCTACAACAATTCAAGGTATAAACTCTGACTTTTATTCAGAACTTGCATTCTCTGATAGTTTAAGCTCAGATTTTATCTTTCCTACAATAACTGCTAGAATGATCATGAATAGTCCTGACAAGGATACCCCTACTCATGTAACTACAGTCAACCTTTCTCAGCCACACCTTATTTCTGTAAGTCAAAGTGTATTGAGCCTTTCTAGTGAGTCTGAGGTAAAATGTGTGAAAAATAGAATTAATGAGAGGCAGACACTTGATCTGGCAAAAGGTGAGGTAGAATTGAAAAAGAAGTTAGTTACTTCTAGTGAGCAAAATCTAACTCTTAAAAGTTATGATATGTGTGATGTGAGAAGTAATGAAATTACTTTAAAAAAAATAAGAGTGATTTAGGATGTTTCATATCTCTTGCAGGTTCTCAGAGTTTATCTGTTGCAAACTCTAATCCTTTGATAAACTCTGACATAGCTGTAAACTCTGATGGGGAGGACACAATCTATGATGCTCCAATTTCTGCTGATGAAGAAGTCACAGACCTGTCAATTCCCTACACACAAAGATTCAACACCAAGAAGTGGCCTGTTAATTCACATGATGCACATGAAAGATTGAGGATGGGCTATCCTGATTACATGGTGGTGGAGGAGCTGAAAGGAGAAATTGAAGATGCCCTAAATAATGAAGGTGTCAAGAGAGATTTCACCTCAAGGACAGAACCATCTCAGGAAGAATTATTAGCTACTTATAAACAAAAAGTTTGGGACATGTCTTTGAAGTTCTCACATGAAGACATCTCATGGGCACATGTTCATGACTTGATCAATAAAGCTGACAAAGAGATAAACTCTGAGGAGATGAAAACAGTATTAAAAGTCACTACTATGTTGACCAAGGGACTTCACCATGAACTCTATGATCTTAAAGATTCAGTCAACAAATCTTTTGTCGCTATTGAAAGTGCTGTCTCCTCTTCTCTACATACGATGGACTTGAAAATTAAGAATGTTTCAACTAAGCATGATTCTTTAGAAGGCAAAATTGATAATCTTACTACTGTTGTTAGTTATATGTAGGGAATGCTACACACCGTTGTTGATATTATTACAGTGACAAAAGGGAATGATGTCAGAAAGGAGGAGAAGGGTTCAGACAAAGGTTCAGACAAATGCAAGGAGGATGTTGCACAACAATCTGACAAACCTGATGATGAAGATCAAGGGAGTCATAAGGATAGAAAACAAACTCTGAAGCAACAACCTCTGATTGGTCAAAGTTTAACCACTTAAACTCTGATGACAAACTCTGATAAACAGTTAAACTCTGACACAAAGAAAACTCTGATAGAAGCTGATTTGGCGCTAGCAAAAAGGCTTGAAGAAGAAGAGAGGCCTGAAAAAATTGAGGAACAAAACTTAAAGGATGCAGAACTGGCAATGGAGCTATTTGAAGAAGAACATCCAGGAATGGATCCAGTTGCTGTGGAAGCTGAATTGAAGAAGTCTGGAACTGTCAGTGCTCAAGTCCAGAAAAAGAGAAGAAATGTAAAGAAAGGTCCAATTCAGAAAAAGGTATCTGCTCAACAGAAGAAACCAGAATCTAAGTCAGTTGCTCAATCAAAACCAGTTTCAGAAATTCAAACAGGATCATCTACAAGAATTCAACAAAAAGCTCCGACTAAACCAAAGACACCTCTCACTATGCAAGGAACAACATTTCTACCAGGTGGATCAAGTTTTGATGATGAAGAAGAAGATCAACAACAATCTCTGATCAGAAAGAAAAAGACTGAGCCTCTGTGGACTACAACTCAAAGTCTGATTTTAAATTCCAGACTTGGTAAAAACAAGGGTGGTATTGGTGATCCTAAAGCCAAAATCTATAAAGGTGAAGCAAATATTTTCAGTGATCCTTTTTCTTTAAAACACAAGCCTAAGGAAGATTTAACACAAGAGCATCTTGACAAATTGATATCTGTCAACATAGTGAAAGACATTTTTGATGGAGCTCATGCCAAGGAGAAGCTTCTATATTTTCTAGAAGATGGGAGAGTTTTGAAGATTGCTGAAGAAAATCTGATTGATAAAGCATCTAAAGAACTTGAACATGTTCTGTATCTGCTCAATGATGTAAATGAAGCAACTTCTAGGTAGAGGAAAATTCTTGAAGAAGTGATTGGTGAAAAGAAGAAGAATGAAAGGCTGATGATGATAAACACTGAAGAATATGAGCCTGGGTACTTACTTGAAGATGGAACAGAAAGAGATATGAGAAAAGGGGATGCAAAGGTCAATATGGTGTTAGGGATTCCTACACTAATTTTAAATCCTGATGGTATGAAGGCCTGTTGTATTGCCTTGGATGAAAGAATGGAGAGGTCATCAATTTATGCTCTAAGGGATGCAATATTTCAAATAGATGATTCTTATGAGCAAATGAAGGAATTGAAGGAGAAGATTGTTGATCTATTGAGAAATTCTGAAGAAAAGCTTCTGAATCAATTTCTCAAAGAAGACTTCTCTTATAGAAGAATCGGAATCTAAAAAGGGTAAAAAAACTCTGATACATTTGTCTTGTATTTCTGACATCACAAGTGAAATTTTTATTTTAGTTCCTAAAGCATAAATTGGGGGAGATTGTTAGGAATGAAAACACTGATGATTGTTAGAGAATATCATAACAGAGTTTATGCTGACGTCATCAAAGTTTAAGGAAGCTGTTGGTCCGAGTTTACTCAATCAGAGAATACTCAATCAGAATTTACTCTAACAGAGAATGCTCTATCAGATATTATCAACCGACAGAGTTTAGCTTCACAGTTTACCAGAAAAGGAAACAGACAAATCAGAGTCTGATTTGGATAGAAAGAAGGAATTCTAATGCAAGTTTAATTACCTTATGAAAGCTATTCTAATCATAATATGTTTTGTAATTGTATTTATAGTTGTGTCTATATAAACACAGAGATATGTTATAATTCAATGTCGAATTCATTCAAGCAAGATTATAAAAAATAGCAGCTCTTAAGATCAAAGAACTTCTTGAGAGAGTTTTGTAACCCATTCATTATCTTTAATACAAAACAATGTTCATCTTTTAAATACTTCTAATAATATTCGATTTACTAGTACTATTACATTCAACCCCTATTCTGTAATAGCTTGATTATCTGGGAAACACTCTAACTTTTCAAGAAATTCAGAGTCGTCAAAGAATCAAGTAGGAAAGGGGAAAACACAGTTGTTGATTGATATAAACATTTTATACTTAACAAAACTTTATAACCAAGAATTTGTTATAATTCCAAGAAGTCAAAACTTGCATATACAGAAATCAAAATATTCTGTAATAGAATTCGAAGAATAGAGTTAGGAATCTTGTCTGATGTACATGATGCATTTCTAAGGTTCCCCTTGTAATCCAGAAGTTCTATCAATAGATGCAAGAACTTTGATTAGTCTCTCTACTCGAGTTAACCACTTTAACTCTACTAATCGTAGCCACTTTTCATTAAGTACTAACATTTGCTTCGCAATTATTAAACTTCATGATTTTGATAAGCTATGACGTCAATACTAATCCACAAACCTATATCGAGTCCAAACGTGGCCATTACCATTTGTACTAGGTAGTTTTATTAACTCTTATTTTTCCCGATATTTCACATCATCGGGCCTACTTTAGCTATTCGTAATATTATATTGTCAATGATTTTTAATCAAGTTCTATACCCCAACATGTAGTCATGATACTGGCTCCGTTTAATAATTGGTACAGGGACCGAATTCGTGTTTCAGAAATAGGACAAACGTTCATTTTGTTTCAAAAATGGTACAGCAAATTCCCAAAAATGACGAACACAGTTGTTCAATTTTTTTTATGTTAATTCTGTATGCCATATGGCATGGCGAACACAAAACTAAATTTAAAATTTTTTCGTAAAGTGTATACATTCTCCAGTGGCGAACAGTGAAGAAGCATAAAATAGTCTGTATGCAGTCTCAAATGGCGAACATTAAAGAAAAATACTACAAAAGAAAATGACGTCATTTTAATGTAGTGTTTTAAAACCTAATTTTTCTTAACTTCTTAACAACCGCATAGCCTCACAACCGAACACTACAGATAATCGCCGCAGACCACAGCAACTCGGATTCAGTGGGAACGACGAACACAACTTAGTACTGCAATCTCCAACGATGAACACAAGTACTTTTCTAATTTCTACCGTCTTTTTCCTGTTGCCTTGTTATAGTTTCATTTGTTCCAATTTCTTCACTCTTGTTTCTAGGGCCTGTTATATAATTTCCGATTGTTACTGTTGTAGTTTGATTTGCTTGTTCCGATTGTTATTGTTTGCTATTTTTGTTCCAATTTTTATTGTTAATGGTAGTTACTTCGATTTCTTGTTGTGATTTATTATGGTTGTTATTGGTTTCATTGGATTGAAGAATTTGAGCGCAATTAGTGTAAAATAAAATACTATCATCTTAATTAGTCAATTAATTTGTTGATTAGGGAATAATTAGTAGGTTAGATGATTAAATTTATTAAATATAATTATATAAAAATCTCAATTATATAATTTTTGAAATATAAAAATATAAATAATATTATATAAATAATATTTTGGAACTTTAATATATAATAATATATTAATTAGTGAATTAGGATGTTGATTAATGAATAATTAGTAGGTTAGTTTATTCAATTTATAAAATATAATTATATAAAAATCTAAATTATATAATTATTGAAATATAAAAAAATAAAAAAAATTATATAACTTATATTTTGAAACTTTAATATATAATAATATATTAATTAGTGAATTAGTATGTTGATTAGTGAATAATTAGTAGGTTAGTTGATTCAATTTATAAAATATAATTACATAGAAATCTAAATTATATAATTATTGAAATATAAAAATAGAAATAAAATTATATAAATTATATTTTGGAACTTTAATAGATAATAATATATTAATTAGTGAATTAGTATGTTCATTAAAAATGATATTTTGTGAATATAAAAATAAAATTATTTTAATAAAAATTATATTTAGTAATATATAAATATAATTATATAAATAATATTTTAGAAAATTTATTTTTCAAATTTAAAAATAAAAATATATTTAAAAAATTATATATTTTGAATATAAATATATAAATATATATAAGAGGAAAAAATTATATATCATATATTTTAAAGAATATTTAAAAATTGTTTAGTTTTTATTATTAACAATTACTTGAAAAATTAAATATTTGATTAATTAATATTTGTTTAAATTTTTGTAGAAACATATATGGATTCGGTTAGTTTTCATCCTAGTCCTATTGACGGATCTTTATTGACCCGACTGCAGGAGCATCGTTAAGAATATATGTGGAATTGAGAGGTATAAATATTTTTTAAATATTTATTGTCAGATTATTGGTATAAATATATTACTGATATAATCATATGATTCTTTGCAGGAATTGCCTGATTTTCGTACGCGCGTCAACTACCGTGGATATTGGGATAAAGTGAAAAAATATCCACCACATCCAGATGTCTTGGCAACTATTATATCATCTGGTTTTCATAGCGTTTACCAGATTAGGGCAATTAAACATGATCCAGGATTGATTACTGAATTTGTAGAGAGATGGCGCCCGGAGACTCATACATTTTATTTTTATTTTGGGGAGGCGACTATCACTCTAGAGGATGTTTATTATATACTGGGGCTACCTACTATTGGATCTCCTGTGGTGCATTTATTTCGTCTCCAGATGGCTGGTGATTTGTTAGGTGTGTACCCTGTTGGCGATGACGTGAATAGAGGTGGATTGAAGCTGACATGGTTGGTAGATCATTTTGGTGCATGTGATCGGCTGGACGAGAATTCAGTTGATTTTGATAGACAGATGTTATTTCACATCCGGGCATATTTGGTTATGATTATTGGTTCTGCCTTTCCCAACGCATCTGGGAACAGGTTGCAGGTGAACTTCTTAGAGTATGTACGAGACTATACCCAGGTACAGACGTATAGTTGGGGTAGCGCAATACTTGCCTTCTTGTATAAGAAGTTGTGCTCTACTAGCATTGGTAGGAAGAAGGACTTCTGCGGGTGTTCTACACTATTTCAGGTAAATATACTTTATTATACATGCATCATTTCCCTTTAAGATATGTGAATATGACTTTTAAATATGAATTAGGTATAGATCTAGGAGCGTTTCCCTTCACTAGCTCTAGTACGTCGGGATGATGCATACATTCAGCATCCCTTGACTATGAGGTACGATAATAAAAAAGTTCTTGTGAAATTTGTTGAAAGCTTTGTTGTTTACTGTTATTGACCCACAAATTTATTGTAGGTGGAAGGTTCGGTTGAGTATGATATATGTTCAACACTCACAGTCGCATTTTGTTCGTTACGAGTTGGATGCCATGGGTACTGATGAGTTCTTCTGTTGGAGGCCATACAGAGGTATGGATGGTGATATTAGGCCTTTTGTTCTTACTCGGACTTTGTGGACATCAAAGTGTCCCCTCATATTTGAAGAAGTAGTCGAGTGGTGTTATCCTGATTGTGTGACCATGCAGTTTGGCTTTAGGCAAGATATATCACGTGGCTCACCGGAGGAGAATCACGAGAGGATTCACATGGCCTATAATGATCATTTGGATTGGGTCTCTGTCCATAGCACATTCATCTAGCTTTGGGAGTCCAGGCTTAGCGAGGCCATGATACCGCGTCACTACAAATATATCAAGGATGGAGCTGCAGAGTGTACATCAGCATATGATGGATGGTATTCCATCATTACCCACCGATTTGTAGTTGATCTGAGGCGATCATCTGGAGAGCATGGCTTTCAGGGCACACGTGGATATTCACAGTACTATGTAAGTTTGTTAGAAATTGCGAAGCTGTATGAATAGTAATCGTGATAACTCAACACTAGAACATGACAAGTAAATAATACTACGCCTACAAAGAAATCAATACAAAATGAAGACAAGGTAATTGATACAATTCAACATGTTAATTATGATCAATCAAAGAGGAAATCATTGGAAGAAGTTCAAGTCAAAGTTGTTCATGCCTCAATGATTTGTAACTTAAAGAATCAAGATCATAACTATCAGTATCAATAAGGCTAATTGATTTCAAGTGAAGAAGAAGGAAAACAATTATTGGAAAGCCACATTACTAATTGAATATGGTAATCTATTCAGAAGCAAGAACCCTATCAAGACTAGTCACTTATGAACCAGACCATTGCATCAAGTGTCAGGACATTGATAGCAAGTTTATGTCAGTAGTAGAGATCCATATTCAAGAACTTGTTGAAGAATATAGAAGATAAGAAGAAATCACAAGTTCAAGATGTTGCATTGAAGTTTCAAGTTGAAGCCCAGAATTTCTCTAAGTACTTACTAGGGAACCTACGTAGAAATTCATATCTAGAAATTCTAGATAAGTTTCTACTTAAAGCCAAGTAGAAATTCTAGAAGTAGAAATATTTTCTAAGTACACAAAGAAGTTTTACTTAATGTTCGAGATAGAACCTAAGTAGAAATTCTATGTAGATATTCGACTTGATGTTCGAGATAGAACATAACTCGAACATTATCTCGAATATTCAACTTGATGTTCGAGATAGTGTCTAACTCGAACATTATCTCGAATATTCGACTTGATGTTCGAGATAGTGTCTAACTCGAACATTATCTCGAATATTCGACTTGATGTTCGAGATAGAACATAACTCGAACATTATCTCGAATATTCGACTTGATGTTCGAGATAGTGTCTAACTCGAACATTATCTCGAATATTCAACTTGATGTTCGAGATAGTGTCTAACTCGAACATTATCTCGAATATTCGACTTGATGTTCGAGATAGTGTCTAACTCGAACATTATCTCGAATATTCGACTTGATGTTCGAGATAGTGTCTAACTCGAACATTATCTCGAATATTTACTTAAAGTTCGAGATAGAACATAAGTAGAAATTTCCATGTAAAAGTTCTACATAGAGGACAGTTTCGACATGACACATGGCATCATCTGGTTGGCCGATTTCCAAGCTTTCAAGGCAAGATAAGATTTACGTGGACAACATTGGGACACTCAGATCTTATCTTTTGAAGACTACAAGTCATAGATTACAAGTAGTATAAATAGAAGTACTTGTGTAACATTTCAAAGTGAGCAATATTAAGAGAAACACTTGTAAAAGAGAGATAGAGTATTCACAGAGCTTAGTATCATTTTCTACTCTCTTTACTTCTGTTGTACTAGTGTAATGAATGTTGTAGCAACCCCTGCAAGTTATATATAAGACATATATTCCTTGAATCAGTGTGTTCATTTATTACATAGTATTTATTACTCCATAAGTTTAAAAAGTTGTATTCACCCCCCTCTACAACACATTTAGACCTGTTAGGTCCAAATGTGTTGTAGAGGGGGGGGTGAATATAACTTTTTACGATTTAAGGAATATGAGAAGCAATGAGAAGCAATAAATATTATGTAATAAATCAACACAGAATTTCAAGAATATATCGTTATATTCATTGAAGGATTTGCTACAACATTCATTACAATAGTACAACAGAAGTAAAGAGAGAGGAGTAAATGATACTAAGCTCTGTGAATATACTCCCTCTCTATTACAAGTGTTTTTCTCAATATTGCTTTACATTGCGTTCTATGCTCTCTTTTTTGAAATGTTACACAAGTACTTCTATTTATACTACTTTGTAATCTATGACTTGTAGACTTGATCTTGTGCTTTTTGTGTACGTGGCCCAATCAGGACTCGTTAACAAAAAGTACTTTCCCAATCACTCTGGATCAACCGTTCACAATAAGCCACTTGTCCCTTGAACATTAAATGCTACATATCGACCCGCATCTCGATCTAGGCCTGGACCCATCTCGATCTCGATCTTGGTAAATCTCGATCTCGATCTATGAAAATCTCGATCTCGATCTATGAGAATCTCGATCTCGATCTGTGAGAATCTCGATCTCGATCTGTGAGAATCTCGATCTCGATCTCGATCTGCCGTGGACAGAGATTTGCCTTGCCATGTTTTATCTTTAATGATCAATCTCGATCTGCATCTCGATCTGCCATGGATCGACATTTGCCTTGCAATGTTTTACCTTTAATAATCAATCTCGATCCGCATCTCGATCCGCATCTCGATCTGCTGTGGATCGACATTTCCCTTGGCAAATATGCACTCATCGAATGTTGACTTTCTTTAGTGATTAATTGTGGATTAACCTTTATGAGCAAGTTTCCTTAGCTTCTTCAATATTCTTCAACAAGCTCTTGAACAAGGATCTCTACTACTGACATAAACTTGCTATCAATGTCCTGACACTTGATGCAACGGTCTGGTTCATAAGTGACTAGTCTTGATAGGGTTCTTGCTTCTGAATAGATTACCATGTTCAATTGGTAATGTGGCTTCCCAATAAGTGGTTCGAACATTAACTGTTAATAAACAATGTAACTTCACTAGAATCTTTTCTGGTACTTCGACAACGTCTTCATTACTACTACAATCTTGAATACTTCATTCTCTGTTCTTCACTGATTGTCAGTGAGTATAACTTCAAGACTGTAGTTGTCTTCTTTAACCTTTGTCTTTACCATGTCTTCAATTCTTCTAGATTCCTATGCTTCAAACACTGTCTATCTTCAATCAATGCTGTTACATTGAAATCTTTTAGTGGCACTGCTATACTGAATCTTCAACACTTCTGAAACCCTGAAAGTCTTTAAACATTATTCTTCACTGAGGCATGAACATATAAATGAACTTCTTTCAGTGACCTGTAGTAGACTTCAAAACTTCTTCTAATGTCTTGATTCACTGTATTTGCCTTGTCTTCATGTCTTGCTGATTTCTGTGTAATCGTAGTATTATTTACTTGTCCTGTTCTAGTGTTGAGTTATCACGATTACTATTTATACAGCTTCGTCATTTCCAACAATCTCCCCCTATTTGATTGTTAAACTTTTAGCAAACAAATAACCTAGGGAGGATAACTCAACTAACAACTAGAAAAAGAATGTCCGAGACTTATAAATAATGCTACTGGTTTTTCTGGATCAAATATTGCATTTCCAGAATTCTTGTGTGACTGAAACGAAAGATGTTTGTTCCTCTGACGCTGAACTGATATTCAAATTGTATCATTTTCATTTCTGTCTGTTTGAGCTTTCTCCGTTTCAAAATCCTTCAGTTTGAACTTAAAGAACTTATCATGAACAGAGCTTCATAAGAATCATTATTCCTGGGAAAATCTTCAATAGAACACAGAACATAGCTCATACTGTTCTCCCCCTAAGAATGTGATTCTCCTTCTTATTCTTCTTCTCCCTTTAGAAAATCCATGGAATAGTCAATTCTTTTCTGTTCTTCCCACTTGCATTAGGAATCTTCTTCTGACAACTCCTTTCAAGTCTAGGATACAGTTTCTTGATTCTCCCATCTTCTGTTGTTTCCCCTCAGGATCCGAAGATAAGATTTTCTTTTTCCAGTCTAAAATCTCCCCCTAAGGATACGAACCCCCTTTCTTCAAGGATCTTCCCTTAGAATCCTCCAATGGCCTCTTCCCTTAAAATCATGCGATTCCTTTAGGATATTAGCTTTTCCGAAGGTTATGAAGATAAGACTTTATTAACTTCTCCTTTTTCTTGTTATAACTATAACACTATAACTTCTCCCTGTTTATAAACTTGTTATAACTATAACTTTTTCTTACTATAACTTCTCCCCCTTAGTTGAGGAATCCTCCAAAGGACCACTTTTGAAGATACCAATTGTTAATACCAATTGTTAGGTCCTCTTTTAGATGGTTTGTCTCCCAAAGAAGGTTCTCGTCTGTCGTTGATCGGGAAAAAATAGTAACTTTTCTTCCAGAAGTAGCAAGTAGCAAGGGTAAGTGTTTGGCTTATGGTTTCCTCACTTCTACTACGTTCTGTCGGTGTTTACACTTTAGCATAGAGCATTTTAAGTGTTTCTCTCTTTCTCTCCCTATCTCTCACTCAAGTGTATCTCTCCCTCACTTTCACTTAAGTGTTTCTCTCTCTCACTTTCACTCTGCATTGCAAATGTAGCCTTCTGTACCTGCAAGTGAAATCCGTCAATCCATACATATTCCCAACACCTGATTCATCAGAATGAACTGAATCACTATCAAGTGGAGAATTTGCCTCGTAGAGGTGTTCTTGATCTATCATGCATAAGCACTGTCTCACACCAGACTCAATAGCAATTGCTAAATCACTGTCTAGTGGAGCCTCACCTCTTTGAGATGGGTTATCCCAAGATTTTAAAATCTTTTTGGGAATCCTGCCTTGTTCTATCAAGGAGTTGCCTCACACCTTCTCCGTAAACGGGAGGTGGACATTCCTTTTCAGGATCTGGAAATGTTCCTTCCAGGAGGGGCGACGTAGTAGACAATGTAATGAATGGCAAATTAGAGTCTACGTTTCCCTCGTAACCCAATGACGGGTGTTTTATTAACATGCCTATACCTCACACTGTGCACGTCTTGCAATGTGTCCCAAAGATATATCTGTTTAGGCTTACCATCAGCGTGAGTGCCGTTGGTGTGCTTGACTCACTACAAGATGCTCTGGCTGACGAGCGAATTTCAATGGACTCACCCTGTTGAGAGAATGATTCCAGAGACAGTTTTATTGCCTTTTCAGCTCTGCATCTTTTTGAGAAAATACAGATGAGCTTACAGATACCTCAGTTTATATACTTCTTTACTTCGTTGGAGGTAGAGCTGTGGGTGCACTTCCGACTTCATCCTTATTTGCTGCATCAAGTGCAGTTTCTCCCTTATCAACCTCTAACTAACATGAGTTCCTTATATCTCCAAGGGTTAATATATGGAAGTGGATGAATCAGTGTTTGGTATTATGGCCTGGGTCAGAGATTGATAGGTTTTCAGCCTCCTGGCCAGCTTCTGTAGCCACTGGGGGCTAAACGGATAGAATCAATAAATGTGATAAAGAAATAATCACCTTAACATTCCAAAACATATTTTTCAACTCAAAGAGAAGGAAAAATATAATAAGGAATGGTAATGGATTGCATTAAAGCACTTTAATAAAAGAGTTTTGTCAGATCAAAAAAAATTTATCATTTAAGAGCATGACACCAATAGAAATTTCTTTCAGATGCTTATCCCATAATAAAACGCGGGAGTATCAGAGAAAAAGTTTCTATCTCTTATGAATTTCTTATAAGGCAAACTTCCCATAATAAAACGCGGGAATTTACACCAAAGAAGAAATTCAACTCTTCTACCAAATTATATCTCAATAAAATGATTCTTTTCCATTAAACCTAAGCACTGCATGTTTTGAAAACATTTTTGCAAATCATCCATATCAGATAGAAGACAATGATTTTCCGACTCATAATTCAATTATGATTTACATCATTTTCTTCTGCCTGATAATATCCCCGACTTAAAATAAAAACATGATAATTGGGGTTGGATGGATGCTTAACTATACAGTACTAGGCCTTCAAAGCAACAATCACTGTTTAGTTACTCAGAATCAATGTGAAACATACATTGACACAAGTATTTAAAAATAAATCATTTTACAAGTGATTGGTACCTCGAAGTTAAAACACATTTTCAAACGAGAGAAAAAGCTTTTAAAGATAAAACATTTAAAACAAGCTTTTGGGAGGGAATAAAGTTTCGAGATAAAAGAAAGATTATCCTTAAGAAAAGTTTTTCAAAAGAGAAGTTTTGAAAAAGAATTCTTAAGTTTTCTTAACTTAAACTGATAGACGAATGAATGTATCTTTGCATAAAATATTTTGAAAAAGAAATAGACAAAAATTTCTTTTAAATACATTCAGGATTGTAAACCAGTCAAAGAAAGAAAACTAAATATATTGATACCAATTGTTTCTAAAAATAAAAACTAAGTAAATCCATTAGTATCAATATATCACAATTATTTTGTAATAAAATATTATTCTATTATCACAAAGTAATAAAAGAAAATATTTATACTACTAATAATTATGCTTTGAATTTATTTTAATTTACTTAAATCATGGAACAGATATTTCATTGAATTGTTTTATATCATCATGATTTAAATAAACTAAAATAAATTAAATACTTATGCTGTACTAAGCAATTGCCAATCACATGCATTTATAAAAACTATACATGGCAATTATTCAGTAGAACAATAAGCATATCACAATTAATTGCACGCTGATACCAATTATTCGATAATTATCAATAATTTCAAGATGCAAGAAATTGTGCTTTTGTTATTTTATCAAATTAAAATTATGAAACTAATAACCATTGAATTGCTTCAATCCATAATTTCAATAAGATAAAATAAATTCGCTAAATACTAAAATATTCATTAGATTGAATATTAGCATTTAACTTCCTACGCCATATCTAATAATTGTCACTTTGCACATTGTAAGCGTACTCATAACAATTACTAATTGATATACGTAAGCTCGAGGTTATAGTTGAAAAGAAATTCACAAGTCTTTTAAATAGGGAAAAAGTAATACTTGTGATTCTTTTTACAACCCCTCGCAATAAAATTAATTTTAGAAATATTTTCTAAGTATATAAAACATTGAGAATTTTATACACCTAACTTGGAAAAATACTTCATCTTCCAATATTGGTGAGTTTTGAAATATGCATTAATTATTTAGAACAGAAATTCTAAATACCATCACTAATATCAAAAGCATCACAATTACTTGTAATAAAATATTTTAAGACTCTTAGAGCAAAATATCAAAGCAATTAAGCAAGATATCATTGACTAATTCTTATCTAATATTTAATATACAAATAATTATGCTTCTAATTTATTTTAATTTACTTAAATCATGGAACAGATATTTTACTGAATGGTTTTATATATCATCATGATTTAAATAAATTAAAATAAATTAAATGCTTATGCTAAATAATTTAACTATCACTTATGCATAATACATTGCAAGCAAGATAATTAAACTAATAGCAAAAAGCATGAGGTACTGGATTTCAAATAAATTCACAAGTCTTTGAATATTGAAAATTTAATACTTGTGAACTTATTTAAGAATTCCTTGCATATGGGATTTCCAACAAATATGCATATAAGTAACATCCCAAATTTACTAACCAACTTAGATAAAATAAATTCACCAAGTTATTTAGCAAACATCTGCAAGTTATTCGACTAAGGACAACTCTCAAAAGAAATGATACCTGATGTCCATTAGCTTGTTCCTTCAGTGGTATGAAGAGTTCAACAGAGTTGCTGGAAATTGACAGCTTCTAGGAATGACTTCCCTGTCTTTCGTACAACCTGCATTATCTATATCTATATAGCCAATTAGGTTAAACCTATTATCTTAAGGGTCCCAGATTCCAAGAATTGGTGATCCCCTAAGATGTCTAACAATTCATAACTTAGCTATAAGATAAGATTCTCTAATTTCCACTTGGAAACTTGCACATAGGCATATCGAGAATAAAATATATGGTCTTTGTGCACTTGAATAAGTAATGAGCTTATCATACCTCTATAGCTTGTCACTTCAGTTCATATACCTGATTTGCCCTGATCAAGCTTAGTGGTCTGTTGGAAAGTAGTCTTGGCAGGTCTAGAATCTTCCAAATTGCGCATCTTCAAAAGATCCTTGACTTCCTTTAATTGCCATCATTCTTTCGAATCAGAAAGAATTGAAACTCTTCCAACATGCTCATTTTGTACCTACTCTGCATTAACTTAGCAAAAATATATCTTGCCAAATTTTCGTTAGTAGACCCACATATAATATACTCATGGTATACTTAGCACATATATAACATTGTGTGTGCCTTGCATTCTGGAGAGATATGTGTGTATAACTTACTCTACTGTAAAATCATATTAAAGTAATTAACAGTCAGAGTGTCATACCATGTCCTTGACGTTTTGCTTGAACCCCTATCTCCGTCATAGAAGAGCTTGCGAAGAGAATGATATACAAATTCCAATGGATCTGCAACTTCAAAGTCCAGGAAATGATGTACATCAACTTTAACTTCTAGCTCACCATTCAGGAGTGCACTTGTTCACATTCATCTGATAGATCTTCATGCTTGAATGCTCCACATGTGATAGGTCCTAATCGTTGAGTCCCTGAAAATTGTTAGGTCCCCATTGATGAGTCCCAAGGGATCAAGTCTCGTCACTGGTGCTTACTGCTTGATCTTGAAAGTCCCGAAGATTCTGTTTCCATCATCGTCGATACCTTCTACTTTAAAGTCCTGTAGCAACCAGTTTGGCTTTGCCCCTCATAACAATGCTAATAGTCATCCAGACGGAAACTGCATTACCTTCAACACCCAAATATTTTCTTGTAGATATTGGTCTTGGCAGCAGCTTCACTAGACTCAGCACTCTAGAAATCAGTAGTCCTGACACTAGCAGAGTAGAACCTTCAAAAACTCCGAACTACCCTTTAGCTTCTGTATCAATACCAAGTCTTCATGTGGATTGATTCCTTGTGCTAAGTGTATCTGCCTCTGGTTCAATTGAGTTAGTTCCTTGATTCGAACCCTACTCAATCTTGATTAGTTAGTGCATCTTCAATCTTCATTGAATTCACTCAGAAAAACCAATGAAATATTCTTATACATGCACGGCACTACCAATCACTACTCTACTACCCAGATTCATCAAGAACTGACTCTAGGAAATGTTGTTACACAAAACCCTTTGTCATGACAGATGTGTCCTTAATGTTTCCTTAGATATTCAGTGGATAGAGTAGTCTTCTTCAAATATGATTGAGATCATCTTGCATTATCTTTAAATTGACAATTTCCTTTCTAATATGCAATCACTCAATCTGGATCACTCAGTGTTCCTAAGAATCTCAACTCTTACTCAATGAGCACTGCTAGCCTTTGAACATTAAACACGACTAGTTGATCCAACTTACTGATGCTCCCCCTGTGATGCTGCTTGCAGCTTTTCTTCATCTGGTGTCATCTGATCTTGAGCCCTAAACAGGATGTCAACCTTTAGAAATTCAGAGCTAAAATCAAACGAATGCTAGGGAGCTTGATGATGTTGTTCACTGCATCTAGATCATCTTAAATCAATCACAGACTCTGTGTAAGCTCTTAACTCCAAATAAGATAGCCTTCCATCACACCATGTGACTTTGGGCATGATTAATCTTACTTGATGTCTTCTCTTTACATTTGCTGATTAGACTTGCTGTGTCAACTGATTCAGCCGTAGTGAATAGGAAACCTTAACTCTATCCATTATCCTTGTAATTTCACTCAAGGTCTGGATTTCCCTATTAACTCCTCCATTTGGTCATGAAGTCCGGAAACTGAACTTTACTCTAGAATACTCCTTTCAGTGCAGACATAACATAGAACTTCATTCATCAACAAATTCCATTACCTGCCCTCAAAGTGTTCTTACAACAATCTGCCTAATCCTTTGAATGTGATTAATTACTGAGATGCTTCATCTATCGAATGCATGAACAAACACCAAAACTAAATAGGGTAGCCTTTGACTTGACTTCCCTTCAACTGACATACTTCACTAATGTCCTTCTTAAAAGAATTTCATTAGAAGTAGTCATTTCTCACCAACTTCATCTTTACCATCGAATCCGTTATCTTGATAAACCAAGTATTAGTTGATAAACCAAGTGTGAGAGCATCATTTGTTGTTGCAGCTAACTCCATTCTGATAAAGCTTTACTGAAAAGTTCACTTCATCTTTACATCCAAATTCCATGTCAGCTACGAACAAACTTCCTCAACCGCAGCTGAGTGAGCATCCAACCTTCTTGTTTGAGATCAAACACTTCTCCAGAAAACCTTTGACAAAGAATTCCCTAGTGCCCTTTAGAAAGTTCTTAAGTCCTTCCACAAGAAAGATGCTTCCACTGATGACAGTTCTTAACTCATGATAGCCATATCCCTTGTACATCCTTTGCTGTCATCTCCAAAGGTTACCGTCGGGGAGGCCTTCTTAACCAACTGTGATAGAAGAGCTTTAATCTTGATCATGTGCCTTGAACAATAAATGTCATGAAGTCATATAACTTTAGCCTTTCATTACATACTCTGCAATCACAAATGATTAAGCTTCTTGGTACTCAACTTCAATTGAGTCCAGATGGGTTAGAGATATTTTCAGAGGTAACAACAGCTTCAACCTTAATATGCACAAGCTAATCTTTGACTGATCACTTCTCATATACTGCAGCCTTGACAAAGTGGTCTTTAGGCTATGAGACTAGTGATTTCAACCTTACTTAAGGTGAACTAGCAGTCTTTACCCTACTGTGATTCTTACACATGCTTTGTCTAAAATTATGCAAGTCCTAAGATATGCATTTTCAAATTTAACTAAACAAGCATGGAAATAAGAACACATGGTAAATATTCAGCTTCACTGCATAAAAGTACATGGATAGAAGAACTAACAAATTAATTACTAATTCTGTCTAATCCGTTCTGTCGTTGTCTAACGTTTTTAACTATCTCTAATTACCTAAGTCAGTTTTAGATTAAGCTTCGAATCTACATGACTTACTGACTTTGAGATAATTCTACCATCTTTTATCCAATTATCCCTAACAAGCAATACATGAACTGATATAGCATTTAAGTACAATTATGTGATTAAAAGCAAATCATATGAAAATAAGCACATAAACAATTAACAAGTCATTTGTTATTAAGAACAAATAAAATCTGATCTATGACCTGTTTGTCTATTAGCAATTTTCACAACATTAGCAGAGGTATTAAATCATATCAGATTTAACTCAAGTTTCAGCAAATGTTTGGGAATACACTTAACCGTCTAGAACACCCTATCTAATTCTAGATATTCATTAGACTGCATATAAAATCAAGTATAAAATGTACTAATTAAACTCATGAAACCTAGCATGCAATCTTATTCTTAGCAATCAATTGAGCATTTAAGACCTAAGATGCTAACATGCTATCATGAATATAATACATTTCAAAACTTAATAAACATGCAGTTCTGAATTAGATAAACGTATACTAGTTAGAATGTATACCTGTGAAGTGCTTATTGATTCATCTTCAGTGTTGGTCATTGATGCCAGATATCCATTTGGTGCATCACTGTTAGAATCATCCTTGCATTTAACTTCACCAACAAATGCTCTCCCTTGCTGCATCCTCACTAATGTTTGAGATTCATACTTCAACCCAACATAGTGTCTTCATCTTTTGCTTGCTCCTTTTCTGATCTTGTAGGTGCTATACTTCATCTTGAGTAAAAGTGTTTTGTTCTGACCTCAGCTGTACCTTCCATGACGACCTCTATTTCTAGGTTTGTTGAACGAACGTATCGAAATCTATTTTCTCCTTATTAGCAACTGAAAAGTCCATTCCCTTTTTAGGCTCAGACCGATGTGGTACAATCACATCTCCTTCCATATGCTCAGGAACAACAACCATCGGAACAAATTCATTCTCAAAACCCATACTTCATTGTGATCTCGGTCGAACACTGGAATCTTGAATTGATTTTAAGGTGCCATCTTAATATAGATTTAGAATAGAGATAATAAACTTTTCTTATTACTTGAGTAGTAATTAAAAGAAAATTGAATTATCTCTAAATAAATCAAAGTTCCAAAATTGGTCACCAAAAATAATTCTAAGTACCCGACACTAGGCTATGTAGAAAATCTATGTCGATCTCGATGTCAGTCTTGATCTACATCTTGATGTCGATCTCGATGTCGACAGATCGAGATTTACCTTAGCATATTTTAAGCCATTTTCGCAAGTCGATCTCGATCTCGATCTACAAAACTTTTGCCTATGTCGAAATTTCACCAAGTCGAAATTCTCAAAGTAGATATTCTCAAGTCAAACTTTTGTCCTTGGTCGAAATTTGCTACCTGACACTTTCACACTTTTTGACTTTTGTGTCTTTTCTCACCTAACTCACCAAACAACCACGTGCTAGGTACAGAGTCTTCTTATAATTACTTTTTGTGCAGTGAGTATGTCCAATCAAAAGCCAATAACACCCTTTTCACTTTATGTCTTTAGAAAAGGTAATCAAAAAGTTGCTGGGTTTATCTTCTTTACAAGAACAGCGATGAACACGGGAAGAACACCACAAACCAAAGTACCCAGTTTAATTCACAACAATTATCTAAAATACACCCAAGCTAAATAATTACACCTGGAGTATTTAAATAATTTTAGGACGAGTTTTCATTGTTTAATTAATTTAAGTACACTTTTCAAGAAAATCTTAAAAAGTAGATCTGGACTTGAAAACTCCCTAATCTTCTACCAAACACAAGGATCTATGTTTTGTATGTCAAACATTAAGCTCTGATACCAATTGTTAGGTCCAAATGTGTTGTAGAGGGGGGGGGGTGAATACAACTTTTTACGATTTAAGGAATATGAGAAGCAATAAATATTATGTAATAAATCAACACAGAATTTCAAGAATATATCGTTATATTCATTGAAGGATTTGCTACAACATTCATTACAATAGTACAACAGAAGTAAAGAGAGAGGAGTAAATGATACTAAGCTCTGTGAATATACTCCCTCTCTATTACAAGTGTTTTTCTCAATATTGCTTTACATTGCGTTCTATGCTCTCTCTTTTGAAATGTTACACAAGTACTTCTATTTATACTACTTTGTAATCTATGACTTGTAGACTTGATCTTGTGCTTTTTGTGTACGTGGCCCAATCAGGACTCGTTAACAAAAAGTACTTTCCCAATCACTCTGGATCAACCGTTCACAATAAGCCACTTGTCCCTTGAACATTAAATGCTACATATCGACCCGCATCTCGATCTAGGCCTGGACCCATCTCGATCTCGATCTTGGTAAATATCGATCTCGATCTATGAGAATCTCGATCTCGATCTATGAGAATCTCGATCTCGATCTGTGAGAATCTCGATCTCGATCTCGATCTCGATCTGCCGTGGACAGAGATTTGCCTTGCCATGTTTTATCTTTAATGATCAATCTCGATCCGCATCTCGATCTGCCGTGGATCGACATTTGCCTTGCAATGTTTTACCTTTAATAATCAATCTCGATCCGCATCTCGATCCGCATCTCGATCTGCTGTGGATCGACATTTCCCTTGGCAAATATGCACTCATCGAATGTTGACTTTCTTTAGTGATTAATTGTGGATTAACCTTTATGAGCAAGTTTCCTTAGCTTCTTCAATATTCTTCAACAAGCTCTTGAACAAGGATCTCTACTACTGACATAAACTTGCTATCAATGTCCTGACACTTGATGCAACGGTCTGGTTCATAAGTGACTAGTCTTGATAGGGTTCTTGCTTCTGAATAGATTACCATGTTCAATTGGTAATGTGGCTTCCCAATAAGTGGTTCGAACATTAACTGTTAATAAACAATGTAACTTCACTAGAATCTTTTCTGGTACTTCGACAACGTCTTCATTACTACTACAATCTTGAATACTTCATTCTCTGTTCTTCACTGATTGTCAGTGAGTATAACTTCAAGACTGTAGTTGTCTTCTTTAACCTTTGTCTTTACCATGTCTTCAATTCTTCTAAATTCCTATGCTTCAAACACTGTCTATCTTCAATCAATGCTGTTACATTGAAATCTTTTAGTGGCACTGCTATACTGAATCTTCAACACTTCTGAAACCCTGAAAGTCTTTAAACATTATTCTTCACTGAGGCATGAACATATAAATGAACTTCTTTCAGTGACCTGTAGTAGACTTCAAAACTTCTTCTAATGTCTTGATTCACTGTATTTGCCTTGTCTTCATGTCTTGCTGATTTCTGTGTAATCGTAGTATTATTTACTTGTCCTGTTCTAGTGTTGAGTTATCACGATTACTATTTATACAGCTTCGTCATTTCCAACAAGACCTAACAAAGTTCAATATAGTTTAATGATTTAGTGATTCCTAATGTTTTGGTTAATTTATTTTAGTTTTGAAAAGACTCAACTATTTTCATATAGGCCGATGGGATTTCCCAAGCTTATCATTCCATCCAGCATCCTTATCTCGATGTCGATGAGGCAGGTACGATTCTAGGGGACCGGTTGACCTCTACTGGTTGTAGTTCTTACCAGCACACGTTGCCCGAGCCGGTTCCTCATCTATCAGGTGGCCGACGCGGTTATCAGCAACACACGAGTACTGGAAGAAGAGTTGGCCGTCCTAGAGATGTCCCAGTTGTTCTTGAGCATGGGACGTACTATGACCATGTGGCCTCATATGTGCACACTTTTTCAGGTTTCATGACAGAGTCATCGCCTCCCCACTCAGAGGGGGGATGGGGTAAATGGACACAGGGTCGTTCGTATCATCAGTCCCAGATGTTTGGTGGAGGAGGATGGGAGGCTCGACACCGGGTAGTGTTGAAGGCGAATGAGAATCTTGGATAGACCGTCCTTCTTATCGCCATTCTCAGATATCTGATAGAGGAGGTTGGGGAGGCACGATGCATGATAGTGGTGCTGGTGGTTGGGATGCGTGGTCCGGTGGGGGTGGAGAGGAGCTTTATACCCCTATTCCTGGAGGAGGTGCATTGGATCTTGGTGGTACTCAAGAGCAGTCTCAGTTGATACTACTTCAATATCAGTTCAGTGCTAGAGGAACAGACATCTTTCATTTCAGTTACACAAGAATTCTGGAAATCCAGTATCTGATCCAGAAAAACCAGTAGCATTATTTACAAGTCCCGGACCATTACTTTTTCTAGTTGTTAGTCGAATTATCCTCACTATGCGATTTGTTTGCTAAGTTTAACAATCAAATAGGGGGAGATTGTTGGTGAGATTACGAAGCTGTATGAATAGTAATCATGATAACTCAACACTAGAACAGGACAAGTAAATAATACTACGTCTACACAGAAATCAGGAAGAAATGAAGACAAGGCAGATACAGTGAATAAAGACATTAGAAGAAGTTTTGAATCTACTACAGGTCATTGAGAGAAGTACATTAATATGTTCATGCCTCAGTGAAGAATAATGATTGAAGACTTTTAGGGTTTCAGAAGTGTTGAAGATTCAGTATAGAAGTGCCACAAGAAGATTTTAGTGTAAAGGCATTGATTGAAGATATACAATGTTCGAAATATAGGAATCTAGAAGGGTGAAGACAAAGGTTATAGAAGACAAATGCATTCTTGAAGTTATACTCACTGAAAGAAGTTCATTCATATGTTCAAATGTCAGTGAAGAACAGATAATGAAGTATTCAAGATTTTGGTAATAATGAAGACGTTGTCGAAGTACCAGAAAAGATTCTAGTGAAAGTACTATGTTTATCAACAGTTAGTGTTTGAAGCAATGCAATAGTCCTAGGTTAATCACCTGAAATAGAACAGAAGTCAAGAGAATTCAACTCAGTGTTAGTCGTTTGTAAACCAGACCAGTGCACTACGCGTCAGCACAACAAGGAGAGAATTACTTTGATTTATCAGAAGAAATTCAGTTGACCAAGCCAGAAATTCTATCCTCCGAGTAAGGGAAGGTTTTTGTGGCGCCTATACACTGAAATAGGTGTAGAGGCACAACAAAAGATTAGAGGCGCAACAAAACTCTAAGGGGAGGATTTGGTGGCGCCTACACAAGGCAGACAGTGTACAGGCGCAACATAAATATACATAGGCGCAAGGAAACTTATGTTGAAGATTACAAGGCATTTGTGGCGCCTATAGAGGGGAACAAGTGTATAGGCACAACAAAACTACATATAGGCGCAACAAAGGTTCCAAGGCGCAACAAACACTTTTGGTGGCACCTACACTCTGTAAACACTCTACAAGCCCAACAAAGGACTTAAAGCATTGTGAAACAAATCAATTAATTGATTTGAAAAGTCTACACCATATAAAAACAAAATGATGTGCTCATTTTGAAGTGTGTTCTGGTTCGTCTCTTCCAATCAAATGCCGGAGAAGAACACATCCAATAATATACAGATGGATCTAAACAAACAAAGATCTTTTTATTACTCCTTACCAGGGTCTTTTGTTTATGGCCGGATAAACCTTGTAATATTTTAAGGGTCATTACAAAATACTCTTGTAGTTAAATCCTTAGACAAATTATAGATACAAATATTGTATAGGATTTGACTTTTATATTTTTTTAGAAGCAAAGAACTAATATGTTCTTTGGAAGCCAGTTATATTTTTAATTGGGTCCTTAGATACGAAAGATATATTCCCCGAAATCTGTCTCGCTTAAATTACTTGCTAATTTTCTAGAACATTATTGTTTATTCATAAACATAGAAAATTAGTAAGCCACCCTACTAAACACTATTCACCTCAAGAACTCGAACCACTAACCGAACTCTAAATTATTTATCCGCAAAAGATTCGAAAGAATTTTTTAATTTAGTGAGTATCGTATTCAACCCCCCTTCTACAATACTTCAGGACCTAACATTTGGTATCAGAGCTGACTGATTGATATACAAATCAGGATCCGTAATTTAGTGAAGCTCAGCGTGCCGAAGCTGGTTCGACTCAGAACTAGGAGGCCTAGTTGAATAAATTTAATTATAAACTTTTAATTAAAATTTATTTTATAAACTTCTATAATTTTTTTTATAAACTTTAATTAGTTTATGTTAGAAATTTTAATTAGTTTATTTCATAAATTTTTATATATTAAATTTATTTTATAAACTTCTATAAAATTTGTTTTATAAACTTTTATTAGTTTATGTTAGAAATTTTAATTACTTTATTTTATAAATTTTGATATATTAAATTTATTTTATAAAATTTTATAAAATCTGTTCTATAAACTTTTAATTAGTTTATGTTATAATTTTTAATTAGTTTATTTCATAAATTTGATAAAGTTTAAAATTTGAATTTATTATAACAAAAGGCAGCAGTTGACTAGTGAATTCGACACAAGAACCAAAATGTTATTTGGTTGCTCAAGGACTAGAAGATGAAGATTTTTCCGGGTATTAAAGACAACAAAAATTGACTGAAGATTATCCAATGAAATTAATTATGGAACAAGTTGAAGAATAGGTGGTTCTAATTTCCTCAGAAGTCTACTCCAAAGGATCCCACTGGTTATTCAGATGCTGGAAAAGAAGATATTATTTTGGGTACAGCTTTTGGTTAATTTGAGTTGAATTTTTGGATGAAAAATCTTAGAGGTTGAAGTAGTGAAGGAGAACAGATTGGACTACCAGCAATCTCAGTACAAGCCTTAAAGATTATTCTACATGGAGATTACAGGATGTTCGTGCTAACATTGCAGATCATCTGGAACATAGGATTACAAGCATTGGAAATATAAGGATATAACCACATTATCTTTAGATGAACTATTTATATGCTGAAGGTCCATGAACTAGAACAAGAGCTGAAGAAGATAATATTTGGTAAAGCAGGTTACTAGCATATCCCCTGTATTTGTGACCTAGGAACCAAATTTGATTGAATTCAAGGTTGAGAACCTTTGAACAGAAACGAATTGACCCTAGAAGCTGAATTGAAGATGTAGCAGCTCAAGGTAGTGGTCAAGGTGTTATAAATTTAACACTTTGGAATAACTTGAGAACTGGACTACAAGTCAAGCCTGCAGGGCAACATGAAGTTCAGTGACATCAGATTCAGATGGAATCCTAATTCTAAATCTAAGGTCCTTACCTATATATTCCATGAAGGAGATTTTCAAGAACAGTTCAAGAGGCGGTTGTAAGATAGGGATGGTTTATATTTGAAAGACAAGATCATGGGTTTGCTTCACATTTTGAAGAAGCCTGTACAAGAAAATGATGATAGAGACTCTGTTGGGTTGAAGCAGAAATCTCAGGCATTAGTGAGGATGCAACAAGAGAAAGCATTTGTTGATGAAGTTAAATGCAAGGTTGATTATATCAGTGACAGTGATGAACCAAATGGATATCTGGCATCAATGACCAACACTAGAGATGAATCACTAAGCACTTCACAGGTACACATTCTAACTAGTATACGTTTATCTAATTCAGAACTGTGTGATTATTAGGTATTGAAATGTATGATATTCATGTCAACATGTTAGCATCTTAGGACTTAACAGCTTAATTGATTGCTAAGAATAAGATTGCATGCTAGGATTCATGAGTTTAAATAAGTACATTTCATACTTGATTTTATATACAGTAAAATGAATATCTAAAATTAGATAGTATGTCCTAGATGGTTAGGTGTATCCCTAAACATTTGCTGGAACTTGATTTAAATCTTATGTGATTTAATACCTCTGCTAATGTTGTGAAAATTGCTAAATAGACAAACAGGTCATATATCAGATATTTTATATTTATTCTTATTGTGATAAATGACTTGTTAAGTGAGTGTGGAATTTGATATTGCTCATAATATTTTATTCAAATATTCTGCATATTCTTGAATTGTTTATGTGCTTATTTTCATGTGATTTGCTTCTACTCACATAGTTGTACAAAATGCTATATTAGATCATGTATTGCTTGTTAAGGAGTATAAGATTAAAAGATGGTAGAATTATATAAGAAGTCAGTAACATTTGTAGATTCGAAATTTAATCTAAAACTGACTTAGGTAATTAGAGATAGTTAAAAATGTTAGACAACAATAGAAATGGATTAGACAGAATTAGTAATTAATTTATTAGTTCTTCTATCCATGTGCTTTCTGCATATTGAAGCTGTTGTTACCTCTGATAATATCTCTAACCCATCTAGACTCAATTAAAGTTGAGTACCAAGAAGCTTAATCATTTGTGATTGCAGAGTATGTAACAAACGAGAAAAGTTATGTGACTTCGTGACATTTATTGTTCGAGGCATGTGATTAAAATTGAAACTCTACTATCACAGTTGGTTGAGAAAACCTACCCAATGATAACCTTTGGAGATGACAACAAATGATGTACAAGGGATATGGCTATCATGTTTTTGGAATTGTCATCACTGGAAGCATCTTTCTTGTGGAAGGACTTAAGCACTATCTATAGGGCACTAGGGAATTCTTTGTCAAGGGTTTTCTAAAAAAGCATTGAAAAAGAAAAGTGTTTGATTTCAAGCAAGAAAGATGGAAGCTCACTCAACTGAGAGTGAGGAAGTTTGTTCGTAGCTGACATGAAATTTGTATGCAAAGGTGAAGCGAACTTTTCAATAAAGCTTCATCAATAAAGAGTTAGCTATGGCAAAAGAAGCTCTCACACTTGTTGATCAAGACAATGGATTCTCCGATAAAGATGAAATTGGTGAGAGGACTGCTTCATTTGGAATTCTATCCAGAAGGACATTTTGAAGTATGTCACATAGGGAAGTCAATGAAAACATCACACTGAAGCAAATTATGTAATGAAATAAATATGCTTAGTTGTGGTTGATGACAACCCTAGTTACAAGTTGGTGTTATTCGTTCATTCATCAGACAATACGTCACTGATGGTGATTGATCACATCAGGAAGATCAAGTTGGAAGCAAAGTAATCTGTGAGAACT
Organism: Oenanthe sinensis; assembly: GCA_028671895.1. NCBI lineage: Eukaryota > Viridiplantae > Streptophyta > Magnoliopsida > Apiales > Apiaceae > Oenanthe > Oenanthe sinensis. The sequence continues at coordinate 4,234,907 of CM053796.1, read as the reverse complement.
TTAAAGTCATATAATGGAATTGAATTTCGTGAATGAAGTTCTATATGAATTCTGCACTAATAAAGGTACTTTGAAGCTGAATCAATTGACACAGCATGCTGCTTTAATCAACAAGATCGTGAAAAGACATCAAACGAGTTAATGGCCAACCAGAAGCAAACACTGAAGCTCTTTCGTGTGTTTGGAGGAAATTGATATTTATTGAAGATTTAAATGAGTATCTTGACAAGAAGTTAAGGCTCAAGGAACAATTTTCCTCGGCTACTCAGTGATGAGGTAAAACCAGAAGGTGATTAAAAGTCTAAATGTGTCGAACTACTACACCAAGATCCCAAACATTTAAATGAAAGACTATTCTGAATCTTTGAAGTTTGACATTCCGTCAGTGTCAAATTCAGATACTGATGTTGAAACTGAGGTTGCAGAAGGAATCAATGATAATGATGATGATTCAGATCCTATTAGTGAAAATGGTAGTGAAACTACACAAGTCGTGAACTTTAATAGAATCCACTAAAAAAAGTGAAGGATCTTCAACACATCTTAGCAGGAACTCAAGTGAAGGATCTATTAGTCGTACTCAACACAATGAAAATCAAAGGAATACATCAAGAACATATCTGCCAAGACAAAAGGTTTAAAGTCAAAGTCAATCCCGGAGTCTAGTTCTTAGTAAACCGAATTATTGAGGAAAGGCTAGAAGTACTAATCAAAATGAACATATATTTTTTGGGATCTAACATCTGGAATCCCAAAGAATACTGAATATGCACTGAGTGATCCAGATTGGGTGATTACAATGCAAGATGATCTCAATCAGTTCGAAGGCAGAAACTACTGAAGCTGGAACCCAAACCACAAGACGAAGCTAAAATTGGTACAGTAAGGGTTTGCAGAAACTGGATAATTATTGGCATTGTTATGAGGGACAAAGCCAAACTGGTTGCTACAGATTAGTATCAAGTAGAAGGTATCGATGATGATGGTAACAGAATCTTCGGGACTTTCAAGATCTAACAACAAGCACCAGTGACAAGATTTGATCCTTTTTGGTCCTAACAAGATAAGGACTTAACAATAGGATATCCCTAACACATGTTGAGCATTCAAGCATGGATATCTATCAGATGAATGTGAACAAAGTGCACTCCTGAATGGTGAGTTAGAAGTTGAAGCTGATGTATAACATTTCCTGGACTTTGAAGTTGCAGATCATTGGAATTTGTATATCATTCTCTTCCCAAGCTCTCCATGAATGGAGTTAGGGATTGAAACAAATCGTCAAGGACATGGTATGACACTCTAACGTTTTGGTAGAGTAGTTATACATTTCTCTAGAATGCATGGCACACACAATGACATATATGTGCAAGTATACCATAATTCTCTAATTCCTATGTGCAAGTTTCCAAGTGGAAACTAGAGAATCTTATCTTATAACTAAGCTATGAATTGATAGATATCTTAGGGGATCACCAATTCTTAGAATCAGGTACCCTGCAGATACTAGGTTTAACCTAATTGGCTATATAGATATAGATAATGCAGGTTGTAAGAAAGACATGTAAGTCATTCCTAGAAGCAGCTAGTGAATGTGATGCTATTGTCTTCTAGACAAGGAAACCACTTCAACTCCAATAAATCTGCTGGATTCTCTCTACACCAACTAAGGAACAAGTGCATGGACACCAGGTATCATTTCTTTCGAGATTGTCCTTAGTAGAATAACTTGCAAATTTTTGCTAAATAACTTAATGAATTTATTTTATCTAAGTTGGTTAGTAAACTTGAGATATTATTTATATGCATATTTGTTGAAAATCCCATCTGCAAGGAATTCTCAAATGAGCTCACAAGTATTGAATTTTCAATATTTAAAGGACTTATGAATTTATTTGAAATCCAGTACCTCATACTTTTTGCTATTAGTTTAATTATCATGCTTACAATATAATATGCATAAGTGGTAGTTAAATTATTTAGCATAAGTTATAGGAATAATTATTTGCATGTTAAATATTTAATGAGTATTAGTCAATGATATCTTGCTTAATTGCTCTAATATTTTTAAATGTTTTGTTACAAATAATTGTGATACTTTTAGTATTAGTGATATTATTTAGAATTTATGTTCTAAGTAAACAATGCATATTTTAAAAAATCACTAATATTAAATGTCAATATTTAAAGAACTTGTGAATTTCTATTCAACTATTTATTGAGCTTACGGATTTCATTAATAATTGTTATGAGTATAATTGTAATATGCTAGAGTGACAATTATTAGATATAGCGTAGAAAGTTAGATGTTAATATTCAATCCAATGAATATTTAGTATTTAGCAAAATTATTTTATCTTATTAAAATTATGGATTGAAGCAATTCAGTGATTATTAATTTCATAATTCTGATTTGATAAAATATTAGAAGCATAATTTCTTGCACTTTGAAATTATTGATAATTATTAAATAATGATATTTTGTTAATGTTTCTTTGCAATTAATTGTGATATTTTTAATATTAGTGATAATACAAGTTGTTTATCTGAAATCACTAGTAATAAAAATATGTCTAAATGCTTATTGTTCTACTGAATAATTGCCACATGTTATTTGATTTATATATGCATGTCTGTGGTAACTGTTTAGTATTGCATGAGTATTTATATTAGTTTTCTTTCTTTTACTGAATTTTAAACTTGAATGTATTAAAAAGAAACTCTTGTATATTTCTTTTTCAAAATGATTTATTCAAAGATACATTCATTTTTCTATCAGTTTTAAAGAAGAAAACTTCAAAAATCTTTTTCAAAACTTCTCTTTTGAAAATATTTTGATTTACAGCCCTACTTTGATTTCTAAATCCTAGGGTGTGAATTAAATTTTTCTTGAGGATAATCTTTCTTTAAATCTCAAAATCTTTTATCCTCTCCCAAAAGCTAGTTTTAAATGCTATATTTATAAAATCATTTTCTCTCTTAAATTTCTTTTTAAAGTGGCAGAAACTGTATGACTGCTATTTTATTTGGAGAAATTATTTTAACTTCGAGGTACCAATCACTTGTAAAATGATTTATTTTTAAACACTTGTTTCAATGTATGTTTCACATTGATTCAAAATACCTAAGTAGTGGTTGTTGCTTTGAAGGCCTAGTACTGTATTGTTAAGCATTCATTCACCCAAATTGTCATGTTTTTATTTTAAGTCGGCGATACTACCAGGTGGACGAAAATGATGTAAATCATAATTGCATTATGAGTCAGAAAATCATAGTCCTCTATCTGATAAGGTTGTTTTGCAAAACTGTTTACAAAACATACAGTACTTAGGTTTTAAAGGAAAAGAGTCATTTTATTGTGATAGAATTTGGTAAGAGTGTTGAATTTCTTCTTTGGTATAAATTTCCGCGTTTTATTATGGGAAGTTTGTCTTATAAGAAATTCATAAGGGATAGAATTTTTCTCTGATACATTTTCCCGCGTTTTATTATAGGATAAGTATCTTAAAGAAAATTTTTATTGGTATCATGTTCTTAAATGATAAATCTTTAGAACCGACAAAACTCTTTTACTAAAAGTGCTTTAATGCAATCGTTTACCATTCCTTCTTATATTTTTCCTTCTCTTTGAGATAAAAAATATGTTTTGGAATGTTAAAGTGATTATCTTTTAATCTTGATTGATTCTTTCCAAGTAGCCCCCAGTGGCTATAGAAGCTGGCCAAGAGGTTGAAAACCCATCAATCTCTTACCCAGGCCTTAGTACCAAACACTCTTTCATCCACTTCCATATATTAACCCCTGGAGATACAAGAAACATATATAAGTTAGAGGTTGATAAGGGAGAAACTGTACTTGATGCAGCAAATAAAGATGAAGTTGGAAGTGCACCCACAGCTCTACCTCCAGAGAAGTAAAGTAGTATATAACCGAGGTAACTGTAAGTTCATCTGCATCTTCTCAAAAGGATGCAGAGCTAAAAAGGCAATAAAACTGTCTCTGGAATCATTCTCTCAACAGGGGGAGTCCATTAAAATTCGCTCGTCAGCCAGAGCATCTTTTAATGAGTTAAGCACACCACTGGCGCTTACGCTGATGGTAAGCCTAAATAGATAAATTCTAGGAACACATTGCAAGGCTTGCACAGTGAGAGGTATAAGAATTAAGGGAAGATACGAACTCTAGCCATACATTACATTGTCCAAGGTATCTACCTCAAACAGAAGATAATCTTCTGTAACCCGAAAGAGAGATCTCTTGTTCAGATTTATCTAGGATTGAGAGACAACTACTTGAAAAGAATTCTTCGGATGAGTCAAGTAGGATATTTATACAAAATATCATGTCACAGGGTTACGAGGGAAACGTAGGCTCTAAATTGTCATTCATTACATTGCCTACTACGTCGCCCCTCCTGAAAGGAACATTTCCAGATCCTGAAAAGGAATGTCCATCTCCCGTTTACGGAGAAGGTGTGAGGCAACTCCTTGATATAACAAGACATGATTCCCTAACAGATTTTAAAATCTTGGGATAACCCATCTCAAAGAGGTGAGGCTCCACTAGACAGTGATTTTAGAATTGCTATTGAGTCTAGTTGATAGAGTATATATTTATATATATTTTATATAAATATATTCCTCATATTTATTATATTTTGCATTAATTGGATGTTTATTAATTAGATTTTAATGTTTTTTTGTAGGAAGCAAGGAAATCCTAAACTTGGAAGAATTGGGGAATAAAAGAGTCCAATTTGGAGATAAATTAAAATTAAATTCGGAATTGATGGGTTGCGCACACACGATTCACTATTTGGGCCATAACTTGAGTTCTAGAAGTCAGAATTGGGCGAATTTACAGCCCATGTGAAGATAATAGAAAAATCTATAATTCAGAGGTAGTCCAACACACATATTTCAACTGGAGCAGCCCAGAAACAGGCCTGGAAGGCAGAATACGAATTTGACAATTATAGCCCAACTTATTTTAGGATATTTCTTGTGTTTACTTGTAAAGCATTAAAACTCTTATATATTAGGGTTTTATATTATTAGAGAGACATACCATCATACAATACTATCATATTATATTATTAGTGGCGGTCGTGTATAACTAGAGCGAGAATCAGAGAGAAAACTTGGAGAGAGATCTTGAGCAAGGATTGAAGGGATTCACTCCAAGTTCAAGAGATTTTGTCAAGTTGTATCTTCTTAACTCTATACTCTTGTAGCCATGGTTTTCATGATTAATATATGTTTGGTTTCTTTCTTCGTTATGAGTAACTAATTCTCTAATCTGGGGATTGGTAGTATTCATTGGTTTGAGATGTTTGTTTAATATTGTATTGTGATTTCTATGCTCTGCTGATCTGTCATACAACGCTTAACACAATTATTGGAGTCGTGAACCTTTAATTGTATCTGTAGGGATTATTAACGAATTGGGAGAGGAGTTATAATTCTAGTTCATGATATGATAGACATAAGTCAAATATTTAATTGGGAGATTAATATGTGATTTATGAGACTCAAAATCTTTGGGTCTTGATAGCTTATAGTTGTACTTCAATTGATCATGGGAGTGACGGTTAAGGCACAATTATAAGTATTATATTGTATCTTGGGAGAGAGCATTATAAACTTTAGAAGGATTGTTTTTAGCAGAGTAAGAGACTTGTTTGTCACAATTGATAGACATTCATCAATGCCAATGAAGAACCCTATTTCCTAGATTGCTTTTTATCATCATTAATTTAACAATTTTATTTGCTTATTAGTTTAATTTAGTTTATAAACAAAAACCCAAAAAAATTCTTCATCACACTTCTAAATTGTAAGAGATAAAAGACTTGAAACTGATATTGATAACAGTCCTTCCCTGCGAACGATACCCTCCAAAATACTCAACAACAAAATGGCGCCGCTGCCGGGGAAGGCGACAATATTGATTTTTAGTTAATTATTTCTTATAGTTTAGATTTTATTTTTGTACATACATTTTCTTTGCCTTTGTCTTTTTTTTTCTTTAGTGTGTCTACAGGTTACTTTGAGGTAGACAACTAAAACTTTTTGGAGTTGAGGAGACATGGATTACAATTTTGGTTGGAATAATGCTCAGAATTTCTTCAGCGATCAAGAACGATATCAAGACTTTAATGCTTATCAGGATTTTAATCCTTATCAGGTGAATTCGTTTTATGCTGAAAACTCATATTATGCTCCATACCCTCCTAGCACAGATTTTTCATATACCTTAGAAAATCAATACCATGATTCATATATATGCAATGGTGTTGATAAGAGCTTAATTCAATCTAATCCTTCTTTGCTTTCTTTGGGACTTTTTAAAATACTTTGATGACTCAACTTTTGAGATTGTTAGTAAGAATAATATTCCATGTACAGTAGAGTCGTCAGCTTGGTATGAAGAGAATGCTAAAAGAAATAGTTTTATTATGGAAGTTCAACTTGTGATGCATAACGGTTGTCTTCAAGTTCCTCCTTGTGTCAATTTTCCGACTATATGTGATTCTTTTTTAGCAATTGATGAAAATTTTGTGTCTGATGAACCTACTTGTTTAGTTGATAATTGTCTCATGCTTGATATTTGTAAATTGGATGAGGTTGAAATTCTACCATATTTAAAAGATAACAATGTGCTTAATGAATTGGTAGAAGATGTGAAATTAGATATTGATGAGTGTCCAATTTTATTTGAGAAGGTAATTGAGATTGATAAATTTGAAAATTTTGCTTTGGAATACAAGGATCCAATTTGGGAGGAGTTTGTGAGTCGTACATACGTTTCTTATTCTGATGACTTTTCTAACTATTTTGATTTTTCTGACTCTCTTAAGCTGGTGATGATCATAAAAATTGTCTCTTATTTTTATGGATCAAAGGTATGTTTGCACATCAAAATTTTAATTCTCATTCGTAGGTATGCACATCTATTTGCTTTCTCGCCTCATTAGTTATGCTACTTGAATGTATATGTCGAGCTAATGACGTTAAAGAATCGCTTATTGGGAGGCAACCCAAGATTATAAATATTATTTTGTATAATTTATATTTTTACTCCCACTTTGTGCAATGACGTTCTTGCTACTTTTTACAGGACTTACGGATGATTTATTTAGGACTCTATTGACATGTATGTGTTACCACAAGGCTATAAATATTCTGATACTTTGGGAATTTTCTTTTGCAACACTACTCTGGCACACTGGAGTAGTTTGACTGATTGGCATGTTCATGCAAGGGGTTAGCACACTCACGCAGCACCGTTATGATGAAACTGTATAATTTTGGTAATTTGGCATGCTCCTACAGATTTCTCGCATGTTCATGCTGACCCAACTTTGATGCTTCGGTGTTACTTCTTAAGTTTGGCATGTTCATGCCAACATCAATGCATGTTCATGCACACAGAGGATGTTGCATCACGTCAGGGGATTCAGCACTCTCAAGTTATGTCGCACGGTTGTGTTTTGTGGTTTTAGCATGTTCATGTAGACTTATAGCATGTTCATGCAGCACTTCAGTTTCTTATCAGCACATTCTAGTAGATGATACAACATGATCATGCTCTGTTTTAGCACTCTCATGCAGGGGCCTATTTGAAGCTACTATAGTATTTTTGAAATTTAGCATGTTCATGCTAAACACCTAGCATGTTCATGCAGAAAAGTGGATTCATGTCTGACACATTAATTCCATCATTTGGCATGTTCATGCCACGTCTATGCATGTTCATGTACAAACAAAAGTCAAAGTCACAGCAAGCACAGTCATGTTTGTGAAGTCATCGTGTTCATGCAAAATTGCAGCACTCTCATGCAGAGCCGAGGACTCATCAGGGGACTTCATGGAATTGCAATTGCATTAGGGGAGTATTTCTAACTTGTCTTTGTATATTAGTTATATTAATAATATTTTTTTTTCTTTTTGTATTTTATTTTAGGATTTTATTTTGTTATTTTCTTTTCTTTCTCTTTTAGTAATTCATTGAGGACAATGAACCATTTAAGTGCGGGGATGCGCTCTCAATATTGTAATATATGTATTTTTTTATTCTAGCCTTATTAAATAATTAGATGATAATGTGAAATGCATGCTTATGATTCATGTTTAATTTTAAACATTATTGCATTGCATAACATAGCATAATCCCATATTAATAGTAGTTTAAGTCAGTAACTTATGATGATATTATGTGTAACTTATTTTTGATTATATCTTGTTATCATTTAATAATATTATTTGCGTAGTGTCACTAGTGCAGAGTTTATTTCTTTACACGGAATTATTATGCACTTTGAATTGAGACTTAGACATACTTGTATCTTGAGGGGTAGCCACTTGTTGATGATTCGAATTTTGACTATTCCCTTTTGATCTTAGTACGTAGCATAAGTTTAAGGGGAGACATGTGATGTAAATGTCTAAAAAAAAAAAGGCAAACAAAGTATCAAGTACTCCTTTGAGATCAATGGGTGGCAAATGCAATGTCATATGAAAGGGACGATCCATGTACATGTGCTGGTATTAAGTGCAGTTGTACTAGAAATAAAATTTTCTTGGTGACTTTTCACTGCCCTTGGTTACTGGAGAATTACTTGACTAAAAAAAAAGAGAAAAGAGAAAAGAATGAGATAGTGAAGTCGTATAGTGGTCGTAACTCACTTACCCTGAGAAGCGTCCCGACCTTAGACTGAGCAATAAAAAGAATGCCTTGTAGCAGAAAAAAAAAGACATAGAAATCCCTTGTTAAGCTTGAATGATGGCTAGTTCTAAGTAATGAAGCGTTTAAGATCTATTCTAGTACTCAACTTGGGAGCTATTAACTCGCATGATTTGTCGTGTTGAAACTAGTATGCCTATGTTCTTGAATTACAGAGCATGTTTTTAAGCTAAGCACACACGCACGCTCTGTACTTGTGTATACTACGTTGTGATATTATGTTGTGAGCCTGATGTGTCTAAACTTGTTGCATATTCTGAAGATTATTGCTGACTTGGCATACACTATTATGTTTGAGATCTTTTACATTTCATTCATTTAATTGCATTCATACATTTACATTCAAATAGAAAGTTTGGATATACATGTCTCCATTGTCATCTATATTATTTTATATGAGCTAGCTAGATTTTGTGGGTACATTCACTATAGGCCCTCACGAGACCTTACTCGTCCACTGGGGCTACCTTGGGGTTTAAAGGGCTTGTTGCATATGCCAAATGCAACCGTGATTACCTACGGAAGTGGTACTAGTTAGTAACTAGATAGCATTGTTTTACTCGAGAACGAGTAAATGATAAGTGTGGGGATATTTGATAGAGTATATATTTATATATATTTTATATAAATATATTCCTCATATTTATTATATTTTGCATTAATTGGATGTTTATTAATTAGATTTTAATGTTTTTTGTAGGAAGCAAGGAAATCCTAAACTTGGAAGAATTGGGGATTAAAGATTCCAATTTGGAGATAAATTAAAATTAAATTCGGAATTGATGGGTTGCGCACACACGGTTCACTATTTGGGCCATAACTTGAGTTCTAGAAGTCAGAATTGGGCAAATTTACAGCCCATGCGAAGATAATAGAAAAATCTATAATTCAGAGGTGGTCCAATACACATATTTCAACCGGAGCATCCCAAAAACAGGCTTGGAAGGCAGGATACGAATTTGACAATTATAGCCCAACTTATTTTAGGATATTTCTTGTGTTTACTTGTAAAGCATTAAAACTCTTATATATTAGGGTTTTATATTATTAGAGAGACATACCATCATACAATACTATCATATTATATTATTAGTGGCGGCCGTGTATAACTAGAGCGAGAATCAGAGAGAAAACTTAGAGAGAGATCTTGAGCAAGGATTGAAGGGATTCACTCCAAGTTCAAGAGATTTTGTCAAGTTGTATCTTCTTAACTCTATACTCTTGTAACCATGGTTTTCATGATTAATATATGTTTGGTTTCTTTCTTCGTTATGAGTAACTAATTCTCTAATCCGGGGATTGGTAGTATTCATTGGTTTGAGATGTTTGTTTAATATTGTATTGTGATTTCTATGCTCTGCTGATCTGTCATACAACGCTTAACACAATTATAGGAGTCATGAACCTTTAATTGTATCTGTAGGGATTATTAACGAATTGGGAGAGGAGTTATAATTCTAGTTCATGATATGATAGACATAAGTCAAATATTTAATTGGGAGATTAATATGTGATTTATGAGACTCAAAATCCTTGGGTCTTGATAGCTTATAGTTGTACTTCAATTGATCATGGGAGTGACGGTTAAGGCACAATTGTAAGTATTATAATGTATCTTGGGAGAGAGCATTATAAAATTTAGAAGGATTGTTTTTAGCAGAGTAAGAGACTTGTTTGTCACAATTGATAGACATTCATCAATGTCAATGAAGAACCCTATTTCCTAGATTGCTTTTTATCATCATTAATTTAACAATTTTATTTGCTTATTAGTTTAATTTAGTTTATAAACAAAAACCCAAAATCATTCTTCTCACTTCTAGATTATAAGAGATAATATACTTGAAATTGATATTGATAACAGTCCTTCCCTGCGAACGATACCCTCCAAAATACTCGACAACACTAATGCTGAGACAGTGCTTATGCATGACAGATCAAGAACACCTCTAGGAGGCAATTCTCCACTTGATAGTGATTCTGTTCATTATGATGAATCACGTGTTGGGAATATAACTGAATTGATGGATTTCACTTGCAGGTACATAAGGCTATATTTGAAATGTAGAGTGAAAGTGAGAGAGAGAAACACTTAAGTGAAAGTGAGGGAGAGATACACTTGAGTGAGAGATAGGGAGAGAAAGAGTGAAACACTTCTAAGTGCTCGAAACTTGAGTGTAAACACCAACAGAACGTAGTAGAAGTGAGGAAACCATAGATCAAACACTTAACCTTGCCACTTCTAAAAGAAAAGCTACTATGTTTTCCCAATCAATGACAGACGAGAACCTTCTTTGGAAGACAAACCATTCAAAAGATGGGCCATTGGAGGAGTCCTCAACTAAGGGGGATAGTTTAGTAAGAAAAAGGAAGAGAAATGAAAAGTTAATAAAGTCTTATCTTCGTACTTGGGAGAAGTTAATATCCTTAGGGGGAGATTTTAGACAGAAAGAGAAAGAAAATATTATCTTCTGATCCTGATGTGAAACAACATAATATGGGAGAATCAAGGAACTGTATCCTATACTTGAAAGGAGTTGTCAGTAGAAGATTCCTCATCCAAGTGGGAAGTACAGATAAGAATTCACATTTCCATTTATTATCTAAAGGGAGAAGAAGAGAAAGAAGAAGAATCACATTCTTAGGGGGAAAACATATTTGAGCTATGTTCTATGTTCAACAGAAGATGTTCCCATGAATTTGAATTCTTATGAAGCTCTGTTCATGATAAGTTCTTCAAGTTCAAACTATGAAGGATTTTGAAGCAGATGAAACTCAAACACAGAGAAAATGAAGATGATACTACTTGAATATCAGTTCAATGCTAGAGGAACATACATCTTTCATTTCAGTTACACAAGAATTCTGGAAATGCAGTATCTGATCTAGAAAAACCAGTAACATTATTTACAAGTCCCGAACCATTACTTTTTCTAGTTTTTAGTAGAGTAATCCTCACTATGAGATTTGTTTGCTAAGTTTAACAATCAAATAAGGGGAGATTGTTGGTGAGATTAAGAAGCTGTATGAATAGTAATCATGATAACTCAACACTAGAACAGGACAAGTAAATAATACTACGTCTACACAGAAATCAGGAAGAAATGAAGACAAGGAAGATACAGTGAATCAAGATATTAGAAGAAGTTTTGAAGTGTATTATAGGTCATTGAGAGAAGTACATTAATATGTTCATGCCTCAGTGAAGCATAATGATTGAAGACTTTCAGGGTTTCAGAAGTGTTGAAGATTCAGTATAGAAGTATCACAAGAAGATTTCAGTGTAAAGGCATTGATTGAAGATAGACAATGTTCGAAATATAGGAATCTAGAAGGGTGAAGACAAAGGTTATAGAAGACAACTGCAGTCTTGAAGTTATACTCACTGAAAAAAGTTCATTCATATGTTTAAACGTCAGTGAAGAACAAATAATGAAGTATTCAAGATTGTGGTAATAATGAAGACGTTGTCGAAGTACTAGAAAACATTCTAGTGAAAGTACTATGTTTATCAATAGTCAGTGTTTGAAGCAATGCAACAGTCCTAGGTTAATCAGCTGAAACAGAACAGAAGTCAAGAGAATTTAATTCAGTTTTAGACGTTTGTGAACCAGACCAGTGCACTAAGCGTCAGCACAACAAGGAGAGAATTAGTTTGATTTATCAGAAGAAATTCAGTTCACCAAGCCAGAAATTCTATCCTCCAAGTAAGGGAAGGTTTTTGTGGAGCCTACACACTGAAATAGGTGTAGAGGCGCAACAAAAGATTAGAGGCACAAGAAACTCTAAGGGGAGGATTTGGTGGTGCCTACACAAGGCAGATAGTGTACATGCGTAACATAAATATGCATAGGCGCAAGGAAACTTATGTTGAAGATTACAAGGCATTTGTGGCGCCTATACAGGGGAACAAGTGTATATTCGCAACAAAACTACATATAGGCGTAACAAAGGTTCCAAGGTGCAACAAACACTTTTGGTGGCGCCTACACTCTGTAAACACTCTACAAAGGACTTAAAGCATTGTGAAACAAATCAATTAATTGATTTGAAAAGTCTACACCATATAAAAACAAAATGATGTACTCATTTTGAAGTGTTTGTTCTGGTGCGTCTCTTCCAATCAAATGCCGGAGAAGAACACATTCAATAATATACAGAGGGATCTAAACAAACAAAGATCTTTTTGTATATTAAAAGATGGTAGAATTGTCTAAGAAGTCAGTAACATTTGTAGATTCAAAATTTAATCTAAAACTGACTTAGGTAATTAGATATAGTTAAAAATGTTTGACAATAATAGAAATGGATTAGACATAATTAGTAATTAATTTATTAGTTCTTCTATCCATGTGCTTTCTGCATATTGAAGCTGTTGTTACCTCTGATAATATCTCTAACCCATCTGGACTCAATTGAAGTTGAGTACCAAGAAGCTTAATCATTTGTGATTGCAGAGTATGTAACTAAAAGAAAAAGTTATGTGACTTTGTGACATTTATTATTCGAGGCATGTGATTAAAATTGAAGCTCTACTATCACAGTTGGTTGAAAAAGCCTACCCAACGGTAACCTTTGGAGATGACAACAAAGGATGTACAAGGGATTTGGCTATCATGTTTTTAGAATTGTCATCAATAGAAGCATCTTTCTTGTGGAAGGACTTAAACACTATCTACAGGGTACTAGGGAATTCTTTGTCAAGAGTTTTCTGGAAGAGCATTGAAAAGGAAAAGAGTTTGATCTCAAACAAGAAGGTTGGAAGCTCACTCAACTGAGAGTGAGGAATTTTGTTCGTAGCTGACAGGGATTCAGTATAAAAAGATGAAGTGAGTGTCTTAGTAAAGCTTCATCAGTAAAGAGTTAGCTATGGCAAAAGAAGCTCTCACACTTGGTGAACAAGACAATGGATTCTCTGATAAAGATGAAATTGGTGAGAGGACGACTTCTTATAGAAGTCTATCTAGAAGGACATTTTCAAGTATGTCACATAGGGAAGTCAATGAAAACATCACACTGAAGTAAATTATGTCATGGAAGAAATATGCTTAGTGGTGGTTAATGACAACCCTAGTTACAGGTTGGTGATGTTCGTGCATTCAACAAACAAAATGTCACAGATGGTGATTATCACATCAGGAAGATCAAGTTGGAAGCAAAGTAAGCTGTGAGAACTTTGAAGTTAGATAATGGAACTTTGAAATAAGTTCATTTAAATGTTCAAGCATCAGTGAAGAACAGAGAATGAAGTATTCAAGATTGTGGTAATAATGGAGAAGTTGTCGAAGTACCAGAAAAGATTCTAGTGAAGTTACAGTGTTTATTGAAAGTCAGTGTTCGAAGCAATGAAGTTGCTGCAAACTTAACAATGTACGTAAGGCTATAATATGAAAACCTGGATCGAAGTTAGTCGTCTATGAACCAGACCAGTTGCACTAGGCGTCAGCAGTTTGTGAAAGGAATCTGAGTATTAACTATAGAAGAATTATTAAGGTGAATAACGTACTTGGAAAGAACGGTTATTTATTAAGGTACGAAAAGTAATTTTTAGAGGCTACAGCCAAACAGCTCAAAGGGTGCAGGGTGCAAAATGTCACAACCTTTGTACGTAAAGTGAAAGTTTCTTAACTACAGTCGAAGAACGGAAACAGCTCAGGGTATAGGGTGTAATGTGACAAGACTTTCATACAAGAAATGGAAGTTGGGGAACTTCAGTCAAGCAATGAAAATTGGGTCAAAGTGCAGTGACTAAATTGCACTTTGACCATGTAAATGGAACAATTAGCGCCACTAAGTTTTGTACAGGACAAACACAGTATGTAGCGCAACATAAATGTCTATTTCTTCGTTAAGTCTTCAAGGCGCCACATATCTTTACATAGGGCATACAATGTGACAGGCGCAACATAATATCTAGGCTCAACAAAAACCCAATTGCCTTAACCAAAAAAAAATGAAGTATCATATTTTGTTGCGCCTCCCTTGTATAACCACTGTATAGGGCGCAACAAAACAATCCAAACTCCACTTAACCCTCAGGCAATCAAATTACTGCAGCTTACTTTATTGATTTAAAGTCTACACACCAATTAAAAAAAGTCGTCTTCTTCAACACAAATAATATGTAGAAAGCTGCCATGGCCGGAGCAAGAAGAGATAATTAATACACACCCATACCTTGCTCCCAGTCAGATATTAAGATCCGGTTCTTTAATGAAAAATACTCAGGGCTCCTAGATATCACTCCATACGGACTCAGTTTTTCCTTATACTAATTTAGATATATTTGTATAGGAACTGAGCCTAATATTTTTGTGTTAGTAGCAAAGAACTAATTTGTTCTTTGGAAGCACCCCTCAGGGTTTATATACGAAAGATATATTCCTCAAAACTTGTCTCCATAATTTACTACTAATTTTCTTGAACCTAATTGATTTATCCGGACAGATAGAAAATTAGTAGGCAACTCACCTAAACACTACAAATGGCCAAACCCACTCTGAAGTAATAATTTATTTATCCGTAAATTCAGAAAAGAATCTAAATTATTATGAGTATTGTATTCAACCCCCCCCCCCTTCTACGATACTTCAGGACCCAACACTTTATAACCTTACATTCGCATCCATAATTTATAACTCTATAAATTCGTACTATTCTTCTTCTCAATCAATACACATAAAATGGATCATAGTAAATGGTTGCTTCTAGAAAGGGATGATGATTACCGTAGTCTTAAAGAAAGTGCTCCAGTGGAATACTTTGCAGGCGTTCAGCGGGAATGGGCACATCGGTGTTTAGAATCAGACCGTTTGGTTCGTGACCTAGTTACTCTTGGTCCTAGGGTACCTAATTGTGAATAATTAGGCATTTATCAAGACAACTTGATTGGTCAAAGTTGGCCTGCATTTAAATGTAACTTGGAAGTAGCTGTGGATATCATAAGAGGAGAAAATAATCAAATCTTGTTGCCTAGAAGTCGGCACTATATGCTTCAACTAGCTCGAGATACAGTTCGTGTAAGTGGGAGAGAGCTCTCAGAACAGGAGGAACGTTGTCTTCTACAAAATCCTAATTACGCAACTGATGAGTACGTGTCTGAGATAGAAACGGAGACATAATATGTTTAAGAAGATGACGATTCAGAAGATGATGAATAGTGAAATGTTAAACTAAATATTTATGTTATATTATGTTATTTAATGTTGTCCATTACTTTCCTATTATTGTTATTGTTGTAAGAGGCGTGACTTTAATTTCTATCAAAGAAAGCCAAGCTAAAGTCACTTACCTTTATGAATTAACAAAGTTAAACTAGAAATCACCGGGGATCAATTAATTGTAAAATAACAACAAACATATTACATTTTAAATACTCTAGTGACTTAATCTGCACGTTCTGGTCATCTTACACTGCGCCTAGTATGTCCTTCTTGCTTACAACGACTGCACATCACCGTCGTCCTGGGACCGTCCATCTCTATTCGGATTCTAACTGATTGCCTTTTATCACCTCTATTCTTCTTTACCTTCAGCAAAGTTTCATCAGCTACTAACGTCCCATATTGTTGCCAACGCCTGGGCAACGCATAATTCCAATACTGGGTAGATGTCAAAGGAAAGATAATAGGTTCTCACAACTTCTGCAACTGTGAGGAGTAATAGTAAGGCCCTATCCACTGCTTCCAGTTTATGTTGTTTGCCATACAACTGGCCACAACATGCGAACAGGGTAAACGGTGGCACGTCCATTTGCCACAGGTGCAACTACGTTTACCAATATCTACATTCTGCTTGTTACCACCTTTCCACACTGATTTAACATGATATCGGTGTGTCGTCACTTGATATATCCCCTTCTGATGACTATAGGTCTTAACCTTATGTGCAGTAGCTTTCTCCAAATTTTTTGTTAACATTTTCATTGTCCTCACACACAACCCTTTACCCTTTTATGTAAGCATCATGTAAGCCGTGATTGTCCAATTTTTTTCATGTAAGCATCATGTTTCCTAACGTACGTGGTTACCTCAGCTAACCACATCAACTTCTTCAACTCTCCACCTGGGTGGTATGAGGAAAAGTTACTTCTCACGTGGAACAAGCAGAACCGATGCACGCCATACGGTTGAGTAAATCCATTCCTCATGTCCCTCATTGTTGTAATAATACTTAGTGCACGATATGATATTATGCACACACCATGTCTTTCCTTGCAAATATATTTACGGAGAAGCTTCAAAAACCAAGATCAGTTCTCATATGTCTCCTCCTCAAGCAAGGCATAACAAATGGGATATTGGTGATTGTTTGAATCAACTCCCATGGCAATAAGGAGTTTTCTCTTGTACCTCCCCTTCAAAAATGTTCCATCTATTGAAATTACGGGACGTGCATGCTGCCAACCATCATTCGTTGCTTTCAGACACCAAAATATTCTCTTACATACAGAAGTGTCCTGGACTGTTTCATGAGGAACATCAACAATCTTAACTACACTGCCTGGATTAGCATGTACCAAAATAGTCAAGAACACAGGGAAAGCATAATATGTCATGTTCCATTTACCATAAACTTCCTCAATTGCTGCCTGTTTGCCCCGCCATGCTCTTCGGTAACTAACATGATGGTGGTATTCATCGTTTACCATGGTCATAATAGTCATGATTGGCAAATTTGACCTCTTCATCACCTGTTACATGATTTAATAAGATCAAATCAACACAACTAGTATATCTGTACTCAAAGATTCCCCGTAAATATTGGTAATTTATAAAACTTACATGGGGTTTCACAAGTCTTGAAATTAATTTTGCTGAGATTCTGCGGTGATCCTGCAATGGCTCGTTGTTAACGCATGTGTGCATTTCTCTCACCTTTGTGATTTCCCACAATCCATGCTTCTTCATCAAAGCAGCTAGCATGTGGAGTTATCGACTCAAGAATTTATATTCCTTCCCTAATGTGGAGTTATCGACTCAAGAATAATTGCAGAATATTTGAGTCATAGCTCAATATTTATTATTTAATGAAAAATAATATTTCAAAAATTTTAGATAGCTCCATAATATTTTTAAAGAACAAATAAATATTTGATTAATAATTATGAGACCTAGACTAGTCCTCAAATAATATTAAAAGAATTTAAAAACATTACAATATTTAATTAGGATATAATCAAGATTATTTATTATTTAAATAATTTTAAATGAACCAAAATATTTAAATAATATTTAATCAACATTAAATAATATTTAAATAATTCAAAATGAATTGAAAGTATTTAATCAATATTTAAATACTTTTAAATGAACCAAAATATTTAAATAATATTTAATCAACATTAACTAATATTTAAATAATTCAAAATGAACTGAAAATATTTAATCAATATTTAAATACTTTTAAATGAACCGAAATATTTAAATAATATTTAATCAACATTAAATAATATTTAAATAATTGAAAATGAACTGAAAGTATTTAATCAATATTTAAATACTATTCAATCTCTTTAAATAATATTTAATTAACGTTAAATACTATTTAAACAATTTTAATGGATATTTAATTAATAAATAAATACTCCATATTTATTATCAATTAATATCAAAATATTTTCAAAGGAAAGATTCCTGAATAATATCGACTAACAGTCGAAAAAGTAATAGACTACTCCCGATCAACTATCGAGTACGATATGTGTAACTCGATACTCCAGCAAATATCCCTAAATACTTACTATACAAACTCTAATTTTTCAAGAAGTTCAGAAGTCAAAACTTTATAACCAAGAATTTGTTATAAGCTCAAGAAGTCAAAACTTTCATATACAGAAATCAAAATATTCTGTAATAGAATTCGAAGAATAGAGTTAGGAATCTTGCCTGGTGTCCATGATGCATTTACAAGGTTCCCCTTATAATCCAGAAGTTCTATCAATAGATACAAGAACTTTGATTAGTCTCTCTACTCGAGTTAACTACTTTAACTCTACTAATCGTAACCACTTTTTATTAAGTATTAACATTTGCTTCGCAATTATTAAACCTCATGATTTTGATAAGCTAGGACCTCGATACTAATCCACAAACCTATATCGAGTCCAAACGTGGCCATTACCATTTATACTAGGTAGTTTTATTAACTCTTATTTTTCCCGATATTTCACCTCATCGGGCCTACTTTAGTTATTCGTAATATTATCTTGTCAATGATTTTTAATCAAGTTCTATACCCCAACATGTAGTCATGATACTCCTTAACAATTTTCGTTACTGGACAGACTCGAGACAAGTCCTCTAACTTGCTCCAATTCGACTCCCAAAACAGCTGTTTAACCTTTTTCTTATGTTCATTTCACCTAACACCCCATTTTCTAGCATTTTTAATAAATTGGAAATTAATCATTTTGACACAATTTCTTTTCTGAGGTCTTATATGACTGACAAAGAATCTCTGTTAAAAGTTTCAAAGCCAACCAAGAAATCTAGCTAAGTCAGAAACTGCCTCAAACTTAGGCTTATGAAAAGCTTGATCCTTAGATTTCTTACTTCTACCATCTTGACTCCAACAATTTTAATAAATTGGATTTTACTCCTTTTAATCCGAATCCTATTTCTGGATAATCCCAGATGACTTTAGTATTTTAAATAAAATTTTCAGATTTTATTAAGCCCCCTAGCTAGTCCGATCATAGCCTCAAATTTGGACGAAAACAGAATTTCCATTTTCTGCACTACCGTTATTAAATCGTTCATAACTTTTGACTCGTAACTCCGAATGATGCAAAATTAGCGCGTAAACGATCTAGAGACTACCTACTATCTAACCATATCAGCCATATGCCCAGAACAGAGAACTAATCTTCCCAGAAATTTCTGGACAGTTTCTGCAGAAAAAATTGGCATGGTAACATTCATTTTCTCATCGTTTTCCATTTCTATTCTACTTCAATTCAACCAACAAGCAATCCCAAACTCCTTGTTGGTCCCTGATATTGTAGAAGGGGGGTTGAATATAATATCTAATATAATTCGCGAATTTGGATTAAAAATAAAAAGTTAATTATAATCCTGAAATATTAATAGGTGAAATATTGTTCAAGTAGAATATTTAATTTTAACTTGAAAAGTATTACAGAATTAATATAGTAAATAGTGTTTATATCTGATAAATTGTCTAGAGTGATTTTGACATGACTTGTTCGGGTTTAACAATTTATATTCCAAACTAAGCACAGAAATCTGTGAATATTACAATGCATACAAATTTCTGAATTTGAATGTTTGAACAACATGAAAAATGAAGACAATCTCCTCATATTTATAGAGGTGGAAAGCCAGTATGACTCATCCCAGTATGACCTTTTTCTATTAAAATTAATCCTTGTATGACTAACAAAAAGGCTGGGAATGACTTAAAATGGTCGGTATGACTCACTGTGAATAGTTCAGTATGACTCATTCAACAGCCTTCGGTATGACTCTTTCAAAAGCTCGGTATGACTCATAATTCAACTGCTCGGTATGACTCATAATTCAGCTGCTCGGTATGACTCATAATTCAGCTGCTCGGTATGACTCATAATTCAACTGCTCGGTTCAACTGAATACTTCTGATTCTGTTGATTCTCTATGACTAGTTGACTGTCTTCGTCTTTATTCCTGTTTGATATTAATTATTTACCACTGTTTCTAGATTGAGTTGAGTTGTCATCTAATTATTACAAATAGGTCTTAGTCATATGCCTTTCAATCTCCCCCTATTTGTTGTTAAACATTTAACACACAAATTCCTAGAGGATAACTCAACTAACAACTAAGAAAGTAAATACGACATGTAAGAGCTTGTAAATAATAAACAAAAGTTCTGGTTTTATATTTAACAATTTTCCAGATTCATACATAAAAGATAAGTATAAGATAGTTGTTCCTCTAGTACTGAACAAATATAACATAGTTTCTATCTTGGCCTATCTAAGACTTCAGTCTTCAGTGGTATCCAATTCACCTTCTTCTAGATTAGAACTCTTATGCACAGGTGTTCTGGGTACCTCTTCAGCTTCAGTCAGAGTTGTGGTTGACTCTCCATACAATCTTCTCTATTGAGCCTTTGCTAGCTGAAACATGACTTCCTCTTCAATAGGATCTACTGTTTCTTTTTGTACATCATATGGCTGAGTGGAATCTATCTTTGGCATTTGCCTGATGTAGGATTTTATGTTTCTGGATAAACAGTAGTTCCTGATTTTCTGTGCAGCATCTAGCTTGGCTTCTGATCTGAATCCTTTTAATCTCAACATCCTTTCAACTTGGATCATATACCTCACTGTGTAGCCCTTAAATGACTCCTCATCTAGCTTCATGATTTGATACAACTTGTTTGAGAAAAATCTCACTTCATGAGGATCATATAAGATCTGGGGACTAGCAGCTGTTGCTATTTCTTTGAGTCTATCCCTTAGTAGTTCATTTTCTTCAGAGCTTCTCTTTACTTTGTTTAACAGAACCCATATAGCTGATAGTGATCTCTTTCGGAAGAATTCCAAAGATACTCTGATTGTCCCATTCCTGTGAGTGTAGACTAGAAGTTGCCAGTCTTCAAGAATGTGATCCACTAGGACAGTGATATAATCAACTTCTTCCTTTAATGCCTTCATGAAGTTATCCAGATTATTATTTGAATCTTCAAGACCTTTGATAACTGAAAGCATTTGTCTATCTTCAAAGGGACCTTGCTGAATTTTATCTAGGACTTTCCTTGCTGCATCCCATCTGTCCCCTATCTTTATCTCAATATCTTACTTCTTCTTCTTTACTGCTAAGGCCCAAAGCTTCTGTTTTTCTAAGCTTGCCTCTCTTTCAGCTTGGGTTCTTTCCCTGACTAGAGCTTTTAAATTTAAAGTTTTGGCATTGCTTGTCTTGATGTCTTCCTTCAGCTTCCTCATTGCCTCTTCATAGGCAGGATCATGCTCTTTTTCTTTTGGAAATAGAAATTCATCATCAAAGACAGCTTCGTCTTCAGCTCTGCAGTAGTCAGGATTGAAACCTTGATTTTCCATACTTACCTCATCGATGAGTTGCTCTTGTTGATAGTAATGTTCCTCTGGAATAAACGTCTAAAATTGATCTTCCTCAGAGTACAGTTTTTCTTTTCCTTTGCTAGTAGCCCTTTCTTCTTCAGCTACAACCTTTCCTCTTGCCCCTTCCTCTTGAGCTACTCTTTTCTCCCCCTTAGTTGAGGGATCCTCTACAGGTTTTAAAGCATCTATAGATGTACTGAGGTTTGCAATGGTCAAGAAGACCTGCTTCATACCTTCATTGAGATGTTCCATTCCATCATCTAAATTGTTGAATCTTGGTGAGGAGATTTCTTCATTTAAACGAATTCTTTCGGTTAAATTTCATTCCACATTATCAATTCTTTCATTTAAATTGGAAATCTCTTTCATGTCATCAGCAATCAACTTCTGAACATTCTGGATGTTTTGAGTTTTGAATATTACATTTATATTGACATTATCAACATCCTTTCTTATGATTGACAGCTGTGCAGTTACAGAGGCAGACTTGATTTCTGCTTGTTCCTTCCCTTTGTTTATTTCCGTCTGAAAAATCTGCATCTGTTTCTGGAGAGTTTCCATTTTTAACATGAGTTCACTGTGTGTGTGTGCACTCACCTCGCTTGCACTCATGTTTGGACTATCACTACGTGCATGTGTATCGCTCAGTGTTTGCCTCACATCACTCGTGTTTAGCTCCTTATCTCCACCAGATCCTGATGTTGTACCTGTATATATAATAATAGCTTTTGAAGAGTCGAAATGCTCTTCTGATGCCTGTGAAGGCGCGTCCTCAACAAGATGAACTTGCATTGGCTCCGCTACTGACGTAGCTTCTCCGTGAATGGAGTCCCATCTCCCTCTATGGAGTGGTTGCCTCTCAAATCCACTAGTGGATTCGAGACCTTCTTTTAAAAGAACTGGATGTAAGAAATCCAGGGGGGTCACCACCTTAGACAATGTAGTGAGTGGCTCATTAGAGTCTGTGGTTCCCCTTAGTTCCTCTGAGGGTAACTGATGCCGCACTGCATCGAAAATGTCATGATCCACAACATAGGTGGCATCCAACGAGTTTTTATCAAAAACATTTTCTTCAAGAAAAGTGCCCTCAAGTGATTGTGTTTCTGCAAGTGGAGGTCCTGCTAGTGTGAGAGCTAGCAGTGTGCGAGAATCTGAATCTGAATCTGAATCGGATGACGTGGCTGTTCGGCGAATAGAATCACTCATATGAGCGAGTGTATCTAGAGAATCTTGGAGAGCCGTTTCAAAATCCATATCCCACTGAGAGGAATAGGATGAGTCTGCAGTTATCTCAGGTTCTAATCTCGATCTTTTTGTAGGTAGAGACAATGCTGCGGGTCCACTTGCACTTACACTTCTCCCCCTAACTTTTCTAACAGGTTTCTTCCTTTTTCGAATATGACTGATTGAGGAAGGTGAAGGAGAAACTGTTTGGGACTCTAACTCAGCCTGGGATTGAACCTGTGTGTTTTCAGGGTCATGGCCAATGTCCTGAAGCGTAAAACCACAATCATATTCATAATCTGCTATAGATAAATCTAAAAGAGCAGTTACTATACTTATAGGTAGGGAACTAGAAGATGAGGTTTGAGATATTACCTGTTGTTTTTCAGCTCCTTGTTCAGCATGTTGTGCAGCTTAAAGTAGCAATTGCACTGAATCAGATTCCATTGGCACTTCCTCAGGTTCTTGTTCCGGTACTTGCTGAGCCTGTTCTGGGTTGGCAATTTGATCCAATATCTGACCCATGTAGTTTGTTCTCACCACTGGCACATTTTGGGATTGTTGTTGAGCCTTGCAAACAGAGCATTCTGTGTAGATGGAGATGTTTGTGCTGGACTGTTCTGAAATAAGGCTTTATCTTCATCCAACAACAAGTCATTCATGAACAGCATTAGGAACCTTGGATAGTAGACTTGTACATTCTGTTCCCTACTTTCTGGCTTACCCATTTTCTTGATTATTTCTTTCAGCACCAACTTCCTAAAATTTATTCTTCTATTGTGAGCCACTAAAAATCCTATGATTTGCAGCAAAGAAGAAATATTGTTGAAGTTGCTCTTTGTTATAGGTGCAAACACCTTAGCCAGTGTGTCTAAGAAATAATCCCACTCATGTACTAGCTTTGACTTAGTCAGTCTTACCAAGTTGATTTCACCCTGATACTGTATAGCAGTAAAGAACTCAAGAATTTCTGGAACTGTAGGTGGGTCAACAAAGTTATCCAAGGGGAATTGCATAATTCTATTCACGTCATCTTCAGTTATCATATATTCATGTTCCCCAATTGTGAATGAGAATTGCACTCTGGCTTCAGTTGATCTATTTCTAGCAGTGCTGTATAATGCCCTTAACGCTAGAGTCTGTAATGGAGCGTCTAGGGTAATGGCAAGCCTAACCAATGAGTGTCTGTTCATGAAAATAATCCAGGGTCTAAACTTTTCCACTGTACAAATCTCCGGATTAAAAAATCCGACAAAATTAGTCTTAACAATCTCGCAAAAACCAGCCATTTTCCAAGATTAAAAAGCTAAAACAATTAAACCACTTAATTAACTTTACTTAATTAATTACCAAACACACCTTAAGCACCTAAATTCGAACAAGGCAGTCCACAATTAAAAAAAAAATGAAACCCTAATTGAACACTATCACCCAGTTCGATTTAGCCACAAATTCAACAAGCCCAGTCCTTAATCTTCACTAATATAGTAAAATCAGTTCTACAATACTCAAAACCCACCAAACTCGGTCCAACTCAGTTGGATTTTACAAAAATCGGGCAGGGTTTCTCCTTGTTTTGGTTGAAAAAATCAGTTACAAGCAAGTGAGATCACTTGAACTAATAAACAAGCAACTGTAGCAGTTGTAGATCAAGAAGCAAAGGGTTTTTCAAGATTTCTAAAAGCTGTTGTGTTTGTATGTATCGCAGGTATGTGTATAATATATAAGCTGAATATGACTTGCTAATCAATAAAGACTAATATGACTTAATAAAACAATAACTGGACTCAGTATGACTTATGCTGACCACTCGGTATGACTTATTAACAAGTCATGCCGAGTTATTTTATTACAAATAAAAACATAACTAAAAATAATTTGATTTCTCGGTATGACTTAAATAAAAATCTCGGTATGACATATTTGATTAATACAAATCTCGGTATGACTTATGTAAAAGGCTACTCGGTATGACTTATTTAAGGTCATGCTGCATTCCCCTTTTTTTTAAAAAAAAACATAAGTCATGCTAAAATTTTATTTTAATTAATGAGTCATGCTGAGTTTTAATTAAAGTCATCCCTAAAAGCAAAAATAAAAACAAAAACAAAACATATAAAAATAGGAACAAAATATATATATATATATATATATATATATATATATATATATATTTACATACATTAATTATTTCTAAAATCGAAATAATATATTGAAAATTTTATTCCACTTATAGATTTAATTAATTAATTAGTAAAGTAAAAAGAAACTAAATTATTTAAGGGCATATAATAATTATTTATATTATCAATTGTTCTAATTAATTTAGGAATTAAATTAACTCAATACTTGAATTAATTTAATGAATTAATTAATTAATTAATTAATAACATAATTATTATTAATGTACAGTAATAATTAGAAAAACAAATAAATAAATACATAAAAATGCTTAATTTAAATTAAAAATACTTATGCTATAATTGAAATAATTATCTATTTAGAATATTAATTTATTCTTGAGATAATTTTCCAAAAATTCATAAGATCTAGGACTTTATCAAGTCTCATAAATTCTTTAAATATTAGCATTTAATATTTATGAGCTTAAATTAATTCCTAGCAACCAAAAATTAGCCATTATTTAACATCCCTAGTTCACTAATCAACTTTAAGGAAGTGGATTCATCAAGTGGTTTCGTGAAGATGTCGGCTATTTGATCTTCTGTGGGTACAAAATGTAACACCCCAGTTCCATTCATGACATGCTCTCGGATAAAATGATACCTGATGTCAATGTGCTTGGTTCTTGAGTGTTGTACAGGATTGTTGGAAATAGCTATAGCACTTGTGTTGTCACAGAAAATTGGAATTTTGTTCAACGCAAGTCCATAGTCATTTAGCTGATTCCTTATCCACAAGATCTGTGCACAACAGCTACCTGCCGCAATGTATTCTACTTCGGCTGTCGAGGTAGACACTGAGTGCTGTTTCTTGCTATACCAGGAAATCAGACGACGTCCTAGAAACTGACAGCTTCCAGAAGTACTTTTCCTGTCCATCCTACAACGTGCATAATCTGAATCTGTATAGCCGATTAGGTCAAAACCTGTATCTTTAGGGTACCAAATTCCAAGATTTGGTGTACCCTTAAGATATCTAAAAATTCTTTTAACAGCTATAAGATGAGATTCCCTAGGATGATTGAAATCTAGCACATAAGCATGTTGCAAACATTATATCAGGTCTACTAGCAGTTAAGTATAATAATGAGCCTATCATACCTCTATAGCTTGTGATGTCAACTTTCTTACCAGTTTCATCCTTATCAAGCTTTGTGGCTGTTGGCATAGGGGTTTTTGCCAGTGAAGAATATTCTAGACTGTATTTTCTCAGAAGATCCCTTACATATTTTGATTGGCAAATAAAAATCCCTTCTTCCTTTTGCTTTACTTGCAATCCTAGGAAGAATGACAGCTCACCCATCATGCTCATTTCATACCTGCTCTGCATTAACTTAGCAAATCTCTTGCACAAGTTTTCGTTAGTAGAACCAAATATCATATCTTTATCATGAAGTTTGTAAAAGAGAGTTTTATCTATGACACCTCTAACAAAATTATTTTCAAGTAAAAATACAGAGAGAATGTCATACCATGTCCTTGGTGCTTGCTTGAGCCCATAGAGAGCTTTGAATAGAAAACACACAAAATCAGCAAACTCTGGATTTTTAAAGCCAGAGGGCTGTTCCACATATACTTCCTCTTCTAACTCTCCATTCAGAAATGCACTTTTCACATCTATTTGATAGACTTTAAAATTGGAATGTGCTGCGAATGCCAGAAATATCCTGTTGGCTTCAAGTCTTGCAACTGGTGCGTAGGTCTCGTCATAATCAATTCCTTCTTCCTGGGAGTAACCCTTTGCAACCAGTCTGGCCTTGTTCCTTGTAACAATGCCTTCACCGTCTAACTTGTTCCTGTATACCCATTTCGTGCCTGTAACAGATCTATCTTTAGGTCTGGGTACCAGTGTCCAGACTTCTTGTCTCTCGAACTGGTTGAGCTCTTCTTGCATGGCAAGAACCCAATCTGGATCAGTTAGAGCATCTTCAATTTTCTTTGGTTCTTCTTGAGATAGAAAAACTGAAAATAGACATTCATTTGAAGTTGCACTTCTGGTTCTTACTCCAACATCTGGATCACCTATGATCAATTCAAAAGGATGATCTCTGCTCCATATCCTTTCCCTGAGTAGGTTTGATCTTGATGATTCGCCTCGAAATTCATTGTGATGTTGTGTTCTACTAGTTGATCCTTCATCTCCCCCTGAGTTGCTGCCAGGATGACTTGTTGATCTACCACTGGTATTAGTAGTATCTCCAGTGTTACTATTGTTTCCACCACCATTACCTGGATCATTATCATCATTATTGTCATCTCCTGTTGCAACCTCAGGTTCTTCTTCGTCATCAAAATGTGAGTCTGGATAATTGTTGAATTTTAATGACTCAGAAGAATCTTCAGTTTGGATACTTGGGAGTTTAGTGTCATCAAAAGTTACATTGACACTTTCCTTCACTTGGTGCTGATCAATTATGTATACCCTATATGCTCTTCTTGAATACCCGACAAAAATAGCTTCATGTGCCTTGGCCTCAAACTTGCCACGATGTTCATCTTCATCCTTTAACACAAAACATTTGGCTCCAAATACGTGAAAGTACTTGAGAGTTAGTTTCTTGCCAGCCATTAATTCATAGGGAGTTTTCATATGATCTTTGTTGATCAGAGTTCGATTCTTAGTGTAACAAGCTGTATTCACTGCTTCAGCCCAGAAGTAAATAGGTAACCTTGATTCACTTAGCATAGTTCTTGCAGCTTCAATCAGGGTTCTATTTTTCCTTTCTACAACTCCATTTTGTTACGGAGTTCTTAGCGCTGAGTATTGCCTTGTTATCCCCTTGTCTGAGCAGAAGTTATTCAGAACTTCATTTCTGAATTCTGTTCCATTATCTGATCTGATTGCTCGGACAGTTAACTTTGAATCTAACTCAATCAGTTGTATATGATCAATCACCAAGTGTGGAGTTTCATCCTTAGAGTTCAAGAATTCAACCCACGTATATTTTGTGAAGTCATCCACTATCACTAAGGCGTATTTCTTCCTTGCCATAGACAGTATATTTACTGGACCAAATAAATCCATGTGAAGGAGTTGAAATGGTTCAGTGATGTTTGTAGTGTCTGTGCCTCTGTGAATTGCTTTCTTTGACTTCCCTTTCTGACATGCCTCACACAATCCTTCTTGTGTAAATTCCATAGGAGGCAGTCCTCTCACCAAATCCCTCTTGACTATAGAGTTCATTGTTTTGAAGTTCAGGTGTGAGAGTTTCTTGTGCCATAGCCAACTTTCTTCTGATGAAGCCTTTGAATAAAAACAGTTTGCTTCATCTTCAGTTCCTGAGTTGAGATCTGCTACGTACAAGTTTCCTTTCCTTACTCCATGCAAGGCTAGTCTGTCGTCTTTAGAATGAGTTATTAAACACCTTTCTTTGATGAAGTTTACTTTGTAACCTTTATCACAAAATTGACTGACGCTGAGTAGATTGTGATTAAGTCCTTCCACTAAAGAGACGTTTTCAATGATAACATTCCCAGTATTTAACTTGCCATATCCCGTAGTCATTCCTTTGCTGTTATCTCCAAAGGTGACAATTGGGTCAGCTCTTTCAACCACGTCTGATAGCAGGGCTCTATCTCCGGTCATATCCTTGAAGATCCACTGTCCAGGATCCATATAACTCGGTTTACCTGTTTAACTCCCTGCATATATCAAACGGATTAATTCGTCTTCGGAGCCCAAAATTGATTGGGCCCGGCATACTTAAAGAATTGACCTTTGTCTGCTTTGACAACAGATCCTTTTTGAATAACATCATTATCTTCCTTGATTGTTCCTACCTTCCTAAACACAGTCTTAACAACTTTCTGTTTAGACTTTGGAATATATGATTCCTTCTTCTCAGGTGAAGGAGTCGCAGTCTTGGATTTAACAAATTTACTATTGATGTGCTGTCTAGGTGTCATGTTATCTTTCTTAGCTATCATGCATTTAAAGTAAGCAGTCATAGCATTAAAAGCACATAACATACAATTCATTATACCACAAGGTTTATGGAAAGCATCAATAGTAGGCATGTTATTCAATACAGTAGGTAACTTAACAGTTTGTGTCTTAACAGTTTCTACTTCAACTTTTTCAGCAAATTTAAAGTTTTCAGTAGAATGAAATCTGTTGTTATTGTTCCTACTATTCACAAAGGAATTGGGTCTGTTAGGTTTGTTCTTTAAGTCTTTAACACCTATACCAGGATTGGGGAAAGCAGAGGTTCCCACATCTTTCACTGATGTCTTGGGTGCAGTCATTTCTTGTTGGACATTAACTCCTTTTATGTCCTTAGCAAGTTCCTCTCTTTTCTTTTCTTCCTCGAGATCCTCTAACTTCATTTCATATTGAATAAGTATAGAGCTCTCCAGGATTGGTTCTGCTATAGGGGTTATGAAAAGAGGTTTAGGTGTGTCCTTAACAACATGTGGGATACCCCTTTCTTTAGCACTTTTTCTGAAAGGGGTTATGTTGCTCGCCTTTCCTACAGATTGATTATATTCATAGCCTATTCCAACTTTACATTTTATTTCCTGTTGGTCAACTAGGTCTTTTACAATGTTAGAGGAATGTTTATAGGCAAGACACTTTTTCTGTTCCTCTACAATCTGGTTTCTGAGATAGGCCTCAACCTTGACATAACAACTGACTCTATTAACCTGAAAAGCTAGGTCCTCAGTCAGTTTTATATTTCTGGTTTTTAACAATTTTAAACTATCATTCTCATCAATTAATTCTTTAATTCTGAGACGTAGTTTGTTAACCCTATCTCTGGTGTCGTCCAATTCTTTTCCTAACAGTTTAAACATTTTAGGGCATGAGGGATCTACCTCTTTTTCTTCTGTCCGAGGTGGAGACACTGATCCATCTGATGAAGCCATAAGAGCAAGATTTCCTAGCTCTACTTCCTCATCATTGTCTGAGTCATCCCAGCTCTTGCCATCTGCTAGATAGGACTTCCCTTGATGCTTTTTCACTAAGGCATCATATTTCTCTTTCAACTCTTGATAAGAGTCTCTCTTCTGTCCTTGCTTCGGCTTCTTGCATTCAGTTGCAAAATGACCAAGCTCATTGCAGTTGAAGCAACGGATCTTGCTTCTGTCAACCAAGCCAGTCTTGTAGCCGCTTCTAGATACAGCTGTTGAAGAACTTCCTTTTTGAAACCTTCCAAAGGTAGGTTTAGATTTAAATGAGGAATTTCTTCTGAATCTCATGTTTCCAAACTTCCTGGCAAACATACCTAGAGATTCATCTTCCAGCTGATCCAATTCTTCTAGAGAATAGAATTCACCATTTTCCTGTTTTTCTGGAGTATGACCATATTCTGGAACAACATACTCCTCTGAACTTTTTGAAGGTGCAACAACCTTCACTTCCTCTTTCTCTGGTGCTTCTACTATCAGTGCTTTAAAAGAACTCAAAACTTTGCCTCTTCCATACATCTCTCTTGTCTGGATCTACTCCAATTCATATGTCTTCAGAACTCCGTAAAGTCTTTCTAGGGTTATCTCCTTCATGTCCCTAGACTCTCGGATGGCCGCGATCCTGTGCTCCAGATGCTTTGGCAAGGTTAATAGAAACTTCCTGTTGACCTCCAAGTTTAAGTAATATTTCCCGTTAAGGTTGAGCTCGTTTATTAGTTTGTTCAATCTCTGAAACACCTCAGAGATACCCTCACCAGGGTTGGATCTAAACTGCTCGTATTGGGAGGTCAAGATCTCCAGTTTATTCTCTTTGACTTCTTCAGTCCCTTCATTTATAACCTCTATAGTATCCCAGATTTGCTTGGCGGTCTTGCAGTTGACCACGTGATTGTACATGACATAGTCTAGGGATTCTATCAGTATAAGCTTGAGGTTATTGTCCAGGGATACAGCTTCCTTTTCTTCATCGTTGTAGTCTGCCGGACTTTTTGGAATCTATCTATGAGGAATTACGACCCCATCTACCTCGTGTTCGAGAACAACTGTTATTGGAGGTTCAATTCCTTTTTGTAAGATCAAGGCATATTTGGGATTGACGATCCCAATAAAAAACTGCATCTTGTGCTTCCATAGGTTATAATGATCTTTGTCGAATGATGGAATTTTGATGCTCGTTACCTTTTGTGTACTCATCTTTAAATAAGATTAAAAGTTAAGTGTTTCAAAAAATATTTTAATTTTTGACTGAAAATAATTTTTGATCAAAAATAATTTATTTTAAAAAAAATAAAAATTATTTCGAATAAAAAATTATTTCGAATTAAAAATAATTTTTGAGATCTGTATGAGTTGCGGAATATTTGGTTCGAATCTGATATTTAATATATCAGCCAGCTCTGATGCCAATTGTTGGTCCCTGATATTGTAGAAGGGGGGTTGAATACAATATCTAATATAATTCGCGAATTTGGATTAAGAATAAAAAGTTAATTATAATCCTGAAATATTAATAGGTGAAATACTGTTCAAGTAGAATATTTAATTTTAACTTGAAAAGTATTACATAATTAATATAATGAATAGTGTTTATATCTGATAAATTGTCTAGAGTGATTTTGACATGACTTGTTCGGGTTTAACAATTTTTATTCCAAACTAAGCACAGAAATCTGTGAATATTACAATGCATACAAATTTCTGAATTTGAATGTTTGAACAACATGAAAAATGAAGACAATCTCCTCATATTTATAGAGGTGGAAAGCCAGCATGTCTCATCCCAGTATGACCTTTTTCTATTAAAATTAACCCGTGTATGACTAACAAAAAGGTTGGGCATGACTTAAAATGGTCGGTATGACTCACTGTGAATAGCTCGGTATGACTCATTCAACAGCCTTCGGTATGACTCTTTCAAAAGCTCGGTATGACTCATAATTCAACTGCTCGGTATGACTCATAATTCAGCTGCTCGGTATGACTCATAATTCAGCTGCTCGGTATGACTCATAATTCAATTGATTTCGGTATGATTCATATCAAATGGCTCGGTATGACTCACTGTAAGTCATATGAATCAATTCTTTTATAGTAAATCAATTCTACTTAATTTAATTAAATAATTTATGAATTAAATTAAATTCAGACTTGAATTAATTTAATTAAATAAATTAAATAATTAACTTAATTTTAATTGTAGAATTAAAATACTATTAGGACTTTTGTTCAACTCTGTAGTCCGTTTCAGTTTTCTGTCATGGAACCACTTCAGCTTGATGTTGAATATTTATTAAATGAAGTTGACACACAAATGTACTGTCTGGTTCATTTGTGTCGTACTTTAAATAAATATTCTTCATGTCTTTTAACATTTAGAATTAGTGGCCTTCTGTCTTTGCTTAGCTTTTATGTCTTCTTTTTCTGTTCTTCTTTTTCTGGAATCTTCGTGTAGTAGTCACTTAACATCTTCTGAATCTTCTGAATTCTTATGAAATTACTACTTGATTATTTTCCACTGACGCTTGAACATATTAATGAACTTCTTCAGTGTTAAGTAGCAGGTTCAACTGAATACTTCTGATTTTGTTGATTCTCTGTGACTAGTTGACTGTCTTCGTCTTGATTCCTGTTTGATATTAATTATTTACCACTGTTTCTAGATTGAGTTGAGTTGTCATCTAATTATTACAAATAGGCCTTAGTCATATGCCTTTCACTCCTCCAACAACATCAACAATCAACATACCACAACTTTAAGCCATAAAAATCAGTCAAGCTTATGAAAAATAATTCAAAATCAAATGAAAAGCACAAGTGTTTCTAGGACTATCCATGCTTAAACAATGATACCCATAACATGTACAAGCTATAACAATCATCAACCAAGCTAAAGGAACTCAAGAATCAAAGAAACAAAATTTTTATTTTCAAAAACCCTATTCATGTTCTTGATACTTTGGATTATATGTAGAGATTCCATGGATGAATGTTTGTAAGAATCATGATTAAGCATGAGGGGTTTACTACCTTCGATTCGAGCCTATGTATGCCTCAATCAAGCAAGAGATGAAGATTTTGTGATGATTTCTCTTCAGGAACAAGGGGCTTAGGTTTTTCCTCATGAAAGGGGGGAAGAATCTGATTTTTCTTGTTGTTTGGGAAGTGTGTGGTGGAGAGAGTGTTTTAAAAGGTTTGTGCGGTAGTCGCGTAATTTCCCGACGACGTTTTAATCTCTCGCTCTTGTACTTTATTCATCCAACAACTTAAGTTTTAAAATATCAAATTCTCATTTTATAATTCTCTTATGAATCATTATTATTATATTAATACCCTTTAATTGTTTCGAGAATTTACGAAACAATTCTCCGGATAAATACTATTTACTTACACCGTCTCTCAAACTCGGTTACGACTTTCACCCGGATTCCAAATTTATTTTGTTAGACTAAAAATAATTATAAGTCCTATATTTTTTTTCGTATGCTACCCTAAACACCGATCCACATATTTTCGAATATCCTGTATATTAGTAATACGACCTCACATCTCAAGTACCTTGTGAAAAATAAATCAATAAAATCGTTTATTCATAAAATGAAATTTTTTTTCCAAAAATCTTAATAATACCAAGTGTCAGAATTTACGGGTTATTACACTTGCAGCATCAACACTTTCCAAGGTGATTACAGGACTGGTAAAAGGATTAACATGAAGAGAATTACCATTCATTTCAGCCAATTCATCATTTTCTTCTTTATTGGCATTTTCATCATCACCATCTACCTCAATTCCACCGATGTTACTGTTTATTTGGTCAGGCAAAGAAGATTCACCAGACTTTATAATTGCAACATAGTTTAGCATTGCATCAGAGTTTAACAGATTATCAGAGTTTATTGTTGCATCAGAGTTTATGGCTATAGGTTGATCAGAGTTGACTTGATCAAAGATTATTAATTCAGAGTTTGCAGCCTTGACCAGTCTTTTTCTCTTCTTTTTGAGTTCAGGCATTGGGTTAACAGTGAATGGCTTCATGAATGGTGCATGAGGGATCTTAGAAAGCCTTCTTGACAATCTTCTTTACAGGAAATACCAGACCTTCACTACTGTCATCAGAATCAGTGTTTTCATCAATCAATTTCATTTTCTTTGGAGATGACTCCATTACTGATTTTCCTTTTCTCTTGTTTGGCCCTTGTTGTTGAGAGGTTTGTGTTACAACTACAGTCTTTTGGGAGACTGTAGAGGTTAAAATTAGTGTTTATGGATCAGTGTTTAGTGGGTGGCTTGGGTTAGAATCAGAGGATGCTAAACTCTGATTCACAGCCACAGAAAGAAAATCTCTCCCATACACAGTAGGCATTCTCTGATTTAAGATAAGCCTGACCCATGTGGGATAAAAGAGAGTAAAGAGTTTACCTTCAGCTTCCTTCTTTTGGTCTTTTCTTGTTAGATCAGCAAATATTCTTTTATTCATACAAAAACTAACTAAACTCTGATCATTCTCAAAACTAGCATCAGGCAATAAATAACTAAAAATTAACTGTAAGAATCTAGCAAAATATACAGTATGAGCATCATCACTAATCTTGCTAGCTAACTGCCTAATAATCAAACAAGGAAAATTAAATTACAAGTTATGGGTCAGAGAATACCCAATCTATTGTGACAGCTGTGGAATTGCATCAAACTTTGTGCATTTGGCAGTGAAAGCCCTTGTAATACAGTCAAAGAAGAAAGTCCATTCACGTCTCAAATGGGGTCCTGTCAGACTCCCCTACTTTGATAGACTTCCACAATAGCCTATTGCTTTAAAGAACTCTTTGATTTGTTCATCTCCAACAATATCATTGCAGGAGTTATTGAATGAGTGTCATTGCATTTGAATGTTATTACTGGTTCTTCATCATCACCAGCATTATTGAACTTAGCCGTTGACCAGACTTTTACCAGAGATTGAGCAGAGAAATTATTTGGTTCCTGAAGAACATACCCAATATAGATATTGTGTAGAAAATCTTGAATTACATGAAAGTCCTGTGGAATATCAGTCTTAGACAAGAGTGAGATGTAATTTATAGCAGCAAATGTATACTTTTGGAAATAGAGTCCCTTGGATGCCATTGAAGAACAGAGATTTGCTGATATGAAAAATTAGGATTTATAGAAAATGAGAGAGAATGATAGTAATAAAAAGATGCAGGTGAATAATTCAAAGTGAAAATATGAATTAAACTATTCCCTCTCATTTGCATATACTCTGTAGTGGGACACGTGGCAATGTTTGAGTGGCAGAGTAATGAGTAGTGCAATTCTCAAAATACAACGAATATGTGTGTATTTGTGTATAAAAATGAATCATTTTTCGTGAAATACAGGCGTCCTAATGGTTACTCCAATCAGAGAATAATAAATATGATGTCAAAAAATTAAATATGATGACATAAATAATATCTCAGAGTTTAGCATGTAGACTTAGATCAGAGTTTAGAGTAATCAGAGTTTAAAGTAAACAGAGTTTAGAGTAAACAGAGTTTGCATTCACTGTCAGAGTTTACCACATACTCTGACTGAGTTCACCATAAACACTGATAGCTGGTGATCAGAGATTAGATGTTCCAATGATCAGAGTTTACTTCATGTTCTATTAGAGTATACCATATACTCTGACAGAGTTTATCATAAACACTGATTGTCTGCTACTTGCTATCTGGAGTTGATTCACTTGTCACCATTCCAAATTCAAAAAACCAATCTTGTAAAAGTTGTTTCACATAGAGGCTTGGTGAATATATCTGTTAACTGTTGATTTTTGGGAACAAAATGCAATTCAATTGGTCCTTCCATGACATGTTCCTTTAT
This sequence comes from Oenanthe sinensis, assembly GCA_028671895.1. Lineage (NCBI taxonomy): Eukaryota > Viridiplantae > Streptophyta > Magnoliopsida > Apiales > Apiaceae > Oenanthe > Oenanthe sinensis. The sequence continues at coordinate 4,198,901 of CM053796.1, read as the reverse complement.
GAAGTGATATCTAATACTGAAGTGCTTTGTCAGAGAATGTTGGACTGGATTTCCTGTCATTGCAATAACACTTTTATTATCACAATAAATAGGAATTTTTGAAAAGTTCAAACCATAGTCTAACTGTTGATTTCTCATCCATAAAATTTGTTCACAACAGCTTTCTGCACCTATATATTCAGCCTCTGCTGATGATGTTGAGATATATTTATGTTTCTTACTGAACCATGAGACAATTCTTCCACCTAGAAATTGACAACTTCCACTAGTGCTTTTCCTATCAATTTTGCATTCTGCAAAATCAGCATCTGAATAACCTGTTAATTTAAAGTCAGACTCTCTAGGATACCATAAGTAAAGATTGATGGTGCCCTTGAAATATCTAAAAATTCTTATAACAACAATCAAATGATGTTCCCTTGGATTTGCCTGAAATCTAGCACATAGATAGGTTGCAAACATAATATCTGGTCTACTTGCAGTCAAATAGAGAAGTGATCCAATCATTTCTCTGTATGTTGTAATATCTATAGGCTCACCAATTTCTTGATCAAGCTTGGTTGATGTGGCCATTGGAGTTGTAGCAAATGCAGAGTCTTGCATTTGAAACTTTATGAGTAGATTCTTTGTGTATTTGGACTGATTTATTAAAATTCCTTCATCAGTCTGTTTTACTTGCAACCCTAGAAAATAACTCATTTCTCCCATCATGCTCATTTGATACCTGGACTGCATTAGCTTTCAAAATCTTTCATAGAGTTTCTCATTAGTGAAACCGAATATAATATCATCAACATATATTTGAACGAATAATAAATCCTTACCTTGAGTTCTATAAAACAAGGTTTTATCAATTGTACCTCTTGTGAAACCACTTTCAAGTAGAAATTGAGCCATAGTTTTATACCAGTCTCTTGGTGCTTACTTGAGTCCATATAAAGCTTTATCTAATATGTAGACAGGATTTGGATATTTTGGATTGACAAAGCCAGGTGGTTGTTCGACATATACCTCTTCTTCAAGTTCTCCATTTAAAAATGCACTTTTAACATCCATTTGATAGACCTTGAATTTCTTATGAGCAGCATAAGCAAGAAATATTCTGATTGCTTCAAGTCTAGCTACAGGTGCAAAGGTTTCATCATAATCAATACCTTCTTGTTGAGAGTATCATTTAGCAACTAGTCTTGCTTTATTCCTTGTTATGATTTCATCAAAGTCTGTTTTGTTTCTATATATCAACTTTGTGCCAACAATTGATCTATTCTTTGGCCTTGGAACAAGGGTCCAAACCTCATTTCTCTTAAACTCATTTAATTCTTCCTGCATTGCAGTAACCCAATCTGCATCCTTCAAAGCATCTTCAACCTTCTTTGGTTCTGTTTGAGAAAGAAAACTATGGAATAGACATTCATTCTGAGTAGCTTTCCTTGTCTGCACTCCACTTTCTATATCACCAATAATTAAATCAGGTGTCTGATCTTTTGTCAATTTTCTTGGTTGTGGAAATTTTTTTGAACTAGATGCTTCCCCATTATTTGTGCCTTCATAGTATGATTCCTCAATAAAAGCTGATCATCCACCTAAAGTTGTGCTTCCATCAGTGTTTGATAACTCAGAGTTTAACTGCTCAGAGTTTGAATGATCAGAGTTTGAGTAATCAGTGTTTGTGGTTTCAGAGTTTGATTGATCAGAGTTTAGGGTTTCAGAGTTTGTATTTTTCAGAGTTTGGTCAGACTCTGAAATTTCAATAATTGAGATTGGTTCTTCAATTTCAGTAAGTGTTTGATGTTTCTCCCCCTTAACATGTGCAAAATCTTCAATTTTTGTTTCAAATAGGCCTGAATCAGAGTTTAAGGAATCAGTATTTATCTCATCAGAGTTTAGCTCATTAGAGTTTGTGTTCTGCAATTCATTTTCAAAACTCAGAGATTCCTGAGCATCTTCATCATGTAACCCTGTTATTTTTCCTTCATCAAAAGAGACATTAATAGATTCCATGACTGCCCTGGTACTTAGATTAAACACTTTTAATGCCCTTGAAGAGGTTTTAGAAGTTGTTGCATAACCAACAAAAAATTCCATCATCTGCTTTGAGTTCAAACTTCTTCAATTGTTCATGATGTGTTTTGAGAATAAAACACTTGCTTCCAAATATGTGAAAGTATTTCACATTTGGATTCCTTCCTTTCATCATCTCATATCGAGTCATTCCATGTTTATTTATCAAGGTGCAATTCTGAGTTATGCATGCAATATTCACATCTTCTGCCCAAAAGTAAGTAGGTAATTTTGCTCATTCTAACATTGTTCTAGCAGCTTCAATGAGAGTTATGTTCTTTCTTTCAACTACACCATTTTGTTTAGGTGTACCAGGTGCTGAGTATTGTTGAATGATTCCTTTTGTTGAGAATAATTCCTCCATTGCAGAGTTCTTAAACTCTGTTCCATTATCACTCCTTAAATTTCTTAGCTTGTGTGGTGATCCATTTTCAATCATAGCAATATGATCAAAATTATCTCAGTTCTTTTGTCCTTTTTATGCAAAAAGTACACCCATGTAAATCTTGTGTAATCATCTACAATCACCAGAGTATATTTCTTCTTTCCAATGGACATTATGTTGACAGGACCAAATAAATCAAGATGCAATAGATGATAAGGTTGATCAATAGAATTTTCAGTTTTGCTCTTGAAAGATGACTTCTTTTGTTTGCCCTTTTGACATGAATCACACAGTCCATCAGGATGAAATTGAACTTTTGGAAGACCTCTAACTAGATCCTTTTTCACTAATTCATTTATGTTTCCAAAGTTCAAGTGACAAAACTTTTTGTGCCAATTCCAGCTTTCCAAAGATGATGCCTTTCCAAGTAAACAAGTTATGGGACCATCAGAGTTTAACTCCAAGCTAGCTTCAAATAAGTTGTTCTGTATGTGACCAATAAGAAACACTTTTCCATTCTTTTTGCTTTTCACTTCACAATGAGTTTCATGAAATTCCACAGAATAACCTATGTCTGTCATTTGACTTACACTTAACAGATTGTGTTTGAGTCCTTCAACCAGAGCTACACTTTCAATGACAACATTTTCAATAACAATATTGCCATATCCCACTGTTCTTCCTAAGTTGCCATCTCCGTAAGATATTGTTGGGCCAGACTTCTCCTCAAACTCTGAAAGCAGGGATTTATTTCCAGTCATATGTGCAGAACATCCACTATTAATCACTGGGATGTTTTTCTATTTCCCTGCAATCATTTAATGCAAATTAGTTAGTAGATTTGGGGACCCAAACAAGTTTGGATCCTTTCTTTTCAAACTTGTTAACTCTTGCAGCAGAAGTATTTTTACCAGAGTTTATGTTAACAGAGTTTGCATTATCAGAGTTTAGACTTTCAGAGTTTATGTTTCTTTTATCAGCTTTTATCACATATTTTTGTTTGACATCATGTTTAGAAAAGACAGGAGTTTTATTTAATTGAGGCAACATTTCATAATAGTCGAAATACAAACTATGATATTCTTTACATGTATAAATTGAATGCCATAAACTACCACAGTGAAAACAGGGATTTTGTGTTATATATCTAGTTTGTTTTCTAGCCTCTGAACTAGGTCTCTCAGGTTCCTTCTTTTTATTTTGCTTGCAGTCAATAGCAAAGTAATTAAAATTACCACATGTGAGAGTAATCCTATATTTACTGTTTTAGTCTTTGACACAATATTTTCTTTACCTTTGTTATTATTAGAGCATTCTCTAGAGGTTTTCTTCTTTTCATTATTAGCTCTAATAAAATTCACAGGTTCACTCAATTTTCCTTTTGTGTGTGTCTTAGTGTGTGTCTCCTTATCAGATTCATAACCTAAGGCAGATGTCCAATTCTTGTTAGAAAGTATTTGTTGGACTTTCTTACCAGAGTTTGTCCAAACTCTGAAAGTCTCATTTTCTTTAGTTATCTCAGATTTTAAGTATTCAACTTGTATTTGTAACTGAGTTTGCATGTGTATAGCATTCTCACAGTCTTTCTTAGTGCTAAGCATATTTGAATTTTCAGTTTCAAGAAAGTCATTCCTAGCAGTCAGAGTTTGTATTTCAGATTTTAATCTTTCATTCTCAAGAGACTGTGATTTAAAACTAATATGCAAGGATCCAAGGAAAGACTTTAATTCATAGATATTTTCAGTATCAAAATTGAAGACATAGTTTGGTACCTTATCAGACTTTAGGATGGGAGCATCAGTGTTTGTGAAAGGCAGAGTGTCTAAACTTGTAAAACTATAACTTATGTAACTCAACTAAAAGAAAAGATACTTAACCGGAAGACAATCAAGAACATGAAGCCACAAAGAAATCAATGCTAAATGATGACAGGGTAATTGATACAATTTAACATGTTAACTATGATCAAATAAAGAAGAAATCATTGAAAGAAGTTCAAGACAGAGTTGTTCATGCCTCAGTGATTTGTAACTTAAAGATTCAAGATCATAACTATCAGTATCAATAAGACTAATTGATTTCAAGTGAACAAGAAGGAAAGCAATATTTGGAAAGCCACATTACTAATTGAATATGGTAATCTATTCAAGAAGCAGAAACACTATCAAGACTAGTCACTAATGAATCAGACCATTGCATCAAGTGTCAGGACATTGATAGCAAGTTTATGTCAGTAATAGAGATCCAGGTTCAAGAGCTTGTTGAAGAATATGGAAGACATAAAGAAATCACAAGTTCAAGATGTTGCATTGAAGTTTCAAGTTGAAGCCCAGAATTTCTCTAAGTACAAAATGTTCTAGATAGCCAAGTAGAACATTCCTATGTAGAAATTCTACTTAGATGTTCGAGATAGCCAAGTAGAACATTCCTATGTAGAAATTCTATTTAGATGTTCGAGATAGCTAAGTAGAACATTCCTATGTAGAAATTCTACTTAGATGTTCGAGATGGCCAAGTAGAAATTCCCAAGTAGATATTCTACATGGAGGGCAGTTTCAACATGACACATGGCATCATCTAAGTGGCAGATTTCCAAGCTTTCAGGATAAGATAAGATTTATGTGGACATCATTGGGCCACGTACATCTTAGTCTTTGAAGACTACAGGACATAGATTACAAGTAGTATAAATAGAAGTACTTGTGTATTATTTTCTGAGAGCAATATTTTCAAGATAATCACTTGTAAAAGAGAGAGAGTATTTTCACAGAGCTTAGTATCATTTACTACCCTCTTTACTTCTGGTGTACTTTGTAATGAATGTTGTAGCAACCTTTTCAAGTTATATATAAAACATATATTCCTTGAATCATTGTGTTCATTTATTACATTGTATTTATTACTTCTTAAATTCGAAAAGTTGTATTCACCCCCCCTCTACAACACATTTGGACCTAACAATTGGTATCAGAGCTTCATGTTTAACATACAAGACATAGATCCTTGTGTTTGGTAGAAGATTTGTGAGTTTTCATCTTCCAGAACTACTTTTCAATTTTTCTCGAAAAGTGGGCCTTAATTCGTTTCTAGTGAAAACTCATCTGAAAAATTATTTAAATACTCCAAGTGTGATTATTTAGCTTGGAAGGATTTTAGATAATTTTTGTGAATTAATCTGGGTACTTTGATATTTGGTGTTCTTGAGTGTTCATCATTGTTCTTGTTAAAGAAGACAAACCCAACAACTTTTTGATTTCCTTTTCAAAAAGACTAAAAGGTGTTATTGGCTTTTGATTTGACATATATCTCACAGCAAAAAGTATTACAGAAGATATTCAGTACCTTGCACGTGAGTTAGGTGAGAAAAGCCATAAAAGTCAAAAAGTGTAAAAAGTAATATTGTTTATTCAATATTAAAGTGACCTGCTAAAGTGACCTGCAGCAAATTTTTTCCAAGGACAAAAGTTCTACATAGAATATTCTACTTGAATATTCTACTTGAATATTCGACTTGAATATTCTACTTGAATATTCGACTTGAGATTTTCTACTTGAATATTCGACTTGAATATTCTACTTGAGATTTTCTACTTGAATATTCTACTTGGAAATTTTGACTTGAACAAAAGTTCTACTTGGAGAATTTCGACTTAGGCAGAAGTTCTACATAGATATTCTACTTAGCCTTGTCCTGGTACTTAGAAATTTTTTTTGGTGATCAAAATTTGAAGTTTGATTTATTTTGAGATAATTTAATTTTCTTTTAATTACTACTCAAGTAATAAGAAAAGTTTATTATCTTTACTTTAAATCTACATTAAGATGGCACCTAAAAACAATTTCAAGATTCCAATGTTCGACCGAGATCATTATGAGGAGTGGGTGTTGAGAGTGAAACTTTACCTTGAGTCTGTCAATCCTGAATATCTGGAAGTCCTTGACAAAGGTAAATTTGTACCAATGGTTGTTGTTCCTGAGCACATGGAAGGAGATGTGGTAGTACCACAACGGTCTGAGCCAAATAAGGCAGTAGATTTTTCAGATGCTGATAAGGAGCAGATAGCTTTCGATACATCCGTTCGACAAACACTGATGGAATCCCTAGATCATGAGATGTTTAATGTAGGTAAAGGATTAACTACAGCGAAGAAGATTTGGGATAAGCTTGAGGTCGTCATGGAAGGAACTACAGAGGTCAGAAGCAACAAGACACTTATACTCAAGATGGAGTATGATACCTTTAGAATAAGAAAAGGAGAAAGTATAACTGATGTCTATCTAAGATTCAGTCAGTTGGTTTTGGATTTGAATCTGAGAGGTGTAACTCTCCCTGTGGTTGAAGTCAACACGAGATATCTAAGGAACCAGCCAAAAAGCATTGAACATAGAGTCTACGCTGTTAGAGAAACCAGAGATTTGCACACAACATCTCTGGAAGAATATTATGGAATTCTGAAGACCTATGAGCTGGAAACCCTTCAAGATCAAGCATGGGACAATGATTCAAGAGGAAAAGAAGTTGCATCAGGATTAGTTGCTGATGAGGAAGAGTCTAAGAAGGCAATGGTTGCAGAAAAACCTAGATCATCACCTGCATCACATCAAGTTGAAAATGATGATGAGTGTGCGTCAAATAGTGATGATGACTACTTCACCCAAGAAGAGCTGGACAACATGGACGATAGTGTCGTGGCATACATGGCAAGGAAGTTCAGCAATATAAGATTCAGAAAGAGTAACCGACCGCAGAGTAAATCTTCATCTTACTATCGGGTTACTAGGGGTGGTGGTAGTTCTCAAGGTTACAAAGGGAAAGGCAAGAGTACCAGCTACAAATCTCCTTTGGATTTCAAAATGAAGTTCAAATGCTATAACTGTGGTGAAGCTGGACACTTTGCTACCGACTGCAAGAAGCCAAAATAGACTTATCCCAAAGAAACATATGAACCCTCAAAAGCAAGTATGAATCACTGGTGAAGGAGAGACATGGCAAAAGAGCTTTAGTTGTGACAGAAGGAAGAGCTTGGGATGATTCAGACGAGGAAGAAGTTACTCATGTAGCAAACTTTGCCCTCATGGCTGAGACATCAGATGAACCAGAGGTACCAGTTCTAACCCTTAGAGAAGAAATGTCTATTAATGATTATAAGGTGCAGAACGGGGCTCTTAGCGAAGAGATCTATATGTTGTGCAAAAGCCTAAACACTTCACAAAAAGAACAGAAAACACTTGTTGCCAAATGCAGAATGCTTGAGGCAAAAGTGGAAGAGTTAGAGGCTGCTTGCACTATAGATACTTCCCTAAGAGACTCTATCAAAACTTTGGAACACAAGCTCAACCTTAAGGAAGAAATAGAAGCATGTCTAAGGAACAAACTAGCTGAGTTAGAAACTAAATGCGAAGCTTATAAACTAGCAGCTAGTAAAGTGAATGTTTATAGTGGAACATTTAAGAAGATAACTGGAGTAGGTGTAGGACTTGACTATTCCAACTTATCAAAGAAGGATGGAAAAAGACCTATAGATACTAGTTCCAGTAAGATTAAAAATGAAATACCTAGCATTCTTAAATCTACTGTCAAACCTATCTTTAAACACTTCGTTCCTCAAGAAGAAGAAGAGACTGAATTATTAGTTAGATATGAGATAGAGATGGAAGATCACCAGAGAGAACAACCGGTAACTCCTATTAAGCAAGTTAAAATCAAATCCCCTAGAGAAGAATCTAGACCAGGATTAGGAGCTAAGGCTGTTAAAAATCAGGGTAAAAAGGAAAAGGGCTTAAAAGAGGTTAAGGCAGAACGAGTAAAGAAAGCATGTTATCACTGTAAATCTACTGAACATCTTTCTTATGCATGTAAATCTAACATGAATATCCCTGTTGCACATGCCATGCCTGCACCACACACAATGAATAACATGCATCAGAATCATGCACAATGTGGTCAACCTAATTGTATGCCATGCACTTTTAACGTCATGCAAACGTTTGTAAACTTGATGAATGCAACTAGTCAAACATGTTTAAATACTGCTACTAATTCTAATGTCAAGAAGAAGCATGTGAGAGCTAAGACTGCCAGTCCTCCTAAAGTAAGGAGTGACAAGCCTTCTCCTAAGACTGACAAATCTGTCAAGTCTGAAAAAGGGAAAGACAAAGTTGAAAGCTCTAGTAATGTTAAAAAGAGTGCATCTCCTGTTGTTATACCTGATAACTCTCGATCTTATAGAAAAGCTGGGCCCAATCAAAGTTGGGTTCCGAAGAACGCCTAACCAATCTGTCATTGCAGGGCATTAAGCAGAAAAGAAATAAAGTCTTATGGGTGCTAGATAGTGGAGCATCAAGGCATATGACAGGAAACAAGTCCCTGCTTACAGAGTTGGTTATGAAAGTTGGCCCTTATGTTACCTTTGGAGATGACAGCAAAGGTGTGACGAAGGGATATGGCAAACTGAAAACTGGCAATGTCATCATTGAAGATATTTCTTATGTTGAGGGATTGAAGCACAATCTGTTGAGTATCAGTCAGTTCTGTGACAAAGGATACGAAATTGTCTTCAATAAGAAAGGCGTGTCAATCACTCACATTAAGGAAGGTTCATTGGCTTTAAGAGGAGTTCGTAAGGCAGATCTTTTTGTTGCAGACATGGATTCGGCAAATCAGAATGAAGTCACCTGCTTCTACAGCAAAGCTTCGGATGATGAAAGCTGGTTATGGCACAAAAAGCTATCTCACTTAAACTTCAAAACGATGGCAGCTTATCGGGTATTCTTAGTGAATGATCGAAAAGTGACTGAAAGCTACAACGTCAGATTCGACGATACCAAACTCCCATCAATATCTAAAGATTCTAGTGAACCTGAGTCCCTTAAATTTCAGAATCTGGACTTAGATGAACTTGAAGATGAACCTGAGTTGGTTGTCATTTCAAATGTTCCAAGTGTCCGTAAAGAAACACCTGAGCTTAATGAAAAATCGAATCCTACAAGATCAGAAGAAACTTCTTCCGCATGATCCGGCAACAACTCAGGGGGAGTAAACAGCAGCTCAAGGACAAGTGTTCAAGGCTCAAGACGAGATGACACTAGTTCTGTAGGAGCTGGCACTAATTCAGGGGGAGTTAGTGGAAATACCACAAGTAGTCAACACAACAGCTCAGAAAGTCAAGCTGAATCATCAAGACAATTTCCAAGAGAACGAGTATGGAGTAGAGACCATCCGTTTGAATTAATAATTGGTGATCCAGATGCTGGTGTGACTACTAGAAGAACTGCAAGAGCTGACGGCTAATATTTGCTTATATTCTGGGTTCTTATCTAAGCTTGAACCTAAAGAAATAGAAGAAGCTCTTGTTGATGCTGATTGGGTGATTGCAATGCAAGAGGAGCTCAATCAGTTTAAAAGGCAGAAAGTTTGGAAGCTGGTACCCCGACCAAAGAACAGATCAGTTATTGGAACTAAGTGGGTATTCAGAAATAAACTGGATGAAGACGGACTTGTAACACGAAACAAGGCTCGTTTGGTAGCGAAGGGTTATTCTCAAAAAGAAGGTATTGATTATGATGAGACCTACGCTCCAGTTGCAAGACTTGAGGCAGTCAGGATGTTCTTGGCCTTTGCAGCACACAAGAACTTCAAGGTTTTTCAGATGGATGTGAAAAGTGCCTTCCTGAATGGAGAGCTAGAAGAAGAAGTATATCTGGAACAGCCACCTGGCTTTGTTGATCCAGAACTTGTAGATTTTGTGTATCTTCTATTCAAGGCTGTCTATGGCCTCAAGCAATCCCCAAGACGATGGTATGAAACCCTATCCTTGTTCTTAATTGCAAGTGGTTTTACTAGGGGAGTAATTGATAAAACATTGTTCTATAAAAATGTAAAAAGTGATTTAATACTTGTTCAAGTCTATGTGGACGATATTATTTTTGGGTCATCTAATGAACGCTTGTGCGAGAAATTTGCCAAGTTAATGCAGGATAAGTATGAGATGAGCATGATGGGAGAGCTGTCCTTCTTCCTTGGATTACAGATCAGTCAAAGAAAAGATGGAATCTTTATCTGTCAGTCCAAGTACATCAAAGATTTACTCAAGAAGTATAATCTAGAAGATGCATCAACAGCTAAGACTCCCATGGCAACAGCCACGAAGCTTGATGAAGACAAATCAGGTAAACCAGTTGACATCACAAGCTATCGAGGTATGATTGGCTCACTCCTCTATTTAACTTCAAGTAGACCCGATATTATGTTCGTAACTTGTTTGTGTGCAAGGTTCCAAGTGGATCCTAGAGAATCACATCTCATAGCCGTCAAACGAATCTTTAGGTATCTCAAGGGCACATCAAATCTGGAGATTTGGTACCCAAGAGATACAGGTTTTAATTTAATTGGCTATTCGGATTCAGACTATGCAGGTTTCAGGATTGATAGAAAAAGCACATCTGGTGCATGTCAATTTCTTGGCAGAAGATTGGTGTCCTGGCAAAGCAAAAAGCAACACACAGTATCTACTTCTACTGCTGAAGCTGAGTACATTGCTGCTGGAAGCTGTGTAGCTCAAATACTGTGGATGAGGAACCAATTGAAAGATTATGGCATGGAGCACAAAAAGATTTCAATCATGTGTGACAACACAAGTGCCATTGCCATGACCAACAATCCTGTAGACCACTCAAGAACCAAGCATATAGACATCAGGTATCACTTCATTAGAGAACATGTCGAGGAGGGGACTGTGGAGTTACATTTTGTGCCCACAATGCAACAAATTGCAGATATATTCACTAAACCTCTTGATGAAGTAACATTCACTAGGTTGGTTGGTGAATTGGGGATGTTTAACACAAGTTAGTGATTTCTCCTATCTGTAAAATTCCAGTTTGAATCATGTACATATGTTTTTAGTCTTGTCAATTGCCTATTTTATTAGTACATAGTTGAAAACATATGTAAATAATCTCTACAATTGCTCAAAATATCACTTCTGCGTGCTAATTAATCATTATGGACTTAGACTTTAAAATGGTTAATTAATGAGTATTTTAGGATGCATATGGTGTTATTTTATATGAATTCATTGTGCTTTATGTGTAATTATTGGTTAAATCTTTGAATTTATGCTGGTATGATTGCATAATCATAGGGGGAGTTAAATTCATATTATTCTAAATTTTTCATGATTTTTAGATGAATTTACCTGTGTTTTTCATGTAATTTTGTTTAATTTAAAGGCTTTAGAATTATCAAGGAATGTTTTTAATTGTTTGCTTTGTTAAAAATCCTTGAATTGATATTTATAATAATTTGGCAAAATTTTAATTGTTGTTTTTATTGCAAAAATTGCCCAATTATTATAGCTATCTTTAAAATTAAAAATTTTGAAAAATTCTAAGTCTGGGAAGAATATTCGAGATAAGGTCTATCTCGAAATTCATCTCGAAATTCGACTTGAATTTCGAGTTACAGTTCCTCGTGTGTCTTTAAAATTCCAAGTCTGGGAAATTGTTCGACTTAGGTCTATCTCGAACATTATCTCGAATTTTTTTCGACTTGATGTTCGAGTTAGTCTCTATCTCGAACATTATCTCGAATATTCGACTTGATGTTCGACTTAAGTCCCATCTCGAACATTATCTCGAATATTCGACTTGATGTTCGACTTGAGACCCATCTCGAACATTATCTCGAATATTCGACTTGATGTTCGACTTGAGACCCATCTCGAACATTATCTCGAATATTCGACTTGATGTTCGACTTGAGACCCATCTCGAACATTATCTCGAATATTCGACTTGATGTTCGACTTGAGACCCATCTCGAACATTATCTCGAATATTCGACTTGATGTTCGACTTGAGACTCATCTCGAACATTATCTCGAATATTCGACTTGATGTTCGAGATAGAGTTCCCAGGAGTGCACTTGGAATTTTACTCGAAACTCATCTCGAATTTTTTTCTCTTAATATTCGAGATAGGATTCCCTGGTGGGTTTATTATGCTGTTTTAATTGATCAAGTGATTATTTGTTCGAGTTAGTGTCATCTCGAACTTTATCTCGAATATTCGACTTGATGTTCGAGATAGTTTATCTCGAACCTCATCTCGAATTTCGACTTAAATGTTCGAGATAGTGTTCGACTTGACGTTCCCCAGTGCGTACTTAGCATATTTTTCTTGTTTTTACAGGGGTATTATTGTCTTTGCTCATATATGCCTATATATATACATCTCTAACACACATCAATTTTCACTTTTACCTAATTGTTTTAACCCTAAGTTTTTACAGCCCCCACCCTCCCTCCCTGCGATTTCAAACATTCATTGCCCTGTTCATTCGATTTGTGTTAAAACTCTTACATATCCCGAACTGCTGCCCATTTTAAGTTTACTATTCTCTGTTTGTGTTCCTTATTGCCTGTGATTGTGTATTTGGCCCTGTCTATTCATCTGCTCAGTTTGACATATATACACGCATATACACACAACTATCACGGTTAACTGCTTACATAGTTTAGTTTAGTATCACTTATTTGGGTTGTAGTACTTACTGGATTGGGTTCCGATTGTTTTGATTTTGGTCATAATTGATTCCGTAGTTTAGTGTAATCGACTGTTCATCTTCTCGATTCTCTAAAAGGAATTAATTCGATAACGTTTTTTTCCTTGCTTAAGTGTTTACCTTAAAATTTTTTTTTAAAAATCACATTAATTCAAGGAAAAATTATTTTAACAAATGGCTCACCAATTTATTCTTGCCAAATATAATTTTTACAACATTAGTACGGAAATTGTTGATCATCTCCCGCGCTTCAAGTTTTGGATACGATTTCTTAATTTGTACTCCAAGGCTAGTGTTGCTTTTACTGCTAAACCAATACTAGTCCATGATGCTTTACAGCAATTATGGACTAGTGCGGTTACTTTTGGGAGCAAAAATACCCGCTATGGTTTCAGGTTTACCTTGGCGGGTCAGGAATATGAAGTAACAGAGGAAGTGTTCAACAGGGTTCCGGGATTTCCAGTTAAAGATGTTTATGACCCTGAACCTTCAACGGCAGATCATCTCAAATTCTTTGAGGAGATTGGATGCTATCCTCCTTCTGGACGGATCTTAGCTGGCGCCATCCAGAAACAATACTTCCAGGTGGAATGGAATTATTTTTTCGAGGCCATCACGAGATGTTTTCGGCCGCGCGAAAAAGATTATCATCAGATTCCAATTCCCATGCAGATCTTTGCCGTTTTCCTAGCCCGTGAACTGGACATTAATTATGGAAGAATAGTTCTTTCCGAAATAGTGGCTACAATGGGATCATCTGCAAACAGAAACCTTACAACTACTAACGTTGTATGCTGGTATCCTCGTTTCTTACAAATGCTTATTAATCATTTAGTACCGACTAATGCTTTAGCTGTAAGACAGGCATTTGCAACGAGTAAAACATCTGCATCACTTGGCATGGGCACCAAGTCACTAACTACGATTGCTAATCAAGATAAACATCACGGTAAAGCGGTGATTATTCCTGCTAATATTCAAGTGTGGCTTCAGTATGATGCAGGTATTACTTCAATGGCGGGGACCTCGCACGTATCATCACATGCTCAGAATCCAACTGCACATGCTGACGCATTTCAAGGGATTCCTGAAGAGCCTCAAAGTGATGAAGATAATGATGGCCACTCTCACGGTCAAACCTCTGCCGGTCAAAGGGAAAGACAACCTTCTCCACATGCTATTCCTGATCCCTTTGCTGGACAAGGTAATGAAGGAGGTAATTTCTATGAACAAGAGCAAGTCTCTGTTCACACTACTGATACTTCTTCAACTAAATCTGATTCCATGGCCCAAGATTCTGCTAGCCCGCAGGATCTATCCCAGGGTGAGAGCTATATTTCTGATTCTGAGTCTGATACTCTTGCTTCTTCTATTTCACCCTTGCTAACGGGAGTTAAAAGGCTGGCATCTGTAGATTTAGGTGAGGGATCTGAGAGTGACCCAGAAGTGCAGCCAATTTATCGGAAGAAAGCCAAATTTTCTCATGCTGCAACTTCTTCAGCCCAGTCCAAACCTAGAATGTCAATCACACCCACTCCACCTCACGAGAGTGGTTCTACCTTTGCACATTCTACACCTAAGAATCTTGGTGAGGATCTGGAGCCTTCTGAAGAGCCTGTTGCTTCAGAAAGGCCAGAAGCTTTCATTGCTTCAGAAGTACCTTCACCGGTACATACTGATGCTACAGAGAGGATCGGTTCTGATGTTGTACTAGAACACTCTGCAGCCTCTCAACCTGAGAGTCCACCTCAGGAGATGACAGGAACAGATCCCATAACTGCTACTCACTTTACTTATCCAGTTTCTGCAGGTACTGCTTTCACTTTCAGGAATATTATTGAAGACATACACGAGCGTGAGACAGGGAGTATGTGTGAGCGCTTAGGGAGTGAGGGACCTTCATTTTCAAGGCCCGAAACCGAGCGACAAACAGTAACAGAACGATTTTTAGAGCGAGGACACCCAAGCCAAACACCGTCCCTTAATCTTGAAAATCTTCACACTCGTATGACAACAGTGGAAAATGAAATTAAGCAGTTCGGGCAATCGATGGGGCAGTTAGGGATCCATGTTGGAGACAACAAGCGAGCTCTTGATGACTACGCAGCACGAATGGCAAGTCAAGCAACAGCATTCGATGAATTGACACACAAGGTAAATGACTTGGGCCATGCTGGTGGTGTCTTGGGAAGCACTCTTTATGATAGAATGGGAGCAGTGGAGAGCATAATGCATACAATGGCAACGGAGATAAGCAGAATGATGTATGCAGTTAGGAGCTTTGTTCCCCCGGAGTGCTTTGACGATCAATATAACCAACCTCCCCCTGATAATGCTGGTGCTGGAGGTGCTAGTGGAGCTGGACCCTCGGGTTCTGGTTTTGGTGGTTCCTATGCTACTGGTGGATCTGGGGAGAAGGGTGATGTTCAGGATAACTCACCTAAGGGGGAGAGTGGAAAGGAGACGAGACAGCAGTCACTAGTTATTGAAGAAATTGAAGAACAGACTGAACTTGTCAAAGAAAATGAGCCAGTAATTGTAGAGGAGGCTCAGAGGAAGCGAAAGGGTAAAGCAGTAATGGTTGAAGAAGAAGAACCATTCGCTGACTTTGGTAGTCGATAGGAAGAGGTACATGTTATTGATTCAGACTCTGATATGGAGGACGTACCCCTAGCACATGCTATTAAAAGATCTTTGAAGGAACAAGGTGGAGGTGCTGGGATGTCTACTGGAGAGACTGAAGAGATCCCTGTTGATGAAGAGACCCTGAAGGCTCAACAGTTGGCCTTGGAACAAGCTCAGTTCCATAAAATGAAGATGATGCAGGACAAGGCTGTTTTCCTTGAAAAGCAAGCAGAGCTCAAGGAGAAACAGTACGATCATGAGCTTGCAAGGTTAGCTGATCCTCAAGTTGATCTGGACAAGAGAAGGATCGGACAGAAATGGGATGATGCAAGGAAGATTCTATTGGGAGTTTGTGCTAAAGGAACTCATAACAAAGAAGCGGAAGACTTATTCTACAACTTGAACTTGCAGAATCCACTGATTGTTGACTATATAAATGCGTTGAAAAGGTTGATCTCTAAAGTCAGAGTTGGATTCAATGCGATGGTTAAGGAGTGGCAGGTCATCTTGTCTTTAGTCGAAGGAGTCCCGACATCTTTCTTATATGTGGATGATCAATTCATCACGAGAAGATCTGCGTCAGAGTTGTTCTTGCTAGCAACAAAAATTCAATATTCTCAAGCTGAGGAGCTTAGCATTCTGTATAGAGATCAGTTAATGCAGCTAGCAGAGGACAAGGGACCAGAATTCTCAGCAAATCCTGATGTTGTTCGGATGGTTGTTGATGGAAAAATGAAGAGGGTTAGCTTAGAAGAAAATGACCTAATGGCTCTATCGGTAGAATCCCTAAAAGCTGTCTGTAGGCAAATGATGAGTAAGGGATTCACCTCTGACATGAAGGAGAAGTCAGTGGAGTTCATTGAGAGGATCATATTCAAGATGAGCAATGAAATTTGGAAGTGTGACATTATTGTTCCAAACCCTCTAGACAATGTTAAGGTTGAGCCGGAGCTAATTGAAAGAAGATGGAATATTCTACAAGCTGTTAAAAATGTAGATGAAGCTCTGATTCTTCCTTCTGGATCACTGGAACAAGGAGAAATAAGGGAGGCAATTGGTGTTCCAGGAAGAGATACTGTATATTGGACACACTCGTTTAACGATGACACAGCTGATGCTTTGGCATTCATAGATGCAGACCAGAATCAAACATTATTGCATATGAGTAGAAAATGGCTGCTGCAGACTCAAGATGCCGCATTTCTGGAAAAAGTTTTAGAAATTTTCAAATGGGGCGAAGTGGAGAATGAGAATGTGGATGAGAAGCAGAGACTTCTGAAGTACTTGTCTGAAGTAGTGGTGGAAAAGAAGCGAATGGAGCGAGATGCGGCTAGTGTCCACAATACTAACCGTGTCAAGGGTTACCCCATAATGATCTATTGTCAGTTCAAGGCTGATAAATCACATTGGAAATCACAGCTCATAATGAAGAATTTTGAGGATATTCCAAAGATCAGAACTACTCAGGAGGTGGACAAACTTAGAAGGCTTTTCAAGCATCCTTATCCAGAGCCCAAGAATCCACTAGAAATGGAAGCCGTGAGTCTGTTGAATGCAAGGTGGAAGCAGCTTCATGATCCAGTCTACAAGAAAGATCAACAGCAGAAGCAAAGGCGCAAAAAGCAGAAAGAGGAGAAGCGCCAAGCTGAAGAAGCTAGGAAAAGGAGACGGAATTAGAACTAAAGGTCAGAGTGGTGTGAACTTGAAGTTGGAAAAACTTCATATCTGTTGGTTGCTTTAACTCACTTGAGGAAAATTCACCTGATCACGGTATGCGGATAGGCTAACTTACCATACTGTAACCGTGAATCAGAGTGGATCCAATAAGGTGATATAAGTTTGACTGAAAGGTATGAAATAATCCAGGTGATAGGAATCACTCAAATGGTCTTTAATTCGAAGTTCGAATTCTTTGTCTAGCTTAAGTTTTATTTATTCTAGTTCTTTGAATTGTTTTCCAAGTTTATTTCAGTTGTAATTTAAACAAGACAGTAATGTTATTTATCTTTTTCTCGTCTCATTGTTTAGTTGAGTTATCCCTTGTTAATTTGAATGTCATTGTTAGACTATCAAATAGGGGGAGATTGAAAGGCAGAGTGTCTAAACTTGTAACACTATAACTTATGTAACTCAACTAAAAGAAAAGATACTTAACCGGAAGACAATCAAGAACATGAAGCCACAAAGAAATCAATGCTAAATGATGACAGGGTAATTGATACAATTTAACATGTTAACTATGATCAAATAAAGAAGAAATCATTGAAAGAAGTTCAAGACAGAGTTGTTCATGCCTTAGTGATTTGTAACTTAAAGATTCAAGATCATAACTATCAGTATCAATAAGACTAATTGATTTCAAGTGAACAAGAAGGAAAGCAATATTTGGAAAGCCACATTACTAATTGAATATGGTAATCTATTCAAGAAGCAGAAACACTATCAAGACTAGTCACTTATGAATCAGACCATTGCATCAAGTGTCAGGACATTGATAGCAAGTTTATGTCAGTAATAGAGATCCAGGTTCAAGAGCTTGTTGAAGAATATGGAAGACATAAAGAAATCACAAGTTCAAGATGTTGCATTGAAGTTTCAAGTTGAAGCCCAGAATTTCTCTAAGTACAAAATGTTCTAGATAGCCAAGTAGAACATTCCTATGTAGAAATTCTACTTAGGTGTTCGAGATAGCCAAGTAGAACATTCCTATGTAGAAATTCTACTTAGATGTTCGAGATAGCCAAGTAGAACATTCCTATGTAGAAATTCTACTTAGATGTTCGAGATGGCCAAGTAGAAATTCCCAAGTAGATATTCTACATGGAGGGCAGTTTCAACATGACACATGGCATCATCTAAGTGGCAGATTTCCAAGCTTTCAAGATAAGATAAGATTTATGTGGACATCATTGGGCCACGTACATCTTAGTCTTTGAAGACTACAGGACATAGATTACAAGTAGTATAAATATAAGTACTTGTGTATTATTTTCTGAGAGCAATATTTTCAAGATAATCACTTGTAAAAGAGAGAGAGTATTTTCACAGAGCTTAGTATCATTTACTACCCTCTTTACTTCTGGTGTACTTTGTAATGAATGTTGTAGCAACCTTTTCAAGTTATATATAAAACATATATTCCTTGAATCATTGTGTTCATTTATTACACTGTATTTATTGCTTCTTAAATTCGAAAAGTTGTATTCACCCCCCCCCCTCTACAACACATTTGGACCTAACAGTTTGCCATGAGAGCATAATTTGTTTCCTCTTCAGAGTCTGAAGAATCCATCCAATCTTTCTTTGATGTGATAAGTGCTTTCCCAGATTCCTTGCTTCTACACTCAGTAGCAAAGTGCCCCATCTTGTTACACTTGTAACACATTACCTTTCATTTGTCAAGAGTTTTTTATTTGTTATCTCTATCTTCTCTTCTTATGAATCTATCTTTGGTTCCTTAGCATTGAACCTCTAGTGCATCCCAGATTTCTTTAGCAGTTTTGCATGCAATTACCCTATTAGACATCACAGAGTCAACACTATTATGCAATATATTCCTTACCTTAGCATCATTGAGGACTTCTAGTTTTTCTCCATTAGTCAATTCCTTCTTGTCCTTCAGAGTATAATATTCAGGAACTTGTCTTCCTTCCACAATTGTAGATGAACTAGCTTGGTTGGAAGATACTGACCTTCATTGATCCTGTCTAGATAATCAGGATCTGTGGCTTCCAGGAACATCATCATCTTTACCCTCCATGTAGGGTATTCATCCTTCTTCAAGATTGGGATTCTGATACTTTTATACTTGTTTCCAGACATGTTTATTTGATCTTTAAGTTGTAATTTAACTGCCTGCTCTGATACCAATTGTTGTCCAGATAAATAGACTATTATAAAAGTGGGGTTGAATATAATAGTACCAAATAATCGACTTTAAAAACATAAGTATGTAAAAGATAAACAGCTTTTTATTAATGATAAACTGTATACAAAACTCTCTCAAGAAAATCAATGTTCTTAAGAGCTGCTAGGTTATGAGAATGATATATCTTGAATAATTCAACTATTTTATGATAACCTAAATCTGTGTTTAGATAGACACAGTTACAAATCCAATTACAAAACAAATAATGATAAGAATAGCTTCCATAAGGTAATAGAATTGTATTTGAATTCCTTCTTGACTATCCAAATTAAATTCTGATTTGTCTGTTTCCATCTTAGATAAACTCTGATGATAAACTCTGTCGGTTGATAATCTCTAATAGAGTATTCTCTGTTAGAGTAAACTCTGATCGAGTATTCTTTGATAGAGTAAACTCTGTTGACAACTTCTTAAACTCTGATGACGTCAACAATATAAACTCTGTTCTTTGATATTCTCTGATATCATCAGTGTTTGCTTTTCTAACATCAACACTAGAAGAAGTTCATTTATATGTTCAAGCGTCAGTGTAAAATAAAAGAGTAGTATCTCAAGGAGTTCAGACGATACAGAAGATTTTAAGTGCTTACTACAGAAAGATTCTAGAAGAAGAAAATTATAAAAGAAAAACAAAAAAAAGACAAGACAGGATAAGACAAGATATAAATACCACTACAGCATAAATGAGAATCAACATTGTAGTTAGTCATCCGTGAACCAGACTAGTGCACAGGGTGTCAACAATGTCAGCGAAGATTCGTTATCAAAAATTTCAAGTGGTTATGAAGGTTATTGTTGAAGAATAGAAGAGTTTGATCTACATCAACAATGGTCTTACAATCAAGACTTTAATTTAATTATCTATTAATTAATTAGTAAATTAATTCACTTAGAATTAATTTATTTCTTAAATTACTTAAAGTATTAATTAATTTAGAATTATTTTAGAATGAAGAAGAGAGAAGCTAGAAGCTAGAAGCTCAAATGGATACATGTTTGTTTAGAATGTAGTGTACAAGAGTCAGAATTCAAGATTGAATATTTGACTGGGTACATGCAGTGGTGAAAATAAGTATTGTCTAGTTTAAAGATTCATATTATTTCAGTAATAGAGGTACTTCTAATTGCAACTGTAGATACAGCTAAACAGGTCTGACGATACTGACTTGAAGATAAGTCGGAAAAAGAATTGACGCGGAAGAAATGCAGAGTCATATATTCTTAAAAGTGGAACCCCGGTTGGAATTGATTTATCATTTTCAAGTCAAAAGGAGTTCGGTTCCAGACATTCAGAAGACCGCAGCTTAGAGTGAAATGATTTATTTTTATTAATAAATATTTTATTTATTTAGTAAATTATATTTATAAATATCTAAATAATATTATATATTTATTTTTATAATTTCTGAATTAAATTTATTATTTATTAATTAAAGATTATAAGATATGCGGGTCTAAAAGCATTTCTATGGAGCTTGACTATAATAAGACGAAATAGGCCCCTGATTTTCAAATCAATTGGAAATGTCTTACCAAGTGCTTAAGAAAAAGTCCTACCAATTTTGGAAAGTCTTGCCCAGCTTATTTAAAAAGTCTTAAAGACTAATTTATAAAGTCTGATTATATTTTTTAATAAGTTTTATTAGAAAGTTTTATTAGCTTCCACCTCTATAAATATGAGGCAATTGGCTTCATTTTTCAGTAGTTAGAAAACATTCAAATTCAGTAATTTGAATGCAAAGTTATATTCACAGACTTTCTATGTTGGTTTGAATTCTTAATTCCTTAAGTATAACAATTCAAGTCAAATTTATTCTAAGAAATTAAGAAATATTCAACAGAATATTGTAACACCCTTTCAAGTTTAATATACGTATTTAACTTGAATCTTGTTTAAATAATTTTTATTATTCTTGATAATTAAAATATTATTTTAAATTAGAATAATCCGCGAGAAAATCTTGATAGAAAATAAACACTGATGCTGTCAGAGAATGCTCAAGAATAGAGTTTATGATTGCTGACGTCATCAGAGTTTAGGAAGCTGTCGGTTAGAATTTACTCTATCAGAGAATACTCAATCAGAGTTTACTCTAACAGAGAATGTTCTATCATAGATTATCAAACCAATAGAGTTTATCATCAGAGTTTACCAGAAAAGGAAACAGACAAATCAGTGTCTGATTTGGATAGTGAAGAAGGAATTCAAATACAAGTCTAATTACGTTATGAAAGCTATTCTTATCATAATCTGTTTTGTAATTGTATTTGTAACTGTGTCTATATAAACACAGAGATAGGTTATCAACAAGTGTTGAATTCATTCAAGTTATATCTCTCATAACCTAGCAACTCTTAAGAACTTTGTTTTTCTTGAAAGAGTTTTGTATACAAGTTTATTATCAATATAAAGATGTTCATCTTTTATACTTGTGTTCTTTAAAATTCGATTATTTGGTATTATTACATTCAACCCCCCTTCTGTAATAGATTACTTATCTGGGCAACAATTGGTATCAGAGCAAGCAGTTAATTACAACTTAAAAGATCATATAAACATGTTTGGAAAAGAGTATGAAAGCATCATAATTCTATTCTTAAAGAATGATGAATACCCTACACGGAGGATGGAGATGATGATGTTCCTGGAAGCAACTGATCCTAATTATTTAGACAGAATCCATACAGGTCAGTATCTACCAACCAAACTAGTGCCATCAACAATTGTGGAAGGCAGACATGTTCCTGAATACTACACCTTGAAGGACAAAAAAGAGTGGACCAATGAAGAAAAACAGGAAGTCTTAAAAGATGCAAAGGTAAGAAATATTTTGCATAATAGTCTTGACTCTGTGATGTCTAACAGGGTAATTGCATGCAAAACTGCCAAATAAATCTGGGATGCACTAGAATTTCAATGCCAAAGAATAAAGGAGATCAAGAAGAATATAAGATCTGTTCTTATTCTAGAGTATGAATATTTTGAGGCAAAACAGAATGAGTCCCTCACAAATATCTATGACAGATTTCTAACTCTGTTGAACAACTTGGCTTTGGTGGATAAAGTGTATGCCAATGAAGATTCAAACACCAGGTTTCTAAGGGCACTTCCTGAAGAATGGGATCTTCAAACATCCTTAATAAGAGACAAGACTGATCTAGAAGATATGTCTCTTGATGAAGTCTATGCAAGATTGAAGACTCATGATTTAGAATTATAGAAAATGAAGAACAGGAAGAGTAGCAACGCAAAGTCTGTTGCCTTGAATGCTGAGACTAAAATTGAAGAACCAAGAGAAAAAGTCTTAAAAGCCTCAACAAAGAAAGGAAAAGCTGTAATGATCCAGAAAAGTAGTGAATCAGAGTTTGAGGCAAACTCTGATGACTCCACAGATTCTGACATGATGAAAATGGTTGTCATGATTGTCAAAGGCGTCAACAAGATGAAGTACAGGAAATTTAAGAAGCAAGAAAACTTCCAGAAGAAGCATGAAGAATCAGATAAGAAAGAGAGATTCAGAAAAAGAGAAGATAGATATGGAAAATCAAAAACACTTGACAAATCAAAGGTCAAGTGTTACAAGTATAACAAGATGAGCCACTTTGCTACTGAATGCAGAAGCAAGGAATCTGGGAAAGCTCTTATTGTTAGTAATTGTGCTCTAGAGACAATACTTTTTATATTTTAAGGAAAATATTTATTATTAAGGATTATGTTTTATTGATTATTATTTATTTATTATGTTTTATTTACTGCGTAATAAATTGAAAGCATAATAAATGTCCTTGGAATTTTGATACGTATTATATATCTTTAAGTATGTGACTTAAAAAATGAGATTATATGAATAATATCTTATTCCTAAAATTCCCTAGTCGAGTATTATTATTTAAGGACAATAATAATGCACAAAGACTAGTATGTTTCTTGACAGATGACCACATCTCATTGGTCATAGGTATGGGGATACTAAAGTCAAGAACATAAGTGCATGTATCAATGCATGGCACTGGAATGACCCGCCGTGAGATTCTACATGTTAAGTAAGTGTCATAAGTAATTCTCACTGTGATAATGGTGTAATGATCCTTAGACCTGAAATCATTATATTTCTATACGAGAATTAATATACTTTGATTACATTAAAAGTTACCTTTGACCGGGTGATGATAAAAGTGGACATTGGGTATATTATGAATCGTATGAGAAATATGAATGATCTAGATGGGATTTAATCCTCCTAATTTTAGGAGTGATATTATTGGCCTCTTGTTTGAGTGAGACTATGAAATGCACGGCCGTGCTCAAATGTTGATTTGATTTTAATAGTCTACTCATCGACCAAGAAAATAAAGATTAAATTATGAAGAGGATGACACGAGACATGCCTTGAGTTTAATCTATAATATCAAGATTAAAGGGATTATATTACATGGAACATTATTCACGAAAGGCTTAATCGAATCACCGATTTATTATTATTACTTGGGTAGCAATGATGTATTACTAGATGCCGCTCATTGTTTACAATTTTAATTAGATATTAAAATTGTTGCCAACGTAATAATAACCTACAGGGTCACATACAAAGAACGCTTGAAGGAGAAATAATTTAAATTAAATAAGTAATTTATTTTATTTATGATATTAATTAAGTATGACTTAATTAATTATATAAATAGAATAAATGAATTACTTAAACTAATTCCAAAATTAATAATTAATTAATTAAGTGAGACTTAATTAAATAATTTAGAATTTTGGATTAGTATTAATTATAATTGGATTATAATTAGAAAACTTATTCCTCTCTCTATATAATCTCTTTATGGGCTGATTTAAGAAGATAGAGATTTTACAAAAACCCTAGCCGCTCTGAGAGAGGAGGAAGATAGAGAGAGAAGAAGTTTTCGGGTGCTAGTACACATCAATCCTTCATGAAAAGTGTTCGTGTGGATACCGTAGAGCGTAGATCGCGAGAGCGGGATACGTGGTGATTAAACAAGTTTTGGACCTCCATTAATCTTCCATTAATGAACTGTTAAAGCTTCTAAAGGTATTTATTCTTTACCTCCGAATTAAATCTTTTGTTTTCGCATGGATCCTGCGGAGGGTTTCGCTATTTTGATTTATTTTTCACGTTTATTCCGCTGCGTTTGTGTCACGAAATCCTTCAATGGCATCAGAGCTACTTGCGAAACGTTTTAATTCGGTTATGTGCTTAACAGTTTTTGATATATAAGCATGTATGCGATCTATCATGATTTTATATTGATATAATATGTATATATTTATATATATTATGAATATATGATATTTTATGATATATAATCATGTGATGATTATGTGTGTTGATGTATGTATATGATACATGTTTGTTCTTATTATGGGAATCGTATTCGATACGAATTCTGAAACGGCTGCCGTTGATTTTCTGAAATCTATGTCCGTTGTCCGATTTTCGCAAACGATATGTGTTTTCTGACTGGAATCGGGTCACTGAGAAATACTGACATAGTCAGCTCTGCGTCTGTAAGCCATTAGATGTCGTTACAGCCTCCAAAACGGTGATTTATGATTTTCTGAAAATTATTTGATTTTCTATAATTTTGAGTATATGTATGTATATATTATGAATATATGATATTCATGTAATGTATAATCATATGATGATTGTATGTATCTCTGTATATGTATATATGATATATGCTTGTTTTTGTTATGAGAATTGTATATGATACGATTTCTGAAACACCGTCAGATTTAGAGAAATCTGACTGCTGTATCCGATTTTCGTAAACGATATGTGTTTTCTGACTGGAATCGAGCCAATGAACAAAACTGATAGCTAATCTATCACCGAGGGGTCTGTAAGGCGTTTGACGTCATTAAGGGCCTCGAAATAGTGATTTATTGTCTTCAGAAATCTGTTTTTAATTTCCTGAAATTTCGAAATTTGTTATATATGATTATATGATATGATTATATAATATGAGATATATTATATGTGTTATATGATAGCTTGGTGGATGGTTATGGCCTAAAGACCCATAGGATAGTGGTTTTGATTTATGGTTTTGGTTTCTAAATACGACTTGCATGTCGTTTATTCATTGTAATTTAATTATCTCGAATGTAACTCGAGTTCTTCTTGTAATTTCATTAGAATAGTTTTATTTTTATTATTCAATGTAATTATCAATGAAGACTTGCAAGCAAGGAGGCGATCCAAAAGGGGATGATGGAGCAATGAAGAAAGAAGACATGTAATAGATAGTATTTTTAAAACCACCATAGACTGACCTTGATATTTCCATTAGCTTGGAAATATCATATAGGATGGGGCCATAACCAAACACGTTTAATTTACGCACATTACATATATGTATATGATTGCATGTATTGGTATGTATGCGTAGATATAATTGAGATGCATGCTTAATATTGATTAATCATGTATGTATTAGATACGACACCCATGCCATGTTTGCTTAAACAAGATAAAATCTGTAACGATTCAAGATTTTAAAATTAACAAACGATCATGAGATTCTTGTGTTTATGAAATATGGATTTTTAAAACACGGAATTAAATATGGATTTTTGATATCTATAATTGGGATTTTCTGACAAAAGCGGATATGCGTATTCGTAAGGCTGATGGGTTTTAAGTGTGACCATTGGTATCCTCCATCTACCTGGGAAATGAACAATTTAAGATGTCGATTTGAAATATTTGGTTCAAGGAAAAATTGAGGATCTCTTTATGATGTGATCATGATCGTTATAAATTTTCTAAAACCCCTTAACAAAATATTAAGTTTTACTCGGATGCTTTCCAATGAATGAACACTCATCGAATCCTAGATCGATAAGGGGAAGGACTGTCAGTGGCAGGGGACTCCTATCTATCGTGGTGAGATGCGACAAATATAAACGGTTATATTCGGCCGTTGTATCATTGGGTCTAACTTAACTGAGTCGTCATAATAAGTGAAAATAAACGGTTATATTCAACTATTATGAACTTAGAAGCATAGAGTTTGGTTAAAAGTCTATTAGATAGATAAGATCAATCGTTGTTCACCAAACTATCCAAGAATTATATATGATATAATTGACAACTGTTGTCTACCTAAATAATCATTTTCTAAGGACTTCCAGTGGTTGACTTAGGACATGACGAAATATGGATCTTGGCTCACTAGAAAGAATTATGGGATATACTTTCCAAATTAATAGTAAGGGCTATTAGTTTGATAAAAATAGTGGGATGTATATGATGATATACTATAATCACTTAAACGTAATTAATATTAAATTTGCAATCTAGTTTATTTTATGCACTTTAATATTGTAGATATCAAATGATAAACACAAACAACTTCTCTATGCGATCAGTTCTTGAGAAGGACAAGTTGACGATAATATATTTCCTTGACTGACATAGGAGCTTGAGGATCGTCCTCGCGCACCACGATATTAGTCAAATCTCTTCCCCTGCTCTTAAAGTTGAGAATGTAACATGTGCAAATCATAGTGCTTATTGGAAGCAAATTGATGTTGCGACTGATGTTTCATGTCTCATGCTCGCAAATATATGTGCTGAGCTTAAGAAGCAATACAAGCATATAGATGCTTATGAAACGATTGAGCACAAGATATATTTGAAAGGGCACTATACACTTACAAGTAGGGAGAGTGAGACCCGGTTACACCACATGTTCTAAAGATTATAGGGTATAATGAATACCATTGATATTTTGGGTTTCCAGATTGGTCTGGAGACAGTTAGATTTGATCTTACAATCTTTGGACAAATATTATTCTTATTTTGTTATGAACAATAAAGTGAATAAGATTGGTAAAACACCCATTGAGTTGCTAAGCATGTTGAGAACTGCTGAAAGTAATATGATAAATGCATGAACTACTACTATATTGATGGTAAACATAGGGAATGCAAAAGGGAAAGGAAATTGGAAAGGCAAGGAGAAGATTTGATCTAGTTCCGTTGTCAAACCAAAGTCCAATCCTTAAAGCAGACTCTAAAGTCTGAATGAGGTGTTGATAAAGAAGACGATTGTCACTTCTGTGGAAAGTTGGGAGACTGGAAATTAAACTGTCATGCTTAATTGGAAGATCGGAAGATGATGATCAATAAGGGTCAAGCTTAAGGTATCGGGTTGGAATTGGAGTAAAGATAGTTGCTCTAGTTCGAGGAACTCGTTACTTAATTTTTGGCCTATAAGGAAAATTTAGAACTTAATAATTGTTATAGCGTGCTTGCAATTGGCAGAGACATTATTTCAGTTTCTTGTTTGGACAAGAAAGGCTTTTTCATTTTATAACAATAGTTGTTTATTCTATTTTGATGATGAGCCTTATACTGTTGCACATCTAATTAACAATTTATATGTTCTAAAGTGACTCAAATCAAATATTACCTTTGGCACTGTCGCTGAGGCCATATTAATGAGAAACGCATTTCCAGAATACATAAGGATGCATTCATGGATAAGTTTGATTATGAATCATACCAAAGGATACGAATCTTGGTTTATTTGGCAAAATGACTAAAGCTCCTTTTACCGGACATGGTGAAGGGATCATTGAATGGGTATGACTTATACATAGTGATGTATGTGGTCATATGTGTACGATGACAAAAGGTAGATTTTATTAACTTCATAAAATTTACTAATTATTTTAGTAGATATGGATATATGTATCTTTTGAAGAACTAATCCAAATCATTTGAAAAGTTCAAAGACTATAAAGATGAAGTAGAAAATATCAAAGAAAGGTTTTTGATAGGAGGGATCACACCTTGTTGGACATGGTGCGATCAATGTTGAGTCAATAAATCTTCCAATTAGTTTCTGGGGTTGCACTCTGGAAACGGCTCCACATACACTTAACATTGTTCCTACTAAAATGGTTCAAAAGAATCCTTATGAGATATGGACTGAGAAATGTCACAGCATGTCATTTATGAAAATTTGGGGATGTGAAGCGTTTGTGAAACGTCTAATCTATGACAAGCTAGGACCAAAATCAAATAAATATAATTTTGTGGAATACCCAACTGAAACAAGGGGTTATTCTTTCTATAATCCTTCCAAGAATAAAGTGTTTGTTGCTCGAACTGCTGAGAGACAGTGGGAGGATAATAGATCTCAATGAAGTTTGAGACCCACATGATAATGTTGAACCAATGGAGGAACCTGAGCAGAATATACAAGAAAAATAATACTGCTCAAGAAACACAGGTATTCGTAGGTCTAGTAGGATTCGCCATGAGCTCGAGAGATAATATGGATTTCTCTTGACTCAAGATGGTGATGTGATGCTTATGGATGAAGATGAGCCTCTCACCTACCAAGACGCTATGAACACTCCAGATTCTAAGAGATGGCTGGATGCCATTAAATCTGAGATGGAATCCATGTATACTAATCAAGTATGGACTTTGGTTGATCCACCTGAAGGGGTAAAACCTATAGGGTGCAAGTGGGTTTTCAAGAAGAAGACCCACATGGATGCTAATATACAGACCTATAAGGCACGATTGGTGGCAAAAGGTTTCAAAAAAATTCATGGTATTGACTATGATGAGACCTTTTCACCAGTTGTTATGGTCATGTCCATCAGGATTTTGCTTGCTATAGCTGCTTACTATGACTATGAAATCTGGCAAATGGATGTCAAAACCGCTTTCTTAAATGAGAGCCTTGAAGAAGATATGGATGTGTACATGACACACCCTAAGGGTTTTGTTGATCTAAAGGATGCTGGAAATGTATGTAAGTTGCGTCGATCCATTTATGGATTAAAGCAGGCCTCGAGGAGATGGAACATTTGTTTTCATGAAACAGTCAAAAAGAGTTTGACTTTATTCAGAATGAAGATGAAACTTGTGTTTACAAGAAGTTTAGTGGGAGCCATGTGGCATTCCTAGTATTATATGTTGATGATATATTACTAATAGGGAATGACATTCCTTCTCTACAGACTGTGAAGACTTGGTTGAAAAATAATTTCTCAATGAAAGACTTAGGCGATGTGACATATATATTAGGGATCGAGATCTATAGAGATAGATCAAGGTGATTGATCGGCCTAATTTAGAGTACATACATTGACAAAGTTTTGCATCGATTTCAAATGCAAAGAGACTAAAATGGATATGTCCCAATGTCTCATGGGATAGTGATCTCAAAATAAAATTTGTCCTAAATCATTGGATGATAGGGACTGCATGAGTAAAATTCCATATGCGTCAGCAATTGGTTTTATAATGTATGCAATGATATGTACTTGTCCTGATGTCTCGTATGCTTTAACCATGATGAGTAGATACCGATCTAATCCAGGTGAAGGTCACTGGACGACAGTCAAGAATATTCTTAAGTACTTAAAGAGGACTAAAGATTCATTCTTGTTATATGGAGGAGATGTGAAGCTAGTTGTAAGAGGTTTCAGTGATACTGGTTTCTAGACAGATAACGATAATTTAATGTTTCTGTCTGTCTTTGTGTTTTATCTAATTTTATTGAGATGTTGTATGCTGGAATGGTTCACAGCAGAGACAATAGTTGATTCTACAATAGAGCCTGAGTATATTGATGCTTGCGAAGCAGCCAAGGAGGCTGTTTGGGCATGTACTTAGGAGATATCACCTAATTAATGAGATTAATGATCAAGGAGATATACATATATGTAAAGTGCATACTAATAATAATATTGCAGACCCACTGACTAAGGCTTTGTCGCAGCAAAAGCATGAAAGTCACACTAGTTTCATGAGTATTGGATACTTGGGTAATTGGCTCTAGTGCAAGTGGGAGATTGTTAGTAATTGTGCTCTAGAGACAATACTTTTTATATTTTAAGGAAAATATTTATTATTAAGGATTATGTTTTATTGATTATTATTTATTTATTATGTTTTATTTACTGCGTAATAAATTGAAAGCATAATAAATGTCCTTGGAATTTTGATACGTATTATATATCTTTAAGTATGTGACTTAAAAAATGAGATTATATGAATAGTATCTTATTCCTAAAATTCCCTAGTCGAGTATTATTATTTAAGGACAATAATAATGCACAAAGACTAGTATGTTTCTTGACAGATGACCACATCTCATTGGTCATAGGTATGGGGATACTAAAGTCAAGAACATAAGTGCATGTACCAATGCATGGCACTGGAATGACCCGCCGTGAGATTCTACATGTTAAGTAAGTGTCATAAGTAATTCTCACTGTGATAATGGTGTAATGATCCTTAGACCTGAAATCATTATATTTCTATACGAGAATTAATATACTTTGATTACATTAAAAGTTACCTTTGACCGGGTGATGATAAAAGTGGACATTGGGTATATTATGAATCGTATGAGAAATATGAATGATCTAGATGGGATTTAATCCTCCTAATTTTAGGAGTGATATTATTGGCCTCTTGTTTGAGTGAGACTATGAAATGCACGGCCGTGCTCAAATGTTGATTTGATTTTAATAGTCTACTCATCGACCAAGAAAATAAAGATTAAATTATGAAGAGGATGACACGAGACATGCCTTGAGTTTAATCTATAATATCAAGATTAAAGGGATTATATTACATGGAACATTATTCACGAAAGGCTTAATCGAATCACCGATTTATTATTATTACTTGGGTAGCAATGATGTATTACTAGATGCCGCTCATTGTTTACAATTTTAATTAGATATTAAAATTGTTGCCAACGTAATAATAACCTACAGGGTCACACACAAAGAACGCTTGAAGGAGAAATAATTTAAATTAAATAAGTAATTTATTTTATTTATGATATTAATTAAGTATGACTTAATTAATTATATAAATAGAATAAATGAATTACTTAAACTAATTCCAAAATTAATAATTAATTAATTAAGTGAGACTTAATTAAATAATTTAGAATTTTGGATTAGTATTAATTATAATTGGATTATAATTAGAAAACTTATTCCTCTCTCTATATAATCTCTTTATGGGCTGATTTAAGAAGATAGAGATTTTACAAAAACCCTAGCCGCTCTGAGAGAGGAGGAAGATAGAGAGAGAAGAAGTTTTCGGGTGCTAGTACACATCAATCCTTCATGAAAAGTGTTCGTGTGGATACCGTAGAGCGTAGATCGCGAGAGCGGGATACGTGGTGATTAAACAAGTTTTGGACCTCCATTAATCTTCCATTAATGAACTGTTAAAGCTTCTAAAGGTATTTATTCTTTACCTCCGAATTAAATCTTTTGTTTTCGCATGGATCCTGCGGAGGGTTTCGCTATTTTGATTTATTTTTCACGTTTATTCCGCTGCGTTTGTGTCACGAAATCCTTCACTTATCACTTCAAAGAAAGATTAGATGAATTCCTCAGACTCTGAAGAGGAAACAAATTATGCTCTCATGGCAAACAGTGATGCTCCGATCATAAACTCTAATAAGGTACCAGACTCTATCATTAACTTTAATACTGAAAATATCCATGAATTAAAGTCTTTTCTTAGATCCTTGCATGTTAGTTTAAACTACAGTCTCTTGAAAATGAAAGATTAAAATCTGAGATACAAACTCTGATTGCTAGAAATAACCTTCTTGAAACTGAAAATTCTAACATGCTTAGCGTTAAGAAAGACTGTGAAAATGCCATACACATGCAAACTCAATTAAAAATTCAAGTTGAATATTTGAAATCTGAGATAGCTAATGAAAATGAAACTTTCAGAGTTTGGACAAACTCTAATAAGAAAGTCCAACAAATGCTTTCTAATAAAAATTGGACTTCTGCCTTAGGTTATGAATCTGATAAAGAAGCATATACTAAAACTCACACAAAAGGAACATTGAGTGAACCTGTGAAATTTGTTAGATCTAGTAATGAAAAGAAAGATATCTCTAGTGAATGCTCTAATAATAACAAAGGTAAAAAGAATAGTGTGTCAGAAAATAAGAAGGTGAATATAGGATTACTCTCACAGAAGTAACTTAAGGAAAAGTTGAAGGCAGTCACTAATAAATCTAAAAAGGTGAAAAGAAATAGAAATGGGAAAGTAAGAATTACTAAGGAGAACAACTACATGAATATCCCTGATGCTCCTAGAAAAACTTGTTTTACTTGTGGTAATTCAAATCACCTTGCTATTGACTGCAAACAAAATAAAAAGAGGGAACCTGAAAGACCTAGAACAGAAAATAGGCAATAGACTAGATATAGACCACAAAATCCCTATTTTCATTGTGGTAGTTTATGGCTTTCAATTTACACCTGTAAAGAATATCATAGTCTGTATTTTAATTATTATGAACAATTGCCTTAATTGAATGAAACTCCTATCTTTTCTAATCATGTTGTCAAACAAACTTATGTGATAAAAGATGATAAAAGAAAGATAAACTCGGACAGCATAAACTCTAAAAATGCAAACTCTGTTGATGCAAACTCTGTTAACATAAACTCTGATAAAAATACTTCTGCTGCAAGAGTTAACAAGTTTCAAAAGAAATGACCCAAACTTGTTTGGGTTCCTAAATCTACTAATTAATTTGCATTGAATTAATTAAAGGGAAATATGAAAAACATCCTAGTGATTGATAGTGGATGTTCTGCACATATGACTGAAAATAAATCCCTGTTTTCAGAGTTTGAGGAGAAAGCTGGCCCAGCAGTATCTTATGGAGATGGCAACATAGGAAGAACACTGAGATATGGCAATATTGTAATTGGAAATGTCATCATTGAAAATGTAGCTCTGGTTAAAGGACTCAAACATAATCTGTTACGTATGAGTTAAATGACAGACATAGGTTATTGTTAGGTCCAAATGTGTTGTAGAGGGGGGGTGAATACAACTTTTCATATTTATGGAGCAATAAATACTATGTAATAAATGAACACAATGATTCAAGGAATATATGTCTTATATATAACTTGAAAGGGTTGCTACAACATTCATTACAATAGTACAACAGAAGTAAAGAGGGTAGTAAATGATACTAAGCTCTGTGAATATACTCTCTCTTTATTACAAGTGTTTCTCTCGAATATTGCTCTCTTGATAAGTTACACAAGTACTTCTATTTATACTACTTTGTAATCTATGACTTGTAGTCTTCAAAAGATAAGATATGAGTGGCCCAATGTTGTCCACGTGAATCTTATCTTGTCTTGAAAGCTTGGAAATCTGCCACCAGGATGATGCCATGTGTCATGTTGAAACTTTCCTCTATGTAGAATTTCTACATAGGAAATTCTACTTGGCTCTATCTCGAATTCTAAGTAGAATTTCTACATAGGAATTTCTACTTAGGAATTTCTACATAGAAAATTCGAGATAGCCTTCTTACTGAGTACTTAGAAAATATTTTCACCTCCAGAATTTCTACATAGGAAATTCGACTTAAGAATTTCTACATAGGAAATTCGAGATAGCTTCCTGAGTTGAGTACTTAGAAAATATTTCCATCTCCAGAATTTCTACTTGGCTCTAAGTAGAAACTTATCCAGAATTTCTAGATAGGAATTTCTACATAGGTTCCCTTGTAAGTACTTAGAGAAATTCTGGGCTTCAACTTGAAACTTCAATGCAACATCTTGAACTTGTGATTTCTTCATGTCTTCTATTTTCTTCAACAAGCTCTTGAACTTGGATCTCTACTACTGACATGAACTTGCTACCAATGTCCTGACACTTGATGCACTGGTCTGGTTCATAAGTGACTAGTCTTGATAGGTTTCTTGCTTCTGAATAGATTACCATGTTCAATTAGAAATGTGGCTTTCCAACAATTTCTTTCCTTCTTTTTCACTTGAAATCAATTAGTCTTATTGATACTGATAGTTATGATCTTGATTCTTTGAGTTACAAATCACTGGGGCATGAACAACTTTGACTTGAACTTCTTCCAATGATTTCTTCTTTGTTTGATCATATTTAACATGTTGAATTGTATCAATTACTTTGTCTTCATTTGTATTGATTTCTTTGTGACTTCTCGTTCTTGATTGTCTTCGGGTTAAGTATCTTTTCTTTAGTGAGTTACATAAGTTATAGTGTTACAAGTTTAGACACTCTGCCTTTCAATCTCCCCCTATTTGATTGTCTAACAATGACATTCAAATTAAAGAAGGATAACTCAACTAAATAATGAGACGAGAAAAGATAAGTAACATTAATGTCTTGTACATTTTACACTTGAATAAAAACTTGAAAACAATACAAAGAACTTTAGAAAATAAACATAAGCTTAGAAAGAAAATTCGAACCTCGAATTAAAGACCATTGAGATGATCTCTATCACCTGGATTATTTCATACCTTTCAGTCCAACTCATATCACCTTATTGGATCCACTCTGATTCACGGTTACAGTATGGTGAATTAGCCTATCTCGCATACCGTGGTCAGATGAATTTCCCTCAAGTGAGTTAGAGCAACCAAAAGATATGAAGTTTTTCCAACTTCAAGTTCACATCCCTTTGAACTTTAACTCTAATTCCGTTTCCCCTTCCTAACTTCCTTATCAGCACTGCGCTTATCTTTTCCTTGTTTTCTGCGCCTTTCTTTCCTTTGCTGTTCTCTTTTGTATACTGGATCGTGTAGTTGTGCCCATCTCGCATTCAGCAAACTTACTGCTTCCATTTCCAGAGGATTCTTGGGTTCTGGATATGGATGTCTGAAAAGCCTTCTTAGTTTATCAACTTCCTGGGTAGTTCTGATCTTTGGAATGTCCTCAAAGTTTTTCATGATGAGCTGAGGCTTCCAATGAGCTTTATCAGCTTTGAACTGACAGTAGATCATTTTAGGGTAGCCCTTGACACGGTTGGTATTGAACCTACTAGCCGCATCTGACTCCATTCTCCTTTTCTCTTTTACTACTTCAGATAAGTACTTTAATAGTCTCTGCTTTTCATCTGCAAACCTATCCTCTACATCTCCCAATTTGAATTCATCTCTGACTTTGTCTAGAAATGCAGCATCTTGAGTCTGTAGCAGCCATTTCCTACTCATATGCAAGAAGGTTTGATTCTGGTCTGCATCAATGAACACCAAGGCATCAGCTGTATCATCTGTGTAAGAATGAATCCAGTATACACTTTCTCTTCCTGGAACACCAACTGCCTCCCTTATCTCTCCTTGTTCCAGGGGTCCTGAAGGAAGAGTCAAAGCTTCATCTACGCTTTTCACAACTTGTAGAATATCCCATTTTCTTTGCATTAGCTCTGGCTCAATCTTCACGTTATCCAGAGGATTTGGAGCAACGACATCGCACTTCCATATTTCACTGCTCTTCTGGAAGATTATCTTCTCAATGAACTCCACTGATTTTTCTTTAATATCCGAGGTGAATCCCTTACCCATCATTTGTCTGCAAACAGCTTTAAGGGATTCCACCGATAGAGCCATCAAGTCATTTTCTTCCAAGCTAACCCTCTTCATCTTTCCATCAACAACCATTCTGACAACGTCTGGATTGGCTGAGAATTCTGGTCCCTTGTCCTCTGCTAACTGCATTAACTGATCTCTATACAGAATGCTTAGCTCCTCAGCTTGAGAATATTGAATTTTAGTTGCTAGCAAGAACAACTCTGACGCAGATCTTCTCGACATAAACTGATCATCGACATACATAAAAGACATCGGGGCTCCATCAATTAAAGACAAGATGACTTGCCATTCATTATCCACCGATTTGTATCCAACACGGACTTTAGAAATCATTCTCTTCAAAGCATTTATATAGTCCATCGTCATCGGATTCTTCATGTTCAAGTTGAAGAACAAGTCATCTGCCTCCTTATTATGAACTCCATGTGCACACGACCCCATCAGTATCTTTCGTGCATCGTCCCATTTCTGTCCAATCCTCCTTTTGTCCAGATCAACTTGAGGATCAGCTAGTCTGGCAAGCTCATGATCATACTGCTTTTCCTTGAGCTCCACTTGCTTCTCAAGAAAAACAGCCTTATCCTGCATCATCTTCATTTTGAAAAATTGAGCTTGTTCCAGAGCTAACTGCTGAGCTTTCAGGGTCTCCTCATCAACAGGAATCTCTTCAGCAGACGCCCCAGCACCTCCACCTTGTTCCTCCAAAGATCTCTTAATTGCATGTGCTAGAGGTACGTCTTCCATATCAGAATCTGAATCAACTTGCACGTGTTCCTGTCGATCACCAAGGTCAGTGAATGGCTCTTCTTGTTCAACCATCACTGCTTTACCCTTTCGCTTCCTCTGAGCCTCATCATCAGTCACCATTGGATCAATCTCTTCTTCAGCACGGGGTGACTGTTGTGTCGTCTCATTACCTCCTTTCTCCCCCTTAGGTGAGTTATCCTGAACATCACCTGGTACACCAGAGCCACTAGCATGTGAACCAAAACCAGAAGGTCCACCAGCACCACCTGCACCACCTGTACCATCATCATCAGCCGGGGGAGGTTGTGTGAATTGTTCTTCAAAGCACTCCGGGGGAACCAAATGCCGAACTGCATACATCATTCGACTGACCTCCGTTGCCAGTGTATGCAGAACGCTTTCAACACTCCCCATTCTGTCATACAGAGTGCTGCCCAAGAGACCACCAGCATGGCCCAGGTCATTGACTTTGTTTGTCATATCTTTTAAAGCTTCGGCTTGACCTGCCATTCGTGCTGCGTAGTCATCAAGAGCTCTCTTGTGATCGCCGACATTAACCCCTAACTGCCCCATAGATTGCCCAAACTGCTCCATCTGATTTTCTACAGTTGACATACGTGTTGCAAGAGTTTCAAGAACCAGGGACGGTGTTTGGCTTAGGTTTTCTCGCTCTAAGAATCGTTCTGTTTGTGTTTGACGCTCAGTTTCGGGCCTTAAAAATGAAGGTCCCTCACTCCCTAAACGCTCACACTCACTCCCTGTCTCACGCTCGTGTATGTCTTCAATAAGAGCACTCAGATTCAAAGCAGTACCTGCAGAAACTGGATAAGAAAAATGAGGAACAGTTATGGGATCAATGTTTCCTGTTTTGCCCTGAGGTGGAATCTCAGGCTGAGAGGCTGCAGAGTGTTCAAGTACAACAGTAGAACCGATCCTCTCTGCAGCATCAGGACGTACCGGTGAAGGTACTTTCGAAGCTCGTAAAACTTCCGGCCTAACTGAAGGAACAGGCTCTTCAGAAGACACTGAATCCTCAACAACCATCCTAGGTGTTGACTGTGCAAGGGGAGAACCACTCTCGTGAGGTGGAGTGGTTGTGATAGACACGCTAGGGATGGACTGGGCTTTGGAAGTAGCAGCTTGTGAAAATTTGGCTCGCTTCCTTAAAACTGGCTGCACTTCAGGGTCACTCTCATCAGGACTCTCACCTAATTCTAAAGGTGCCGGCCTTTTAACTCCCGTTAACAGGGGTGATAGTGAAGAAGTTAGAGAAGCAGACGCAGAAATATGGCTATCACCCTGGGATAGATCCTGCGGGTTAGCAGAATCTTGGGCCACGGAATCAGAATCAGAGGAGGAAGGAGTGTTAGGTTCGAAGAATGTACCTCCTTCATTACCTTGGCCAACAGAGGAATCAGAATCAGCATGTGGTGTCCTAGGAGACGGTTGTTGTTCCTTTTGCCTGGCTGTGAAGTGACTGAGAGATTGGCCCTCATCTTGTTCGTCATCAATATGCTCATCAGGAATCCCTTGAAATGCTTCATTGTGGGCAGATGGATTCTGAGCATGTGATGAGATTTGTGAAGTCCCCGCGAGAGTAGTTACACCTACATCATAAGAGAGCCACACTTGAATGTTCTCAGGAATAGACATAGGTTTACCCTGATGTTTATCCTGGTTAGCAATAGTTGTTAGTGACTTAGTGCCCATGCCTAGAGGTGCAGAGGTGGGACTTCGAACAAATGCCTGCCTAATTGATAAAGCATTAGAAGGCACGAGATGATTGATTAGCATTTGCAAGAAACGAGGATACCAGCAGACAATATCATTGTGTGAAATGTCTCTGGTTTCAGGTGATCCCATTGTAGCCACTAATTCTGAAAGAACAAGCCTGCCATAATTAATGTTTAATTCCTGGGCTAGGGAAACACCAAAAATTTGCATGGGAATGGAAATTTGATGAAAATCTCTTTCTCGTGCCCGAAAACATCTAGTAATGGCCTCGAAAAAGTAATTCCATTCCACATGAAAAAATTGTTTTTGAATATTTGAAGTGGATAGTCGTCCAGGGGGAGGATAACATCCAATTGCTTCAAAAAAATTCTGGCGCTCAGCCGCTGTAGGTTCAGGGTCATAAGAATCCTTGACTGGAAAACCAAGAACTGTATTAAAAATAGCCTCTGTAACCTCAAAATTTTGACCCTCCAAGGTAAAAGTAAAGCCGTAGGGGGTCGATTTACTCCCAAAAGGTACTGCACTAGTCCATAACTGCTGCAAAGCATCATGGACCAGTGTAGGTTTTGCCGTAAATGCAGTACTAGCTTTGGAGTACAAATTAAGAAATCGTACCCAAAACTTGAAACGCGGGAGTTGATCACCAATTTCAGTCGGAATATTATAAAAATTATGTTTTGCAAGAGAAAATTGGTGAGTCATTTGTTTTTTTTTTTTGTTTAGAAAAAAAAATTTGTTTTTAATCCCTTTTAATTTAGAA
Source organism: Oenanthe sinensis (assembly GCA_028671895.1). Classification (NCBI taxonomy): domain Eukaryota; kingdom Viridiplantae; phylum Streptophyta; class Magnoliopsida; order Apiales; family Apiaceae; genus Oenanthe; species Oenanthe sinensis. The sequence continues at coordinate 4,159,667 of CM053796.1, read as the reverse complement.
AACAACTGTGATGTTGTAGTGAAAATTAAACTACGGAATTAAACAAACTACTGTGAAAACAAAATCTGCAGTAATAATATTTATATGAGAAGTGTGTGTAAATCGTGTGTATGTATGTATCTGTGAAGATGAACAGTCACGATGTTAAACACAAAACTACGCACAATATAAACGGTTAAACGTGATGCAGATAGTAAAATCAAGAAACAAAATGGACAGTAGTTCGTTATATGTAAGAGATTCAACCACAACTATGAACAGTCGTGGGTGGGAGGGAGGGCTGCTGTAAAAAATTAGGTTTTAAAACAATTGGGTAAAAGTGAAAGTAAAATCGGGTTAATTTTGTATATATAGGCAATAGAGTGAAATAACAAAAATATCCCTGTGTAAATGAAAAAAAAACTTAAGTACGCACAGGGTAATCTAAGTCGAACTCTATGTCGAACTTCTAAGTCGAACTTCTATGTCGAACTTCTATGTCGAACTCTATCTCGAACATCAAGTCGAAATTCGAGATAAGTTTCGACATAGAGGCTAACTCGAATTAAATTCACTTAAACAATTTTAAACAGCATTAAACCTCAGAGGGAAAACCCATCTCGAACTTCAAGTCGAAATTCGAGATAAGTTTCGAGATAGACTCCAAGTCGAACTTCAAGTCGAATTTCGAGATGAATTTCGAGATAGACTCTAAGTCGAACTTCAAGTCGAATTTCGAGATGAATTTCGAGATAGACTCCAAGTCGAACTTCAAGTCGAATTTCGAGATGAATTTCGAGATAGACTCCAAGTCGAACTTCAAGTCGAATTTCGAGATGAATTTCGAGATAGACTCCAAGTCGAACTTCAAGTCGAATTTCGAGATGAATTTCGATATAGACTCCAAGTCGCACTCCAAGTCGAATTTCGAGATGAATTTCGAGATAGACTCTAAGTCGAACTTCAAGTCGAATTTCGAGTTGAATTTCGAGATATACTCCAAGTCGAACTTCAAGTCGAATTTCGAGATGAATTTCGATAACTCGAATATTTTCCCAGACTTGGAATATTTAAATCTCTCACATCTGGAACTCTATCTCGAACTGTAAGTCGAATTTCGAGATAAGGTTCGAGATAGACACAAAAAAATTTACTAGACTTAGAATTTTCAAAACTTCACTCCTGGAAGCTCAAAGTCGAAATTCAAGCCGAATTTCGAGATGAGTTTCGAGATAGACCCTATCTCGAAATTTTGAAGGTACTTAGTAAAATTTGGTAATTTTCCAAGAAAAACAATAATTAAATTTTTGCCAAATTAAAATAAATACCAATTCAAGGATTTTTAATAAAAACCATTAAAAGAAACATTCCTTGACAATTCTAAGGCTTCAAATTATATATAAATTACATGAAAAACATAGAAAAATTCATTTAAAAATCATGACAAATTTAGAGATCCATGAATTTAACTCCCCCTATGTTCATGCAATTAATGAGCATAAATTCAAAGTTTTGATCAATAATTTCAACTAATGCACAGTGAATTTATGAAAAATAACACAACATACACCATATAATAATCATTAATTAAACATCTTAAAGTCTAAGTTCAAAATGATTAAATAGCATGAAGAAGTGATATTTTGTGCAATTTTAAAGATTATTTACATATGTTTTCCACTAGGCATGTAATAAGAAAAACAAACATATGTAAATGATCAAAACTTGGATGTTACAGATAGGAGGATTTACTAACTTGTGTTAAGCATTCCCAATTCACCAACCAACCTATTGAATGTTACTTCATCAAGAGGCTTGGTGAATATATCTGCAATTTGTTGCATTGTGGGTACAAAATGTAACTCCACAGTCCCCTCCTCGACATGTTCTCTGATGAAATGATATCTGATGTCTATGTGCTTGGTTCTTGAGTGATCTACAGGATTGTTGGTCATGGCAATGGCACTAGTATTGTCACACATGATTGGAATCTTTGTATGTTTCATGCCATAATCTTTCAATTGGTTCCTCATCCACAGTATTTGAGCTACACAGCTTCCAGCAGCAATGTACTCAGCTTCAGCAGTAGAAGTAGATACTGTATGTTGCTTTTTACTTTGCCAGGACACCAATCTTCTGCCTAGGAATTGACAAGCACCAGATGTGCTTTTCCTATCGATCCTGCAACCTGCATAGTCTGAATCCGAATAGCCTATTAGATTAAAACCTGTATCTCTTGGGTACCAAATCCCTAGATTTGGTGTTCCCTTGAGATACTTAAAGATTCGTTTGACGGCTATGAGATGTGACTCTCTAGGATCCACTTGGAACCTTGCACACAAACAAGTTGCGAACATGATATCGGGTCTACTTGCAGTTAAATAGAGAAGTGAGCCAATCATACCTCGATAGCTTGTGATGTCAACTGGTTTACCTGATTTGTCTTCATCAAGCTTCGTGGCTGTTGGCATGGGAGTTTTAGCTGCTGATGCATCTTCAAGATTGTACTTCTTGAGTAAATCTTTGATGTACTTAGATTGACAGATAAAGATTCCTTCTTTTCTTTGACTGATCTGTAATCCAAGGAAGAAAGACAGCTCCCCCATCATGCTCATCTCATATTTATCCTGCATTAACTTGGCAAATTTCTCGCACAAGCGCTCATTAGATGACCCAAAAATAATATCATCCACATACACTTGAACAAGTATCAAATCACCCTTTACATTTTTGTAGAACAATGTTTTATCAATTACTCCCCTAATAAAACCATTTTCAATTAAGAATAAGGATAGGGTTTCATACCATCGTCTTGGGGATTGCTTGAGGCCATAGACAGCTTTGAAGAGAAGAAACACAAAATCTTCAAGTTCTGGATCAATGAAGCCAGGTGGCTGTTCCAGATACACTTCTTCTTCTAGCTCTCCATTCAGGAAGGCACTTTTCACATCCATCTGAAAAACCTTGAAATTCTTGTGTGCTGAAAAGGCCAAGAATATCCTGACTGCCTCAAGTCTTGCAACTGGAGCGTAGGTTTCATCATAATCAATTCCCTCTCGTTGAGAGTAACCTTTTGCTACCAAACGAGCCTTGTTTCGTGTTACAAGTCCGTTTTCGTCCAGTTTATTTCTGTATACCCACTTAGTTCCAATTACTGATCTGTTCTTTGGTCGGGGTACCAGCTTCCAAACTTTCTGTCTTTCAAACTGATTGAGCTCCTCTTGCATTGCAATCACCCAATCAGCATCACCAAGAGCTTCTTCTATTTCTTTAGGTTCTAGTTTGGACAAGAACCCAGAGTACAAGCAGATATTTGCCATGTCAGCTCTTGTAGATCTTCTAGTAGTCACACCAGCATTTGGATCACCAATAATTAATTCAAACGGATGGTCTCTACTCCATACCCGTTCTCTTGGTAATTGTCTTGATGATTCAGCTTGACTTTCTGAATTGTTGTGCTGACTACTTGTGTTGTTTCTACTAACTCCCCCTGAGTTAGTACCAGCTCCTACAGAACTAGTGTCATTTCTCCTCGAGTCTTGATCACCTGTTCTTGAGCTGCTATTTACTCCCCCTGAGTTGTTGCCAGAACGTGCGGAAGAAGTTTCTTCTGATCTCGTAGAATTCGATTGTCCACTAGACTCAGGTATAGCTTCACGATCACTTGGTATATTTGAAGTAACAACCAACTCAGGTTCATCCTCAATTTCATCCAAGTCCAGATTATGAAATTTTAGGGACTCAGGTTCACTATTATCTTTAGAAATTGATGGGAGTTTGGTATCGTCAAATCTGACATTGTAGCTTTCAATAACTTTCCGTTCATTCACTAAGAATACCCGATAAGCTGCCACCGTATTTGTAGAATAACCAATAAATATTCCTTCACGTGCCTTTGCTTCAAACTTGCCTAGATTTTCATCATCTATAAGTACATAGCATTTAGCTCCAAAGACATGAAAGTACTTGATTGTTGGTCTTCTGTTATTCATTAGTTCACATGGTGTCTTTTCTTTATCTTTTATGATCAATGTTCTATTCTGAGTGTAACACACTGTACTCACTGCCTCGGCCCAAAAGTATAGAGGAAGTTTCGATTCATACAACAAAGTTCTTGCTGCTTCAACCAATGTTCTGTTCTTCCTTTCAACTACTCCATTCTGTTGTGGAGTTCTCGGGGCTGAGTACTGATGACGTATTCCTTTAGAAACACAGAAGTCATTCAATATTGCATTTTTAAATTCTGTGCCGTTGTCTGATCTTATCGTCTTCACAGTGAGTGTTGATACATTCTCAATCTCAGTGATGTGATCAATGATTTGAAAAGGCACTTCGTCTTTTGTCATTACGAACAATACCCATGTATACTTGGAGAAGTCATCCACGATTACCAAAGCATATCTTTTCCTAGACAATGATAGGACATTCACTGGGCCAAATAAATCCATATGAAGGAGTTGCAGAGGCTCAGTGACACTAGAAATTTCTTTACTCTTATGCAATGCTCGCTTTGACTTTCCCATTTCACAGGCTTCACAGAGTCCTTTAGGAGCAAACTCCATTTGAGGTAGATCTTTTACCAGTTCTCGCCTTGCGAGAGCATTCAACGTTTTGAAGTTCAAGTGAGACAGCTTCTTATGCCTTAGCCAGCTTTCATCATCTGACGCTTTGCTATAGAAACAGGTCACTTCATTCTGGTTTGCCGAATCCATATCAGCAACAAAAAGATCTGCCTTTCGAACTCCTCTCAAAGCCAACGAACCTTCCTTAATGTGAGTGATTGATACACCTTTCTTGTTGAAGACAATTTCATATCCTTTGTCACAAAATTGACTAATACTCAACAAATTGTGTTTTAGTCCCTCAACATAGGAAACATCTTCAATGATGACATTACCAGATTTCAGTTTGCCATATCCCTTTGTCATACCAATGCTGTCATCTCCAAAGGTAACATAAGGGCCAGCCTTCATAACCAACTTTGTAAGCAGGGACTTGTTTCCTGTCATATGCCTCGATGCTCCACTGTCTAGCACCCATATAACTTTATTCCTTTTTCGCTTAATGCCCTGCAATGACAGATTGATTAGGCGTTCTTCGGAACCCATGTTTGATTGGGCCCGGCTTTTCTATAAGATCGAGAATTATCAGTTTTAACAACAGTAGATGCACCTATTTTAACATTACTCGAGCTTTCGACTTTGTCTTTTCCTCTTTCAGACTTGACAATTTTGTTAGTCTTAGGAGAAGGTTTGTCACTCCTAACTTTAGGAGGACTGGCAGTCTTAGCTCTAACATGCTTCTTTTTGACATTAGAACTAGCATTAGAATTTTGACATGATTGGCTAGTTGCATTCATCAAGTTTACAAATGTTTGCATGACGTTAAAAGTGCATGGCATACAATTAGGTTGACCACATTGTGCATGGTTCATATGCATGTTATTCATTGTGTGTGGTACAGGCATGGCATGAGTAACAGGAATATTCATGTTAGATTTGCATGCGTAAGAAAGATGTTCAGTAGATTTACAATGATAGCACTCTTTCTTAACACGTTCAGCCTTAACCTCTTTTATGCCTTTTTACTTTTTCTGTTGTTTAACAGCCTTAGCTCCTAATCCTTGTCTAGATTCTTCTCTAGTGGATTTGATTTTAACTGATTTAATAGGAGTTACAGGTTGTTCTTCCTTTCGATCTTCCATCTCTATCTCATATCTAACTAATAATTCAGTCTCTTCTTCTACTTGAGGAACGAAGTGTTTAAAGATGGGTTTGACAGCTGATTTAAGAAAAGTAGGTATTTCAGTCTTGGTCTTACTGGAACTAATGTCTACAGGTCTTTTCCCTTCTTTCTTAGATAAGTTAGAATAATCAAGACCTACACCAACTCCAGTTATCTTCTTAAATGTATCACTGTCAACATTCACCTTACTAGCAGCTAGTTTATAAGCTTCGCATTTGGTTTCTAACTCAGCTAGTTTATTCCTAAGACATGCTTCTATTTCATCTTTAAGGCTAAGCTTGTGTTCCAAAGATTTAATAGAGTCTCTTAGGGAAGTATCTACAGTGCAAACAGCCTCTAACTCTTCCACTTTTGCCTCAAGCATTCTGCATTTGGCAACAAGTGTTTTCTGTTCCTTTTGAGAAGTGTTTAGGCTTTTGCACAACATATAGATCTCTTCGCTAAGAGCCCCGTTCTGCACCCTATAATCATCAATAGACATTTCTTCCTTAAGGGTTAGAACTGGTACCTCTGGTTCTTCTGATGTCTCAGCCATGAGGGCAAAGTTTGCATGAATAACTTCTTCCTCATCTGAATCATCCCAAGCTCTTCCTTCTGTAACAACTAAAGCTCTCTTTCCATGTCTTTCCTTTACCAGGGCTTCATACTTGCTTTTGAGGGCTTCATAAGTTTCTTTTGGATAAGTCTGTTTTGGCTTCTTGCAGTCGGTAGCAAAGTGTCCAGCTTCACCACAGTTATAGCATTTGAACTTCATTTTGAAATCCAAAGGAGATTTGTAGCTAGAACTCTTGCCTTTCCCTTTGTAACCTGAAAAACTACTACCACCCTTAGTAACCCGATAGGAGGATGAAGATTTTCTCTGCGGTCGGTTACTCTTCCTGAATCTTATATTGCTGAACTTCCTTGCCATGTATGCCACGACACTATCATCCATGTTGTCCAACTCTTCTTGGGTGAAGTAGTCATCATCACTAATGGAGGTGCACTCATCATCATTCTCAACTTGATGTGGTGTCGGTGATGATCTAGGTTTTTCTACAACCACTGCCTTTTTAGCCTCTTCCTCATTAGCAACTAATCCTGATGCCACTTCTTTTCCTCTTGAATCATTGTCCCATGCTTGATCTTGAAGGGTCTCCAGCTCATAGGTCTTTAGTATTCCATAATACTCTTCCAGAGAAGTTGTATGCAAATCTCTGGTTTCTCTTACTGCGTAGACTCTATGTTCAATGCTCTTTGGCTGGTTCCTTAGATATCTCGTATTGACTTCAACAATGGGGAGAGTTATACCTCTCAGATTCAAATCCAAAACCAACTGACTGAATCTCAGATAGACATCTGTAATACTTTCTCCTTTTCTTATCCTGAAAGTGTCATACTCCATCTTGAGTATGAGTGTCTTATTGCTTCTAACCTCAGCTGTACCTTCCATGACGACCTCTATCTTATCCCAGATCTTCTTGGCTGTAGTTAGTCCTTTAACTACATTAAACATTTCGTGATCGAGGGATTCCACCAATGTTTGTCGAACGGATGTATCAAAAGCTATCTGCTCCTTATCAGCATCTGAAAAGTCCGCTGCCTTTTTAGGCTCAGACCGCTGTGGTACAACCACATCTCCTTCCATATGCTCAGGAACAACCACCATTGGAACAAATTTACCTTTGTCAAGGACTTCCAAGTATTCAGGGTTAACTGACTCAAGGTATAATTTCACTCTCAACACCCATTCTTCATAGTGATCTCGGTCGAACATTGGAATTTTGAATTGATTTTTAGGTGCCATCTTAATATAGATTTAAAGTAGAGATAATAAACTTTTCTTATTACTTGAGTAGTAATTAAAAGAAAATTGAATTATCTCAAAATAAATCAAAGTTCAAAAACTGGTCACAAAAAAAAATTCTAAGTACACAAGACTAGGCTAAGTCGAAATTTCTATGTGGAACTTTTTGCCAAGTCGAAATTTCACCAAGTAGAAATTTGCTCAAGTCGAAATTTCTAAGTAGAAATTGTCAAGTAGATATTCTATGTAGAACTTTTGCCTTGGAGAAAATTTGCTGCAGGTCACTTTCACACTTTTTGACTTTTATGACTAATCTCACCTAACTTCACCTAACACCCACGTGAAAGGTACAGAGTCTTCTGACAGTTACCTTTTTCTGTGAGTATATTGTCCAATCAAAAGCCAATAACACCTTTTACACTTTTTGTCTTTTTGAAAAGGAGATCTAAAGTTGCTGGTTTTGTCTTCTTTACCAAGAACAGTGATGAACATGTGAAGAACACCACAAACCAAAGTACCCAGATTAATTCACAAAAATTATCTAAAATCCACCCAAGCTAAATAATAACACCTGGAGTATTTAAATAATTTTTGGGATGAGTTTTCACCGAAATAAAATTAAAGCACACTTTTCAAGAAAAACTCGAAAATCAGATCTGTTAATGAAAACTCACTAATCTTCTACCAAACACAAGGATCTATGTTTTGTTTGTCAAACAGATAGCTCTGATACCAATTGTTAGGTCCAAATGTGTTGTAGAGGGGGGGTGAATACAACTTTTCATATTTATGGAGCAATAAATACTATGTAATAAATGAACACAATGATTCAAGGAATATATGTCTTATATATAACTTGAAAGGGTTGCTACAACATTCATTACAATAGTACAACAGAAGTAAAGAGGGTAGTAAATGATACTAAGCTCTGTGAATATACTCTCTCTTTATTACAAGTGTTTCTCTCGAATATTGCTCTCTTGATAAGTTACACAAGTACTTCTATTTATACTACTTTGTAATCTATGACTTGTAGTCTTCAAAAGATAAGATATGAGTGGCCCAATGTTGTCCACGTGAATCTTATCTTGTCTTGAAAGCTTGGAAATCTGCCACCAGGATGATGCCATGTGTCATGTTGAAACTTTCCTCTATGTAGAATTTCTACATAGGAAATTCTACTTGGCTCTATCTCGAATTCTAAGTAGAATTTCTACATAGGAATTTCTACTTAGGAATTTCTACATAGAAAATTCGAGATAGCCTTCTTACTGAGTACTTAGAAAATATTTTCACCTCCAGAATTTCTACATAGGAAATTCGACTTAAGAATTTCTACATAGGAAATTCGAGATAGCTTCCTGAGTTGAGTACTTAGAAAATATTTCCATCTCCAGAATTTCTACTTGGCTCTAAGTAGAAACTTATCCAGAATTTCTAGATAGGAATTTCTACATAGGTTCCCTTATAAGTACTTAGAGAAATTCTGGGCTTCAACTTGAAACTTCAATGCAACATCTTGAACTTGTGATTTCTTCATGTCTTCTATTTTCTTCAACAAGCTCTTGAACTTGGATCTCTACTACTGACATGAACTTGCTACCAATGTCCTGACACTTGATGCACTGGTCTGGTTCATAAGTGACTAGTCTTGATAGGTTTCTTGCTTCTGAATAGATTACCATGTTCAATTAGAAATGTGGCTTTCCAACAATTTCTTTCCTTCTTTTTCACTTGAAATCAATTAGTCTTATTGATACTGATAGTTATGATCTTGATTCTTTGAGTTACAAATCACTGGGGCATGAACAACTTTGACTTGAACTTCTTCCAATGATTTCTTCTTTGTTTGATCATATTTAACATGTTGAATTGTATCAATTACTTTGTCTTCATTTGTATTGATTTCTTTGTGACTTCTCGTTCTTGATTGTCTTCGGGTTAAGTATCTTTTCTTTAGTGAGTTACATAAGTTATAGTGTTACAAGTTTAGACACTCTGCCTTTCAGTTATTCTGTGGAATTTCATGGAACTCATTGTGAAGTGAAAAGCAAAAAAGATAGTAAAGTGGTTTTTATTGGTCACAGACATAACAACTTATTTAAAGCTAGCTTGGATGTAAACTCTAATGGTCCCTTAACTTGTTTACTTGGAAAGGCATCATCTTTGGAAAGATGGAATTGGCACAAAAAGTTGTGTTATTTAAACTTTGGAAACATTAATGAATTGGTGAAAAAGGATCTAGTAAGAGGTCTTCCAAAAGTTCAATTTCATCCTGATGGACTCTGTGATTCATGTCAAAAGGCCAAACAAAAGAAGACATCTTTCAAGAGCAAATCTGAAAATTCTATTGATCAACCTTTTCATCTATTGCATCTTGACTTATTTGGTCCTGTCAACATAATGTCCATTAGAAAGAAGAAATATACTCTGGTGATTGTAGATGATTTTACAAGATTTACATGGGTGTACTTTTTACATAAAAAGGATGAAACTCCTGAGATAATTTTTGATCATATTGCTTTGATTGAAAATGGATCACCATACAAGGTAAAGAATCTAAGGAGTGATAATGGAACAGAGTTTAAGAATTCTACAATTCAGGAGTTCTGCTCAACAAAAGGAATTATTCAATAATTTTTAGCACCTGGTACACCTCAACAGAATGGTGTAGTTGAAAGGAAGAACATGTCTCTTATTAAAGTTGCTAGAACAATGTTAGAAGAAGCAAAGTTACCTACTTATTTTTGGGTAGAAGCTGTGAATACAACATGCATCACTCAAAACTACACATTGATAAATAAACATGGAATGACTCCATATGAGATGATGAAAGGAAGGAAGCCAAATGTGAAATACTTTCACATATTTGGAAGCAAGTGTTTTATTCTTAAAACACATCCTGAACAGTTGAAGAAATTTGAACTCAAAGCAAATGAAGAAATTTTTGTTGGATATGCAACAACTTCTAAAACTTCTTCAAAGGCATTCAAAGTATTTAATCTAAGGACCAGGGCAGTCATGGAATATATAAATGTCTCTTTTGATGAAGGAAAAGTAACAGGGTTACATGATGAAGATGCTCAGGAATATCTGAGTTTTGAAAATGAATTGCAAAACTCAAACTCTGATGAGCTAAACTCTGATGAGATAAACACTATTGAGCCAAACTCTTATGGGTTAAACTCTGATTCCTTAAACTCGGATTCAGAAATTATTGAAATAGAAATTGAAAATTCTGCACATGTTGAGGGGGAGCAACATCAACCATTCATTTCTATTGGAGAACAAACCTCAATTATTGATATATCAGAGTCTGCTCAAACTCTGACAAACACAAAATCTAAAACCCTAAACTCTGATCAATCAAACTCTGAGACCACAAACACTGATCACTGAAACTCTGATCATTCAAACTCTGAGTACATAAACTCTGAGTCATCAAACACTGATGGAAGCACAACTTTAGGGGGAAGATCAGCATTTACAGAGGAATCATACTATGAAGGCACAAATAATGGGGGAGCATTTAGTTCAAGAAATTTTCCACATCCAAGAAAAAGGACCAAAGAGCACACACCTGATTTAATTATTGGTGATCTAGAAAGTGGAGTACAGACAAGAAAAGTTACTCAAAATGAATGTCTACTTCATAGTTTTCTTTCTCAAACAGAACCAAAGAAGGTTGAAGATGCTTTGAAGGATGCAAATTGGGTTACTGCAATACAGGAAGAATTAAATGAGTTTGAAAGAAATGAAGTTTGGACCCTTGTTCCAAGGCCAAAGAATAGATCAATTGTTGGCACAAAATGGGTATTTAGAAACAAGACAGACTCTGATGGAATTGTAACAAGGAATAAAGCAAGACTAGTCAAATGTTACTCTCAACAGGAAGGTATTGATTATGATGAAACCTTTGCACCTGTAGCTAGACTAGAAGTAATCATAATCTTTCTTGTTTATGCTGCTAACAAGAAATTCAAGGTCTACCAGATGGATGTTAAAAGTGCATTTTTAAATGGAGAACTTGAAGAAGAGGTATATTTTGAACAACCTCCTGGCTTTGTGAATTCCAAATATCCAAATAATGTCTATAGATTAGATAAAGCTTTATATAGACTCAAGCAAGCACCAAGGGCCTGATATGAAACTTTAGCTCTATTTCTACTTGAAAGTAGTTTCACAAGAGGTACTATTGATAAAACTTTATTTTATAGAACTCAAGGTAAGGATTTATTATTGGTTCAAATATATGTTGATAATATTATATTTGGTTCCACTAATGAAAAACTCTGTGAAAGATTTTCAAAGCTAATGAAGTCCAGGTATCAAATGAGCATGATGGGAGAATTGAGTTATTTTCTAGGGTTGCAAGTGAAATAGACTGATGAAGGCATTTTCATAAATCAGTCTAAATACACAAAGAATCTTCTCACAAAATTTCAAATGCAAGACTCTGCATCTGCAATAACACCAATGGCTACTGCAACCAAACCTGATCAAGATACTGGTGAGCCTGTAGAAATAACAACACACAAAGGTATGTTTGGCTCACTCCGTTATTTGACTGCAAGTAGACCAGATATCATGTTTGCCACCTGTCTATGTGCTAGATTTCAGGCAAATTCAAGGGAACCACATTTCATTGCTGTTAAAAAGATTTTTAGATATCTCAAGGGCACCATCAATCTTGGCTTATGGTATCCTAGATAATCTGACTTTAAACTTATAGGTTATTCAGATGCTGACTTTGCAGGATGTAAAATTGACAGAAAAATGTCAAGTGGCAGTTGTCAATTTCTAGGTGGAAGAATTGTCTCATGCTAAAGCAAGAAACATAAATATATCTCAATATCAACAACAGAAGCTGAATATATAACTGCAGGAAGCTGTTGTGCATAAATTTTATGGATGAAAAATCAACTGTTAGACTATGGTTTGAAGTTTTCAAAAATACCTATTTATTGTGATAACCAAAGTGCTATTACAATGACAGGTAATCCAGTTCAACATTCTCTGACAAAATACATCAGTATCAAATATCACTTCATAAGGGAACATGTGGAGGAAGGAACAATTGAATTGCATTTTCTTCCTACAGATCAATAGTTAACAAATATATTCACCAAGCCTCTATGTGAATCAACTTTTACAAGATTGGTTTCTGAATTAGGAATGGTGATAAGTGACTCAACTCCAAATAGCAAGTAGAAGACAATCAGAGTTTATGATAAACTTTGTCAGAGACTGTGGTAAACTCTGATAGAGAATGATATAAACTCTGGTCCATGGAATAGTTAAACTGTGATGATTTTCTGCTAACGGTGTTTATGGTAAACTCTGTCAGAAATTGGTAAACTCTGACAGTAAATATTAAACTCTGATTAATATAAACACTGATCTTTAAACCCTGAGATATTATTTATGACTTCATATTTCATTTTGTGACATCATATTTATTATTCTCTTATTGGACTATAAAGGGTTTCGGGCATGAAAACGCAGCGGATATAACGTAAAACAATAAAAAAATGAAACCCTATCGCAGGATCCATGTATAACTCTGGATGATTATGGTGAAAAAGTATGTACCTTAACAAAGTTTTTCGTATGTTGTTTCATGGAGGTCCAGAAAAGATGAATCACAGCAGCCCTTTGTTGCAAAGATCTGCTCTCCAAAGAAGTCCACACGAATGACCGATCATCCTACGATCACTGGAGTCGGTACTAGCCGAATTGCTTGCCTCTCTCTCTCTCTCTCTCTCTCTAGCCTCTCTTGATGTTGAGCAGCTAGGGTTTTTCTATAAAACGAAATCTGATTATTAACCCTAATACTATACATCATTATGTATATATAGGGGAGAGAGAGATTTTAGACCTAACCATAATTCACGTGGTTTTCAAAACCCATTATGATTTTGGGTTATTATTATTATTAAATCAGAATTCTAATATAATTAATCAAGTCCCACTTAATTAATTCAATGATTAAATTTGAATTAATAATAATTCTTATTAAATCCGAATTCTAATATAATTAATCAAGTCCCACTTAATTAATTCAATAATTAAATTTGAATTAATAATAATAATATATCTAAATTCGTAATTTAAATAAACCTCCGTTTTGACGTTCTTTGTATGTGACCCTTTAGGTTATTATTACATTGGCAATAATTTTAATATCCAATAATAAAATTATAGACAATGAGCGACATCTAGTAATACATCATTGCTACCCAAGTAACAATAATAATTGGTGATTCAATTAAACCTTTCGTGAATAATGTTCCATGTAATATAATCATTTTAACCTTATATTATATATCAAACTCGAGGCATGTATAGTGGCATCCTCTTCAACATTTAATCTTGGTTTCCTTGATCAATGAGTAGACTATTTAACCAAATCAATATTTGAGCATGACCATGCATTTCATAGTCTCACTCAATCAAGAGGCCAATAATATCACTCCTAGAATTAGAGGGTTAAATACTATATCTATCATTCATATTACTAATACAATTCATAACATACCCAATGTGCACCTTTATCATTACCCGGTTAAAGGTAACTTTGAGTGTAATCAAAGTATATTAATTCTCGTATAGAAATATAATGATTTCAAGTCAGAGGATCATTACATCATTATCACTGTGAGATTTCTTATGACACTTATTAACATGTAGAATCTCATGGCGGGTCTTTCCAGTGTCATGTATTGATACATACACTTATGCTCTTGACTTTAGTATCACCATACCTATGACTAATGAGATGTGGTCATCTCTCAACAAACATACTAGTCTTATTGCATTATTACTGTCCTTAAATAATAATACTTGAGTAGGGAATTTTAGGAATAAAATATTACTCATATAATCTCATTTTTAAGTCACATACGTAAAGATATATATTACGTATTAATATTCCAAGGACATTTATTATTCTTTCAATTTATGACACAGTAAATAAAGACTTAATAAATATTAATTAAATAATCACATAAAACATAATTCTTAATTGTTTTCAATAAAACATTAAAAGTATTGTCTCTAGAACACCAATACTAACAATCTCCCACTTGTACTAGAGCCAATCTCTCATGTATCTAATACCCATAGAACTAGTATGACCATCGTGCTTCTACTGTGACAAAGCCTTGGTCAGTGGATCTGCAATGTTATCATTTGTATATACTTTACATATATGTATATCCCCTCGATTATTAATCTCTCGAAGAAGATAATATCGTCTGAGTATATGCTTTGTTCGGGAATGAGACCTTGGTTCCTTAGCCTGCGAAATGGCTCCATTATTATCGCAGTATAAATCTATCGGATCTGCGACTGAAAGAACCACACCAAGACCTGCAATAAATTTCCGAATCCAAACAGCCTCCTTGGTTGCTTCACAGACAGCAATATACTCAGCCTCCATTGTAAAATCGGCAACTGTCTCTTGCTTTGAACTTTTCCATCTTACAGCACCTCCATTTAGACAAAACACAAACCCAGACTGAGAAATCGAATCATCCTTGTCTGTCTGGAAACTAGTGTCAGTGTAACCTTTTACAACCAGCTTATCTTCTCCTCCATATACCAAAAATTGATCTTTAGTCCTCTTCAAGTACTTTAGAATATTCTTGACTGCTGTTCAGTGACCTTCACCATTAGACTGATATCTACTCATCATGCTCAAAGCATACGAGACATCAGGACGAGTACATATCATTACATACATTATAGAACCAATTGTTGAGGCATATGGAACTTTACTCATACGGTCCTTATCATCCAATGATTTAGGACTGTTATCTTTTGAGATAGATATCCCATGAGACATAGGGACAAATCCCCTTTTAGCATTTTGCATCCCATATCGATGCAAAACTTTATTAATGTATGTACTATGACTTAGGCCGATCATTCTTCTTGATCTATCTCTATAGATCTTGATATCTAAAATATAGGTCGTTTCTCCTAAGTCTTTCATTGAGAAATTCTTACTCAACAAAGTCTTACCAGCCTGTAAAGAAGGAATGTCATTCCCTATTATTAATATATCATCAACATATAATACTAGGAATGCCGCATTTCTCCCACATACCTTCTTGTAAATACATGGTTCATCTTCATTTTGAATAAACCCAAACTCTTTGAAAGTTTTATCAAAACGAATGTTCCATCTCCTTGAGGTTTGTTTCAATCCATAAATGGATCGACGCAGCTTACATACATTTTCAGCATTCTTTGGATCAACAAAAGCTTCAGGCTGTGTCATATACACATCCACATCTTCTTCAATGCTCCCATTTAAGAAAGCGGTTTTGACATCTATTTTCCAGATTTTATAGTCATGGTAAGCAGCTATAACAAGTAAAATCCTGATGGACTTGACCATAGCCACTGGTGAAAAGGTTTCATCATAGTCAATACCATGAATTTGCTTGAAACCTTTTGCCACCAATCATGCTTTATAGGTCTATACATTACCATCCATGTCGGTCTTCTTTTTGAAAACCCACTTGCACCCTATAGGTTTTACCCCTTCAGGTGGATCAACCAAAGTCCAAACTTGATTAATATACATGGATTCCATCTCAGATTTCATGGCATCCTGCCATCCCTTAGATTCTGGAGTGTTAATACGACTGGTATATGAGAGGCTCATCTTCATCCACAAGCATCACATCGTCATCTTGAGTCGAGAGAAATCCATAATATCTCTCGGGCTCATGGCGAATCCTACCAGACCTACGAATGACATGTGTTTCCTGAGCAGTATTGTTTTCTTGTACATTCTGCTCAGGTTCCTCCATTGGTTCAATGTTATCATGTGGGTCTCGAATTTCATCGAGATCTATTATCCTCCCACTGTCTTTCTTAGACAGCATTTCTCTTTCAAGGAACACTGCAGTTCGAGCAAAAAATACTTTATTCTCTGAAGGATTATGGAAAGAATAACCATTTATTTCAATTGGGTATCCCATAAATTACATTTTTCTGATTTAAGTCCTAGCTTGCCAGAAGTTAGATGTTTCACAAACGCTTAACATCCCTAAATTTTCATAAATGACATGCTATGAAGTTTCTCAGTTCATATCTCATATGGAGTCTTCTTAACCGTTTTAGTAGGAACTCGGTTAAGTGTAAAAGCAGCCGTCTCCAGGGCGTAGCCCCAGAAACTAATTGGAAGATCTGCATGACTCATCATCGATCGTACCATGTCCAATAAAGTACGATTCCATCTTTCAGAAACTCCATTCCATTGTGGTGTTCCGGGAGGAGTGAGTTGTGATACAATACCACACTCTTTTAATAAACTCTTAAATTCATGGCTTAAGTATTCACCTCCACGATCAGATCATAGAGTCTTAATACTTCCACCAGTTTGCTTTTCTACTTCTTTGTATTCTTTGAACTTTTCAAAAGAATCAGATTTGTTCTTCATAAGATACACATATCCATATCTACTGAAATCATCAGTTGACGTGATAAAGTAGTAAAAGCCACCTCTTGCCATAGTACGCATAGGACCACATACGTCACTATATATAAGTTCTAATCATTCAGTGGCCCTTTCACCTTGTCCAGTAAAAGGATCTTTAGTCATTTTTCCAATGAGACAAGGTTCACATGCTTCGTATGATTCAAAGTCAAACTTATCCAAGTATCCATCCTTATGTAACTTGGAAATGCACTTCTCATTTACATGGCCTAAACGACAATGCCAGAGGTATGTTTGATTTGAGTCATTAGATTTAAGATGTTTGTTATTCACATTATAGATAGGAGTGTCTAAATCAAGAACATATTAACCATTAAATAAACGTGCAACCCCATAAGTAACATTATTGAAAGAAAAGGAACAACTATTGTTCTGAATTGAAAATGCAAAACCTTTCTTGTCCATACAAGAAACCGAAATAATGTTTCTGCAAATTGCAGGAACGTAAAAACAGTTCTCAAATTCTAAAATAAGCCCAGTGGGCAACGATAAATAATAAGTCCCTACAGCTAAGGCAGCAACATTTTCTCCATTGCCAACTTGTAGGTGGACCTCTACCTTTGCCAAAGTCCTACTCCTTTACAGCTCCTGCACATTTATACAAATGTGAGAACCACATCCAGTATCCAATACCCATGATGTAGAAGTAGACAAATTCACCTCTATAGCATAAATACCTGAATCAGAAGCTTGACTAGCCTTCTTCTTCTTCAGATCCTCCAAATAAGCATGACAGTTTCTCTTCCAATGACCTGGTTTCCCACAGTAGTGACAATCACCCTTTACAATAGCACCCTTAGGCTTTAAAGCCTGTTTGGGATTGGTCTTTGGCTTAGGACCAGAAACAGATCCAATCTTCTTCTTTCCCTTCCATTTTCCTTTCCTTTTAGCCTTACATTTGTTGGCTACCATCAACATGGCAGCAGGTTCAGCCTTTTTCATGTTGGTTTTAGCAGTTCGTAACATGGCTAACAATTCAGTGGGTGTTTTGTCTATGTCATTAATATTGTAGTTCATAACAAAATGAGTATAGTTGATGTTCAAAGATTGCAAGATCAAGCCAATCTGAGCTTCCGGACCAATCGGGAAACCCAAAGTATCAAGATACTAAATATAACCTATCATCTTTAGAACATGTTGTTGAACAGGTTCACGCTCTCCCTGTTTACAAACATACAGTTCTTTGCTAGTGGCGAACCTTTCTTGACGAGCCTGTCCCTCAAACCTTCTTTGAAGGTGTTCAATCATCTCATACGCGTCCATATGCTCATGTTGTTTTTGAAGCTCAGCACTCATGGTTGCCAGCATGAGACACGCAACATCATTCACATCATCAATATGCTTCTGATAAGCATTTTACTAAACACGAGTTACATTCTCAGCAGGAGGAGCAGGTGAAGGAATTTCAATGGCGTGAAGCTTTCGCTCCTGCCTGAGGACAATCCTCAAATTCCTATACCAATCAAGGAAGTTAGTTCCTGTCAGCTTGTCCTTCTCAAGGGTTGCTCGCACAGAGAAGTTATTTGTGTTTTTTGCCATTAAATATCTACAATGTTTAAAATGCATATTAGTTAGTTGCAGAATTTTAATTATATTCAAGTGATTATCATATACATTCATAATATATATCTCCCACTATTTTTATCAAATCAATAGCCCTAACTATTAATTCGGAAAGCATTTCATTAAATCTTTTTAGTGAGGCAAGATTCATATTTCATCCATGTTTTAGGATAGCGTTGGCTAATACACCTAAAACATGACTATTTAGGTAGACAACATTAGTCAATTATATCAAATATAACTCTTGGATAGTTTGGTGGAACAACACTTTGTACACATTTATCCAATAAATCTTATCAAACTCTATGTCTCTAAACCCACAATCCTATTGTGATGATTTAGTTAAGTTAGACCCAATGTTTCAACAAACTAAGTCATTTACTTATCACGTCTTCCCATGATTGATAAAAGCACCTTGCTTTGGTAAACCCACTCCTTCTCAATCTAGATCTTGACGAGTATTAAACATTGGAAGGCATCTGATTAACTTAATATGTATTTAGGGATTTTAATATTTATATGAACGATCATGATCCCATCATAAAGAGATTCTCAATTTTTCTTTGATCAAATAATCCATTTCAATATTCGTCAATGGTTCGATTTCCAGATCGTCGGAGAAGTCACAAGCGGTCTCACTTAAAACCCAACTTTCTTACGAATAATAATTCACTTTTGACAAAATCTCCCCATATCAGAAAAAGAAAATTCATATTCAATACCATGTTTCATAAACACAAGAATCTCATGATCGTTTGTTTAATTTTAAAATCTTGAATCGTTACAGATTTTATCTTTCTTAAGCAGGCATGGCATGGGTGTCGTGTCTAATATATACATCATTCCAACACATACGTATCTACACATGCATTCATATACATATATGTATTGTGCATAAATTAAACGTGTTTAGTTATGGCCCCATCATATGTGATATTTTCAAGCTAATGGAATTATCAAGGTCAATCTATGGTGGTTTCAAATACTACACTATTACATGTCTTTATCTTCTTCATTGTTCCATCATCTGGATTGCCTCCTAGCTTCCTTGCTTCCAAGTCTCCATTGAACAATTACATTGAATAATAAATAAATCTATTCTAATGAAATTACAAGAATAAGTCGAGTTACATTCAAGATTAACAATTACAATGAAAAAACGACATGCAAGTCATATTTAGAAACCAAAACCATAAAATAAAACCACTATCCTATCGGTATTTTGGCCATAACCATCCACCATGTTATCATATAACACAAGTAATATATCTCAGATTATATAAACATATCATATAATCATATATAATAAATTTCAAAATTTCGGAAAATCAAATAAATTTTAGAAAATAATAAATCGCCGTTTCAGGGCCTGTAACGTTGTCAAACGGCTTACAAACACGAAGCTGACAAAGTCAGTATTTCTCAGTGACACGATTACAGTTAGAAAACACATATTGTTTGCAAAAATCGGACACTGGATACAGATTTCAGAAAATCTACCGAAGCCGTTTCAGAATTCGTATCAAATACGATTCTCATAACTAGAACAAACATATATCATACATATAGAACAATACACACAATCATCCCATGATTATACAACACATGAATATCATATATTCAAAATCATATAAAACATATAGTCATGGCATATCATATATATGTTTACATACATCGAAAAACTGTTAAATACATAACTAAATCATCCCATTATACACATAGCTCTGATGCCATTGAAGGGTTTCGGGAATGAAAATGTAACGGATATAACGTAAAACAATAAAAAAATGAAACCCTATCGCAGGATCCATGTATAACTTTGGATGATTATGGTGAAGAAGTCTGTACCTTAACAAAACTTTCTGTATGCTGTTTAATGGAGGTCCAGAAAAGATGAATCACAGTAGCCCTTTGTTGCAAAGATCTGCTCTCCAAAGAAGTCCACACGAACGCCCGATCGTCATATGATCACCGGAGTCGGTACTAGCCGAATTGCTTGCCTCTCTGTCTCTCTCTCTCTTTCTCTAGCCTCTCTTGATGTTGAGTAGCTAAGGTTTTCTCTAAAACGAAATCTGATGATTAACCCTAATGCTATACATCATCATGTATATATAGGGCAGAGAGAAATTTTTTGCCTAACCCTAATCCATGTGGTTTCCAAAACCCATTATGATTTTGGGTTATTATTATTATTAAATCTGAATTCTAATATAATTAATCAAGTCCCACTTAATTAATTCAATGATTAAATTCAAATTAATAATAATTCTTATTAAATCTGAATTATAATATAATTAATCAAGTCCCACTTAATTAATTCAATAATTAAATTTGAATTAATAATAATAATATTTCTAAATTCGTAATTTAAATAAACCTCCGTTTTGACGTTCTTTGTGTGTGACCCTTTAGGTTATAATTACATTGGCAATAATTTTAATATTCAATAATAAAATTATAAACAATGAGCGACATCTAGTAATACATCATTGCTACCCAAGTAACAATAATAATTGGTGATTCAATTAAACCTTTCGTGAATAATGTTCCATGTAATATAATCCATTTAACCTTATATTATAGATCAAACTCGAGGCATGTATAGTGTCATCATCTTCAACATTTAATCTTGGTTTCCTTGATCAATGAGTAGACTATTTAAACAAATCAATATTTGAGCATGGTCATGCATTTCATAGTCTCACTCAATCAAGAGGCCAATAATATCACTCCTAGAATTGGAGGGTTAAATCATATGTCTATCATTCATATTCCTCATACGAGTCATAGCATACCCAATGTGCACCTTTATCATTACTCGGTTAAAGATAACTTTGAGTGTAATCAAAGTATATTAATTCTCATATAGAAATATAATGATTTCAAGTCAGAGGATCATTACATCATTATCACTGTGAGATTTCTTATGACACTTATGAACATGTAGAATCTCACGGCGGGTCTTTCCAGTGTCATGTATATATACATACACTTATGTTCTTGATTTTAGTATCACCATACCTATGACCAATGAGATGTGGTCATCTGTCAATAAACATACTAGTCTTATTGCATTATTACTGTCCTTAAATAATAATACTTGACTAGGGAATTTTCGGAATAAAATATTATTCATATAATCTCATTTTTAAGACACATACTTAAAGATATATATTACGTATTAATATTCCAAGGACATTTATTATTCTTTCAATTTATGACGCAGTAAATAAAGATATAATAAATATTAATTAAATAATCACATAAAACATAATCCTTAATTATTTTTAATAAAACATTAAAAATATTGTCTCTAGGACACCAATACTAACAGACTAATCATTAGGGCGCGTGTATTTCATATAAACCGATTCATATTTATACACAGATACACACACTCTTACTGTATTTTGAGAATTGCACTACTCATTACTCTTCCAATAATTTTATGACACGTGTCCCACTATACTATTTGCAACTGAGAGGGAATAGTTTATTTCATATTTTCACTTTGATTCATCTTGCTTTCTCTCTCATTTTCCTTCTCAAACCCTAATTTTTCTTAACCCGCAAATCTCTGTTTCAATGACATCCAAAGGTCTATCTTTCCAAAACTATACATTTACTGCTACTAATTACATCTCTCTGTTAAATAAGTCTAATACTCTACAGGATTTTTATGTAATTCAAGATTTTCTACAGAATAGCCAGATTGGGTATGCTCTACAGGAACAAATTAATTTTTATGCTCAATCTCTAATAAAGGTATGGTCAATTGTGAAGTTTAATAATGTTGGTGATGATGAAGAGCCTATCATCACATTTCAATGCAATGGCAAACACTCCATAACCCCTACTGTGGTTCGACAAACCCTACAACTCCCAGAAATGTCTATGTATGATGACAGTGTTGGAGATGACCAAATTAAAGAGTTCTTCAGAACAATAGGCTATGGTGGAAGTCTAATAAAGCTGGGAAGTCTAACTAGTCCAAATCTAAGAATAGAGTGGAGCTTCTTCTTTGATTGCATCACAGCAAAATGCACCAATTTTGATGTAATTCCTCAACTGTCACAATAAATTGGGTATTCTCTGACCCACAACTTACAGTTTAATTTTCCCTGTTTAATTATTAGGCAATTGGCTAGCAAGATAAATAATGATGTTCATACTGTATACTTTGCTAGATTCTTACAATTGATTTTTAGCCATTTATTGCCTAATATAAATTTTTTGAATGATCAGAGTTTAGCTAGTTATTGCATGAATAAGAGAAGTTTTGCTGACTTAGCTAGAAAAGATGCCAAGAAAGAGGCTGAAGGTAAACTCTGTAACTTGTTTTATCCCACATGGGTCAGGCTTCTCTTACATCAAAGAATGCCTACCACGTATGGAAGAGAGTTCTTATCAGTGACTACGAATCAGAGTTTAGCAATCTCTAATTCTAACCCTAGTCACAATCCAAACACTGATACTCAAACACAATTACCAACCTCTACAGTCTCCCAAAAGACTGTAGTTGTAACAAACACCTCTCAACAAGGCCCAAACAATAAGAGGAAAGGAAAATTAGTGAAGGAGTCTGTTTTCCCAGTTGCACAAGTAGAGGGGGGGTTGAATACTTGTGTGCCTTTTTTTCTGCCTAATTAAAATCAACTCAATATGATTTAACAGTTATGAATTAAGAACAAAGATCAAACACAATTATATGAATGAATATTATTTGTATTATTGAATTGTAAATACAAACTCTCCTAGGGTGTACACAAACCCTAGCAGTTTCTCTGTGTTTTCACAGCAACTCTCTCTATCTCTATGCTCTCACAATTTCGACTTGAATCACACACATTACAATTAGGTTACATAGAGTTTATATAGAGAGTTGCCTATCAACTAATAATAGAAAATCAAATTACAATAGGAATATAATTCTTAATTATTAGTTGACAGTTTCCTTCTGAAATTCCCTTTCCTTCCCATAGCATATCTATAATATATTTGTCTTTATCTTCGAAGACTTTCCATTCCTGTGATCATCTTCTAAATATAGCTTTGATTTCATAGACTCTGAAATCTTCAAACTCTGCTAGACTATAGACTCTGATAGTCTATAGACTCTGATCACTTATAGACTCTAACAGATTGTAGACTCCGATAGTCTATAGACTCTGATCACCTTCCAGACTCTGATCTTCATGCAGAATCTGGTTTCACTTTCTATAGAAATTCTTCTAAGTATAAATAACAAGTATGTTACCTACCTAGACTCTGGTTATACAATTTCAGAGACTAGAAAGACTTATTATAAATAACTATACTAGATCATGTTCTAGTATTTTGTACATCATCAAATGAATATATTCCTAACAGAGTCTTCTCATAAGAAAAGAAAATTGAAAGATGAAAAGATTGATTCTGAAGATAGCAATGAATGTCTAGTTTTTCCTATGAAGAAAACTGCCAAAAAGACCTCTGAGATTACTCCTGCACCATTCATGAAGCCATTCACAGTTAATCCTATGCCAGAAGCTAAAAAGAAGAGACTCATGCACCATTCATGAAGCCATTCACAGTTAATCCTATGCCAGAAGCTAAAAAGAAGATAAGAAGATTGGTCAAGGCTACAAACTCTGAAGATCTATTAAACACTAATGTGTTAAACTCTGATCAGATAAACTCTGATCAAGTCCCAATCTTAAACTCTAACGCAAAAATAAACTCTGATGCAACCATAAACTCTGACAATTTGTTAAACTCTGATGAAGTGATAAAGTCTGAGTTACTTGGTGATACTACGAATGTTGATGCACATGTTGCAAGTGAAGCTGCTCCAGTTCTAGTATCTGATTCTTCTATTTCCTCACAAAAGCAAATTATCAAGGAGATATCTTATGAAAGGGTAAGGGAGCTGACAGAAGAAGTAAGAAAGGAGATGGAAGCAAAGAAGTCAAAATCAACTCCAGTTTCTCCTAGCTCAAAACAATTTTCAAGAAAGAAGAAGAAGAAAGTTTCTTTTGGCCAAGATACACAAGAACCTGCCTCTCAAAGTGAGGTAGCAATCTATGCAAGGCCAGGAACACAAGAACCTTCAGCTCAAAGGGTTGAAGCAGCCATCCAAGGAGCAAATCAAGCCAGCCTGAATAAGGGGTACAACATACAAGAACCTTTAACTTAAAGTGTTGAAGAAGTTGTTAAGGCCCCTGCCACACAAGAGCCATCCAATCAAAGTTTGGATGCAGGCACAACATCTCTCCATGAAGATTCTGCTGTTGCTGATGCTGAGAAGATAAATTTTGATGAAGTTCAATTAGAAATTACTGATGCTATACTAGTGCAACCTATTTCTACACAGCCTATGAAAACTTCATCCACATCCAAAAATGTTCAAGGTATAAACTTTGACTTTTATTAAAAATTTACATTATCTGCTAGAATAAACTCAGAATTTATATTTCCAACTTTTTTTGCTGGGATGACCATGGATAGTCCTGAAAAGGGTACCCCTATTCATGTGACCACAAAACTCCTTTCTCAACCACCTCTTATTTCTTTAGGACAATGTGATTTGAACCTTTCTAGTGAGCCTGAGGTAAAATATGAGAAAAACAAAATTAATAATGAGGGGCAGACACTGGATCTAGCAAAATGAGAGGTATAATTGAGAAAGAAGTTAGTTACTTCTAGTGAGCAAACTCTGACTATCAAAAGTTATGATATGTGTGATGTGAGAAGTAATGAGATTACTTTAAAACAAAAGAGTGATTTAGGATGTTCTATTACTTTTACAGGTACTCGGAGTTTATCAGTCAACACAAACTCTGATCTGCCAATCTTTGATAATGCTGCAAACTCTGATGGGGAGGACACAAACTCTGATACTCCAATTTTTGTAGATGAAGAAATTACAGAACTTTCAATTCCCTTTACTCATAGGTACAACCCAAAGAAGTGGCATGTTGATTCTTTTAATGCTCATGAGAGATTAAGAATGGCTTATCCTGACTACATGGTGGTTGAAACCCTCAATGGAGAATTTGAAGAGTATTAGATGTAGAAGGAGTCAAAAGGGATCAAAGGCAGAACCATCAAATGAAGATTTGTTAAACTCTCACAGACAATCCATCTGGGATATGTCTTGGAAATACCCTCAAGAAGAAATTTTATGGCCTCATGTTCATGAATTGATTGACAAGGCTGATTCTGAATTAAACTCCGCAGAGATGAAGACTGTTTTAAAGGCCACTACTGTATTATCCAAAGGTCTTCATAATGAAGTTTGTGAGTTAAAGGATTCTGTTAGCAAAACCAGTGCCTCTATTCAGACTGCTGTAACCACTTCTTAACATG
Organism: Oenanthe sinensis; assembly: GCA_028671895.1. Taxonomy (NCBI): domain Eukaryota; kingdom Viridiplantae; phylum Streptophyta; class Magnoliopsida; order Apiales; family Apiaceae; genus Oenanthe; species Oenanthe sinensis. The sequence goes on along the minus strand of CM053796.1, from coordinate 4,133,736 downwards.
CATTGGAATTAAAGATCAAGAATGTTTCTGCAAAATAGGATTCTTTAGAAGTCAAACTTGACAATCTTACTATTGTTGTCACCTCTATGCAAGGTATGCTACACACTATTGTTGATATCTTAACAATAAGAAAAGGCAATAATGTCAGAAAGGGGGAGAAAGTTTTACAAGACAAATGCAAGGAGGATGCAGTGTTAAAATCTAATGATAAATATGATGGTGATCAAGGGAGTCATAAGGATGGAAAGAAAACTCTGAAGACTCAACAAACTCTAATGACTGGACAAACTCTGACAACTTCTCAAACTCTGATTCCAGCAACCTCAGGGGTAAACTCTGATGGATGCTGACATAGAGTTAGCTAAAAACCTTGAAGAAGAAGAGAAGCCTGAGAAGGTAGAAGAACAAAACTTGAAAGATGCAGAACTGGAAAGAAAATTATTTGAAGAAGAAAATCCAGGAATTGATCCAGTTGCTGTAGAAGAAGAATTGAAGAAATCTGGTATTGACAATGCTCAAGTCTAGAAGAAAAGAAGTGTAAGATCAAGGAAAACTCCAATTCAAAGGAAGGCACCTGCTCAACAAAAGAAAATTGTATCTAAGCCTGTCCAAGCCAAACCTATTGAAACTCCTAAGCTTATTGAAGTTCAAGCAAAGACAATCATTCAAACAAGATCAACTTCTACAATTCAGAAGAAAGCCTCAGCAAAATCAAAAACTCCTCTTACTATGAAAGAAACAACATTTCTCCCAGGTGGAACAAGTTTTAATGAAGAAAGAGAAGAAGAACAATTATTGATCAGAAAGAAGAAGTCTGATCCTCTGTGGACTAAAACTTAAACTCTGACTCTCAATGTCAGACTTGGTAAAAACAAGGGTGGTATTGGTGATTCTCAAGAAAAAGTCTACAGGGGTGAAGCCAATGATTTCAGAGATCCCTTCTCATTAAAAGACAAACCTGAGGAAGATTTGACACAAAAGCATCTTGACAAACTGATATATGTCAACATAGTGAAGGACATTTTTGATGGAGCACAAGCCAAGGAGAAAATATTATATTTCTTAGATAATTGGAGAGTTTTAAAGATTGCTGAAGAAGATTTGATCCACAAAGCATATAAAGAACTCGAACATGTTCTATATCTACTCAATGATGAAAATGAAGCTTCTTCCATGTGGGTAAAAATTCTTGAAGGAGTGGTAAATGAGAAGAAGAAGAATGAGAAGCTGCTCATGATAAACTCTGAGGAGTTCAAACCAGGATTCTTCCTTGAAGATGATTCTGAAAAGGAAATGGAAAAAGGAGATGCAAAGGTCAATATGGTGTTAGGAATTCCTACACTTATTTTAAACCCTGATGGAAAGAAGGCATGTTCCATTCCTTTAGATGAAAGGATGGAGAGATCATCAATATATAATTTGAGAGCTGCTATATTTCAAATTGATGATTCTTCTGTTTAAATGAAAGAGTTGAAGGAGAAATTAGTTGAATTGCTGAAGAATACTGGGAAGAAGTTGGATAATTTTCTAAAGGAAGATTTTTCATTCAGAAGGATCTAATTCAAAGAGAAGGATTCAAACTCTGATGCATTTGTAAATATTTCTGACATCATAAGTGAAATTTATGTTTTACTTAACAAAGCATAAATTGGGGGAGATTGTTAGAAAATAAACACTGATGCTGTTAGAGAATGCTCAAGAACAGAGTTTATGATTGCTGATGTCATCAGAGTTTAGGAAGATGTCAGTTAGAGTTTACTCTATTAGAGAATACTCAATCAGAGTTTACTCTAACAGAGAATGCTCTATCATATATTATCAAATCGATAGAGTTTATCGTCAGAGTTTACCAGAAAAGGAACCATACAAATCAAAGTCTGATTTGGATAGTGAAGAAGGAATTCAAATACAAGTCTAATTACCTTATGAAAGCTATTCTTATCATAATCTGTTTTGTAATTGTATTTGTAACTGTGTCTATATAAACACAGAGATAGGTTATTAACAAGTGTTGAATTCATTCAAGTTATATCTCTCATAACCTAGAAGCTCTTAAGAACTTTGTTTTTCTTGAGAGAGTTTTGTATACAAGTTTATTATCAATACAAAGCTGTTAATCTTTTATACTTATGTTCTTTAAAATTTGATTATTTGGTACTATTACATTCAACCCCCTTCTGTAATAGATTACTTATCTGGGTAACAAATCTTAAGATTATATTCAACCCCCCTTCTATAATCTTATATAGGGACCAACAATTGGTATTTAAGCCATCTAATTGACGTATAAATCAAGATCTGTATCTCATTGAAGCTCACAGTGCCGAAGCTATTTGAACTCTGATTGTTTAGAAACCTTGATAAATAAATTTATTTTATAATTTTAAATTTAGATAAATATATTTTTTAAATTTTATTTAAATAAATTTATTTTTTAAATTTAATTTAAATGAGTTTATTACTTAAACTTGAAAAGGTTTATTTTATAAACTTAATTTAAATAAATTTATTTTTTAAATTTAAATTAAATAAATTTATTCTCTAAATTTAAATAGATTTACTTTTATAATTTAAATTGTTAGGAATGCAAACACTGATGATTGTCAGAGAATATCAAAACAGAGTTTATGCTGACGTCATCAGAGTTTAAGGAAGCTGTCGGTCAGAGTTTACTCTATCAGAGAATATTCAATCAGAGTTTATTCTAACAGAGAATGCTCTATCAGAGATTATCAACCGACAGAGTTTAGCTTCAGAGTTTACCAGAAAAAGAAACAGACAAATTAGAGTCTGATTTGGATAAAAAGAAGGAATTCTAATGCAAGTTTAATTACCTTATGAAAGTTATTCTAATCATAATCTGTTTTGTAATTGTACTTGTAGTTGTGTCTATATAAACACAGAGATAGGTTATAATTCAATGTCGAATTCATTCAAGCAAGATTATATAGCCTAGTAGCTCTCAAGATCAAAGAACTTCTTGAGAGAGTTTTGTAACCTATTCATTATCTTTATTACAAAATAGTGTTCATCTTTTACATATTTGTGATAATATTCGATTGACTAGTACTATTACATTCAACCCCCCTTCTGTAATAGCTTGATTACCTGGGAAACAATTGGTATCAGAGAAGGCACTTGGAATCTTCTGTATCTTCTGAACTACTACTCCTTTATTTTTCGCCGACGCTTGAACATATTAATGAACTTCTTCCGGTGTAGAGTAGCAGCTTCATTAGAACACTTCTGATATTAGGATTCTTTGTGTCTAGTTGACTGTCTTCATCTTGATTCCTTCCTCAATATTTATTACTTACTTAATTTTCTTACTTGAGTTGAGTTGTCATCTACTTATTACAAATAGGCCTTGTCATATGTCTTTCAATCTCCCCCTATTTGTTGTTAAGCATTTAACATACAAATTCCTAGAGGATAACTCAACTAACAACTAAGAAAATAATATGACATTTAAGAACTGTAAATAATAAATTGTTCTCTGGATTATATAATACATTTCCAGATTTCCCGAGTTAACTGAAATGAAAGATGTTTGTTCCTTTAGCACTGAACATATTATACATGTAGTATTATCTTCATTTCTCAGACTCATCACTGCTCCCTCTTAGGATGTCAGAGATGAAGTCTGTTCTCTTCTTACCACTTTTCCTTTGAATTTCCAACTTCTGTTTTTACTTCTCACCCAAGGTAGATTCATTTTCCCTTTTCGTTAATTATCCAACTTTTCTTGTTCAACAATTGAGTAATCCTCTTCCATTGATATCAAAGCACTTCTGGCAAAAGTCTTTGTTTTCTTCTTACCAACTTCTGATCTACTCCCCCTTAGTTGAACATTTTAACATTTTGGAGTAATCCTCTTAATAATTCTCCCCCTTAGTTGAGTAATCCTCTTAATAATTTAAAAGTCCTTTTCTAGAGAAATTTCCACCTTAGTTAAGTAACATTTGAAATTTGTAACAGGGAATTGGGAAAGGGATTCGGTAAGTGTGCTAGTGTGTGATTTTACTTTGTGTTCTTCACAAGTGTTTCGCTCATATACTCTCTAAGTGTTTCACTCATAGAATATATATTTTCACTCTTCCTTACTTGTGTTTCACTCTTTTCTCACATCACTATATCTCTCTCAGTACGGATGACTCAGTCTTTTGTACTTGCAAGAAAGATCACCATAGCCCCTTCAAGAGAGGTCACTGGTGGTGCAATGGAGTTTCGTAAATCCCCGTCCTCAATTGAATCTATTAAAATATTTGATTTTATAAACTGAATTGCTTCAGGAATAGATTCAGTGAGTTGCTGATCATCTCAGATGATCTATTCCGTTAGGAATCCAGATATGTTCCATCTGGGGAGGGAGACAATGATCTATAATGTAGCAAATGATCCAAGTTTCCTCCTAACGCCTGTGAAGGCATGTTGATTCAATCAGAATCATCAATCATTCTTCCTTCCTTGATATGGAAGTTTAGAATAATTGCTTCCGTCAATTCATCCTTACTATGACATTTCAATTGCTCCCTTTTGGTCCCTTTTGGTAATTATTGGTCCCTGAAACATAAGACACAAAATTTGTGGTTTCTTGAAAAATGTCAGATGAAATTAACTCTTTGCTGGTAGCCTTGGCTGACAGGATGAATTCAATAGATTCACTCTGTTGAGAGAATGAACCTAGTAACAGTTTTGCCTTTTCCAAGTCTGTATCCTTTTGAGAAAACACAGATGAGCTAACAGTTGTCTCAGCTTTTGTATATATGAATCACCTTTCTGGAGACAGAGCTGTTGGTTCACTCACAATACCAACCTTATCAAATGCAATCAAGGCATTGACTCCCTCATTCTTAACAATTAGGTATTCTGTTTAATGGTTTAGAGAGACGGATGTGATTGTGTTTGTGTGTTTGGTTCTAAGATCTTGGTTAGAGATTGATGTCAATGTTTGGGATCTAACTATTAGAAACAATTGGATGATCAAGCTCATAGATCTTTCCTACTTCTCAAAAGAGACGTGAAATAATCAGCGCATATTTATATATAAACAAAAATATAAAAACATAAATAAAAATAAGGATGCCAATGTTGAAAAACAACTAAAACTATACATACTTATATATATAAATAATATATGCCAATTATTGAAAAACAACAATAATATAAAATATTTACAGTATAGATGCCAAATAACTAAAACTGTACAAAATAAGGAAAATCTTTTTGAGTTTTCTTTTTCATTTTGTTTGTTTATTTTTGATAATTTTAAGGAATATATACAGTATATTTATAGTGCTTGAAAATAAATATGCAATTTAAAACAACATGCAATAATTAGTTCATGTTTAACATCCCTAACTCACTAACCAACTTAGAGAAAGTGGATTCATCAAGTGGTTTCGTGAAGATGTCGGCAATTTGATCTTTTGTGGGTACAAAATGTAACACCACAGTTCCGTTCATGACATGCTCTCGGATAAAATGATACCTTATGTCTATGTGCTTGGTCCTTGAATGTTGTACAGGATTATTGGAAATTGCTATGACACTTGTTTTATCGCAAAGTATTGGGATTTTAGATAGCGCAAGTCCATAATCATTCAGCTGATTCCTTATCCACAAGATCTGTGCACAACAACTACCTGCCGCAATATATTCTGCTTCGGCTGTCGAGGTAGATACTGAGTACTGTTTCTTGCTGTACCAGGAAATCAACCGTTGTCCTAGAAACTGACAGCTTCCAGACGTACTTTTCCTGTCCATCCTACATCCTGCATAATCTGAATCTGTATAGCCTATTAGTTCAAAACCTGTATCTTTAGGGTACCAAATTCCAAGATTCGGTGTCCCCTTCAGATATCTAAAAATTCTTTTAACAGCTATAAGATGAGATTCTCTAGGATTAGTTTGAAACCTTGTACACAAGCATGTTGCAAACATTATATCGGGTCTACTAGCAGTTAGATATAATAATGAGCCTATCATACCTCTATAGCTTGTGATGTCAACCTTCTTACCAGTTTCATCTTTGTCAAGCTTTGTGGCTGTTGGCATAGGGGTTTTTGCCGGTGTAAAATCTTCTAGATTGTATTTCCTTAGAAGATCCCTTATGTACTTTGATTGGCAAATAAAAATCCCATTTTCGATCTGCTTCACTTGCAGACCAAGGAAGAATGACAGCTCACCCATCATGCTCATCTCATATCTACCCTGCATTAACTTAGCAAATTTCTTGCACAAGATTTCGTTAGTAGAACCAAATATAATATCGTCAACATAAACTTGGACGAATATGATATCTTTATTATGTAATTTGTAAAAGAAAGTTTTATCTATGACACCTCTAGTAAAACCGTTTTCAAGTAAAAATATAGAGAGAGTGTCATACCATGTCCTTGGTGCTTGCTTGAGTCCATAAAGGGCTTTGAATAAGAAGTATACAAAATCAGCAAACTCTGGATTTTCAAAGCCAGGGGGCTGTTCCACATATACTTCCTCTTCTAACTCTCCATTCAGAAAAGCACTCTTCACATCCATTTGATAGACTTTAAAATTGGAATGTGCTGCGAATGCCAGAAATATCCTGATGGCTTCAAGTCTTTCAACTGGTGCGTAGGTTTCGTCATAATCAATTCCCTCTTCCTGAGAGTAACCCTTAGCAACCAGTCTGGCCTTGTTCCTTGTAACAATGTCATCACCATCTAACTTGTTCCTGTATACCCATTTCGTGCCAATAACAGATCTATCTTTAGGCCTGGGTACCAGTGTCCATACTTCTTGCCTTTCGAACTGATTGAGTTCTTATTGCATGGCAAGAACCCAATCTGGATCATTTAGTGCATCTTCAATTTTCTTTGGCTCTTCTTGAGATAGAAAAACCGAAAATAGACATTCATTTGAAGTTGCACTTCTGGTTTTGACTCCAACATCTGGATCACCTATGATCAATTCAAAAGGATGATCTTTGCTCCATATCCTTTCCCTTGGTAGGTTTGATCTTGATGATTCGCCTTGAAATACATTGTGATGTTGTGTTTTACCAGTAGATCCATCATCTCCCCTTGAGTTGCTGCCAGGTTGACTTGTTGATCCACCACTGGTATTAGTAGTATCTCTAGTGTTTCCATTGTTTCCACCACTATTACCTAGATCATTACCATCATTGTTGTCATCATCATTTCCTGCTGCAACCTCAGGCTCTTCTTCATTATCCGAATCTGAGTCTAGGTGATTGTCAAATTTTAGTGACTCAGAAGGATCTTCAGTTTGGATGCTTGGGAGTTTAGTGTCGTCAAATGTTACGTTGACACTTTCTTTTACTTGGTGCTGATCAATTATGTACACCCTATAAGCTCTTCTTGAGTAACCAACAAAAACAGCTTCGTGTGCTTTGGCCTCGAACTTCCCACGATGTTCATCTCCATCCTTTAGCACATAGCATTTGGCTCCAAATACATGAAAGTACTTGAGTGTTGGTTTCTTACCAGCCATTAACTCATAGGGGGTCTTCATATGATCTTTGTTGATCAGAGTTCGATTCTAAGTATAACAAGCTGTATTAACTGCTTCATCCCAGAAGTAGATAGGTAACCTTGATTCACTTAGCATAGTTCTTGCAGCTTCAATCAGGGTTCTATTTTTCCTTTCTACAACTCCATTCTGTCGAGGAGTTCTTGGTGCTGAATATTGCCTTGTTATCCCCTTGTCTGAGCAGAAGTTATTCAGAACTTCATTTTTGAATTCTGTTCCATTATCTGATCTGATTGCTCGGACAGTTGACTTTGAATCTAACTCAATCAGCTTTATATGATCAATCACCAAGTGTGGAGTTTCATCTTTAGAGTTCAAGAATAAAACCCATGTATATTTTATGAAGTCATCCACAATCACTAAGGCGTATTTCTTCCTTGACATAGACAGAATATTTACTGGACCAAATAAATCCATGTGTTGGAGTTGAAGTGGTTCAGTGATGTTTGTAGTGTCTGTGCCTCTGTGAGTTGCTTTCTTTGACTTCCCTTTCTGACATGCCTCACACAAGCCTTCTTGTGTAAATTCCATCGGAGGCAGTCCTCTCACCAAATCCCTCTTGACTAAAGAATTCATTGTTTTGAAGTTTAGATGTGAGAGTTTCTTGTGCCATAGCCAGCTTTCTTCTGATGAAGCCTTTGAATAAAAATAGTTTGCTTCATCTTCAGTTCCTAAGTTGAGATCTGCTACGTACAAGTTTCCTTTCCTTACTCCACGCAAGGCTAGTCTGTCATCTTTAGAATGAGTTATTAAGCATTTCTCCTTGATAAAGTTTACCTTGTATCCTTTATCACAAAATTGACTGACGCTGAGTAGATTGTGCTTAAGTCCTTCCACTAAAGAGACGTTTTCAATGATAACATTTCCAGTATTTAACTTGCCATATCCCGTAGTCATTCCTTTGCTGTTATCTCCAAAGGTGACGATTGGACCAGCTCTTTCAACCACGTCTGATAGCAGGGCTCTATCTCCGGTCATATGCCTTGACGATCCGCTGTCCAGGATCCATACAATCCGGTTTACCTGTTTAACTCCCTGCAAATATCAAACGGATTAGATTGACTTCGGAGCCCAAAATTGATTGGGCCCGGTATACTTAAAGAATTGACCTTTGTCAGCTTTGACAACAGATCCTTTTCGAACAACAGCCGCATCCTCCTTGACTGTACTTACTTTCCTATAAACAGTCTTAACAACTTTTTGTTTAGACTTAGGAATATATTTTTCCTTCTTGACAGGTGAAGGAATAGCAGTCTTGGATTTAGCAAATTTATTATTGATGTATTGTGTCGGTGTCATGTTCTTTTTATTAGCAGTCATGCGTTTGAAATAAGCAGTCATAGCATTAAAAGCACATAACATACAATTTAACATACCACAAGGTTTATGGCATACATCAATAGCAGGCATGTTATTCACAGCAGTAGGAGTTTTAACAATTTCTACTTTAACTTTTTCAGCAGATTTAAAGTTTTCAGTAGAATGACATCTATTATTACTATCCTTACTTCTAACAAAATTATTGTTAGGTCTGTTCATTTTATTCTTTAAGTTCTTAACACCTATACCAGGTTTGGGGAAATCAGAAGTTCCCACAACTTTCACTGGTGTCTTGGGCGCACTTTCCTCTTCTTGGACATTTACTCCTTTTATGTCCCTCGCTTGTTCTCCTATTTTCTTCTCTTCCTCTTGATCCTCTAACTGCATCTCATAAGCAATCAGTATAGAGCTCTCGAGGATGGGTTCAGCTATGGGTATTATGAAAAGAGGTTTGCGTGTGTCTTTAACAACATGAGGAATACCCCTTTCTGCAGCGCTTTGCCTGAATGGGGTAATGTTGCTTGGTTTTCCTACAGATTCATTGTACTCGAAGCCTATTCCAACTTTTCGGTTTATTACCTGTTGGTCAACTAGGTTCTTTACAATATAAGAAGAATTTGTATATGCTAGACACCTTTTCTTTTCTTCCTCTATCTCTTTTCTAAGGTTGGTCTCAACTTCAACATAACAACTGACTTTATTGACTTGATAAGCTAAGTCCTAAGTTAATTTCTTAGTCAACTTGTCATTGTTTCGTTTTAACTATTTTAAGACTTCGATCTCATCAACTAGATCTTTATTTGCGAGTCTTAGTTGCTTAACCTTACTTCTTTCACCTTCTAGTTCTTTAGCTATCAAGGCAAACATTTTAGGGCAAGGAGTATTTACCTTTATTCCTTCTTGGCGAGTAGGAGCCCGTGATTCTTCGGATGAAGCCATAAGAGCAAGATTTCCCAGCTCTTCCTCATCACTATCATCTGAGTCATCCCAGCTTTTTCCCTTTGCCAGATAAGACTTTCCTTGATGCTTTTGCAAAAGTGCATCGTACTTTTCTTTGAACTCTTCGTAAGACTCTCTCTTTTTCCCTTGCTTGGGCTTCTTGCACTCTGTTGCAAAGTGGTCTAGGTCATTGCAGTTGAAGCAACGAAACTTGCTTCTATCAACTAAACTGGTCTTATAGCCGCTCTTTGATTCAGCTGTTGAAGACCCTCCTCTTTGGAATCTCCCAAAATTTGATTTAACTTTATAGGAGGGATTTCTCCGAAATCTCATGTTTCCAAACTTCCTGGCAACCAAAGCTAGAGACTCATCTTCTAGCTGATCTAGTTCTTCCAGAGAGTAGAATTCACCACCTTCTTGTTTATCTGAAGTATGTCCAATTTCTGGAACAACATACTCCAGTGAAGGTACAGCAGCCTTCACTTCCATCTTATGTGGTGCTTCCACTAACAGTGCTTTGGAGGAACTCTGAACTTTACCTCTCCCATACATCTCTCTTGTCTGGATCTGTTCTAGCTCGTATGTCTTCAATACTCCGTAGAGCCTTTCTAGGGTTACCTCCTTCATGTCCCTAGACTCACGGATTGCTGCGATCCTGTGCTCCAGATGCTCGAGTAGGGTTAACAGAAATTTCCTGTTTACTTCCTGATTCTGATAGTACTTCCCATTCATGTTGAGCTCGTTTATCAGTTTATTCAATCTCTGAAACACCTCAGAGATACCCTCACCAGGGTTGGATCTAAACTGCTCGTACTGGGAGATCAGGATTTCCAGTCTATTCTCTTTCACTTCCTCAATTCCCTCGTTGATAATCTCTATTGTTTCCCAAATCTGTTTTGCGTTTTTACAATTGACTACCTGATTGTACATGATGTAGTCTAGAGATTCAATCAATATCAGCTTGAGATTGTTGTCTAGGGACACAGCTTCTCTTTCTTCAACTGAGTAGTCAGCTGGACTTTTTAAAACTTGTTGGTGAGGAATTACAACCCCATCTATCTCATGTTGGAGAGTAACTGTCATAGGGGGTTCAACACCTTTGGCCAGAATTAATGCATACTTGGGATTGACAATCCCAATGAACAGTAGCATTTTATGCTTCCACAGACTGTAGTGTTCTCTATCAAATTGTGGAATCTTGATGCTCGTTACTTTCTGTGTACTCATCTTTAATTAAGATTAAAAAAAAATTAAGTGTTTCAAAAAATATTTTAATTTTTGACTTAAAACAATTTTTGATCAAAAATAATTTTTCGGAAAAAAAAATTATTTCGAATAAAACATTATTTCAAATTTAAAATAATTTTTGAGATCTGTATGAGTTCGCGGAATTTGATTTGGATCTGATATTAAAATATATCAACCAGCTCTGATACCAAATGTTGGTCCCTGATATTGTAGAAGGGGGGTTGAATACAATATCTAAATTTAATCACGGAATAATTTGATTTAAAATATTATTTTAATTGCTCGCGAAATATTAATTATAATGAAATACTGTTCAAGTAAAAGATATAATTTTAACTTGATTAGTATTACAAAATTAATATGAAGAAAACTGTTATATAATTGATAAAATGATCTAGAACAAATTTGACATGAACTGTTCGTGTTTAACAATTATATTCCAAACTCAGCACAGAAATCTGTGAATATTACAATGCAGACAAATTACTAAATTTGAGCTGTTTTTTTTTAACAGAAATAATGAAGAGATCACCTCATATTTATAGAGGAAAAAAGAAGCTAGCATGACCTTTTTCACTATGACTTTATTTAATGAAATTAAGCTTTGTATGACTTATTAAAAAGTTGGGCATGACTTTTTTCACTCGGTATGACTTTCAGAAATTCGGTATGACTTTCTGAAAATTCGGTATGACCTTTTTAAAGTCATATTCGGATTTTATTTAATTAAAAAAATCGGTATGACTTATTTTAATTAAACAAAATCAATTCAGCATGACCTTTTATCAAAAAGAAAATCGGTATGACTTTTGATAAAAGCCTCGGTATGAATTTTGAATTCTCGGTATGACATTTGCTTTAACTGCTTGATTCATTTCTTTCCACTTTGGTTGGACACATGGCAGCCATTCATTGGTTGTTTTAAAAGACATCCTGCCAATTTCAATTTGTAAAGTCCGGGGGCTTATTTTGTCATATTAGGGCTAGGCTCCATAGAAATGCTTTTCGACCCGCACAGCTTATAATCTTTGATTAATAAATAATAAATTTAATTCAGAAATTATAAAAATAAATATCTATTAATATTTAGATATTTATAAATATAATTTACTAAAGAAATAAAATATTTATTAATTAAATAAATCCTTATGCTCTAAGCTGCGGCCTCCTGAATGTCTGGAACCGAACTCCTTTTGACTTGGAAATGATAAATCAATTCCAACCGGGGTTCCACCTTTAAGAATATATGACTCTGCATTTCTTCTGTGTCAATTCTTTTTCCGTTTTTTCTTCAAGTCAGTACCGTCAGGCATGTTTAGCTGTATTTCTTTGAGCTTCCAGCTTCTGTCTTCTGTCATTCTAAAATAATTCTAAATTAATTAATCCTTTAATTAATTTAAGAAATAAATTAATTTCGAGTGAATTAATTTAATTATTAAATTAACTAATTAATTTAATTATTTAATAGAGAATTAAATTAAAGGCTTGACTATTGTTGATGTAGATAAAATTCTTCTATTCTTCAACAATAACCTTTCTAACCACTTGAACTTTTTGATGACGAATCTTCACTGATATTGTTAACACCTTGTGCACTGGTCTGGTTCACGGATGACTAACTATAATGTCGATTCTCATTTCTACTGTAGTGGTCTTGTCTTGTTTCTAGCTTTGTCTTCAATATTTCTTTTCTTGGAATCTCTTTAAAATAGGCACTTGGAATCTTCTGTATCTTCTGAACTCTTCTGAACTACTACTCCTTTATTTTTCGCCGACGCTTGAACATATTAATGAACTTCTTCCGGTGTAGAGTAGCAGCTTCATTAGAACACTTCTGATATTAGGATTCTTTGTGTCTAGTTGACTGTCTTCATCTTGATTCCTTCCTCAGTATTTATTACTTACTTAATTTTCTTACTTGAGTTGAGTTGTCATCTACTTATTACAAATAGGCCTTGTCATATGCCTTTCACATTGTCATGGATGAAAGAATGAACAGATCATCAATATATGCTCTACGGGCTACTATATATCAGATTGATGATTCTTCTGAACAAATGAAAGATTTGAAGGAGAAGCTGATTAAATTATTGAAGAATGCTGAAGAAAAACTTCTGGATCAATTTCTGAAAGAAGACTTCTCTTATAGAAGAATCTGAATCTAAAAAAAAGGATAAACAAACTCTGATGCATTTGTCTTGTATTTCTGACATCATTAGTGAAATTTATGCATTGGGGGAGATTTTTAGGAATGCAAACACTGATGATTGTCAGAGAATATCAAAACAGAGTTTATGCTGATGTCATCAGAGTTTAAGGAAGTTGTCGGTCAGAGTTTACTCTATCAGAGAATACTCAATAAGAGTTTACTCTAACAGAGAATGCTCTATCAGAGATTATCAACTGACAGAGTTTACCAGAAAAGGAAACAGACAAATCAGAGTCTGATTTGGGTAGAAAGAAGGAATTCTAATGCAAGTTTAATTACCTTATGAAAGCTATTATAATCATAATCTGTTTTGTAATTGTACTTGTAGCTGTGTCTATATAAACACAGAGATAGGTTATAATTCAATGTCGAATTCATTCAAGCAAGATTATATAACCTAGCAGCTCTTAAGATCAAAGAACTTCTTGAGAGAGTTTTGTAACATATTCATTATCTTTAATACAAAATAGTGTTCATCTTTTACATACTTGTGATAATATTCGATTTACTAATACTATTACATTCAACCCCCTTCTGTAATAGCTTGATTATCTGGGAAACATAAATTTGTTTAAAGAAATTTATTTTATAAATTCAAATTTAGATAAATTTATTTTATAAATTTTATTTAAATAAATTTATTTTATAAATTTAATTTAAATTATTTTATTATTTTAACTTGAAAAGACTTATTTTATAAACTTAATTTACATAAATTTAATTTATAAATTTAATTTAATTTAATTTATTATTTAAATTTATATAGATTTATTTTATAATCTAAAGTTATTAAAAATTTTGGTCCATTTTTGAATTCGGAAGCAGCTGGATTTCTTCCGATAGTCAGCAAGTTAGTTGTTAGTCCACTCCGATAGTTACCTAATTTTTTTATTTTTGATTTATTTAATTTTTCAAAAATTTTAATATTCTTAAATTTAAATTTTTCTTAAATATTAATTTATGTTTTATTTAATTTTTAAGAAAATTTGAAATTCTTGAAAATTAAATTTTTCGTAAATATTTATTTTTCATTAATTTATTTTCTAAGAAAATTAAAAAATTTAGAAATTTAATTTTTTTTCTTAAATATTAAATTAAGGGTTATCAAGGGATTTGTAGTTGAAAAATTCTTCGTTTTGACTCGGAATTAATTCCCAGATATTATAACCCTGTTTCGAGGAAAGTGGTCATTTCATATTAGTAGATTTATTTCAGACCGTTTGGATTTTAATGTGGATGTTACGATTGTTTATGTTATAGTTCCACAAACTGCTCAAATGTAAAAAAATAATAGATTTATTAGTATGGAACTCTACTGAATTTTTCTCTAACTCTACTGATTATTCTAGTTTTTGTATAGTTGTACTTGCACAAAACAGATTTAAGAATCGTTAAAGGTCACAACCGAAGGAACATATGAGGTTAAAGAATACAAGACTGAACTTCATGTTATCTCTGCATGTACGGAGTATCTTATGCAAAGAAGGAGGATAATAGAAGTTCGTGTTAACCCTACAAAGAACCGTTTAAGGCTGTATTTGGTAATGGTAAATGGGTTGGTACATCAATTATTCTTGTGGTTAAGAATCCAATTCAAGTTCAATTTTGGATAGTCACAAAACAGTGATGGTCTATAGATGCAACATCGGGTGCTGCAATAAAACTTCGGTTTATATGAAGACTTTATAAGTATTCAACGATATAGACTTATTCTTTGAACTGAGACAAGGATGATGCAGTGTTGAATGAGCATCAAGCTAAGCTTATTTTGCAGAAGGAAAGAGATGGGATGACTAAGATGATTCAGGAAAACACATGTAATCTTGCTCTAATAACAATCTCTGATGATAATTCACTTCAGTAATCTCAGGTATGAATTTTTTCTATCAATGCAATGATTAATTCTAAAATATGAAATACATGATTAAGATCTTAGAAGTTAAATGTTTATCATACACAGTAGCACTATAACATGTCAAGAAGATGAATACTGTTGGATATGGTTTTAAGAACACTCTTCTAGATGTTAGAAATGTTAATCTGGTGTGTGTTACATTAGAAGATCTTACATGTGTTAAGGATTATTTAAGAATTAAGATAATTGCAATGGTGAGATTAAAATCTTTTCTTATTGCTTTAAAGTTTTGGAATAATAGCCATGTTTCAGAATCCATAGAATAATTAAATTTGCTTATTTAATCATGAATTGCTTGTTTAGGATAAGAAATAAATTGAAGGTTATACGGGAATTACTTAAGAGTTCAGTTAAAAATTGTTATATCGAAAACTGACTTAGGTAATTAGAGATAGTTAAAATGTTAGACAACAACAGAAATGGATTAGACATAATTAGTAATCGAATTGTTAGTTCTTCTATTCCATGTTCTTTTAGAAAATTATTGAATATTTATAAATCTACTTGACACCTGGTACATTTGTGTAGAATGGTTAGAGTAGATGGTACTGAATTTTCTAATATGCATAACATGCCTGAATTGCATAATTCTTATCTATAATGCATTGAAGCTGAATGTTATCATGTGTTCTTATTTTCATGATTGTTCATTTAAATTTGAAAATGCATATCTTAGGACTTGCATAATCTTAGGCAAAACATGTATAAGAATCACAATAGGGTCAACACTGTTAGTCCATCTAGTTAGATTGGAATCACTAATCTCATAGCCTTAAGACTACATTGTTAAGGCTGCTGTAATTGACAAGTGATCTGTCAAAGATAAGTTTGTGCATGTTAAAGTTACAACTGCTATCACAGTTGGTTGAGAGAGCCTACCCAACAGTATCATTTGAAGATGACAACAAATGATATACTAGGGATATGGCTATCATGATTTTGGAATTGTCATCACTGGAAGTATCTTTCTTGTGGAAGGACTTAAGCACTATCTACAGGGCACTAGAGAATTTTTTGGCAAGGGTTTTCTAGAAAAGCATTAAAAAGAAAAAGTGTTTGATCTCAAGCAAGAGAGATGGAAGCTCACTCAACTAGGAGTGAGAAATTTGCTCGTAGGTGACATGGATTCAATATGCAAAGGTGAAGTGAGTTTCTTCGTAAATCTTCATCAGTAAAGAGTTAGCTATGAAATAGGAAGCTCTCACACTTGTTGATCAAGACAATGGATTCTTCGATAAAGAAGAAATTGGTGAGAGGACTGATTCATACAGAATTATATCCATAAGGACATTTTGAAGTTTGTCATATAGGGAAGTCAATGAAAACATCACACTGAAGCAAGTAATGTCATGGAAGAAATATGCTTAGTGTTAGTTGGTGACAACCCTAGTTACAAATTGGTGATATTCGTGCATTCAACAGATAATATATCACATATGGTGATTGATCACATCAGGTAGATCAAGTTGGAAGCAAAGTAAGCTGCGAGAACTTTGAAGTCAAATAATGGAACTGAATTTCATGAATGAGGTTTTAGATGAATTCTTCACTTACAAAGGTACTTTGAAGCTGAAGCAATTAACACAGCATGCTACTTTATTCAACAAAGATCATGAAAAGACATCATATGAGTAAATGGCCAACCAGAAGGAAACATTTAATCTCTTTCGAGTGTTTGGAGGAAATTTGTATTTATTGAAGATTTAGATGAGTAACTTGGTAAGTTTGAAGTTAAGACTCATGGAACAATTTTCATCAGCTACTCATTGAAATTGAAAGCTTTCAAGGCATATGTGATGTAAAACTAGAAGGTGATTGAAAGTCTGAATGTATCGTTCAATTACATCAAGCTCCCAAGCATTCAAATGAAAGACCATTCTGAATCTTTGAAGTTTGACATCATGTCTGAGTCAAATTCAGATACTGATGGTAAAACTGAGGCTGCAGAAGGAATCAATGTAAATGATGATGATTCAGATCCTAGTAGTGGAAATGGTAGTAAATTTACACAACCTGTGGACTTTAACAGAATCTACTCAATAAGGTGAAGGATCTTCAACACATCCTAGCAGCAACTCAGGGGGAGCAACAAAAGAAGGGATCTACTAGTCATACTCAACACAATGAAGATCAAGGGAATACATTAAGAATATATCTGCCGAGACAAAGGGTCTGAAGTCAAAGTCATTCGCTGAGTCTAGTTCTTAGTGATCCGGATACTAGAGTAAAGGCTAGAAGTGCTATGCAAAGTAAATGGTTATTCTTTGGGAAAGAACAATTGTTAACAGTTTGTATACTAAAGAAGATTGAAGAAGCACTGATTGATCCAAATTGGCTGATTGCAAATGCAAGATGATCTCAATCAGTTCGAAAGGAAGAATATACTGAAGTTGGAACCCAGACCACAAGACAAGGTTGTAATTGGTATTGTAAGGGTTTTCAGAGACTGGATGATTATTGGCATTGTTACGAGGGACAAAGCCAAACTTGTTGCTGCAGGTTACTATCAAGTAGAAGGTATCGATGATGATGGAAATAGAATTTTTGGGACTTTCAAAATCTAACTACAATCACCAGTGACCAGACTTGATCCTATTAGGGCTGAACAAGTTGATGTTCTAATTGTAGGATAGCCCTATCACCTGCTACACATTGAAACATGAATATCTATCAGATGAATGTGAACAAGTGAACTCCTGAATGGTGAGTAAGAAGTTAAAGTTGATATACAACAACTCCTGGACTTTGAAGTTAAATATACATTGGAATTTGTATATCATTCTCTTCACAAGCTCTCTATGACGGAGCTAGGAAATCAAGCAATCATCAAGGACATGGTATGACACTCTAACTGCTAATTACTTGAAAATGATTTTATATTAGAGTCGGTATACACATATCTCTCTAGAATACAAGGCACACATATAATGTAATATTAGTGCAAGTATACCATGATTATATTAAATGTGGGTCTGCTAACGTAAATTTGGTAAGAGATTTTTGCTAAGTTGATGCAGAGTAGGTACAAGATGAGCATCTTGGAAGAGTTGTGATTCTTTTTGGATTATAAGTAATTCTAAAGAATGATGGCAATTAAAGTCAAGGATCTTTTAAAAATGTGAAATTTGGAAGATTCTAGACCTGCAAAGACTTCTTGCCAACAAACCACTAAACTTGATCAGGGTAAATCAGGTATATAACTGAAGTGACAAGCTATAGAGGTATGATCAGCTCATTACTTATTCAAGTGCATAAAGACCATATATTTTATTCTCGATATGCCTATGTGCAAGTTTCCAAGTTGATACTAGAGAATTTAATCTTATAGCTAAAATATGAATTGTTAGATATCTTAAGGGATTACCAATTCTAAGAATCAGGTACCCTAAAGATACAAGATTTAACCTAATTGGCTATAAAGATATAGACGATGCAGGTTGTAAGAAAGATAGGGAAGTAATTCTTATAGAAGCTGTCAACTCCAACAACTCTGCTGGATACTCTCTACACCACGTGTGGAACAAGAGCATGGACATCAGGTATCATTTCTTTCGAGAGTAGTCCTTAGTAGAATAACTTGCAGATATTTTCTAAACAACTTGATAAATTCATTTTATCTAAGTTGGTTAATGAAGTTGAGATATTATTTATGTACATATTTGTTAAAAATCCCATCTGCAAGGAATTCTTAAATGAGTTCACAAGTATTAAATCGTTCATATTTAAAGGACTTGTGAATTTATTCATAATCCAGTACATCGTACTTATTGCTACTAGTTTAATTATCATGTTTACAATGTTATATCCATATGTGATAGTTAAATTGTCTAGCATAAGTTAGCAGGATAATTATTTGTATGTTTAGTACTTTTAAATATTTTGTTACAAATAATTATGACACTTTTGGTATTAGTGTTGTTATTTAGAATTTTTGTTCTAAAAATTAATGTTTATTTCAAAAATCACTAATACTGGGAGGCGAAGTATTTTCTAAATTATGTGTATAAAATTCTCAATATTTTATATACTTAGAAATATTTCCAAAATTTGTTTTTATTCTGAGGTATCAACCATTTGTAAAATTATTTGTTTTCAAACACATGTTTCAATATATGTTTCACATTGATTCAAAGTACCTAAACAGTGGTTGTTGCTTTGAACGCCTTATACTGTATTGCTAAGAATACATCCACCCCTATAGTCATGAAATTTTCTATTTTAAGTCAGGGATAATATCAGGTGGACGAAAATGATAAAGATCATAATTGCATTATGAGTCAAAAAATCATAGTCCTCTATCTGATAAGGATGGTTTGTAAAACTGTTTTCAAATCATACAATATTAAGGTATAAAGGAAAAGAGTCATTTTAACGAGATATAATTTAGTAAGAGAGCTGAATTTCTTCTTTAGTGCAATTCCCACGTTTTATTATAGGAATTTTGCCTTATAGGAAATTCATAAGGGATAGAAACTTTCTTCTCTGATACAACTTTCCCACGTTTTATTACGGGATATGTATCTTAAAGAAAATTTCGTATCATACTCTTAAATGATAAATATTTAGTTCCGACAAAACTCTTTTATTGAAAGTGCTTTAATGCAAGCTACTATCATTCTTTATTATATTCTTCCTTCTCTTTGAGATGAAAAAAATGTTTTGGAATGTTAAGATGATTATCTCCTTATCTCGAGTGGTTCTATCCGTTTAGCCCCAGTGGCTTTAGAAGCTGGCCAAGAGGTTGAAAACTCATCAATCTCTTACCCAGGCCATTGTACCAAACACTAATTCATCCACTTTCATATATTAACCCCTGGAGATATAAGGAACTCATGTAAGTTAGAGGTCGATAAGGGAGAAACTGCACTTGATGCAGAAAATAAGAATGAAGTTGGAAGTGCACCCACAGCTCTACCTCCAGAGAAGAAAAATAGTATATATATAACTGAGGTAACTGTAAGCTCATCTACATCTTCTCAAAAGGATGCAGAGCTGAAAAGGCAATAAAACTGTCTCTTGAATCATTCTCTCAACAGGGTGAGTTCATTGAAATTCATTCATCAGCCAGAGCACCTCGTAATGAGTCAAGCAGACCACCGACACTCACGTTGATGGTAAGCCTAAATAGATAAATTATAGGAACACATTGCAAGGCGTGCACAGTGAGAGGTACATGAAACATCCCCAACTTATTTATTTACCATTTGTTACAGTAGATGAAGTTGTTGCAATCGCAGAAATGCAACTGCCTTCACAGGCGTCAGGAGGAAACTTGGATCAATTGCTATATTATAGATCCTTGTCTCCCTCCCTAGATGGAAAAATCTAGATTCCTAATGGAATAGTTCATCTTAGATGATCAGCAACTCATTGAATCTATTCCTGAAGCAATTCAGTTATCAAAATCAAATATTTTGATATATTCAATTGAGGACGAGGATTTACAAATCCCCATTGCATCACCAGTGACCTCTCTTGAAGGGGCTATGGTGATCTTTCTTACATGTTATTATTTCCGATTAAGTACAAGAAGTTTGTAGAAGGGGGGATTAAATATAAACTTAAGAATTTTAAGGAATTCTTGCGGATTCAAGTTTGTACATTTATAGATTTTGTGTTTGGAAATATATATAGTGAAGAGAACTATTTAAACTATGGATTGAAGACTAATATATTGAAAACAAAACAATTTAAAAATTACTAGTTGATTGGTTTTTCCACTAGTGTATTTTTGCTTTCAATTAACCTTGGTAAAGTTACCAAGCTGCTTACAAAAAATAATTTAAACTAAAAAAAGCACTACAAATATTTTTTAACTTTCTATTGTGCTTTTTTTGAGTTCTTGATTTTTCTTCTCCTTTTTTTGCTACAATGAACTACTAATTAATATATAGTAGTTCACTTCTACTTCTATTTTCTATCAACTGATAACATCATAAAATACATTTTACAATGTTTATATGAAAATAGAAATTAGTTACTTTTACAGTCTTCATTAGACTTTGTCTAGTTCTGGAAATATCTTTGTCTTGATCCATTCCTTGAAGACTGTGTTGCCTTGAAAGTCTTCACAATCCTGAAAGGACTATCTTCCATTGATTTTGTTTCTGCAAAGATCCCATCACTTTTGTCTTTAACTAATTTGGGAAACTTTGATCAACTAATAATTGTTGTTAAGCTTATCAGTTGAACCTTCTTTGCTCATCCATCGATGGATAGGTTATCCATCGATCAATTGATGTATCGATGGAAGGAAGTATCTTCCTTCCTTCAGGGTTCTAAAGTTTGATTCTATCATCCCTTTCTTCTTGAAGAGGTGCCTCAATTATCTTCTTCATCTTTTCCAGGATGGCTTTACCTAGCTCTTCAGTTCAATAATACTTCATGTTGAGCATGGTATAAATCTTCCTTAAGGTATCATAGCCTTGTTCCATGACTTGATCAAATGTGAAAATTGAATGTGACTCATCTTCATAGTCAATGTGAAGTAGATCTACATCATTATTCCTTTATCCTTTTGTTGCAGTCATTCCCTCAATTTTGATTGAAACAAAATTTTCAGGCTTGGATTTAAACACTTCTATTTCCTTGGATTGACCACTGCCAGATGCTTGACTTTGAAAATATGCTCCTTTGGTTTTTCCTCCTTAGCCACTTCTTCCTTAACCACAAGTTCCCTTTCAACTCTAGAAGTTTTAGGTTTGTCTGCAGGCTTCTTTGCTCTTTGTTTCACCCTTGGCCTCTTCTCACTTTCTTTTCTCCTGACATCTCAAATTAGCCTATCCTCATCATCAAATTATATTTGCAGTTGAATGGCTAGTTATTCTTGTGCTTTTTCTTGTTCCTCCATTTCTTTCATACCAACTATTTCTTTGCTCAATAGTTTTTCACCTCCACTTATGACAAATTTCTTCCTCTTTCCTTCCTCAATTAATATGCTCTCTCATTTTCTGTCACCAGGTTTTGAGCTAACTTCTTCCATCCTTATGTCTCATTTCTTCATAGCTTCAAGAATTTATGGCATTAAGGCAACTGGCTTTTGTGCATCAATTTCATTGTTTTTACTTGAAATCGAATCAAATTGCCTTACAATCTATTAAGTTAATTCCTTCTTTGAATCTCTTTTCTGAATAACATTGTATGTGTTCTTGATCACAACTTCAATCCCCCTCCTTAACTCCTCATCCTTCTCCCCCTTTTTATTATCAACAACAGGCTCTTGCAAGAATGGAGACATTAAAGGAGATTCCAAGAGTCTGCCCAGCAACTTGATTTGGGTGACTTGATTTGACCGGATTTGCTGCATATTCATTTCCATGGCATTCACCTTTTTCTCCAACTCAATTACTTTATCCTTGGCTGTGAATCAGTGTCAAGTCTTTGCTTAATTCTTGACATCATGGTTAAACTGAGCCTGGAGTCCATTGTTGTGTCAAAATGAGTCCTGACACTCTCAATATCATACTTTATATGCCTCAATTCATTCCTAGACCCTGTCACCTGCATCTTCTGTAGCTTGAGGTTATCCCTGTAATAGTTAAGAAATCTTCTTTGAATAGGGTCCTCTACATTCACCTCTGTCATCCATCTTCTATAGTGTGAAACTATTATTGTTTCAGTATCAGCCAAATTAGTTTCATCACTAGCTAATGCAGGCTCCAATAGATCATCATCATAATCATCTTCAAAATCCTCATGATCCATATGAGACGCATCAATAGGCTGCCTTGCCAAATTCTCCTTGCCACTCCTAAATTGTTCTTCTGTTTGTACCAACCCCAAAATCTGCTCAGCCTCTTGATTAGTGACAGCTGCTAACTTTTGATAGTGTGGATCCTCATGTTGAAATGTATTTGCATCAAGATTAAATTTTACCTCATCATCTACCTCTTTGTGGGCATCTGCAACTCATGCAGGAACTCCATGCTCTCCATCACCTCCATCTCCCCTAACTCCAACCCCAACTCCTGGGTGAGTTCTGCTATAAATTCCTCAATTTTAGAAGTTGAAGCTTCATGAGATGAAGAACTTGGTTTCTCTCTATTCTTTTCTTTCTCACTCTCTTCTCTCTTTTCTTGCATCAGGATCTCCTCCTAGATTCTCACCTCTCCCTCATTATGCTATCATTTTGCATAACCTACTAAGGTGGAACTCTCTTTACTCACACCCTCTCTTTTTGCCACCTCAGAAGAAATTGAGGGCCTCTCATTCACACTCTCTCTTTTTGCCAATATATGCAAACTCTGCCTCTCATACACCTCACCCACTCCACTCAATCCTAAAAGTGTATTGGACACTTGAACTGTTTCAACAGATGGTTCACTGATTGGAATGGAAGTGTCAATCGATGGATGAGGAATATCTATCGATTGATGAATATCAGTTAATTGAAGCTCGTCGATGGATGTAAGGATATCCATCGATGGATGAGAGATAGTCAATGGATTTTGGATATTATCAGTTGATTGGAAATATCCATTGACTTAGGAAAATTTTCAATTTTAACTTGTTCATCCAAGGTGTTATCCTTTTGTGGTTAAACAGGTGGGAGTGTTGGCTCCACCCTGAGTTGTAAAGAGGGTGAATTTGAAACATTGATGTTATCAATCATCAAAGTTTCTGAAGAAATAGATTTTGAAGGAGATTGAGGAGAAGAAATAGATAGTGAATGGGGCTGTGCCTCAGGAAAAATCTAAGACAGATCAATGGAAGAAGCTAAAGGTTCCACTAAATTTGTATTTGGCTTTGCAAGTGTATGTGATCCTTGTGCATTGCTACTATCCTTATTTCTCCTTTTGTAGGGTTGAACTACTTTTTGTCCCTTATCCCCATCAGATGGTCCTGGTTGAGACCTCTTTTCAATAGCTACACCTTGTTGAGAAGGTGCAACTAGGGATATGTTTAAATCCTTTATCACAGCTTCAATCTTTTGAGAGATTGGGTTGGTGGCTGGCTGGACAATCTCACCCTCTCCTACCTTATTCTTCTGGTTTTCTTGATGTTGGTCAGTTCCCTCCCCCTTATCAACCACCTTCACACTCCCCTCAGTTGTTTTTCTTTTCTTAGATAGTGGAACTGAATTTTGCGAATGAAGTTCTAAATGAAGTCTGCACTTATAAAGGTACTTTGAAACTGAAGCAATTAACACAACATGCTGCTTTAATCAACAAAGATCGAGAAAAGACATCATATGAGTTATTGGCCAACCAGAAGAAAACAATGAAGCTCCTTCGTGTGTTTGGAGGAAATTGATATTTATTAAAGATTTAGATGAGCATCTTGGAAATTTTGAAGTTAAGGCTCATGGAACAATTTCCTAGGCTACTCATTGAAGTCGAAAGCTTATGAGGCGTATGTGATTGAAAACTAGAAGGTGATTGAAAGTCTGAATGAATCGTTCTGCTACACCAAGCTCCCAAACATTCAAATCAATGACTATTCTGAATCTTTGAAGTTTGACATCTTGTCATAGTTAAATTCAGATATTGATGATAAAACTGAGGTTGTTGAAGGAAACAATAATAATGATGATGACTTAGATCCTATTAGTGGAAATGGTAGTGAATCTACATAACTAGTGAACTTTAACAGAAGCAACTGAATAAGGTAAAGGATCATCAACACATCCTCGCCGCAACTCAGGGGGAGAAAATAAAAGAAGGATCAACTAGTCATACTCAATGCAATGAAGATCAAAGGAATACATCAAGAACATATCTGCCAAGACAAAAGGTTTGAAGTCAAAGTCAATCATGGAGTCTAATTCTTAGTGATCTGGATTTTGGAGTAAAGGCTAGAAGTGTTATGCAAAGTAAATGGTTATTCTTCGGGAATGAACAATTGTTAACAGTTGGTATCCCAAAGAAGAGTGAAGATATACTGATTGATCCAGATTGAGTGATTGCAATGCAAGATGGTCTCAATCAGTTCGAAGGCAGAAATTACTGAAGATGGAACCCAAACCACAAGACAAGGATGTAATTGGTACAGTAAGGGTTTTCATAAAATGGATAATTATTGGCATTGCTATGAGGGAAAAAACCAAATTGGTTGCTACAGTTTACTATAAAGTAGAAGGTATCGACGATGATCAAATAGTAAGCACTAGTGATGAGACTTGATCCTATTAGGGCTGAACAAGTTGATGACCTAACAGTAGGATATTCCTAGCATATGTTGAGCATTCAAGCATGAATATCTATTAGATGAATGTGAACAAGTGCACTCCTTAATGGTGAGTTAGAAGTTGAAGTTGATGTAAAACATTTCTTGGACTTTGGAGTTGCATAACATTGGAATTTGTATATCATTCTCTTCACAAGCTCTCTATGAATGAAGTTAGGGATTCAAGCAAATCATCAAGGACATGGTATGACATTCTAACTTATGTATTACTTGAAAATTATTTTATATTAGAGTCGTAATACATATATCTCTCTAGAATACAAGGCATACACATAATGTATTATTAGTGCTAGAATACCATGATTGTATTATATGTGGGTCTACTAACAAAACTTGTGCAAGATATATTTTGCTAAGTGAATGCAGAGTAGGTACAAGATGAGCATGTTGGAAGAGTTACAATTTTTTTTAATTATAAGTAGTTCAAAAGAATGATGGCAATTAAAGTAAGTCAAAGATCTTTTGAAGATGTTCAATTTAGAATATTCTAGACTTACCAAGACTTCTTGCCAACAGACCACTAAGCTTGATCATGGAAAATCAGGTATATGAACTGAAGTGACAAGTTATGGAGGTATGATCAGCTCATTACTTATTCAAGTGCATAAAGACCATAAATTTTATTCTCGAAATGCATATGTGCAAGTTTCCAAGTGGATGCTAGAGAATCTTATCTTATAGCTAAGATATGAATTATTAGATATCTTAAGGGATACCAATTCTTAGAAACAGGTACCCTGAAGATAATAGGTTTAACCTAATTGACTATATAGATATAGATAATGCAGGTTGTAATAAAAACAGAGAAGTAATTCCTAGAAGCTATCAATTTCGTGGAAGAAGTTGATTTCTTAATTGAAATGAGAAGAAGCACTCAATAGATAGTTAAAGCAAAGGCAGAAATTAATGCAACTAGTGAATGTGATGCTCTGATCTTCTGGGCAAGGAAACTATTTCAACTCCAACAACTCAATTGAACACTCTATACACCACTCATGGAACAAGCGCAAGGAGATCATGTATCACTTCTTTCGAGATTTTCCGAAGTAGAATAACTTGCATATATTTATTGAACAACTCGATAAATTCATTTTGTGTAAGTTGGTTAGTGAACTTGAGATATTATTTATGTGCATATTTGTTGGAAATCCCATCTACAAGGAATTCTTAAATGAGTTCACAAGTATTAAATTTTCAATATTTAAAGGACTTGAGAATTTGTTTGAAATCCAGTACCTCGTACTTTTTGCTACTAGTTTAATTATCATGCTTACAATGTTATATGCATATGTGGTAGTTAAATGATTTAGCATAAGTTAGCAGCATAATTATTTTTATGTTAAATATTTAATGAATATTAGTCAATGATATCTTGCTTAATTGCAATGATATTTTGCTCTGATATTTTTAAATATTTTGTTATAAATAATTGTGGCATTTTTGGTATTAGTAATATTATGTTAGAAATAAAGAACTGATGCAGTCAGAGTTTACTGAAGACAATCAGAGTTTAAGCTAATGTCATCAGCATTTAGAAGCTGTCGACAGAGTTTACTCAATCAGAGTTTACTCAACCTACAGAGTTTATGAAATCAGAGTTCAATAGCTGGTGTTCGATAATTCAGGAGGTGATTGAGATAAACAAGGAAGTGTTTTAGTGTAATTCTATTACCTTTTTAGAAGCTATCTTTTAGAAAGATAATAATTGAAACAATATTTCTGCATTTAATGATCATTATCTTTGTTGTAATTGGATAGGTAGTTGTGTACTATATAAATACAGAATTCGGTTTACATTGTAATAGTTCAAGTAATTATCTTTCTCATAACCTAGTAGATCTTAAGAACTTTGTTTTTCTTGAGAGAGTTTTGTATTCAGTCAAGCAAAGTTAATACAAAGCAGTTCATCTTTTACATACTTGTGTTCTAAAGTTGATTGTTTGATACTAGTATATTCAACCCCCTTCTATAATAGTGTATTATCTGGGTAATAATTGGTATCAGAGCAGGCGGTTAATTTAACTTAAAAGATCTTATAAACAATGTATGGAAACAAGTATGAAAGTATTTGAATCCCAATCTTGAAAAAGGCTGAATACCCAACATGGAGGGTAAAGATGATGATGTTCTTGAAAGCCACATATCCTGATTATCTAGACAGGATCAATGAAGGTCAGTATCTACCAACTAAGTTAGTGTCATCAACAGTTGTGGAAGGGAGACAGGATCCTGAATACTACACTTTGAAAGACAAGAAGGAGTGCACCAATGAGGAAAAACAAGAAGTCCTAAAAGATGCAAAGGTAAGAAATATACTGCGTAATAGTTTAGACTTTGTGATGTTAAATAGAGTGATTGCTTGCAAGACTGCAAAAGAAATCTGGGATGCACTAGAGGTTCAATATCAAGGAACCAAGGAAATCAAGAAGAATAGAAGATATGTTCTAATACAAGAGTATGAATACTTTGAAGCTAAACAGAATGAGTCTATCACCGATATTTATGACAGATTTCTTACTTTATTGAATAACTTAGCTTTGGTTGATAAGGTGTATGATAATGAGGATTCAAACACCAAGTTTCTAAGGGCTCTACCTGAAGAATGGGACTTACAAACATCTCTGATAAGAGATAGGGCAGACTTGGATGAGATGTCCCTAGATGAAGTTTATGAAAAGCTAAAAACTCATGACTTTGAGTTACAGCAAAGGAAGAATAGGAAAAGTAGCAAGGAAAACTCTGTTGCCTTGAATGTTGAGACTAGGGTTGAAGAACCAAAAGAAAAAGTTTTAAAAGTCTCAAAAATAAAAGGAAAAGTTGTGATGGTTAAGGAAAGCAGTGAATCAGAGTCTGAGACAAACTCTGATGTAAACTCTGATGAATCCACAGACTCTGACATGATAGAGATGGTTGCCATGATTGTCAAAGGCTTCAAGAAGATGAAGTATAGGAAGTACAAAAAACAAGGAAACTTCCAAAAGAAGCATGAAGAGTCTGAAAATAAAGACAGATTTAGCAGAAGAGAAGGCAGATATGGTAAGGCTAAAACACTTGACAAATCAAAGGTCAAGTGGTACAAGTGTAACAAGATGGGGCACTTTGCTACTGAGTGCAGAAGCAAGGAATCTGTGAAAGCTCTCATTACCTCAAAGAAAGATTGGATGGATTCCTCAGACTCTGAAGAGGAAACAAATTATGCTCTCATGGAAAACACTGATACTCCCATCCTAAACTCTGACAAGGTACCAGACTCTATCTTTAATATTGATACTGAAAATGTCTGTGAATTAAAGTCTTTCCTTATAACCCTCCATGTTAATTTTAAATCACAGTCACTTGAGAATGAAAGATTAAAATCTGAAATTCAAACTATGTCTGCTAAAAATGATTTTCTTGAATCTGAACTTACACACATGCTTAGTACTAAGAAAGACTATGAGAATGCTATTCACATGCAAACTCAGCTAGAAATACAAGTTGAATATTTAAAAACTTAGATAGCTAAAGAACATGAGACTTTCAGAGTTTGGACAAACTCTGGCAAAAAAGTCCAACAAATTCTTTCTGACAAAAATTGGACATCTGCTCTAGGTTAAGAATATGATAAGGGGACACATGTTAAGTATGATAAGACACACACATGAATGAAAGGAAAGATGAGTGAACCTGTGAATTTTGTTAGAGCTAGTAATGAAAAGGATACTTCTGATAAATGCTCTAATAATCACAAAATCAAAAAGAATAGTGTGTTAGAGAATAAACCAGTCAATATTGGGTTACTCTCACAGAAACAACTTAAGGAAAAGATGAAGTCAGTCACCAACAAAAATAAACCTAAAATGTCAAGAGGAATAGAAATGGTAAAGTAGGAATTTCTAAGGAGAATGACTATAAAAATATCCCTGATGCTCCTAGAAAAACCTGTTTCACATGTAGAAATTCTAATCATCTTGCTATTGACTGCATGCAAAATAAAAAGAAGGAATCTGAAAGACCAAGATCAGAGGGTAGGAAACAGACTAAATATAGACCACAAAATCCTTTTTTTCACTGTGGTAGTTTATGACATTCAATTTACACATGTAAAAAATATCATAGTCTGTATTTCAATTGTTATAAACTTTTGCCTCATTTAAATAAAACTCTTGTTTCTTCTAATTATGATGTTAAACAAAAATATATGGTAAAAGCTGACAGAAGAAATACAAACTCTGATAATGCAAACTCTATTAACTTAAACTCTGATAAAGTTACTTCTGTTGCAAAAGTTAACAATCTCAAAACGAAAGGATCCAAACTTGTTTGGGTCCTCAAAGCTACTAATTAATTTGAATAAATGATTGCAGGGAAACATGAAAAATATCCTAGTGATTGATAGTGGATGTTCTGCACACATTACTGGAAATAAATCCCTATTTTCAGAGTTTGAGGAGAAGGCTGACCCAACAGTATCTTATGGAGATGGCAACATAGGAAGAACACTGGGATATGGAAATATTGTGATTGGAAATGTCATCATTGAAAATGTAGCTCTGGTTGAAGGACTCAAACATAATCTCTTGAGTGTGAGTCAAATGACAGACAGGGGTTATTTTATTGAGTTTCATGAAACACATTGTGAAGTCAAAAGCAAAAAGGCTGACAAAGTGGTTCTCATTAGTCATAGACATAACAATCTATTTGAAGCTAGCTTGGAGCTAAACTCTGAAGGTCCTTTAACTTGCCTACTTGGAAAAACATCATCTTTGGAAAGCTGGAATTGGCAAAAAAAGTTATGTCACTTGAACATTGGAAATATAAATGAATTGGTGAAAAAGGATCTAGTAAGAGGTCTTCCAAAAGTTCAATTTCATCCTGATGGACTATGTGATTCATGTCAAAAGGCAAAACAAAAGAAGACATCTTTCAAGAGCAAGACTGAAAATTCTATTTATCAACCTTTTCATCTATTGCATCTTGATTTGTTTTGCCCTGTCAACATAATGTCCATTGGAAAGAAGAAATATAATCTGGTGATAGTAGATGACTACACAAGATTTACCTGGGGGTACTTTTTACACAAAAAGGATGAAATAGCTGAGATAATTTTTGATCATATTACCATGATTGACAATGGATCACCACACAAGGTAAAGATTTGAAGGAGTGACAATGGAACAGAGTTTAAAAACTCTGCAATGGAGGAATTCTGCTCAACCAAAGGAATCATTAAACAATTCTCAAAACCTGGTACACCTCAAGAAAATGGTGTAGTTGAGAGAAAGAACAGAACTCTCATTGAAGCTGCTAGAACAATGTTAGAAGGAGCAAAGCTTCCTACTTACTTTTGGGCAGAAGCAGTGAATACTGCATGCATCACTCAGAATTATACCTTGATAAATAAAAATGGAATGACTCTATATGAAATGATGAAAGAAAGGAAGACAAATGTGAAATACTTTCACATATTTGGAAGCAAGTGTTTTATTCTTAAAACACATCCTGAGCAATTGAAAAAGTTTGAACTCAAAGCAGATGAATGTATTTTTGTTGGTTATTCAAGGGCAACAACTTCCAAAACTTCTTCAAGGGCATTCAAGGTATTTAATCTGAGAACCAAGGTAGTCATGGAATCTATTAATGTCTCTTTTGATGAAGGAAAAATAACAGGATTACATGATGATGATGATGATCAGGAATTTCTAAGTTTTGAAAATGAAATGCTCAAAGCTCAACAAGACACAGAGTCTGATAAGCTAAACTCTGACTCCTTAAACTCTAATTCAGATATAACTGTCACAATAATTAAAGATTCTGCATATGTTGAGGGGGATCAACATCAATCTTCTACTAACATTGTGGAACCAACCTCAATCATTAAAATTTCAGAGTCTGACCAATCTCTGACAGAAACAAACTCTGAAAGCCTAAACTCTGATCCATCAAATTCTGAAAGGTTAAACTCTGATCCATCAAACTCTGATGGAAGCACAACTTCAGGGGGAGGATCAGCATTTACTGAGGAATTATACTATGAAGGCACAAATCATGGGGGAACATCTAGTTCAAGAAATCTTCCACATCCAAGGAAATGGACCAAAGATCACACACCTGACTTGATTATTGGTGATCTAGAATGTGGAGTGAAGACAAGGAAAGCTACTTGAAATGAATGTCTATACCATAGTTTTCTTTCTCAAACAGAACCAAAGAAAGTTGAAGATGCTTTGAAGGATGTAGACTGGGTTACTGCAATGCAGGAAAAATTAAATGAGTTTGAAAGAAATGAGGGTTGGACTCTTCTTCCAAGACCAAAGAAAAGATCCATTGTTAGCGCAAAATGGGTGTTTAGAAATAAGACAGACTCTGATGGAATCATCACAAGAAACAAAGCAAGACTAATTGTTAAAGGCTACTCTCAATAAGAAGGTATTGACTATGATGAAACATTTGCACCTGTAGCTAGACTTAAAGCAATTAGAATCTTTCTTGCTTATGCTGCACACAAGAAGTTCAAAGTATACCAGATGGATGTTAAAAGTGCTTTTCTGAATGGTGATCTTGAGGAGGAGGTATATGTTGAAAAACCTCCTGGCTTTGTGAATCCCAAATATCCAAATCATGTCTACAGGTTAGATAAAGCTTTATATGGACTCAAGCAAGCTCCTCGAGCCTGGTATGAAACACTGGCTCAATTTCTACTTGAAAGTGGTTTCACAAGAGGTACAATTGATAAAACCTTGTTTTATAGAACTCAAGGTAATGATTTATTATTGGTTTAAATATATGTTGATGATATTATATTTGGATCCACTAATGAAAAACTCTGTGAAATATTTTCAAAGCTAATGTAGTCCAGGTATCAAATGAGCATGATGGGAGAGATGAACTGTTTCTTAGGCTTACAAGTGAAACAGACTGATGAAGGAATTTTAATAAGTCAATCCAAATATACAAAGAATCTATTCACCAAGTTTCAAATGCAAGACTCTGCATCTGCTACAATTCCAATGGCTACTGCAACCAAGCTTGATCAAGATACTGGTGAGCCTGTAGAGATAACAACATACAGGGGTATGATTGGTTCACTTCTTTATTTGACTGCTAGTAGACCAGATATCATGTTTGCAACATGTCTATGTGCTAGATTTCAGGAAAATCCAAGGGAACCACATTTGATTGTTGTTAAGAGAATTTTTAGATATCTCAAGGGCACCATCAATCTTGGTTTATAGTATCCTAGAGAGTCTGACTTTAAACTTATACCCTATTCAGATGCTGATTTTGCAGGATGTAAAATGGATAGGAAAAGCACTAGTGGAAGTTGTCAATTTCTAGGTGGAAGAATTGTCTCATGATTTAGCAAGAAGTAGAAATCAATCTCAACATCAACAGCAGAGGCAGAGTATATAGTTGCAGGAAGCTTCTGTGCTCAGATTTTATGGATGAAAAATCAGCTGTTAGACTATTGTTTGAACTTTTCAAAAATTCCCATTTATTTTGATAATCAAAGTATTATTGCAAAGATAGGAAATCCAGTTCAACATTCTCTGACAAAACACATCAGCATTAGATACTATTTGATAAGGGAACATGTCATAGAAAGAACAATTGAAATGCATTTTTTCCAACAGATCAACAGCTAGCAGATTGTTCACAAAACCTCTATGTGAAGCAACTTTTACAAGATTGTTTTCTGAATTGGGAATGGTGACAAGTGGTTCAACTCCAAAACATCAAGTAGCAGCCATTATCAGTGTTTACGGTAAACTCTGTCAGAGACTGTGGTAAACTCTGATAGAGAATGAAGTAAACTCTGATCCTTGGAATACCTAATCTCTGATGATCTCAAGTTATCAGTGTTTCTGGTAAACTCTGTCAGAGTATGTGGTAAACTCTGTTAGAGGATACAACAAACTCTGATTACTATAAACTCTGATCTTAGTCTACATGTCAAACTCTGATTAATTATTGATTATTTTATTTATGACATCATATTTAATTATGTGACATTATATTTGTTAATCTCTGATTGGAGTAATAATTATGGCGTGTGTCTGCCATGAAAAATGTTTCATATTTATACACAGATACACACATATATGCTGTATTTTGAGAATTACACTACTCATTACTCAACATATCATATCATGCCATGTATCCCACTACAGGTAATATGCTATTGAGAGGGAATAGGTTAATTCATTCATATTCTTAATTTGGATTAACAACTGCATCTTATTCTCTCTATCTTTCTCTCGTTCTCTCTAATACCCTAATATCTTATACCTGCAAATTTCTGTGTATCAATGGCATCTAAGGGTCTATCTTTCAGGATTTACAATTTTGCTGTGACTAACTATACTGCTCTTTTGAATAAACAAGACGCACCTAAAAAATTTAATGTCATTCAGAACTTTCTTCAATAAAGCAGTATTAGGTATGCTCTTCAAGAACCCAAGGCAATTTCTGCTCAAACTCTAACCAAGATTTGGTCAACTGCTAAATTCAATGATGCTGGTGATGATGAGGAGCCTATCATTACTTTCCACTGCAATGGCAGCCATTTAATCACTCCTGAGGTCGTTCGTCAAGCCCTTCACCTTCCTAAAGTGGTTGTTTATGATGGCATTGTTGATGATGAACACATAAGAGAATTCTTCCAAGAAATAGGCTATGAAGATAGTCTATCCAAGCTAGGGAGTCTCACAAGGCCCCATCTACGAAGAGAATGGAGTTTCTTCTTTGACTGTGTTACGAGGGCTTTCATTGCCAAATGCACCAACTTTGATGCAATTCCTCAACAATATCAGTAAATTGGGTATTCTCTAACCCATAACTTGAATTTTAATTTTCCTTATTTGTTAATTAGGCAAATAGCTAGTAAGATTAGTGATGATGAACATATTGTATACTATGCTCAATTTTTACTGTTATTTTTTAGTTATCTATTGCCTGATGTTAGTTTTGATAGTGACAAGAGTTTGCCTAGTTTTAGCATGAATAAAAGAATTTTTGCTGACTTGACAAGGAAGGATGTCAAGAAGAACAATGAAGGATGAAGGTATGTTACCTAGGCTATTTTATCCCACACGGGTCAGGCTTCTCATAAATCAGGGAATGGCTACTGTGTATTTGAGGGTTTTTCTATCAGTGACTATGAATAAGAGTTTAGCCCCCTCTGGTTCTAACCCAAGTCAACAACCAAACACCGATACACTACCCATGCCAACCTCTATTGTCTCCCAAAAGACTTCAGTTGTAAAATAAACCTCAAATGTACAGGGTTCAGGCCTGAAGAGGAAGGGCAAATCAGTCTCAGATTCTTCTCCTAAGAAAAGGAGATTAATTGATGAACCTATAGACTCTGATGACAGTGATGAAGGGTTGGTATTTCCCTTGAAGAAATCAGTTAAAATAGCATCTGACATTCCTCCAGTCCCTTTTATGAGGCCATTTCATGTCAATCCCATAACAGAGCTTGCCAAGAAAAAGAGAAGATTATTCAAGGCATTAAACTCTGATGAACTAAACTCTGATCAGGCAAACTCTGATCAAGTTCAAGCCTTAGACACTGAGCCAATAAACTCTAATGCTGTGATAAAGTCTGGTGATTCTGAACATGCCAATAAAGAAGAAAATGATGAATTGGCTGGTACTGAAATTATTGATTCTCATACAGCTGCTTTAGTTTTAATCTCTGATTCTCTTGTCCACTCTCTTCAACCAATAATCAAGGAGATATCTTATGAAAGAGTAAGGGAGTTAGCTGAGGAAGTAAAAAAGAGAAATGGCTGCTCAGAAATCTCAAAAATCTCCAGTCTCTGGCACTTCAAACCTCTTTACAAGAAGGAAGAAGAAGAAGATTTCCATTGGCCAAAACACATAAGAACCTGCTTCTCAAAGTGAAGTAGCAGTCAATAAAAAAGGCCAGGCCCACAAGGACCTATTGATCAAAGTTCAATAGAAGCCACATTTCCAGAACATGAAGCCAATATGGATCAGGGGTATAGACCACAAGAACATTCAGCTCAAAGGGTTGAAGAAGTTGTTAATGCCTCAGCCACACAAGAACCATTCAATCAAAGTTTGGATGCAGGCACACAAACTCTGAAAAAAGATCCTGTTGTTGCTGATGTTGAAGGCCAATCTCTGGAAGAGTCAAGCCCACAAGAACCTTCATCTCAAAGTGGTGAAGCAGCTGCTGACAAGACTCAGGTCCCACAAGAACCAATCACCAACTTTGTGATTGCAGACCAAGAAATGAAGATACAGACAAACTCTGATGATCATCCATTGGCATTCTCTGATGCAATTCTGGTGCAACCTCTATCTGCCAAGCCATTGGACTCTATAATTGCTTAAGGTATAAACTCTAACATTTCTTCAGAATTAACATACTCTGATAACATAAGTTCAGATTTTATATTTCCATCCTTTAATGCTGGAATGACCATGGATAGTCCTGGAAAGGAACCCTATATCCATGTGACCACAGATCTCCTTTCTCAGCCACCTCTTATTTCTGTCGGACATTGTGAATTGAGCCTTTCTTGTGAGACTGAGGTAAAATGTTTGGAAAATAGAATTAATAATGTGAGGCAGACACTGGATCTGGCAAAAACAGAGTTAGAAATGAGAAAGAAGTTAGTTACTTCTAGTGAGTAACCTCTGACTCTTAAAAGTCATGAGATGTGTGATGTGAGAAGTAATGAGATTACTTTAAAAGAAAAGAGTGATTTAGGGTGTTCTGTTACTTTTGCAGGTACTCAGAGTATAACAGAAATAGGCTCTGTTGATCAATCTCTAAACTCTAATGTTGTTGCTAATGATGATGATGCAAACTCTGAGGATTAAAGTCCTATCTTTGAGGATGAAGATATTACCGATCTCTTCATTCCTTACACTCAGAGATACAACTCAAAGATATGGCCCATTGATTCTTTTGATGCTCATAATAGACTGAGGATGTAATATTCTTATTACTATGTTGTTGAAAAGTTGAAAGGTAAAATTGAGTCAACTCTTACACAAGAAGGTACAAGGAGGGAAAGTAGCAGGGGGAACCATCAAATGAAGATCTTCTAAACTCTAAAAGACAATCCATCTGGGATGTGTCTTGGAAATTTTCTCATGAAGATATCTCCTAGCCCCATGTTCTTGATTAAATAAAGAAAGCAGACTCTGAGTTAAACTCTGATGAGATGAAGACAGTTCTTAAAGCAACTACCGTGTTAACAAAGGGTCTTCACAGTAAAGTTTCTGATCTCAAAGACACTGTTAGCAAGACAAGTGCTTCAGTTCAAAATTCTATTTTAGTTTCTCAGCATGCTTTGGAATCCAAGATTAAAAATGTTTCTACTAGACAAGATGTTTTGGAGTCTAAAGCTGATAAAATTGCTACTGTTGTCACATCAATGTAGACCATGTTGCATACTATTGTAGACCACTTGACTATTTCTTCTGATGTCAAAAAGGGGGAGAAAATATCTAAAGACAAATGCAAGGTGGATTATGTGTTAAACTCTGATAAACCTGAAGCTGATGGTGATGGCAGTGGTGTTGACAAAATCCAAGGGAGTCATAAGGGTGGACAGAGTTTACAAAATCAAACTTTGATTGATCAAACTCTGATTCCTTCAAGATCAAGTGCAAACTCTGATAAGCAAACTATGATGGCACTTGATGAAGATTTGGCTAGAAGTCTTGCAGAGGAAGAAAAGCCTGAGAATATTGAAGAAAGAAACAAGCACGATGCAAAACTGGCAAAGAAACTTTCTGAAGAAGAAAATCCAAGAATGGATCTAGTTGCTGTTGAAGAAGAATTGAAGAAAACCGGTACTGAAAATGCTCTAGTCCAGTCAAAGAAGAAAGGAAGACAAATTTCAAAGAAAACCCCAACTCAGAAGAAGGCATCTGATCAAGAAAAACCTAAATCTGTTGAAAGTCAAACAAAGTCAACTCTAACAGTTCAGAATAAAGCTCCATTGAAATCAAAGAGTCCTCTCACTATGCTTGGAAATACATTTCTTCCGGGTCGAACAAGTTTTGAAGATGAGGAAGAAGAACAACAAACTTTGTGTAGAAAGAAGAATCTTGATCTTCTGTGGACAAAAACTCAAACTCTGACTCTCAATGCCAGACTTGGTAAAAATAAGGGAGGTATTGGTGATTAAAAAGCCAAAGTCTACAGGGGAGAGGCAAATGCTTTCAGAGATCCTTACTCTTTAAAGAACAAACATGAGGAAGAGTTTACTCAAAATCATTTGGACAAGTTAATTGTTGTTCACATAGTGAAGGATATTTTTTATGGTACTCAACCAAAAGAGAAGCTATTATATTTTATGGAAAATGGAAGGGTTATGAAACTATCTGAAGAAGATTTAGCTCATAAGTCATCAAAAGAACTAGAATATGTTCTTTATTTGCTAAAAAGAGAAGATGACACTACTGCAAAGTGGGTTAGATTTTTAGAAGGTGCAATAACAGGAGCAAAGAAGACTCAAAAATTGATGAAGTTGGATTTTGAGGAGTACAGACCAAGGTATATGCTAGAGGATGATATTGAGAAGGAGATGAGCAAGGGAGTTGGTAAAATAAAGATGGTATTAGAAACTCCAACATTAATGCTGAAGGGTTTCGTGACACAAACGCAGCGGAATAAACGTGAAAAATAAATCAAAATAGCGAAACCCTCCGCAGGATCCATGCGAAAACAAAAGATTTAATTCGGAGATAAAGAATAAATACCTTTAGAAGCTTTAACAGTTCATTAATGGAAGATTAATGGAGGTCCAAAGCTTGTTTAATCACCACGTATCCCGCTCTCGCGATCTACGCTCTACGGTATCCACACGAACACTTTTCATGAAGGATTGATGTGTACTAGCACCCGAAAACTTCTTCTCTCTCTATCTTCCTCCTCTCTCAGAGCGGCTAAGGTTTTTGTAAAATCTCTATTTTATTAAATCAGCCCATAAAGAGATTATATAGAGAGTGGAATAAGTTTTCTAATTATAATCCAATTATAATTAATACTAATCCAAAATTCTAAATTATTTAATTAAGTCTCACTTAATTAATTAATTATTAATTTTGGAATTAGTTTAAGTAATTCATTTATTCTATTTATATAATTAATTAAGTCATACTTAATTAATATCATAAATAAAATAAATTACTTATTTAATTTAAATTCATAATTTAAATTATTTCTCCTTCAAGCGTTCTTTGTGTGTGACCCTGTAGGTTATTATTACGTTGGCAACAATTTTAATATCTAATTAAAATTGTAAACAATGAGCGGATCTAGTAATACATCATTGCTACCCAAGTAATAATAATAAATCGGTGATTCGATTAAGCCTTTCGTGAATAATGTTCCATGTAATATAATCCCTTTAATCTTGATATTATAGATTAAACTCAAGGCATGTCTCGTGTCATCCTTTTCATAATTTAATCTTTATTTTCTTGATCGATGAGTAGACTATTAAAATTAAATCAACATTTGAGCACGGCCGTGCATTTCATAGTCTCACTCAAACAAGAGGCCAATAATATCACTCCTAAAATTAGGAGGATTAAATCCCATCTAGATCATTCATATTTCTCATACGATTCATAATATACCCAATGTCCACTTTTATCATCACCCGGTCAAAGGTAACTTTTAATGTAATCAAAGTATATTAATTCTCGTATAGAAATATAATGATTTCAGGTCTAAGGATCATTACACCATTATCACAGTGAGAATTACTTATGACACTTACTTAACATGTAGAATCTCACGGCGGGTCATTCCAGTGCCATGCATTGATACATGCACTTATGTTCTTGACTTTAGTATCCCCATACCTATGACCAATGAGATGTGGTCATCTGTCAAGAAACATACTAGTCTTTGTGCATTATTATTGTCCTTAAATAATAATACTCGACTAGGGAATTTTAGGAATAAGATACTATTCATATAATCTCATTTTTAAGTCACATACTTAAAGATATATAATACGTATCAAAATTCCAAGGACATTTATTATGCTTTCAATTTATTACGCAGTAAATAAAACATAATAAATAAATAATAATCAATAAAACATAATCCTTAATAATAAATATTTTCCTTAAAATATAAAAAGTATTGTCTCTAGAGCACAATTACTAACAATCTCCCACTTGCACTAGAGCCAATTACCCAAGTATCCAATACTCATGGAACTAGTGTGACTTTCGTGCTTCTGCTGCGACAAAGCCTTAGTCAGTGTGTCTGCAATATTATTATTAGTATACACTTTACATATATGTATATCTCCTTGATCATTAATCTCATTAATTAGGCGATATCTCCTAAGTACATGCCCAAACAGTCTCCTTGGCTGCTTCACAAGCATCAATATACTCAGGTTCTATTGTAAAATCAACAATTGTCTTTGCTGTGAACCATTCCAGCAATAAAACACAAAGCCAGATAGAAACATTAAATTATCGTTATCTGTCTAGAAACCTGTATCACTGAAACCTCTTACAACTAGCTTCACATCTCCTCCATATAACAAGAATGAATCTTTAGTCCTCTTTAAGTACTTAAGAATATTCTTGACTATCGTCCAGTGACATTCACTTGGATTAGATCGGTATCTACTCATCATGGTTAAAGCATACGAGACATCAGGACAAGTACATATCATTGCATACATTATAAAACCAATTGCTGACGCATTTGAAATCGATGCAAAACTTTGTCAATGTATGTACTCTAAATTAGGCCGATCAATCACCTTGATCTATCTCTATAGATCTCGATCCCTAATATATATGTCACATCGCCTAAGTCTTTCATTGAGAAATTATTTCTCAACCAAGTCTTCACAGTCTGTAGAGAAGGAATGTCATTCCCTATTAGTAATATATCATCAACATATAATACTAGGAATGCCACATGGCTCCCACTAAACTTCTTGTAAACACAAGTTTCATCTTCATTCTGAATAAAGTCAAACTCTTTTTGACTATTTCATGAAAACAAATGTTCCATCTCCTCGAGGCCTGCTTTAATCCATAAATGGATCGACGCAACTTACATACATTTCCAGCATCCTTTAGATCAACAAAACCCTTAGGGTGTGTCATGTACACATCCATATCTTCTTCAAGGCTCTCATTTAAGAAAGCGGTTTTGACATCCATTTGTCATATTTCATAGTCATAGTAAGCAGCTATAGCAAGCAAAATCCTGATGGACATGACCATAACAACTGGCGAAAAGGTCTCATCATAGTCAATACCATGAATTTTCTTGAAACCTTTTGCCACCAATCGTGCCTTATAGGTCTGTACATTAGCATCCATGTCGGTCTTCTTCTTGAAAACCCACTTGCACCCTATAGGTTTTACCCCTTCAGGTGGATCAACCAAAGTCCATACTTGATTAGTATACATGGATTCCATCTCAGATTTAATGGCATCCAGCCATCTCTTAGAATCTGGAGTGTTTATAGTATCTAGGTAGGTGAGAGGCTCATCTTCATCCACAAGCATCACATCACCATCTTGAGTCAAGAGAAATCCATATTATCTCTTGGGCTCATGGCGAATCCTACTAAACCTACGAACACCTGTGTTTCTTGAGCAGTATTATTTTTCTTGTACATTCTACTCAGGTTCCTCCACTGGTTCAACGTTATCATGTGGGTCTCAAACTTCATTGAGATCTATTATCCTCCCACTATCTCTCAGCAGTTCGAGCAACAAACACTTTGTTCTCGGAAGGATTATAGAAAGAATAACCCCTTGTTTCAGTTGGGTATTCCACAAAATTATATTTGTCTGATTTTGGTCCTAGCTTGTCAGAGATTAGACGTTTCATAAACGCTTCACATCCCCAAAATTTTATAAATGACATGCTGTGACGTTACTCAGTCCATATCTCATAAGGAGTCTTTTGAACCAATTTAGTAGGAACACAGTTAAGTGTATGTGGAGCCGTTTCCAGGGTGCAACCCCAGAAACTAATTGGAAGATTCATTGACAAAACATTGATCGCACCATGTCCAACAAGGTGTGATCTCTCCTATTAAAAAACTTTTCTTTGATATTTTCTACTTCATCTTTATAGTCTTTGAACTTTTTAAATGATTCGGATTAGTTCTTCAAAAGATACATATATCCGTATTTACTAAAATAATTAGTAAATTTTATGAAGTTAATAAAATCTACCTTTTGTCATCGTACACATATGACCACATACATCACTATGTATAAGTCATACCCATTCAATGATCCCTTCACCATGTCCGGTAAAAGGAGCTTTAGTCATTTTACCAAATAAACCAAGATTCGCATCCTTTTGTATGATTCATAATCAAACTTATCCATGAATGCATCCTTATGTATTCTGAAAATGTGTTTTTTATTAATACGGCCTCAACAACAGTGCCAAAGGTAATATTTGATTTGAGTCACTTTAGAACATATAAATTGTTAATTAGATGTGCAACATTATAAGGCTCATCATCAAAATAGAATAAACAACTATTGTTATAAAATGAAAAAGCCTTTCTTGTCCAAACAAGAAACTGAAATAATGTCTCTGCCAATTGCAAGCACGCTATAACAATTATTAAGTTCTAAATTTTCCTTATAGGCCAAAAATTAAGTAACGAGTTCCTCGAACCAGAGCAACTATCTTTACTCCAATTCCAACCCGATACCTTAAGCTTGACCCTTATTGATCATCATCTTCCGATCTTCCAATTAAGCATGACAGTTTAGTTTCCAGCCTCCCAATTTTCCACAGAAGCGATAATCGTCCTCTTTATCAACACCTCATTCAGACTTTAGAGTCTGCTTTAGGGATTGGACTTTGGTTTGACAACGGAACTAGATCAAATCTTCTCCTTGCCTTTCTATTTTCCTTTCTATTTTGCATTCCCTATGTTTACCATCAATATAGTAGTAGTTCATGCATTTATCATATTGCTTTCAGCAGTTCTCAACATGCTTAGCAACTCAATGGGTGTTTTACCAATCTTATTCACTTTATTGTTCATAACAAAATAAGATTTGTCCAAAGATTGTAAGATCAAATCTAACTGTCTCTAGACCAATCTAGAAACCCAAAATATCAAAGGTACTCATTATACCCTATAATCTTTAGAACATGTGGTGTAACCGGGTCTCACTCTCCCTACTTGTACGTGTATAGTGCTCTTTCAAATATATCTTGTGCTCAATCGTTTCATAAGCATCTATATGCTTGTATTGCTTCTTAAGCTCAGCACATATATTTGCGAGCATGAGACATGAAACATCAGTCGCAACATCAATTTGCTTCCAATAAGCACTATGATTTGCACATGTTACATTCTCAACTTTAAGAGCAGGGGAAGAGATTTGACTAATATCGTGGTGCCCGAGGACGATCCTCAAGCTCCTATGTCAGTCAAGGAAATATATTCTCGTCAACTTGTCCTTCTCAAGAACTGATCGCATAGAGAAGTTGTTTGTGTTTATCATTTGATATCTATAATATTAAAGTGCATAAAAATAAACTATATCGCAAATTTAATATTAATAATGTTTAAGTGATTATGGTATATCATCATATACCTCCCACTATTTTTATCAAACTAATAGCCCTTACTATTAATTTGGAAAGTATATCCCATAATTCTTTCTAGTGAGCCAAGATCCATATTTCGTCATGTCCTAAGTCAACCACTGGAAGTCCTTAGAAAATGATTATTTAGGTAGACAACAGTTGTCAATTATATCATATATAATTCTTGGATAGTTTGGTGAACAACGATTGATCTTATCTATCTAATAGACTTTTAACCAAACTCTATGCTTCTAAGTTCATAATAGTTGAATATAACCGTTTATTTTCACTTATTATGACGACTCAGTTAAGTTAGACCCAATGATACAACGGCCGAATATTACCGTTTATATTCGTCGCATCTCACCACGATAGATAGGAGTCCCCTGCCACTGACAGTCCTTCCCCTTATCGATCTAGGATTCGATGAGTGTTCATTCATTGGAAAGCATCCGAGTAAAACTTAATATTTTGTTAAGGGGTTTTAGAAAATTTATAACGATCATGATCACATCATAAAGAGATCCTCAATTTTTCCTTGAACCAAATATTTCAAATCGACATCTTAAATTGTTCATTTCCCAGGTAGATGGAGGATACCACTGGTCACACTTAAAACCCATCAGCCTTACGAATACGCATATCCGCTTTTGTCAGAAAATCCCAATTATAGATATCAAAAATCCATATTTAATTCCGTGTTTTAAAAATCCATATTTCATAAACACAAGAATCTCATGATCATTTGTTAATTTTAAAATCTTGAATCATTACAGATTTTATC
The DNA here is from genome assembly GCA_028671895.1 of Oenanthe sinensis. Classification (NCBI taxonomy): domain Eukaryota; kingdom Viridiplantae; phylum Streptophyta; class Magnoliopsida; order Apiales; family Apiaceae; genus Oenanthe; species Oenanthe sinensis. The sequence goes on along the minus strand of CM053796.1, from coordinate 4,090,019 downwards.
TTGTTTAAGCAAACATGGCATGGGTGTCGTATCTAATACATACATGATTAATCAATATTAAGCATGCATCTCAATTATATCTACGCATACATACCAATACATGCAATCATATACATATATGTAATGTGCGTAAATTAAACGTGTTTGGTTATGGCCCCATCCTATATGATATTTACAAGCTAATGGAAATATCAAGGTCAGTCTATGGTGGTTTTAAAAATACTATCTATTACATGTCTTCTTTCTTCATTACTCCATCATCCCCTTTTGGATCGCCTCCTTGCTTGCAAGTCTTCATTGATAATTACATTGAATAATAAAAATAAAACTATTCTAATGAAATTACAAGAAGAACTCGAGTTACATTCGAGATAATTAAATTACAATGAATAAACGACATGCAAGTCGTATTTAGAAACCAAAACCATAAATCAAAACCACTATCCTATGGGTCTTTAGGCCATAACCATCCACCATGCTATCATATAACACATATAATATATCTCATATTATATAATCATATCATATAATCATATATAACAAATTTCGAAATTTCAGAAAATTAAAAACAGATTTCTGAAGACAATAAATCGCTATTTCGAGGCCCTTAACGACGTCAAACGCCTTATAGACCCGTCGGTGATAGTTAAAACTATCAGTTTTGTTCATTGGCCCGATTCCAGTCAGAAAACACATATCGTTTACGAAAATCGGATACAACAATCAGATTTCTCCAAATCTGACGGTGTTTCAGAAATCGTATCATATACAATTCTCATAACAAGAACAAGCATATATCATATATACATACACAGAGATACATACAATCATCATATGATTATACATTACATGAATATCATATATTCATAATATATACATACATATACTCAAAATTTTAGAAAATCAAATAATTTTCATAAAATCATAAATCACCGTTTTGGAGGCTGTAACGACATCTAATGGCTTACAGACGCAGAGCTGACTATGTCAGTATTTCTCAGTGACCCGATTCCAGTCAGAAAACACATATCGTTTGCGAAAATCGGACAACGGACACAGATTTCAGAAAATCAACGGCAGCCGTTTCAGAATTCGTATCGAATACGATTCCCATAATAAGAACAAACATGTATCATATACATACATCAACACACATAATCATCACATGATTATATATCATATAAATATCATATATTCATAATATATATAAACATATACATATTGTATCAATATAAAATCATGATAGATCGCATACATGCTTATATATCAAAAACTGTTAAGCACATAACCGAATTAAAACGTTTCGCAAGTAGCTCGGATGCCATTGAAGGGTTTCGTGACACAAACGCAGCGGAATAAACGTGAAAAATAAATCAAAATAGCGAAACCCTCCGCAGGATCCATGCGAAAACAAAAGATTTAATTCGGAGATAAAGAATAAATACCTTTAGAAGCTTTAACAGTTCATTAATGGAAGATTAATGGAGGTCCAAAGCTTGTTTAATCACCACGTATCCCGCTCTCGCGATCTACGCTCTACGGTATCCACACGAACACTTTTCATGAAGGATTGATGTGTACTAGCACCCGAAAACTTCTTCTCTCTCTATCTTCCTCCTCTCTCAGAGCGGCTAGGGTTTTTGTAAAATCTCTATTTTATTAAATCAGCCCATAAAAAGATTATATAGAGAGTGGAATAAGTTTTCTAATTATAATCCAATTATAATTAATACTAATCCAAAATTCTAAATTATTTAATTAAGTCTCACTTAATTAATTAATTATTAATTTTGGAATTAGTTTATGTAATTCATTTATTCTATTTATATAATTAATTAAGTCATACTTAATTAATATCATAAATAAAATAAATTACTTATTTAATTTAAATTCATAATTTAAATTATTTCTCCTTCAAGCGTTCTTTGTGTGTGACCCTGTAGGTTATTATTACGTTGACAACAATTTTAATATCTAATTAAAATTGTAAACAATGAGCGGCATCTAGTAATACATCATTGCTACCCAAGTAATAATAATAAATCGGTGATTCGATTAAGCCTTTCGTGAATAATGTTCCATGTAATATAATCCCTTTAATCTTGATATTATAGATTAAACTCAAGGCATGTCTCGTGTCATCCTTTTCATAATTTAATCTTTATTTTCTTGATCGATGAGTAGACTATTAAAATCAAATCAACATTTGAGCACGGCCGTGTATTTCATAGTCTCACTCAAACAAGAGGCCAATAATATCACTCCTAAAATTAGGAGGATTAAATCCCATCTAGATCATTCATATTTCTCATACGATTCATAATATACCCAATGTCCACTTTTATCATCACCCGGTCAAAGGTAACTTTTAATGTAATCAAAGTATATTAATTCTCGTATAGAAATATAATGATTTCAGGTCTAAGGATCATTACACCATTATCACAGTGAGAATTACTTATGACACTTACTTAACATGTAGAATCTCACGGCGGGTCATTCCAGTGCCATGCATTGATACATGCACTTATGTTCTTGACTTTAGTATCCCCATACCTATGACCAATGAGATGTGGTCATCTGTCAAGAAACATACTAGTCTTTGTGCATTATTATTGTCCTTAAATAATAATACTCGACTAGGGAATTTTAGGAATAAGATACTATTCATATAATCTCATTTTTAAGTCACATACTTAAAGATATATAATACATATCAAAATTCCAAGGATATTTATTATGCTTTCAATTTATTACGCAGTAAATAAAACATAATAAATAAATAATAATCAATAAAACATAATCCTTAATAATAAATATTTTCCTTAAAATATAAAAAGTATTGTCTCTAGAGCACAATTACTAACAAATGCTTAATCCTGAGGGACAAAAGATATGCATTATTCCTCTAGATGAAAGAATGGAAAGGACATCAATATACAACTTGAGAGCTATGATTTTTCAAATTGATGATTCTAGTGATCAGATGAAGGAATTGAAGGAGAAGCTGGTGGAATTGTTAAAGATAGCAGAGAAGAAATTGCTTGATAAGTTTCTGTCTGAAGATTTTTCCTACTAGAGAATATAAGTCAAGGTAGAAAAACTCAAACACTGGTACATTTGTCTATAAGATTTCTGACATCATAAGTTCAAATTTATGTTATACTGAATAAAGCATAAATTGGGGGAGATTGTTAGAAATAAAGAACTTATGTTGTCAGAGATTACTGCAGTCAGAGTTTACTGAAGACAATCAGAGTTTAAGTTGACGTCATCAGTGTTTAAAAGTTGTCGACAGAGTTTACACAACCGACAGAGTTTATGAAATTAGAGTTTGACAGCTGGTGTTCAATAATTCAGGAGGCGATTGAGATAAACAAGGAAGTGTTTTAATGCAATTCTATTACCTTTCTGGAAGCTATCTTTTAGGAAGAGAATGATTGAAATAATATTTATGCATTTAATGATCATTATCTTTATTGTAATTGGATAGGTAGTTGTGTACTATATAAATACCGAATTAGGTTTACATTGTAATAGTTCAAGTAATTATCGTTCTCATAACCTAACAGCTCTTAAGAACTTTATTTTTCTTGAGAGAGTTTTGTATTCAGTCAAGAAAAGTTAATACAAAGCAGTTCATCTTTTACATACTTGTGTTCTAAAGTTGATTGTTTGATACTATTATATTCAACCCCCCTTCTATAATAGTGTATTATCTGGGTAACATATTATTTAGAATTTATGTTCTAAGTAATTAATGTTTATTTCAAAAATCACTAATATTGGAAGGCCAAGTATTTTCTAAGTCATGTGTATAAGATTCTCAATATTTTATATATTAGAAAATATTTCTAAACTTTGATTTTATTTGCGAGGAGTTGTAATTAGGATCACAAGTATTAAATGTCAATATTTAAAGGACTTGTGAATTTATTTTCAAATATTTTCTCGAGCTTACGTATATCATTAATAATTGTTATGAGTATAATTGCAATTTGCTTGAGTGACGATTATTAGATATAGCGTAGGAAGTTTTATGCTAATATTCAAAATTATGGATATTTAGTATTTAGCAAAATTATTTTATCATATTAAAATTATGGATTGAAGCAATTAAATGTTTATTAGTTTCATAATTTTGATTTGATAAAATATTAGAAGCATAATTTCTTGCATTTTGAAATTATTGATAAATATCAAGTAATGATATTTTGTTAATATTTCCGTGCAATTAATTGTGATATTTTTAATATTAGTGATAATATTTGTTGCTTATCTGAAAAATACTAATAATAAAAATATGTCTTAATGCTTATTGTTCTACTGAATAATTGTCATATTTATTTGATTTATATATATGCATGTTTGTGGTACTATTTAGTATTTCATGAGTATTTCTATTAGTTTTCTTCCTTTGAATGAATATTTTTAACCTGAATGTATTGAAAAGAATTTCTTGTCTATTTCTTTTCCAAAATGTTTTATCTTACAATATATTCACTTTCTATCAGTTTTAGATAAGAGAACTTCAAAATTCTTTTTCAAAACTTCACTTTTGAAAATCTTTTGATTTACAGCCCTTCTTTATTTTCTAAATTCTTGGGTGTGAATCAAATTTTTATTGAGGATAATCTTTCTCTAAATCTTAAAATCTTTTAACCTCTCTCAAAAAATGGTTTTAAATGCTACATTTACAAAACTTTTTTCTCTCTTAATTTTTCCTTTTAAAGTGGTAGAAACTTTGTGACTGCTATTTTATTCAGAGAAATTGTTTTTACTTCGAGGTATCAACCATTTGTAAAATGATTTGTGTTGGGTCCCAAAGTATCGTAGAAGGGGGTTTGAATACGATACTAACAATAATTTAAATTCTTTTGGAATTTATGGATAAATAATTATTGCTTCAGAGTGGGTTTGGCCATTTGTAGTGTTTAAGTGAGATGCCTACTAATTTTCTGTGTGTCCGGATAAATCAATTAGGTTCAAGAAAATTAGTAAGTAAATTATAGAGACAAGTTTCGGGGAATATATCTTTCGTATATAAACCATGAGGGGTGCTACACCCAGTTAAAAATATAACTGGCTCCCAAAGAACAAATTAGTTCTTTGTTAGTAATACAAAAATATAAGGCTCAGTTCCTATACAAATATATCTAAATTAGTACAAAGAAAAACTGAGTCCGTAGGGAGTGATATCCTGGAGCCCTGAGCATTTTTCGTTAAAGAACTGGGTCCTAATATCTGACCGGGAGCAAGGTATGGGTGTGTATAAATTATATCTTCTTGCCCCGACCATGACAGTAGCTCTCTACATATTATTTGTGTTGAAGAAGACGACTCCTTGAATGAGTGATTGTCCTCTTTTTATCTATGTAGACTTTAAATCAATAAAGTAGGTTGTTGTAATTTGATTGGCTGAGGGCTTTTGTTGCGCCAGTTAATTTTGTTGCGCTAAGAATATTATGTTGCGCCCTATACATGTAATGCATAGGAGAGGCGCAACATAGAAATGTAGTTGTATCAATTTAATCAAGTCAAGTGGCCCTAATTCAATATTTTGTTGCGCCTGAATTATTCGTGACGCCTTATTAATTTTGTTGCACTAGAAATTTATGTTGCGCCTGAATCATTCATGGTCAAAGTGCAATTTGATCACTGCACTTTGTCCTTCTTCTCATTCCTTGACTGAAGTTTACCAACTTCCATTTTTTGTACCAAAGTCTTATCACATTACACCCTATACCCTGAGCTGTTTCCGTTTTTTGACTGTAGTTCAGAAACTTTCACTTTTCGTACCAAGGTTGTGACACTTTGCACCCTGCACCTTTTGATCTGTTTAGTTGTTTGGTTGTAGCCTCTACAAATCACTTTTCGTACCTTAATAAATAACCGTTCTTTCCAAGTACGTTCTTCAACTTAAAAATTCTTCTATAGTTAATACTCAGATTCCTTTCACAAACTACTGACGCCTAGTGTAACTGTTCTGGTTCACAGACAACTAACTTTGATCCATGTCTTCGTATTATAGCCTTACACACATTGTTAAGTTTGCAGCAATTTCATTGCTTCGAACACTGACTATCAACAAACACTGTAACTTCACTGGAATATTTTTTGGTACCTCGACAACGTCTCCATTATTACCACAATATTGAATACTTCATTCTCTGTTCTTCACTGACGTCTGAACATTTAAATGAACTTCTTTCAGTGAGTATAACTTCAAGACTGCAGTTGCCTTCTTTAATCTTTGTCTTCACCCTTCTAGATTCCTATACTTCGAATACTGTCTATCTTCAATCAATGCCTTTACACTGAAATCTTCTTGTGCACTTCTATATTGAATCTTCAACACTTCTAAAACTCTGAAAGTCTTCAACCATTATTCTTCACTAAAGCATGAACATATTAATGAACTTCTTTCAGTGACCTGTAGTAGACTTCAAAACTTCTTCTAATGTCTTGATTCACTGTATCTTCCTTATCTTCATTTCTTCCTAATTTATGTGTAGGCATAATATTATTTACTTGTCCTGTTCTAGTGTTGAGTTATCATGATTACTATTCACATAACTTCGTAATCTCACCAACAATCTCCCCTTATTTGATTGTTAAACTTAGCAAACAAATCTCATAGAGAGGATAACTCAACTAATAACTAGAAAAAGTAATCTTCTGAAACTTGTAAATAATGCTACTGGCTTTTCTAGATCAGTTTCTGCATTTCTAGATTTCTTGTATAACTGAAATGAAAGATGTTTGTTCCTCTAGCACTGAACTGATATTCAAGTAGTATCATCTTCATTTCTATCTATTTGAGCTCTCTCTGCTTCAAAATCCTTCATAGTTTGAACTTAAAGAACTTATCATGAACAGAGCTTCATAAGAATTAGATTCCTGGGAACGTCTTCAATAGAACATAGAACATAGCTCCAATATGTTCTCCCCCTGAGAATGTGATTCTTTTTCTTTTTCTTATTCTCCCTTTAGATGAACAATGAAAGTGTCAATTCTTTTCTTTATATCCCACTTGGATGAGGAATCCTCTACTGACAACTCATTTCATGTATATGATACAGTTTCTTGATTCTCCCATATTCTGTTGTTTCCCATAAGGATCAGAAGATAAGATTTTCTTCTTTTTCTTGTCTAAATTCTCCCCCTAAGGATATTAACTTCTCCCATAAGGATACGAATATAAGACTTTTTCCTTTTTCTACTTTTTCTTGTATACTAAATTTTCCCCCTTAGTTGAGGAATCCTCCAATGGCCCATGATCTTTCAAATGGTTTGTCTTCCAAAGAAGGTTCTCGTCTATCATTGATTGGGAAAACGTAGTAGCTTTTCTTTCAGAGGTAACAAGTAGCAAGTGTAATTATTTGGTCTATGGTTTTCTCACTTCTACTATGTTCTGTTAGTGTTTACACTTAAGTGTCGAGCACTTTGAAGTGTTTCACTCTTTCTCTCCCTATCTCTCACTCAAGTGTATCTCTCCCTCACTTTCACTTAAGTGTTTCTCTCTCTCACTTTCACTCTGTATTCCAAATATAGCCTTCTGTACCTGCAAGTGAAATCCGTCAATTCATTTATATTCTCATCACCTGATTCATCAGAATGAACTGAATCATTATCAAGTGCATATTTGCATCGTAGAGGTATTCTTGATCTATCATGCATAAGCACTGTCTCAGCACCAGACTCAATAACAATGGCTAAATAACTGTTTAGTGGAGTCTCACCTCTTTGAGATGGGTTATCCCAAGATATTAAAATCTGTATTTCCTTGTTCTATCAAGGAGTTTCCTCACACCTTCTCTGTAAACGGGAGGTGGACATTCATTTTCAGGATCTGGAAATGTTCCTTCCAGGTTGGTCAATGTAGTATACAATGTAATGAATGGAAATTTAGAGCATATGTTTCCCTCGTAACCCTGTGACGGGAATTTGTGTAAAATACCCTACTTGACTCATCGGAAGAATTCTTGTCAAGCAGTTGTCTCTCAAACCCAGATAAATCTGAACAAGAGATCTCCCTTTCAGGATGCAGAAGATTAACTTCTGTTTGATGTAGATACCCTAGACAATGTAATGTATGGCTAGAGTCCGTATCTCCTCTGAATGCCTATACCTCTCACTGTGCACGCCTTGCAATGTGTTCCTAGAATTTATCTATTTAGGCTTACCATCAGCATGAGTGCCAGTGGTGTGCTTGACGCATTACAAGATGTTCTGGCTGACGAGCGAATTTCAATGGACTCGCCCTGTTGAAAGAATGACTCCAGAGACAGTTTTATTGCCTTTTCAGCTCTGCATCCTTTTGAGAAGATGTAGATGAGCTTATAGTTACCTCAGTTATATACTACTTTACTTCTCTGGAGGTCAGCTGTGGGTGCACTTCCGACTTCATCCTTATTTGTTGCATCAAGTGCAGTTTCTCCCTTATCAACTTCTAACTAACATATGTTCCTTGTATCTCCAAGGGTTAATATATGGAAGTGGATGAATCAGTGTTTGGTACTATGGCCTGGGTAAGAGAGTGATGGGTTTTCAACCTCTTGGCCAGCTTCTACAGCCACTGGGGCTAAATGGATAGAGCCAACGAGATAAAAAGATAATCACTTTAACATTCCAAAACATATTTTTCATCTCAAAGAGGATGAAAGATATAAGTTGGAATGGTAAATGATTGCATTAAAGCGCTTTTAGTAAAAGAGTTTTGTCGGATCTAAAGATTTATCATTTAAGAGCATGATATGAAATTTTCTTTAAGATACTTATTCCTTAATAAAACGCGGGAAAGTGTATCAGAGAAGAAAGTTTCTATCCCTTATGAAGTTCTTATAAGGCAAACTTCCCATAATAAAATGCGGGAATTTATACCAAAGAAAAAATTCAACTCTCTTACCATATTATATCTCGATAAAATGACTCATTTCCATTAAAACCTTTGCACTGTAAGTTTTGAAAACAATTTTGCAAAACATCCTTATCAGATAGAAGAAAATGATTTTCCGACTCATAATGCAATTATGATTTACATCAGTTTCGTCTGCCTGATAATATCCCCATCTTAAAATGAAAACATGACAATTGGGGTGAATGTATGCTTAACAATAAAGTACAAGGCATTCAAAGCAACAACCACTGTTTAGGTACTATGAATCAATGTGAAACATACATTGAAACAAGTGTTTAAAAACAAATAATTTTACAAATGGTTGATACCTCGAAGTTAAAAATAATTTCTCCGAATAAAATAAACAATATATGCAGAATATTTGAATAAGACATTATGAGCAATATCAAATTCCACATACACTTAACAAGTCATTTAAGAACAAATATAAAATATCTAATCTATGACCTGTTTATCTATTAGCAATTTTTACAACATTAACATAGGTATTAAATCAAAGAAGATTTAACTCAAGTTCCAGCAAATATTCCGGGATACACCTAACCATCTAGAACACACTATCTAATTCTAGATATTCATTTTACTGCATATAAAATTAAGTATGAAATGTACTTATTTAAACTCATGAATCCTAGCATGCAATCTTATTCTTAGCAATCAATTAAGCATTTAAGTCCTAAGACGCTAACATGCTGACATGAATGTAATACATTTCAATACCTAAAACTCATACAGTTCTGAATTAGATAAACGTATACTAATTAGAATATATACCTGTGAAGTGCTTAGTGATTCATCTCTAGTGTTGGTCATTGATGCCAGATGTCCATTTGGTTCATCACTGTCACTGATAGAATCAGCCTTGCATTTAACTTCATCAACAAATGTTTTCTCTTGCTGCATCCTCACTAATGCTTGAGATTCCTGCTTCAACCTAACACAGTGTCTGTCATCATTTGCTTGTACAGGCTTCTCCAAACTGTGTAGCAAAATCCTTCAGTCTTGTCTTTTAAATATAAATCATCCCTGTCTTGCAACCGCCTATTGAACTGATCTTGAAAATCTCCTTTACGGAATCTATAGGTAATGACCTTAGATTTAGAATTGGGATTCCGTCTGAATATGATGTCACTGAACTTCCTGTTGCCCTGAAGGCTTGACTTGCAGTCTAGTTCTCAGGTTATTCCAAAGTGTAAGATATAACACCTTGACCACTACCTTGAGCTGCTACATCTTCAATTCAGCTTCTCGGATCATTTCGTTTCTGTTCAGAGGTTCTCAACCTTGACTTCAATCAAATTTGATTCCTGGGTCACAAATACAGTGGATATGCTAATAACCTGCTTTACCAAATATTATATTCTTCGGCTTTTGTTCAAGTTTATAGGCCTTCAGCATATACAGTTCTTTCATAGACAATGTGGTTGTATCCTTAAATCCCTGTTAGCTGTAATCCTGTGTTTCTGATGATCTGCAGTGTTAGCACGAACTTCCTGTAATCTCCATGTAGAACAATCTTTAAGGTTTGTACTGAGATGTCAGGTTGTCCAGTTTGTTCTCCTTCACTACTTTAACCCCTAAGATTTTTCATCCAAAAATTCAACTTAAATCAACTAAAAACTGTACCCAAATTAATCTCTTCTTTTGCAGCTTCCAAAATATTAGTGAGATCCTATAGAGTAAACCTCTGAGGAAATTAATACCACAATTTCTTCAGCCTGTTCCAGAATTAACATCATCGGATAATCTTCAGTCAATTTTAGTTGTCTTCAATACCCAGAAAAATCTTCAACTACAAACCCTTTTGAGCACCCTCAAATTAATATTTAAGAAAAATTTAGATTTACAGATTTTTTAATTTTTTTAGAAAATAAATTAATCAAAAATAAAAATATACAACAAATTAATTTTCAAGAATTTCGAATTTTCCTAAAAATTAAAATATCGTAAATTAATATTTAAGAAAAATTTTAGTTTTCAAGAATTTTAAATTTTCTAGAAAAATAAATAAATAAATAATAAAAATTAAAAATTAAAGAGTACAAAACTTGGGGTACCAAAATGAAATTTTGGGGCCTTGAACTTAAGTTGCGCTGCTTTGACTAAACACGGGCGCAACAAAAACAAAACAACAAAAAAAAAAAAATTAAAAGAAAAATAAGAAAAAGAAAGAAGAAAATAAGTGGCGCCTGTAGTACATATGTTGCGCTTCAATCTTTGTTGCGCTGCGCGTGATTTGTCTTGCGTGGCAGACTTCAATTGACCAGGCACACTAAGAGGCCGTTTGTGATTACTTAAAATAAGTTACTTTTGACTTAATGGAGGTGTTTTTAACTTAATGGAGAAAGTAAAGTTTTTTACTTTAAGTTGAATGAATGTGTTTGGGTAAAGGAACTTAAAGTTAAATGGGGGGTTTAATAATTTTGACTTTAAGTGAAATTTGACTTTAAAAAATTTTAAATTCATATTATTTATACTTTACAAGAGTCATGGAAGTAAAAAAAAAAAAAAATCGAAAAGTCAAAAATTCATAAGCAAAAGTACCTTTTAGGTACTTTTTACTTAATGGAACTTTTCTCCTAAAAGCTAGCTTAAAGCCGGAGTACACAAACACGTCAAAAACTCCTAGAAGTCATTTTTTACTTAAAGCCATGTTACACAAATAGGCTCTAAGTCACTGCCGAGATGGACAAGCTTAAAATGGACCAAAATTTGTTTAATAAATTTAAACTTTAAAATATATTAATAAATTTATAAAATAAATTAATTAAAATTTCTAATATAAACTAATAAAAGGTTATAAAACAAATTTTATAAAAATTTATAAAATAAATTTGATATTAAGTTTATAAAATAAACTAATTAAAATTTATAATATAAACTAATAAAAGTTTATAAAATAAATTTTATAAAATAAATTTAATATTAAGTTTATAAAATAAACTAATTAAAATTTATAATACAAATTTGTAAAAGTTTATGAAACAAATTTTATAAAAGTTTATAATTAAACTTATTTAACAAGGCCTCTAATCATTCTGAGTCCAACCAGCTTCGACACCCTGAGATTCACTGAGTTATGGATCTTGATTTGTATATTAATCAGTCGGCTATGATACCAATTGTTGGGTCCCGAAATATCGTAGAAGGGGGGTTGAATACGATACTAACAATAATTTAAATTCTTTTCAGAATTTGCGGATAAATAAATTATTGCTTCAGAGTGGGTTTGGCCATTTATAGTGTTTAGGTGAGATGCCTACTAATTTTCTGTGTGTCCGGATAAATCAATTAGGTTCAAGAAAATTAGTAAGTAAATTATGGAGACAAGTTTCGGGGAATATATCTTTCGTATATAAACCCTGAGAGGTGCTACACCCAGTTAAAAATATAACTGGTTTCCAAAGAACAAATTAGTTTTTTGTTACTAACACAAAAATATAAGGCTTAGTTCCTATACAAATATATCTAAATTAGTACAAGAAAAAACTAAGTCCGTAGTGAGTGATATCTAGGAGGCCTGGGCATTTTTCGTTAAAGAATCGAGTCCTAATATCTGACCGGGAGCAAGGTATGGGTGTGTATAAATTATCTCTTCGTGCCCCGGCCATGGCAGTAGCTCTCTATATATTATTTGTGTTAAAGAAGACGACTCCTTGAATTAGTGATTGTCCTCTTTTTATCTGTATACACTTTAAATCAATAAAGTAGGCTGCTGTAATTTGATTAGCTGAGGGCTTTTGTTGCACGAGTTAATTTTGTTGCGCCAAGAATATTATGTTGCCCCCTATACATGTAATGCACAGGAGAGGCGCAACATAGAAATGTAGTTGTATCAATTTAAGCAAGTCAAGTGGCCTACTTCAATATTTTGTTGCTCCAGAATTGTTCGTGGCGCCTTATTAATTTTGTTGCGCTGGAAAGTTATGTTGCGCCTGAATCATTCATGGTCAAAGTGCAATTTGATCATTGCACTTTGACCTTTTTCTCATTCCTTGACTAAAGTTTACCAACTTCCGTTTCTTGTACCAAAGTGTTGTCACATTACACCCTGTACCCTGAGCTATTTTCGTTCTTCGACTGTAGTTCAGAAACTTTCACTTTTCGTACCAAGGTTGTGACACTTTGCACCCTGCACCCTTTGAGCTGTTTAGCTGTAGCCTCTACAAATCACTTTTCGTACCTTAATAAATAACAGTTCTTTCCAAGTACGTTCTTCAACTTAACAATTCTTCTATAGTTAATACTCAGATTCTTTTCACAAACTGCTGACGCCTAGTGCAACTGGTCTGTTTCACAGACGACTAACTTTGATCCAGGTCTTCGTATTATAGTCTTACACACATTGTTAAGTTTGTAGCAACTTCATTGCTTCAAACACTGATTGTCAACAAACACTGTAACTTCACTGGAATCTTTTCTGGTACCTCGAAAACGTCTCCATTATTACCACAATCTTGAATACTTCATTCTATGTTCTTCACTGATGCCTGAACATTTAAATGAACTTCTTTCAGTGAGTATAACTTCAAGACTGCAGCTGTCTTCTTTAATCTTTGTCTTCACCCTTCTAGATTCCTATGCTTCGAACACTGTCTATCTCCAATCAATGCCTTTACACTGAAATCTTCTTGTGGCACTTCTATGCTGAATCTTCAACACTTCTGAAAGCCTGAAAGTCTTCAACCATTATTCTTCACTGAAGCATGAACATATTAATGAACTTCTTTTAGTGACCTGTAGTAGACTTCAAAACTTCTTCTAATGTCTTGATTCACTGTATTTGCCTTGTCTTCATTTCTTCCTGATTTCTGTGTATGTGTAGTATTATTTACTTATCATGTTCTAGTGTTGAGTTTTCACGATTACTATTCATACAACTTCGTAATCTCACCAACAATTTGTTTTTAAACACTTGTTTCAATGTATGTTTCACATTGATTCTGTTAGGAATATATTCATTTGATGATGTACAAAATACTAGAACAGGTTCTAGATTAGTTTATCTGTAATAAGTCTTTCTAGTCTCTGAAATATATAATCAGAGTCTAGATAATCAACATTCATGTTATTTGTACTTAGAAGAATTTCTGTAGAAAGTGAAACCAGAGTCTACATGAAGATCAGAGTCTGGAAGGTGATCAGAGTCTATAGACTATCAGAGTCTACATCTAATCAGAGTCTGAAGATTTCAGAGTCTATACAGAAGATCACAGGAATGGAAAGTCTTCGAAGATCAAGATAATTATATTGCAGATATGCTATGGGAAAGAAAGAGAATTCTACAAGGAAACTGTCAACTAATAATTAGGAATTATATTCCTATTGTAATTTATCTTTCTGTTATTAGTTGATAGGCAGCTCTCTATATAAACTCTATGTAACCTAATTGTATAGGTGTCGAAAAATAATTATCTGAGTAATATTTTTGTGAGAGCATAGAGATAGAGAGAGTTGCTGTGATAAACACAGAGAAGCTGCTAGGGTTTGTGTACATCCTAGGAGAGTTTTGTATTCACAAATCAATAATACAAAACAGTACTTATTCATATATTTGTGTTTGAGTTTGTTATTAATTTGATTTTAAATCAGGCAGAAAAGACACACAAGTATTCAACCCTCCCCTTCTACTTGTGCAACTGGGAAAACAATTGGTATCAGAGCCTAACGTTTAAAATCGATCAAAGATGTCTGGAAACAAAGATGGCAATTCTAAGATTCCTATGCTTAAGAGAAACGAGTTCACCCACTGGAAGGTTAAGATGCTGCACCATCTGGAAGCAACAGACCCTGACTACCTTGAAAGAATTCATGAAGGACCCTATGTGCCCTTAAAGCTTGTGCCTCAAATCAATGAAGAAGGTAAAGTAACTGAAGAACACTTCATTGGAAAACCCAAGGCTGAATGGACAAGAGAGGACAATGAGAATGTCCTTAAAGAGGCAAAAGTCAAAAACATTCTCTTTAACAGTTTGGATTCTGTTCTTACAAACTGTGTTATATCATGCACCACTGCTAAGGAGATGTGGACAAAACTTGAAGTGCACTGTCAAGGGACTAAAGATGTTAAGAAGAATGCAAGGTCTTTGCTAATTCAGGAGTATGAATATTTTGAGGCTAAATCTGGAGAATCTATCACTGAGATGTATGATAGGTTTACGAAACTTCTGAATGAGATGGCTATGCTTGGTAAGGTTTATGATTCTGAAGATACAAACACCAAGTTTCTGAGGGCACTTCCTGAAGAGTGGGACAATAAGACAACAGCCATAAGGGAAGCTAGAGATTTGGATGAACTAACTCTAGAAGAATTGTATGGAAGACTCAAGACATATGATTTGGAGATGCAACAGAGGAAGAATAAGAAGTCTGTGAAGACAAAATCTGTGGCACTCTTACTGGAGTCTGAGAAAGAACAACAGGAACAACCCACAGAAGCTAAAATCAAGGATTCAAGGAAAAAGGGTAAAGCTGTTGTGGAGTCAGAGTCTACTGACACAGACTCTGATTCTGATGAAGAGATTGACCTAAGTCAAATGATGGCTATGTTTGCAAAAAATTTCAAAAGAATGAAATTTAACAAAAGAACTCGAAAATTTAGCAAGAGGCCATCATTCAAGAAGGAAGATGAGAAGGTTGAGAAGAGCAAGAGTACAATAATCAAACTTGACAAAGCAAAGGTCAAATGTTTCAACTGTGGAATATTGGGGCACTTTGCTAGTGAATGCAGAAAGTCAAAAAGTCAAGGAAAAGGAAAAGCACTTCTATCAACTGGAAAGGATTGGGCAGATTCAAGCTCAGAGGATGAAATTGATTATGAAAATCTAGCACTGATGGCATCCTCCTCAAGAAAATCACAATCTCCCAAAGAACCCTCATCTCCTAAAACTCAGGTATCAATCTTTACTCCTGAATCCTTAATTAATTTAGACTCTGATGGTATAGAAACTGTGCAAAGTGAGGTCAATAAAATAATGACAACATGTAGGTCTCTCACTAGTGAAAGTGAAAGGTTGAGAGAGGAAAATTTGACCTTGACTAAAAGGAATGATCATTTAGAGTCTGAGTTAATATTAATGGAACAATACAAAAAGGATTCTGAGAAACATAGTTATAACTACACTGAAATCTTGAAGGCCTATGACTATGTTAAGAAAGAACTAGAAGAAGAGAGACTCAAGTTTAGAGTCTGGACAGACTCTGGTAGAAAAGTTCAAGAAATTCTCAATAATCAAAATGTGTGTCAAACTGCTGGTCTAGGCTATGACAAGAGTCAAGACAAAAGACCTATTGTTGAGAATGATAACAGTGAAGAAGCTAGCCAAGTTAATAAGACTAAAGACAAAAGTACATTTGTTCATGTTAAGTTTGTGACTCCTAAAGAAAAATCTGAAACCACAAACTCATCTGTCATTAGTCCCCCTGTTGTTAACAAAAAGACAGATGAAACAGGAGCAAATAACTCTAAGAAAAATATTAATATAGGGTACTTGTCTAAGTCGAAATTAAAAGAAAGGCTTGAGAACTTATCAGAGTCTACCAAAACTAGGAGAAATAGGAATGGTAAGGAAGGAATTAATAAGGCAAACAATTACCAAAAGGATCCTAATGCTCCTAGAAAGAAGTGTTATAGATGTGGCAACCACAACCATTTGGCTATTGATTGTAAAGCAAAGATTGAAAAGAAATCAGAGTCTAATCCTTCACAGACTCTGAAAAGTCACTACATACCACAGAAACCATGTTATCACTGTGGTAGCATATTTCATTCTATCTATATGTGTAAGGACTATCATGATTTGTATTACAATTTTTATGAGCTAAAATCTTCTATTGATAAAAGTTGGTATGACACTGTTAAGACTCCACCAGAGTCTAAAGCAACAAAAGAGACAGGCAAACCAAAGGTGAAAATTGTTAAGCTTGTTTCTCCTAAAGTTAGTAGAAAAGGATCCAAAACTGTTTGGGTCCTCAAACCATCTAACTAATTGCTTTATGTATGCAGGGAACCAGGGTAAAGAATGTAACCCTAATCCTGGACAGTGGATGCTCAGGACACATGACTGGAAAGAAATCCCTGCTTACAGACTTTGTGGAAATGGCTGGCCCAGAAGTATCCTTTGGAGATGGCAACAAAGGACAAACACTGGGATATAGCAAGATAGTACTTGGGAATGTCATCATTGAACAAGTAGCTCTAGTTGATGGCTTAAGGCATAATTTGATAAGCATAAGTCAACTTGGAGATAAAGGTTACCATACTGGGTTTGACAACAAAGAGTGTCTTGTGACTCATAAAGAAACAGGCATTGTGGTTTTCAAAGGACTCAGACATGGTAACATTTATGAAGCCAGCTTGGAGGATTGCATACACAGTGAAATCACATGTCTATATAGCAAGGCCTCCACAGAAGAAAGCTAGAAATGGCACAAGAAACTGTCACACATCAACTTCAAAACACTCAATAAGTTGGTTAAACAGAATCTTGTAAGAGGATTACCACAGGTTGATTTTGTGCAAGATGGACTTTGTGAAGCATGTCAACTTGGGAAGCAAAGAAAATCATCCTTCAAGAGCAAGACAATTAACACCATTTCTGAACCCTTTTATTTATTGCATCTTGATTTATTTGGTCCAGTAAATGTTATGTCAATTAACAAAAAGAAATATACTCTTGTTATTGTAGATGATTTTACAAGATTCACATGGGTTTTCTTTCTACATTCAAAGGATGAAGCTTCACAACACATAATAGACCATATCACTTTTCTGGAAAGGAAATCAGCAAAAACAGTTAAAATTCTAAGGAGTGACAATGGTACTGAATTCAAGAATTCAATCATGGAGGACTACTGTGCATCAAAGGGAATTACTCAACAATTTTCTGCACCAGGAACTCCTCAACAAAATGGAGTTGTGGAGAGAAAGAATAGAACACTCATAGAAGCTGCCAGAACAATGCTGGCAGAATCTAAGCTACCAGTCTATTTTTGGGCAGAGGCAGTCAATACAGCATGTTTCACTCAAAACTGCACCTTAATAAACATGCATGGAAAGACTCCCTATGAAATGATAAAGAACAAGAAGCCAAGTGTGAAACACTTTCACATATTTGGATGCAAGTGTTATGTACTGAAAGTACATCCTGAAAATCTAAGAAAATTTGAAGCCAAGGCAGATGAGTCAATTTTTCTTGGATATGCATCAAACACAAAAGCATTCAGAGTGTTTAATCTCAGAACCAAAATTGTTATGGAATCTATTCATGTTGCATTTGATGATAAAAAGTTTACAGGATTGCAGGATGAGTCAGAGTCTACTACACTGGAATTTGAAAATATAAAAAGTTCTGAGATAAATGAAGAAGAAGAGGATGAAGACCCTCAAACAACTCCTGAACCAACACAGGAATCTGCACATTCTGAGGGGGAGCCAGAAAATTCAACTCCAAATAATTCAGAGTCTAACAGGTCAGGGTCTACCCAGACAGAGTCTAGACAGACAGAGTCTAGACAGACAGAGTCTAACTCATCAGGGCCTGGATCAAACAACTCTGAAACCTTGTTAGACTCAAGCAATTTAGGGGGAGCCTCTTCATTTGAATTTCACTCAAATACAGAAGATGCAAATGACTTAGGGGGAGCTTCAAGTTCAAGAACCAATTTTCCACCAGCTAGAAAATGGACAAGGGATCACACTCCTGACTTAATAATTGGTGACCCTGAGAGTGGTGTACAAACAAGAACAGCCACTCAAAATGAATGTCTTTATAGCTGTTTTCTCTCAAAGAATGAACCCAAGAAAATTGAGGAAGCCTTGCAAAAGACCCTGATTGGATTATTGCAATACAAGAAGAATTGAATGAATTTGAGAGAAATAAAGTGTGGAAACTAGTACCAAGACCTAGAAATAGATCTGTTGTTGGTGCAAAATGGGTTTACAGAAACAAACTTGATGAGAATGGAACTGTAGTAAGAAACAAAGCAAGGCTAGTTGCAAAAGGATACTCACAGGAGGAAGGAATTGACTATGATGAAACTTTTGCACCAGTAGCAAGATTGGAAGCTATCAGAATGTTTCTTGCCTTTGCAGCTCATTCAAAATTCAAGGTGTATCAGATGGATGTGAAAAGTGCCTTCTTAAATGGAGAATTGGAAGAAGAAGTCTATGTGGAGCAACCACCAGGATTTGTTGATCCAAAGTTTCCTGATCATGTTTACAGGTTAGACAAGGCACTATATGGATTGAAGCAAGCACCTAGAGCATGGTATGAAACTCTTTCAAAATTTCTTCTTGAAAATGGATTCACAAGAGGTACCATTGACAAAACTCTCTTTATTAGAAAATATAAAGGTGATATTTTGCTTGTCCAAATTTATGTTGATGATATTATATTTGGATCTACTAATGATAAACTCTGTGAAAAGTTTAGTCAACTAATGCAGTCAAATTATGAAATGAGCATGATGGGAGAATTGAACTTCTTTTTGGGGCTTCAAGTCAAACAGAATGATGATGGAATCTTCATCAATCAAACAAAGTATGTAAAGGAACTGCTGAAGAAGTTTGATATGCAAGACTCTGCAACTGCTAAAACTCCCATGTCAACTGCCACTAAGCTAGACTCTGACCCAAAGGGTAAGAAAGTTAACAACACTAGCTACAGAGGTATGATTGGCTCATTGTTATATTTAACTGCTAGTAGACCAGATATAATGTTTGCAACTTGTCTGTGTGCTAGATTTCAAGCTGACCCTAGAGAATCACATTTAATAGCTGTGAAAAGAATTTTTAGATACCTCAAGGGGGCACAAACTCTTGGACTTTGGTATCCTAGAGAGTCAGATTTTTCACTAATTGGTTATTCAGATTCTGACTATGCAGGATGCAAAGTAGACAGGAAAAGCACAACAGGACAATGCCAGTTTCTTGGCAACAGATTAATTTCTTGGTTTAGCAAGAAACAACAAACTGTATCCACCTCAACAGCTGAGGCTGAATACATTGCAGCTGGAAGTTGCTGTGCTCAAATTCTGTGGATGAGAAATCAATTACTTGATTATGGACTAACATTATCAAATATTCCTATGTATTGTGATAATACCAGTGCTATTAAAATTGCAGAGAATCCAGTCCAACACTCCAGAACAAAGCACATTGATGTCAGGTATCACTTCATTAGAGAACATGTTGAAAATGGTACTGTGACACTTCACTATGTTCCAACTGACAGACAGATTGCAGACATTTTGACAAAACCACTTGATGAGTCTACCTTTCTCAGACTGGTAGGTGAATTAGGTATGTTAAATATGTAAGTGATCTACAATTACAAGAAGCAAGGTATGTACTTTAATTATAGTCCCTGTTTTAATACACTATGATTAATTATTATTGCAAAATTTTGTTTGGTACTTTACCTTGACAGAGTCTAGTGTTTAGACTCTGACGAGTCTGTAGACTCTGAGAGCCTGTAGACTCTGAGAGCCTGTAGACTCTGAGAAAATTATCGCCTAGACTCTGAATCGGTTAATATTCGCGCCTGCAGACTCTGATTGCTTTTAAACGGTTCAATTGACTTGAAATAGGCGGTAACAATTAACTTTTGACTGGAGATAGGCTGTAGACTCGTGTGTATTGTATGCAATTCAAACAAAATAGAAAATTTTTCATACAATTTACTCACTTGTTTATTGCAATTATTTTCTAAGGCAAAAATATTCACAGAGCGTTTTGCGAACCCTAGTTAATTTCTTCAAGTTTTTCCATCACTTCCAACTCAACAACTTCAATGGCTGCCATTTCTACTGTCATGAGGGGACCCAAGGCGATTGCTTTCACTTTTGGGGACTTTGATTTCATGACTACAAATCATGTTGTTGCTCTTGGAGATAAGAAAGGAGTCGATGCTGACTACTTCCCAATGATGGATTTCATGGAGCACTCTGAGCTCAGTTACATTCTCAAGGCATCACCAGTGATTCACATGGATGCTGTGTCAAAGGCTTGGAGTTCTGCACAGGTTGTTGATCCTTCTCAGGATCAACCAGGTAAAATCATGTTTACCTTTGGCTCCACTACATTTGATGTAACTGCAGATATACTTAATGTTGTGTTTAAATTGCCTGTAAAAACACCTTTTGATGAAACTGTTTCTGATGATGACATTAAAAGCATGTTTAAGGCAATAGGTTATTCTGCTAGCTTAGATAACATGAGTAAAATAACTAGGCCTTACTTAAGGAAAGAATGGTCCTTTTTCTTTGATCAAATTGCTAAGTGCTTCACTGGTAAGTGTAGTGGTTTTGATGCTATTACTGCTATAACTTATCAAATTGGTCACAGTCTCCTGTTTGACAAAGTGATCAACATTGGTGATATGTTGCTCACTCAAATGGGAGCAAAATTAAATAATGTGCAAGAGGGGAGGAAGAAAGTCTACTATCATAGATTTCTTATGATTCTCCTCAACCATTTCATTCCTGATATGTCAACCAAGTTGGCAGATGATTGCTGTGTGCAGGCATAAAAACAGCAAAGGAGGATATTCTCTGACATCAAGAGAATTGATGACAAGAAGAAAAGTCTACCTGCCATGCACTATCCACAGGTAATGCAGGTAAAACTCTCAACCTACAAACCTTCTATCTACAATGCCTCATTTTTTGGTGGTGAAATGGTGCAGGAAAAAGTAATGGAGAGTCCCCCTGCACCTACCCAAGTCACCCAATCCCCTTCAATTCCACAATCTTCCAAACCAAAATCCAAAAAGAAACCAACCTCTGGTGTCTCTCAACAGGCACCAGTTGTAAAGAGGAGAAAATTGTTTCAAACTAGGCTGATAGATGAGCACAGTGATGAAGAGCTCAACCCTCTAGAGAAACAAGTTGTTGAAGGTCTTTCTTTGTTAAAAGAAGGTCATGATACACTTGATTCTAACCTTCAAGCCAAGTCTGTAGTCTCTGAAAAGGCTACAGACTCTGAAAAGCCTAGCAATGCACCTCAGGATTCTCTAATTGAGTCTCCTGAAAAATCCTTTGATCAGAAGTACAGAAGATTGAGGAAGGCTTATTCTGCACACACACACAAGCCTCTTATTATTACTAACCCTGTTTTGCAGGAAACAGATGCTCCCAAGGCTCCTGCAGAGCCAGACTCTGAAAGCAAGAAAACTCCTGAACCAGAGTCTAATGTTGAGTCAGAGTCTAGACTGCCTTTAGACTCTGATCATGAAACATTTTGGGAAGGAATGCCATTGGATGCAGCCTCAAGTCTAATTGATGAGATCATTATTCCAGGTGATGAGGTACTGCTATTCCTATATCCTTTGGTGGAATCAGTTGAAGATCCAGGGCAATATCAGACTAAATCTCAAGTCTTGGATTTTCTTACAACCTATGAAGCCCTAAGGAAGAGAATGGAACAGGAGCTACAAATGTCTGCACAGGATGTGGTCAAAAATCTATACAGCTACCTATTCAACTCTTCATTACAAGTACAAGCAGCTGGGCTCATAGAAGGCAAGACAAATGAAGTTCTCAAAGCACTAGGTGTGCCAGACTCTGAACAACAAATCACAAAGAAGCCTAAAAAGCTTAGCATCTACAGAAGGAGAAAATCAGAGTCTGTTGCTGAGTTGGAGACTGAGGTTGAGTAACCAGTTTTTGACTGTGAAGCAATTTGGGATCATGGGATTACCTACATGACAGCTATTGAATGGATTTCTACACTTCAGCCATTTTCCAGGAAGGTGGTTGATTTTCTTGTCCAAAATGTAGGGAAGGTGGCCAACAAATACATCTATCCAACCTATGAAAGTAGATTGGATCAACTCAAGGGCTCACATTTTCACAAGATTGCAAGGGAACTGCAGGATTCCTTTCACTTGACTTTTGCCCAGGCCATCAATGCAATCCATGCCAGGATGTTTCTCAATGGACACTTGGATGCATTAACTTTGGTAGAACCACAGGAGGTAGCAGGTGATGCAAGGAAGTTGGAGGTTGGGACTAGTGCACCAGTGGTGACTAGTGATAAAGATGCTCAGTCTGCCTCACCCACACAAGAACCACCTAGTCAGAGGTTGGGTGATAGTGGGGCAGGGGAGTATGCTGTTAGGCCCTCCTTGACAACTCACCAAACAGCTGATGAGAACCCCAGTGATATTGGAGGACAGACTCTGATGGATGCTCATGAAGAAATTTCCCAATCTATTCTGTCAGAGTCTATCCACCTTGAGGGGGAGTCTCATGCACAAACAGTCCAAGATGGCAACACTCAGACTCTGGCTTCTAATGAAGTCATACTGAAGCAGTCAGAGTCTAGAGTAGACCCTGAGACTGGAATACTGGAGCCAACAGACTCTGAAAAGAGAGAAGATGCTTGTAAGGGTTCAGGGTCTGTTGATGCTCACCCCTTGGTGGAAACCCCTAGCCTTCAGACATTTGAAGGGGTTCCCCTCCATCAAGGTGGTTCAGGTATTGAAGCACAACTATTATCTCTCAACCCCTCTTCTGTAGGATTATTGAGTGCACCCTCCACATTGAGTGAAAAAATATCTGAGAGGCTGGCACTGGACCAGGCAAAAGGAGAGGTAGAAAAGGCTGTAGAGAGCCTGAGTGAGATTGAGAAAGTGGGTGCCCAACCCCACTGTGAGCATGAGAGATTAGGGTATCCTGAACCTAGCTTTACTTATTGGGATCAAGATTTTCCAAAGAGTTGGTCCAATGAGTTGGAGCAGGGGATGGATGAAAATTCACACTGTTTGATTGTGCAGATTGGGAAGAAGGAGGAGGCTCTTGCTGCTCAGAAGTCATTTACTCAGAGACCACACCTACATTTGGTGGATTCTCTAGCAAGGAGAGCAGATAGAGTCATGGAGGCTATGGTGGAAAACCCTGTCATTTCACCTGAGGCTGCAAATATGAAGTCAGAAGAACCTCTGTTAATCATGCCTATAAGGGCTAGACTTCCAGAGTCTACAGTCTCTGATAACTCTCAGGAGGAGTCAGGGTCTATAGTCCCGTTTGCAGTTTTGGAGTCTACACCACCAGAGTCTACCCCTCCAATTACAAAGATTGAGCCTGTTGCTGAGGAGTGCTCTTCTGAAGATGATGATCAAGTTCCACCCTCCTTTGTATATTTTGATCAGGTGTTTCCACAATCTTGGGAGTCTGCACAGCAAAGGGGAATCACAGATAAAGATTCTTTTGCTTGCATTTTGGCAATTCATCAATCTGAGCGGCTTCTAGCTTTTCAGAAAAAGTCCTTTCAACAGGAGCATGGTCACTATCCTGGTAAGGAAGCTCAAATAGTGGATAGAGAGGTTAAGACTGACATAGAACCTGTTGCTGTCCAATTAGCTGTTTTGGTCAACGATATCTCCCACATTCACACCAAACTTACTGGTGTTGATAATACTTCAGTCATTGCAGCACAGGCAAATATCTCCACAGTTCTTGAGCAGATCCTTTTGGCTGTCACCAGTAATGATGATGTCAAAAAGGGGGAGAAGGAGAAGCAAGGTGAATCCTCCAGGAGACATAAGGATGAGGGATGCAAGGATCAATCAAGGGGAGTTAAAAGGAGGAGAGATGGTGATGATGAAGATAGTTCTCATGGTCCTAAGGGTTCTGATGGTGTGCAACAAAAGAAATCTGGAATAGCAAAAACTCAAACACACCAGTCAGGAACTGGACATGGGAAATCAGGGTCTAAGTCAGACTCTGATAAACAAAGGAAGAAATCAGACTCTGATGAAACTCAAGTACCTTCTTACTAGAAATGCAGTCAATCAAATCTGCAACTTAGAGCTAAAAACAAGACAGGACTTGGAGGTTTTGAAGAATCTGACATTGACAGAACATCTACACTAACCAGGGATCCTCAATCCTTGACAGATAGGCAATTTGAGAAGATCACCCAGAAGCACTTAAACAAAGTGGTGTCTGCTCAAATTGTTTATAATATTTTTGAAACAAAGGTACAAGGAGGTCAGGGAGAAACAAAAAAGGTGAAAAATGAGATGCTGGTTTACTTCCTAGAAGGTGGAAGTGTAAGATGGATTAGTCAGTCAAATTTTATCTTTTTCAAACAGGCTGAGGAACTACAGTATATTAGATTCCTACTGCAAATTGCTTATGAAGTAAACAAAAGCAAAGAGGCTATCACTCACAAATGGTTTCAGGAGATTGACAGGAAGCTGACCTTGCACAGACAGGCAAATCGACAGATGGGCAAATTTTCTTTAAAGTATGTTGATGCTGAGGGAAATGATCAAGCCATGCCATTAGAAGAAAAGCAAGTCAAATTTCAAGAAGGTGTGGGTCATTACTTTGGGTTTCAGCCTATGAGTGGGAAAGTTAGTGTTCTAATGTTGAAGGACCTAAAAGTTCAAGAAAGCAATGCAAATGATCTGAGAGCAGCTTACTGTCAAATAAAATGTTCAAATGAAGAAATGAAGAAACTGAAGAAATTTGTTGGTGAAGCTCTAGCAATTGTGGAGGAAAATATGCTAAAATCATTTTTGAAGAATAATCCAGCTTTTGAGAAGATTAAATAAGAAGTAATTCTTTTTCCCTTATAATTCTTTTATACTGTTCTAGATTAATAGTTTTATTCTTTAGTTTTGACATCATCAAACCTTGATTTATGCTTACATTTTATAAAGCATAAATAGGGGGAGATTGTTAGGAATATATTCATTTGATGATGTACAAAATACTAGAACAGGGTCTAGATTAGTTTATCTGTAATAAGTCTTTCTAGTCTCTGAAATATATAATCAGAGTCTAGATAGTCAACATTCATGTTATTTGTACTTAGAAGAATTTCTATAGAAAGTGAAACCAGAGTCTACATGAAGTTCAGAGTCTGGAAGGTGATCAGAGTCTATAGACTATCAGAGTCTACATCTAATCAGAGTCTGAAGATTTCAGAGTCTATACAGAAGATCACAGGAATGGAAAGTCTTCGAAGATCAAGATAATTATATTGCAGATATGCTATGGGAAAGAAAGAGAATTCTACAAGGAAACTGTCAACTAATAATTAGGAATTATATTCCTATTGTAATTTATCTTTCTGTTATTAGTTGATAGGCAGCTCTCTATATAAACTCTATGTAACCTAATTGTATAGGTGTCGAAAAATAATTATCTGAGTAATATTTTTGTGAGAGCATAGAGATAGAGAGAGTTGCTGTGATAAACACAGAGAAGCTGCTAGGGTTTGTGTACATCCTAGGAGAGTTTTGTATTCACAAATCAATAATACAAAACAGTACTTATTCATATCTTTGTGTTTGAGTTTGTTATTAATTTGATTTTAAATCAGGCAGAAAAGACACACAAGTATTCAACCTCCCCCTTCTACTTGTGCAACTGGGAAAACAGATTCATAGTACCTAAACAGTGGTTGTTGCTTTGAAGGACTTGTACTATATTGTTAAGCATACATCCACCCTTATTGTCATGTATTTTCATTTTAAAACGGGAATATTATCAGGCAGACGAAAATGATGTAAATCATAATTGCATTATGAGTCGGAAAATCATTGTCTTCTATCTGATAAGGATGTTTTTCAAAACTGTTTTCAAAACTTACAGTACTTAGGTTTTAATGGAAATGAGTCATTTTATCGATATATAATTTGGTAAGACAGTTGAATTTCTTCTTTGGTGTAAATTCCCGCGTTTTATTATGGGAAGGTTGGCTTATAAGAAATTCATAAGTGATAGAAACTTTATTCTCTGATACACTTTCTTCTCTGATACACTTTCCCGCGTTTTATTATGGGATATGTATCTAAAAGAAAATTTCGTATGATGCTCTTAAATGATAAATCTTTAGATCTGACAAAACTCTTTTGCTAAAAAGCGTTTTAATGCAATCTATTACCATTCCTTATCATATTTTTCCTTCTCTTAGGGATGAAAAATATTTTTTGGAATGTTATGGTGATTATCTTTTTATCTTGATTGATTCTATCCGTTTAGCCCCCAGTGGCTTTAGAAGCTGGCCAAGAGGTTGAAACCCCATCAATCTCTTACCCAGGCCATAATACTAAACACTAATTCATCCACTTCCATATATTAACCAATGGAGATATAACGAACTCATGTAAGTTACAGGTTGATAAGGGAGAAACTGCACTTGATGCAGCAAATAAGGATGAAGTCGGAAGTGCACCCAAAGTTCTACCTCCAGAGAAGCAACGTAGTATATAACCGAGGTAACTGTAAGCTCATCTTCATATTCTCAAAAGGATGCAGAGCTGAAAAGGCAATTAAATTGTCTCTAGAATCATTCTCTCAACAGGGTGAGTCCATTGAAATTCACTCGTCAGCCAGAACATCTTGTAATGAGTCAAGCATACCACCGACACTCACGCTGATGGTAAGCCTAAATAGTTAAATTTTAGGAACACATTGCAAGGCGTGCACAGTGAGAGATATAGGCATTCAGAGGAGATATTGACTCTAAGTTGTCATACATTACATTGTCCAAGGTATCTACCTCAATCAGAAATTAATCTTCTACATCCCGAAAGGGAGATCTCTTGTTCAGATTTATCTGGACTTGAGAGGCAACTACTTGGTAAGAATTCTTCGGATGAGTCAAGTAGGGTATTTCATACAAAATTCCCGTCACCGGATTATGAGGGAAACATAGGCTCTAAATTGCCATTCATTACATTGCCTACTACGTCGCCCCTCTTGGAAGGAACATTTCCAGATCCTGAAAATGAATGTCCACCTCCCGTTTACGGAGAAGGTGTGAGACAACCCCTTGATAGAAAAAGGAGGGATTCCCTAACAGATTTTAAAATCTTGGGATAACCCATCTCAAAGAGGTGAGGCTCCACTAGAATGTGATTTAGAAAAAGCTATTGAGTCTGGTGCTGAGATAGTGCTTATGTATGATAGATCAAGAACACATTTACGAGGCAATTCTCCACTTGATAGTGATTCAGTTCATTATGATGAATCAGGTAATGAGAAAATATATGAATTGACGGATTTCACTTGCAGGTACAGAAGACTATATTTGGAATGCAGAGTGAAAGTGAAGGATAGAAACACTTAAGTGAAAGTGAGAGAGAGAAACACTTAAGTGAAAGTGAAGGAGAGATACACTTGAGTGAAAGATAGGAAGAGAAAGAGTAAAATACTTCTAAGTGCTCGACACTTAAGTGTAAACACGAACAAAACGTAGTAGAAGTGAGGAAACCATAGGACAAACACTTACCCTTGCTACTTGCTACCTCTGAAAGAAAAGTTACTATGTTTTCCCAATCAATGACAGACGAGAACCTTCTTTGGAAGACAAGCCATGAGAAAATTATGGTCCAGTAAAGGATTCCTCAACTAAAGGGGAGAATTTAGTAGACAAGAAAAATGAGAAAGTGAAAAAGGAGAAAGTCTTATCTTCGTATCCTTAGGGGAGAAATTAATATCCTTAGGGGGAGAATTTAGACAAGAAAAAGAAGAAAATCTTATCTTCTAATCCTTATGGGAAACAACAGATTATGGGAGAATCAAGAAACTGTATCTTATACTTGAAAGAAGTTGTTAGTAGAGGATTCCTCATCCAAGTGGGAAATATAGAAAAAGATTGACACTTCCATTGTTCATCTGAACGGAGAAGAAGAAAAAGAAGAAGAATCACATTCTCAGAGGGAGAACATTACATGAGCTATGTTCTATGTTCTACTAAAGACGTTCTCAGGAATTTTAATTCTTATGAAGCTTTGTTCATGATAAGTTCTTTAAGTTCAAACTATGAAGGATTTTGAAACAAAGGAAACTCAAACATAGAGGAATGAAGAGGATACTGCATGAATATCAGTTCAGTGCTAGAGGAACAAACATCTTTCATTTCAGTTACTCAAAAAATCTAGAAATGCAGAATCTGATCTAGAAAAATAAGTAGCATTATTTACAAGTCTCAGATGATTACTTTTTCTAGTTGTTAGTTGAGTTATCCTCTCTGTGAGATTTGTTTGCTAAGTTTAACAATCAAATAGGGGGAGATTGTTGGTGAGATTACGAAACTGTATGAATAGTAATCGTGATAACTCAACACTAGAACATGACAAGTAAATAATACTAAGCCAACACAGAAATCAGGAAGAAATGAAGATACAACAAATACAGTGAATCAAGACATTAGAAGAAGTTTTAATGTCTACTACAGGTCACTGAAAGAAGTTCATTAATATGTTCATGCCTCAGTGAAGAATAATGGTTAAAGATTTTCAGGGTTTCAGAAGTGTTAAAGATTCCGTATAGAAGTGTCACTAGAAGATTTCAGTGTAAAGACATTGATTGAAGATAGACAGTGTTCGAAGTATAGGAATCTATAAGAATTGAAGACAGTGTAAAGGCAAAGGTTAAAGAAGACAACTACAGTCTTGAAGTTATACTCACTAAAAGAAGTTCATTCATATGTTCAAGCGTCAATGAAGAACAGAGAATGAAGTATTCAAGATTGTGGTAGTAATGGAAACATTGTCTAAGTACCTATAAAAGGTTCCAGTGAAAGTACTATGTTTATTGACAGTTAGTGTTCGAAACAATGAAGTTGCTTCAAACTTAACTATGTACGTAAGACAATAATACGAAGACCTGGATCAAAGTTAGTCGTCTGTAAACCAGACCAGTTGCACTAGGCGTCAGCGATTTATGAAAGGAATCTGAGTATTATCTATAGAAGAATTGTTAAGTTGAAGAACGTACTTGGAAAGAACGTTTATTTATTAAGGTATGAAAAGTGATTTGTAGAGGCTACAACCAAACAGCTCAAAGGGTGCAGGGTGTAAAGTGTCACAATTTTGGTACGAAAAGTTAAAGTTTCTGAACTACAGTCGAAGAACGGAAACAACTCAACAGCCAAACCACAAGTGACCAAGCGCAAGAGGTACAAAAGGTTGGTGATCAAATGGTAATTTGACCAAGTCAAATTAAACATTGACACATATATTTTAAATTTGCCAAAAAGAATCTAAGTGTTGTATACATGGTGGAAGAAATTGACACATGCTATAGAAGGCTAATGAATTCGACACATGGGCTATACATGGAAGAAAAAGTCGATACTTAGACTTCTTGCTTCAAAATAATTATTCGATGACATGTACAAGGGGATTTAATTTGACACATAGGTTACACAGGGCAACACAATTCGACACTTAGCCCCTCAGACAATAAAATTACAGCAGCCTAGTTTATTGATTTAAAGACTACATAAATAAAAAGATGCGAGCCATTCATTCAAGGGTCGTCTTCTTCCACACAAAAATGTAGAGAGCTAATGCCATGGCTGGAGCAAGAAGATACAATTTATATACACCCATACCTTGCTCTCGGTCAGATATTAGGACCCGATTCTTTAATAAAAAATGCTCAGGGCTCCTAGATATCACTCCCTACGGACTCAGTTTTTCCTTGTACTAATTTAGATATATTTGTATAGGAACTAAGCCTTATATTTTTGTTTTAGTAGTGAAGAACTCATTTTGTTCTTCCGGAACCAGTTATATTTTAACTGGGTGTAGCAACCTCTGGGTTTATATATGAAAGATATATTCCCTGAAACTTGTCTCGTTAAATTACTTTCTAATTTTCTAGAACTTTAATGTTTATTCATAAATACAGAAAATTAGTAAGCCAACCTCCTAAACACTATTTACCTCATGAATTCGAACCCACTAACCGAACTCTAAATTATTTATCCGTAAAAGATTCGAAAGAATTTTTTAATTTAGTGAGTATCGTATTCAACCCCCCTTCTACGATACTTCCAGGACCTAACAAGTAAGATCATCAATGTCCTTTTCTTTGCCATCAGATTTTAGAAATGTGAATGGACCTTTTTCAGTAACTCTCCATTCCATAGGCTCCCAATCCAAGTGAGATCTCATGTGGCCTTTCCACTAGTTGTAGTTGTCAGAACCAAGTAGCAATGGTGTCCTGGAAGAAGAGTTCATTGTTGGATATGGATCAACCATCAGATCAATACTTTCATGTTACAGAAGATATTAGTATTCCCAAAGCTCTGATACAAAATGTAAATGCACCTAGAGGGGGTGAATAGGTGTTATAGGGCTGAATAGGTCCAATTTTAATTTTACCAACTATAATAGCTGACTGTTATTGAAATCAGTCTGCTATGCCTGACTAATGGCTTTCTGTTTTAAACATGTCAGAGTTTAATATCAAGCTATAATGAATGAAATGCATTAAAACAGTAAATAACAGTATGTAAAGAAGGCACAAAACGTTTAGCCAGGTTTCACCCCTAGTTCTAATGGTCTACGTCCTGGTCCCTTACCAACTTGGTAAGAGAATATATTATTAATCAAATATAAATCCATTACAAGATAATAATATGTAAGGAATCTACATGTAATTTGATGATAACTTTAATCTTAGAATCTTAGAAATTTTAATTAATGTAACTGATCAATTGATATGTAAATTAAAAATATCAATTGATTAGGAAATCATTTATCAGTTGAAATGTTTATGTTAATCAACTGATAAGATGGATTTTAACATATGTGTACTTAGTCTATTTCAATCGATAAGGTATAAGTCAATTGATATTATTCTCATCAATTGATGATAGTGTTGATTGATATAGGTCATCAACTGATGTGTAACTTAGACTGTCAAATTGTAATTATTTGAAGACAAGAAAATTATACAAGTGAAGAATGATCAGTTGATATTGAAGCATTAATGGATAGAAGATCAATTGAAGAAGCCAAGTCAAGTATTGAAACCATCAACTGATAGAAAGACCCATCGATTGATATATCGATTGATAACATCTATCAATCGATAAGTCATCATTTATCAATCGATGAATATAAAGATCAATCGAAGAAGAATATCAGTTGATGGATAAAAGGAAGAATCAATTGATATGCTTAACAGGAAATTATCAATTGATTGAGACAACACAAGTTGACAAGTTGACAGACAAAAGCACACCTATGGAAGACAGTCTATGATGACTCAAGTTGAAGCTGTCTTTCCAAGTCTGAAGTACTTTTCTAGAAATTGAAAAATGCAAAAGGAAAGATAGATTAGAAATAATCCTATTTTAGTTAATTACTTTAATATTCTTTCTAGGTATTTGTAAACATACTTGTAGTATATAAACAAGTGTGGTAGCATTGTTAGAAAGAGAGACAAGTTAGAGAATATCCTTGAATCAACTGTTCTGCCTTAGAGCACTTTGTAAGAACAGTTGATTTATTTTCTAACCTTGTAAAACACAACTAAGTTTTATTAACTCAGATAATTTGAGCAAAAATATACACTGATGGAATAACCAATTCATCAGTAATTTTAAATATCTTTGTTCATTTCTATATTTAGTTTCTCGTGTTCATTTATATATTCTCTTAAACACTCAAACCAAAAGAACAAACATTAAATATACAAAAACAAATGTTTTGGTAATTTGTATTCAACCCCCCTTTTACAAATAATATTGACATTGTTCTGGGAAATAACAATTGGTATAAAAGCTAGGTTTTCAACATACAGAAAGTTTAAAGATCAAGAACAGTCAATGCGGGACAAAAAGATTCAGGTGTGAAGATTCCAGTATTGGAAAAAATGAATACTTTGCATGGAAAGTAAAAATGCATCTGCATCTACTTTCTCTAGACCCTTCTTATGTCAACTGCATAGAGAAAGGTTATCATATTCCCATGAAGCTAGTCACAGGTGTAAACCTAGATGGAACTCATGTATTTGACAAACATGTTCCAAAACTCATCACTGAGTTCACAGAAGAGGATGAAAAGGAAGCGCTTAAAGACAAGAAGTCCATAAACATTCTGTTCAATGGTCTAGATAAAGATATGTTTGACAATGTGATAAACTGTACTTTATCAAAGGAGGTATGAGATACTCTTCAAACTCTATGTGAAGGGACTGAGCAAGTAAGGAAAAACAAAATGCAACTCTTGATTCAAAAGTATGAATCATTTCATTTCAAGAGTAGAGAGTCCATCAATGACACCTATAGCATATTCCAGAAGTTATTAAATGGATTGAAGCTATATGGTAGGGTTTATGCAACTGAGGATATAAATCTAAAATTTCTTAGATCTCTTCCAAAAAAATGTCTCTATTAGACAATCTCAGGACTTCAAGGATCTTGAGAAGCTTTATGGTATTCTCAAGACATATGAGTTAGAAATCCAACAAGATGAGGAGATTGAGAAGAATCAAAGAAAAGAAAAGACTGTGGCTTTGATGGTCAAGGGAAATGAAGAGAAGAAGGAAAGTGGTTGTGTAGAAGGCTATGTCATGGTTGCTGGTGATGCTGTTGAAGAATCATTCAAAGGAAAAGGGAAGGGAAAGTGTGAAGAAAATGAAGCATGCTCTCAGGATAATTTGGATGAGATTGATGATCACCTTGCATTTCTGTCAAGGAAATTTTCAAAGCTAAAATTCAGAAGGAAGCCAAATGCTCAAAGGCCTATATCCCAGTTTAGGAATAATAATCAAAACAAAAATTTGGTTGACAAATCAAAATTCAAATGCTTTAATTGTGGATTGGATGGTCATTTCTCAAATGAGTGTAGAAAGCCAAAATAAGAAAAGGCAAAGTCATATGATGGTATTGACTACAAAAAGAAATACTTTGACCTTCTTAAACAAAAGGAAAAGGCTTTTTTTACTGAAGAGAAAGACTGGACTGCTGAGGATAGTGATTCTGAAGAATTCATTAATCTAGCTCTAATGGCCAACCATGAAGATGAAGAAGGTCGTTCATCATCAAGTCAGGTACTAGCCACTAACTTTTCTGAGCTCACAAAAGATGAATGCAATAGTATCATTAATGAAATGTCTAATGAATTGTACAATTTGCATGTCACTCTAAAATCTCTAAACAAAGAAAACCTCAAGTTAAAGAATATCATTGATGCCTTAACTGAGAGGAATGCTTTTCTTGAAAATGAACTTATTTGTTTAGATAGATTCAAGCAGGAAAGTAAGGATGCTAGAGATGAACTAGTAAATAGTTTGAGAAGAGAAGAATTGTTAAAAGAACAATTGGCTGGTGAAATTGAAACCATTAACAAATGGAATAGGTCTGCTAAAACTATCAAATAAATTATTGATGTTCAGGGTTTAGATACTTTAGGAGAATCCCCTAAATACACATGCAAGCCATTGGTTGATACTTCAATAGATAAAAATCAATCGACTGCTAATCCTTCATCAACTGATAAGGATTATCAATCGATTGATGTTGAGTCAATTAATAAGCATCCATCGACAAGTAATTCATCAATGGCTAATAAGAAGAACAAATTTAGCACCCCTATCAAGTTTGTTAAGGAAACCAAGAATCAAGTTGAGACTAAGGTTGAAAAGATCAACATTGGGAGTTTATCTAAGAAGCAATTAAAAGAGAAATTAGAAGGGATAACACCAGTTGAATTCATTCACCCTAAGTCTGAAAAAAGAAGAAAAATAGTAATGGGAAGGTAGGCATAAACAAGCACAATAATTATACTCCTTATATGTATGCACCTAGGAAGGTATGTGCTAAATGTAGTAGTGTAAATCATTTGTCCATGCCATGCAAGAAAGAAAATAATTCCATATCTTCAAATGATTTGAGTGCAAATTCCATGTCTGCAAATGCCATGATTACCAATTATATGCTCATGAATGTCATGTCTTCTAATTTGGTAGCACCTAATGTTCATATGCCTTATGCATAAATCCCATACATGTATAATCTTTTCTTTGCATATGCCAATATGAACATGCCTGGAATGCCATGGAACATGCATATCCCTGACAACAATCATGCTAGTCAAAATGTAAAGTATGAGAATGTGCATGATATATCTTCCATAAGTTCTAAGGTGTTTGAACCATAAAAGTCAAATCCCAAAGTTAAAGTGGATTTAAACCCGCCAAAACAAAAGGAATCAAAGTTATCAACCAAGTTTCAGGCTGCAACTAATAAAAGAGGACCCAAGGCAACTTGGGTACTAAAAGAAACTTGATTGTTTTATGTGTGTGCAGGGAAACAGAAAGAAAAATCTCTGGTATCTGGATAGTGGATGTTCTAGGCACATGACTGGAGATTTGTCCCTGCTCATAAAATTTATGGAAAAGGTTGGCCCAGGAGTTACTTTTGGAGATAACAACAAAAGTTTTACTCTGGGATATGGCTCAATTACAAAAGAAAATGTTATCATTGAACATGTAGCACTAGTTGATGGATTGAGACACAATTTGCTCTGTATTAGTCAACTGTGTGATAATGGAAATGGTGTGTGGTTTTCAATTGGATCATGCATCATAGCCAATAAAGAATCTGGTGAAATTCTCCTAACTGGAGAAAGAAAAGGAAATGTCTATGTGGCTGACTTTAAATCTGTAAAGGCAAACTCAATGGCATGTTTATTTAGCAAAGCCAATACAAATGAAAGTTGGATTTGGCACAAGAAGCTAGCCCATTTGAATTTCAAAGCCATGAATCAATTATTTAGAAAGAATCTAGTTAGAGGCATTTCACAGATGGAATTCACTAAGGATGGACTATGTGATGCATGTCAAAAGGGAAAACAAAGGAAAGCATCATTCAAATCAAAGTCAGAATTATTAATTGATAAGCCTCTGAAATTATTGCACGTGGACTTATTTGGTCCAGTCAATATCATGTCAATTACCAAAAAGAAATATGCTTTAGTAATTATGGATGACTTCACAAGATATACATGGGTACATTTCTTACACTCTAAGGATGAGGCAAGTAAATTCATTATCAATCATGTGAAGAATGTTGACAATGGCCCTGAAAGGAAGGTCAAGAAAATAAGAAGTGATAATGGTATTGAATTTAAGAATGCAACAATGAAAGAATTATGTGAAGAAAAATGTATCACTCATCATTTCTCTGCACCAAGGACTCCACAACAAAATGGAGTGGTTGAAAGGAAAAACAGGACCTTGATTGAAGCTGCTAGAACTATGTTAGAAGAAGCAAAACTTCCTACATATTTCTGGGCAGAAGCAGTTAATACTGCATGTTACATTCAAAATATTTCCATGGTCAATCAACTATAAGGCAAAACACCATATGAATTGATGAAGAATGACAAGAAGCCAACAGTTAATTTTCTTCATGTCTTTGGCTGCAAATGCTTTGTACTGAAAAATCAAGGTGAAAATTTGGGAAAATTTGAAGCCAAGGCTGATGAAGCTATATTTGTTGGGTATGGAATAACAACCAAAGCTTACAGAGTCTACAATCTTATATTACACATTGTTATGGAATTTATGCATGTAGTCTTTGATGATAAGAAGATTCAGGGGTTATTTGATGAAGGATACCATGACCTATTGCATTTTGAAAATGAATCAACAAGCAATGGTGAAGATAGTGATGAAGATGTGTAAATTTCAAGAAATCAAGTTCCCAGAAATTTCACATCAATTGATGTCAATGCTTCAACAGATAATTTATCAGTTCATAATCATCAATCAACTGATAATACATCAATTGATAACCATTCAATGGAGAAAAACTCTGTTCAACAATCTTCTAGTGGAGTATCCATCTCAGGGGGAGGGTTCTGTTTTCCCAGTCACACAAGTATTCAAACCCCCCCTTCTACTTGTGCAACTGGGAAAATAATTGGTATCAGAGCCTAACGTTTAAAATCGATCAAAGATGTCTAGAAACAAAGATGGCAATTCTAATATTCCTATGCTTAGAAGAAACGAGTACATCCACTGGAAGGTCAAGATGTTACACCATCTGGAAGCTACAGACCCTGACTATCTTGAATGAATTCGTGAAGGACCCTATATACCCTCAAAACTTGTGCCTCAAATCATTGAAGAAGGTAAAGTAACTAAAGAACACTTCATTGAAAAACCAAAGGCTGAATGGATAAAAGAAGACAAGAAGAATGTGAAAGGGGAGATAGGAGTGAAGGGAAATAACTCATTGCACTTTCATGTGTACTAGAAATGCTAAATGTAATCTCTATGTAATGGTTGATGATAACTCAACAATAGAACAGGACATGTAATAATATGCAGGTGCACAGAAATCTTGGATCACAGAGTTCAGTTAAGACAAAGTATCAAAGGATCATCTACAGACTTGAAGCTCACTGAAAGAAGTTCATTAACATGTTCAGGCCTCAGTGGAGAATAAAAGTGTTAGTGTAGGTGCCCTAGAGGCAATACAATTTTTTCTTTTAATAAACATTTATGTCATTTGATTATTCAATAAACGTATTTATTATGACTTTAATTACTGCGAGATATTTGTTAGCATAATAAATGTCCTTAGAATCATGATACTCGTTATATAGTTTAAGTACATGACTTGAACTTGAGATTATATAATATATCATATTCTTAAAGGTTCCCTAGTCGAGTATTATTATGATAGGACAATAATAATACATAAATAGACTAGTATGTTGTTTGACAGATAACCACATCTCATTGGTTATAAGTATGGGGATACTAAAGTCAATACATAGGTACATGTAGGGGTACATGGTACTGGACAGACCCACAGTGAGATTCTTCATGTTTAATTAAGTCATAAGAAAGACTCACAGTGATAATGGTGTAATGATCCTCTGACTTGAGATCATTATATTTCTATACGAGGATTGATATACTTTGACTACATTAAAAGTTACCTTTGACCGGGTGATGATAAAAGTGGACATCGGGTATATCATGAGTCGTATGAGAAATATGAATGATAGATAAAGGATTTAACCCTCCTATAATTAGGAGAGATATTATTGGCCTCTTGATTGAGTGAGACTATAAAATGCATGGCCGTGCTCAAATAATGATTTGTTTTTCATAGTCTACTCATGGATCAAGTAAACCCGGATTAAATGTTGAAGAGGATGACTAAATACATGCCTCGAGTTTAATCTATAATATATATGGTTAAAGGGATTATATTACACGGAAACATTAATCACGAAAGGTTTTATCGAATCACGATTTAATTATTGTTTAATTAGGTAGCAATGATGTATTACTAGATACCGCTCATTGTTTATAATTTTATTGGAGAATAAAATTATTGCTAATTAAATAATAGCCTATAGGGTCACACACATAGAGCACCTAGAGGAATAGTTAATTTAAATTATAGATTTAAATTAATTGATGATTAATTCGAATTTATTATATTAATTAAGTGAGACTTAATTAATTGAAATAAATTCGAATTTGAAGAATTATATTTCTGCCAATAATAATTAAGTGTGACTTAATTATTAATTAAATAATAGAAGCATGTTTTATTATTTAATCCTATGCCTACATGGGTTAGGTTTTTGCTAAAAAGGCCCATTAACCAATCATTATGAATAGATAATGATAGGTTAAATGGCTTGCACGTTTTTGTAAAAACCCTAGCAGAAGAGGCAGCATAGGAAGAGGCAGAGAGAATTCGAAACCTATCAAAGGAGGCTAGTACTTCCGTTCCGTGTTCAAGATCGTGAGACGTTCTTGAAGGTGCTCGTGTGGATACCATAGAGGTGCTTTCGAGAGGAAGACACAAATCGTGATAGCAAGGATCTCCGTTGAGTTCGTGGCATTCAAAATCTTAATAGGTATGATTCGATTATCACCATAATCCGTCAATTCTTATACATGATCCTGCGTTTGGGTTCCGAAAATTTTCGTTATATTTACGTTTATCCGCTGCGTTTTATGCCTCGGAACCCAACAAAAAGATATTGACATCTATTCAAGGATGTGGAAGCTACAGAAGATTGTCTTAGTCTATGAAGATTTTAGTGCATTACAATCGAAGCTACAAGTAAGGTTTGCAAAGAAGAATGTGGAATCATGTTCGGAATCAAGAGCCCCTATCAAGACTAGTCACTTATGAACCAGACCGTTGCATAAAGTGTCAGGACATTGGAGGCAAGCTCTCGTCGGTTAATATGGTTTTTATCATTCTAAAGTTGTTGGTTTTCTCGAGTCATGTGGAGGATCAACAAAGGTAGTAAATCAGTGTTGGAAAAATGCCAGCCTAATGGATAAGGGACAGACGTCATAACCTGATTGGATCTTACTAAAGCTTCACAAATTAGAAAGCCAAATACTTGGACGTGGTGGTGTCACGTATACGGGGCCAAGTATTTGGATAAGGAAGTCTACACAAATTGAAGAGTGGATTGGAAATATTTAATTTAATTAAATAAAGTATTTATTTAATTATTTATATATTTTATAAATAAAGACATTCTTTATTTATATTATATATATTTATTAAAATATTACTTTTATATTAAATATTTCCAAAGGCATGCTTGGCACATGACTTTGAAGATATGATTTGAGTGGACAAGAGTAAAAGGTGGAAAAGTAAAAAGCAACACCTTTTTCAATATAAAAAGAAGAAACTCAAGTCTCCATCTAAGTGTGGTTGTGTGCAACCAGATGAGAAGAAAAGAAAAGGGGAGAGAGAGAATTTTTTTTTTCTCTCCCCCATGGCCGAACTAATACTTTAATATTTTGGGGTCATGATTTTCTTTATCTACACCACTCCTCTATCTTTCTATTTGTAAACACTTGTTAAATCTTGTATAGAAGATAGGGTTGATTTTTGTCTCCTAGATCTACAAAATGTAATAGTTTTAGAGGAGACAAAAATCACTTCTTTGTTGTGTTCTTGAGCTTATGTTCTTGAACTTGTTTGTAACATCTACCCCACTTCAATGAATATAAAGTTATATTCTTGGATCTTGTTGTGTTGTGTATTTTGGATGATTTACCGTTCATTATCTTAGTTATTTTATTGGTGTTCTTGAGGTTGAAGAAGATGATGAACAGTACCTGGGTTTGAACCAAAGTAATTTTTATGTTGTCCCAAAAATAAATAAAAGTCAGATTTTTATTTAGGAATCGTATTCACCCCCCCCCCCCCCTCTACGATCTCCGGGACCCAACAATTGGTATCAGAGCTACTCGATTGACATACAAATCGATTGGATCTAATTTTTTTTTTGAGATTAATAAGGGTACGAAAAAGAAAAAAAAATTTTAAGCCCAGAATTTTTCTAAGTACAAAATATTCGAGATAGCTATGTAGAACATTCCTATGTAGAAATTCGACTTAGAAAATTCGAGTTAGAAAATTCGAGTTAGAAAATTCAAGTTAGAAAATTCGAGTTAGAATATTCGAGTTAGAATATTCGAGTTAGAATATTCGAGTTAGAATATTCGAGTTAGAATATTCGAGTTAGAAAATTCGAGTTAGAATATTCAAGTTAGAAAATTCGACTTAGATGTTCGACTTGGATGTTCGACTTGATGTTCGACTTGGATGTTCGACTTGATGTTCGACTTGATGTTCGACTTGGATGTTCGACTTGATGTTCGACTTGATGTTCGATTTGGATGTTCGACTTGGATGTTCGACTTGGATGTTCGACTTGGATGTTCGAGATAGAAATTTCGAGATAGAGTCTATGTAGAAGTTCTACTTGATGTTCGAGATAGAGTCTTTGTAGAAATTCCTATGTAGAATTTCTACTTAGAGAGCAGTTTCAAAATGACACATGGCTACATAGCTTAACTTTTATTTAAAACAAAAATTGTTTTTCTCTCAAATTGTTTTTAGTTTAATAATTAATTTAATAATTAAATTTGAATTTAATTATTTAAAATATTTTGGAAATAATTTTTAAATTTAAATAATTTATTTTTCAAGTTTATTTTACATCTTGGAAAATATTTTATTTTCTTTTAAATTTTAGAGTCAAATATTTTATATTTTTAATATTCTTAGTTAAGAATTTTATTAATTTGAAAACTAAAATTAATCTTAAAATCCAATTTAATTTCTTTTGAGTTTAATATTCTTAAAAGTATTTTGAGAATTATTTTTGAGGTTTAATAATTTATTTTTCATAAAACTTTAATTACAAATTTTATAAAACTCTTTGGAAAATATTTTTGGATTGAAATAATTTATTTTCATGAACATTTTAAATGTTTTGAAAATTTAGTATTTCTATTTCAAAATTATGTTTTCGAGTTGTTTTATTTTAATTATAATTTAAGCTTGGAAGTTTTAATTATAAATCTCATAAAACTTTTTGGAAAATCATTTTGGTTGAAATAATTTATTTTCAAGAATATCTTAGATGACTTGAAAATTTATTATTTTTATATCAAACTTACATTTTCAATCTGTTTTATTTTAATTATAATTGAAACTGTTTTGGATTATAAATTCTATAAAATTCTTTGGAAATTAATTTTGATTTGAAATAATTTCTTTTTCAGGATTATTTAATATACCTTGAAAATTTTGTTATCTCTATATCAAAACTTTCTTTTCAAATTATTTTATTTTATTTATAATTTGAAATTGAGAAATTTATTATTATTTATAAAAAAAATGTATTTTCAATTTATTTTGATTATTTAAATTCCTAAAAAATTAAATACTTCTGTTTGAACAAATTTTTTTATTAAACGAAACAACAGGAGTTGATTCTTCGTTCGTTAAGGACAAACGAACTGACTGAAGAACATTCTATTGGAGTTGAGACCTGATCTTACCATTGGAGATGTATTTCTACATCGGTCTACTCAGTGGATCATTTGGTTATTGAAAGGGGAGTAGTTCATTTAAGGAAGAGTCTTCAAGCAGTGGTTTTCGAATCAATATCTGAAGAATTTGGGATTTTGAAAAGGAATTCAGTTTATCGGTCAAAGAACCAAAACAACAATTGAAGATTTGGTTAAAGGACATCAGTGGCAGAAATACACAAGGTTTGATTATCACTGACATATGATAATCAAGGGGTTATTGCTACACATACAAAGAAGAGTGATCTTATCAAGCAGAACATGAGACATTCTATGCCGGGGTCTTTAAGCAGAACAATCAGGTATCAGTTTGAGTTGAAGCAGGAACATCATTGGTTATTGAGGTCAAATGCAAGGATACTTCCATGAGTGTCAGTAGAATGGAAATTGATTTGGATCAATTGATTATCACTCGAGGTGGAATGCTAAGCATCGCTCAGGTATACTTTCTAACTAGTTTATACTTGTTTGATTCAATTATAGAGTATTAAGTGCTGAACTGCATTATATTATAAGTTTGATGTAATGCATGTCTCACCTTGATTTCTATATAAATTAGATAACTTATGCTAGTTTGTTAGTGTTGCTTGTTTATCAGTATTTGACTTCATGATTAGATCTTGTGTGATTTAATGCTTGCTTTATGATAATTGATCATGTTAGCATATAGAGTCTTAGGTATTTGTAGGGGTACATTTACCGGAAAGAGTATTTGCTGCATGCTAATTGCCTTGATGTTAACATTGTCTATAATCTGTTTATACTCGCATGGTTATATTAAATGTTATATTTGATCATGTGCTTGTTAAGATGAGTTTGTTTCTAATTTGGGAATTGCCTAGGGTCAGTATAATAAATCATGAATTAAAATTTTAAATTTAAATTGACTCAGGTAATTAGAGATAATATAATGTTAAAGTGAACAACAAAGGTGATTTAGAAGAATTAGGAATTTGAGTGATTGATTCTTCTATGACTACATATATGTACGACATGATTCTTATAGACTGCTAGTCCACCTTAAGTTAGGTTGGGATCACTGAGCTCATAGCCAAGACTACTTGTTGAGGCTGATATAGATGAGGAGTGATCAGTCAGATAAGAATGAGCATGTTAAACTTGAATGCTTTGTTGTTAACTATGTTTAGAAATATCTCTAACCCTTGGACTCAATCAAATTGAGGACCACGTGTCTTAATCATTTATGAATGCAGAGTATCTTTCAACATGTACAAGTTATATATCTCTGACATTTTCATGTTCGAGGCGTGTAACTAATTTTGCTTTGGTATTCAAATGGTTAAGCAAGGTTACCTATTTTTCTTGAATGATCTGAAACACAATATTAAGGAAAACCTAGGGAATTCTTTGCGAAGGGTTTCCTAATATCAGTTCGAGGATGAACAATATTGATCAAGGTCAAGAGAAATAGAAACTCACTCTACTGGAAGTGAGGTTATTGCTGACACGAAATGTAATGCTTATGATGAAGTCAACTATTCGTTGAAGTTTA
Organism: Oenanthe sinensis; assembly: GCA_028671895.1. Lineage (NCBI taxonomy): Eukaryota > Viridiplantae > Streptophyta > Magnoliopsida > Apiales > Apiaceae > Oenanthe > Oenanthe sinensis. The sequence goes on along the minus strand of CM053796.1, from coordinate 4,046,943 downwards.
TCAGAATGGAGTTAGCTGCAACAACAAGTGATGCTCTCACACTTGGTTTATCAACTAATACTTGGTTTATCAAGATAACGGATTCGACGGTAAAGATGAAGTTGGTGAGAAAGGACTACTTCTAATGAAATTCTTTTAAGAAGGACATTAGTGAAGTATGTCAGTTGAAGGGAAGTCAAGTCAAAGGCTACCCTGTTTAGTTTTGGTGTTTGTTCATGCATTCGATAGATGAAGCATCTCAGTGATTAATCACATTCAAAGGATTAGGCAGATTGCTGTAAGAACACATTGAGGGCAGGTAATGGAATTTGTTGACGAATGAAGTTCTATGTTATGTCTGCACTGAAAGGAGTATTCTAGAGTAAAGTTCAGTTTCCGGACTTCATGACCAAATGGAGGAGTTAATAGGGAAATCCAGACCTTGAGTGGAATTACAAGGATAATGGATAGACTTAAGGTTTCCTATTCACTATGGCTGAATCAGTTGACACAGCAAGTCTAATCAGCAAATATAAAGAGAAGACATCAAGTAAGATTAATCATGCCTGAAGTCACATGGTGTGATGGAGGGCTATCTTATTTGGAGTTAAGAGCTTACACAGAGTCTGTGATTGATTTAAGATGATCTAGATGCAGTGAACAACATCATCAAGCTCCCTAGCATTCGTTTGATTTTAGCTCTGAATTTCTAAAGGTTGACATCCTGTTTAGGGCTCAAGATCAGATGACACCAGATGAAGAAAAGTTGCAAGCAGCATCACAGGGGGAGCATCAGTAAGTTGGATCAACTAGTCGTGTTTGATGTTCAAAGGCTAGCAGTGCTCATTGAGTAAGAGTTGAGATTCTTAGGAACACTGAGTGATCCAGATTGAGTGATTGCATATTAGAAAGGAAATTGTCAATTTAAAAAAATAATGCAAGATGATCTCAATCATATTTGAAGAAGACTACTCTACCCACTGAATAACTAAAGAAACATTAAGGACACATCTGTCATGACAAAGGGTTTTGTGTAACAACATTTCCTAGAGTCAGTACTTGATGAATCTGGGTAGTAGAGTGGTGATTGATCGTGCATGTGTAAGAGTATTTCATTGGTTTTTCTGAGTGAATTCAATGAAGACTGAAGATGCACTAACTAATCAAGGTTGAATAGGGTTCGAATCAAGGAACTAACTCAATTGAACCAGAGGCAGATACACTTAGCACAAGGAATCAATCCACATGAAGACTTGGTATTAATACAGAAGCTGAAGGGTAGTTCGGAGTTTTTGAAGGTTCTACTCTGCTAGTGTCAGGACTACTGGTTTCTAGAGTGCTGAGTTTAGTGAAGCTGCTGCCAAGACCAATATCTACAAGGAAATATTTGGGTGTTGAAGGTAATGCAGTTTCCGTCTGGATGAGCGTGGTATTGTTTCGAGGAACAATGTTAACTGGTAGTTGAAAAGTTATTCCTGTCCAAAAGGAGTAAACGTTCGATCTCGAAAGGAGTAAACGTTCGATCTCTAGGGCAAAGAGGAGTAATTGTTCATTCAACGATCATACACCAGTAAAAGCTCTATTGACTAAGGTATGTCACTCTAGTCTAATATTGATTTATTTAAATGTAAAGTTTATAAAGAGTGTTCATGCTATTTAGATGTCTACGATCTCTAGGAACTGATTAATATTTAGCTTGTGACCACCCGGGACCCAATATTATCGCTATGAGATTACTGATGATCACCCGGGACCTAGGGACCTAACAATGTAGCATCTCTTTGTATAGTCAATTTATATCCAGGATCTCGTACTTTGTGCTGTCATATGTTATTCATGCTATATGTATCAAATGTTTCAGCATAAGTATTTGTATATAATAATTAATTGTAATTTTATTTACTTCTAATTATTTAATGCTAATATTAATGGAACCACTTAATATGTAGTTTAAGTGATGTAATCCTTGTCTTTTGCAAAATCCATTAATATTAGTTGTCATTCTTTTCATATTAGTGATGTCACTTAGAATTTCTGCACTAAGTGACAAAAAGATTATTTCAAAAAAAAAAACACTGATATTGAAAGTAATTTACTACATCGCGAGGGGTTGTCAAAGATCATAAATTTTAGCATTAATATTTAAAGGTATTTGATCCCTGATGCAACTAGTACCTCGAGCTTACATACATTCTGATTGTCATGAGTATTTTCAATATGCTTATGTGATAATTGTTGAGATGTAGTGTAAGAAGTTAAATGTTGTCATTCGGTCAATGTATGTTCAGTGTTTAGCGGATGCTTATGTTTTATGCTTTAGAATTACCATGATCTATATTGCAATATGTGTTTGTTTCAAGTGACAAATGGTAATTGTCTAGCATAATGTAAGTATCTTATGTGCTTGATTGTTTTGTAGTAAGATGCGTTTTATCACAAAATGATTGAATGATGTTAGTACTTTTGAATGTCTTGTCATTCATATCTTTGACAATTCATTAGTATTAACATATGTTTTTCATTCTTTAGAACTTGAATGCATAAAGAAATTTCTTGTCTATTTCTTGTGAAAAATGTTTTATCTAAACATGCATTCATTTGCCAGAGAATGAAAAGCTACTAAAAGTTTTTTTTTTTAAACTCCCTTTTAAAGAGAACATTTCTTGAGGATTATCTTTCTATTTCAAAATCATATATCCTCTCTCTCTCTCTCTAAATGTTTTGTAATGAAAACTGTTTTCTCTCCACGATTTGTTTAAATAAAGTTACTTGATAACTTGTAACTTAGGTTGCATGGTATCAGGCTATTTTATTTGAGTAAATTGTTTTGATCTTGAGGTATCAACTATTGGTAAAACGTTTTTCAAAACTCTTGTTAATGTCTGTTTCACATTGACCTGTAGTATTAAAACAATGGTTGTTTGCTTTGGGATTAGTGCCTTGGACTGTATGACTAAAGCATTCATTCGATTTTTTTAAATGATTTATGTTTTAAGTCGGAGATAATATCCGATAAGAATGAATTGCAAAACAATTTCTGAAAACATACAGTGAGCAAGATGAAATAGATTTGAGTTATTAATCAAAATGTTTTTGTTAAAAGAGTTGAATTTCAATTGGATATTTGTCTAAGAGAAATTCAAAAGAACACTTTTGTTAATCTGTTAAACTTTCTTTTCAAAATTGTGAGTTTATGAAATTTGGCTTAATATTCTTTTACCTATTCTTTATTAATTCCCACATTTTAGCTCTGGTGCATTGTTTCTTGAGGACACATTGCTCCAATGCTATATTTCTGAGAAAGAATAGAGAATAAGTTTAATAATACTCTACCAAATTTTATATAGCTCTGATCAACTCTATCTATTTAGCCGTAATGGCTTGGCCTTAGTGGCTATAGGGGAAGGTCTAGAAGTTTAATAATCCATCAATTTCTAACCAAGGCCTTAGTACCAAACACTATAATTCTAATTCAAACTTTCAACCCTTGGTGATATAAGGAACTTATGTAGATTAGTGGTTGTTAAGGGAGAAACTGCATTAATTGCAGCAAAGGATGTGTCGGAAGTGCACCCACAGCTCTACCTCTCGAGAAGGAAAGAAGTATACAAATTGAGGTATCTGTAGCTCATCTGTACTCTCTCAAAATGATGCAGAGCTGAAAAGGCAATTCAACCGTTTCTGAATGAACTCTCTCAACAGGGTGATTTCATTGAAAATTCGTTCGTCAGCCAGAGCACCTTGTAATGAGTCAAGCACACCAAAAGCATTCACGCTGATGGTAAACCTAAAGTTTTTGCTTCTAAGGGATGTTATAGGACCTAACAGTTCTCTAGCCTCTCTTGGGACTAACACTTGTGAGGACATATTGCAAGAAGTGCACATTGTGAGGTATAAAGTAAAACTCCTAAACTTCTTTGTTTACCATTCATGGTGAATGAAGTTGTTGAGCCACCTTCACAGGCATTTGAGGGGAACTTGGATTTCTTGCCATATATTAGAATCCTTGTCAACCTTCCTAGGAGGAACAGTCCTAGTTCCCTAACGGGATTTCACATCCGCAGAGCAATCTGTTGATGTTGAGAGGCAATCACTAACAGTTTTCCATGACTGAAAATAGTGAGTTAATTCATCTTCACAGGTGATTGAGAGAGATGTTTGTATACGTCCACTCTCCCAGGAATTCAAATTCTGGAATACATGGATCACTCAAAACTTAAAGGCATATCACCGTCAACGATCCAGTGCATGGATTTGCATATGGGGAGTCGGTTGATGCTTAGATAGCTGCTAGTATGTATACCACATTCAACGATCTAGTGCATGGATTTGCATATGGGGAGATTGTTGATGCTGAAAGTGGCTGAGCAACAACTCGTAGACTATGATTCAGTTGGTTTACCAATTTGATGAGTCTTTTGAGGATCAGGGTGTTGGGATTTCAGTCACTCCTGGAATGGAGGAGATTCCAATTTCAGAAGGGTTATTCCCCGACGACGAGCCACGTGTGCATGGATTTGCTCATGGTGAGTTGGGTGATGACCTAACTGAAACCCTGTCTGAGATTCCATCTCAGAACCTAGATCTTTAGTGATCGACAACATGCTATAGTCAACGATCCACAATATCTTGGTGAGACTAGCATGGATTTACTTGCAGGTACAAATTGCTATAAATGGAATGAGTGCAAGTAAGGGAGAGAAACACTTGAGTGAAGTGAGGGATTGATACTCTTGAGTGAGAGACATAGGGAGAGAAATGAGTGGAACACTTACACTTGAAAGTGTAAACACCAACAGAACGTAGTAGAAGTGAGGAAACCATAGACCAAACACTAACCTTGCTACTATGCTTGAATCCTGTTACTGAATTTTCTAGCTCTGAAACGTTGAAGAGATTCTTTTCTGGAAGACAAGCTGAAGAAGAGTCTAGTTGAAGCTTAGTGGGAATGTCCAAACTATTACCTTTGGGTCTATTAATTCATGTTGTTCTCAATCTCAAAGGGGGAGACATTAATTTTTAGGCCTAAGGAGGATTTTTTGTTCAATTGGAGGAGAGTTTCTGAAAGGCATAGGTGTACTAACTTGTAACACCTAATTACTATGTAACTCAACTAGAGAAAGGATAAAACAACAGTAAAACAAGAGAAACTGAAGAAGCACATGGAATCAATCAGCTGAAGAAATGGTAATGATACTTGGTAACTACAAGTAACTAATTTGGTTGATCAAGGATGCATAAGTTAGAAGAAGTTCAATCTCAGTATTGCTCATGCCCTAACTTATCTAATGGAGAATCAAATTATTGTCAAAGAAGTATCAAGAAGACCAAAATGATTTCATGTAATGTATATCAACATCTGGATAATGTAAAGGTTAATCAACAAATGAAAACTGACATTCAGAAGCAAGAACCCCTACAAGACTAGTCACTTATGAACCAGACCATTGCATCAAGTGTCAGGACATTGGAGGCAAGTTCATGTCAGTAATAGAAGATATCATTTGAATTGAGTGAGGAAAAGAAATTGAAGAAGCAAGGGAAACTTACTCATAAAGGTTAATCCTCAATTAGTCACTAAAGAAGGTCAACATTGGATGAGTGCATCTTTGCCAAGGCAAATGTCGATCCACGGCAGATCGAGATGCGGGTCGAGATTTATAATTGAAGTAGAACATTGCAAAGGCAAATCTCGATCCACGGCAGATCGAGATCGAGATCGAGATCTTCACAGATCGAGATCGAGATTCTCCCAGATCGAGATCGAGATCTTCACAGATCGAGATCGAGATTCTCCCAGATCGAGATCGAGATTTTCACAGATCGAGATCGAGATGGGTCCAGACGAAGATCGAGATGCGGGTAGATATGAAGCATTTAATGTTCAAGGGACAAGTGGCCTATTGAGAACGGTAGATCCAGAGTGGTTGAGAAAGTGCTTTTTGTTGAAGAGTCCTGATTAGGCCACGTACACAAAAAGGACAAGATCAAGACTACATGACATTATAAAAGCAGCACTTTGTTTTATTAGAAAAAGACTTTTTCATCTCTGTATTTTCAACGAAATATTAAAAAGAGAGAGCATTTACTGTAAAACAATAGTGAGAGAGAAGATCAGCTGAATCTAGCTTTAATTTCTATATTTATTGTTCAACTGATCATGATGCCTTTATGAATGTTGTAGCAAATCCTTCAATGAATATAAAGATATATTCTTGAAATTCTGTGTCATCATTTATTACCTGCATTTAGTTTATTCTCTCATTATTTCGAAACAGTTGTATTCACCCCCCCCCTCTACAACACTTTGGACCTAACAATTGGTATCAGAGCCCCTGTTAAACACATCTAACAGAGATCCTATTGTGTTGTTTGAGTTGGTTCTTGAAAATCCCAGATCCATTTTTTTCTTGAAGTTAGTGCCGAAAGTTTTGATTTGTTTCTTCTTGAAAAAGTCATAGATCTAAAAAGTTATGAGTTATGGTGTAAGAAATATTTGTACAAAATTACAAAACATTGTACTTTAGAGCTTTGTGGGTTTTCTTGTGGTCAAAACTGGAATCAACTGATTGACTAAACAAAAAGGACATTTTCGAACTTCTGTCAACTAAAGTGGACAACTTTTTGTTTGGACTTGAAAAAGTGGTGGACCCTGCTACTGTTCCTGTGATTAGAACTAACTTGCTTGAATCTTAAGTGCAAAACCCATTGGATATTAAGTGTTGGATATTTAAAGTGAGATAATTAATTTTTCAAGTAAATACAATTTATTGTAATTTGAAAAGTGTATTATCTTAATTTTAAATTTTATTAAAATGGCCGCTGCACACAGATTTAAGATACCTCCGTTTGATGTACAACATTATGATGAATGGACATGAAGGATGAAAGCCTACCTTGAATCAATAAACAAGGTATACTTGAGAATATTGGAGAACGGTCCATACATACCCATGAGAATTGAACCAGAGCGAATGGAAGGAGGGATACTAATACCATCCCGGTCTGTTCCTAAAGAGGAAATGGAGTTTTCAGACGCAGATAAAGAATTGGTTGGTATGGATGCATCGTTACGCAACGTCATAATTGAATCCCTAAACTCAGAGTACTATGTTCAAATAAAGGGATTAAAAACAGCTAAAGCCATGTGGGACAAACTGGCTGTAGTGATGGAGGGGACCGAGGAAGTTAGAGATAATCACAAGCGCATTCTGATTTCTGAATATGAATCGTTCAGATGCGAACGAGGAGAAAGTGTAGCGGATGTTTACAAACGTTACAGTAAATTGCTTATCGAGCTGAGTATAAGAGATAAAGTCTATCCACTGGCAGATTCAAATATCAAGTTTCTTTTGAATTTGCCTAAACATCTGGAACACAGGATCACTGCCATTCGAGAGTCAAGAGATTTGAAAAATACTTCTCTCGAAAAGCTGTATGGTGTTTTAAAGACCTACGAGCTGGAGCAAGAACAAAATGACAAAAGAAGATCCTACAATAGTGGAGAATACAAAGCGGTAAGTGAATCTGGACTTGTAGCTGAAGAGTCTACTGCAAAGGCACTTGCAGCTGTCTCATTGAAAACTGCTAATCCTGAAAGGGTGATATTAGATATTGAAGATCCATCCGAAGAAAGTGAGGATGAATATTATACCCTTGAAGAGCTGGATAAATTAGAAGACAAGTCATATGCTTGTATTGCTTGAGAATTTGCTCATATCAGCTTCAGGAAGCCAAGAAAAGGTAAAGGACGATTTGGTAGTTCTTTCAGCCGAAGAAGCAACAGCAGCAGTAGAGGTAGTAGTGTAAGTGGCCGGGGAAATTACAGCGGTCGAAGTAGCACATCAAGTAGTGGCTACAGACCTAACCTGGTAGACAAGAAAAAGTTCAGATGCTTTAACTGCAATGAATTGGGACACTTTGCAACAGAGTGCAAGAAGCCCAAATACGTTCATCCCAAGGAATCCTATGCTGATCTGAAAAAGAAATATGATGCCTTGGTTAGCAAGCAACAGAAGGGAAGCCGGGCTTATGTTGTAACTGAAGGGAAGGGTTGGGACGAGTCTGATGAAGATGAAGATCAGGAGCTATGCAACTTTGCTTTAATGGCAAAATCTTCAGAACAATCAGAGGTACCAATTCTAACAGTGAATGAAATGTCTATTTCTGAGTACCAAAATGAATTAGCTGCCATGACTAAAGACATGTACAATCTCCAACTAAATCTAATTGCTATTAATGAGGAAAATGCTAAACTCTCCCTTAAGAATAGACTTCTCGAGGCCAGGGTAGAGGAATTAGAATCAGGAGAAAGTAAAGAAAGGCAGTTAATGAATCAGGTAGACGTTTTAGAACACAAGCTTAAGATTAGGGAAGACCTTAACGAAGAACTTAAAAATGAATTAGCTGAGCTTAAAATAACATGTCAATCTTTTAAAGAAGCAGCTAATAAAGTTTTCGTAGAAAGGGACATGTACATGAAACTGGCAGGCTAGAGTAAAAATGAAAAGGTAAACATAGGACTTGACTACACACAGAAAAAGAAAAATAGGGCTGCTGAGTTGTTAGAGCCAGTGTTAGTCAAAGAAAATGTGCCTGAGGTTTTAGGGGATGTTAGAAAACCTATCTTTAAGCAGTTTGAGCCTAGGACAATAGATCCTGTTGCTACTAAAATTGAACATGAGATGAAAATTGAAAGAGATTCAGAAGAAAAAGTAGTAGAACCTACAACTTCTAAGAGAGCGAGTAAGATTGCTTATGCTAAGAGAGGTGTAGGAACTAAGGAGGCTAAGTCGGTGTCTTATAAACAATGGGTAGCAGGGTCAGAACAAATGAAAACACCTGTAAAAGTAGTTAAAACTGAACCTGTAACTGTATCTACATCTACACGAGCTAGGAAGGCATGCTATATCTATAAACAAACTGATCATTTGTCTTACTATTGCCCGTTCTATGTAGAGGAAGAAAAACTTGTTGGTTGTAATACCATGCCTGCAACTACTGCTTTGCCTAACATGTATGCAAATCATGCCAAATGCAATACTCCTAATTGTATGCCATGTGCTGTAAACATCATGCATGCTTATTTTAATTTAATGAATACTGCTAGTGCATCTGTTGAACATACATCTGGTAGTAGTAAGAAAAAGCATGTGGGGTCAAAGGCTAAGACTTCAAGTCCTTTTAAAGTTAGGAGTGACCAGTCTACTCCCAAACCTGACAAACCAGTCAAGGTTGACAAGGGAAAAGACAAAGTCAAGATGTATGCCCCTGATGGCAACAAGGCAAAGCCTTCTGTATCTGAAAAGAAAAAGGAAATTATTGATGTCGGGCCCAAACATCATTGGGTTCCGAAGAACACCTAACCCTTCTGGATTTGCAGGGCAGTGAACAAGAAAAGAGTAAAGTCATATGGGTGCTGGACAGTGGAGCATCGAGGCATATGACCGGCAATAAGTCCCTGCTAACAGATTTGGTGTTGAGAGCCGGCTCCGTGGTTACTTTTGGAGATAACAGCAAAGGTTACACTCGGGGATATGGCAAGATTGTTTGTGGAAATGTTATCATTGAGGACGTGTCTTTTGTGGAAGGATTGCGACATAATCTTCTCAGCGTTAGTCAGTTCACCGACAGGGGTTTTGACGTCATCTTTGGGAAGCATGATTGTTCGATTCGAAACAAAAAGGATGGAAGCTTTGCTCTCAAAGGAGTAAGGAAGTCAAATTTATTCATAGCCGACATGAATTCATCTGATCAGTCTGAAGTCACGTGTTTCTACAGCAAGGCTTCTGCTGATGAAAGTTGGCTATGGCATAAAAGATTATCTCACCTGAACTTTAAAGCAATGAATAATCTCGTAAGGAGAGAATTGGTGAGAGGGCTGCCGCAGATGGAGTTTACTCCAGATGGACTCTGCGAAGCATGTGAGATGGGAAAATCAAAAAGAGCCTCGCATAAGGATAAACAAGTGAATAGCATTACCGAGCCCCTACAACTTCTTCACATGGATTTGTTTGGACCTGTTAATGTTATGTCAATGTCAAGAGAAAGATATGCGCTGGTAATTGTCGATGACTTTTCCAAATACACATGGGTAAAGTTTGTGACATCGAAAGATGAAGTGCCACATGAGATCATTAGGCATGTACTGGTAATTGAAAACGTAGCAAGTCTGACTGTGAAGACTATCCGATCCGACAACGGGACAGAATTCAAGAACTCAGTGTTAATGGATTTCTGCATATCTAAAGGGATCAGACGACAGTATTCAGCACCGAGAACACCGCAGCAGAATGGGGTAGTAGAAAGGAAGAATAGGACACTGGTTGAAGCAGCTAGGACAATGCTGCATGAGTCAAGACTTCCTTTGTATTTTTGGGCTGAAGCAGTTAGCGCGGCGTGTTATACATAGAACAGAACCCTGATTACAAAAGACCATAATGAGACGCCTTACTATCTGATGAATAAATGAAAACCATCTATCAAGTACTTTCACGTGTTTGGTGCCAAATGCTTTGTGTTAAGAGACAATGCACAACTTGGAAAGTTTGATGCCAAAGCAGATGAAGGGGTTTTCATTGGATATTCTCTGGAAGTAGTAGCAGCGTACAGGGTGTTTGTGCTTAATGATCGCAAGGTGGTTGAAAGCCTTAATGTCACATTCGACGACTCAAAGCTCCCCTCTATACAAAAAGAAGACAATGAGCCCACTTCCCTAAGATTTGAAAATATGGATATTGATGAAGTGGATACAGTTCCTGAGTCTGTAGTGCAGGGTAGTGATCCACTGATAAATAATGTAATTAATCAAGAGTCTAGTGTTTCGCCAATACAAAACACTAGGGCTGAGGGATCACCTACCATTAGACCTGGTACTAACTCAGGGGGAGTAAGTATGCACTCAGGGGGAGCAGCTCACTCAGGGGGAGCTAGTACTGGCCCAGAAGGAGCTAGTGGAAGTGCTTCTAGACTAAGTCACCTTCACTTACAAGATCAAGCTGAGTCATCAAGAACATTTGCTAGGGATCGTACTTGGAGCAAGGACCATCCGTTTGAGCTAATTATTGGTGATCCAGATGCTGGAGTGACTACTAGAGGAAAAGCTAGAGCTGAAATTGCCACTGAGAATGAATGTCTATACTCAGTGTTCCTTTCTCAATTGGAACCTAAAGTGGTGGAAGAAGCCCTAGATGACGCTGATTGGGTGATTGCTATGCAAGAAGAACTCAATCAGTTTGAAAGGCAGAAGGTATGGAAGCTGGTACCCAGACCAAAGAATAGATCTGTTATTGGAACAAAATGGGTATTCAGAAACAAGCTGGATGAAAACGGACTTGTAACACGAAATAAAGCTCACCTGGTTGCTAAGGGTTATACTCAAAGAGAAGGAATTGATTATGATGAAACCTACGCACCAGTAGCAAGGCTAGAGGCCGTAAGGATGTTCTTAGCATTCGCAGCACATAATGGTTTTAAAGTCTATCAGATGGATGTCAAGAGTGCATTCTTAAACGGTGAACTGGATGAAGAAGTGTATGTTGATCAACCTCCTGGGTTTGTCGACAGCAAATACTGTGATTATGTTTATCGCCTCTTCAAATCAGTATATGGCCTTAAGCAGTCTCCGCGAAAGTGGTATGAAACTCTGTCAGTCTTCTTACTAGAAAGTGGTTTCACCAGAGGAGTAATCGACAAGACGCTTTTCTACAAGAAATGCAAAGATGATCTAATAATGGTACAAGTATATGTGGATGACATTATCTTTGGGTCTGCAAATGAGAAGCTGTGTGCTAAATTCGCAAAGTTAATGCAATCAAGGTATGAGATGAGCATGATGGGAGAGCTGACGTTCTTTCTCGGTATTCAAGTTAGTCAGAAGAAGGATGGGATATTTATCTGCCAGACCAAGTACATTCATGATCTATTAAAGAAGTATGGTCTCGAAGATGTATCACAAGCTAAGACTCCTATGGCAACAGCCACGAAGCTTGACGAGGATAAAGCAGGAAAACCTGTAGACATCTCAAGCTATCGAGGTATGATCGGCTCTCTTTTGTATTTAACTGCTAGCAGACCTGATATTATGTTCTCTACATGCTTATGTGCAAGGTTCCAAGCGGATCCTAGAGAGTCACATTTCATAGCCGTAAAGCGTATTTTTAGGTATCTCAAGGGAACATCAAATCTTGGGATTTGGTACCCAAGAGATACAGGGTTTAATCTTGTTGGCTATTCGGATTCAGATTACGCAGGTTGTAGAATAGATAGGAAGAGCACTTCAGGAAGCTGTCAGTTTCTTGGAAGAAGGTTGGTGTCTTGGCAAAGCAAGAAACAACACACAGTATCTACCTTGACAGCTGAAGCAGAATATATTGCTGCTGGAAGCTGTGTGGCCCAGATACTGTGGATGAAGAACCAACTCAAGGACTACAGTGTGGAAGTATCTAAGATTCCTATCATGTGTGACAACACAAGTGCTATTGCAATGACCAACAATCCTGTGGATCACTCAAGGACTAAGCATATTGATATAAGGTATCATTTTATTAGAGAGCATGTAGAAAATGGAACTGTAGCGTTGCATTTTGTGTCTACTGAACGTCAAATAGCAGATATATTCAATAAACCTCTAGACGAATCAACATTTTCTAGATTGGTTGGTGAATTGGGGATGCTTAACACCTGTTAGTTTTGCTACCTATCTGTTATAATTCAGTTTGTGTACATATTATTATTGTTCATGAATATTCATAATTAATGGTGTGTACTTAACTTCAAAAATGTATGTATTGCATGTCATAAGGGGAAGTTAGAAAGTTTCATGAAATTAATCTTGTGCTGATCTGTGTATAATGCTAGACTTAATTTTGTAATGCATGATTTATTTGCTAAATTCCCTGTCATTTCAAAATTGTAAGGTTCTAAAATGGTGTGAAAATTTGTGGTGAAATCTTGTGAATTTTACATATAAATGTTTAATTCACATAATTTCATTAAAATTTTCTAAGGTAAATCTCGATCTGTCAACCTGGATCGAGATCGAGATCGACTTGCGAAAATTGCTTAAAAACTGTCAAGGTACATCTCGATCTATCCACATCGAGATCGACATCGAGATGAAGATCGAGATGCGGATCGAGAACGACATCGAGATCTACATCGAGATGTAGATCGAGATGCGGATCGAGATCGACGTCGAGATCGACATCGAGATGAAGATCGAGATGCGGATCGAGATCGACATCAAGATCGACATCTAGATGAGGATCGAGATGCGGATCTCGAGATCGAGATGTGATTTGTCTTTTCAGTTAATTTTTTTTGGGGCGTGCAAGTATATAATATAGCATTATATAGACTGTTCATTATTTCTCATAACTTTCTCTCTCTCTTTCAAAAAGCATAAGATCTTTATATACACACGCGTATACATACATTAACAGAGTTCCCTTCCCTGCCATTACATCAAGTTTTCTTGTGATTTTCTTAAACAAAAATCACTAACAGTTACGTGAAAGCATTAATAACTAAAACGAAACTCTGCTAAAATTTTGTCTAAAACTGTTGAACTTCTTGCGTTGTTTTTAACGTCATTTGTGTGTTCTTACAAACTAGTTCTTTAGTTTCTTTTCATTCGAGTGAGTTTATCTTTTTAGTCTTGTGCTTTCTTGTTTTTCAGTTTTCTTGTGTTCTTGAGCGAAATAGTTGTGGGTACTATTGTTTAATCCTTAAAGTGCAACTGAACCGCCACGTTTTGTGTTTTTCCGAGAAATAAGTTTTTTTTTATAACATAAACGGCTGTTCACCTTAACTTTCGAAAACTCAACCGTCAATCATTAGTGGGGAGTTAAGTGGTCATTAGTGGGCAGTTAATTCGTTTTAATTTGTGTCACTAATTACGTGGGGTAATTAGTGGGGTTCGTGTACATTTTTTTTTGTTGTTTAAAATTAGAACTTGTTCTCTAAAATTCATTACAAAATCTTTTCGAACATCTCTTTTCTCGAAAACAAATTTAAAATGGCCAACCCAAATTTCACAATTCCCAAGACCAACTTTGTTAATCTCTCTGCTGATCGAGCAACTGGTAGATTTATTCACTACCAGTTCTGGATTGAATCCCTCAACAACACATCAATCATAAGTCATGCTATAACCGCCTCTCCCATCCTGAATGTCGAAGCCCTTCAAGCTGCTTACTCAACATTAGAGATTCAGGGTGGTAAAGCAAATCCAACAGGCTTATCCTTCACTATCAGTGGTGCAAAATATAAGGTCAGTCTGCAGAAGTTCAATGAGATTCTTGGGCTTCCCACAGAAGATTATGCTCCGGAACCCACTATGGAGGATATGTTGCAATTATTCACGGAGATAGGTTGTCGCCCTCCCACGGGTCCTATCAAGGTAACAAAAGTTAACACCGGTATGCTACCAGCTGAGTGGGATTATGTAGTTCAGGCCATTCAGCGCTGCATGTTCCCAAAGGACAAAGACTACATGCCAATGAACAACAGCTGCCGGGTAATACTATATGGAGTGGCAAACAACAGGAAGGTGGATGTGGGCAAACATCTGTTAGTTCAGTTGCTTGAGAGGTGGGCATTGGAGAAGAATGCATCTCGGAATCCGGAAGATGGTCCAGTCAAATGTTGGATGCCAAGATTTCTTCAGATGGTTCTGGATGATGTCCTTTCAGAGGAACACAGAAGAGTATTTCAAGGCTCTGAGAGGATGGCATGTTTTGATATGACTCTAAAAAGTATCTCCACCATGGAAACCCAGCAAAAGTCAAGGCTTTTTGAGTTGCGCTTGACTCCGTACTTTCAGGATCTGCAGGATGCGTATGGTAGGATGCATGCTTCTCAGTTTACAGCAGAAGAAGCTGAGAGTAGCGGTGGCGAAGCTGCAGGTGGAGATCAAGTGCCTAGAAATTTGGAAGAAGCAGGTGTAGATATTGACATGGCCGATGCAAATGTTGCAGAAGCTGGAGCCGACAAGGATGACGATCTTCTGAGTCAGGTACCTATTCTTGCTGATCTTGATCAATTATCAATTCAACCTGTTTTCTACAGTCGTGGGCCTGAAAACCCCCAGGCTCTATCCCAGGCTGTAAGCCCTTCTGTTCATAAACTTTCAGCCAGCCCTAAAACTGGTGATAAAAGGAAGGCAAGCCCAACTAAGTCGAGTGAATCGAGTGGAGGTAGTGTAGGAGTTGAGAGAGTAGTAAAAACAGCAGCTCTGCCACTTTCAAAGAAGCAAAAGATGGATTCTATCCCAGTGGCAACTGCGCAACCTGTTAGGGATAGTTCGCCTCTCACAGCCACCACACCTCACGCTGGTGGCTCACCTCTCCTAAATATTCCAACACATTCGCACTCGCCTAGGCATGATGGTGAGAGTCAAGGAGGGGGTCCAGCTCAACAGCCAATAGGAGCTGGCCCTACCTCCCCTGAGTTGTCCGCTCAGGGCTCTTTGAGCAATTTCTCGGAAGGGGAATGGCAAACTGAGACTAGCTCTTCTGATGCTAGAATCTCAGGAAGTGTATATGTGAAAGAGTTTGTCGAATCCAGTACGGATGACTCTTCCTCATCTAAATTAGAAAACAAGTTGCTCGCAGAGCAACGACATCTGGTGACTGGTGGGTCTACGCCTCCAGAACAGCCCAGCGAACCAGAAAAGGTTCTTGGTGAACAAAGGGATGACATGGTCATAACGCCATCTCCTATCGTAGACACAGCGCTTAAAGGTTCAGTATCACTGACCGATATCGCCGACCAACTCACTGCTAGTCCCCAGCGACTAGTAGATGAGGCTCTAGTACTGTTAGGCTCTAAACACGAGAGAGAGACAGGGAGAGTAGATCCTTTCTTATTAGGGATCTTGAGTGAAACAGAACCCGGCGAGAGTAAACAGTTTAACCCAAGCCAAACACCGTCCCTTACATTGCAGGATCTACTGAAGAAGGTGGAGGCTTTGGAGGCTGGAGTTGCTGGTGTTACTGCTGCTGTCTCTTCTCACTCTGGAAGATTGGAAGTTGGAGCACAGTTCATGGAGAACCTGATTGCCGTCCAAAATCAAATGATTGACAAGATAAACAATCTTGGATTGGTACAAGTGGAGGTTGGGCGGTCAGTCGATGATGTCACTCATGGCATGTCTCAGGTCTGGTCGAAGCTGAATGAACTACTTGATGCTGTCTTTGGACGTAACAGGGCTGGACCTGGTCCTTCAACCGGTGGTGGTGGTGACGATAATAATGATGATGATGCTCCTGATGAGGATAACCCACCTAAGGGGGAGAAGGAGGATCAGGGTCTGAAAAAGCTGACTAATAAGGGTCCGGTGATCGAGTCCTCAAACAAATCTGGTGAAAAGGTGGAGGAGGCTCAACCGACTCTTAAAGACAAAGGCAAGCAGAAGATGGTAGTTGAAGAAGCAGGAGCTGAGAAAGAAACACCTCTCGTCGATTCATTTATGGGAGACTTTATTGAAGATTCTGATGAGGATGAGATGGATGTAGAAGCATTAGTGGCAAGGAGGTCGAGACTCGAGCAACGGGAAAGAGAGTGGGAACAAGAAAGAGGTCTAAATCCTGGCGGATCCGGCGCAGGAGTTGTAGGTGATGCAGGAGACCACTCGGTTGCTGACGAGCATGTGCCAGAAGAAGAAGTTGATGAAGCGGAGATGCAAGGAGAGATTTTCAGGGAAGCCAGAGAAAGAGTAAATGAAGAAGTGCTACAAGGGATAGTTGAAAAAGAACTAATGGCAAAGGAGAAGAGAGCGGCTCAGAAAACTCAGCATGAGTATGAAATGAAAAAGATCACAAATCCTAAGGTCCAGGCTGACATAAGGAGGGAAGGTCCCGAGTGGGACAAGGCTAGAGAAGCCTTAGCTGGACCAAGAGCCTATGCTCATGACTCGGAAAGATTGAGCTTTCTTCTTCATAAGCTAGAAAATCTAAACCCTGGGCTGCTGAATTATCTAAATTGTATAAGACAGGGATGCACCTCCGTACAAGTCATATTCAAGGAGAAGGCATGGAATCTGATGATCTCTTGGACACCCATAACAAAAATCGGGCCGTGTATGGTCGATGAAGCTTTCTTCCATGCAAGGGGTGCAAGTGAACTGGTAGAATTCGCTCGCAAGGTAGACACCTCTGTCAAGACTGGAGTGCTGTTTAAGGAGAAATTGTTGAAGATGGCTGAAGACAGAGGGGTTGACATTATTCTAAATCCCTACCAGATCAGATATGTCCATGACAAGGTCTTGAGGATCGTAAATCTGCATGACTCGAAACTAACTCCGAGCGGAAATGTGCTGAAGGCAGTTGAAAAGCTAGTCCTCTCTAAGGGTTTTCTAACAAAGGAAAAGAAGCTGGTGGCTAAGGACTTGGAGAAGCTGATAAGAAGGCAAGACGCTAGATACAAGTTGCCTGAAGCTACACTACCAGTGGTTAAGAAGGAACCTGAAGACTATGCATTCGAGCAGCAAGACGAGGCAATAAGGGAGTATGTGCAGAGATACGGAGATCCAAGAATAGACATTCCTGAAGAAGGAGAAATAAGGAAGGAAGCTAGTGCAGTGGTTGGTGCAAATGTCAAGTTTGTTAAGAGCAAAGCTGAGAATGAGAATGATCTGCTGATCTATACAGACAAGCATCAGGTGGAAACCATCATTGAAATCAAGTATGACATCTTTGCAGAACACAGTCATGAAACACTGTGTATCATAAGGGAATTGATTGATGAGATGGATGATGTTGACGAGTTTGATCAGGATTATCTAAGGGTCACATTTGAGAACTTCTGTAAGAGAAGACAACAGCTTGATATTCAGAGGCTACAGCAATGCACCACCGCTATTGTCATTGGATACCCTAAGCAGCTGGTTATAAGGAAGAAAGGGGAGAAGGGGTATCCTGACAAAGTCACGAAGCTGAGGTTTGAAGACATTCCCACGAAGCTTACCACTCGCAGCATGGTTGAAAGGTGGTTGAGGTTGTTTCGAAATTATAATATCAGAAATCATGTGGAAGCAGAAGGA
The DNA here is from genome assembly GCA_028671895.1 of Oenanthe sinensis. NCBI lineage: Eukaryota > Viridiplantae > Streptophyta > Magnoliopsida > Apiales > Apiaceae > Oenanthe > Oenanthe sinensis. The sequence goes on along the minus strand of CM053796.1, from coordinate 4,028,921 downwards.
CTTAATCTTCTCAAGAAAAGAATGGATGAAGTCTGCAACCCTGAGTTCATGAAGAAAGAAAAAGCAGCCAAGAAGAAAGCTCGTGAGGAAGAGGAGCGCAAGAAATCAAAGTTTTAATGTATTATGCTTGTAATGTTTCTTTGCGTTGTAATTTGTTTTCTTGTTTTCCTGCATTGTAAATATATATTATTTGTTTTCTTGTGTAGTGTAAGGTAGAAGTTAGTTAGCTAAGTGTCTTGAAACTGGTTTATATTAGGCGTCAATTATTTCGCGAAGTTCGGCGGTGGTAATACTGCTAAAAGGACTTCAGAAGGATAATTGAAGATTGAGTGGACCGTGCTCTTAAAGTATATAGAGAAAATCTCTAGAAGAGCATGAAGCCATTTAATCGAGCCAACAGGTGTCCATTTTTGGCACTTGAAGTATCAGTAATGGACATGAAGTTAATTAATCAAGCCAAGCATTATGCAAGTTGACATGATCTTTTATGAATGTTATTTTATCTTTTTCAGTCCCTGGTTAGTTGAGTTATCCTCATTGTGAATTTGGTTGTCATTGTTAGACAATCAAATAGGGGGAGATTGAAAGGCATAGGTGTACTAACTTGTAACACCTAATTACTATGTAACTCAACTAGAGAAAGGATAAAACAACAGTAAAACAAGAGAAACTGAAGAAGCACATGGAATCAATCAGCTGAAGAAATGGTAATGATACTTGGTAACTACAAGTAACTAATTTGGTTGATCAAGGATGCATAAGTTAGAAGAAGTTCAATCTCAGTATTGCTCATGCCCTAACTTATCTAATGGAGAATCAAATTATTGTCAAAGAAGTATCAAGAAGACCAAAATGATTTCATGTAATGTATATCAACATCTGGATAATGTAAAGGTTAATCAACAAATGAGAACTGACATTCAGAAGCAAGAACCCCTACAAGACTAGTCACTTATGAACCAGACCATTGCATCAAGTGTCAGGACATTGGAGGCAAGTTCATGTCAGTAATAGAAGATATCATTTGAATTGAGTGAGGAAAAGAAATTGAAGAAGCAAGGGAAACTTACTCATAAAGGTTAATCCTCAATTAGTCACTAAAGAAGGTCAACATTGGATGAGTGCATCTTTGCCAAGGCAAATGTCGATCCACAGCAGATCGAGATGCGGGTCGAGATTTATAATTGAAGTAGAACATTGCAAAGGCAAATCTCGATCCACGGCAGATCGAGATCTTCACAGATCGAGATCGAGATTCTCCCAGATCGAGATCGAGATCTTCACAGATCGAGATCGAGATTCTCCCAGATCGAGATCGAGATTTTCACAGATCGAGATCGAGATGGGTCCAGGCGAAGATCGAGATGCGGGTAGATATGAAGCATTTAATGTTCAAGGGACAAGTGGCCTATTGAGAACGGTTGATCCAGAGTGGTTGAGAAAGTGCTTTTTATTGAAGAGTCCTGATTGGGCCACGTACACAAAAAGGACAAGATCAAGACTACATGACATTATAAAAGCAGCACTTTGTTTTATTAGAAAAAGACTTTTTCATCTCTGTATTTTCAACGAAATATTAAAAAGAGAGAGCATTTACTGTAAAGCAATAGTGAGAGAGAAGATCAGCTGAATCTAGCTTTAATTGCTATATTTATTGTTCAACTGATCATGATGCCTTTATGAATGTTGTAGCAAATCCTTCAATGAATATAAAGATATATTCTTGAAATTCTGTGTCATCATTTATTACCTGCATTTAGTTTATTCTCTCATTATTTCGAAACAGTTGTATTCACCCCCCCCTCTACAACACTTTGGACCTAATAGTTTCTTATTCGATTGGATGTATATGATACTTTTATTGTTTTAAAGGATATTCTCAACTAAGGGGGAGAATTTGGTGATACAAGAAACGATATCTGTCAATCCTATCTTGTGGAGGTTACTTAGAGGATATCTAAAGACACAAGGGTGGATTGGAGCTTGCATGAACTAAGGGGGAGACTTAAAATTGAAACCTTAGTGATGCAAGGGAGAAATTACTAAGGGGGAGTTTTTTAGTAATTGGTTAGAGCCTAATCCCTAAAGGTGTTGTAGATTTAACTATTTTTTCATCTGAAGTGGAGAATTTACTTTTTGTCAATTGGGAAGAAGTTACTTGTCGTACTAAGGGGGAGAAGTTATGGAGAATCTTAACATCTTGGTTTGCAATGCTATATCTTATTCTGAAAAGATATCTAAGTGATTTTGCTCTATTTGTTTGAAGATCTGTCCTTGGAACAATCTTAGGAGAGGTTCGGCAGAAGAATTCTTTCTAGCACGATCAATGAATGAAAATGAAGATTTCTTTGAAGAGTATCAACTCAGGGGGAGTTTTTGCTAAGTAGAAGTTTTCTGGGTAAAGAAGAATGTGAAGGAGATTTTCAAGGGGCATCTGAAAAGTGTCCAAGTGTGTTCTATTTCTTGTTTCAGTGATAGATGAAGTCAGTGGAATAGTGCAGGGAAGAAAGAAAAATATGTTTCCTGGAAATAGAACATCCTAAAGAAAAAGAGGAAGTGACTTTCATTCCAAGAGAGAATAACCTTAAGGGGAGAATGAGTTGACCTCTTATGGGGAACATAGAGAGCTGTATGTTCTAGTTCGAATTGCAAGATGAACAAGAATGATTGTTCAGAAGTCTTTACTAATGATTTATTTCTTTATTGAAAGAACCCCATCTTTGAAGAACATTGAAGTGGAGGAAGCTAAAGGAAAATGAAATTCAGAAATTCATCATTCATTTTCAGCAACTCAGGAAATCTGGATTTAACTGATTATATCTTTCCAGAACCTTTTGTATATTATTTTCATGTCCAGTACTTTAATTGTTTCTTGTATATTAGTTGAGTTATCCTCTAGTAGTTAATTTTATTTAATTACTTTTGGGGGAGATTGTAAAGGGAAATAGTATTTGATTGCTATTCCATATCAACCAAATAGGGGGAGATTGAAAGGGGAGATAGGAGTGAAGGGAAGTAACTCACTGCACTTTCATGTGTACTAGAAATGCTAAATGTAATCTCTATGTAATGGTTGATGATAACTCAACAATAGAACAGGACATGTAATAATATGCAGGTGCACAGAAATCTTGGATCACAGAGTTCAGTTAAGACAAAGTATCAAATGATCATCTACAGACTTGAAGCTCACTGAAAGAAGTTCATTAACATGTTCAGGCCTCAGTGGAGAATAAAAGATACTGACATCTATTCAAGGATGTGGAAGCTACAGAAGATTGTCTTAGTCTATGAAGATTTTAGTGCATTACAATCGAAGCTACAAGTAAGGTTTGCAAAGAAGAATGTGGAATCATGTTCGGAATCAAGAGCCCCTATCAAGACTAGTAACTTATGAACCAGACCGTTGCATAAAGTGTCAGGACATTGGAGGCAAGCTCTCGTCGGTTAATATGGTTTTTATCATTCTAAAGTTGTTGGTTTTCTCGAGTCATGTGGAGGATCAACAAAGGTGGTAAATCAGTGTTGGAAAAATGCCAGCCTAATGGATAAGGGACAGACGGCATAACCTGATTGGATCTTACTAAAGCTTCACAAATTAGAAAGCCAAATACTTGGACGTGGTGGAGTCACGTATACGGGGCCAAGTATTTGGATAAGGAAGTCTACACAAATTGAAGAGTGGATTGGAAATATTTAATTTAATTAAATAAAGTATTTATTTAATTATTTATATATTTTATAAATAAAGACATTCTTTATTTATATTATATATATTTATTTAAATATTACTTTTATATTAAATATTTCCAAAGGCATGCTTGGCACATGACTTTGAAGATATGATTTGAGTGGACAAGAGTAAAAGGTGGAAAAGCAAAAAGCAACACCTTTTTCAATATAAAAAGAAGAAACTCAAGTCTCCATCTAAGTGTGGTTGTGTGCATCCGGATGAGAAGAAAAGAAAAGGGGAGAGAGAGAAATTTTTTTTTCTCTCCCCCATGGCCGAACTAATACTTTAATATTTTGGGGTCATGATTTTCTTTATCTACACCACTCCTCTATCTTTCTATTTGTAAACACTTGTTAAATCTTGTATAGAAGATATGGTTGATTTTTGTCTCCTAGATCTACAAAATGTAATAGTTTTAGAGGAGACAAAAATCACTTCTTTGTTGTGTTCTTGAGCTTATGTTCTTGAACTTATTTGTAGCATCTACCCTACTTCAATGAATATAAAGTTATATTCTTGGATCTTGTTATGTTGTGTATTTTGGATGATTTACCGTTCATTATCTTGGTTATTTTATTGGTGTTCTTGAGGTTGAAGAAGATGATGAACAGTACCTGGGTTTGAACCAAAGTAATTTTTATGTTGTCCCAAAAATAAATAAAAGTCAGATTTTTATTTGGGAATCGTATTCACCCCCCCTCTACGATCTCCGGGACCCAACAGAATGTCTTTAAGGAGCCAAAAGTCAAAAACATTATATTTAACAGTTTGGATTATGTTCTTACAAACTGTGTTATATCATGCAACACTGCTAAGGAGATGTGGACAAAACTTGAAGTGCACTGTCAAGGGACTAAATATGTCAAGAAGAATGCTAGGTCTCTGCTAATTCAGGAGTATGAGTATTTTGAAGCTAAATTTGGAGAATCTATTACTGAGATGTATGACAGGTTTACAAAACTCCTGAATGAGATAGCTATGCTTGGTAAGGTTTATGATTCTGAAGATACAATCACCAATTTTCTGAGAACACTTCATGAAGAGTGGTACAACAAAACTACAGCCATAAGGGAAGCTAGAGATTTGGATGAACTAACTCTAGAAGAATTGTATGGCAGACTCAAGACATATGATTTAGAGATGCAATAAAGGAAGAATAAGAAATTTATGAGGACAAAATTTGTGGCACTCTTAATGGAGTTTGAGAAAGAATAACAGGAACAACCCACAGAAGCTAGAATCTAGGATTCAAGGAAGAAGAGTAAAGCTGTTGTGGAGTCAGAGTCTACTGACACAGACTCTGATTCTGATGAAGAGATTGATCTATGTCAAATGATGGTTATGTTTGCTAAAAATTTCAAAAGAATGAAATTTAACAAAAGAAATGGCAATTTAGTAAGAGGCCATTATTCAAGAAGGAAGATGAAAAGGTTGAGAAGAGCAAGAGCACTATAATCAAACTTGACAAAGCAAAGGTCAAATGCTTCAACTGTGGAATATTGGGGCACTTTGCTAGAAAATGCAGAAAGTTAAAAAGTCAAGGAAAAGGGAAAGCACTAGCTTCTATCAACAGGAAAGGATTGGGCAGATTCAAGCTTAGAGGATGAAATTGATTATGAAAATCTAGCATTGAAGACATCCTCCTCAAGAAAATCAGAATCTCCCAAAAAACCTTCATCTCCTAAGACTCAGGTATCAATCTTTACTCCTGAATCCTTACTTAATTTAGACTCTGATGGTATAAAGATTGTGTAAAGTGAGATTAATAAAATAATGATAAATTGTAGGTCTCTCACTAATGAAAGTGAGAGGTTAAGAGAAGAAAATTTAACCTTAACAAACAAGAATGATTGTTTAGAGTCTGAGATAAAATTAATGGAACAATACAAAAAGGATTCTGAGAAATATAGTCACAACTACACTGAGATCTTGAAAGCCTTTGACTATGTTAAAAAAGAACTAGAGGAAGAAAGACTTAAGTTTAGAGTCTGGACATACTCTGGTAGAAAAGTTCAGGAAATTCTCAATAATCAAAATATGTGTCAAACTGCTGGTCTAGGCTATGACAAAAGTCAAGGAAAAAGACCTATTATTGAGAATGATAACATCATAAAAGCTAGCCAAGTTAATAAGGCTAAGGACAAAAGTACCTGTATTCCTGTTAAATTAGTGTCTCCTAAAGAAAATGCTGAATTACTTAAAGAGACCACAAACTCATCTGTCAATAGTCCCCCTGTTGTTGACAAAAAGGCATATGAAACATGAGTAAATAGGACTAAGAAAAACATAAACATATGGTATATGTCTAAGTCTAGGTTAAAGGAAAGGCTAGAGAACTTATCAGAGTCTATAAAAACTAGGAGAAATAGGAATGGTAAGGAAGGCATTAATAAGACCAATCATTATAAAAAGGACCCTAATGCTCTTAGAAAGAAGTGTTACAGATGTGGCAATCATAACCATTTAGCTCTAGACTGTAAAACAAAGATTGAGAAGAAATTAGAGTCTATTCCTACTTAGACTCTGAAAAGTCACTACATTCCACAGAAGCCTTGTTATCAATGTGGTAGCATATTTCATTCTATCTATATGTGTAGGGACTATCATAATTTGTATTGCAATTTCTATGAGCTAAAATCTTCTATTGATAAGAGTTGGTATAACACTATTAAGACTCCACCAGAGTCTAAAGCAACAAAGGAGACAGGTAAACCAAAAGTGAAAAATTCTAAGCTTGTTTCACCTAAAGTTGGTAGTAAAGGATCCAAAACTGTTTGCGTCCCCAAAATATATAACAAGTTGCTATATGTATGCAGGGAATCAGGGAAAAGAAAGTATCCTTTGGAGATGGTAACAAAGGACAAACACTGGGATATGGCAAGATTATACTTGGAAATGTCATTATTGAAGAAGTAGCTCTAGTTGATGGCTTGAAACACAATTTAATTAGCATAAATCAACTTGGAGATAAAGGTTACCATACTGGCTTTGACAACAAGGAGTGTCTTGTGACCCACAAAGAGACATGCATTTTAATTTTCAAAGGACACAGACATGGTAACATATATGAAGCCAGCTTGGAGGATTGCATTCACAATGAAGTCACATGTTTATATAGCAAGGCCTCAACTGAAGAAAGCTGGAAATGGTACAAGAAACTCACACATCAACTTCAAAACACTCAACAAATTGGTAAAACATAATCTTATGAGAGGACTACCACAGGTTGATTTTGTGCAAGATGGACTTTGTGAAACATGTCAACTTGGAAAAAAAAGGAAAACATCCTTCAAGAGCAAGATAATTAACACCATTTCTGAACCCTTTTACTTATTGCATCTTGATATATTTGATCCAGTAAATGTGATGTCAATTAACAAAAAGAAATATGCTCTTGTAATTGTAGATGGTTTTACAAGATTCACATGGGTTTTATTTTTGCATTCAAAGGATGAAGCTCCACAACACATAATAGACCATATCTCTTTTTTGGAAACAAAATCAAAGAAGACAGTTAGAGTTCTAAGGAGTGATAATGGTACTGAGTTCAAAATTTCAATCATGGAGGAATACTGTGCATCAAAGGGAATTACTCAACAATTTTTTGAACCAGGAACACCTTAACAAAATGGAGTTGTGGAGAGAATGAATAGAACACTCATAGAAGTTGCCAGGACAATATTGGCAGAGTCTAAACTACCAGTATATTTTTGGGCTGAGGCAATCAATACAACATGTTTCACTCAAAACTATACTTTAATTAATATGCATGCAAATACTCCCTATGAGATGGTAAAGGACAAGAATCCAAGTGTGAAACACTTTCACATATTTGGATGCAAGTGTTTTGTACTGAAAGTACATCCTGAAAATCTAAGCAAATTTGAAGCCAAGGCTGATGAAGCAATTTTTCTTGGATATGCATCAAACACAAAGGGATTCAGAGTGTTTAAACTCAGAACCAGAAATGTTATGGAATCTATTCATGTTGCATTTGATGATAAAAAGTTTACAGGATTACAGGTTGAGTCAGACTCTACAACACTGGAATTTGAAAATCTAAAAAGTTCTGAGATAGATGAAAATGATGAGGATGAAGAGTATCAAATAACTCCTAAAACAACACAGGAACCTACACACTCTGAGGGGGAGCCAGAAAATTCAACTTCAAACAGTTCAGACTCTACCCAGACAGAGTCTATACAGACAGAATCAAGTTCTTCAGAGTCTAACTCATCAGGGTCTGGATCATGCAACTCTGAATCCTTGTTAGAGTCAAGCAATTTAGGGGGAGCCTCTTCATTTGAATGTCACTCACATATAGAAAATGCCAATGATTTAGGGGGAGCTTCAAGTTCAAGAACCAATCTTCCACCAGCTAGAAAATGGACAAGGGATCACACTCCTGACTTAATAATTGGTGATCCTGAGAGTGGTGCATAAACTAGAACAACCACTCAAAATGAATGTCTTTATAGTTGTTTTCTCTCAAAGAATGAACCCAAGAAAATTGAGGAAGCTTTGCAAGACCCTGATTGGATTATTGCAATGCAAGAGGAATTGAATGAATTTGAGAGAAACAAAGTGTGGAAACTTGTACCAAGACGTAGAGATAGATCAGTTGTTGATGCAAAATGGGTGTTCAGAAACAAACTTGATGAGAATGGAACTGTGATTAGAAACAAGGGAAGGCTAGTTGCAAAAGTATACTCTCAGGAGGAAGGAGTTGACTATGATGAAACTTTTGCACCAGTAGCAACATTGGAAGCTATCAGATTGTTTCTTGCCTTTGCAGCTCATTCAAAATTCAAGGTGTATCAGATGGATGTGAAAAGTGCCTTCTTAAATGGAAAATTAGAAGAAGTCTATGTGGAGCAACCACCAGGATTTGTTGATCCAAAGTTTCCTGATCATGTTTACAGGCTAGACAAGGCACTATATGGATTGAAGCAAGCACCTCGAGGATGGTATGAAACTCTATTAAAATTTCTTCTTGAAAATGGATTCATAAGAGGTACCATTGAAAAAACTCTCTTTATTAGAAAACATAAAGGTGATATTTTGCTTGTCCCAATTTATGTTGATGATATTATATTTGGTTCTACTAAAACCAAACTCTGTGAAAAGTTTAGCAAACTAATGCAGTCCAATTATGAAATGCGCATGATGGGAGAGTTAAACTTCTTTTTGGGACTTCAAGTCAAACAGAATGATGATGGAACTTTCATCAATCAAACAAAGTATGTGAAATAACTATTGAAGAAGTTTGATATGCAAGACTGTGCAACTGCCAAAACTCCCATGTCAACAGCCACTAAGCTAGACTCTGACCCAAAGGGTAAAAAGGTTAATAACACTACCTATAGAGGTATGATTGGCTCATTATTATATTTAACTGCTAGTAGACCAAATATAATGTTTGCAACTTGTCTGTGTGCTAGATTTCAAGCTGACCCTAGAGAATCACATTTAATAGCTGTGAAAAGAATTTTTAGATATCTAAAGGGTGAACAAACTCTTGGACTTTGGTATCCTAGAGAGTTAGATTTTTCACTAATTGGTTATTCAGACTCTGACTATGCATGATCCAAAGTAGACAGGAAAAGCACTACAGTACAATGCAAATTTCTTGACAACAGATTAATTTCTTGGTTTAGCAAGAAACAACAGAGAGTATCTACCTCAACAGCTGAGGCCGAATACATAGCAGATGGAAGTTGTTGTGCTCAAATTCTGTGGATGAGAAAGCAGTTGATTATGGACTAACATTCTCAAATATTCCTATGTATTGTGATAATACTAGTGCTATTAAAATTGTAGAGAATCCAGTCCAATATTCTTAAATTCTGTGTTTCAATTGCCTGTCAAGTCTTCTTTTGATAATACTGTGTCTGACGATGAAATTAAGAGCATTTTTAAGGCAATAGGTTATTATACTAGCTTAGAAAACATGAGTAAAATAACTAGGCCATACTTGAGGAAAGAATGGTCATTTTTCTTTGACGAAATTGCTAAGTGCTTTACTGGTAAGTGTAGTAGTTTTGATGCTATTACATTTATTACATATCAGATTAGTCATAGTCTCCTGTTTGACAAGGTGATCAACATTGGTGATATGTTGCTCACACAAATGGGAGCAAAATTAAATAATATGCAAGAGGGCAGGAAGAAAGTCTATTATCATAGATTTTGTATGCTTCTCTTGAACCACTTCATTCCTGACATGTCTGTCAAGCATGCAGATGATTGTTGTGTGGAGGCCTATAAGCACCAAATGAGGATTATCTCTGACATCAAGAGAATTCATGATAAAAAGAAGAGTCTACCCGCCATGACTTATCCATAGGTAATGCAGGTAAAATTTTCTAACTAAAAACCTTCTATCTATAATTCTTCATTTTTTGGTGGTGAAATGGTGCAGGAACATGTAATGGCGAACCCTCCTGCACCTACCCAAGTAATCAAATCCCCTTCAAATAAACAATCTTCAAAACTAAAATCCAAAAAGAAACCAAAATCTGGTGTCTCTCAACAGGCACTAGTTGTAAAGAAGAGAAGATTGGTACAATCAAGGCTTGTAGATGAGCCAAGTGATGAAGAGCTCAACCCCCTTGAGAAACAGGTTGTTGTAGGACTCTCTTTGCTCAAAGAAGGCCATGATACACCTGATTCTAACCTTCAAGCCCAGTCTTTAGACTCTCAAAAGGCTACAGACTCTGATAAACCTAGGGAAGCACCTCAGGATTCTCACATAGGATCTCTAGAGAAATCTTTTACTCAGAAATACAAGAGGTTAATGAAGGCTTATTATGCATACACACAAGCCTATAATGGTTACTAACCCTGTTTTACAGGAAACAGATGCTCCCAAGACTCCTGCAGAGCCAGACTCTGAAAGCAAGAAAACTCTTGAACCAGAGTCTAATGTTGATTCAGAGTCTAGACTGCCGTTAGACTCTGATCATGAAACATTTTGGGAAGGAATGGCATTGGATGCAGCCTCATGTCTCATTGATGAAATCATTACTCCAAGTGATGAGGTACTGTTATTCTTATATCCTTTGATGGAAACAGTTAAAGATCAAGAGCAATATCAGACTAAATCTCAAGTCTTGGATCTTCTTACAACCTATGAAGCCCTAAGGAAGAGAATGAAGGTGGAGCTACATATGTCTGCATAAGATGTGGTCACAAATCTCTACATATACCTCTTCAACTCTTCATTACAATTTATAGCAGTTGGGCTCATAGAAGGCAAGACTAATGAAGTTCTCAAAGCACTTGGTGTGCCAAACTCTAAACAACAAATATCAAAGAAGCCTAAAAAGCTTAAGGTCCATAAAAGAAAAGAATCATAGTATGTTGCTGAGTTGGAAAATGAGGTTGAGCAACCAGTTTTTGACTATAAAGCAATTTGGGATAAAGGGATAACCTACATGACAACTATTGAATGGATTTCTACAATACAACCTCTTTCAAGGAAGATGGTTGATTTTCTTGTCCACAATGTAGGGAAGGTGGCCAACAAATATATCTATCCAACCTATCAAAGTAGATTGGATCAAATCAAGGGCTCCTATTATCAAACAATTGCAAGGAAACTGCATGATTCCTTTCACATGACTTATGCCCAGGCCATCAATGCAATCCATGCAAGGACTTTTCTCAATGATCACTTGGATGCATTAACCATGATAGAACCACAGGAGGTAGTAGGTATAGCAAGGAAGTTGGAGGATGGGACTAGTGCACCAGTGGTGGCTAGTGAGAAAGATGCTTAATTTGCCTCACCCACATAAAAACCACCTAGTCAAAGGTTGGGTGATAGTTGGGCAGGGGAGCATGCTATTAGGCCCTCCATGGAAACTCTCAAAAATTTTGTTGGGAACCCCAATGATATGGGATGACAGACTCTGATGGATGCTCATGAAGAAATTTCCCAATCTATTCTATCAGAGTCTTCCCACCTTGAGGGGGAGTCTCAAGAACCAATAGTCAAAGATGGTGACACTCAGACTTTGGCTTCTAATGAAGTCATATTGAAGCAGTCAGAGTCTAGAGTAGACCCTGAGATTGGAATACTAGAGCTAACAGACTTTGAAAAGAAAGAAGATGCTAGTAAGGGTTCAGAGTCTGTTGCTGCTCACCCCTTGGTGGAAACTCCTAGCCTTCAGACATTTGAAGGGGTTCTCCTCCATCAAGATAGTTCAGGTATTGAAGCAAATCTTTTCTCTCTCACACCCTCTTTTGTAGGACTTTTGAGTGCACCTATCCAAATGAGTGAAAAATCATTGAGAGGCTGGCACTGGTCCAGGCAAAATGAGAGGTAGAAAAGGTTGTAGAGAGCCTGAGTGAGAATGAGAGAGTGGGTACCCAACCCCACTGTGAGGATGAGAGATTAGGGTATCCTAAACCTAGCTTCACTTATTGGGATCAAGATTTTCCACAGAGTTGGTCCAATGAGTTAGGGAAGGGGATGGATGAAAATTCTTGTTTTCTCATAATGCAGATTGCAAAAAAGGAGGAGGCTCTAGCTGCACAAAAATCATTCACACAGAGACCACAACACCATCTAGTGGATTCTCTAGCAAGAAGTGCAAAAAGAGTCATGGAGGCTTTGGTGGATACAACTAATATTCAGGCTTAGACTGCAGAATTGAAGTCAGAAGAACCAATTTTGATCATGCCTATTAGGGCTAGGCTTCTAGAGTCTACAGACTCTGGTCACTCTAAGGAGGAGTTAGGGTCTATAGTCCCTTTTGTAGTTTCAGAGTCTACACCACCACCAGAGTCTACACCTCCAGTTATCAAGATTGAGCCTGTTGATGAGGATTGCACTTCTGAGGATAATGAACTAGTTAATTCATCTTTTGTTTATTTTGATCAAGTGTTTCCTCAGTCTTGGGAGTCTGCACAACAAAAGGGCATAGATAATAAAGCAACTTTTGACTGTATTTTGGGTATTCACCAGTCTGAAAGACTTAAGACTTTTTAGAAAAAATCTTTTCTACAAGAACATGGTCACTATCCTGGTGAAGCAGATCAAGCTATAGATGCAGATGTTAAGGCTGAGACAGAAAATGTTACTGCACAACTAGCTAGTGTGGTCAAGGACATTTCTCATATTCAAACCAAACTTACTGGTGTTGATAATACAACTTTTCTGCTCAGTACCAGATTTGACAGAATTCATTCCCTTCAATTATTCAAAGAAGTTGCTTTCAAGGATGCTTTTGCTACTATCACTACTAATCAAGCCAATCTTCAAACAACTGTTTATGATCTAACCAACAAGGTTGATTCAGTCATTGTATCACAGGCCAATATCTCCACAGTACTTGAACAGATTCTTTTGGCTGTCACAGGTGGTGATGATGTCAAAAAGGGGGAGAAGAAAGTTGGTGATTCCTCCAGGAGAAATAAGGATGATGTGTGCAAGGATGGTAAATCAAAGGGAGTTAAAAGGAGGAGATATGTTGATGATGATGAAGCTGGTGATAGTTCTCATGGTCCTAGGGGCCCTGGTGGTGTGCAACAAAAGCAATATGTATTAGTAAAAACTCAAACACACCAGTCAGGGACTAGACATGGGAGTTTAGAGTCTAAGCCAGACTCTGATATGCAAATAAAAAAATCATACTCTGATCAAATTCAAGAACCTTCATACTGGAAATGTAGTCAACCAAATATGCAACTGGGAAAGGCACACAAGTATTCAAACCCCCCTACTTGTGCAACTGGGAAAACAAAACCAACTCAATATGAATTAAGAACAAAGATCAAACACAAATATATGAATGAATACTGTTTGTATTATTGATTTGTAAATACAAACTCTCCTAGGGTGTACACAAACCCTAGCAGTTTCTCTGTGTTTCTCATAATAACTCTCTCTATCTCTATGCTCTCACAAGTTTGACTTCGACTATTACAATCTTGGACAATTTACAATTAGGTTACATAAAGTTTTTATATAGAGAGCTGCCTATCAACTAATAACAGAAATTCAAATTACAATAGGAATAGAATTCCTAATTATTAGTTGACAGTTTTCTTCTGAAATTCTCTTTCCTTCTCATAGCATATCTGCAATATATTTGTCTTTATCCTTGAAGACTTTCCATTCATGTGATCATCTTCCAAATATAGCTTCAACTTTATAGACTCTGGAATCTTTAAACTCTGACAGATTATAGACTCTGATGATCTATAGACTCTGATCACTTGTAGACTCCGACAAATTGTAGACTCCGATAGTCTATAGACTCTGATCACCTTCCAAACTCTGATCTTCATGCAGACTCTGGTTTCACTTTCTACAGAAATTTTTCTAAGTACAAGTGAAAAGAATGTTGACTATCTAAACTCTGAGTATACAGTTTCAGAGACTAGAAAGACTTATTATAAATAGACTATACTAGACCCTATTCTAGTATTTTGTACATCATCGAATGAATATATTCCTAACAGGTTCTCTAATATTCAATCACATTATAACGATCATAACAATTTTAATGATCATGAAGCATCATCTTCAAGGACAAATTTACCACCACAAAGGAAATGGACCAAAAGTCATCCCTTTGAGTTGATAATTGGAGATGCAAATGATGGTGTCAAAACTAGAAGTGCAACTCAAAATGAATGCTTGTATAGTAGCTTTTTGTCTCAAGAAAAACCAAAAAGGATTGAAGAAGCCATAAATGATCCTGATTGGATAATTGCTATGCAAGAAGAGTTGAATCAGTTTGAAAGAAACAAGGTATGGAAGCTGGTGCCTAAACCAAATAACAAGTCTGTCATTGGTACAAAATGGGTGTTCAGAAATAAAATGGATGAATATGGTACAGTGACAAGGAATAAAGCAAGATTAGTGGCAAAGGGCTATTCACAAGAAGAAGACATATATTTTGATGAAACATTTGCACCAGTTGCAAGGTTGGAAGCAATCAGAATCTTTCTAGCATATGCTGCTCATACTAATTTCCAAGTGTATCATATAGATGTCAAAAGTACTTTTCTCAATGGAGAACTAGAGGAATAAGTGTATGTAGAACAACCTCCTAGTTTTATTGATCTTATTCATCCTGGATTTGTATACTATATTCTCAAAGCACTGTATGGATTGAAACAAGCACCTAGAGCCTAGTATGACACATTATCTAAATTCTTGATTGAGAATCACTTGACAAGAGGTACTGTTAATAAAACTCTCTTTCATAGAAATGTTAGTGGCTCTATGATTCTTTTTCAAATCTATGTAGATGACATTATTTTTGGCTCAACTAATGAGAAACTTTGTCAAAAGTATGCTCAGTTGATGCAGAATAAATATGAAATGAGCATGATGGGAGAACTTACCTATTTTCTTGGTTTGCAAGTCAAACAAGTAAAAGATGGTATTTTCATAAATCAAACCAAGTATATTTTTGATTTATTAAAGAGATTTGATTTAAATGAATGTTCTTCTCCAAAAACTCTCATGGCCACTGCAACTAAACTTGAATTGAATACTAATGAAGCTAAAGTGGACATTTCAAATTATAGAGGTGTGGTTGGCTCATTACTTTATTTAACTGGAAGTAAGCCAGACATAATATTTTCTACATGTCTTTGTGCTCGGTTTCAGGCTGATCCTAGAGAATCTCATTTGATTGCAATAAAAAGAATATTCAGATATCTCAAAGGAATACCAAATCATGGAATTTGGTACCCTAGAGACTCTGGATCTGATCTAATTGGTTATTCAGATGCAGACTATGCAGGTTGCAGAATTGATATAGGCTGAATATATTGCAGCTGGAAGTTGATGTGCATATATATTATGGATGAGGAATTAACTATTTGACTATGGGTTTATCATGAACAAGATTCCTATTTTCTGTGATAGCACAAGTGCCATAACAATAACAAAAAATCTTGTGCAACATTCTAGAACCAGACACATTGACATAAGGTATCACTTCATTAGGGAACATGTAATGAATGATACAGTTGAATTACATTTTGTCCCTAGTGAAAGACAACTTGTAGACATTTTTACCAAACTATTAGATGAATCTATGTTGGACCAAATCAAGCCAACCACTCTATTGTGTTTATTTATCTTATTGTAACATTCAAATACTTCATATATTGAAAAGAGACTTGGTAATGTTAATTATGTATTTACAGTTAGAAGCATGTTTCTAATGCATCTCCAAATGTAAATATGTAATATCTAGAATAATTGTACTGGTAGAAGATTCCATAAATCATGCATCAGGGAATAAAGATTCATCAAATAAGAAGTTGCAGAAGAAATCACTTCTAAGGCATTTTACTGATAGAGAAGTCACCCTTAATAGAGAAGTCATGATTGCAAGCTGGTAGAGAAGTCTCAAATGATTCAATAGAGAAGTTTCAAATGACTCAATCGAGAAATCATAGTCATAGAGTCATTCGAGAAGTGTAAAGAATTAATTGATTCGAGAAGTCCAGTTAAATAAATCGAGAAGTCTAGTCCAATCGAGAAGTCATCAACAGATATATCATGATCGAGAAGTCTAGTCCAATCGAGAAGTAATCAACAGATATATCCTGATCGGGAAGTTTAGTCCAATCGAGAAGTCATCAACAGATATATCCTGATCAAGAAGTCTGGTTCAATCGAGAATTCATCAACAGTTATATTCAATCGAGAAGTCTCAAGTACTCGGTTGATAAGCTCAAAGCCTGACTTCTTGAAGCTTAAAGGAGATGAGTATTCGGTTGATTCAAACAACTAGTTTCAAGGAGATTTGCAGAAGCATAAGATAAATAATCTGTAGCACTGTCATGATCTGGACAGTCAATCTTGTGAAGATAGTGACTAGTCTACAATGAAGCTTGAAAGGAAGAAAAGACAAAGACAGAAGACATAAAGTAAAATGAAAAGACTGTCATAGATTTTTATTAGCTAGAAATAGATGGTAGTCAAATGTAAAGCATCTTTTGTCTGTTTCTAGTTTTAGCATATCTGTCCAGTGAGAGCATGTGCAAACAAGACTTATGTCTATATAGTTATAAGACAGCCTCACTAGATAAAAGTGAAGAAAAATTATATTTTTCCTTGTCTTTCTTTCAAGTACAAGAAGCTGAGAATTACAAACACATTCTCATATTGTAGCAAAGTTCAATTCTAATACAATTAGATTGAAAGTTATATTATGTATTTAATTTACTTTATGCCTTATGCTGTTGTAAACATTTGAATTAACTTAACTACATTAACTAAACAGAAAATTTACCAAACACAAAGAAGGGCAAAAGTTTTGAAGTATACATTCACCCCCCCTTATGTAAACTTCTGGGACTCTTAATTCCTAATAAGTGGTATCAGAGCGAGGTTGTTAACATAAAAACAGTTTAAAGATCAAGAATGAGTTCTCAAGAACTAAACAGTATCAAGATTCCTCCATTCGACAGAGAACACTACATCTTATGGAAGAAAAAGATGCTCACTTTCATCAAGACTGCAAACTACATGTATCCTGAGATTCTAAAAAATGGACCTTTCATGCCTGTGACATTAGTTCCTGAAACAACTAGTGGCTCAGAGGTGATACCATCCACATGGGTACAAAAGGATCCATCCTAGTATACTGATACTGAAAGAGAAATGGTAGCTCTTGACAACGGTCTCATGCTTATCCTGATTGACTCACTAGATATGGTTATGTACAACAATGTTGTCAGCTGCACTACCTCAAAGCATATCTGAGAAACCATAGAGCTGTTATGTGAAGGCACAGTTGAAGTAAGAGAAAATCATAGAAAAATGTTGGTGTCACAATATGAAGCCTTCATGTCAAAGCCCAATGAAAGAATAACTGAGGTTTTTGAGAGGTTTAACAAACTAATCAATGAACTCCAGTTACATGGAAAAGTTTATGAAACAAAAGAGAAAAACCTGAAGTTTCTGCTAACTCTTCATGACCCTTTGGAACATAAAATTGCAGCTATAAGGGAAGGAAGAGATTTAGCAAAACTTTCACTGGAAACTCTATATGGGATACTAAAGACATATGAACTTTAATACTTTCAAAAGAAGTCTATTCTGGGAAACAGAAGTAAAATGGCAAATGTATCTAGTGCTCTATTTGTCAAAGAACCAGGAAGGATTGAAAAAGTTGGCTCATGTCAAAGGATGAAAGGTGAGGAAGGTGTTGAAAAAGACACTGAAGAAGATGAATCTGTCAAGGAAGAATCTGATGAGGATGAATTCTACACCATTGAAGAACTTGAGGGCATGGACAATAAGTCCTTGGCCTTCATGGCTAAAAAGTTTGGAAACTTGAGGTTCAAGAAAAACAAAAGCTTCAAGCCAAAACTAAACTTTGGCTCTTCAAGCAAAGGCAAAGCATCAAAGAGCAACTTCAAGGGAAGTTACAAAACTGGGTTTATGGAAAGGTCAAATATAAGGTGCTACAATTGTAATGAATTGGGGCATTTTTCTACTGAGTGTAGAAAGCCAAAAGCAACCAGAAAAGACAAAGAATACTTAGAATTGGAGGCTAAGTATGTAGCATTGCTGAAAAAGCAAACTGGTAAAGCATACATTACTGAAGGTAAATGTTGGGATGCCTCTGATGAAGATGAAGAAGAGAAATATAGAAATTTGGCACTCATGGCCAAATCAGATGAAGAAACATCAATCTCATTAAATCAGGTACTAATTCTAACTTTCATTAAAATGTCAAAATCTCAATACAAGAAAACTATGGAAGAATTAAGTATTGAAATGTTTAACATACATACTAGTATGAATACTGCTTATGAGGAAATTGATAGACTCTTGAAAGCCAATGATGAACTAACTGTCAAGAATGAACACCTAGAATTGTCTTTGGTAAAGATGAAATCCATGGAACAAGAGAATGAGTATCTGAAAAATAAGATTACTTGTCTAGAACAAATTGAGAAGTTTCTAAGAGCTCAAATCTCTGAAAATGAATAAAAAATAAAATCTTATCAGAACTCATATGTTGTTCTACAAGGACTTCATGAAAGAAATCAAGAAATTTCTATGGTTGGAATTGGATTTGACTATGAAAATATCAAAAAGAAAAAGCCTATGTCAACAAAAGGCAAAAAAACTGAGTTTCCTGAAAACCCTCATATTTTAAAAAATGTTAAAGCTCCAATTTTTAAAAAGGGAACTGTTGAATTTAATGAGGACAATATGATCATCAAGCAACAGTTAAATGATGAGGATAAATCAAAAGCTAAGAATGATGTGCCCTTTGTTGAAATAGATGAACCAACAGTCAAGGAAAATCCACCTCTGTCAAACCTGAAAGAAAGAAAGATGTCACAAACAATGACATAAAAGAAAATGTCTAGGAAAATAACTCCATGCATGTTAAAAAGAAAGAGGCAAATAGGAATGGAAAGATAGGCATTAACAAACACAATAATTATGCACCTGTTCATAATGATCATAGGAAGATTTGTAAAAAATGTGGTTCAAAAAATCATCTTACTCATATATGCAAGAAATATATTTTTGATAATGCTGAATTTGCTTGTGGTTATGTGAAACCCTTGATGCATGATAATCATAACTTCCGTGACAAATTTGATTATATGCCATGCAACTTGAATAACATGAACACATACTTTAGATTAAGAAAACAACTGGTTGAAGGATGCATTAGTTAAAATGGAAACAACCATACTGCTAGACCAAAATCTACCAGTCCTACTAAAGGAAGAAAACACTCCATGTCACCTAATAATGCCACTTGCTCAGTAGGTCTAATCAAGCCAAAACTGAACATAAGAAAAAGAGTGTTGTGCATGCAAAGACATCTAGGACTGTTGAAAAGAAGAATAGCAGTTATGTAACTTAGCAAACAGGACCCAACTTAGTTTGGATACCAAAGAAAACTTGATGTTGTTTTGATTGCAGGGGACAGGTAAAGTGAAAAAAGTTATGTGGATCTTGGATAGTGGATGTTCAAGGTACATGACTGGTGACAAGGCCCTACTGTCACACTTCAAGGAAAAGGCTGGCCCAATGGTAAGCTTTGGAGACAACAGCATTGGTTTCACCATGGGATATGGCAAATTAATTCATGGAAATTTTGTCATTGAAGATGTAGCCCTGGTCAGTGGTTTGAAGCATAATCTACTCAACATCACTCAATTCTGCAACAAAGATTTAAAGGTGGATTTTGACAAAGAATTGTGTCTCATATCACACAGAAAGATCAAAGAGATTTCTCTGCAAGGAGTAAGAAAGGGAAGCCTATTTGTAGCATATTTGGATTCTGCAAACAAGGAGAAAATTTCCTATTTCTATACCAAAGCCTCAGAAAATGATAGCTGGCTTTGGCACTAGAGACTGTCTCACTTGAACTTCAAGAATCTTAATTCTCTAGTCAAAATAGAGTTAATGAAAGACTTGCCTTCACTTGAATTCTGTATAGAAGGATTGTGTGAGGCATGTCAAAAGGGAAATATGAAGAGATCTTGGCACATGAGTAGATAATTCACTTCAATCACAAAGCCCCTACAATTAATTTATATGGATCTATTTGGACCAGTAAATGTTATGTCTATGGCCAAAAAGAGATATGCACTTGTCATGGTGGATGATTTTTCAAAATACACATGGGTGGAGTTCTTGCACTCAAAAGATGAAGCTCCTGGATTTATCATTGAAAATCTGAGGAGACTGGATAAAGGTCCAAATCCTATTGTGGCTATAAGGAGTGACAATGGAACATAATTCAAAAACTCTGCATTAAGTGAATTCTGCAAAGAAATTGGAATTGCTCATCAATTCTCAGCTCCAAGAACTCTACAACAAAATGGAGTTGTTGAAAGGAAAAACAGAACCTTGATTGAAGCTGCAAGAACCATGTTAGCAGAAGCAGGTCT
The DNA here is from genome assembly GCA_028671895.1 of Oenanthe sinensis. NCBI lineage: Eukaryota > Viridiplantae > Streptophyta > Magnoliopsida > Apiales > Apiaceae > Oenanthe > Oenanthe sinensis. The sequence continues at coordinate 4,008,283 of CM053796.1, read as the reverse complement.
ACCAACTAGTGTCAAGACTGCATGTTACACTCAAAACTGAACTCTCATCACAAAACTAGCTAGAAAGACTCCTTATCATATCATGACAAACAGAAGATCATCTTTCAAGTATATGCATGTGTTTGGAGCAAAGTATTTTGTTCTCAAGGATAATGTTGATCATCTAGGAAAATTTGAAGCCAAGGCATATGAGGGAATTTTTATAGGATATTCCTTGGACAAGACTATATATAGAGTATATGTAATTGATCAACAAAAAGTGATGAAAAGTACAAATGTGACTTTTGATGACTTCACATATGTAGACATCTCACATGGAACAAATGTGGAAAGAGAAAATGATGATTTCAGTCATATTCAACTTGAGAATTTTCCACACAACCCTAGCATCAACTCAGGGGGAGATTCTCAAGGATATGCAACAAATGACAACAACTTCAATCAGGAGGAAACATATTCAAATGATAAAGATGGAGCTCACCAAATTAAATTGAATAGAGCTCATACAGCTAATCAAATCATTGGAAATCATGATGAAGGTGTAAGGACAAGGAAAACAACTATGAATGAATGTTTATTTGCTTGCTTTATGTCTCAAAATGAGCCAAAAAGGATTGAAGAAGCCACTTTGGATCCAGCCTGGATAATTGGTATGCAAGAGGAATTGAATCAATTTGTGAGAAACAATGTTTGGGAATTAGTGCCACCAACAAAGGATAGATCAGTAATTGACACTAAGTGGGTCTACAGGAACAAAATGGATGAACATGGAATTGTAATAAAAAACAAGGCAAGATTGCTTGCAAAAAGCTATTCACAAGAAGAAGGCATTGACTATGATGAGACTTTTGCTCCTGTTGCAAGACTGAAAGTAATTAGAATTTTCCTAGCCTTTGCAGCACACTCAAACTTTAAAGTCTATCAAATGGATGTCAAGAGTGCATTTCTTAATGGTGAATTAGAAGAAGAAATATATATGAAACAACCACCTGGCTTTGAGGATCCAAGTTTTCCAAATTTTGTTTACAGGCTCATCAAAGCATTGTATGGACTCAAATAAGACCCTAGAGCATGGTATGACACTCTGTCAAAATTTCTTATGGAGAATCAATTCACTAAAGGAACAATTGACAAAACTCTTTTATACAAGAAGCATGGTGAGGATATCATACTAGTTCAAATTTATGTGGATGATATCATTTTTGGATCTACAAATGAAAAATTATGTCAAAGGTTCTCCAAGCTAATGCAAAGTGAATATGAGATGATCATGATGGGAGAGCTCAATTATTTTATAGGCCTTCAAATCAGTCAAAGGTCAGATGGCATTTTCACAAGTCAAACTAAATACATCAATGACCTACTCAAGAGGTTTGATATGCAAGATTGCTCAACTGCCAAGACTCCAATGTCTATAGCTACAAAACATGATGAAGATAAGAAAGGAAAAAGTGTAGATATGAAGACCTACAGAGGAATGATTGGCTCTCTTCTCTATCTCACAGCTAGCAGGCCTGACATTATGTTCTTTATCTGCCTATGTGTTGGGTCCCGGAAGTATCGTAGAAGGGGGGTTGAATGCGATACTGACAACAATTTAAAATTCTTTTCAGAATTTACGGAATTAAATTATTGTTTTAGCTGAGGGTTAGAGTCCTTGTAGTGTTTGGGAGGCTGACTTACTAGCTTTCTATTTTTATGATATAACATTTAAGATATAGAAAATTAGCAAGTAAGTAAACAAGATTCAAGTTAAATACGTATATTAAAACTTGAAAGGGTGTTACAACATTCGGTAGAATAAACTTTAATTCCTAGAACAAATTTGACATGAATTGTTCTACTTAAGGAATCCTACAGTTGCAATTAGAAGTACCTCTGTTACTGAAATAATCTAACTATTTAAACTAGACTATACTTCTTTTCACCACTGCATGTACCCAGTCAAATATTCAATCTTGGATTCTGACTCTTGTACACTGCATTCCAAACAAACCTGTATCCCTTTGAGCTTTCAGCTTCTGTCTTCTGTCATTCTAAAAATAATTCTAAATTAATTAATCCTTTAATTAATTTAAGAAATAAATTAATTCTGAGTGAATTAATTTACTAATTAAATTAACTAATTAATTTAATTAATTAATAGAGAATTAAATTAAAGGCTTAACTATTGTTTATGTAGATAAGACTCTTCTGTTCTTCAACAATAACCTTTTTAACCACTTGAACTTTTTGATGACGAATCTTCACTGACATTGTTGACACCCTTGCACTGGTGTGGTTCACGGATGAATAATTACAATGTTGATTCTCATTTCTTCTATAGTGGTCTTTGTGTCTTGTCATGTCCTGTCTTGGCTTCTTTTTGTTTTTCCTCTATATTCAATATTTATTATTTACTTCGCTTTCTTATCTGAGTTGAGTTGTCATCTACTTATTACAAATAGGACTAGTAATATGACTTTCACTATGTGCAAGATTTCAGGCAAATCCCAAGGAATCTCATCTCATTGCTTGTTGGGTCCCGAAGTATCGTAGAAGGGGGGGGGTTGAATATGATACTCACTAAATTAAAAAATTCTTTTGAATCTTTTGCGGATAAATAATTTAGAGTTCGGTTAGTGGGTTCGAGTTCATGAGGTGAATAGTGTTTAGGAGGTTGGCTTACAAATTTTCTGTATTTATGAATAAACAATAATGTTATAGAAAATTAGCAAGTAATTTAATGGGTCAAGTTTCGGGGAATATATCTTTCGTATATAAACCCTGAGGTTGTTTCTACAAAGAGATATATCTTAATCCCTATACAATAATGTTCTAGAAAATATAACTGGTTTCCAAAGAACGGATTAGTTTTTTGCTTCTAAAAAGAGATATAGCTTAATCCCTATACAATATTTGACTATGTGTTTGTACTAACGAAATCAAGCTAACAGAGAGTGTTTTACAATAGCCGTATATATTTGCAACATAATTAACCGGCTGGATTATAAAACTCCAGTGAAGAAGGTATGATTATGGTTGTGTGTCTTCTTCTGCTCCGGCTTCAAAATCCTCTATGTATCTCTCTGTATAGTTATATATCTCAACTAATCAACCAACCTAAAATAAGCACGTCATTTTGTTTATTATAGTGTAGAATTTTTAAATCAATTAAAATTGATTTGCTTCTCAATTCTTAAGTCCTTTGTTGCGCTTGTACATGGTGAATGGTGTGTAGGCGCCACGAAATTCCTTTTTTGCGCCTTAGTTTGTTGCGCCTACACTGTAGTTGCAGTGTGTAGGCACCACAAAATCCCCCTTAGATTGTTTGTTGCGCCAAAACTTGGATGTGCCTTGATTTGTTGCGCCTACACTCTACAACCCTTGTGTATGCGCCACCAAACACTTAACAAAACTTGGGAGTTATTTCCTTGCGCCTCTTTGATGTTTGTTGCACCTACACTCTAGTTGAAGTGTGTAGGCGCCACCAAACTCTTGCCTTGCGCCCAAGTACTTAGATTATTTGCTAGATGTTTTTCCTTGCGCCTAGCCTCATTCTCTTGCGCCTCTACTCTCAAAGCCATGTATAGGCGTCACTAAGCATTTGGAAAACTTGGAGAGTTTTCCTTGTGCCAATGTGACTTGTTTGTTGCGCATATACTCTATACACACTGTATAGGCGCCACCAACATGTCCAATAATTTTTGTTGCGCCTAGTACATTGCTTCTAGAGTATAAGAACAACTAAAGTGATATTACTTGCCTTAACTATATTCTTGACATGCTCCAAGTAAATACTACCTTATTTTCACTCTCTGGCTTGATCAACTGAATTTCTTCTGATACATCAAAGTAATTCTCTTCTTGTTGTACTGACGCTTAGTGCACTGGTCTGGTTCACAAATGACTAACACTGAATTAAATTCTCTTGAATTCTGTTCTGTTTCAGCTGATTAACCTTGGACTGTTGCATTGCTTCAAACACTGACTGTTGATAAACATAGTACTTTCACTAGAATCTTTTATGGTACTTCGCCAACGTCTTCATTACTACTACAATCTTGAATACTTCATTCTCTGTTCTTCACTGATGTTTGAACATATGAATGAACTTCTTTCAGTGAGTATAACTTCAAGTCTGCAGCTGTCTTCTTTAACCTTTGTCTTTACCCTTCTAGATTCCTATGCTTAGAACACTGTCTATCTTCAATCAATGCCTTTACACTGAAATATTCTAGTGACACTTCTATACTGAATCTTCAAAACTTCTGAAACCCTGAAAGTCTTTAACCATTATTCTTCACTGAAGCATGAACATATTAATGAACTTCTTTCAGTGACATGTAGTAGACTTCAAAACTTCTTCTAATTTCTTGATTCACTGTATCTGCCTTGTCTTCATTTCTTCCTGATTTCTGTGTAGGTGTAGTATTATTTACTTATCTTGTTCTAGTGTTGAGTTATCACAATTACTATTCATACAACTTCGTAATCTCACTAACAATCTCCCCCTATTTGATTGTTAAATTTATCAAACAAATCTCATAGTGAGGATAACTCAACTAACAACTAGAAAAATTAATCGTCCGAAACCTGTAAAAAATGTTAACGGTTTTTCTGGATCAGATTCTTCATTTCCAGAATTCTTGAGTAATTGAAATGAAAGATGTATGTTCCTCTAGCACTGAATTGATATTCATGTAGTATCATCTTCATTTCTGTCTGTTTGAGCTCTCTCTACTTCAAAATCCTTCATAGTTTGAACTTAAAGAACTTATCATGACCAGAGCTTCATAGGAATTCAAATTCCTGGGAACGTCTTCTGTTGAACATAGAACATAGCTCAAATAATATTTCCCCCCTAAAAATGTGATTCTTCTTCTTTTTCTTCTTCTATCTTTAGATAATCAATGGAAGTGTCAATACTTTTTTATACATCCCACTTGGATGAGGAATCCTCTACTGACAACTCCTTTCAAGTATAAGATATAGTTTCTTGATTCTCCCATATTCTGTTGTTTCCCATAAGGATCAGAAGATAAGATTTTCTTCTTTTTCTTGTCGAAATTCTCCCCCTAAGGATATTAACTTCTCTCATAAGGATACGAATATAAGACTTTATTAACTTCTCCTTCCTTTTTCTTCCTATAAATTCTCCCCCTTAGTTGAGGAATCCTTCAATGGCCCATCTTTTGAATGGTTTGTCTTCCAAAGAAGGTTCTCATGTGTCATAGATTGGGTAAGTGTTTGGTCTATGATTTCCTCACTTCTAGTACGTTCTGTTGGTGTTTACACTGAAGTATCGAGCACTTTGAAGTGTTTCACTCTTTCCCTCCCTATCTCTCACTCAAGTGTATCTCTCCCTCACTTTCACTTAAGTGTTTTTCTCCCTTGCTTTCACTCTGCATTCCAAATATAGCATTATGCACCTACAAGTGAAATCCGTCAATGCATATATATTCCCAACACCTGATTCATCAGAATGAACTGAATCACTATCAAGTGGAGAATTGCCTCGTTGAGGTGTTCTTGATCTGTCATGCATAAGCACTGTCTCAGCACCAGACTCAATAACAATTGCTAAATCACTATAAAGTGGAGCCTAACCTCTTTGAGATGGGTTATCCCAAGATATTATTATCTGTTAGGGAATTCTGCCTTGTTCTATCAAGGAGTTGCCTCACACCTTCTCCATAAACGGTAGGTGAACATTCCTTTTCAGGATCTGGAAATGTTCCTTCCAGGAGGGGCGACGTAGTAGGCAATGTAATGAATGGCAAATTAGAGCCTATGTTTCCCTCGTAACCCTGTGACAGGAATTTATGTAAAATACCTTACTTGACTCATCCAAAGAATTCTTGTCAAGCAGTTGCCTCTCAAGCCCAGATAAATCTGAACAAGAGATCTCCCTTTCGGGATACAAAAGATAAAATTCTGTTTGAGGTAGATACCTTGGACAATGTAATGTATGGCTAATTAGAGTCTGTATATCCTCTAAATGTCTATACCTCTCACTGTGTACGCCTTGCAATGTGTTCCTAGAATTTATCTGTTTAGGCTTAACATCAGCGTGAGTGTCGGTTGTGTGCTTGACTCATTACAAGATGCTCTGGCTGACGAGCGAATTTCAATGGACTCACCCTATTGAGAGAATGATTCCAGAGACAGTTTAATTGCCTTTTCAGCTCTGCATCCTTTTGAGAAGATGCAGATGTGCTTATAATTACCTCAGTTATATACTACTTTTCTTCTCTGGAGGTAGAGTTGTGGGTGCACTTCCAACTTCATCCTTATTCAAAGCAACAACCACTGTTTAGGTACAATGAATCAATGTGAAACATACATTGAAACAAGTGTTTAAAAATAAATCATTTTACAAGTGATTGGTACCTCGAAGTTAAAATAATTTCTCCAAATAAAATAGCAGTTACAAAGTTTCTGCCACTTTAAAAAGAAAAATTAAGAGATAAAACATTTTGTAAGATAAAACTTGTAAAACTAACTTTTGAGAGAGGATAAATGATTTTGAGATTGGAGAAAAATTATCCTCAAGAAAAATTTAATTCACACCCTAGGTTTGGAAAAATAAAGTAGGGCTGTAAATTAAAAGATTTTCAAAAGAGAAGTTTTGAAAAAGAATTTTGATGTTTTCTTCTCTAAAACTGATAGAAAGTGAATGTATTGTAAGACAAAGCATTTTGGAAAAGAAATAGACAAAAATTTCTTTTCAATACATTCATGTTTAAAATTCAGTTAAAGAAAGAAAACTAATAGTAATACTTATGTAATATTAAACAGTTACCACAGACATGCATATATAAATCAAATAACATGTGGTAATTATTCAGTAGAACAATAAACATTTAGATATATTTTTATTATTATTGATTTCAGATAAACAACATGTATTATCACTAATATTAAAAATATCACAATTAATTGCACGTAAATATTAACATAATATCATTACTTGATATTTATCAATAATTTTAAAATGCAAGAAATTATGCTTCTAATATTTTATCAAATCAAAATTATGAAACTAATAATCATTGAATTGCTTCAATCCATAATTTTAATAAGATAAAATAATTTTGCTAAATATTAAGTATCCATAGGATTGAATATTAGCATCTAACTTCCTACGCTATATTTAATAATTGTCACTCTAGCATATTACAATTATACTCATAACAATTATTATTGATATACGTAAGCTCGAGAAAATAGTTGAATAAAAATTCACAAGTCCTTTAAATATTAACATTTAATACCTGTGATCCTAATTACAACTCCTTGCAAATACAATCAAATTTAGAAATATTTTTTAAGTATATAAAATATTGAGAATTTTATACACATTACTTTGAAAATACTCCAGCTTTCAATATTAGTGATTTTTTAAAATATGCATTTTTTACTTAGAACATAAATTCAATATATTATCACTAATATCAAAAGTATCACAATTATTTGTAATAAAATATTTAAAAATATCAGAGCAAAATATCAGAACAATTAAGCAAGATATCATTGACTAATACTCATTAAATATTTAATAAACAAATAATTATGCTGCTAACTTATGCTAGAAAATTTAATTACCACATATGCATAAAACATTGTAAGCATGGTAATTAAACTAATAGCAAAAAGTATGAGGTACTGGATTTGAAATAAATTCACAAGTCCTTTACATATTGAAAATTTAATACTTGTGAACTCATTTAAGAATTCCTTACAGATGGGATTTCCAACATATATGCAAATATATAATATCCCAAGTTCACTAACCAACTTAGACAAAATGAATTCATCAAGTTGTTTAACAAATATCTACAAGTTATTCTACTAAGGACAATCTTGAAAGAAATGATACCTGGTGTCCATGCACTTGTTCCTTAATTGGTGTAAAGAGTATCAACAGAGTTGTTGGAGTTGACAGCTTCTAGGAATGACTTCCATGTCTTTCTTACAACATGCATTATCTATATCTATATAGCCAATTAGGTTAAACCTAGTATCTTTAGGGTACCTGATTCTAAGAATTGGTAATCCCCTAAGATTTCTAACAATTCATAACTTAGCTATAAGATAAGATTCTCTAGTATCCACTTTGAAACGTGCACATTGGCATATTGAGAATAAAATATATGGTCTTTATGCACTTGATTAAGTAATGAGTTGATCATACCTCTATATATTGTCTTTTCAGTTCATATACCTGATTTGTCCTGATCAAGCTTAGTGGTCTGTTGGCAAGAAGTCTTGGCAGGTCTAGAATCTTATAAATTACGCATCTTCAAAAGATCCTTGACTTACTTTAATTTCCATCATTCTTTTGAATTAATTATAATCCAAAAAGAATTGCAACTCTTCCAACATGTTCATGTTATACCTACTCTGCATTTACTTAGCAAAATATCTCTTGCACAAGTTTTGTTAGTAGACCCACATATAATACAATCATGGTATTCTTGCACATATATTACATTGTGTGTGCTTTGTATTCTAAAGAGATATATGTGTATAACTACTCTAACATAAAATCATTTTTAAGTAATTAGTAGTTAGAGTGTTATACCATGTCCTTGACGTTTTTCTTGAATCCCTAACTCCATTCATAGAGAGCTTGTGAAGAGAATGATATACAAATTCTAATGATCTAAAACTTCAAACTCCAGGAAATGTTGTACATCAACTTCAACTTCTAACTCACCATTCAGGAGTGCACTTGTTCATATTCATCTAATAGATATTCATGCTTGAATGCTCAACATGTGCTAGGAATATGTATTGCTAGGTCTTCATCTTGTTAGGCCCAAAGAGGATCAAATCTCGTCACTGGTGCTTACTGTTTGAACTTGAAAGTCCCGAAGATTTTGTTTCCATCATCATCGTTACCTTCTACTTGATAGTAACCTATAGCAACCAGTTTGGCTTTGTCCCTCATAACAATGCCAATAATCATCCAGTTTCTGTAAACCCTTACTGTACCAATTTCAGCTTTGTCTTGTGGTCTGGGTTCCATCTTTAATAAATATGCCTTCAAACTGTTTGAGATCATCTTGCATTTGTAATCACCCAATCTGGATCAATCAGTGCATTTTCAGTATTCTTTGGGATTCCAGATGTTAGATCTCGAAAAATATATGTTCATTATGATTAGCACTTATAGCCTTTACTCAATAATCCAGTTTACTAAGAACTAGACTTCAGGATTGAATTTGACTTCAAACCTTTTATCTTGGAAGATATGTTCTTGATGTATTCCTTTGATCTTCATTGTGTTGAGTACGACTAGTAGATCTTTCTTTATTTGCTCCCCCCGAGTTGCTGCTAGGATGTGTTGAAGATCATTCACCTCATTAAGTGGATTATGTTAAACTGCATGAGTTGTGTAGTTTCACTACCATTTCCACTAATTAGATCCGAATCATCATCATTTTCATTGATTCCTTCTACAACATCAGTTTCAATATCAGTATCTGAATTTGACTCTGACGGAATGTCAAACTTCAAAGATTCAAAATAGTCATTCATTTGAATGTTTGGGAGCTTGGTGTATTTGAACGATACACTCAGACTTTTAATCACCTTCTGGTTTTACATCATATATGCCCTGAAATCTTTTGACTTCAATGAGTAGCTGAGGAAAATTGTTCCATGAGCCTTAACTTAACTTGCCAAGATACCTATCTAAATCTTCAGTAAACATCAATTTCCTCCAAACACACGAAAGAGCTTCAGTGTTTGCTTCTTGTTGGCCATTAACTCATATGATGTCTTTTTATGATCTTTGTTGATTAAAGTAGCATGCTGTGTTAATTGCTTTAGCTTCAAAGTACCTTTATCAGTGTAGAATTCATATAGAACTTTATTCGCAAAATTCAGTTCCATTATCTGACTTCAAAGTTCGCACAACTTACTTTGCTTCCAACTTGATCTTTCTGATGTGATCAATTACCATCTGTGACATTTTGTTTGTTGAATGCACGAATATCACCAATTTGTAACTAGGGTTATCATCAACCACCACTAAGCATATTTCTTCCATGACATAATTTGCTTCAGTGTGATAGTTTCATTGACTTCCCTATATTACATACTTCAAAATGTCCTTCTGGATATAATTTCATTAGAAGCAGTCCTCTCACCAATTTTTTCTTTATCAAAGAATCCATTGTCTTGTTCACTAAGTGTGAGAGCTTCTTTTGCCATAGCTAACTCTTTACTGATGAAGCTTTACTGAAAAGTTCACTTCACCTTTGCATACAAATTACATGTCAGATATGAACATATTTTCTCACTCTCAGTTGAGTGAGTTTCCAACCTTCTTGTTTGAGATCAAGCACTTTTCCTTTTCAATGCTTTTCCAGAAAACCCTTGACAAAGAATTCCCTAGTGCCCTGTAGATAGTTCTTAAGTCCTTCCACAAGAAAGATGATTCCACTGATGACAATTCCAAAAATCATGATAGTCAAATCTCTTGTACATCATTTGCTGTCATCTCCAAAGGTTACCGTTGGGTGGGTTTTCTCAACCAACTGGGATATTAGAGCTTCAATCTTAATCATATGCCTCGAACAGTAAATGCCACGAAGTCATATAACTTTTGTCTTTTGTTATATACTTTGCAATCACAAATAATTAAGCTTCTTGGTACTCAACTTCAATTGAGTCCAGATGGGTTAGAGATATTGCTTTAAATAGTGGTAACAACAGCTTCAACCTTAACATGCACAAACTTATCTTTGACTGATCACTTCTCATTTACAGCAGCCTTGACAAAGTAGTCTTAAGGCTATGAGACTAGTGATTCCAACCTAACTTAAGGTAGACTAGTAGTCTTTACCCTATTGTGATTCTTATACATGTTTTGCCTAAGATTATGCAAGTCCTAAGATATGCATTTTCAAATAACTAAACAAGCATGGAAATAAGAACACATGGTAAACATTCAGCTTCAATGCATTAGATAAGAATTATGCAATTCAGGCATGTTATGCATATTAGAAAATTCAGTAATATCTACTTTAACCAACTTACACGAATGTGACAGGTGTCAAGTAGATTTACAGATATTCAATACTTTTCTAAAAGTACATGGATAGAGGAACTAACAAATTAATTACTAATTTTATCTAATCCATTTATGTCATTGTCTAACATTTTAACTATCTCTAATTACCTAAATCAGTTTTAGATGAAGCTTCGAATCTACAAGTTTTACTGACTACTTAGATAATTCTACCATCTTTTAATATTTTATACCTTAACAAGGAATACATGATATGATATGACATTTAAGTGTAACTATGTGAGTGAGAGAAAATTATGTGAAAATAAGCACATAAACAATTTCAAGAATATGCAGAATATTTGAATAAGACATTATTAGCAATATCAAATTCCACATACACTTATCAAGTCATTTATCACAATAAGAACAAATATAAAATATCTGATAAATGACATGTTTGTCTATTTAGCAATTTTCACAACATTAGCAGAGGTATTAAATCATATGTTATCTGCCCTTAAGTACAATAAGTTTGGAGAAGGGGGGGTTGAATACAAACTTAAGAATTAAGTTTAATTCTTGCGGAATAAAGATTGTTTCAAGAACAGTGTTTTTGAATATTGAGAGACCTAGTATAACTAAGAACTTAACAAGAGAAATATTGAAAACAAATCACAACAATGTTTTTAAAATTACTAGTGGATTGGGTTTCCACTAGTATGTTTTTGCTTTCAATTGATCTTGGTACGAATACCAAGCTGCTTACAAAGTGAGTTATGTTGTTTTTCTCTCTTGCCACACTTTGCTACTGTGTACTTCTATCTTCTTATAGAAGTTTTCTTCACTCCTAATTTCTATCGACAGATAGCAATATAAAAGTACAATTTATATTGTTTACATGAAAATAGAAACTAGCTACTTGCACAGTCTTCTTTTTGAACTGACTAGTCCTGGAAGTATTTTTGTCTTGATACATTCCTTGAATAATGTGTTGCCTTGAAAGTCTTTACAATCCTGACAGGACTGTCTTCCAATGATTTAGTTTCTGCACAGTTCTCATCTTTCTTGTCTTTAACTAAATTGGGAAACTTTAATCAACTGATAAATGTTGTTTAACTTATCAGTTGATTCTTCTGTGTTTATCCATCGATGTAATAGGAGATCAGTTGATCAGTTGATGTGTCGATGGATAATTGAGTTATCCATCGACTCCCTATCCGTTGATGGTTCCTTATCCGTTGACTGTTTTTATCCATTGATGACTTGTATTAGTTGATAGCTTTCATCCGTTGAGTAGTGTCTTCATCCATCGACTTCAACATCAGTTGATCACTTCACTTGTGAGAATTCTGACTTAGAATATTTACAATTGATCAGCCATTCTTCACATCTGTTGAGAAGCTAGAAATTGAAGTCAATAACATCAGTTGACTACATCATAGCATCCATCGAGGTAATACAATCAATTGATAGTGAAACATAAATCAATGCTACAATCCAGTTTATCAGTTGAGAAACAAGTTTCAACTGATAATTGGTTTCCTAGTCAATGGATATTTATAAGTCATATCCATTGATCAGTTACAAAATAATTTTGAGTCCCTATTGAAATTCTAAGTAATTTGTTATCATCAAAACTCATAATTCCTAACAATCTCCCCCTATTTATGGATATGTAAAATATGCATAAATTTTCTGTTGATGATAACAAAACTCCTGAACATTTTCATTCTTAGCAAGAATTACAATATTGACAGAGATAGTTTGAGACAGAGTAATCAGATACTAGTAAAAGATGAATTCTGATAATTTTGATGATTGAGATTGAATCTTCTAACTTCTTCTTCTTCCCTTTTACTCATTCATCTTGTCTTCATTTTCTTTCATCTTTCTGTATAGAGTTCCCTTCAAGATCTTTTCATCTTCAATCCTGTAGTCCAATTGACTTGCTAGATGATTCAATTCCAGATTAGGCAGTTTGTCTATTTCTTGACAAATGTCAATACATTTTTCTCTGCCTTCTCTGTCCTTATATATCATCAAGTAGAATGGCTCATAAAGCACCTTTCTTCCTTCAGGGTTCCAAATCTTTATCCTGTCATCTCTTTCTTCTTGAACAGGTGCCTCCCTCATCTTCTTCATTCTTTCAAGGATGGCCTTTCCTAGCTCTTCAGTTAGAAAGTACTTCCTGTTGAGCATAGTGTAGATTTTCCTTAAGATGCCATATCCTTGATCCAGAACTTGATTAAATGTAAAAGTTGAATGTGATCCATCTTCATACTCAATGTGAAGAAGTTCAACATCCTTCTTCCTTTGTCCTTTTGTTGCAATCATCCCTTCAGATTTGATTGGCACAAAGTCTTCAGATTTGTGTTTGAACACCTCTATTTCTTTAGCTTGATTACTCCCAGAAGCTTGACCTTCAATCATGTCTTCTTTTAGCTTCTCTTCTTTGTCTCCCTTGTTTTCAACAACCAATTTTCTCTTAACTCCAGAATTCCTTGGTGCATCTACAGGCTTGTTTGCTCTTTGCTTCATTCTTGGCCTCCTTTCACCTTCTTTTCTTCTGGCTTCTCTAATTAGCCTATCCTCCTCATTAAATTCTCTTTGCAATTGAATGGCTAATTCTTCTTGAGATTTTTCTTGTTGATCCCTTTCTTTTATGCCAACTTCTATGGCTTTGTTCAACAATTTTTCACTTCCACCTGTGACAGCTTCCACTTGCTTTTTGTCATCTTCATTCAGCTTGCCCTTTCCTTTTCTGTCACCAGGTTCTGAGCTACTTGAACTAGTCTCCTTGATTTTGCTGGTAATTGAATCAAATTGCCTTACAATATTTTGAGCCAACTCCTTCTTTGTCACTACAGCTTCACTTTCATGCTTCTCCCCCTTTTTGTTATCAGCAACTGGCTCTTGTGCTAATGACTGTGACAGGAGAGGAGTATTCAAGATTTGACTCAGGAGGTTGATTTGAGTGACTTGGTTCTTCATGATTTGTTGCATGTTGAGCTCCATGACAGCTACTCTTTTCTTCAATTCAACTACCTTGTCCTTGGCTGAAAACTCAGTATCTAACCTTTGTTTGATTCTGGTAAACATTGTGAGGCTGAGTCTAGAGTCAATGGTGGTGTCAAAATGCATCCTAGAACTGTCAATTTCCTCCCTTATCTTTTTCAACTCATATTTGGAGCCTGTGACATGCATTTTCTGGATCTTCAAGTTATCTCTATAGAATTTCAGAATTCTTCTGTGCAAGGGATCCACCACATCTACTTCAGCCATTGATCTTCTGTAATGAGAGATGATGGCTCTTTCTGTGTCAGCCAAACTGGTTTCATCACTGGCAACTTGTGGATCTAGAAGTTCATCATCAGAACTATCATCAAAATCTTCAGGATTTATGTGGGATATATCATCAGGTTGACTGGCCAAAAACTCTTTCCCACTCCTGAATTGCTCTTCTGTCTGCACTAAACCCAGCATTTGCTCAGCTATTTGATTAGATGCTGCTGCTAGTTCTTGATAATGAGGATCTTCATGTTGAAAGGTTGAAGCATCAAGATTGACATCAATTTCATCCTCCACCTCCATGTTGACTTCTGCAACTCCTGCAGGAACTCCATAGTCTACAACTCCCCCTGACTCTAGCCCCAACTCCTGGGTGAGTCCTGCTTCAATCTGCTCAGTTTTAGAAGTTGATGCTTCATGAGATGGTGAAATTGGTTTCTCTCTATTCTTTTCTCTCTCACTCTCTTCTCTCTTTTCTTGCATCAGGATCTCATCCTGGATTCTCACCTCTCCCTTACTTTCCTCTCCTTTTTCATCACCTGCTAAGGTGGGACTCTCTTTTCTCACACCCTCTCCTTTTGCCACCTCAGAAGAATTTGAGGGCCCCTCATTCACACACTCTCCTTTTGCCAAGGTATGCAACCCTTGCCTCTCACACACCTCACCCACTCCACTCAATCCTAGTAGAGTATTGGCCACTTGAAGTGTTTCAATGGATGATTCATGAATTGACATTAAGGGATCAATCGATGGATAAGAAGTATCCATCGATGGATGAATATCCGTTGATGGGAGCTCGTCGATGGATGTAAGGATATCCATCGATGGAAGTGAACTAGTCAATGGATGTTAGAATTTAATTGCATAATATCCATTGACTGGAGAGAAATTACAGTATTTTCCTGATCAACCAAGGTGTTAACCTTATTTGGTGATGCAGGTGAGAGTGTTGGCTCCACCCTGAGTTGCAAAGAGGGTGAATTTGAAACAATGAAGTTGTCAGTTAACACTGTTTCTGAAGAAATAGTTTTTGAAGGAGATTGAGGAGAAGATTCAGTTAAAGAATGGGGCTGTGCCTCAGGAAGATTCTGAGACACATCAAAAGAAGAAACTGAAGGCTCCACCAAATTTTCATTTGGCTTTGCATGTGTGTGTGTACCCTGTGCAGTATTTGTAACCTTCTTTCTTCTTTTGTATGGCTGTATTATTTGGTGACCCTTATCCCCATCTGATGGTCCTGGTTGAGACCTCTTTTCAATAGTTACACCTTTTTGAGAAGATGCAACTAGGGATGTGTTCAAGTCCTTTACTACAGCCTCAATCTGTTGGGAGATTGGACTGGTGGCTAGCTGGTTACTCTCAATCTCACTCTCCTTATTCTTCTGGCTTTCTTGATGTTGGCCAGTTCCCTCACCCTTATCAACCACCTTCACACTCCCCTCAGTGGTTTTTCTTTTCTTAGTTTTTACAATAGTAGTCTTTTGAGAAACTACTGAGGTGGTTTGTTCAGACTTGTGTTTGGAAGGTTGTGCAACTTGGGTAGGAGGAATGGAGGTATGTCCATCTCCTTCCATTGTTGCAGAAGGCAAAGAAGTTTGAGTATTTGAGGAGGAAGTAAAGAGATTAAGATTCTTGAGATATACCTGCACAAGAGAAGGATAAATGAGGCACAACCTAGGATGTAAGTTGATTCTCACAAGATCCTTGAAAACCCTCTTGTTCTGCATCCATGGTTCCAAGGACTCCATATCTGCACTAATTTTGTATTCTCCAATGGAGGCATTAATAATCATCATGAAAAATCTAGCAAAATAAATGTTATTTTTCCTAGATGCCTTGGATCCTAACTTAGCAGTTAATTCATTTAGGAGTAGTGTGCCAAAATTGAAGTATTTATCAAACAAGATAGAATAAGCAATTTCTTGCATACTTGTTGTAATTGCATCAAAATTACTTATTTTTCCTGAAAATACTTTAATAATGGCATCAAAGAAGTAACTCCATTCTTTTCTAAGGTTTTTCCTAACAACTTCTCCTAAACCTGTTTCAGCATTTGCATAATTAACAGATTCTATCATGTCCCTAATTTCTTCTTCAGTTGGGGGCTTATCACAATTATTTGCAGGTAATTCTAAGCATTCAGATAAAGAAGTACTAGTAATGGTGTAGGAATTACCTCTACAAGCGTAAGTGATTACCTTCCCGTCTGGTGATACTTCTGCAGAGTTCCACAGTTCCTCAACAAATGAACACACAATTATGGGTGCTTCACTGAGAGCTTTGGACACTTTGCAGTTACCCAGGAATCGCATCAAGGGATGGAAATCCACGGGAGCATCGTTTAATGTCAGACATGCTATGAAGTTGTTCTGCTCATAGATGAACCCAGTGGAGGAAACGATCTTCTTTTGTGGTGCCATTTGTCAGTTTATTCTTTAGAGATTAAAGAGAACTTGGAAGAGATTAATAGAAATAGAGAAAGTTAGAGAAAATTAGCTTGAGAGAGATAGAGTTGCAGAGATTAGGGATAGAAAATAAAATAGCAAGTGAAAATGAATTGTTAATTGCAACTGCTATTTATATTTTCTGATATTAAAATGACTTGAAAAGTCTTTTTAATTGAGGATGTAACCGTTGATGAAAGAAGGGAGTATATTACCTTAGATGGTAATTATCCAACGGCTATAATCTGATTAACGGATGAATAAAACTGTAGAAATTCTATTACTATCGACGGATAAAATAAAGAGTTAATCATTTATCGATCGATCACTAACTACCAAGGTAATTAACTGTCGATAGGTAAATATCCATCGATAGGAATAACATTTATCTGTTGATCAAATAAGAAGGGATTTATCCGTCGATAAAAAATTACTTAGGTAATTATTTGTCGATAGATAAATATCCATTGATAATTAACACATTTATTAGTTGATTACTTGGATTCAACAGATAATTGTGAACAATGGCTACAATTCAAAGAAAACTTGACAGACATTTTAAGCATTAGCAAAATTAAGCATACCTAACTCACAGACTAATCTATTAAAAGTAGATTCATCTAGAGGTTTGGTAAATATGTCTGCAAGCTGTTGTTCACTAGGGACAAAATGTAATTCAATTGTACCATTCATTACATGTTCCCTAATGAAATGATACCTTATGTCAATGTGTTTGGTTCTAGAATGTTGCACAGGATTTTCTGTTATTGCAATGGCACTTGTATTGTCACAGAAGATGGGAATCTTGTTCAAGTTGAACCCATAGTCAAATAGTTGATTCCTCATCCATAAAATTTGTGCACAGCAACTTCCAACAGCAATGTACTCAGCTTCTGCAGTTGAAGTTGATACTGAATGTTGATTTTTACTAAACCATGACACAAGTTTGTTTCCCAGAAATTGACAGGTGCCTGTAGTACTTTTCCTGTCTATTTTGCAACCTGCATAATCTGCATCTGAGTAGCCTATTAGATTAAAACCAGAATCTCTAGGATACCAAATACCTAAATTTGATGTACCCTTGAGATATCTAAAAATCCTTTTAATAGCCACTAAATGAGATTCTCTAGGATCAGCCTGAAATCTAGCACATAAGCATGTAGAGAACATTATATCTGGCCTACTTGTAGTTAAATATAAAAGAGAGCCTACCATGCCTCTATAACTTGAAATATCCACCTTAGCTTCCTTGGTGTTTAATTCAAGTTTAGTGGCAGTGGCCATGAGAGTTTTAGCAGAAGAACATTCACTTAAGTCAAATTTCTTTAATAACTCATGAATGTACTTTGTTTGACTTATAAAAATACCATCCTTAACTTGTTTGACTGGCAACCCAAGAAAGTAGGTAAGCTCTCCCATCATGCTCATCTCATATTTGCTTTGCATTAATTTGGCAAACTTTTTGCAAAGTCCCTCATTAGTTGAGCCAAAAATAATGTCATCCACATAAATTTGTACAAGAATAATAGAGCCATTAACATTTCTACTGAATAGAGTTTTATCAACAGTACCTCTTGTGAAGTGATTTTCAATGAGGAACTGGGATAAAGTGTCATACCAGGCCCTTGGTGCTTGCTTGAAGTCATAGAGTGCTTTGAGTAGATAGTAGACAAAGTCAGGGAAATTTGAATCTTCAAAGCCAGGAGGTTGTTCCACATAGACTTCCTCTTCTAGTACTCCATTTAAAAAGGCACTCTTCACATCCATCTGGTAGACTTTGAAATTAGCATGTGCAGCATAAGCTAGAAAGATTCTGATTGCTTCTAATCTTGCAACTGGTGCAAAGGTCTCATCAAAATCAATTCCTTCTTCTTGTGAATATCCCTTTGCCACAAGCCTTGCTTTGTTTCTAGTCACAATACCAGTTTCATCCATTTTGTTTCTGAATACCCATTTTGTACCAATTACTGATCTATCTTTTGGTCTGGGCACCAGCTTCCATACTTTATTTCTTTCAAACTGATTCAGTTCTTCTTGCATAGCCAAAACCCAATCAGGATCCATGAGAGCCTCTTCAATTCTTTTGGGTTCTTCTTGAGATAGAAAACTGCTATACAGGCACTCATTTTGAGTAACACTTCTTGTCTTGACACCATCTTCTGCATTTCCAATGATTAGTTCAAATGGATGGCTTCTTGTCCATTTTCTTTGAGGAGGCAAATTGTGCCTTGATGATGAAGCTTCATGATCATTTGTATTGAACTCAAAGTGATCTGAATTTGTAGATTGATTCTGAAACCCTCCCCCTGAAGTGGATACCCTTGATATAGATTGTTGATTATCCGTTGAGGAGTTATCAGTTGATGCATTATCAGTTGATGGATTTCTGTCAACTGATAAATTATCCATTGATGCAATAACATCAACTGATATTGGGTTTCTGAAAACTTGAGGTTTTATAATTTCTGCCTCTTCATCATCATTTACATCATTTGATTCATTCTCAAAATGCAGTGTGTCATGATTTCCTTCATCAAACAAGCCTTGAATCTTTTTATCATCAAATACTACATGTACAGATTCCATAATAATGTGTAGTCTGAGATTATAGACTCTATAGGCTATGCCTGATAGTGCATACCCAACAAATATAGCTTCATCAGTCTTGGCTTCAAATTTTCCTAGGTTTTCACCTTGATTTCTTAGCACATAGCACTTGCAGCCAAAAACATGAAGAAACCCCACTTTTGGCTTTTTGTCTTTCTTGATCAATTGATAAGGAGTTTTCCCTTGAGTTTGATTTACTAAGGAGATGTTTTGAATGTAACATGCTGTGTTTATGGCCTCAGCCCATAAATATGTTGGTAGTTTGGCATCCTCCAACATGGTTCTAGCTGCTTCAATCAATGTCCTATTTTTCCTTTCAACTACCCCATTTTGTTGAGGTGTTCTTGGTGCAGAGAATGTGTGTATGATTCCTTTTGACTCACAGAACTCTCTCATTGTGGAATTTTTGAATTCTGTCCCATTGTCACTCCTTATCTTCTTTACATCCAATTCAAGATTTTTCTCAACTTCTCTTATGTGCTTGATGATGAGATGACTAGCTTCATCCTTTGAATGCAGAAAATAAGTCCATGAGAATCTTGAAAAATCATCCACAATGACTAGAGCATACTTCTTCTTTGCAATAGACATGATATTTACAGGACCAAACAAATCCATATGTAATATCTCAAGTGGCTTTTCAATTGATGATTCCAATTTTGACTTGAATGATGCCTTCCTTTGTTTTCCTTTCTGACAAGCATCACAAAGTCCATCCTTGACAAATTCCATTTGTGGTAAGCCTCTCACTTGATTTTTCTTAACCAAGAGATTCATGGCTTTGAAATTCAAGTGAGCTAATTTCTTATGCCACAGCCAACTTTCTTTTGTACTTGCCTTAGAGAGAAGACAAGTCATTGATTCTGCATTTGTTGAGTTGAAGTCAGCTATGTACACATTCCCTTTTCTATTCCCAGTCATGACCAGGCTTCCATCTACCTTGTTGGAAATTATGCATGCTTCTGTTGTGAAACAGACTTTATTTCCATTGTCACATAGTTGACTTATGCTTAACAAGTTATGTCTTAAGCCATCAACTAATGCAACAGGTTCAATGATGACATTCTCTTTTGAAATCAAGCCATATCCCATGGTGTACCATTTGCTGTCATCTCTAAAAGTTACTCCAGGGCCAGCTTTCTCCTCAAACTTTGTGAGCAGGGATTTATCTCCAGTCATGTGTCTTGAACACCCACTGTCCAAGTACCAAAGATTTCTTCTTTTTCCCTGCACACAGTCAAAACAAATCAAGTTGATTTTGGTACCCAAGTTGCCTTGGGTCCTTTCTTATTAGTTGCTATCTTTGGCTTGGTTTCCAATTTTTGTACCTTTGGTTTGGGTGGTTTTACTTCCACTTCAACCTTAGGTGTTGGTTTCCTTACCTCAGAATTCTCAGTGCTAATATTTGGAATGCTCATGCTTGCAGAATTGGAAAAATTTGGTGCATGAAGATTGTTAAACATATTCCATGGCATAGCAGGCATATTCATGTTGGCAAATGCAAGATATGGATTAAACATATAAGGCATTGATGCATACTGAGCATGAATAGCATGAGAATCAACTAACTGAGGAAAAACAGAATTAGAATGCATGTTAGGTATTGCAGGCATATTGGTTGTTGTGGGCATGTTGAGTTTGCATTGCACAGATAAATGATTTTTGCTGCCACACTTAGCACATATCTTCCTAGGAGCATATTTATCAGGAGTGTAGTTATTGTGCTTATTTATGCCTACTTTACCATTTCTGTTTTTCTTCTTCTTTTCATTTTGCTGAATATTAGGCTCTATCTTTTCCAATTTTTCTTTCAGCTGATCTTTAGATAAGAACCCTATATTAGCCTGTTCAATTTTGACTTGAGATTTAGAGGAGCTACTTTCTTTGACAAATTTAACAGGTCTGTTAAGCTTGGTTTTAACAACACACTTCTTAGCAGTTGATGATTCCTCAATCGATGGATAATTATCTATTGGAATAACATTATCAATCGATGGATGATTATCCGTTGAATTGACATTATCAATCGATGGATAATTCTTATCAATTGATTCAGAATTAGCAATCGATTGCTTCTTTTCCAAAGATTGATTTTCATCAATGGCTAATTTCTCAAGAGTTTCAGACAGCATGGTGAAAGAATTTGTTCCATGAATGTCATTCATCTTCTTACTAGCTTTACATGACCTGTTCCACTTGTCAATGGTTCTTAGTTCTTCTTCCAATTTTTCTTTCAAATTCTCTATTTCCTGTTTGCTCTTAACTAGTTCATCTCTAGCATCTTTGTTTTCTACCCTGAGTCTGTCCATTTGCACTAGCTCACTCTCTAGGAAATTGTTTCTTTCAGTGAGAGTTTCTAAGGTTAATTTGAGCCTAGTATTCTCTTTGTTCAAGGACTTAAGAGTGACATGCAAATTATATAATTCATTTGACATTTCATTAATAGTAATATTGCATTCATCTTTGGATAACTCAGATAGGTTTGTAGATATTACCTGATTGCTAGATGAACTAGCTTCCTGGTCATTTTGATTGGCCATTAGTGCAAGGTTGATGTGTTCTTCTTCTTCTTCAGAATCCTCATCAGCAGCCCAGTCCTTTTCTTCTGTCACAAAAGCCTTCTCTCTTTGTTTAAGCAAGTCAAAGTACTTCTTCTTATAGTCAACACCATCACTGAACTTTGACTTCTTTTCTATTTTAGGCTTTCTGCATTCACTTGAAAAATGACCAGCCAATCCACAGTTGAAGCATTTGAATTGAGTCCTGTCAATAAGATTTTTGCTTTGTTAAGTGTCTCTCCTGAACTGTGATCCAGGCCTTTGCATAGGATTCCTTCTGAACTTGAGTTTTGAGAATTTTCTTGATAGAAAAGCTAGATGCTCATCTATTTCATCCATTTCATCTTTAGTGAATGACTCATCATCCTCACAAATTTCTTTTCCTTTCCCAGTAGAAGATTCATCATATCTAACATTATTTGCACCATTGCCATGACCTTCTTTCTTTCCTTCTTTGACTGGAGCAACTTCACCTGATTCTGCAACTTGCTTATCCTTAGCAACCAAAGCAATGGACTTTTCTCTCTTCTGACTTTTCTCAATTTCCTCATCTTGTTGTAGCTCCAACTCATAGGTTTTCAAGATGCCATACAACTTATCAAGAGTATATTCTTTAAAGTCAGGAGATTGTCTTATAGAAACAGTCATTGGTTTCCATTCCTTGGGTAAGGACCTCAAGAATTTGACGTTGGTGTCCTCAACAGCATATACTCTTCCATATAGTTTAAGCTCATTCAGCAGCTTTTGAAACCTACTATATGTATCATTGATTGTTTCACCACTCTTGAAGTGAAAGGCCTCATATTTTTGAATCAAGAGTTGCATCTTGTTCTTTCTTACTTGTTCAGTGCCTTCACAGAGGGTTTGAAGAGTATCCCAGACTTCTTTGGAGGTTGTACAGTTGATAACATTGTCAAACATATCCTTGTCAAGACCATTAAACAAGATGTTCATAGCCTTTTTATCCTTGTGTACTTCCTTCTCATCTTCATCTGTATATTCACTCACTGGTTTAGGAATGAGTTTGTCTGGTGCCTGAGTACCATCTGCATTTACACTTGTAACTATTTTCATAGGCACATGTGGACCTTTCTCTATGCAGTGAACATAGGAAGGATCAATGTATAGCAGATGCAAGTGCATTTTTACTTTCCAGGGAAAGTACTCATCTTTCTCTAGAACTGGAATCTTAACTCCTGTGTCTTTTTGACCCATACTTGATGTACTTTTAGATCTTCACTTTCTTTATGTTGAAAGTTGTCTTTGATACCAATTGTTATCTGCCCTTAAGTACAATAAGTTTGGAGAAGGGGGGGTTGAATACAAACTTAAGAATTAAGTTTAATTCTTGCGGAATAAAGATTGTTTCAAGAACAGTGTTTTTGAATATTGAGAGACCTAGTGTAACTAAGAACTTAACAAGAGAAATATTGAAAACAAATCACAACAATGTTTTTAAAATTACTAGTGGATTGGGTTTCCACTAGTATATTTTTGCTTTCAATTGATCTTAGTACGAATACCAAGCTGCTTACAAAGTGAGTTCTGTTGTTTTTCTCTCTTGCCACACTTTGCTACTGTGTACTTCTATCTTCTTATAGAAGTTTTCTTCACTCCTAATTTCTATCGACAGATAGCAATATAAAAGTACAATTTATATTGTTTACATGAAAATAGAAACTAGCTACTTGCACAGTCTTCTTTTTGAACTGACTAGTCCTGGAAGTATTTTTGTCTTGATACATTCCTTGAATACCGTGTTGCCTTGAAAGTCTTTACAATCCTGACAGGACTGTCTTCCAATGATTTAGTTTCTGCACAGTTCCCATCTTTCTTGTCTTTAACTAAATTGGGAAACTTTAATCAACTGATAAATGCTGTTTAACTTATCAGTTGATTCTTCTGTGTTTATCCATCGATGTAATAGGAGACCAGTTGATCAGTTGATGTGTCGATGGATAATTGAGTTATCCATCGACTCCCTATCCGTTGACTATTTTTATCCATTGATGACTTGTATCAGTTGATAGCTTTCATCCGTTGAGTAGTGTCTTCATCCATCGACTTCAACATCAGTTGATCACTTCACTTGTGAGAATTCTGACTTAGAATATTTACAATTGATCAGCCATTCTTCACATCTGTTGAGAAGCTAGAAATTGAAGTCAATAACATCAGTTGACTACATCATAGCATCCATCGAGGTAATACAATCAATTGATAGTGAAACATAAATCAATGCTACAATCCAGTTTATCAGTTGAGAAACAAGTTTCAATTGATAACTGGTTTCCTAGTCAATGGATATTTATAAGTCATATCCATTGATCAGTTACAAAATAATTTTGAGTCCCTATTGAAATTCTAAGTAATTTGTTATCATCAAAACTCATAATTCCTAACATCACATAAGATTTAAATCAAGTTCTAGCAAATGTTTAGGGATACACCTAACAGTCTAGAACACCCTATCTAATTCTGGATATTCATTTTACTGCATAGACAATCAAGTATGAAATGTACTTATTAAACTCATGAATCCTAGCATGCAATCTTATTCTTAGCAATCAATTAAGCATTTAAGCCCTAAGATGCTAACATGCTGACATGAATATAACACATTTCACTAGCTAATAATCATACAATTTTGAATTAGATAAACGTATACTAGTTAGAATGTGTACTTGTGAAGTGCTTAGTGATTCATCTCCAGTGTTGGTCATTGATGCCAGATATCTATTTGGATCATCACTGTCACTGATAGAATTAGCCTTTCCTTTAACTTCATCAACAAATGATTTCCCTTGCTGCATCCTCACCAATGCTTGAGATTTCTGCTTCAACCCTATACAGTGTCTGTCATCTTTTGCTTGTACAGGCTTTTTCAAACTGTGTAGCAAACTCCTGATCTTGTCTTTCAAATATGAACCATCCCTGTCTTGCAACCGCCTCTTGAACTATTCTTGAAAATCTCCTTTACGGAATCTATAGGTTAGGACCTTAGATTAAGAATTGTGATTTCTTCTGAATCTGATGTCACTGAACTTCTTGTTGCCCTGCAGGCTTGACATGCAGTCCAGTTCTCAGGTTATTCCAAAGTGTAAGATTCACTTATAACACCTTGACCACTACCTTGAGCTACAACATCTTCAATTCAGCTTCTTGGATCATTTCGTTTCTATTCACAGGTTCTCAACCTTGACGTCAATCAAATTTGGTTCCTGGGTCATAAATACAGTGGATATGCTGATAACATGCTTTACCAAATATTATCTTCTTTAGCTCTTGTTCTAGTTCGTAGGTCTTCAGCACACAAATAGTTCCTCTAAAGATAATGTGGTTATATCCTTAGATTCCCCATGGCTGTAATCCCTGTGTTCCAGATGATCTGCAGTGTTAGCACGAACTTCCTGTAATCTCCCTATAAATTAATCTTTAAGGCTTGTACTGAGATGTCAGGTTGTCCAGTCTGTTCTCCTTCACTACTTTAACCCCTAAGATTTTTCATCCAAAAATTCTTCTCAAATTAACCAAAAACTGTACCCAAATTAATCTCTTTTTTTGCAGCTTCTGAATAAACAGTTGGATCCTTTGGAGTAGACCTCTGAGGAATTTAGAACCACTTCTTCTTCAACAAGTTCCAGAATTAACTTTATTGGATAATCTTAAGTCAATTTCAGTTGTCTTCAATACCCGGCAAAATATTCATCTATGGCTTTTGTTATAATAAATTTAAATTTTAAACTTTATTAAATTTATAAAATAAACTAATTAAAATTTATAACATAAACTAATAAAAGTTTCTAAAACAAATTTTATAAAAGTTTATAGAATAAATTTAATATATAAAATTAATAAAATAAACTAATTAAAATTTATAACAAAAACTAATAAAAGTTTATAAAACAAATTTTATAAAAGTTTATAAAATAAATTTAATATAAAATTTATAAAATAAACTAATTAAAATTTATAACATAAACTAATAAAAGTTTATAAAACAAATTTTATAAAAGTTTATAAAATAAATTTAATATAAAATTTATAAAATAAACTAATTAATATTTATAACATAAACTAATAAAAGTTTATAAAACAAATTTTATAAAACTTTATAAAATAAATTTAATATGAAATTTATAAAATAAACTAATTAAAATTTATAACATAAACTAATAAAAGTTTATAAAACAAATTTTATAAAAGGTTATAGAATAAATTTAATATAAAATTTATAAAATAAACTAATTAAAATTTAAAACATAAACTAATAAAAGTTTATAAAATAAATTTTATAAAGTGAAAGGGGAGATAGGAGTGAAGGGAAGTAACTCACTGCACTTTCATGTGTACTAGAAATGCTAAATGTAATCTCTATGTAATGGTTGATGATAACTCAACAATAGAACAGGACATGTAATAATATGCAGGTGCACAGAAATCTTGGATCACAGAGTTCAGTTAGGACAAAGTATCAAAAGGATCATCTACAGACTTGAAGCCCATTGGAAGAAGTTCATTAACATGTTCATGCCTCAGTGGAGAATAAAAGATATTGATATCTATTCAAGGATGTGGAAACTATAGAAGATTGTCTTAGTCTATGAAGATTTTAGTGCATTATAATCGAAGCTACAAGTAAGGTTTGCAAAGAAGAATGTGGAATCATGTTCAGAATCAAGAGCCCCTATCAAGACTAGTCACTTATGAACCAGACCGTTGCATCAAGTGTCAGGACATTGGAGGCAAGCTCTCGTCGGTTAATATGGTTTTAATCATTCTAAAGTTGTTGGTTTTCTTGAGTCAAGTGGAGGATCAACAAAGGTGGTAAATCAGTGTTGGAGAAATGTCAGCCTAATGGATAAGGGACAGTCGGCACAACCTGATTGGATCTTACTAAAGCTTCACAGATTAGAAGGCCAAATACTTGGACGTGGTGGAGTCACGTATACGGGGCCAAGTATTTGGATAAGGAAGTCTACACAAATTAAAGAGTGGAATGGAAATATTTAATTTAATTAAATAAAGTATTTATTTAATTATTTATATATTTTATAAATAAAGATATTCTTTATTTATATTTTATATATTTATTAAATATTACTTTTATATTAAATATTTCCAAAGGCATGCTTGGCACATGACTTTGAAGATATGATTTGGGTGAACAAGAGAAAAAAGTGGAAAAATAAAAAGCAACACCTTTTTCAATATATAAAGAAGAAACCCAAGTCTTAATCAGAAAGTAGTGCATCCGGATGAGAAGAGAAAAGGGGAGAGAGAAAAAGAATTATTTTTCTCTCCCCATGGCCGAACTAGATCTTGCATATTTTAGAGCCATGATTTTCTTTATCATACCACTCATCTATTCTTCTATTGTAAACATTGCTAAATCTTGTTTAGAAGATAGGTTTGATTTTTGTCTCCTAGATCTAGAATTTGTAATATTTTTAGAGGAACAAAAATCACTTCTTTGTTGTGTTCTTGAGCTTATGTTCTTGAACTTGTTTGTAGCATCTACCCCACTTCAATGAATATAAAGTTATATTCTTGGATCTTGTTGTGTTGTGTGTTTTGGATGATTTACCGTTCATTATCTTGGTTATTTTAATGGTGTTCTTGAGGTTGAAGAAGATGATGAACAGTACCTGGGTTTGAATCAAAGTAATTTTTATGTTGTCCCAAAAATAAATAAAAGTCAGTTTTTTATTTGGGAATCGTATTCACCCCCCCTCTACGATCTCCAGGACCTAACAATTGGTATCAGAGCTACTCGATTGACATACAAATCGATTGGATCTATTTTTATTTTTGAGATTAAAGAGGGTACAATTGGTTCACTGGGCATCCAGAATTTTTTTGAAGCCCGGAATTTTTCTAAGTACAAAATGTTCTAGATAGCCAAGTAGAACATTTCTATGTAGAAATTCTACTTAGATGTTCGAGATAGCCAAGTAGAACATTTCTATGTAGAAATTCGACTTGATGTTCGAGATAGTGTCTAACTCGAACATTATCTCGAATATTCTACTTAATGTTCTAGATAGAACCTAAGTAGAAATTCTGGAGTTAGAAATATTTTCTAAGTCAGAAGTTCTACTTAATGTTCTACATAGAGCCTAAGTAGAACATTTCTATGTAGAAATTCTACTTAATGTTCTAGATAGAACCTAAGTAGAAATTCTGGAGTTAGAAATATTTTCTAAGTTAGAAGTTCTACTTAATGTTCTACATAGAGCCTAAGTAGAACATTTCTATGTAGAAATTCTACTTAATGTTCTAGATAGAACCTAAGTAGAAATTCTGGAGTTAGAAATATTTTCTAAGTCAGAAGTTCTACTTAATGTTCTACATAGAGCCTAAGTAGAACATTTCTATGTAGAAATTCTACTTAATGTTCTAGATAGAACCTAAGTAGAAATTCTGGAGTTAGAAATATTTTCTAAGTCAGAAGTTCTACTTAATGTTCTACATAGAGCCTAAGTAGAACATTTCTATGTAGAAATTCTACTTAATGTTCTAGATAGAACCTAAGTAGAAATTCTGGAGTTAGAAATATTTTCTAAGTCAGAAGTTCTACTTAATGTTCTACATAGAGCCTAAGTAGAACATTTCTATGTAGAATTTCTACTTGATGTTCTAGATAGAGTCTATGTAGAACATTTCTATGTAGAATTTTTTTTCTTAGAAGGCTGTTTCAACATGACATATGGCTACATAGTTTAACTTTTATTTAAAATAAAAATTGTTTTTCTCTCAAATTGTTTTTAGTTTAATAATTAATTTAATAATTAAATTTGAATTTAATTATATAAAATATTTTGAAAATAATTTTTAAATTTAAATAATTTATTTTTCAAGTTTATTTTACATCTTGGAAAATATTTTATTTTCTTTTAAATTTTAGAGTCAAATATTTTATATTTTTAATATTCTTAGTTAAGAATTTTATTAATTTAAAAACTAAAATTAATCTTAAAATCCAATTTAATTTCTTTTGAGTTTAACATTCTTAAAAGTATTTTGAGAATTATTTTTGATGTTTAATAATTTATTTTTTATAGAAGTTTTAATTATAAATCTCATAAAACTTTTTGGAAAATCATTTTGGTTGAAATAATTTATTTTCAAGAATATCTAAGATGACTTGAAAATTTATTATTTTTATATCAAACTTATATTTTCAATCTGTTTTATTTTAATTATAATTGAAACTGTTTTGGATTATAAATTCTATAAAATTCTTTGGAAATTAATTTTGATTTGAAATAATTTCTTTTTCGGGATTATTTAATATACCTTGAAAATTTTGTTATCTCTATATCAAAACTTTCTTTTCGAATTTTATTTTATTTATAATTTGAAATTGAGAAATTTATTATTATTTATCAAAAATGCATTTTCAATTTATTTTGATTATTTAAATTCCTAAAAAAAATTAAATACTTCTGTTTGAACAAAATGTTTTATTAAACGAAACAACAGGAGTTGATTCTTCGTTCGTTGAGGACAAACGAACTGACTGAAGAACATTCTAATGGAGTTGAGACCTGATCTTACCATTGGAGATGTATTTCTACATCGGTCTACTCAGTGGATCATTTGGTTATTGAAAGGGGATTAGTTCATTTAGGGAAGAGTCTTCGATCAGTGGTTTTCGAATCAATATATGAAGAATTTGGGATTTTGAAAAGGAATTCAGTTTAACGGTCAAAGAACCAAAACAGCAATTGAAGATTTGGTTAAAGGACATCAGTGGCAGAAATACACAAGGTTTGATTATCACTGACATATGATAATCAAGGGGTTATTGCTACACATACAAAGAAGAGTGATCTTTTCAAGCAGAACATGAGACATTCTATGTCGGGGTCTTTAAGCAGAACAATCAGGTATCAATTTGGGTTGAAGCAGGAACATCATTGGTTATTGAGGTCAAATGCAAGGATACTTCCATGAGTGTCAGTAGAATGGAAATTGATTTGGATCAATTGATTATCACTCGAGATGGAATGCTAAGCATCGCTCAGGTATACTTTCTAACTAGTTTATACTTGTTTAATTCAATTATAGAGTATTAAGTGCTGAACTGCATTATATTATAAGTTTGATGTAATGCATGTCTCACCTTGATTTCTATATAAATTAGATAACTTATGCTAGTTTGTTAGTGTTGCTTGTTTATCAGTATTTGACTTCATGATTAGATCTTGTGTGATTTAATGCTTGCTTTACGATAATTGATCATGTTAGCATATAGAGTCTTAGGTATTTGTAGGGGTACATTTACCGGAAAGAGTATTTGCTGCATTCTAAGTGCCTTGATGTTTACATTGTCAATAATCTGTTTATACTCGCATGGTTATATTAAATGTTATATTTGATCATGTGCTTGTTAAGATGAGTTTGTTTCTATTTTGGGAATTGCCTAGGGGTCAGTATAATAAACCAGGAATTAAATTTTTAAATTTAAACTGACTCAGGTAATTAGAGATAAAATAATATTAAAGTGAACAACAAAGGTGATTTAGAAGAATTAGGAATCTGAGTGATTGATTCTTCTATGACTACATATATGTACGACATGATTCTTATAGACTGCTAGTCCACCTTAAGTTAGGTTGGGATCACTGAGCTCATAGCCAAGACTACTTGTTGAGGCTGATATAGATGAGGAGTGATCAGTCAGATAAGAATGAGCATGTTGAACTTGAATGCTTTGTTGTTAACTATGTTTAGAAATATCTCTAATCCTTGGACTCAATCAAATTGAGGACCATGTGTCTTAATCATTTGTGAATGCAGAGTATCTTTCAACATGTAGAAGTTATATATCTCTGACATTTTCATGTTCGAGACATGTAACTACTTTTGCTTTGGTATTCAAATGGTTAAGCAAGGTTACCTATTTTTCTTGAATGATCTGAAGCACAATATTAAGGAAGACCTAGGGAATTCTTTGCGAAGGGTTTCCTAATATCAGTTCAAGGATGAACAGTATTGATCGGGGTCAAGAGAAATAGAAGCTCACTCTACTGGAAGTGAGGTTATTGCTGACATGAAATTTAATGCTTATGATGAAGTCAACTATTCGTTGAAGTTTATCAGAATGGAGTTAGCTGCAACAACAAGTGATGCTCTCACACTTGGTTTATCAACTAATACTTGGTTTATCAAGATAACGGATTCGACGGTAAAGATGAAGTTGGTGAGAAAGGACTACTTCCAATGAAATTCTTTTAAGAAGGACTTTAGTGAAGTATGTCAGTTGAAGGGAAGTCAAGTCAAAGGCTACCCTGTTTAGTTTTGGTGTTTGTTCATGCATTCGATAGATGAAGCATCTCAGTGATTAATCACATTCAAAGGATTAGGCAGATTGCTGTAAGAACACTTTGAGGGCAGGTAATGGAATTTATTGACGAACGAAGTTCTATGTTATGTCTGCACTGAAAGGAGTATTCTAGAGTAAAGTTCAGTTTCCAGACTTCATGACCAAATGGAGGAGTTGATATGGAAATCCAGACCTTGAGTGGAATTACAAGGATAATGGATAGACTTAAGGTTTCCTATTCACTACGGCTGAATCAGTTGACACAGCAAGTCTAATCAGCAAATGTAAAGAGAAGACATCAAGTAAGATTAAACATGCCTGAAGTCACATGGTGTGATGAAGGGCTATCTTATTTGGAGTTAAGAGTTTACACAGAGTCTGTGATTGATTTAAGATGATCTAGATGGAGTGAACATCATCATCAAGCTCCCTAGCATTCGTTTGATTTTAGCTTTTAATTTCTAAAGGTTGACATCCTGTTTAGGGCTCAAGATCAGATGACACCAGATGAAGAAAAGCTGCAAGCAGCATCATAGGGGGAGCATCAGTAAGTTGGATCAACTAGTCATGTTTGATGTTCAAATGCTAGCAGTGCTCATTGAGTAATAGTTGAGATTCTTAGGAGCACTGAGTGATCCAGATTGAGTGATTGCATATTAGAAAGGAAATTGTCAATTTAAAAATAATGCAAGATGATCTCAATCATATTTGAAGAAGACTACTCTACCCACTGAATATCTAAGGAAACATTAAGGACACATCTGTCATGACAAAGGGTTTTGTGTAACAACATTTCTTAGAGTCAGTTCTTGATGAATCTTGGTAGTAGAGTAGTGATTGGTAGTGCATGTATAAGAGTATTTCATTAGTTTTTCTGAGTGAATTCAATGAAGATTGAAGATGCACTAACTAATCAAGATTGAGTAGGGTTTGAATCAAGGAACTAACTCAATTAAACCAAAGGCAGATACACTTAGCGCAAGGAATCAATCCACATGAAGACTTGGTATTGATACAGAAGCTGAAGGGTAGTTCGGAGTTTTTTTTGGTTCTACTCTGCTAGTGTCAAGACTACTGGTTTCTAGAGTGCTGAGTTTAGTGAAGCTGCTGCCAAGACCAATATCTACAAGAAAATATTTGGGTGTTGAAGGTAATGCAGTTTCCGTCTGGATGAGCGTGGTATTGTTTCGAGGAACAATGTTAACTGGTAGCTGAAAAGTTATTCCTGTCCAAAAGGAGTAAACGTTCAATCTCGAAAGGAGTAAACGTTCGATCTCTAGGGCAAAGAGGAGTAATTGTTCATTCAACGATCATACACCAGTAAAAGCTCTATTGACTAAGGTATGTCACTCTAGTCTAATATTGATTTATTTAAACATAATGTTTATAGAGAGTGTTCATGCTATTTAGATGTCTACGATCTCTAGGAATTGATTAATGTTTGGCTTGTGACCACCCGGGACTCAATATTATCATTATGAGATTACCTATGATCACCCGGGACCTAGGGACCTAACATTGTAGCATATCTTTGTATAGTCAATTTATATCCAGGATCTCGTACTTTGTGCTGTCATATGTTATTCATGCTATATGTATCAAATGTTTCAGCATAAGTATTTGAATATATTAATTAGTTGTAATTTTATTTACTTCTAATTGTTTAATGCTAATATTAATGGAACCACTTAATATGTAGTTTAAGTGATGTAATTCATGTCTTTTGCAAAATCCGTTAATATTAGTTGTCATTCTTTTTATATTAGTGATGTCACTTAGAATTTCTGCACTAAGTGACAAAAAGATTATTTCAAAAACACTGATATTGAAAGTAATTTACTACATCGCGAGGGGTTGTCAAAGATCATAAATTTTAGCATTAATATTTAAAGGTATTTGATCTCTGATGCAACTAGTACCTCGAGCTTACATACATTCTGATTGTCATGAGTATTTTCAATATGCTTATGTGATAATTATTGAGATGTAGTATAAGAAGTTAAATGCTGTCATTCGGTCAATGTAAGTTCAGTGTTTAGCGGATGCTTATGTTTTATGCTTTAGAATTACCATGATCTATATTGCAATATGTGTTTGTTTCAAGCGACAAATGGTAATTGTCTAGCATAATGTAAGTATCTTATGTGCTTGATTATTTTGTAGTAAGATGCATTTTATTACAAAATGATTGAATGATGTTAGTACTTTTGAATGTCTTGTCATTCATATCTTTGATAATTCATTAGTATTAACATATGTTTTTCATTCTTTAGAACTTGAATGCATAAAGAAATTTCTTGTCTATTTCTTGTGAAAAATGTTTTATCTAAACATGCATTCATTTGCCAGAGAATGAAAAGCCACTAAAAGTTTTCTTTGAAAGAGAACATTTCTTGAGGATTATCTTTCTATTTCAAAATCATATATCCTCTCTCTCTAAATGTTTTGTAATGAAAACTGTTTTCTCTCCACGATTTGTTTAAATAAAGTTACTTGATAACTTATAACTTAGGTTGCATGGTATCAGGCTATTTTATTTGAGTAAATTGTTTTGATCTTAAAGTATCAACCATTGGTAAAACGTTTTTCAAAACTCTTGTTAATGTCTGTTTCACATTGACCTGTAGTATTAAAACAATGGTTGTTTGCTTTGGGATTAGTGCCTTGGACTGTATGACTAAAGCATTCATTCGATTTTTTTTAAATGATTTATGTTTTAAGTCGGAGATAATATCCGATAAGAATGAATTGCAAAACAATTTCTGAAAACATACAGTGAGCAAGATGAAATAGATTTGAGTTATTAATCAAAATGTTTTTGTTAAAAGAGTTGAATTTCAATTGGATATTTGTCTAAGAGAAATTCAAAAGAACACTTTTGTTAATCTGTTAAACTTTTTTTTCAAAATTGTGAGTTTATGAAATTTGGCTTAATATTCTTTTACCTATTCTTTATTAATTCCCACATTTTAGCTCTGGTGCATTGTTTCTTGAGGACACATTGCTCCGATGCTATATTTCTGAGAAGGAATAGAGAATAAGTTTAATCATACTCTACCAAATTTTATATAGCTCTGATCAACTCTATCTATTTAGCCGAAATGGCTTGGCCTAAGTGGCTATAGGGGAAGGTCAAGAAGTTGAATAATCCATCAATTTCTAACTAAGGCCTTAATACCAAACACTATCATCCTAATTCAAACTTTCAACCCTTGGTGATATAAGGAACTTATGTAGATTAGCGGTTGTTAATGGAGAAACTGCACTTGATGCAGCAAATAAGGATGAAGTCGGAAGTGCACCCACAGCTCTACCTCTCGAGAAGGAAAGAAGTATACAAATTGAGGTATCTGTAGCTCATCTGTATTCTCTCAAAAGGATGCAGAGCTGAAAAGGCAATTCAACCGTTTCTGAATGAACTCTCTCAACAGGGTGATTTCATTGAAAATTTGCTCGTCAGCCAGAGCACCTTGTAATGAGTCAAGCACACCAAAAACATTCACGCTGATGGTAATCCTAAAGTTTTTGCTTCTAAGGGATGTTATAGGACCTAACAATTCTCTAGCCTCTCTTGGGACTAACAATTGTGAGGACACATTGCAAGAAGTGCACATTGTGAGGTATAGGTAAAACCCCTAAACTTCTTTGTTTACCATTCATGGTGAATGAAGTTGTTGAGCCACCTTCACAGGTGTTTGAGGGAAACTTGGATTTCTTGCCATATATTAGAATCCTTGTCAACCTTCCTAGGAGGAACAGTCCTAGTTCCCTAACGGGATTTCACATCCGCAGAGCAATCTGTTGATGATTGAGAGGCAATCACTAACAGTTTTCCATGACTGAAAATAGTGAGTTAATTCATCTTCACAGGTGATTGAGAGAGATGTTTGTACACGTCTACTCTCCCAGGAATTCAAGTTCTGGAATACATGGATCGCTCAAAACTTAAAGGCATATCACCGTCAACGATCCAGTGCATGGATTTGCATATGGGGAGTCAGTTGGTGCTTAGATAGCTGCTAGTACGCATACCACATTCAACGATCCAGTGCATGGATTTGCATATGGGGAGATTGTTGATGCTGAAAGTAGCTGAGCAACAACTCGTAGACTATGATTCAGTTGGTTTACCAATTTGATGAGTCTTTTGAGGATCAGGGTGTTGGGATTTCAGTCACTCCTGGAATGGAGGAGATTCCAATTTTAGAAGGGTTATTCCCCGACGACGAGCCACGTGTGCATGGATTTGCTTATGGTGAGTTGGGTGACGGCCTAACTGAAACCCTGTCTGAGATTCCATCTCAGAACCTAGATCTTTAGTGATCGACAACATGCTACAGTCAACGATCCATAATATCTTGGTGAGACTAGCATGGATTTACTTGCAGGTACAAATTGCTATAAATGGAATGAGTGCAAGTAAGGGAGAGAAACACTTGAGTGAAGTGAGGGAGTGATACACTTGAGTGAGAGAAATAGGGAGAGAAATGAGTGGAACACTTACGCTTGAAAGTGTAAACACCAACAGAACGTAGTAGAAGTGAGGAAACCATAGACCAAACACTAACCTTGCTACTATGCTTGAATCCTGTTACTGAATTTTCCAGCTCTGAAATGTTGAAGAGATTCTTTTCTGGAAGACAAGCTGAAGAAGAGTCTAGCTGAAGCTTAGTGGGAATGTCCAAACTATTACCTTTGGGTCTATTAATTCATGTTGTTCTCAATCTCAAAGGGGGAGACATTAATTTTTAGACCTAAGGGGGATTTTATGTTCAATTGGAGGAGAGTTTCTTATTCGATTGGATGTAGATGATACTTTTATTGTTTTAAAGGATATTCTCAACTAAGGGGGAGAATTTGGTGATACAAGAAACGAGATCTCTTGGTGATACAAGAAATGAGATCCGTCAATCCTATCTTGTGGAGGTTACTTAGAGGATATCTAAAGACACAAGGGTGGATAACAAGAAACGAGATCTCTTGGTGATACAAGAAATGAGATCCGTCAATCCTATCTTGTGGAGGTTACTTAGAGGATATCTAAAGACACAAGGGTGGATTGGAGCTTGCATGAACTAAGGGGGAGAATTAGATGAAATTTAATCCTTAGTGATGCAAGGGAGAAATTACTAAGGGGGAGTTTCTTAGTAATTGGTTGGAGCCTAATCCCTAAAGGTGTTGTAGATTTAACTGATTTTTCGTCTGAAGTGGAGAAGTTACTTTTTGTCAATTGGGAAGAAGTTACTTGTCGTACTAAGGGGAGAAGTTATGGAGAATCTTAACATCTTGGTTTGCAGTGCTATATCTTATTCTGAAAAGATATCTAAGGGATTTTGCTCTATTTGTTTGAAGATCTGTCATTGGAACATTCTTAGGAGAGGTTCGGCAGAAGAATTCTTTCTAGCACGATCAATGAATGAAAATGAAGATTTCTTTGAAGAGTATCAACTCAGGGGGAGTTTTTGCTAAGTAGAAGTTTTTTGGGTAAAGAAGAATGTGAAGGAGATTTTCAAGGGGCATCTGAGAAGTGTCCAAGTGTGTTCTATTTCTTGTTTCAGTGATAGATGAAGTCAGTGGAGTAGTGCAGGGAAGAAAGAAAAATATGTTTCCTGGAAATAGAACATCCTGAAGAAAAAGAGGAAGTGACTTTCATTCCAAGAGAGAACAACCTTAAGGGGAGAATGAGTTGACCTCTTATGGGGAACATAGAGAGCTGTATGTTCTAGTTCGAATTGCAAGATGAACGAGAATGATTGTTCCGAAGTCTTTACTAATGATTTGTTTCTTTATTGAAAGAACCCCATCTTTGAAGAACATTGAAGTAGAGGAAGCTAAAGGAAAATGAAATTCAGAAATTCATCATTCATTTTCAGCAACTCAGGAAATCTGGATTTAACTGATTATATCTTTCCAGAACCTTTTGTATATTATTTTCATGTCCAGTACTTTAATTGTTTCTTGTATGTTAGTTGAGTAATCCTCTAGTAGTTAAGTTTATTTAATTACTTTTGGGGGAGATTGTAAAGGGAAATAGTATTTGATTGCTATTACATATCAACCAAATAGGGGGAGATTGAAAGGGGAGATAGGAGTGAAGGGAAGTAACTCACTGCACTTTCATGTGTACTAGAAATGCTAAATGTAATCTCTATGTAATGGTTGATGATAACTCAACAATAGAACAGGACATGTAATAATATGCAGGTGCACAGAAATCTTGGATCACAGAGTTCAGTTAGGACAAAGTATCAAAAGGATCATCTACAGACTTGAAGCCCATTGGAAGAAGTTCATTAACATGTTCATGCCTCAGTGGAGAATAAAAGATATTGATATCTATTCAAGGATGTGGAAACTATAGAAGATTGTCTTAGTCTATGAAGATTTTAGTGCATTATAATCGAAGCTACAAGTAAGGTTTGCAAAGAAGAATGTGGAATCATGTTCAGAATCAAGAGCCCCTATCAAGACTAGTCACTTATGAACCAGACCGTTGCATCAAGTGTCAGGACATTGGAGGCAAGCTCTCGTCGGTTAATATGGTTTTAATCATTCTAAAGTTGTTGGTTTTCTTGAGTCAAGTGGAGGATCAACAAAGGTGGTAAATCAGTGTTGGAGAAATGTCAGCCTAATGGATAAGGGACAGTCGGCACAACCTGATTGGATCTTACTAAAGCTTCACAGATTAGAAGGCCAAATACTTGGACGTGGTGGAGTCACGTATACGGGGCCAAGTATTTGGATAAGGAAGTCTACACAAATTAAAGAGTGGAATGGAAATATTTAATTTAATTAAATAAAGTATTTATTTAATTATTTATATATTTTATAAATAAAGATATTCTTTATTTATATTTTATATATTTATTAAATATTACTTTTATATTAAATATTTCCAAAGGCATGCTTGGCACATGACTTTGAAGATATGATTTGGGTGAACAAGAGAAAAAGGTGGAAAAATAAAAAGCAACACCTTTTTCAATATATAAAGAAGAAACCCAAGTCTTAATCAGAAAGTAGTGCATCCGGATGAGAAGAGAAAAGGGGAGAGAGAAAAAGAATTATTTTTCTCTCCCCATGGCCGAACTAGATCTTGCATATTTTAGAGCCATGATTTTCTTTATCATACCACTCATCTATTCTTCTATTGTAAACATTGCTAAATCTTGTTTAGAAGATAGGTTTGATTTTTGTCTCCTAGATCTAGAATTTGTAATATTTTTAGAGGAACAAAAATCACTTCTTTGTTGTGTTCTTGAGCTTATGTTCTTGAACTTGTTTGTAGCATCTACCCCACTTCAATGAATATAAAGTTATATTCTTGGATCTTGTTGTGTTGTGTGTTTTGGATGATTTACCGTTCATTATCTTGGTTATTTTAATGGTGTTCTTGAGGTTGAAGAAGATGATGAACAGTACCTGGGTTTGAATCAAAGTAATTTTTATGTTGTCCCAAAAATAAATAAAAGTCAGTTTTTTATTTGGGAATCGTATTCACCCCCCCTCTACGATCTCCAGGACCTAACATAAAGTTTATAAAATAAACTTATTAAAAGTTTATAATTAACTTATTTTAACAATGCCTCCTCATGCTTCTAGATAGCTTCAGCACGGTGAGTTTCACTGAGTTGTGGATCTTGATTTATATATCAATCAGTCTGCTCTGATACCAATTGTTCGGTCCCGAAGTATCGTAGAAGGGGGGGTTGAATACGTTACTCATAAAATTAAAAAATTCTTTTGAATCTTTTGCAGATAAATAATTTAGAGTTCGGTTAGTGGGTTCAAGTTCATGAGGTGAATAGTGTTTAGGAGGCTGGCTTACTAATTTTCTATATTTATGAATAAATAATAATGTTTTAGAAAATTAGCATGTAATTTAATGAGACAAGTTTTAGGGAATATATATTTCGTATATAAACTCTGAGGTTGCTACACCTAGTTAAAAATATAACTGGTTTTCAAAGAACAGATTAGTTTTTTACTTCTAGAAAGAGATATAGCTTAATCCATATACAATATTTGACTATGTGTTTGTACTAACGGAATCAAGCTAACAGAGAGTGTTTTACAATAGCCCTATGTATTTGCAACATAATTAAGCGGCTAGATTAAAAAACTCCCATGAAGAAGGTATGATTATGATTGTGTGTCTTCTTCTTCTTCGGCTTCAAAATCCTCAGTGTATCTCTCTGTATAGTTGTATATCTCAACTGATCAACCAACCCAAAATGAGCACGACATTTTGTTTATTATAATGTAGACTTTTCAAATCAATTAAAATTGATTTTCTTCTTAATACTTAAGTCATTTGTTGCGCTTGTACATGGTGAATGGTGTGTAGGTGCCACGAAGTTCCTTTATTGCGCCTTGCTTAGTTTGTTGCGCCCACACTCTAGTTGCAGTGTGTAGGCACCACAAAATCCCCCTTAGAATGTTTGTTGCACCAAAACTTGGATGTGCCCTGATTTGTTGCGCCTATACTCTACAACCCTTGTATAGGCGCTACTAGACACTTAACAAAACTTGGGAGTTATTTCCTTGCGCCTCAGTTGATGTTTGTTGCGCCTACACTCTAGATGCAGTGTGTAGGCGCTACCAAACTCTTACCTTGCGCCCAAGTACTTAGAATATTTGCTAGATGTTTTTCCTTGCGCCTAGCCTCATTCTCTTGCGCCTCTACTCTCAAAGCCATGTATAGGCACCACTAAGCATTTAAAAAAATTGGAGAGTTTTCCTTGTGCCAATGTGACTTTTTTGTTGCGCCTATACTCTATACACAATGTATAGGCGCTACAAACATGTCCAATAGCTTTTGTTGCGACTAGTACATTGCTTCTAGAGTACAAGAACAACTAAAGTGATATTACTTGCCTTAACCATATTCTTGACATGCTCCAAGTAAATACCACCTTATTTTAACTCTCTGGCTTGATCAACTGAATTTCTTCTGATACATCAAGGTAATTCTCTTCTTGTTGTGATGATGCTTAGTGCACTGGTCTGGTTCATAAACGACCAACACTAAATTAAATTCTCTTGACTTCTGTTCTGTTTCAGCTGATTAACCTTGGACTGTTGCATTGCTTCAAACACTGATTGTTGATAAACATAGTACTTTCACTAGAATGTTTTCTGATACTTCGTCAACGTCTTGAATACTTCATTCTCTGTTCATCACTGACATTTGAACATATGAATGAACTTTTTCAGTGAGTATAACTTCAAGATTGCAGCTGTCTTCTTTAACCTTTGTCTTTACCCTTCTAGATTCCTATGCTTCGAACACTATTTATCTTCAATCAATGTCTTTACACTGAAATCTTCTAGTGGCACTTCTATATTGAATCTTCAACACTTCTGAAACCCTGAAAGTCTTCAACCATTATTCTTCACTGAAGCATGAACATATTAATGAACTTCTTTCAGTGACCTGTAGTAGACTTCAAAACTTCTTCTAATATCTTGATTCACTGTATCTGCCTTGTCTTCATTTATTCCTGATTTCTGTGTAGGCGTAGTATTATTTAGTTGTCATGTTCTAGTGTTGAGTTATCACGATTACTATTCATACAACTTCGTAATCTCACCAACATTGTTGTCAAAAGAATTCTGAGATACCTCAAAGGAACACCTTTCATGGCGTTATGGTACCCTAAAGAAACAGGATTCAACCTAGTTGGATATTCATATGATGATTTTGTTGGATGCAGAGTGGGTAGAAAAAGCACCTCAGGAAGCTGTCAATTTCTTGGACAGAGATTGGTGTCTTGGTTTAGCAAAAAGCAATAATCAGTTTCTACTTCCACAGCTGAGGCTGAATATATTGCTGCTGGAAGTTGTTGTGCTCAAGTGCTTTGTACCAGAAATCAACTAAGGGACTATGGACTAGTGCCATTTCAATTTTTACCAATCTAGTCAACCATTCCAAGACAAAGCATATTGATGTAAGGTACCATTTCATAAGGGAACATGCAGAAAATGGAGTGATTAAATTATTCTATGTTTCTACACAAAAACAGTTGGCTGATATATTTACTAAACCACTTGATGAAGCCACCTTCAACAGGTTGGTTAGTGAAATTGGAATGCTAAATTCTATAGGTTAAGTGACCAAATAAATATATCTTTCCAACTGTTACAACAATTGTTTCCCAGATATGAACCTAAATGATCTATCAAAGTGAAACAAAACTGGTGTATATTTATAAATATATCAGTTATATTGTTGTACATTATTTTACTTAAAAATATATTTTGTAAAAACTAACTTGGAACTATTTCTTTGTTCTGAGGCAGCCTGAAAAGAATTATTATATTTATGCATTATTAAATAACAAGTGTGATAATTAAAATTTCAGGAATATCAATTAAACACTTTTCTCATTTTAAGATGAATAAATAAATTTTATTTATCTAAGAAATGAGGTTTGTAAATTATTATTTTATTTTCCAAGTGAAAATAGAATAATCTTTCAAAAACTGGAGTGTGTTATTAAGTTGCCATCCTTTGTGACTTCTCGACTAGGTATAATTCCTGATTTCTCAGTCACTGGCAAATCGAGTTCTTGAATCATGATTTAAAGAGTTATCGATCAGTTTTGTTGAGTTCTCGATCAATAGAGTTCTCGATTTCCTTTAGTTCTCGAATGATTTAGTTCTCGAATGGTTTAACTTTACTTCACTTAGTTCTCGATTGATACACTTCTCGAATCATATATACATAAGAGTTCTCGATCAAATTCTGACAGTTCTCTACTAAAAACAACTTTATTCTTGTCTGAGTTCTCGAACATACCAAATCGATTACAATTCTAGTCGAGTTATCTAAGTCATATAAATAGCAAAGTAGATCTAACATTTTAATTCTACACTTAATTACAAACTCAAAGAACTATTTGCTTTCAACAGTTACATTCAATTTCTTCACTTATTTTCTCTAAAACCTTCATTTCTTAACTTCTCTCTTTCTATACACTAATCTAATGGCGTCTTCAAGTTCCACTCCTACAGCTTAGGTGTATGTCATTCTTGAGACAAACTTTCTTGCCATTGCTAGGGATGCAGATGTTAAGCCGCAATACAAATGTTTCACCAGGTTCCTCATTGAGTCGAATCTGAAAGAAGCCCTATTGTGCAATCCTCTATTATACCTTGATATTCTTGAGCAGTTTTGGAGCACAGCTAAATGAGAGGAGGTTGCTTTGGAAAATGGAAGTGCCAAGATTCTTATCACCTGTAAAATCCAACAAGAAAGCATCACTTTTGATGAAGATGATGTAAATGCAAGTTTAAAACCTCCAACAACAAATCATGACAGGGTACCAACTGAAGAAGAGCTAGAAGACTTCATGGAATTCATTAGGTACTCTAGTGAAATCAAGTTTGGGAAACTCAACAAGAAGTTTGTCAGGAAAGAGTGGTCATTTCTCTTCGATACATTACCGAGGGTCTTCACATGCAGGAAGATAGGATTTGACCAGATAAGTTCAATTTCTCTACTCCTTGGCCTACAATCAAAAGCTAAATGTAGGGAGACTCATTCTTGGGGAACTCATAACCAGGATTCCCAAGAGAGGTAATGAAATTTTCTTTCCTCGCTTCATTCAATCAATTCTTAACTTTAAAAATGCTAATTTGAGTGATATGTGTGGAATGAACAAAAATATAATTGGCTACTAAAAGTCCATGTCAAAGATCATTTTTGCTACATTGGACAAGAGGATCACAATGAATGTACCTCTTCAAATCACACCTCATATGAGTACTGTATTTGGAGGGTACCCACTAGTGCAGCCTACATATGGTTATTTGAAGACAATAGAGGGTTCCAAGGTTGCAGAAGTACCAAATGCGCCTAACCTAGGAACCCTTAACCTAACTGAGCCCTTTATTTTAAATCCATTAGTTGTTAGGGAGCCAACCTCCACATCCTCTCAACAGGGTGTGGTTGAAAAGAAGAAAAGGAGGAAACCTGTTCAAAAGAAGAAATTAGCAACTATTATAGAAAGTGCAGAAAACTCACAATCAGATGAGTCACATGTGGAACCTCTAAAAAGGAGAAAAACAATCAAAGAGGTCACACTAGACCACTCTACATCCTCCCAATAGGGTGTAGATGTTATAAAGGGATTACACCTATAACTAGGTGCACTTTCTCAACAAAGTGCATCTATTGAAATTGGGAGTCAGACCACTCCATCTTGTATAGAGTCTGCACCAGTATAGGAACTCAATCCTGTTACTGAAAGAAGTTTAGTAGAAAAGGAGACACAAAAGAACTTAGTTTTATCCATTGAAACTTCCCCGCTCTCTCAGGGGGATTTGCCAACACTCAATTCTACTTCAAACACTTCTTTCTCACCTCAAATTTCTTCTCAACCAATTATGTTTGGCCAAACACAAAAGGTTGCTGATCACCAGAAATCTACTTCTCCTATTGAGCCAATTTGAAGTGACTTAGTGCATGACACTTTGCTCACCACCCAGGACACACATCTAGATGATCAGGGAATACAAGCTGGGGTATATCCTAATAACACCATCATAACCACAGAGGCTCCAGAAGTATTCACTTTAAAATCTGT
Source organism: Oenanthe sinensis (assembly GCA_028671895.1). Classification (NCBI taxonomy): domain Eukaryota; kingdom Viridiplantae; phylum Streptophyta; class Magnoliopsida; order Apiales; family Apiaceae; genus Oenanthe; species Oenanthe sinensis. Next base: position 3,964,460 of record CM053796.1, on the reverse strand, counting down.
GGGGGCCATGACTACATCACCCATTGGTCTCATTCATGAGCCTTTGGAGACCCTGTCTTCACCAACATTGGGAAATCTGGGGGACCTCCACACCATGCAAATGGTATCCCCTAGAAATTCCTCAGTCATTCAAAGACTGTCTCCTAGGGAGAATTCACCTGTTCATCCAGTTTCTATGGAATCATATGAGAAATTGGATGAGGAAATTGATACTGAGGGGACCACTATAACAAGTGCCCCTAGCTCTAACTTTATGTCTCAATGGCTGAAGCCTATACACCATGGCAGTTCTTCAGGACCATCCACTGATGGGCTACTTTCTGAAGAAAAACTAAAAGAGCTTTATGGAGACCAAATGGATGGATTTTACAACATTGCTCAGCAACTCCTCATTGCACATCTACCAAATCAAGATTATGCAGCTGTTTTGTTGTAATATGCCAAAGATCAAGAGGAGATTAATGATAAGAATGACCAATCTACTGAAGAAGATGAAATTAATGTAGATGTATGGTTGGATAAATGTCAATATGTGAGCATGTAAGAGATGCTGCAATGGATGAGGGAAAAATATTTGACTTCTCTTGGGTCATGTGTAAGGACCTTCACTCCATCAGCTATTTATGATGCTTTTCATGAAGCTGCAAAAGTTCAACTTCAAGCAAACCACTACCTAGCAAGGGGCCTCCAATCTGAAATCACAAATCACAGAGAGAAGATGGAGAGCAGGATGACTTCCATTGATGCTAAGCTAATGGCTGGTGGGATGCATTCTTCTAGATCAGAATCCTCCATGTCCAAGCTCTACATAAATAGCTAAATGATAAAATGGAGAAAATGGAAAGAACCTTCAAGGAGATGGTTGAGACAAATGCCAACCTTCAACAGAGCCAATCAAGAACAAATAATATGGTAGAGGTTCTTTACAAGAACAGACATGCTGACATGTTTCCAAGGGATGTTAAGTTGCATGAAATGACTCCCTTTCAAGTGGATTTGTACTATCAATCTAAGGCCAAGGATGAACAGGCTCAAACTTCAACAATTGCTAAACTGGCTGAAAACGTAGAATTTTTGACTGACAATCAGCTCAATATTTCCACCACTATCAATGAAGTGGTTGCAACTGTCAACTCTCTACAAAAGGAAGTACACTCCTCCATGGCTACTCAAGGTTTCTCACTCCAACAAGTCTCCAACTAATTGGAAAATATTCAAATTCTTATCTTCAGAATTCTTGTTTTTACTCAAGCTCCTCAAGTTCAAACTGCTTCTCAAATCAGGCCTACTCATTCCTCATTTCTCAAGCACCAACAAGATATCAACCTTAAGGGGGAGAAGGAAAAAAAGGATGAGATTCAGGCATAAAGACAAATAGTTGTCCAGCCATTCTAAGACAGGAGGTGTTGAGGCCCTGTGCAGACAAGGAATTTCTACTTGAGTTAAAGCATCTCAAAGCACAAGTTAAGGGTCATCACTAGGAGTTTAAAAAGATACTGGAAAATGTTGTCATAATATTAAGGGGAGTTAAGTATGATAAGAATGAGAAGGTGTGCAAAGAGCCAATAGTGCAGATGTAATCTTGATATTTCAAATTATCTACTGGGATATTTCAACACCTATCATACACTGAATTGATATGCTTATACAAGGCTATTGACATAGTGACCCAAGAAGATGAGGAACTAAAGAAAACTGTCTTAGGTCCTCTTCTCCTTATCTCTCTTCCTGAGGCCTACTGCAATCCAAATAGAGTGTTATATATGACAAAGGCAAATAAGATAGCACACTTCATGCTCATCAAACATTTGAACCAAGGAAATAGAAATCAAGTCATGAGTCTGATTGATGTGCTAGAAAATAAACCTGGCAAACATGAAGAAGACAAAGTGATTTTGGAAAAGCTGAAAATTTTCATAAATGATCAAGTATCAGAATTTGCAAGAGAAGAATTAAGAAGAAAGAAGAAAGATGATGAAGACAAAGGTCAAGGAAAGAAAGACAATCAACATGCACATATGAGTGATAAGGGTGAAAGGAAAGATGACAAGGGAAGGAATGATGGAGAGGATAAGTCAAAAAGAAATGAGTCTGTCAAGGACAAGAAATATGAGAGGAAAAAGCTATCCAAGCAGCAAGTTGTTCGTATTCATACTAGTGTACCTACCCAAATTCAGGACACAAATATGACTCCAACAATTTCTGATACTGTTAAAATCCCAAAAAGCAAATCACCAAAGAGACATCTTGTCAAGGTGACTGCCCATGCAGTGATAAGGAAGGAAGTTGAGAAGAATCACATCAAGAGATTGAAGCCATGTCAACATATAAAGGTCAACACTGCTACCACTACAAGATTCAAGAAATCTACTAGCTCATTGCTAGTTAAATGTCCTAAATGGAGAAAGCAGCTCATTGTTCCTGACAAAGGTCTACAAATTAAGCCTATTCAAGAAATTGTTGAAATTGATAAAGTAAATATCAAGCAATAGAAGGAAAACAGAATTATCAAGGTTGAAATCAGGGACAAAAGAATGTTTCTTACCACTGTTGATGGGGAAGAAAGAGGCTTTCATCATGACAACTTAAATTCAACCACTCATGACATCAAAAGAGTGATAAGTCTTTTTGACAAAAGGTGCATGATTGACAAGTTAAAAATGATGGAAATGACTGAGTACTTGGCTAGAAAGTACCAAAAGAAGATTGATAAAGCCAAATACTTAGAGGAGATGGTTAAGAAGAAGAAAAAGAAAGATGAAGAAATAGAGAGTCTGTCTGAAGAACTAAGAGGAAAAGGAAAGTGCAGAGTATTCAAAGACCCTGATAGAATTGAGTTCAAACTGAGAAATGGAGTAACAACCAAAATCATACTCAAGTTTGTCTTTGATTACCCTATGCAAACCCTCAAAATTGCTGCCGACATGCTAGATGGTGCAATTCTAATTGAAGAAATCATGGCCAGACAACAAATTCTCCATGCAATTGAAGAGATCAACTCAAGGAAAGATAAAGAAAGAAAAGAAAGATATGATCATGCCAATCATCAACAACAACAACAAAAACAAAAACAATAAGGGTAGACTTGATATCTTACATAAATTTGTGAAATTATCTTTTCCCAAATTGGGGGAGATTGTTGGACCAAATCAAGCCAACCACTCTATTGTGTTTATTTGTCTTATTGTAACATTCAAATACTTCATATATTAAAAAGTGACTTGGTAATGTTAATTATGTATTTGCAGTTAGAAGCATGTTTCAAATGCATCTCCAAATGTAAATATGTAATATCTAGAATAATTTTACTAGTAGAAGATTCCATGAATCATGCAGCAGGGAATAAAGATTCATCAAATAAGGAGTTCCAGAAGAAATCACTTCTAAGGCATTTTACTGATAGAGAAGTCACCCTTGATAGAGAAGTCATGATTGCAAGCTGGTAGAGAAGTCTCAAATGATTCAATAGAGAAGTATTAAATGACTCAATCGAGCAGTCTGCTAAATCGAGAAGTCATAGTTATAGAGTCATTCGAGAAGTGCAAAAAATTAATTGATTCGAGAAGTCTAGTCCAATTGAGAAGTCATCAACAGATATATCTTAATCGAGAAATCTAGTCCAATCGAGAAGTCATCAACAGATATATCCTGATCGAGAAGTCTAGTCCAATTGAGAAGTCATCAACAAATATATCATGATCGAGAAGTCTAGTTCAGTTGAGAAGTAATCAATAATTATATTCAATCGAGAAGTCTTAAGTACTCGGTTGATTAGCTCAAAGCCTGACTTCTCGAAGCTTAAAGGAGATGAGTATTCGGTTGATTCAAATAGCTAGTTTCAAGGAGATTTGCAGAAGCATAAGACAAATAAGCTGTAGCACTGTCATGATCAGGACAGTCAATCCTGTGAAGATAGTGACAAGTCTATAATGAAGCTTGAAAGGAAGAAAAGACAAAGATAGAAGAGAGAAAGTAAAATGAAAAGACTGTCATAGATTTGTGTTAGCTAGAAATAGATGGTAGTCAAATGTAAAGCATCTTTTGTCTGTTTCTAGTTTTAGCATGTATGTCCAGTGAAAGCATGTGCAAACAAGACTTATGTCTATATAGTTAGAAGATAGCCTCACTAGATAAGAGTGAAGAAAAATTGTATTTTTCCTTTTCTTTCTTTCAAGAACAAGAAGCTGAGAATTGCAAACACATTCTCAGATTGTAGCAAAGTTCAATTCTAATACAATTAGATTGAAAGTTATATTCTATGTTTAATTTACTTTATGCCTTATGCTGTTGTAAATATTTGAATTAACTTAACTACATTCTCCAAATAGAAAATTCATCAAACACAAATAAGGGTAAAAGTTTTGAAGTATACATTCACCCCCCCCCTTCTGTAAACTTCTGGGACTCTTAATTCCTAACAATCTACTTTTAATAGATTGGTCTGTGATTTAGGTATGTTTAACTATGTTTAATCTATTAAATGTCTAACAAGTTATGTATCTATATTATTATTTTTTTATTGTAGCCATTGACTATGTTAATCTATTGATTCTTCCATAATCAATTGATAAACATTTTACATATCAATGGATATATATAGCTATCGACAGATAAATATATCAATTGATGATATATTTATTTACCGATGGATAGTCGTACCTGTCGATGGATAAGTTAGTTATCAATCGATGACCTAGAATTTTTAGGGTCCATGTCATCAATCGACCTGTACAATATCTAGCAATTGATTACTTATTTTATCAATTGACTAATACATATATACCTCTATGTATAACAGTCGATTGCCAAAATTGGTAATTTCTACTTTTCATTTTTCTTCCAACGGTCGATTAAGTTTTATTTTAAGTAAGAAATTGATTGGGAACTCAATAATTATAAATAGTGAGATTAAAACTTCTTTTAATTCTCACATGCAATTTTACTAACGATTTCTCTATCTCTATCTCTCTCTTTCTCTCTCAATTTCTAAGCACTCAATCTTCATAACTCTCTTACTTAATCTCTTTAAAGCTTTTGTTCTCTTAATCTTCTACTCAAAGAAATATCATCTTCATCCAAGAAAGTCTCGCAAGCCAGTTTCATCTACGAGCTGAATAATTTTATGGCTTGCACTGTGGTTGAAGAGGCTCCAAGGGAATTTCATCCATTGATGCAATTCCTGGGAAGTTGTAACGTACAAAAGGCGTTGAAGGAAGCACCAACTATCATCTGCAATCTGGTGGAAGAGTTTTGGTCCTCTGCAGAAGTTGTTGATGACTTCTCAAGCATCAAATTCAACTGCAAAGGAAAAGAGTACATTTTTACTATTAGTTTTGAATGAATGTTTAGATTTGCCTATTAATAATATTGATAATGTGCTCAGTGAATCAGATATTAGGAACATCTTTAGGGATGTTAATTATGCAAATCCTGACATTAATTTAGGACAAGTAGTTAGAAAACATATTAGGAGAGAATGGTCTTATTTCTTTGATGCTATAATAAAATATTTTAGTGGTAAAATTAGCAATTTTGATGCCATAACATCTAGCATGCAACAGATAGCATGTAATATTTTGATTGACAAATATTATGATCTATCATCTATATTATTACATGAAATTGCTGCTAAGTTAGGTAAGAAGCATGCCAGGTCTAATCATATATATTATGCTAGATTTATCATGATTTTTATTAACCACTTTGTCAAAGACATTGAGACGTGCAGGGAAACTGAAACTCTTGAGTGTTGGACTCAAAATAAAAGAGTTTTCAAGGACCTGGTGAGAATTAATCTCCACAATGAGGTGGAATTAATCTACCTTGAATTTGTTAAGGTATCTTCACTCTTACTTCTTCCAATCCCCAAACTTCTTTGCCTTCTGTGGCTATGGAGGATGTTAGCAATGACCCCAACCCTCCTACCCAAGCCACACAACCTATTTCAATATCCAAATCTAAGAAGCCCACCTCAACAGGTTCCTAAAAACCTGTTGTTGTAAAAACAAAGAAAAGAAAAACACCTGTTGTGGTAGATAGATTAGAGGAGGATGTATGTGGTGAGGGAACTGGAGAACATAAAAGAATCTAGAAGAATAAGGAGAGTGAGGATGTACAACCTAAACCAAGTCACTCCACAGTCTCTCAAAAGACTGTGGATGTTAAAAAGGACATTACTACATCCATATTGGCATCCTCTCAAAAGGATGACAATATTGAAAAGAGCCCACAACCAGGGGCACAGAACCAAGATGGGGACACACAAGCCAAAACCCCAAAATCATATGAAAGGAGAAAGAAAAGAGTCACCTTTGCACATGGGGAAACACACACTGCAAAATTACTGGAAACTGTGATGGAGCCTTCTCAAAGTCAGTTTGATGCATCTCATATAAATGATGAAATGCAGCCCCATTTTCCCTCAATTCCAATCCCTTCTATTCTTCTTTCTCCACCTCATCAAATTTCTTCAGAAAATGTTCTGATAGATAATCAGACATTTTCAAATTCTCCATTTTTGTTATTCAAGGAGAAGCCAACACTCTCTCCTGAATTTTTTTCCCAGGAAATTCAGGATTCCATCTCAACTGTTATCACAAATATCACTTCTCAAATAATTTCCTCAAATGTTTTTACTCCATCAATTGATGTTTCTTTATCAATTGATATTCAGCCATCGACTGATAAGTCATCGATCGATACTCAAGATCAATCGATGGGTATGCATCAATTGATGGATATCTCAAATACTTCAACTGATAATTTCTATACATCAATTGATACTCAATCACTTGATGTTACACAAACACTATTAGGATTGAATGAGTTGAGTGAGAAGTAGGATTGCAACCTGGTAAAAGGAGAAGGAGTGAGTAAGGTCATTCATATTTCTTCCAGGAATGAGAGTGAAACAAATGAGGGCCCCACCTTAGAAGGTGCACAGGATATGAGTGAGGGAGAGGTAAGATTCCAGGATGAGATCCTGATGCAAAATAGAGAGATGAGTAAGAGAGATAAAACAATTCTGTTATATGCACATGAGTTGGAGAATGAATTAATGTTAGAGGAGGAAGGAGTAAAGGAGATATGGGGAGTTGTTAGGTCCTGGAGATCGTAGAGGGGGGGTGAATACGATTCCCAAATAATAATCTGACTTTTATTTATTTTTGGGACAACATAAAAATTACTTTGGTTCAAACCCAGGTACTGTTCATCATCTTCTTCAACCTCAAGAACACCATTAAAATAACCAAGATAATGAACGGTAAATCATCCAAAACACACAACACAACAAGATCCAAGAATATAACTTTATATTCATTGAAGTGGGGTAGATGCTACAAACAAGTTCAAGAACATAAGCTCAAGAACACAACAAAGAAGTGATTTTTGGCTCCTCTAAAAATATTACAAATTCTAGATCTAGGAGACAAAAATCAAACCTATCTTCTAAACAAGATTTAGCAATGTTTACAATAGAAGAATAGATGAGTGGTATGATAAAGAAAATCATGGCTCTAAAATATGCAAGATCTAGTTCGGCCATGGGGGAGAGAAAATTAATTCTTTTTCTCTCTCCCCTTTTCTCTTCTCATCCGGATGCACACCCACCACTTAAGATGGAGACTTGAGTTTTTTCTTTTTATATTGAAAAAGGTGTTGCTTTTTGCTTTTCCACCTTTTACTCTTGTTCACTCAAATCTTTTCTTCAAAGTCATGTGCCAAGTACGCCTTTGGAAATATTTAATGTAAAAGTAATATTTAATAAATATATAAAATATAAATAAAGAATATCTTTATTTATAAAATATATAAATAATTAAATAAATACTTTATTTAATTAAATTAAATATTTCCATTCCACTCTTCAATTTGTGTAGACTTCCTTATCCAAATACTTAGCCCCGTATACGTGACTCCACCACGTCCAAGTATTTGGCCTTCTAATCTGTGAAGCTTTAGTAAGATCCAATCAGGTTGTGCCGTCTGTCCCTTATTCATTAGGCTGACATTTCTCCAACACTGATTTACCACCTTTGTTGATCCTCCACTTGACTCAAGAAAACCAACAACTTTAGAATGATTAAAATCATATTAACCGACGAGAGCTTGCCTCCAATGTCCTGACACTTGATGCAACGGTCTGGTTCATAAGTGACTAGTCTTGATAGGGGCTCTTGATTCCGAACATGATTCCACATTCTTCTTTGCAAACCTTACTTGTAGCTTCGATTGTAATGCACTAAAATCTTCATAGACTAAGACAATCTTTTGTAGCTTCCACATCCTTGAATAGATGTCAATATCTTTTATTCTCCACTGAGGCATGAACATGTTAATGAACTTCTTCCAGTGGGCTTCAAGTCTGTAGATGATCCTTTGATACTTTGTCTTAACTGAACTCTGTGATCCAAGATTTATGTGCACCTGCATATTATTACATGTCCTGTTCTATTGTTGAGTTATCATCAACCATTACACAGAGATTACATTTAGCATTTCTATTACACATGAAAGTGCAGTGAGTTACTTCCCTTCACTCCTATCTCCCCTTTCAATCTCCCCCTATTTGGTTGATATGGAATAGCAATCAAATACTATTTCCCTTTACAATCTCTCCCAAAAGCAATTAAATAAAATTAACTACTAGAGGATAACTCAACTAACATACAAGAAACAATTAAAGTACTGGACATGAAAATAATTTACAAAAGGTTCTGGAAAGATATAATCAGTTAAATCCAGATTTCCTGAGTTGCTGAAAATGAATGATGAATTTCTGAATTTCATTTTCCTTTAGCTTTCTCCACTTCAATGTTCTTCAAAGATGGGGTTCTTTCAATAAAGAAACAAATCATTAGTAAAGACTTCTGACCAATCATTCTTGTTCATCTTGCAATTCAAACTAGAACATACAGCTCTCTATGTTCCCCATAAGAGGTCAACTCATTCTCCCCTTAAGGTTGTTCTCTCTTGGAATGAAAGTCACTTCTTCTTTTTCTTCAGGATGTTCTATTTCCAGGAAACATATTTTTCTTTTTTCCCTGCACTACTCCACTGACTTCATCTATCACTGAAACAAGAAATAGAACACACTTGGACACTTCTCAGATGCCCCTTGAAAATCTCCTTCACATTCTTCTTTACCCAGAAAACTTCTACTTAGCAAAAACTCCCCCTGAGTTGATACTCTTCAAAGAAATCTTCATTTTCATTCATTGATCGTGCTAGAAAGAATTCTTCTGCCGAACCTCTCCTAAGAATGTTCCAATGACAGATCTTCAAACAAATAGAGCAAAATCCCTTAGATATCTTTTCAGAATAAGATATAGCACTGCAAACCAAGATGTTAAGATTCTCCATAACTTCTCCCCCTTAGTACGACAAGTAACTTCTTCCCAATTGACAAAAAGTAACTTCTCCACTTCAGACGAAAAATTGGTTAAATCTACAACACCTTTAGGGATTAGGCTCCAACCAATTTCTAAGAAACTCCCCCTTAGTAATTTCTCCATTGCATCACTAAGGTTTCAATTTTATCTAATTCTCCCCCTTAGTTCATGCAAGCTCCAATCCACCCTTGTGTCTTTAGATATCCTCTAAGTAACCTCCACAAGATAGGATTGACAGATCTCATTTCTTGTATCACCAAGAGATCTCGTTTCTTGTATCACCAAATTCTCCCCCTTAGTTGAGAATATCCTTTAAAACAATAAAAGTATCATCTACATCCAATCGAATAAGAAACTCTCCTCCAATTGAACATAAAATCGTCCTTAGGTCTAAACATTTATGTCTCCCCCTTTGAGATTGAGAACAACATGAATTAATAGACCCAAAGGTAATAGTTTGGACATTCCCACTAAGCTTCAGCTAGACTCTTCTTCAGCTTGTCTTCCAGAAAAGAATCTTTTCACCATTCCAGAGCTGGAAAATTCAGTAACAGGATTCAAGCATAGTAGCAAGGTTAGTGTTTGGTCTATGGTTTCCTCACTTCTACTACGTTCTGTTGGTGTTTACACTTTCAAGCGTAAGTGTTCCACTCATTTCTCTCCCTATTTCTCTCACTCAAGTGTATCACTCCCTCACTTCACTCAAGTGTTTCTCTCCCTTACTTGCACTCATTCCATTTATAGCAATTTGTACCTGCAAGTAAATCCATGCCAGTCTCACCAAGATATTATGGATCGTTGACTGTAGCATGTTGTCGATCACTAAAGATCTAGGTTCTGAGATGGAATCTCAGACAGGGTTTCAGTTAGGTCATCACCCAACTCACCATGAGCAAATCCATGCACACGTGGCTCGTCGTCGGGGAATAACCCTTCTGAAATTGGAATCTCCTCCATTCCAGGAGTGACTGAAATCCCAACACCCTGATCCTCAAAAGACTCATCAAATTGGTAAACCAACTGAATCATAGTCTACGAGTTGTTGCTTAGCTACTTTCAGCATCAACAATCTCCCCATATGCAAATCCATGCACTGGATCGTTGAATGTGGTATGCGTACTAGCAGCTATTTAAGCATCAACCGACTCCCCATATGCAAGTCCATGCACTGGATCGTTGATGGTGATATGCCTTTAAGTTTTGAGCGATCCATGTATTCCAGAATTTGAATTCCTGGGAGAGTAGACGTGTACAAACATCTCTCTCAATCACCTGTGAAGATGAATTAACTCACTATTTTCAGTCATGGAAAACTGTTAGTGATTGCCTCTCAACATCAACAGATTGCTCTGCGGATGTGAAATCCCGTTAGGGAACTAGGACTGTTCCTCCTAGGAAGGTTGACAAGGATTCTAATAAATGGAAAGAAATCCAAGTTTCCCTCAAACGCCTGTGAAGGTGGCTCAACAACTTCATTCACCATGAATGGTAAACAAAGAAGTTTAGGGGTTTTACCTATACCTCACAATGTTCACTTCTTGCAATGTGTCCTCACAATTGTTAGTCCCAAGAGAGGCTAGAGAACTGTTAGGTCCTATAACATCCCTTAGAAGCAAAAAATTTAGGATTACCATCAGCGTGAATGCTTTTGGTGTGCTTGACTCATTACAAGGTGCTCTGGCTGACGAGCGAATTTTCAATGAAATCACCCTGTTGAGAGAGTTCATTCAGAAACGGTTGAATTGCCTTTTCAGCTCTGCATCCTTTTGAGAGAATACAGATGAGCTACAGATACCTCAATTTGTATACTTCTTTCCTTCTCGAGAGGTAGAGCTGTGGGTGCACTTCCGACTTCATCCTTATTTGCTGCATCAAGTGCAGTTTCTCCCTTAACAACCGCTAATCTATATAAGTTCCTTATATCACCAAGGGTTGAAAGTTTGAATTAGAATGATAGTGTTTGGTACTAAGGCCTTGGTTAGAAATTGATGGATTATTCAACTTCTAGACCTTCCCCTATAGCCATTTAGGCCAAGCCATTACGGCTAAACAGATAGAGTTGATCAGAGCTATATAAAATTTGGTAGAGTATGATTAAACTTATTCTCTATTCCTTCTCAGAAATATAGCATCGGAGCAATGTATCCTTAAGAAACAATGCACCAGAGCTAAAATGTGGGAATTAATAAAGAATAGGTAAAAGAATATTAAGCCAAATTTCATAAACTCACAATTTTGAAAAAAAATTTAACAGATTAATAAAAGTGTTCTTTTTGAATTTCTCTTAGACAAATATCCAATTGAAATTCAACTCTTTTAACAAAAACATTTTGATTAATAACTCAAATCTATTTCATCTTGCTCACTGTATGTTTTCATAAATTATTTTGCAATTCATTCTTATCGGATATTATCTCCGACTTAAAACAAAAAAAAATAAAAATCGAATGAATGCTTTAGTCATACAGTCCAAGGCACTAATCCCAAAGCAAACAACCATTGTTTTAATACTACAGGTCAATGTGAAACAGACATTAACAAGAGTTTTGAAAAATGTTTTACCAATGGTTGATACCTCAAGATCAAAATAATTTACTCAAATAAAATAGCCTGATACCATGCAACCTCAGTTACAAGTTATCAAGTAACTTTATTTAAACAAATCGTGGAGAGAAAACAGTTTTCATTACAAAACATTTAGAGAGAGAGAGAGGATATATGATTTTGAAATAGAAAGATAACCCTCAAGAAATGTTCTCTTTCAAAGAAATTTTTTTTTTTTTTTTAGAGGCTTTTCATTCTCTGGCAAATGAATGCATGTTTAGATAAAACTTTTTTCACAAGAAATAGACAAGAAATTTCTTTATGCATTCAAGTTCTAAGAATGAAAAACATATGTTAATACTAATGAATTATCAAAGATATGAGTGACAATACATTCAAAAGTACTAACATCATTCAATCATTTTGTAATAAAATGCATCTTACTACAAAATAATCAAGCACATAAGATACTTACATTATGCTAGACAATTACCATTTGTCGCTTGAAACAAACACATTTTGCAATATAGATCATGGTAATTCTAAAGCATAAAACATAAGCATCCGCTAAACACTGAACATACATTGATCGAATGACAGCATTTAACTTCTTACACTACATCTTAACAATTATCACATAAGCATATTGAAAATACTCATGACAATCAGAATGTATGTAAGCTCGAGGTACTAGTTGCATCAGAGATCAAATACCTTTAAATATTAATGCTAAAATTTATGATCTTTGAAAACCCCTCGCGATGTAGTAAATTACTTTCAATATCAGTGTTTTTGAAATAATCTTTTTGTCACTTAGTGCAGAAATTCTAAGTGGCATCACTAATATCAAAAGAATGACAACTAATATTAATGGATTTTACAAAAGACATGAATTACATCACTTAAACTACATATTAAGTGGTTCCATTAATATTAGCATTAAACAATTAAAAGTAAATAAAATTACAATTAATTAATATATACAAATACTTATGCTGAAACATTTGATATATATAGCATGAATAACATATGACAGCACAAAGTACGAGATCCTGGATATAAATTGACTATACAAAGAGATGCTACAATGTTAGGTCCCTAGGTCCCGGGTGATCATAGGTAATCTCATAATGATAATATTGAGTCCCGGGTGGTCACACGCTAAACATTAATCAATTCCTAGAGATCGTAGACATCTAAATAGCATGAACACTCTCTATAAACTTTACATTTAAATAAATCAATATTAGACTAGAGTGACATACCTTAGTCAATAGAGCTTTTACTGGTGTATGATCGTTGAATGAACAATTACTCCTCTTTGCCCTAGAGATCGAACGTTTACTCCTTTCGAGATCGAACGTTTACTCCATTTGGACAGGAATAACTTTTCAGCTACCAGTTAACATTGTTCCTCGAAACAATACCACGCTCATCCAGACAGAAACTGCATTACCTTCAACACCCAAATATTTCCTTGTAGATATTGGTCTTGGCAGCAGCTTCACTAAACTCAGCACTCTAGAAACCAGTAGTCTTGACACTAGCAGAGTAGAACCAAAAAAAACTCCGAACTACCCTTCAGCTTCTGTATCAATACCAAGTCTTCATGTGGATTGATTCCTTGCGCTAAGTGTATCTACCTCTGGTTTAATTGAGTTAGTTCCTTGATTCGAACCCTCCTCAATCTTGATTAGTTAGTGCATCTTCAGTCATCATTTAATTCACTCAGAAAAACCAATGAAATACTCTTATACATGCACGACCAATCACTACTCTACTACCCAGATTCATCAAGAACTGACTCTAGGAAATGTTGTTACACAAAACCCTTTGTCATGACAGATATGTCCTTAATGTTTCCTTAGATATTCAGTGGGTAGAGTAGTCTTCTTCAATTATGATTGAGATCATCTTGCATTATCTTTAAATTATTAATTTCCTTTCTAATATGCAATCACTCAGTCTGGATCACTCAGTGCTCCTAAGAATCTCAACTCTTACTCAATGAGCACTACTAGCCTTTGAACATCAAACACGACTAGTTGATCCAACTTACTGATGCTCCCCCTGTGATGTTGCTTGCAGCTTTTATTCATCTGGTGTCATCTGATCTTGAGCCCTAAATAGGATGTCAACCTTTAGAAATTCAGAGCTAAAATCAAACGAATGCTAGGGAGCTTGATGATGATGTTCACTGCATCTAGATCATCTTAAATCAATCACAGACTCTGTGTAAGCTCTTAACTCCAAATAAGATAGCCCTTCATCACACCATGTGACTTCAGGCATGATTAATCTTACTTGATGTCTTCTCTTTACATTTGCTGATTAGACTTGCTGTGTCAACTGATTCAGCCGTAGTGAATAGGAAACCTTAAGTCTATCCATTATCCTTGTAATTCCACTCAAGGTCTGGATTTCCCTATCAACTCCTCCATTTGGTCATGAAGTCCGGAAACTGAACTTTACTCTAGAATACTCCTTTCAGTGCAGACATAACATAGAATTTCATTCGTCAACGAATTCCATTACCTGCCCTCAAAGTGTTCTTACAGCAATCTGCCTAATCCTTTGAATGTGATTAATCACTGAGATGCTTCATCTATCGAATGCACGAACAAACACCAAAACTAAACAGGGTAGCCTTTGACTTGACTTCCCTTCAACTGACATACTTCACTAATGTCCTTTTTAAAAGAATTTCATTAGAAGTAGTCCTTTCTCACCAACTTCATCTTTACCGTCGAATCCGTTATCTTGATAAACCAAGTATTAGTTGATAAACCAAGTGTGAGAGCATCACTTATTGTTACAGCTAACTCCATTCTAATAAACTTCAACGAATAGTTGACTTCATCATAAGCATTACATTTCGTGTCAGCAATAACCTCACTTCCAGTAGAGTGAGCTTCTATTTCTCTTGACCCCGATCAATATTGTTCATCCTCGAACTGATATTAGGAAACCCTTCGCAAAGAATTCCCTAGGTCTTCCTTAATATTGTGCTTCAGATCATTCAAGAAAAATAGGTAACCTTGCTTAACCATTTGAATACCAAAGCAAAAGTAGTTACATGCCTCGAACATGAAAATGTCAGAGATATATAACTTGTACATGTTGAAAGATACTCTGCATTCACAAATGATTAAGACATGTGGTCCTCAATTTGATTGAGTCCAAGGGTTAGAGATATTTCTAAACATAGTTAACAACAAAGCATTCAAGTTCAACATGCTCATTCTTATCTGACTGATCACTCCTCATCTATATCAGCCTCAACAAGTAGTCTTGGCTATGAGCTCAGTGATCCCAACCTAACTTAAGGTGGACTAACAGTCTATAAGAATCATGTCGTACATATATGTAGTCATAGAAGAATCAATCACTCAGATTCCTAATTCTTCTAATTCACCTTTGTTGTTCACTTTAACATTATACTATCTCTAATTACCTGAGTCAGTTTAAATTTAAAAATTTAATTCATGGTTTATTATACTGACCCCTAGGCAATTCCCAAATTAGAAACAAACTCATCTTAACAAGCACATGATCAAATATAACATTTAATACAACCATGCGAGTATAAACAGATTATAGACAATGTAAACATCAAGGCACTTAGCATGCAGCAAATACTCTTTCCGGTAAATGTACCCCTACAAATACCTAAGACTCTATATGCTAACATGATCAATTATCGTAAAGCAAGCATTAAATCACACAAGATCTAATCATGAAGTCAAATACTGAAAAACAAGCAACACTAACAAACTAGCATAAGTTATCTAATTCATATAGAAATCAAGGTGAGACATGCATTACATCAAACTTATAATATAATGCAGTTCAGCACTTAATACTCTATAATTGAATCAAACAAGTATAAACTAGTTAGAAAATATACCTGAGCGATGATTAGCATTCCATCTCGAGTGATAATCAATTGATCCAAATCAATTTCCATTCTACTGACACTCATGGAAGTATCCTTGCATTTGACCTCAATAACCAATGATGTTCCTGCTTCAACCCAAACTGATACCTGATTGTTCTGCTTAAAGACCCCGACATAGAATGTCTCATGTTCAGCTTGAAAAGATCATTCTTCTTTGAATGTGTAGCAATAACCCCTTGATTATCATATGTCAGTGATAATCAAACCTTGTGTATTTCTGCCACTGATGTCCTTTAACCAAATCTTCAATTGTTGTTTTGGTTCTTTGACCGTTAAACTGAATTCCTTTTCAAAATCCCAAATTCTTCAGATATTGATTCGAAAATCACTGATCGAAGACTCTTCCCTAAGTGAACTAATCCCCTTTCAATAACCAAATGATCCACTGAGTAGACCGATGTAGAAATACATCTCCAATGGTAAGATCAGGTCTCAACTCCATTAGAATGTTCTTCAGTCAGTTCGTTTGTCCTCAACGAACGAAGAATCAACTCCTGTTGTTTCGTTTAATAAAACATTTTGTTCAAACAGAAGTATTTAATTTTTTTTTAGGAATTTAAATAATCAAAATAAATTGAAAATGCATTTTTGATAAATAATAATAAATTTCTCAATTTCAAATTATAAATAAAATAAAATTCGAAAAGAAAGTTTTGATATAGAGATAACAAAATTTTCAAGGTATATTAAATAATCCCGAAAAAGAAATTATTTCAAATCAAAATTAATTTCCAAAGAATTTTATAGAATTTATAATCCAAAACAGTTTCAATTATAATTAAAATAAAACAGATTGAAAATATAAGTTTGATATAAAAATAATAAATTTTCAAGTCATCTTAGATATTCTTGAAAATAAATTATTTCAACCAAAATGATTTTCCAAAAAGTTTTATGAGATTTATAATTAAAACTTCTATAAAAAATAAATTATTAAACCTCAAAAATAATTCTCAAAATACTTTTAAGAATGTTAAACTCAAAAGAAATTAAATTGGATTTTAAGATTAATTTTAGTTTTTTAAATTAATAAAATTCTTAACTAAGAATATTAAAAATATAAAATATTTGACTCTAAAATTTAAAAGAAAATAAAATATTTTCCAAGATGTAAAATAAACTTGAAAAATAAATTATTTAAATTTAAAAATTATTTTCAAAATATTTTATATAATTAAATTCAAATTTAATTATTAAATTAATTATTAAACTAAAAATAATTTGAGAGAAAAACAATTTTTGTTTTAAATAAAAGTTAAACTATGTAGCCATGTGTCATGTTGAAACAGCCTTCTAAGAAAAAAATTCTACATAGAAATGTTCTACTTAGGTTCTATCTAGAACATTAAGTAGAATTTCTACATAGAAATGTTCTACTTAGGCTTTATCTAGAACATTAAGTAGAACTTCTGACTTAGAAAATATTTCTAACTCCAGAATTTCTACTTAGGTTCTATCTAGAACATTAAGTAGAATTTCTACATAGAAATGTTCTACTTAGGCTTTATCTAGAACATTAAGTAGAACTTCTGACTTAGAAAATATTTCTAACTCCAGAATTTCTACTTAGGTTCTATCTAGAACATTAAGTAGAATTTCTACATAGAAATGTTCTACTTAGGCTCTATGTAGAACATTAAGTAGAACTTCTGACTTAGAAAATATTTCTAACTCCAGAATTTCTACTTAGGTTCTATCTAGAACATTAAGTAGAATTTCTACATAGAAATGTTCTACTTAGGCTCTATGTAGAACATTAAGTAGAACTTCTGACTTAGAAAATATTTCTAACTCCAGAATTTCTACTTAGGTTCTATCTAGAACATTAAGTAGAATATTCGAGATAATGTTCGAGTTAGACACTATCTCGAACATCAAGTCGAATTTCTACATAGAAATGTTCTACTTGGCTATCTCGAACATCTAAGTAGAATTTCTACATAGAAATGTTCTACTTGGGCTCTATGTAGAACATTAAGTAGAACTTCTGACTTAGAAAATATTTCTAACTCCAGAATTTCTACTTAGGTTCTATCTAGAACATTAAGTAGAATTTCTACATAGAAATGTTCTACTTAGGCTCTATGTAGAACATTAAGTAGAACTTCTGACTTAGAAAATATTTCTAACTCCAGAATTTCTACTTAGGTTCTATCTAGAACATTAAGTAGAATTTCTACATAGAAATGTTCTACTTAGGCTCTATGTAGAACATTAAGTAGAACTTCTGACTTAGAAAATATTTCTAACTCCAGAATTTCTACTTAGGTTCTATCTAGAACATTAAGTAGAATTTCTACATAGAAATGTTCTACTTAGGCTCTATGTAGAACATTAAGTAGAACTTCTGACTTAGAAAATATTTCTAACTCCAGAATTTCTACTTAGGTTCTATCTAGAACATTAAGTAGAATATTCGAGATAATGTTCGAGTTAGACACTATCTCGAACATCAAGTCGAATTTCTACATAGAAATGTTCTACTTGGCTATCTCGAACATCTAAGTAGAATTTCTACATAGAAATGTTCTACTTGGGCTCTATGTAGAACATTAAGTAGAACTTCTGACTTAGAAAATATTTCTAACTCCAGAATTTCTACTTAGGTTCTATCTAGAACATTAAGTAGAATTTCTACATAGAAATGTTCTACTTAGGCTCTATGTAGAACATTAAGTAGAACTTCTGACTTAGAAAATATTTCTAACTCCAGAATTTCTACTTAGGTTCTATCTAGAACATTAAGTAGAATTTCTACATAGAAATGTTCTACTTAGCCATCTCGAATATCTATCTCAAATATTCTACATAGGAATGTTCTACTTGGCCATCTAGAACATTTTGTACTTAGAAAATGTTAGGAATTATGAGTTTTGATGATAACAAATTACTTAGAATTTCAATAGGGACTCAAAATTATTTTTGTAACTGATCAATGGATATGACTTATAAATATCCATTGATTAGGAAACCAGCTATCAGTTGAAACTTGTTTCTCAACTGATAAACTGGATTGTAGCATTGATTTATGTTTCACTATCAATTGATTGTATTACCTCGATGGATGCAATGATGTAGTCAACTGATGTTATTGACTTCAATTTCTAGCTTCTCAACAGATGTGAAGAATGGCTGATCAATTGTAAATATTCTAAGTCAGAATTCTCACAAGTGAAGTGATCAACTGATGTTGAAGTCGATGGATGAAGACACTACTCAACGGATGAAAGCTATCAATGGATAATTACAGTCAACGGATAAAGAATCATCAATGGATAAGGAGTCGATGGATAGCTCAATTATCCATCGACACATCAACTGATCAACAGATATCCTATCCATCGATGGATAAGCAAAGGTGAATCAACTGATAAGCTTAACATCATTTATCAGTTGATTAAAGTTTCCCTATTTAGCTAAAAGCCAGATTTCACGGGAACAGTGCAGAAACTGAATCATTGGAAGACAGTCCTGTCAGGACTGTGAAGACTTTCTAGGCAACACAGCATCCAAGGAATATCTTAAGACAAAAGACACTTCCAGAGCTAGTAAGTTCTACAAGGAAAGCTGTGAAAAGGAGCTAGTTTCTATTTTTATGTAAACAGTATAAATTGTAATATTATATTGTTATCAGTCGATAGAAAACTAGAGGAGTAGTTGTTGTTTATAAAAAGAAACAACACAGTAGCAAAGAAGTAGTTGTTTTGTTTTAGAACTCAAGAAAAGCAAAGTAGAAAATCAGGCAGAACTTGTAATGCTTTTCTAGATTCTACATTCAACTTTGTACGCAGCTTAGTATTTTTACTAAGATCAATTGAAAGCAAAAACACACTAGTGGAAAATCAATCCACTAGTAATTTTTAATCTTGTTGTTTCTGTTATCAACACTTTAGTTATCCAGTTCTTAGTTACATCAATCTTAATTAAACACTCTCTTTGTACAAACTTATTTCCGCAAGAAGTTGACTTAATTCTTAAGTTTGTATTCAACCCCCCCTTCTCTAAACTTAGTGTACTTAAGGGCGAATAACAATTGGTATCAGAGCAAGCTTTCGACAAACAGAAAGTCAAGATCTAAAAGTACATCAAGAATGGGTCAAAGAGAAACAGGAGTTAAGATTCCAGTTCTAGAGAAAGATGAATATTTTCCCTGGAAAGTAAAAATGCACTTGCATCTGCTATCTATTGATCCTTCCTATGTTCATTGCATAGAGAAAGGTCCACATGTGCCTATGAAAATAGTTACAAGTGTAAATGCAGACGGTACTCAAGCACCAGACAAACTCATTCCTAAATCTGTGAGTGAGTATACAGATGAAGATGAAAAGGAAGTACACAAGGACAAAAAGGCCATGAATATTTTGTTTAATGGTCTTGACAAGGACATGTTTGACAATGTCATCAGTTGTACAACCTCCAAAGAAGTCTGGGACACTCTTCAAACCCTCTGTGAAGGTACTGAGCAAGTAAGAAAGAACAAGATGCAACTCTTGATTCAAAAGTATGAGGCCTTTCACTTCAAGGGTGGTGAAACAATAAATGATACATATAGTAGGTTTCAAAAGCTGTTGAATGAGCTTAAACTATATGGAAGAGTTTATGCTGTTGAGGACACCAACCTCAAATTCTTGAGGTCCCTACCCAAAGAATGGAAACCAATGACTGTCTCTATAAGGCAATCTCCTGACTTTAAAGATTATACCTTGGACAAGCTGTATGGCATCTTGAAAACCTATGAGTTGGAGCTACAGCAAGATGAGGAAATTGAGAAAAGTCAGAAGAGAGAAAAGTCCATTGCTTTGATGGTCAAGGAAAAGCAAGTTGCAGAAACAGATGAAGATGCTGATTTCAAAGAAGGGAAGAAAGAAGGTCATGGCAATGGTGCAAATTATGTTAGATATGATGAATCTTCTACTGGTAAAGGAAAAGAACTTTGTGATAGTGATGAGTCACTCATCAAAGATGAAATGGATGAAATAGATGAGCATTTAGCTTTTCTATCAAGAAAATTTTCCAAACTCAAGTTCAAAAGGAATCCAATGCAAAGGCCTGGATCACAGTTCAGGAGAGACACTCAACAAGGCAAAAATCTTGTTGACAGAACTCAATTCAGATGCTTTAACTGTGGATTGGCTGGTCACTTTTCAAGTGAATGCAGAAAGCCCAAAGTTGAAAAGAGGTCAAAGTCTAGTGATGGTGTTGACTATAAAAAGAAGTACTTTGACTTGCTCAAACAAAGAGAGAAGGCTTTTGTGACAGAAGAAAAGGACTGGGCTGCTGAGGAGGATTCTGAAGAAGAAGAAGAACACATCAATCTTGCACTAATGGCCAATCAAGATGACCAGGAAGCTAGTTCATCTAGCAATCAGGTAATTTCTACAAATCTATCTGAGTTGTCCAAAGATGAATGCAATATTACAATTAATGAAATGTCTAATGAATTGTATAATTTGCATGTCACTCTTAAGTCTTTGAACAAAGAGAACACTAGGCTCAAATTAACATTAGAAACTCTCACTGAAAGAAACAATTTCTTAGAGAGTGAGCTAGTGCAATTGGACAGACTCAAGATGGAAAACAAAGATGCTAGAAATGAACTAGTTGACAGTAAAAAGGAAATAGAGAAGTTAAAAGAAAAATTAGAGGATGAACTAAGAACCATTGACAAGTGGAACAGGTCAAGTAAAGCCAGTAAGAAGATGAATGACATTCATGGAACAAACTCTTTCACCATGTTGTCTGAAACTCTTGAGAAAATAGCCATTGATGAAGATCAATCTTTAGAAAAGAAGCAATCGATTGATAACTCTGAATCAACTGATAAGAATTATCCATCGATTGATAATGCTATTTCAACGGATAATTATCCATCGATTGAGAAGTCATCAACTGCTAAGAAATGTGATATTAAAACTAAGTTTAACAGACCTATTAAATTTGTCAAAGAAAGTAGCTCCTCTGAAGCTAAAATCGAAGTTGAAAAGGCTAATATAGGATTCTTATCTAAAAATCAGTTGAAAGAGAAATTGGAAAAGATAGAACCTAATATTCAGCCAAATGAAAAGAAGAAGAAAAATAGAAATGGTAAAGTAGGCATAAACAAGCACAACAACTACACACCTGACAAATATGCTCCTAGGAAAGTTTGTGCTAAGTGTGGTAGTAAAAATCATTTATCTGTGCAATGTAAACTCACCATGCCTACAACAACAAATGTACCTGCTATACCCAACATGCATACCAGTTCTGTTTTTCCTCATTCAGTTGATTCTCATGCTGTTCATGCTCAGTATGCATCAATGCCTTATATGTTTAATCCATATCTTGCATTTGCCAATATGAATATGCCTGCTATGCCATGGAATATGCTTAACAGTCTTCATGCACCAAATTTTTTCAACTCTGCAAGCATGAGCATTCCAAATATTAGCACTGAGAATTCTGAGATAGGGAGACCAACACCTAAGGTTGAAGTGGAAGTAAAACCACCCAAACCAAAGGTACAAAAATTGGAAACCAAGCCAAAGATAACAACTAATAAGAAAGGACCCAAGGCAACTTGGGTACCAAAATCAACTTGATTTGTTTTGACTGTGTGCAGGGAAAGAGAAGAAATCTTTGGTACTTGGACAGTGGATGTTCAAGACACATGACTGGAGATAAATCCCTGCTCACAAAGTTTGAGGAGAAAGCTGGCCCTGGAGTAACTTTTGGAGATGACAGCAAAGGGCACACCATGGGATATGGCTTGATTTCAAGAGAGAATGTCATCATTGAACCTGTTGCATTAGTTGATGGCTTAAGACATAACTTGTTAAGCATAAGTCAACTATGTGACAATGGAAATAAAGTCTGTTTCACAACAGAAACATGCATAATTTCCAACAAGGTAGATGGAAGCCTGGTCATGACTGGGAATAGAAAAGGGAATGTGTACATAGCTGACTTCAACTCAACAAATGCAGAATCAATGACTTGTCTTCTCTCTAAGGCAAGTACAAATGAAAGTTGGCTGTGGCATAAGAAATTAGCTCACTTGAATTTCAAAGCCATGAATCTCTTGGTTAAGAAAAATCAAGTGAGAGGCTTACCACAAATGGAATTTGTCAAGGATGGACTTTGTGATGCTTGTCAGAAAGGAAAACAGAGGAAGGCATCATTTAAGTCGAAATTGGAATCTTCAATTGAAAAGCCACTTGAGTTATTACATATGGATTTGTTTGGTCCTGTAAATATTATGTCTATTGCAAAGAAGAGGTATGCTCTTGTCATTGTGGATGATTTTTCAAGATTCTCATGGACTTATTTTCTACATTCAAAGGATGAAGCTAGTCATCTCATCATCAAGCACATAAGAGAAAATGAGAAAAATCTTGAATTGGATGTAAAGAAGATAAGGAGTGACAATGGAACAGAATTCAAAAATTCCACAATGAAAGAGTTCTGTGAATCAAAAGGAATCATACACACATTCTCTGCACCCAGAACACCTCAACAAAATGGGGTAGTTGAAAGGAAAAATAGGACATTGATTGAAGCTGCTAGAACCATGTTGGAAGATGCCAAACTCCCAACATACTTCTGGGCTGAGGCCATAAACACAGCATGTTTTACTCAAAACATCTCCCTAGTAAATAAAGCTCAAGGGAAGACTCCTTATCAATTGATCAAGAAAGACAAAAAGCCAAAGGTGGGATTTCTTCATGTCTTTGGCTGCAAGTGTTATGTACTAAGAAATCAAGGTGAAAATCTAGGAAAATTTGAAGCCAAGGCTGATGAAGCTATATTTATTGGGTATGCACTATCAGGTGTAGCCTATAGAATCTACAATCTCAGACTACACATTGTTATGGAATCTGTACATGTAGTATTTGATGATAAAAAGATTCAAGGCTTGTTTGATGAAGGAAATCATGACACACTGCATTTTGAGAATGAATCAAATGATGTAAATGACGATGAAGAGGCAGAAATTATAAAACCTCAAGTGTTCAGAAACCCAATATCAGTTGATGTTACTGCATCAATGAATAATTTATCAGTTGACAGAAATCCATCAACTGATAATGCATCAACTGATAACTCCTCAACGGATAATCAACAATCTACATCAAGGGTATCCACTTCAGGGGGAGGGTTTCAGAATCATTCTACAAATTCAGATCACTTTGAGTTCAATACAAATGATCATGAAGCTTCATCATCAAGGCAAAATTTGTATCCTCAAAGAAAATGGACAAGAAGCCATCCATTTGAACTAATTATTGGAAATGCAGAAGATGGTGTCAAGACAAGAAGTGCTACTCAAAATGAGTGTCTGTATAGCAGTTTTCTATCTCAAGAAGAACCCAAAAGAATTGAAGAGGCTCTCATGGATCCTGATTGGGTTTTGGCTATGCAAGAAGAACTGAATCAGTTTGAAAGAAATAAAGTATGGAAGCTGGTGCCCAGACCAAAAGACAGATCAGTAATTGGTACAAAATGGGTATTCAGAAACAAAATGGATGAAACTGGTATTGTGACTAGGAATAAAGCAAGGCTTGTAGCAAAGGGTTATTCACAAGAAGAAGGAATTGATTTTGATGAAACTTTTGCACCAGTTGCAAGGTTAGAAGCAATTAGAATCTTTCTGGCCTATGCTGCACATGCTAATTTCAAAGTCTACCAGATGGATGTGAAAAGTGCATTTTTGAATGGAGTACTAGAAGAGGAAGTCTATGTGGAACAACCTCCTGGCTTTGAAGATCTAAAATTTCCTAACTCTGTCTACTTTTTACTCAAAGCACTTTATGGCTTGAAGCAAGCACCAAGGGCCTGGTATGACACTCTATCTCAGTTTCTCATTGAGAATAATTTCACAAGAGGTACTGTTGATAAAACTCTATTCAGTAGACATGTTAATGGCTCTATCATTCTTGTACAAATTTATGTGGATGACATTATTTTTGGATCAACAAATGAGGAACTTTGCAAGAAGTTTGCCAAACTAATGCAGAGTAAATATGAAATGAGCATGATGGGAGAGCTTACCTACTTTCTTGGGTTACAAGTCAAACAGGTTAAGGATGGTATTTTTATAAATCAAACAAAGTACATTCATGATTTGTTAAAGAAATTTGAGTTAAGTGAATGTTCTTCTGCAAAAACTCCCATGGCCACTGCCACTAAACTTGAATTAAATACCAAAGAAGCTAAGGTGGATATTTCAAGTTATAGAGGCATGGTAGGCTCACTTTTATATTTAACTGCTAGTAGGCCAAATATAATGTTCTCTACATGCTTATGTGCTAGATTTCAGGCTGATCCTAGAGAATCTCATTTAGTAGCTATTAAAAGAATTTTCAAATATCTTAAGGGTACATCAAATTTAGGTATTTGGTATCCTAGAGATTCTGGTTTCAATCTAATAGGCTACTCAGATGCTGATTATGCAGGTCGCAAAATAGACAGGAAAAGTACTACAGGCACCTGTCAATTTCTGGGAAATAAACTTGTGTCATGGTTTAGCAAAAAGCAACACTCAGTATCAACTTCAACTGCAGAAGCTGAGTACATTGCTGCTGGAAGTTGCTGTGCACAAATTTTATGGATGAGGAATCAACTATTTGACTATGGGTTCAACTTGAACAAAATTCCCATCTTCTGTGACAATACAAGTGCCATTGCAATAACAGAAAATCCTGTGCAACATTCCAGAACTAAACACATTGACATTAGGTATCATTTCATTAGGGAACATGTAATGAATGGTACAGTTGAATTACATTTTGTCCCTAGTAAACAACAACTTGCAGACATATTTACCAAACCTCTAGATGAATCTACTTTTAATAGATTAGTCTGTGAGTTAGGTATGCTTAATTATACTCATGCTTAAAATGTCTGTCAAGTTTTGCAGCCATTGTTCACAATTCAATGGATATTTATCTATCGACAGATAATTACCTAAGTAATTGTTTATCGATGGATAAATCCCATCCTATTTGATCAACAGATAAATGTTATTCCTATCGATGGATATTTATCTATCGACAGTTAATTATCTTGGTAGTTAGTGATCGATCGATAAATGATTAATTCTCTATTTTTATCCGTCGATAGTAATAGAATTTCTACAGTTTTATTCATCCGTTGATCAAATTATAGCCGTTGGAGAATTACCATCAAGGGTAATAAATTACAGTCTTTTATACATCAACGGTTATCTACTAATTAAAAAGTCATTTCAAGTCTTTTTAATACTAGGAAATATAAATAGCAGCAACAATTAAAAATTCATTCTTACCTGCTATTTTTTTTCTATTCATCTCTGTCTCTCTCTCAAGCTAATTTTATCTAATTCTCACGAGCTCTCACAAATTCTTTCAAGTTCACTTTAATTTCTTGAATATCAACTGAAAGAATGGCACCACAAAAGAAGATCGTCTCTTCCACTGGGTTCACCTATGAACAGAACAACTTCACAGCATGTCTAACGGTGAATGATGCTCCTGTGGACTTTCATCCATTGATGCGATTCCTAGGAGATTGCAAAGTTTCCAAAGCTCTCAGCGAAGCACCAACAATCGTGTGTTCCTTTGTTGAAGAACTGTGGACCTCTGCAGAGATTTCATCAGATGGGAAGGTAATTTCTTATTCTTGTAAAGGTAATACCTATACAATAAATAGTACTTCATTATCTGAATGTTTAGGATTGCCTGCAAATAATTGTGATAAGCCCCCAACTGAAGAAGAAATTAGGGACATGTTAGAATCCGTTAATTATGCAAATGCTGAAACTGGATTAGGAGAAGTTGTTAGGAAGAATCTTAGAAAAGAATGGAGTTATTTCTTTGATGCCATAATTAAAGTATTTTCTGGAAAAATAAGTAATTTTGATGCAATTACAATAAGTATGCAAGAAATTGCTTATTCTGTCCTATTTGATAAATATTTTAATTTTGGCACATTACTCCTAAATGAATTGACTGCCAAATTAGGACCCAAGTCATCTAGGAAACATAATATCTACTTTGCAAGATTTTTCATGATGATTATTAATGCCTCTGTTGGAGAATATGAAATAAGTGCAGATATGGAGTCCTTGGAGCCATGGATGCAAAACAAGAGGGTCTTCAAGGATCTTGTGAGAATCAACTTACACCCTAAGTTGTGCCTCATTTATCCTCCTCTTGTGCAGGTATATCTTCAAAATCTCAATCTTTTACATTCTTCTTCAAAATATCAAATTTCTTTGCCTTCTGCAACAATGGAGGGAGATGGAAATGCCCCCATTCCTCCTACCCAAGTTGCACAACCTTCAAAACCCAAGTCTAATCAAACCACCTCAGTAGTTTCTCAAAAGACTACTGTTGTAAGAAGTAAGAAAAGAAAAATCACTGAGGGGAGAGTGAAGGTGGTTGATAAGGGTGAGGGAACTGGCCAACATCAAGAAAGCCAGAAGGATAAGGAGAGTGAGATTGAGAGGAACCAGCCAGCCTCCAGTCCAATCTCCCAACAGATTGAGGCTGTAGTAAAGGACTTGAACACATCCCTAGTTGCATCTTCTCAAAAAGATGTAACTATTGAAAAGAGGTCTCAACCAGGACCATCAGATGGGGATAAGGGTCACCAAATAATACAACCATACAAAAGAAGAAAGAAGGTTACAAATACTGCACAGGGCACACACACACTTGCAAAGCCAAATGAAAATTTGGTGGAGCCTTCCGTTTCTTCTTTTGATGTGTCTCAGAATCTTCCTGAGGCACAGCCCCATTCTTTATCTGAATTTTCTTCTCAATCTCCCTCAAAAACTATTTCTTCAGAAACAGTGTTGATTGACAACTTCATTGTTTCAAATTCACCCTCTTTGCAACTCAGGGTGGAGCTAACACTCTCACCTGCATCACCAAATAAGGTTAACACCTTGGTTGATCAGGCAAATACTGTTAGTTCTCTCCAGTCAATGGATATTATGCAATCAACTGATAACTTCCAACATCCATTGACTAGTTCACTATCATCGATGGATATCCTTACATCCATCGACGAGCTCCCATCAACGGATATTCATCCATCGATGGATACTTCTTATCCATCGATTGATCCCTTAATGTCAATTCATGAATCATCCATTGAAACACTTCAAGTGGCCAATACCCTATTAGGATTGAGTGGAGTGGGTGAGGTGTGTGAGAGGCAAGGTTTGCATACCTTGGCAAAAGGAGAGTGTGTGACTGAGGGGCCCTCAAATTCTTCTGAGGTGGCAAAAGGAGAGGGTGTGAGAAAAGAGAGTCCCACCTTAGCAGCTGATGAAAAAGGAGAGGAAAGTAAGGGAGAGGTGAGAATCCAGGATGAGATCCTGATGCAAGAAAAGAGAGAAGAGAGTGAGAGAGAAAAGAATAGAGAGAAACAAATTTCACCATCTCATGAAGCATCAACTTCTAAAACTGAGCAGATTGAAGCAGGACTCACCCAGAAGTTGGGGCTGGAGTCAGGGGGAGCTGTGGACTATGAAGTCCCTGCAGGAGGTGCAGAAGTCAACTTGGAGGTGGAGGATGAAATTGCTGTAAATCTTGATGCTTCAACCTTTCAACATGAAGATCCTCATTATCAGGAACTAGCAGCAGCATCTAATCAAATAGCTGAGCAAATGCTGGGTTTAGTGCAGACAGAAGAGCAATTCAGGAGTGGGAAAGAGTTTTTGGCCAGTCAACCTGATGATATATCCCACATGAATCCTGAAGATTTTGATGACAATTCTGATGATGACCTTCTAGATCCACAAGTGGCTAGTGATGAAACTAATTTGGCTGAAACAGAAAGGGCCATTATTTCTCTTTACAGAAGGTCCATGGCTGAAGTAGATGTGGTGGATCCCCTGCACAGGAGAATTCTGAACTTTTACAGGGATAATTTGAAGATCCAGAAAATGCATGTCACAAGCTCCAAGTATGAATTGAAGAAAATAAGAGAAGACATTGACAGCTCAAGGATGCATTTTGACACCACCATTGACTCCAGACTCAGCCTCACAATGCTGACTAGAATCAAGCAAAGGTTGGACACTGAGTTTTCAGCAAAGGACAAAGTAATGGAATTGGAGAAAAGAGTAACCTCCATGGAACTTAGCATGCAGCAAATTTTGAAGAATCAAGTCACTCAAATCAATCTTCTGGGTAAACTCTTAGAGACTCCCATACTCTCTCAGTCAGTAGCACAAGTGCCAGTTGCTGATAACAAAAAGGGGGAGAAGCAAGAAGCTGATGCATTGGAGAAAGCAAGTGGTACTGAAGATGTGGTAAAGACTACAGATCCCAAGAAGGAGTTGGCTCAAGACATAGTAAGGAAATTTGATGCAATTGCTAGCAAATTCAAAGAAACAAGTACCAGCAGCTCACAACCTGGTGACAGGAAAGGAAAGGGAAAGCTAATTGAAGATGATAAAAAGAAAGCTGTCACAGGTGGAGGGGAAAGTGAAAAATTATTGAGCAAAGCCATAGCAGTTGGCATAAAAGAAAAGGAGCAACAAGAAAGAAGACAAGAAGAATTAGCCATTCAATTGCAAAGGGAATATGATGAAGAGGATAGGCTAATAAGAGAAGCCAGAAGAAAAGAAGGTGAAAGGAGGCCAAGGATGAAGCAAAGAGCAAACAAGCCCAAAGATGCACCAAAATCATCTGGAGTTAAAAGACCATTAGCTGATGAAGACAAGGAGAAGAAGCCAAAACAAGTCAAGACTGAAGGTCAAGCTTCTGGGAGTAATCAAGCCAAAGAAATAGAGGTGTTCAAACATAAATCTGAAAACTTTGTGCCAATCAAAGCTGAGGGAATGATTGCAGCAAAAGGGCAAAGGAAGAAAGATGTTGATCTTCTTCACATTGAGTATGAAGATGGATCACACTCAACCTTCACATTCAACCAAGTTTTGGATCAAGGATATGGCATCTTGAGGAAGATCTACACTATGCTCAACAGGAAGTATTATCTAACTGAAGAGCTAGGAAAGGCCATCCTTGAAAGAATGAAGAAGATAAGGGAGGCACCTGTTCAAGAAGAAAGGGATGACAGAATAAAGATCTGGAATCCTGAAGGAAGAAAAGTGCTTCATGAGCCCTTCTACTTGATGATATACAAGGACAGGGAAGGCAGAGAAAAATGCATTGATATTTGTCAAGAAATAGACAAACTTCCAAATCTGGAATTAAATCATCTGGCAAGTCAATTGGACTACAGGATTGAAGATGAGAAGATATTGAAGGGAACCCTCTACAGGAAGATGAAGGAGAATGAAGACAAGATGAATGAGTCAAGGGGAAGAAGGAGAAGATAGGAGATTCAACCTCAATCATCAAAATTATCAGAATTCATCCCTGTCTGGTATCTGATTACTCTGTCTAAAACTTTACTTATCAATATTGTAATTCTTGCTAAGAATGAAAATGTTCAGGAGTTTTGTTATCATCAACAGAAAATTTATGCATATTTTAAATATTCATAAATAGGGGGAGATTGTTAGGAATTATGAGTTTTGATGATAACAAATTACTTAGAATTTCAATAGGGACTCAAAATTATTTTTGTAACTGATCAATGGATATGACTTATAAATATCCATTGATTAGGAAACCAGCTATCAGTTGAAACTTGTTTCTCAACTGATAAACTGGATTGTAGCATTGATTTATGTTTCACTATCAATTGATTGTATTACCTCGATGGATGCAATGATGTAGTCAACTGATGTTATTGACTTCAATTTCTAGCTTCTCAACAGATGTGAAGAATGGCTGATCAATTGTAAATATTCTAAGTCAGAATTCTCACAAGTGAAGTGATCAACTGATGTTGAAGTCGATGGATGAAGACACTACTCAACGGATGAAAGCTATCAATGGATAATTACAGTCAACGGATAAAGAATCATCAATGGATAAGGAGTCGATGGATAGCTCAATTATCCATCGACACATCAACTGATCAACAGATATCCTATCCATCGATGGATAAGCAAAGGTGAATCAACTGATAAGCTTAACATCATTTATCAGTTGATTAAAGTTTCCCTATTTAGCTAAAAGCCAGATTTCACGGGAACAGTGCAGAAACTGAATCATTGGAAGACAGTCCTGTCAGGACTGTGAAGACTTTCTAGGCAACACAGCATCCAAGGAATATCTTAAGACAAAAGACACTTCCAGAGCTAGTAAGTTCTACAAGGAAAGCTGTGAAAAGGAGCTAGTTTCTATTTTTATGTAAACAGTATAAATTGTAATATTATATTGTTATCAGTCGATAGAAAACTAGAGGAGTAGTTGTTGTTTATAAAAAGAAACAACACAGTAGCAAAGAAGTAGTTGTTTTGTTTTAGAACTCAAGAAAAGCAAAGTAGAAAATCAGGCAGAACTTGTAATGCTTTTCTAGATTCTACATTCAACTTTGTACGCAGCTTAGTATTTTTACTAAGATCAATTGAAAGCAAAAACACACTAGTGGAAAATCAATCCACTAGTAATTTTTAATCTTGTTGTTTCTGTTATCAACACTTTAGTTATCCAGTTCTTAGTTACATCAATCTTAATTAAACACTCTCTTTGTACAAACTTATTTCCGCAAGAAGTTGACTTAATTCTTAAGTTTGTATTCAACCCCCCCTTCTCCAAACTTAGTGTACTTAAGGGCGAATAACAGAAAAATTCCGGGCTTCAGAAAAAATTCTGGATGTCCAGTGAACCAATTGTACTCTCTTTAATCTCAAAAATAAAAATAGATCCAATCGATTTGTATGTCAATCGAGTAGCTCTGATACCAATTGTTAGGTCCTGGAGATCGTAGAGGGGGGGTGAATACGATTCCCAAATAATAATCTGACTTTTATTTATTTTTGGGACAACATAAAAATTACTTTGGTTCAAACCCAGGTACTGTTCATCATCTTCTTCAACCTCAAGAACACCATTAAAATAACCAAGATAATGAACGGTAAATCATCCAAAACACACAACACAACAAGATCCAAGAATATAACTTTATATTCATTGAAGTGGGGTAGATGCTACAAACAAGTTCAAGAACATAAGCTCAAGAACACAACAAAGAAGTGATTTTTGGCTCCTCTAAAAATATTACAAATTCTAGATCTAGGAGACAAAAATCAAACCTATCTTCTAAACAAGATTTAGCAATGTTTACAATAGAAGAATAGATGAGTGGTATGATAAAGAAAATCATGGCTCTAAAATATGCAAGATCTAGTTCGGCCATGGGGGAGAGAAAATTAATTCTTTTTCTCTCTCCCCTTTTCTCTTCTCATCCGGATGCACACCCACCACTTAAGATGGAGACTTGAGTTTTTTCTTTTTATATTGAAAAAGGTGTTGCTTTTTGCTTTTCCACCTTTTACTCTTGTTCACTCAAATCTTTTCTTCAAAGTCATGTGCCAAGTACGCCTTTGGAAATATTTAATGTAAAAGTAATATTTAATAAATATATAAAATATAAATAAAGAATATCTTTATTTATAAAATATATAAATAATTAAATAAATACTTTATTTAATTAAATTAAATATTTCCATTCCACTCTTCAATTTGTGTAGACTTCCTTATCCAAATACTTAGCCCCGTATACGTGACTCCACCACGTCCAAGTATTTGGCCTTCTAATCTGTGAAGCTTTAGTAAGATCCAATCAGGTTGTGCCGTCTGTCCCTTATTCATTAGGCTGACATTTCTCCAACACTGATTTACCACCTTTGTTGATCCTCCACTTGACTCAAGAAAACCAACAACTTTAGAATGATTAAAATCATATTAACCGACGAGAGCTTGCCTCCAATGTCCTGACACTTGATGCAACGGTCTGGTTCATAAGTGACTAGTCTTGATAGGGGCTCTTGATTCCGAACATGATTCCACATTCTTCTTTGCAAACCTTACTTGTAGCTTCGATTGTAATGCACTAAAATCTTCATAGACTAAGACAATCTTTTGTAGCTTCCACATCCTTGAATAGATGTCAATATCTTTTATTCTCCACTGAGGCATGAACATGTTAATGAACTTCTTCCAGTGGGCTTCAAGTCTGTAGATGATCCTTTGATACTTTGTCTTAACTGAACTCTGTGATCCAAGATTTATGTGCACCTGCATATTATTACATGTCCTGTTCTATTGTTGAGTTATCATCAACCATTACACAGAGATTACATTTAGCATTTCTATTACACATGAAAGTGCAGTGAGTTACTTCCCTTCACTCCTATCTCCCCTTTCAGGAGTCCCTAATGCAAAAGCAAGTGGGAGTGGAGTCAACAAGGAAAATGAAGATGAAGAGGTTGATATTGGGGACTTGGATCTACAAAACTTTGTTCACCCTGATCCAATATATCAAGGGTTGGCTACTTCAAGCAACAGGGATGTAGAACATTTAATGGGAATTGAGCATACTGAACAAAGAACCAGGAATCTGAAGGAAAGCATTTCCAATACCACAGACACATGTTATATGGCACCTAAAGATTTGTAGGATGAGTCTGATGAGGAGCCTTGGATGAGTACTATTGATGGATCCCTAGAAGATGCTGAAATTGAAATACTCTCTCAGTATAGAAGGGCAAACATGGAAGTTGACATTGAAGATCTAATTCAAAGGAGGATTGCCAACTGTATAAAGGAGCAATTGAAATTACAGAAATTGACAGTAACAGAGTGAAAAGAGAATTGGAGATTATCAAAGGATATATCACTACTAACAAGGATACATTGGAAAGAAGGTTGAATGAGAAGCTTCCAATGAATACTATGGCTCAAATCAAGGACAAATTGTTCAAAGAATCTAAGAATTTTGCAGCCTTAGAAACAAGAGTGAAGTCTCTAGAAAAGAAGATGGATGACATCATTAAAGGCCAAGTTCTACATGCCTCCATTCTTCAAAACTTTCTTGACAGGATGCCACCACCCCCTCAAATTGAAGATAACCAAATGGGGGAGAATGCTAAGAAGAAGGATGTTGATGGTGATGGCAAAGGCAGTGGTGGTGTTGGTGGTTCTAGTGTTGGTAAAACAAGTGGCATTGGTGGTATTGCAACTAAGGTGGTTGCTAAAAATGGGAGCAACATGGATAGTCATTCCTCAAAGTCATCTAAGTCACCTAAAGACGACTTAGAACAGAAAAAGAAAGATCTGAAGAAGTTTGAAGATGAACTATAAGCTAGAAGAATTTCTAGGGAAAGAGAAACTCAAACAATGATTTTGAGGAAAAGGAAAAGAATTGAAGATCTAGAGAAGAGCACTGAGTTGGTGACAAAGGCAGCAAAAAAATGAAACTTGGATGAGTTCATTGCTCAGACAAGAGTGGTAAATGAAAATGCAAAGAAGGCTGCCAAAGAAAGCAATTCAAATGCAGAAGCCTTTCTAGTAATTGATCTTGAAGCCCTTGAAGAGAAGAAAAAGGGTAAAGCCATAATGGTTGAAGAAGAAAAAGAAAAGAAGAAGCCAATTGACCAGAAGCTTCTTCATGGAGCCATTTCCTCAGGAATTTCAGATGTTACAAGAAGAGAAAAGGAGAATGAAGAAATTGTTAGGCAAATGGAAATTCAATGGAATATGGAAGATCAATTAGCAGAACAACCACTAAGGAAAAAGAGGAAAATAGTCATGGCTAAGAAAAAGACAAGTTCTACTCAAGAAAAAGTGGTTCAGGAAAACCTCCAAGTTAAACAAGAAAAAATCAAGGAGGAGGTGACAATTGAAGGATATGACATGAAAGGGATACCAGTAGTAAGTGAAAAAGGGTTGATAGGAGTAAGAACTCACCCTGCAACCTCTAATCAAGAAGAATCAATGAGGTTGGAATATGATAATGGAGCAAAAATCACTTACTCAATGAAGTAGATAATGAAGCAAAGCTACATTATCCTAAAGACCATTCTGCCTCTACTCAACAGAAAGTACAAACTCAATACAACAATTGCTTAGGAAATTCAATATCAAATTTCAAAGCTAAGGAGATCAAAGGTTGAAGATGAACCTGATTCACACCTTAAGCTATGGAAGTCTCAAGTCAAAAAGGTGATGTTGGCGCCAAAATATACAATGATTTTTCCAGATATGGAAGACAACACAAAGTTCTTTGATATCTGCAAATATCTGGACAAAATCACAGATGAATAAATTCACTAGCTGATGAGGCAACTTGGAGATACTGATAGAGATGAAGCAATATTGAGGAGTTCCTTCATGAGACAACTGAAAGAAAATGCTGAGAGGAATAAGAAGAAGAAGTGAGAAGAGAATGAAGTCAATGAAGATTAGAAGACAATGGAGTAGCATGCAGAAATCACACATCAACTGGTACTTCTAAATTCAAAGTGCTGTTTAAATTTCTTGATTCTATCTGAATGAAAATAATTAAGGGTTCTTGTTATCATCAGATAGATTTATGTTTGTTCATTTCACATACACAAATAGGGGGAGATTGTTAGGAATCTATATGTAATTTGATGATAACTTTAATCTTAGAATCTTGGAAATTTTAATTAATGTAACTGATCAATTGATATGTAAATTATAAATATCAATTGATTAGGAAACCATTTATCAGTTGAAATGTTTATGTGAATCAACTGATAATATGGATTGTAACATAGGTGTACTTAGTCTATTTCAATCAATAAGGTATAAGTCAATTGATATTATTCTCATCAATTGATGATAGAGTCGATTGATATAGGTCATCAACTGATGTATAACTTAGACTGTCAAATTATAATTATTTGAAGACAGGAAAATTATACAAGTGAAGGATGATCAGTTGATAATGAAGCATTAATGGATAGAAGATCAATTGAAGAAGCCAAGTCAAGTATTGAAGACCATCAACTGATAGGAAGACTCATCGATTGATATATCGATTCATAACATCTATCAATCGATAAGTCATCATTTATCAATCGATGGATATAAAGATCAATCGAAGAAGAATATCAGTTGATGGATAAAAGGAAGAATCAATTGATATGCTTAACAGCAAATTATCAATTGATTGAGACAACACAAGTTGACAAGTTGACAAACAAAAGAACACCTATGGAAGACAGTCTCTGATGACTGTGAAGACTCAAGTTGAAGCTGTCTTTCCAAGTCTGAATTACTTTTCCAGAAATAGAAAAATGCAAAAGGAAAGATAGATTAGAAATAATCCTAGTTTAGATTAATTACTTTAATATTCTTTCTAGGTATTTGTAAACACACTTGTAGTATATAGACAAGTATGGTAGCATTGTTAGAAAAAGAGACAAGTTAGACAATATCATTGAATCAATTGTTTAGCCTTAGAGCACTTTGTAAGAATAGTTGATTTATTTTCTAACCTTATAAAACGCAGCTGAGTTTTATTAACTCAGATAATTTGAGCAAAAATATACACTGATGGAAAAACCAATCCATCAGTAATTTTAAATATCTTTGTTCATTTCTATATTTAGTTTCTCGTGTTCATTTATATATTCTCTTAAACACTCAAACCAAAAGAACAAACATTTAATATACAAAAACAAAGGTTTTGGTAATTTGTATTCAAACCCCCCTTCTACAAATAATATTGACATTTTTCTGGGAAATAACATAATATATCTCCCTTTAACCCAATCACTGAAAGTGGATTGATGTTATCCCTAGCAATCCTGAGCAGAATGGTTTCAGCTTATTGTTATCCTCTCCCGTGCAATCCGTTCTTGAATGCCTGAATTGCGATAATCCCACTCTTGAATTCCTTTCTTCTTGAACCCTTTACCTTGTAGAAATAACACAACTAAACCAATTAGCTCCCTTGTTCTACCTCCTAGAACCCCTTGCCACTTAGTGATTCTCAAATATAAATCGAACAATACAATGAATGAAGATTTGATTACAACTCAAATGTATAATCTCTATATAGCACGAATATAATATATAACAAGCTCAGATAATATAGAGAATATGTTATAAAGTTTTTCAAAATCAAATAATAGAGTTGTTGTATTGTTGTGATGCGTTGAAAAGTTAAGCCTTAGATATATACTCGATATATCAACGGCTAGTTAGAATTATTATAGATATATGTTTAAAGATAATGGTATTTCAAACTAATACACAATTATATGAGATAAAAAGATAATAGAAAATGTTTAAATCAACTCCTATAATAATTCATGATAAGGATAAGAAGTTGTGAAAAGATAAGGTTAAATCGAATACAACTTCATCTCCTAAAATATAAGAATACGTTTAAATAAAATATTATGAGCTTAATATATATTATAAACGTATTAAATAGATATATACTCACAAAATTAAAGTCATATTCGAAGTATAAATCTAATCCTTGAATTCTGGACTTGAGTTGTAAAACTGCTAGACTTTGTACGGTAGGCTGTTTTGTCATAACACCTTACAGTTATCATAACAGCTTGTTGTTATGCTAAACCTGTAAAATATTGTTAGCACAAGTAATATGGAGGACTATTATGCATCAAATAGAAACATGTTAAGCTGTAATACCATAACAGGTTGTTGTTATTGTGTTATCATCAAAATCAGGTTTTATAGTTTAGCCCAGGTAAATATAAACAATCTATAGCCCAATTTATTTTTCATTCTAACTTCTCTTTATTAATCTTGTCAGCACATTGTGATCCTTATTTCTTGTTCTTTCTTCCAAAAAATAAAATTTCTTTAAATATTAATTATTATTTTTTCTCAAAATTATATATTGCAAATTACTCACTTCATCTTTTATTTATAGAAATTTTAAATTTTAGAAAAAATATTTAAATATATAGTAATTGTGAATGCACCTAAAGATGGTGAATAGGTGTTATAGGGTTGACTAGGTCCAATTTTAATGTTTACCAACTATAATAGATGACTGTTATTGAAAACAGTCTGATATGTCTGACTAATGGCTTACTGTTTTAAACATGTCAAAGTGTAATGGCAAGTTATAATGAATGCAATGCAGTAAAGCAGTAAATAGCAGTATGTAAAGGAGGCACAGGACGTTTATCCAGGTTCGACCTCTAGTTCTAATCGTCTACGTCCTGGTCCCTTACCAACTTGGTAAGAGAATATATTATTAATCAGATATAAACCGATTATAAGATAATAATATATCTCCCTTTAACCCAATCACTGAAAGTGGCTTGCTGTTATCCCTAGCAATCCTGAGCAGAATGGTTTCAGCTTGTTGTTATCTTCTCCCTTGCAATCCGTTCTTGAACGCCTGAATTACTTGAGTCCCACTCTTGAATTCCTTGCTTCATGAATCCTTTGCCTCGTAGAAATAACACAACTAAACCAAGTAGCTCCCTTGTTTTAACCTCCTAGAACTCCTTGCCACTTAGTGATTCTCAAAAACAAATCGAACAATACAATGAATGAAGATTTGATTACAACTCAAATGTATAATCTCTATATATCACAAATATGATATATAACAAGATCAGATAATATAGAGAATATGTGATAAAGCTTTTCAAAATCGAATAGTAGAGTTGTTGTATTGTTTTTATGCGTTGAAAAGCTAAGCCTTAGATATATACTCGATATATCAATGACTAGTTTGAATTATTATAGATATATGTTTAAAGATAATGGTAATTCGAACTAATACACGATTATAGGAGATAAAAAGATAATAGAAAACGTTTAAATCAGCTCTTATAATAATGCATGATAAGGATAAGAAGTTGTGAAAAGAAAAGGTTAAATCGAATACAACTTCATCTCCTAAAATATAGGAATACGTTTAAATAAAATATTATGAGCTTAATATATATTATAAACATATTAAATAGATATATACTCACAAAATTGAAGTTTTATTCGAAGTATAAATGTAATCCTTGAATTCTGGACTTGAGTTGTAAAATTGTTGGTCTCTGTAGCAGTAGGCTGTTTTGCCAGAACAACTTACTGTTATCATAACAGCTTGCTGTTATGCTGATATGCTATGAATCCTGGAAAACATATTAGTAACAGACAATATATCAGGCTATTGTCTCATCAAAATTACTGTGTTATCATCAAAATCCAGGGTTTACAATCTCCCCTTTTTTGATGATTATACACCTATTTTTCAGGAGATAAATTCTCCCCCTTAATCTGTTATCACATCTGCATAAAATGTTAGTAGCAAATAACATATAAGGCAAATAATATAACCATTTAGCACATCCTGAGAAAACAGTTTCTCCCCCTTAATCATTCAAAATGGGAATCCATGCCTTTGTCATCAGAAACATATAATTTATCATAACAATAAATATAAATAGCTTGCTGAGTTGATAGATGAAACCTGGCAGTAAGCTGTTTTCACACATAACTTGTCGTTAAACAGTGCACATCCCTAATTTTCTTCTGATTATTGTGAATCTTTATTCAGCTAGAGGCTTTTTGAAAATATCAGCCAATTGATACTCAGTAGAAACATAGACCAGATTAATCTTGCCTTTGGCCACATTGTCCCTTAAGAAATGATGTCTCACATCTATATATTTTGTTCTTGAATGTAGTACTGGATTTTCTGATATATTTATTGTGTTTGTATTGTCACAATAAATTGGAATTTTCTCACATTTGACTCCAAAATCCTTGAATGTTTTAATCATCCACAATATTTGAGAGCAATAGCTACCAGCAGCTAAATACTCCCCTTCTGTTGTAGACAATGCCACTCAATTTTGCTTTTTACTTTGCCAACATACCAAAACTTTGGCCAAGAAAAGCACATACTCCACCAGTACTTTTTCTATCTGTTTGTGAACCTGCATAGTCTGCATCACTATACCCCACAAGATCAAATGTATTTGTGATAGGAAAAAACAAACCAAGAGAAATAGTTTCACTTAAATATTTAAATATTCTTTTAATAGCCTTTAAGTGATATTCCTTCGGATTAGCTTGAAATCTAGCACAAACACATACATTATACATGATATCGAGTCTAGAGGCATTTAAATATAGCAAGGATCCAATCATACCTCGATATTTTATAATATCCACACTTTTACCTGATTCATCAGAAAATAGCTTGTTGTTTTGAGGCATTGGTGTGGATTTCGGGTTGACACTTTCAAAACCAAACCTTTTTAGCAGCTCTTTCACATATTTAGTTTGATGCACATATATTCCATCTTGAGTTTGTTTGATTTGAAGACCCAAAGAATAATTAAGTTCGCCCATCATGCTCATATCAATCTCACTGTGCATACACTTAGAAAACCACTCACAAAGTTCATCATTAGTAGATCCAAGAATTATATCATCAACATATATTTGAACTATTAAGATTTCACTATTAAGAGATTTTGTAAATAGTGTTGGATCGATTTTACCTCGTACAAAACCATTCTTAATTAAGAACTTACTGAGCCTTTTATACGATGATCTTGGGGCTTGTTTTAATCCATAAAGAGCCTTCTTTAGTTTGTACAAATAGTCTGGAAACTGTTCATGTTGAAAACCAGGCGGCTGTTTGACATAAATTTCTTCTTCCAGCAGGTCGTTTAGGAAAGCACTTTTAACATCCATCTGAAACAACTTGATCTTTTTGTAGCAAGCATAGACAAGTATCATTCTAATTGATTCTAAACGAGCAACAAGAGCATAAGTCTGATCAAAGTCGATTCCCTCTTGTTGGATGTAACCTTGTGCTACCAATCTTGATTTGTTGCGAGTTATAATCCCTTCTTCATCAAGCTTGTTCTTGAAGACCCATTTAGTTCCAACAATAGAATCATTCTTTGGAGGTTTAACCAGCTCCCAAACATCACATCTCTCAAAATTATTGAGTTCTTCTTGCATGGCCATCACCAAATTTTCAACTTCTAGAGCATCATGAACATTCTTTGGTTCATCTTGAGCTAGAAAAGTAGCATAAGCACAGAAATTTGTTTTTCCTCTTCTAGACTTAATTCCATCAGTTAGATCTCCAATGACAAGTTCTGGTGGATAATTTTTAATTGTTCTAGTTGAGTTTGGCAGATTATGACGAGCTATTTCCTCATGGTCAACTTGAACTGGTGTTGAAGTCCCATCAATAGGAGTTTGTGTCCCTCCTAGTGACAATCTTGACAACTGATTAATAGAATCATCAACTAAGACTTCAATAACAATAGGCTGTGATGAATTTCCAGCTTGCTGATTTCCAATCCGTTCAGCAACAGATTTTATAGAAGCTTGCTATTTTGACTTGTCAGTTGGCTGTTTTCCATTCTGGGTTTCTGCAGTAGCTTTATTTCCTTGTCTTGGTGAGCTATTATCACTTGCATCATCATCCTCGTCTCGTCGAAGATCATTGTTAGGTTCTTTAAAGACAACATTAATAGACTCTTCAACTATATGCTTCTTTAAATTATAAATACGATATGCACGACTAGTTAAAGAATACCCCACAAAAATAATTTCATAAGATTTGGCATCGAATTTAGCATCCCTTTCAATTTTCTTCAATGCAAAGCAGTTGAAGCCAAAAACTTTGAAGTAACCAATGTGTGGCTATTTTTTCCTCAGCAGTTCATATGGAGTCTTTTCTAGAATAGGCCTTATGATAACCTTGTTCAGAACATAGCAGGCTGTTTTGACAGCTTCTGCCCAGAAAGTCCTTGGCAGCTTGCTTTCTTGCAGCAAAGTCCTAGCAGTTTCTTCTAGTGACCTGTTTTTGCATTCCACAACTCCATTCTACTGTGGTGTCCTTGGGGCTGAAAATTCATGTGAGATTCCTATTTCCTCACAATAAGTAATGAAGTCTTTTTGGAATTCTCCACCTCTATCACTTTGAATACCTACAAGTCTTGTTTTAAGCATGTTCTCAAGCAATTTGATTAGTTTCTCAAACTCAACAAAAGCATAATCTTTAGATTTAAGAAATAACACCCAAGTAAACCTAGAATAATCATCAATAATGACAAATCCATATTATTTATCTCCCAAACTTTTGTATGCCTCAGGACCAAATAGGTCTAGATGCAAGAGTTTTAGAGGTTTCGAATTAGATACCACCTTTTTAGCTTTATCGGTACTTCTGATTCTAGAGATTCAATCTTTTCAACTGTCTGAGATGTAGAAATAGTAGGCTATGAAGTACTAGAAGTAGGCTGAGATATACTGGCAATAGGCTGAGATTTTTCCATTTCAATAGATTTTTTAAGTTTGAATGTTTCCAAGCATGTATCTCTGGCCTCAATCTCCTCCTTTAATTCTGAAACTTCTTTACCGAGAACTTGATCTCTTTTGAGCAATATTTTGTTTAAAGCTTCAAGGTGATCTACTTTAGCTTTCATCTCCTTGATTTCAACTTCATCTTTAGCCTTCTTTGGTTCCTTATCTTCAATTAGTGTTTTCACTTTAGCCATTAATTTATAAACCATCTGTTTTAGGTAGGCATTCTTTTCTGACAGGTTGCTGTTTTCTGCCTTGACTGAGTTATATTCCTCAACTGGAATATGATTTGGTTCCTACATGGTTAGTTGTTCTAAAACAATATTATCAGAAGATATTCAAATTTTAAATGAGTTTACCTCACTTTTATCATTCTCTGAATCACTATAATAAGAAGAGTAAGCTGTTGGATATGTGTCAGCCATAGTATCAATACTTTCCTGTTACAGAAGATATTAGTATTCCTAAAGCTCTAATACCAAATGTAAATGCACCTAGAGAGGGTGAATAGGTGTTATAGGGCTGACTAGGTCCAATTTTAATGTTTACCAACTATAATAACTGATTGTTATTGAAAGAAGTCTGTTATGCCGAACTAATGGCTTACTGTTTTAAACATGTCAGAGTGTAATAGCAAGCTATAATGAATGCAATGCAGTAAAATAGTAAATAGCAGTATGTAAAGGAGGCACAAGACGTTTAGCTAGGTTTGACCCCTAGTTCTAATGGTCTACGTCCTGGTCCCTTACCAACTTGGTAAGAGAATATATTATTAATCAAATATAAACCGATTACAAGATAATAATATATCTCCCTTTAATCCAATCACTAAAAGTGGCTTGTTATCCCTAGCAATCCTGAGCAGAATGGTTTCAGCTTGCTGTTATCTTCTCCCTTGCAATCCGTTCTTGAACGCCTGAATTCCTTGAGTCCCACTCTTGAATTCCTTGCTTCTTGAACCCTTTTCCTTGTAGAAATAACACAACTAAACCAAGTGGCTCCCTTGTTCTAATCTCCTAGAACCCCTTGCCACTTAGTGATTCTCAAATACAAATCGAACAATACAATGAATGAAGATTAGATTATAACTCAAATTTATAATCTCTATATAACACGAATATGATATATAACAAGCTCAAATAATACAGAGAATATGTGACAAAGCTTTTCAAAATCGAATAGTAGAGTTGCTGTATTGTTTTTATGCATTGAAAACCTAAGCCTTAAATATATACTCGATATATCAATGGCTAGTTTGAATTATTATAGATATACATTTAAATATAATGGTAATTCAAACTAATACACGATTATAGGAGATAAAAAGATAATAA
Organism: Oenanthe sinensis; assembly: GCA_028671895.1. NCBI lineage: Eukaryota > Viridiplantae > Streptophyta > Magnoliopsida > Apiales > Apiaceae > Oenanthe > Oenanthe sinensis. The sequence continues at coordinate 3,921,052 of CM053796.1, read as the reverse complement.
AAAATGTTTAAATCAGCTCCTATAATCATGCATGATAGGGATAAGTAGTTGTGAAAAGATAAAGTTAAATCGAATACAACTTCATCTCCTAAAATATAGGAATACATTTAAATAAAATATTCTGAGCTTAATATATATTATAAACGTATTAAATAGATATATACGCACAAAATTAAGTCCTATTCGAATTATAAATCTAATCCTTGAATTCTGGACTTGAGTTGTAAAACTACTTGATTCTGTAGCAGCAGGCTGTTTTGCCATAACAACTTACTGTTATCATAACAACTTGTTGTTATGCTGATATGCTATGAATCCTGCAAAACATATTAGTAACATACAATATAGAAGGCTATTATGTTAGGGATTGTGGAGTTAACATTGTAATCAACTATAAGTTACTTAGATTAATTAGAAATTAACTAAGTAAAATATATTGTCATATGTATATTAATATTATGTTTATTTATCACTTGTAAGAGTATGTTTAAAAGCCAAGTAGGTGACAGTAAATCTCAATAGTTACTATCTTGTACAAATACAATAACATGATCCATGAAGTAGAAGTTCGCAAAGTGTTCAAGCACAGCATGAGTTAAGACTTTGATAGTAACATTCTACAACTGAAGCCTACGACAGTACATTTCAAGTGACAACACAATTGGAACAGATGACAGGAACTATTCCATTGACCATAAACTTGGCGGAGAATGAATATTTGAAGACATCAAGTATTACTGACAGCAACTATTCTATTGACAGTAAACTTGAAGGAGAATGAAGATTTGAAGTCATCAAGTATTACTGACAGCAACTATTCCATTGACAGTAAACTTGGCGGAGAATGAAGATTTGAAGACATCAAGTTTTACTAACAACAACTTTGGCGGGGATAGTTGACAGCAACATTAGCGGGGATAGTTGACAGCAGCTTTGGAAGACTGCATGTTTTAGAAGACTATCAAGCTTGACAGCAAAGTATGCGGAGCCGAATACACTGTCACCAAAGAGAAGCTAAAAGTTGACAATAACCTTTTGGTGAAGCTGACAGTCTATTTCAGGTAGCAAACTAGATAGTGAAAATACAAGGAATGATTTTGACATTACTACCTAGTCTGTCAAATCTACTACTGCAACTTGGGAAAAGCCAAGCAAAAAGATAAAGTGTGCTCAAGGAATCAAGGATGTTCATACATCTCAGAACAACTTTATCTACAAATGGAATGAAGACAAGATTGAACAAGAAAAGCAAAGTTTCTATTTCAAGCTTTATTCTAGGACAAAGAAAGAGTGCACATGTAAGTGGGATATTTGTTTCAACATAAATACACATAACCCATAAGCATTTTTCTTTATACAACTGAGTTAGGTCTTCTCTCAAGCAAGAAACATTAGCAAGTCCTTTGTTCTTATTTCTGTGTAGCTGGAATTATTTTCTAGTCAGTTGTAGCAAACAAATAATAATAAAATTATTTTTTGAAGGTAAAACACCTGTCTTCATATGCTTGCTTAAGTTGTTTGCATTTCATACTTACTAATATTACTGTTTTATTTTTTGTTAGCAAGAAAAGTAATTATTTTGTAAGTTGCATTCAACCCCTCCCCTTCTGCAACACTCATATTGTTTAACATATTATTAAGCAATTAGAACATGTCAAGCTATAATAAGATAGCAGTTTGTTGTTACTGTGTTATCATTAAAATCCAGGGTTTACAGTAAGTGTAGTTTCAACGGTCAATGAAAATGTATATCTTTATTTAGGTTCCTCCTATTTATTATTTTTCCCCCAAAATTTGGAAGCATTAGTACTGATTTTTTTAAATAAGATTTAATTTTTAGGTACCTTTAAATTATATAATACTAGCCTATAACCCGTGCAAAGTACGAGAGAAAAATAATAAAGTCACTGATGTTGTCAGAGATTACCTCAAACAGAGTTTAATGAAGTCAATCAGAGTTTATGCTGACATCATCAGAAAATAGAAGCTGTCGACAGAGTTTACTCAAATCAGAGTTTACTCAAACAGAGTTTACTTAATCAGAGTATACTCAATCAGAGATTAACAACCGACAGAGTTTATGACTATCAGAGTTTAACAAAGATGGAAACAGATAAATCAGAATGTGATTGGGATAAAGATGGAAGTGTTTTAATGCAATTCTATTACCTTTCTCAAAGCCATCTTTATCATTATCTTTATTGAATTTGGATTTGTAGCTGTGTATTATATAAACATAGAATTAGGTTAACATTGCAATCGAACATATAATTATCATTCTCATAACCTAGCATCTCTTAAGAACATTGTTTTTATTGAGAGAGTTTTGTATTAAGTTCATTCAAAGTTAAAACAAAGCAGTACTTCTTTTATACACTTGTGTTCATAATCGATTTGTTTGATACTATTATATTCAACCCCCTCTTCTATAATAGTGTATTATTTGGGCAACAATTGGTATCGGAGCCAGGTTGTTAATTTAACTTAAAGATCTATAAACAATGTCTGGAAACAAGTATGAAAGTGTTAGAATTCCTATCTTGAAGAAGGTTGAATACCCTACATGGAGGGTAAAGATGATGATGTTCTTGGAAGTCACAGATCCTGATTATCTAGACAGGATCAATGAAGGTCAGTATCTTCCAACTAAGCTAGTTCCATCAACAATTGTGGAAGGAAGATAGGGTCCTGAATACTATACTCTGAAGGACAAGAAAGAGTGGACCAATGAAGAAAAACAAGAAGTCCTCAAAGATGCAAAGGTAAGGAATATTCTGCATAACAGTTTTGACTCTGTGATGTCTAACAGACTAATTTCTTACAAAATTGCTAAAGAAATCTGGGATGCACTAGAGGTTCAATGCCAAGGAACCAATGAGGTAAAGAAGAATAGAAGATCTGTTCTAATTCAAGGGTATGAATACTTTGAGGCTAAGCAGAATGAGTCTCTCACATATATCTATGACAGATTTATTACTCTGTTAAATAACTTAGCTTTGGTTGATAAGGTGTATGATATTGAGGATTCAAACACAAAGTTTCTTAGGGCTCTTCCTGAATAATTGGATTTACAAACATCATTGATAAGAGACAGGGCAGATTTGGATGAGATGTCCCTAGATAAATTGTATGGAAGGCTGAAAACTCATGACTTGGAATTACAGCAAAAGAAGAATAGGAAAAGTAGCAAGGCAAAGTCTGTTGCCTTGAATGTTGAGACAAAGGTTGAATAACCAAAAGAAAAGGTATTAAAAGCCTCAACAAGAAAAGGAAAAGTTGTGATGGTAAAGGAAAGCAGTGAATCAGAGTTTGAGGCAGACTCTGATGTAAACTCTAATGACTTCACAGACTCTGACATAATGGAGATGGTTTCCGTGATTGTTAAAGGCTTTGAGAATATGAAGTATAGGAAGTACAGAAAGAAAGGAAACTTCCAAATGAAGCATGGAGAGTCAGAAAATAAAGAAAGATTCAAGAGAAGAGAAGACAAAGATGGGAAGTCAGACACTTGACAAAACAAAAGGTCAAGTGTTACAAGTGCAAGAAGATGGGGCACTTTGCTACTCAGTGTAGAAGCAAGGAATCTGGAAAAGCTCTCATTACCTTAAAGAAATATTGGATGGATTCCTCAGACTCTGAAGAGGAAATAAACTATGCTCTCATGGCAAACATTTATGCTCCTATCTTAAACTCTAACAAGGTACCAGACTCTGTCTTCAATATTAATACTGAAAATATCCATGAATTAAAGTCTTTCCTTAGAACCTTTCATGTTAGTTTTAAATCACAGCCACTTGAGAATGAAAGATTAAAATATGAAATTCAAACTCTGCCTACTAGGAATAATTTTCTTGAATCTGAACATGCACACATGTTTAGCACTAAGGAAGATTGTGATAATGTTATTCACATGCAAACTCAGCTAGAAATACATGTTGAATACTTAAAAGCTGAGATAGCTAAAGAACAGGAGACTTTCAGAGTTTGGACAAACTCTGGCAAGAAAGTCCAACAAATTCTTTCCGACAAAAATTGGACATCTGCTCTAGGTTATGAATCTAATAAGGAGACACATGTTAAGTATGATAAGACACACATAGGAATGAAATGAAAGTTGAGTGAACCTATAAATTTTGTTAGAGCTAGCAATGATAAGGACACTCCTGTTAAATGCTCTAATAATCATAAAACCAAATAGAATAGTGTGTCAGAGAATAAACCAGTCAATATTGGATTACTCTCACAGAAGCAACTTAAGGAAAAGTTGAAGTCAGTCACCAACAAAAATAAACCTAAAAAGGTCAAGAGGAATAGAAATAGAAAAGTAGGAATTTTTAATGAGAATAACTATAAGAATATCCCCGATGCTCCTAGAAAAACTTTTTTCACGTGTGGAAATTCTAATCATCTTGCTATTGACTGCAGACAAAATAAAAAGAAGGAAACTGAGAAACCTAGATCAGAGGATAGGAAACAGACTAGATATACACCACAAAATCCTTGTTTTTACTGTGGTAGTATATGGCATTCAATTTACACATGTACAGAATATCATAGTCTATATTTCAATTATTATGAACATCTGCCTAAATTCAATAAAACTCATGTTTCTTCTAATTATGATGTTAAACAAAAATATGTGGTAAAAGCTGATAGAACACACACAAACTATGATAATGCAAACTCTGTTAACTTAAACTCTGATAAAGTTACTTCTACTGCAAAAGTTAACAATCTCAAAAAGAAAGGATCCAAACTTGTTTGGGTCCTCAAAGCTACTAATTAATTTGTATTAATGATTGCAGGGAAACAGGAAAAACATCCTAGTGATTGATAGTGGATGTTCTACACACATGACTGGAAATAAATCCCTGTTGTCAGAGTTTGAGGAGAAGGTTGGCCCAACAGTATCTTATGGAGATGGAAATGTAGGAAGAATACTGGGATATGGCAACATTGTAATTGGAAATGTCATTATTGAACGTGTAGCTCTGGTTGAAGGACTCAAACAAAATCTCTTGAGTGTGAGTCAAATGATAGACAAAGGTTATTTTGTGAAATTTCATGAAACACGTTGTGAAGTTAAAAGAAAACAAGTGGCAAAGTGGTTTTTATTAGTCACAAACATAACAATCTATTTGAAGCTAGCTTGGAGGTAAACTCTGATGGTCCCTTACTTGTTTACTTGGAAAGGCATCATATTTGGAAAGCTGGAATTGGCACAAAATGTTGTGTCACTTGAACTTTGGAAATATAAATGAATTGGTGAAAAAGGATCTAGTAAGAGGTCTTCTAAAAGTTCAATTTCATCCTGATGGACTCTGTGATTCTTCTCAAAAGGCAAAACAAAAGAAGACATCCTTCAAGAGGAAGACTGAAAATTCTATTGATCAATCTTTTCATCTATTGCATCTTGATATGTTTGGTCCTGTCAACATAATGTCCATTGGAAAGAAGAAATATACTCTGGTGATAGTAGATGACTACACAAGATTTACCTGGGTGTACTTTTTATATAAAAAGGATTAAACAACTAAGATAATTTTTGATCATATTACCATGATTGAAAATGGATCACCACACAAGGTAAAGATTCTAAGGAGGGACAATGGAACAGAGTTTAAGAACTCTGCAATGGAGGAATTCTGCTCAACAAAAGGAATAATTCAACAATTCTAAGCACCTGGAACACCTCAACTAAATGGTGTAGTTGAGAGAAAGAACATAACTCTCATTGAAGTTGTTAGAACAATGTTAGAAGGAGCAAAACTTCCTACTTACTTTTGGGCAGAAGCTGTGAATACTACATGCATTACTCAGAATTGCACTTTGATAAATAAACATGGAATGACTCTATATGAAATGATGAAGGGAAGAAAGCCAAATGTGAAATACTTTCACATATTTGGAAGCAAGTGTTTTATTCTTAAAACACATCCTGAGCAGTTAAAAAAGTTTGAACTCAAAGCAGATGAAGGCATTTTTATTGGTTATGCAACAACTTCCAAAACTTCTTCAAGGGCATTCAAGATGTTTAATCTGAGAACTAAAGTATCCATGGAATCTATTAATGTCTCTTTTGATGAAGAAAAAATTACAGGATTACATGATGAAAATGCTCATGAATCTCTAAGTTTTGAAAATGAACTGCAAAACATAGACTCTGATAAACTAAACTCTGATTCGATAAACTCTGTTGAGTTAAACACTGATTCCTTAAACTCTGATTCAGATATAATTGAAACAGTAATTGAAGATTCTGCACACGTTGAGGGGGAGCAACATCAAACTTCTACTGAAATTGCAGAATCAACCTCAATCATTGAAATTTCAGAGTCTAACCAATCTCTAACAGAATCAAACTCTGAAAACCTAAACTTTGATCCATCAAGCTATGAAAGCCTAAACTCTGATCCATCAAACTCTGAAAGCCTAAACTCTGATCCATAAAACACTGATGAAAGCACAACTTCAGGGGGAGGATCAACATTTACTAAGGAATCATATTATGAAGGCACAAATAATAGGAGAGCATATAGTTCAAGAAACTTTCCACATCTAAGGAAATGGACCAAAGATCACACACCTGACTTGATTATTGGTGATTTGGAAAGTGGAGTAAAGACAAGAAAAGTTACTCAAAATGAATGTTTATACCATAGTTTTCTTTCTCAAACAGAACCAAAGAAAGTTGAAGATGCTTTGAAGGATGCAGACTTGGTAACTGCAATGCAAGAAGAATTAAATGAGTTTGAAAGAAATGAGGTTTGGACTCTTGTTCCAAGACCAAAGAACAGATCCATTGTTGGCACAAAATGGGTGTTTCGAAACAAGACAAACTCTGATGGAATTATAACAAGGAACAAAGCAAGCCTAGTTGCCAAAGGTTACTCACAACAGGAAGGTATTGAATATGATGAAACTTTTGCACTTGTAGGTAGACTTGAAACAATTAGAATCTTTCTTAGTTATGTTGCATACAAGAAATTCAAAGTATACGAGATGGATGTCAAAAGTGCATTTTTGAATGGTGAGCTTGAGGAGGAGGTATATGTTGAACAACCTCCTGGCTTTGTGAATCCAAAATATCCAAATCATGTCTACAAATTGGATAAAGCATTATATGGACTCAAGCAAGCTCCTAGAGCCTGGTATGAAACACTGGCTCAATTTCTACTTGAAAGTGGTTTCACAAGAGGTACAATTGATAAAACCTTGTTTTATAGAAATCAAGGTAAGGATTTATTATTGGTTCAAATATATGTTGATGATATTATATTTGGATCCACTAATGAAAAACTCTGTGATATATTTTCAAAGCTAATGCAGTCCAAGTATCAAATGAGCATGATGGGAGAGATAAGCTATTTCTTAGGCTTGCAAGTGAAATAGACTAATGAAGGCATTTTCATAAGTCAGCCTAAATATACAAAGAATCTACTCACAAAGTTTGAAATACAAGACTCTGCATCTGCCACAACTCCAATGGCTACTGCAACCAAACTTGATCAAGATACTGGTGAGCCTGTAGAAATAACATACAGAGGTATGATTGGTTCACTTCTTTATTTGACTGTAAGTAGACCAGATATCATGTTTGCAACTTGTCTTTGTGCTAGATTTCAGGAAAATCCAAGGGAACCACAATTGATTATTGTTAAGAGAATTTTTAGATATCATAAGGGCACCATTAATCTTGGCCTATGGTATCCTAGAGAATCTGACTTTAAATTAATAGGCTATTCAGATGCTGATTTTCCAGGATGTAAAATTGATAGAAAAAGCACTAGTGGAAGTTGTCAATATCTAGGTGGAAGACTTGTTTCATGGTTTAGCAAGAAACAAAAATCAATTTCAACATCAACAGAAGAGGCTGAATATATAGCTGCAAGAAGCTGTTGTGCACAGATTTTATGGATGAGAAATCAACTGTTAGACTATGGTTTGAAATTTTTAAAAATTCCTATTTATTGTGATAATCAAAGTGTTATTGCAATGACAGGAAATCCAGTTCAACATTCTCTGACAAAGCATATCAGTATTAGATATCACTTTGTAAGGGAACATGTCATGGAAGGAACAGATCAACAGTTAGTAAAGATATTCACAAAACCTCTGTGTGAAACAACTTTTAAAAAATTGGTTTCTGAATTGGGAATGGTAGCATGTGGTTCAACTCTAAACAACAAGTAACAGCCATAATCAGAGTATATGGTAAACTCTGTCAAAGACTGTGGTAAAATCTGATAGAGAATGTAGTAAACTCTGATCCGTGGAGTATCTAATCTGTGATGATTTCAAGCTATCAGTATTTATGGTAAACTCTGTCAGAGTATATGGTAAACTCTATCAATGGATACCACAAACTCTGATTACTGTAAACTCTGATCTTCAAACTCTGATTAATTATTGATTATTTTATTTATGACATCATATTTCATTATGTGTTTGTCACGAAAAATGTTTCACATTTAGACACAGATACACACACATATGTTGTATTTTGAGACTTACACTACTCATTACTTCTCCAATCAAATCATGACATGTGTTCCACTACAAGGTATATGCCATTGAGAGGGAATAGGTTAATTCATATTTCCATTTTAAATTTACAATTGCATCTTATTCTCTCTATCTCTCTCTCAAACCCTCAAACCCTAATATCTAATCTCTTTAATTTTTTGTGTATCAATAGCATCCAAGGGACTTTCTTTCAACAACTACTCTTTTGTTGCGACTAACTACACCTCTCTCTTGAATAAATCAGATGCACCTCAAGAATTTCATGTTATTCAGGATTTTCTCACTCTCTGCAGTATTGGGTATGCTCTCCAAGAACCCAAGACAATCTCTGCTCAAACTCTGACCAAGATTTGGTCTACAGCAAAATTCAACAATGCTGGTGATGATGAGTAGCCCGTTATCACATTCAACTATAATGGCACCCACTCAATCACTCCTGCAGTTATTCGTCAAGCCCTTCACCTTCCTGAAGTGGCTATATTTGATGATATTGTTGATGAAGAACACATCAAAGAATTCTTTACAACAATAGGATATGGAGGTAGTCTCTCCAAGTTGGGAAGCCTTACAAGGCCAAATCTACGAAAAGAGTGGAGCTTTTTCTTTGACTGTATAATAAGGGCTTTCATTGCTAAATGCACAAATTTTGATGCCATCTCACAATTGTCATAACAAATTGGGTATTCTCTGACCCATAACTTGAATTTTAATTTTCCTTGTTTGTTGATTAGGCATATCGCAAGTAAAATTAGTGATGATGCACATATTGTATACTTTGCTAGATTTTTACAGTTGATATTTAGTCATTTATTGCCTGATGTAAATTTTGATAATGATAAGAGTTTGCCTAGATTTGGCATGAATAAGAGAATTTTTGCCGACTTGACAAGGAAGGATGTCAAGAAGGACAGTAAAGGTAAACTGCCTAACTTATTTTATCCCACATGGGTCAGGCTTCTCTTAAATTAGAGAATGTCTACTATGTATGGGAAGGATTTCTTATCAGTGACTATGAATCAGAGTTTAACCCCCTCTGGTTCAAACCCGAGTCAACAACTAAACACTGATATACAACCTAAACAAACCTATGTTGTCTCTCAAAAGACTATAGTTGAAAAACAAACCTCACTATCCCAAAGAACAAGCATGAAAAGAAAAGAAAAATCAGTCTCAGAGTCTTCTCCCAAGAAAAGGAGATTAATTGATGAACCTACAGACTCTGATGACAGTGGTGAAGGGTTGGTATTTCCTTTGAAGAAAACTATTCAGGAAGCCTCTGAAAAATTCCTCCTGCCCCTTTCATCAAGTCATTCCATGTTAATCCCATCAATGAACCTACAAAGGAAAGAAGAAGATTGGTCAAGGTATCAAACTCTGATTTTCTAAAATCTGATCAGCCAAACTCTGATCAAATTCAAGCTTTAAACTCTGATGCTTTGCTAAACTCTAACAATGTGATCAAGTCTGTTGACATTGAAGTAGATAATGACGATACTGCCGAGAAAGAAGAAAAAAATGAATTGGCTGGTACTGAAGTTGTTGATTCTCCTCAAGCTGCTCCAGTATTAATCTATGATTCTCCTGTTCACTCTCCTAAACAAATAATCAAGGAGATTTCTTATGAAAGAGTGAAGGAATTAGCTGAGGAAGTAAGGAAGGAATTTGCTGCACAGAATACCAAAACATCTCCAGTCTCTGGCAGTTCCAAGCTTTTCACTAGAAGAAAGTTTGTTTTGGCCAGGATATACAAGAACCTACTTCTCAAAGTGAAGTAGTAGTCATTGTAAGGCTAGGCCCACAAGAACCTGTTGGTCAAAGTTCAATAGAAGCCACAATTCAAGCAGGTGAAGCCAGCATGGATCAGGGGTACAACTCACAAGAACCTTCAGTTCAAAGGATTGAAGAAGTTGTTAAGGCCCCTGCCACACAAGAACCATCCAATCAAAGTTTGAATTCAGGCACACAAACTCTGATAGAAGATTATGTTGTTGCTGATGCTGAAGGCCAATCTATGCAGAGTCAAGCCCATATAAACCTTCACCTCAAAGTGGGGAAGCGGCTGCCACTATGACTGAGGTCCCACAAGAACCAATCACCACTTTTGTGATTGCATACCAAGATATAAAGACAAACTCTGAATCTATTGCTGAGAAGACAAACTCTGATGCACATCCATTGGCAATCTCTGATGCAATTCTGGTGCAACCTATCTCTGCACAGCCATTGGAAACTTCATCCACTTCTACAAATGCTCAAGGTATAAACTCTGACTTTTCTTCAGAATTTCCATACTCTGATAGTATAAGTTCAGAATTTATTTTTCAATCTTTTACTATTGGGATGACCATGGATAGTCTTGTAAAGGGTTCCTCTATTCATGTGACCACAGATCTCCTTTCTTAGCCACCTCTTATTTCTGTATGTCATAGTGATTTGAGCCTTTCTTATGAGACTGAGGTAAAATGTGTGAAAAATAGAATCGACAATGAGAGACAGACACTGGTTCTGGAAAAAGGAGAGGTAGACATGAGAAAGAACTTAGTTACTTCTAGTGAGCAAACTCTGACTCTTAAAAGTCATGAGATGTGTGATGTGAGAAGTAATGAGATTACTTTAAAAGAAAAGAGTGTCTTAGGATGTTCTGTTCTTTTTGCAGGTACTCAGAGTCTAAATATTTCTCAATCCCTAAACTCTGAGTTGCCAAACTCTGAAGTTGCTGCAAACTCTGATGATGAATATACAAACTCTGAGGATCCTATTTTTGAAGATGAACAAATTACTGATCTCTCCATTTCTTATACTCAGAGATACAGTTCCAAAAGATGACCCATTGATTCTTTTGATGCACATGATAGACTGAGGATGGATTATTCTGATTATCTTGTGGTTAAAAAGTTAAAAGGTGAAATTGAATCTACTTTGACCCAAGAAGGTATAAGGAGGGAAACCAGCAGGGGTGAACCATCAAATGAAGATCTTTTTATCTCTAAAAGACAATCCATCTGGGATATGTCTTAGAAATTCTCTCATGAAGACATTTCTTGGCCTTATGTTCATGATTCGATACAGAAGGCAGATTTTGAGTTAAACTCTGATGAGATGAAGATTGTTCTTAAAGCAACCACTGTGTTAACAAAGGGTCTTCACAATAAAGTTCATGATCTCAAAGATACTGTTAGCAAGACAAGTGCTTCAGTTCAAACTTTTGTTTTTGTGTCTCAACATGCTTTGGAATCCAAGATTAAGGTTGTTTCCACTAGACAAGATGCCTTGGAGTCTAAAGTGGATAAAATTGCTACTGCTGTTACTTCAATGCAGACCATGTTGCATACAATTGCAGATCTTCTTACTATTTCTTCTGATGTCAGAAAGGGGGAGAAGATATCTAAAGACAAATGCAAGATGTATTATGTACAAAACTCTGATAAACATGAAGGTGATGGTAGTGGTGGTGACAAAAGCAAGGGGAGTCATAAGGGTGGACAAACTCTGATTGCACAAACTCTGACTGCCCAAACTCTAATTCCTTCAGGATCAGGTGTAAACTATGGTAAGCAAAAGCAAACTTTGATTGCACTTTGTTGGAGATTACAAAGCTGTATGAATAGTAATCGTGATAACTCAACACTAGAACATGACAAGTAAATAATACTACATCTACACAAAAATCAGGGAGAAATGAAAACAAGGCAAATACAGTGAATCAAGACATTAAAAGAAGTTTTGAAGTCTACTACAGGTCATTGAAAAAAGTTCATTAATATGTTCATGCTTCAGTGAAGAATAATGATTGAAGACTTTCAGGGTTTCAGAAGTGTTGAAGATTCAGTATAGAAGTGCCACAAGAAGATTTCAGTGTAAAGGCATTGATTGAAGATAGATAGTGTTCGAAGCATACGAATCTAGAAGGGTGAAGACAAAGGTTATAAAAGATAGTTGCAGTCTTGAAGTTATACTCCTTGAAAGAAGATCATTTATATGTTCAAGCATCAGTGAATAACAGATAATGATGTATTCAAAATTGTGGTAATAATGGAGACGTTGTCGAAGTACTAGAAAAGATTCTAGTGAAAGTACTATGTTTATCAACAGTCAGTATTTGAAGCAATGCAATAGTCCTAGGTTAATCAGCCGAAACAGAACAGAAGTAAAGGGAATTCAATTCAGTGTTAGTCGTTTGTGAACCAGACCAGTACACTAAGCGACAACACAACAAGGAGAGAATTACTTTGATTTATCAAAAGAAATTCAGTTGATCAAACTAGAAGAATGAAATTAAGTTGGTATCTACTTCAAGCATCTCAAGAATATGTTCAAGGGAAGTAATATAACTTTAGTTGATCTTGCACACTTGAAACCATGTATGAGGCGCAAAAAAACTTACTTCCAAGTTTTCCATGTGTTTTGTGGCGCCTACACAGGGGATGTAGAGTGTAGGCGTAACAAAATGAGTTGCCTTAGTGCTGTGGACATTTAGTGGTGCATGCACAAGGAAAGCAGTGTAGAGGCGCAACAAAACAAGTACAAGGAACAATAAAAGTACAAGGGAAGATTTAGTGGCGCCTACACAGTGATTGTAGAGTACAGGCACAAGAAAAAGGTTAGGCACAAGGAAAGCAATTTATCTAAGTAGTTTGTGGCGCCTGCACTGTGAACTCAGTGTGCAGACGCAACAAACTCTTAGTGCCGCAACAAATCTTGAAAGAAACGTTGGAAATGCTAAGGCATTTATGGCGCCTATACAGGGTAACCACTGTATAGGCGCAACAAAAGTACTTGGTGGCACAACAAAAATCAAGGCGCAACAAAATGATCTACACACCACTCATCCATGTACAAGCACAATAAAGGACTTAGCATTGAGAAGCAAATCAATTTTAATTGATTTGAAAAGTCTACACATATAAACAAAATGACGGGCTCATTTTGAATTGTGTGTTCTGGTTCGTCTCTTCCAATCAAGTGCCGGAGAAGAACACAACCAATTATATACAGAGGGGTCTAAACAATCAAAGTGCTTTTCATTACTCCTTATTGGAGTCTTTTATTAATGGTCGGGCAGACCTTGTAATATTTTAAGGGCCATTACAAAATACTCTGGTAGTTAAATCGTTAGATAAAATTATAGATACAAATATTGTATAGGATTTGACTTGTATATTTTTGTAGAAGCAAAGAACGAATTTGTTCATTAGAAGCCAGTTATATTTTTAACTGGGTGTAGCAACCTCAGGGTTTATATACGAAATATATATTCCCCAAAACCTATCTCATTTAATTACTTGCAAATTTTCTAGAACATTAATGATTATTCATAAGCATAGAAAATTAGTAAGTCAGCCTCCTAAACACTATTCACCTCATGAATTCGAACCCACTAACCACACTCTAAATTATTTATCCGCAAAAGATTCGAAAGAATTTTTTTTATTTAAGTGAGTATCGTATTCAACCCCCCCCCCTTCTACGATACTTCCGGGATCAAACAATTGGTATCAGAGCTGACTGATTGATATACAAATCAAGATCCACAGTTCAGTGAAGCTCACCGTGCCGAAGTTGTTTAGAAGAATGAGGAGGCCGAGTTAAATAAATTTAATTAATAACTTCTATTAAATTTATTTTATAAAATCTTATAAAATTTATTTTATAAACTTTTATTAGTTTATGTTATAAATTTTTATTAGTTTATTTTGTATATTATATATTAAATTTATTTTATAAACTTTTATAAAATTTGTTTAAACTTTTATTAGTTTATGTTATAAATTTTAATTAGTTTATTTTATAAATTTTATATATTAAATTTATTTTATAAACATTTATAAAATTTGTTTTATAAACTTTTATTAGTTTATGCTATAAATTTTAATTAGTTTATTTTATAAAGTTATATTAAATTTATTTTATAAACTTTTATAAAATTTGTGTTATAAACTTTTATTAGTTTATGTTATAAATTTTAATTAGTTTATTTTATAAATTTTATATAAAATTTATTTTATAATCTTCTGTAAAATTTGTTTTATAAACTTTTACTAGTTTATGTTATAAATTCTAATTAGTGTATTTTATAAATTTATATTAAATTTATTTTATAAAGTTTTATAAAATATGTGTTAGAAACTTTTATTAGTTTATGTTATAAATTTTAATTAGTTTATTTTATAAATTTTATATATTAAATTTATTTTATAAACTTCTGTAAAATTTGTTTTATAAACTTTTACTAGTTATATTATAAATTTTAATCAATTTATTTTATAAATTTAATAAAATTTAAAATTGAAATTTATTATAACAAAAGCCATAGATGAAGATTTTTGTGGGTATTGAAGACAACAAATATTGACTGAAGATTATCCAATGAAGTTAATTCTGGAACAGATTGACGAATAGGTGGTACTAATTTCATCAGAGGTATACTCCAAAGGATCCCACTATTTATTCGGATGCTGGAAAAGAAGAGATCAATTTGGGTCTAGTTTTTGGTTAATTTGAGTTTAATTTCCGGATGAAAAATCTTAGAGGTTAAAGTAGTGAAGGAGAACAGACTGGAAAACCTGGAATCTCAGTACAAGCCTTAAAGTTCATTCTACAAGGAGATTACAGGAAGTTCGTGCTAACACTGCAGATCATCTGGAATATAGGATTACAAGCATTGGGAATCTAACGATATAACCACATTATCTTTAGAGGAACTATTTATATGATGAAGGCCTATGAACTAGAACAAGAACTGAAGAAGATAATATTTGGTAAAACAGGTTGTTAGCATATCCACTGTATTTGTGACCCAAGAACCAAATTTGATTGACGTCAAGGTTGAGAACCTCTGAACAGAAACGAAATGATCTGAGAAGCTAAATTGAAGATATTGTAGCTTAAGGTAGTGGTCAAGGTGTTATAATTCTTACACTTTGTAATAACCTGAGAACTGGACTGCAAGTCAAGCCTACAGGGTAACAGGAAGTTCAGTAACATCAGATTCAGACGGAATCCCAATTCTAAATCTAAGGTCATTACCTATAGATTCTGTAAAGGATATTTTCAAGTACAGTTCAAGAGGCAGTGGCAAGATAGGGATGGTTTATATGGAAGACAAGATTAGAGGTTTGCTACATAGTTTATTGAAGCCTATACAAGTAAAAAATGACAGACACTGTGATGGGTTAAAGCAGAAATATTAATCATTAGTGAGGATGCAGCAAGGGAAAGCATATGATGGTGAAGTTAAATGCAAGGTGGATTCTATCAGTGACAGTGATGAACCAAATGGATATCTGGCATCAATGACCAACACTGAAGATGAATCACTAAGCACTTCACAAGTACACATTCTAACTAGTATACGTTTATCTAATTCAGAACTGTATTATGATTAGGTATTGAAATGTATTATATTCATGTCAGCATGTTAGCATCTTAAAACTTAAATGCTTAATTGATTGCTAAGAATAAGATTGCATGCTAGGATTCATGAGTTTAAATAAGTAAATTTCATACTTGATTTATACGCAGTACAGTGAATATCTAGAATTAGATAGGGTGTTCTAGATGGTTAGGTGTATCCTTGAACATTTGCTGGAACTTGATTTAAATCTTCTGTGATTCAATGACCAACACTGAAGATGAATCACTAAGCACTTCACAGGTACACATTCTAACTAGTATACGTTTATCTAATTCAGAACTGTATTATGATTAGGTATTGAAATGTATTATATTCATGTCAGCATGTTAGCATCTTAGAACTTAAATGCTTAATTGATTGCTAAGAATAAGATTGCATGATAGGATTCATTAGTTTAAATAAGTACATTTCATACTTGATTTATA
The DNA here is from genome assembly GCA_028671895.1 of Oenanthe sinensis. Classification (NCBI taxonomy): domain Eukaryota; kingdom Viridiplantae; phylum Streptophyta; class Magnoliopsida; order Apiales; family Apiaceae; genus Oenanthe; species Oenanthe sinensis. The sequence goes on along the minus strand of CM053796.1, from coordinate 3,904,687 downwards.
TGCAGTAAAATGAATATCTAGAATTCGATAGGGTGTTCTTGACGGTTAGGTGTATCCCTGAACATTTACTGGAACTTGATTTAAATCTTCTGTGATTTAATACATCTACTAATGTTGTGAAAATTGCTAATAGACAAACATGTCATAGATTATATATTTCATATTTGTTCTTATGAATGACTTGTTAAGTGTATGTGGAATTTGATATTGCTCATAATGTCTTATTCAAATATTATGCATATCCTTGAAATTGTTTATGTGCTTATTTTCACTTGATTTGCTCCCACTCACATAGTTACACTTAAATGTCATATCAGATCATGTATTACTTATTAGGGGTAAGATAGTAGAATTATCTAAGTAGTCAGTAACATTTGTAGATTCGATGCTTAATCTAAAACTGACTTAGGTAATTAGAGATAGTTAAAAATGTTAGATAACGACAGAAATGGATTAGACATAATTAGTAATTAATTTGTTAGTTCTTCTATCCATGTGTTTTTATGCATATTGAAGCTGTTGTTACCTCCGATAATATCTCTAACCCATCTGGACTCAATTAAAGTTGAGTACCAAGAAGCTTAATCATTTGTGATTGCAGAGTATGTAACAAAAGACAAAAATTATGTGACTTCGTGAAATTTATTGTTTGAGGCATATGATTAAGAATAAAGCTCTGAGATCACAGTTGGTTGAGAAAGCCTACCCAAAGGTAACTTTTGGAGATGACATCAAAGGATGTACAAGAGATTTGGCTATATTTGGAATTGTCATCAGTGGAAACATCTTTCTTGTGAACAGACTTAAGCACTATCTATAGGGCATTAGGGAATTCTTTGTCAAGGGTTTTCTAGAAAAGCATTGAAAAGGAAAAATATTTGATCTCAGATAAGAAGGTTGGAAGCTCGCTCAACTGAGAGTGAGAAATTTGTTCGTAGCTGACATGGATTTTGTATGCAAAGGTGAAGTGAACTTTTCAGCAAAGCTTCATCAGTAAAGAGTTAGCTATGGCAAAAGAAGCTCTCACACTTGGTCAACAAGACAATGGATTTTCTGATAAAGATGAAATTGGTGAGAGGACTGCTTCATATAGAATTATATTTAGAAGGACATTTTGAGGTATGTCACATAGGGAAGTCAATGAAAACATCACACCGAAGCAAATTATGTCATGAAAAAAATATGCTTAATGGTGGTTGATAACAACCCTAGTTATAAGTTAGTGATGCTCGTGCAATCAATAGACAAAATGTCACAGATGGTGATTGATCACATCAGGAAGATCAAGTTGAAAGCAAAGTAAGCTGTGAGAACTTTGAAGTCAGATAATGGAACTGAATTTCACGAATGAAGTTCTAAATGAAGTATGCACTGATAAAGGTACTTTGAAGCTGAAGCAATTAACACTGCATGCTGCTTTAATAAACAAGATCGTGAAAAGACATCATATGAGTTAATGGTCAACCTGAAGCAAACACTGAAATTTTTTCATGTGTTTGGAGGAAATTGATATTTACTGAAGGTTTAGATGAGTATCTTGGCAAGTTTAAGTTAAGACTCATGGAACAATTTTCCTCGGCTACTCATTGAAGTCAAAAGCCTTCAGGGCTTATATGATGTGAAAACAGAAGGTGATTAAAAGTCTAAATGTATCGACCTACTACACCAAGCTCCCAAGCATTCAAATGAATGACTATTCTGAATCTTTGAAGTTTGACATTCCGTCAGAGTCAAATTCAGATACTGATGATGAAGCTGAGGTTACAGAAGGAAACAATGATAATGATAGTGATTCAGATCCTATTAGTGGAAATGGTAGTGAAACTACACAACTCGTGAACTTTAACAGAATCCACTGTATAAGGTGAAAGATCTTCAACACATCCTAGCAGCAACTCAGGGGGAGCAAATAAAAGAAGGATCTACTAGTCATACTTAACACAATGAAGAACAAAGGAATACATCAAGAACATATCTGTCGAGATAAAGGGTTTGAAGTCAAAGTCATTCATAGGGTCTAGTTCTTAGTAAACTGGATTATTGAGTAAAGGCTAGAAGTGCTAATCAAAATGAACATATATTTTTCGGGACCCAACAATTAACATTTAATATCCCAAAGAATAGTGAAGATGCACTGATTGATCCAGATTGGGTGATTGCAATGGAAGATGATGTCAATTAGTTCGAAGGAAGAAACATGAAGCTGGAACCCAGACCATAAAAGTCGAAGCTGAAATTGGTACAGTAAGGGTTCACATAAACTGGATAATAATTGGCATTGTTATGAGGGACAAAGCCAAACTGGTTGCTAAAGGTTGATATAAAGTAGAAGGTATCAACGATGATGGTAACATAATCTTCGGGACTTTCAAGATCTAACAGCAAGCAACAGAGACAAGATTTGATCCTTTTTGGGCCTAACAAGATGAGGACCTAAGTAGGATATTTCTAGCACATGTTGAGCATTCAAGCATGAATATCTATCAGATGAATATAAACAAGTGCACTCCTGAAATGGAGTTAGGGATTGAGGAAAATGATCGAGGACATGTAAATGCAGAGTAGGTAACATGAACATGTGGAAGAGTTGCAAAGTAAGTCAAAGATCTTTTGAAGATTCTAGACCTGCCAAGACTTCTTGCCAACAAACCACTAAGCTTAGTCAGTGCAAATCAGGTATATGAACTGAAGTGACAAGTTATAGAGGTATGTCAGCTCATTACTTATTCAAGTGCTTAAAGACCATATATTTTATTCTCGATATGCCTATGTGCAAGTTTCCAAGTGGATACTAGAGAATCTTATCTTATAGCTAAGTTATGAATTGTTAGATATCTTAGGGGATCACCAATTCTGGGAATCTGGGACCCTAAAGATACTAGGTTTAACCTAATTGGCTATATAGATATAAATAATGCAGGTTGTAAGAAAGACAGGGAAGTCATTCCTAGAAGCTGTCAACTCCAACAACTCTGTTGATCTCTCCACACCACGTATGGAACAAACACATGGACACCAGGTATCATTTCTTTCGAAATTATCCTTAGTAGAATAACTTGCAGATATTTTTTAAACAACTTGATGAATTTATTTTGTCTAAGTTGGTTAGTCAATTTGGGATATTATTTATATACATATTTGTTAGAAATCTCATCTGCAAGGAATTCTCAAATGAGTTCATAAGTATTATTTTTTCCCTATTTAAAGGACTTGTGAATTTATTTTAAATCAAGTACCTCATACTTTTTGCTATTAGTTTAATTATCTTATTTACAATGTTATATGCATATGTGGTAGTTAGATTTTTGGCATAAGTAAGAAGCATAAGTATTTGCATGTTAAATATTTATTGAGTATTAGTCAATGATATCTTGCTTAATTGCTATGATATTTTACTCTGATATTTTTAAATAGCTTATTACAAATAATTGTGATACTTTTGATATTAGTGACAGTATTTAGTATTTAAGTTCTAAATAAACAATTGGTATTTATAATGCATATTTTAAAAATCACTAATATTGAAAGCTGAAATATTTTCTAAGTCATGTGTATAAAATTCTCAATATTTTATATACTTAGGAAATATTTCAAAACTTGATTTTGTTAGCGAGGAGTTGCAATTAGGAACACAAGTATTAAATGTCAATATTTAAAGAACTTGTGAATTTCTATTCAACTAATTCTCGAGGTTACGTATATCAATAATAATTGTTATGAGTATAATTGTAATATGCTAAAGTGGTAATTATTAGATATAGCGTAGGAAGTTAGATGTTAATATTCAATGAATATTTTAGTACTTAGCGAAATTATTTTATCTTATTAAAATTATGGATTGAAGCAATTCAATATTTATTAGTTTCATAATTTTGATTTGATAAAATATAAGAAGCATAAATTCTTGCATTTTAAAATTATTGATAATTATCAAAATGATATTTTGTTAATGTTTCTCTGCAATTAATTGTGATATTTTTAATATTAGTGATAATATATGTTGTTTATCTAAAACCACTAATAATAAAAATATGTCAAAATGCTTATTGTTCTACTGAATGATTGTCATGTCTATTTGATTCATATATATGCATGTTATTGGTAATTATTTAGTACAATATAAGTATTTAATTTGTTTTGATTTACTTAAATTATGATGATATAAAACAATTCAGTGATATATTGGTTCCATGATTTAAGTAAATTAAAATAAATTTGCAGCATGATTATTCGTAGTATAAATATTCTCTTTTATTACTTTGTGATAATTGAATAATATTTTATTACAAAATAATTGTAATATATTGATACTAATGGATTTGCTTAGTCTTTATTCTATGTGAAAATTGGTTTCTGAAAAAGCTATTAGTATTAGTATATTTAGTTTTCTTTCTTTAACTGAATTTTAAACATGAATGTATTTAAAAGAAATTTTTCTCTGTTTCTTTTTCAAAACTTATTATTCAAAGATACATTCACTTTCTATCAGGTTTAGATAAGAAAAGATCAAAATTCTTTTTCAAAACTTCTTTTTTGAAAATCTTTTGATTTATAGCCCTACTTTAGTTTTCCAAACCTAGGGTGTGAATTAAATTTTTCTTGAGGATAATTTTTCTCCAATCTCAAAATATTTTATCCTCTCCCAAAAGCTAGTTTTAAAAGTTTTATTTTCTCTCTTAATTTTTCTTTTTAAAGTGGCAGAAACTTTGTGACTGCTATTTTATTTTGAGAAATTACTTTAACTTCAAGGTACAAATCACTTGTAAAAGTATTTGTTTTGAAACACTTGTTTCAATGTATGTTTCATAGTACCTAAATAATGGTTGTTGCTTTGAAGGTATTGTTAAGCATTCATTCCCCCCAATTGTCATGTTTTTATTTTAAGACGGGGATACTATCAGGTGGACGAAAATGATGTAAATCATAATTGCAGTATGAGTCAGAAAATCGTAGTCCTATATCTGATAAGGATGTTTTACAAAACTGTTTACAAAACATATAGTGCTTAGGTTTTAAAGGAAAAGAGTCATTTTATTGAGATAGAATTTGGTAAGAGAGTTGAATTTCTTCTTTTGTATAAATTCCCGCATTTTATTATGGGAAGTTTGCCTTATAAGAAACTCATAAGGGATAGATTTTTTCTCTGATACACATTCCCGTGTTTTATTATGGGATAAGTATCTTAAAGAAAATTTCTATTGGTATCACATTCTTAAATGATAAATCGTTAGAACCGAAAAAATTCTTTTACTAAAAGTGCTTTAATGCAATCCATTACCATTCCTTCTTATATTTTTCCTTCTCTTTGAGATGAAAAATAGGTTTTGGAATGTTAAGGTGATTATTTCTTTAATCTTGATTGATTCTTTCTGGATAACCCCTAATGGCTATAGAAGCTGGCCAGGAGGTTGAAAACCCATCAATCTCTTACCCAGGCCTTAGTACCAAACACTCATTCATTCACTTCCATATATTAACCCTTGGAGATATAAGTAACTTATGTAAGTTAGAGGTTGATAAGGGAGAAACTGCACTTGAAGCTGCAAATAAGGATGAAGTCGAAAGTGCACCCACAGTTCTACCTCCAGAGAAGTAAAGTAGTATATAACTGAGGTAACTGTAAGCTCATCTGCATCTTTTCAAAAGGATGCAGAGTTGAAAAGGCAAGAAAACTGTCTCTTGGATCATTCTCTCAACAAGGCGAGTCTATTGAAATTCGCTCGTCAGCCAGAACACCTTGTAATGAGTTAAGCAAACCACTGGTACTCACACTGATGGTAAGCCTAAATAGATAAATTATAGGAACACATTGCAAGTTGTGCATAATTAGAGGTATAGGCATTTAGAGGAGATACGGACTCTAGCCATACATTACATTGTCTAAGTATCTACCTCAAATAGAAGTTTATCTTCTGAATCCTGAAATGGAGATCTCTTGTTCAGATTTATATGGGCTTGAGAGGCAACTGCTTGACAAGAATTCTTCGGAGAAGTCAAGTAGGGTATTTTACATAAACTCCCGTCACAGGGTTACGAGGGAAACATAGGCTCTAATTTTGCATTCATTACATTGCATACTATGTCGCCCCTCCTGGAAGGAACATTTCCAGATCCTGAAAAGGAATGTCCACCTCCCATTTATGGAAAAGGTGTGAGGCAACTCCTTGATAGAACAAGGCAGGATTCTCTAACAGATATTAATATCTTGGGATAACCCATCTCAAAGAGGTGAGGCTCCACTAGACAGTGATTTAGAAAAAGCTATTGAGTTTGTTGCTGAGACAATGCTTATGCATGAAAGATCAAGAATACCTCAACGAGGCAATTCTCCACTTGATAGTGATTCAGTTCATTCTGATGAATCAGGTGTTAGGAATATACATGCATTGATGAATTTCACTTGCAGGTACAGAAGGCTATATTTGAAATACAGAGTGAAAGAATGTCCACCTCCCATTTATGGAAAAGATGTGAGGCAACTCCTTGATAGAACAAGGCAGGATTCCCTAACAGATACTAATATCTTGGGATAACCCATCTCAAAGAGGTGAGGCTCCACTAGACAGTGATTTAGAAAAAGCTATTGAGTTTGTTGCTGAGACAATGCTTATGCATGAAAGATCAAGAATACCTCAACGAGGCAATTCTCCACTTGATAGTGATTCAGTTCATTCTGATGAATCAGGTGTTGGGAATATACATGCATTGATGAATTTCACTTGCAGGTACAGAAGGCTATATTTGAAATACAGAGTGAAAGTGAGAGAGAGAAACACTTAAGTGAAAGTGAGGGGGAGATACACTTGAGTGAGAGATAGGGAGAGAAAGAGTGAAACACTTCAAAGTGCTCGACACTTAAGTGTAAACACCAACAGAACGTAGTAGAAGTGGGGAAACCATAGACCAAACACTTACCCTTGCTACTTGTTACTTCTAAAAGAAAAACTACTATGTTTTCTCAATCAATGACAGACGAGAACCTTCTTTGGAAGACAAGTCATTTGATCATGGGCCATTGGAGGATTCCTCAACTAAGGGGAAGAATTTAGTAAGAAAAAGCAGAAAATGAGAAGTTAATAAAGTCTTATATTCGTATCTTTAGGGGGAGAATTTAGACATGAAAAAGAAGAAAATCTTTTATTTGGATCCTTATGAGAAACAATAGAATATGGGAGAATTAAGGAACTGTATCCTATACTTGAAATGAGTTGTCAGTAGAGGATTCCTCATCCAAGTGGGACATACAGAAAAGAATATCCTATGTTCAACAGAAGACGTTCCCAGAAATTTGAATTTTTATGAAGCTCTGTTTATGATAAGTTCTTTAAGTTCAACTATGAAGGATTTTGAAGCAGAGAAAGCTCAAACACAGACATAAATGAAGATGATACTACATGGATATCAGTTCAGTGCTAGAGGAACAGACATCTTTCATTTCAGTTATACAAGAAATCTGGAAAAGCAGTATCTGATCCATAAAAACTAGTAGCATTATTTACAAGTCTCGGACGATTACTTTTCTAGGTGTTAGTTGAGTTATCCTCTCTATGAGATTTGTTTGCTAAGTTTAACAATCAAATAGGGGGAGATTTTTGGAGATTACGAATCTGTATAAATAGTAATCGTGATAACTCCACACTAAAACATGACAAGTAAATAATACTACGTCTACACATAAATCAGGAAGAAATGAAGACAAGGCAAATACAGTGAATCAAGGCATTAGAAGAAGTTTTGAAATCTACTACAGGTCACTGAAAGAAGTTCATTAATATGTTCATGCTTCAGTGAATAATAATGATTGAAGACTTTCAGGGTTTCAGAAGTGTTGAAGATTCAGTATAGAAGTGCCACAAGAAGATTTCAGTGTAAAGGCATTGACTAAAGATAAACAGTGTTCGAAGCATAGGAATCTGGAAGGGTGAAGACAAAGGTTATAGAAGACAGTTGCAGTCTTGAAGTTATACTCACTGAAAGAAGATCATTTATATGTTCAAGCGTCAGTGCAGAACAGATAATGAAGTATTCAAGATTGTGGTAATAATGGAGACATTGTCGAAGTACCAAAACAGATTCTAGTGAAAGTACTATGGTTATCAATAGTCAGTGTTTGAAGCAATGCAACAGCCCTAGGTTAATCAGCTGAAACAGAACAGAAGTCAAGGGAATTCAATTCAGTGTTAGTCATTTGTGAACCAGACCAGTGCACTAAGCGTCAGCACAACAAGGAGATAATTACTTTGATTTATGAGAAGAAATTCAGTTGATCAAGCCAGAAGAATGAAATTAAGTTGGTATCTACTTCAAGCATCTCAAGAATATGTTCAAGGGAAGTAATATCACTTTAGTTGATCTTGCACAATTGAAACCATGTATGAGGCACAAGAAAACTAACTTCCAAGTTTTCCATGTGTTTCGTGGTGCCTACACAGGGGATGTAGAGTGTAGGCGCAACATAATGAGTTGCCTTAGTGTTGTGGACATTTAGTGGCGCCTACACAAGGAATGCAGTGTAGAGGTGCAACAAACCATGTACAAGGCACAACAAAAGTACAAGGGAGGATTTAGTGGTGCCTACACAGTGATTGTAGAGTACAGACACAAGAAAAAGGTTAGGCACAAGGAAAGCAATTTATCTAAGTAGTTCATGGTGCCTGCACTGTGAACTCTGTGTACAGACGCAATAAACTCTTAGTGGTGCAACAAATCTTGAAAGAAACGTTGGAAAAGCTAAGGCATTTGTGGCGCCTATACAGGGTAACCACTGTATAGGCGCAAAAAAAGTACTTGGTGGTGCAACAAAAATCAAGGCGCACCAAAATGATCTACACATCACTCATCCATGTACAAGCGCAACAAAGGACTTAGCATTGAGAAGCAAATCAATTTTAATTGATTTGAAAAGTCTACACATATAAACAAAATGACGTGCTCAATTTGAAGTGTGTGTTCCGGTTCGTCTCTTCCAATCAAGTGCCGGAGAAGAACACAACTAATTATATACAGAGGGGTCTAAAGAATCAAAGAGCTTTCCATTACTCCTTACTGGAGTCTTTTGTTAATGGTCGGGTAAACCTTGTAATATTTTAAGGGCCATTACAAAATACTCTGGTAGTTAAATCCTTAGACAAAATTATAGATACCAATATTGTATAGTATTTGTTTTCTCAGTTGCACAAGTAGAAGGGGGGGTCAAATACTTGTGTGTCTTTTCTGCCTGATTTAAAATAAACTTAATGTGAAATAACAGATATGAAATAAGAACAAAGATCAAACACACAGATGTCAATAGGCACTGTTTGTATTATTGATTTGTCAATACAAAACTCTCTTAGGGTGTACACAAACCCTAGCAGCTTCTCTGTGTTTATCACAGCAACTCTCTCTATCTCTATGCTCTCACTTAGACAATTATGCTTCTGCTTTTTCAACCGACTCAGATGCATACTTTACAATTAGGTTACATAGAGTTTATATAGAGAGCTGCCTATCAACTAATAACAGAAAGATAAATTATAATAGGAATATAATTCCTAATTATTAGTTGACAGTTTCCTTCTGGAATTCTCTTTCCTTCCCATAACATATTTGCAATATATTTATCTTGATCTTCGAAGACTTTCCATTTCTGTGATCTTCTTCCAAATTTAACTTTAACTGTATAGACTCTGAAATCCTCAGACTCTGATGATCTTCAGACTCTGATCATATGTAGACTCTGATAGATCATAGACTCCGATAGTCTATAGACTCCGATCACCTTCCAGACTTTGATCTTTATATAGACTCTGGTTTCACTTTCTTCAAAAATTCTTCTAAGTACAAGTAACATGGATGTTGACTATCTAGACTCTGATTATACATTTCAGAGACTACAAAGACTTAATACAAATATTCTATGTTAGACCTTGTTCTAGTATTTTTTACATCATCAAATGAATATATTCCTAACAATCTCCCCCTATTTATGCTTTATAAAATGTAAGCATAAATCAAGGTTTGATGATGTCAAAACTAAATAATAAAACAATTACTCTAGAACATTATAAAAGAATTATAAGGAAAAAGAATTATTTCTCACTTGATCTTCTCAAAAGCTGGATTATTCATCAGAAATGAATTCAACATATTTTTCTCCACAATTGCAAGAGCTTCACCAACAAATTTCTTCAGTTTCTTCATTTCTTCACTTGAACATTTGATTTGACAATAGGCTGCTCTCAGATCATTTGCACTACCTTCTTGTTCCTTTAAATCCTTCATCATTAGAACACTAACTTTCCCACTCATAGGTTGAAATCTAAAGTAATGACCCACACCTTCTTGAAACTTGATTTTCTTTTCTTCCAATGGCATGACTTGATCATTTCCTTCATGATCAACATACTTTAAAGAAAATTTGCCCATCTGTCAATTTGTCTGTCTGTGCAGAGTCAGCTTCCTGTCAATCTCCTTGAACCATTTGTGGGTGACAGCCTCTTTGCTTTTGTTTACTTCATAAGCAATTTGTAATAGGAATCTAATATAATGTAGTTCCTCAGCCTGTTTGAAAAAGATGAAGTTTGATTGACTAATTCATCTTACACTTCCACCTTCTAAGAAATATACCAGCATCTCATTTTTCACCTTTTCTATACCTTCCTGACCTCCTTGTATCTTCTTTTCAAAAATGTTATAAACAATTTGAGAAAACACCACTTTGTTTAAGTGCTTCTGTGTGATCTTCTCAAACTGCCTATCTGTCAAGGATTGAGGATCCCTGGTTAGAGTAGATGTTTTATCAATGTCAGATTCTTCAAAACCTCCAAGTCCTGTCTTCTTTTTAGCTCTAAGTTGTAGATTTGATTGACTGCATTTCCAGTATGAAGGTTCTTGAGTTTGATCAGAGTCTGACTTCTTTCTTTGCTTATCAGAGTCTGACTTAGACTCTGATTTCCCATGTCCAGTCCCTGACTGGTGTGTTTGAGTTTTTGCTACTCCAGATTGCTTTTGTTGCACACCACCAAGACCCCTAGGACCATGAGAACTATCTCCATCATCACCATCACTCCTCCTTTTAACTCCCATTGAGTCATCTCTGCATGTATCATCCTTATTTCTCTTGGAGGATGATCCACCTCTCTTCTCCCCCTTTTTGACATCATCATTACTGGTGACAACCAAAAGAATCTGTTCAAGAACTGTTGAGATATTGGCCTGTGCTGCAATGACTGAATCAACCTTGGTGGTCAAATCAGAGACTGTAGTTTGGAGAGAGGCTTGAGTTGTAATGATAGCAGCTAGAGCATCTTTGAAGGCAACCTCTTTGGATAATTGAAGGGAGTGAATTCTATCAAATATTGTACTGAGTAGAGAAGTAGTATTATCAACACCAGTGAGTTTGGTTTGAATATGGGAACTATCCTTGACCACACCAGCTAATTGTGCAGCAACATTCTGTGTCTCAGCCTTAACTTCTCTATCCACTGCTTGATCTTCTTCACCAGGATAGTGACCATGTTCCTGTTGAAAGGACTTTTTCTGAAAAGCTAGAAGTCTCTCAGATTGATGAATTTCCATAATACAAGCAAAAGATTCTTTATCATTGATGCCTCTTTGCTGTGCAGACTCCCAAGACTGAGGAAACACCTAATCAAAATAACCAAAAGAAGGATTAACTTGATCATCATCTTCAGAAGTGCAATCCTCAGCAACAGGCTCAATTTGGTAATTGGAGGTGTAGACTCTGGTGGTGGTGTAGACTCTGAAACTGCAATCGGGACTATAGACCCTGACTCCTCCTAAGAGTTATCAGAGACTGTAGACTCTGGAATTCTAGCCCTTATAGGCATGATCAAAAGTGGTTCTTCTGACTTCAATTTTGCAGTCTCAGTTAAAATGACAGTGTTATCCACTAAAGCCTCCACAACTCTATTTGCTCTTCTTGCTAGAGAATCCACCAGATGATGTTGTAGTCTTTGTGTAAATGACTTCTGAGCAGCAAGAGCCTCCTCCTTTTTGCCAATCTGCACAATCAATAATAGTGAATTTTCATCCATCCACTCCTCCAACTCATTGGACCAACTCTTTGGAAAATCTTGATCCCAATAAGTAAAGCTAGGTTCAGGATACCCTAATCTCTCATTCTCACAGTGGGGTGGGCACCTACTTTCTCAGTCTCACTCAGGCTCCCTACAGCCTTTTCCACCTCTCCTTTTGCTTGGACCAGTGCCAGCCTCTCAGATATTTTTTCACTCATTTTGGAGAGTGCACTCAAGAGTCCTACAGAAGAGGGGTTGAGAGAAATGAAAGTTTCTTCAATACCTGAACCACCTTGATGGAGGGGAACTCCTTCAAATGTCTGAAGGCTAGGGGTTTCCACCAAGGGGTGAGCATCAATAGACTCTGAACCCTTACAAGCATCTTCTTTTTTTCAAAGTCTGTTGGCTCCAGTATTCCAGTCTCAAGGTCTACTCTAGACTCTGACTGCTTCAGTATAACTTCATTAGAAGCCAGAGTCTCACCATCTTTGACTGTTTATGCATGAAACTTCCCCTCAAGGTGGATAGACTCTAATAGAAAATAATGGAAAATTTCTTCTTGAGCATCCATCAGAGTCTGTCCTCCCATATCACTAGGGTTCTCATCAGCAGTTTGTTGAGTTGCCAAAGAGGGCCTAACAGCATGTTCCCCTGCCCCACTATCACCCAACCTCTGACTAGGTGGTTCTTGTGTGGATGAGGCTGACTGAGCACCTTTCTCACTAGCCACCACTGGTGCACTAGTCCTATCCTTCAACTTCATGGCATCATCTTCTACCTCCTGTGGTTCTTCAATGATAAATGCATCCAAATTATGATGAAAGGCCCTCAGATAGATTGCATTCATTGCCAGGGCATCTGTGAGATGGAAGAGGTCCTGCAGTTCCCTTCTTACTCTCTGAAAGTATGTGCCCTTGAATTGATCCAGTCTACTTTGGTAGGTTGGATAGATGTATTTGTTGGCAATTATACCTATATTGTGGACAAGATAGTCAGCCACCTGTCTTGACAGAGGTTGAACTTGTGAAATCCATTGAATGGCTGTCATGTAGGTAATTCCATTATCCCAAATTGCTTCATAGTTAAAAACTGGTTGCTCAATCTCACTTTCTAACTCAACAACAGACTCTGATTCTCTCCTTCTATGGACCTTAAGCTTATGAGACTTCTTTGATATTGGCTGTTCAGAGTCTGGCACACCAAGTGCTTTGAAAACTTTATTAGTCCTGCCTTCTACGAGCCCAGCTGCTTTATCTTGTAATGAAGAGTTGAAAAGGTAGCTGTAGAGATTTGTGGCCACCTGCTGTGCAAATAGTTGTAGCTCATGTTCCATTCTCATCCTTAGGGTCTCATAGGTTGAAAGAAAATCCAAGACTTGAGATTTAGTCTGATATTGCTCTGGATCTTCAGCTGATTCCACCAAAGGATATAGGAATAGCAGTACATCATAACTTGGAGTAATGATTTCATCAATAAGACATGAGGCTGCATCCAATGGCATTCCTTCCCAAAATGTGTAATGATCAGAGTCTAAAGGTTGTCTAGACTCTGACTCAACATTAGACTCTGGTTCAGGTGATTTCTTGCTTTCAGAGTCTGGCCCTGCAAGAGCCTTGGGAACATATGTTTCCTACAAAACAGGGTTAGTAACAATACTAAGCTTGTGTGTGTGTGCAGAATAAGCCTTCCTTAACCTTCTGTATTTCTGAGCAAAAGATTTCTCAGGAGATTCAATTTGAGAATCCTGAGGTGCATTCCTAGGTTTTTCAGAGTCTGTAGCCTTTTCAGAGTCTACAGACGGCTTGAAAGGTAGTGAAAGGCATATGACTAGGCCTATTTGTAATAATTAGATGACAACTCAACTCAGATAAGAAATAGTAGTAAATAATAAGTATCAAACAGGAATCAAGACAAAGACAGTCAACTAGTCACAAGGAATCCTAGTATCAGAAGTACTCAGTTGAAGCTACTACTCAACACTGGAAGAAGTTCATTAATTTGTTCAAGCGTCAGTCAAATAAGTTGATAATAATCAAGTAGTAATTCAAAAGAATTCAGAAGATACAGAAGATTTTAAAGTGGCTATTACATGAAGATTCCAGAAGAAAAAAAACAGAAGAGGGAAGACAATAAAGCAGAGGCCACAACTTTAAATGTTAAGAATGGAGAATATTTATTAGTATGACACAAATGAACCAGACAGTACATTTGTGTGTCAACAATAAAATATTTATTCTTCATTTTAGCTCAAGTGGTTTCAAGATAGAAGTCAAAGAAGAGACGAGAAGACTGTGAAGCTGACTCCAGAGTTATACAAGTTAGATAGTATTTTAATTCTACTATAAAAAGGAATTTATTTATTTAATTTATTTAATTAAATTAATTCTAGTTGAATTTAATTTAATTTATAAATTATTTAATTAAAATAAAGTAGAATTAATTTACTATAAAAAGATTAAGTTAATATTACTTTTAATATAATTCAAATCACCTTTAAAAAGGTAATACCGAATTCTATTAAAAGGTAATACCGAAATTACCTTTTTAAAAGGTAATACCGAAATTACCTTTTTAAAAGGTAATACCGAAATTACCTTTTTAAAAGGTAATATCGAAATTACTTTTTAAAAGGTAATTCTGTGCTTTTTAAAAGGTAATACCGAGCTTAATCAAAAGGTAATACCGACCACAATCAAAAGGGAATACCGAATTTTCAAAGGTAATTCCCAGTCTTTTTAAAGGTAATTCTAGGCTTATTTTTCAAGAAAAATAGTAATGCTGAAAAGTAATGCCAAGCTTTTCTAACCTCTATAAATATGAGGAGATCACTTCTCATTTCAATGTTGTTCAAACATTCAAATTCAAAAATTTGTATGCATTGTAATATTCACAGATTTATATGCTTAGTTTGGAATATAATTGTTAAACCCGAACAATTCATGTCAAAATCATTCCAGAACATTTTATCAATTATATTCACATTAATCATATTAATTTTGTAATACTTTTCAAGTTAAAATTTATATCTTATACTTGAACTGTATTTCATCTTAATTAATATTTCGTGATTAATTAAAATAATATTTTTCAATACGAAATTTCGTGAGAAATTCAGATATAGTATTCAACCCCCCTTTTACTATATCAGGGACCAACAATTGGCATCAGAGCTGGTTGATATCTTTTTATCAGATCCAAATCAAATATTCCGCAACTCATACACAAATCAAAAATTATTTTTAATTTGAAATAATTTTTTATTCGAAATAATTTTTTCACTAAAAATTATTTTTGATCAAAAATTTTTTTCAGTCAAAAATTAAAATATTTTTTGAAACACTTAATTTTTAAATCTTATTAAGATGAGTACCCAAAAAGTGACTATTATCAAAATTCCACAGTTCGACAGAGAACACTACAATCTGTGGAAACATAAAATGCTACTGTTTATCGGGATTGCAAATCCTAAGTACGCATTAGTCAAGGCCAAAGGTGTTGAGCCCCCTATATCAGTTATTCTCTAACATCAGGTTGATAGGGTTGTAATCCCCCACAGACAGTTTCTGAAAAGTCCGGCAGACTATACAGATGAGGAAGCAGAAGTTGTGTCCCTTGATAATAACTTGAAGCTTATATTAATTGAATCCCTGGACTACGTAATGTACAATCAAGTAGTCAATTGCAAAAATGCAAAACAGATCTGGGAAACAATTGAAATTATCAATGAGGGAACTGAAGAAGTAAAGGAGAATAGACTGGAGATCCTGACCTCATAATATGAGCAGTTTAGATCCAACCCTAGAGAGGGTATCTCTGAGGTGTTTCAGAGACTAAACAAACTGATAAATGAGCTCAATATGAATGAAAAGTTTTATCAGAACAAGGAGGTAAACAGGAAGTTTTTACTGACCTTACCAGAGCATCTGGAACACAGGATTACAGCCATCCGGGAATCTAGGGACATGAAAGAGGTAACCATAAAAAGACTCTACAGAGTTTTAAAAACTTATGAGCTGGAACAGATCCAAACAAAAGAGATGTACAGGAGAGGTAAGGTATTGAGTTCCTCCAAGGCTTTAATGGTAGAAGCACCAGAGAAAGTAGAAGTGAAGGCTGTTGCACCTTCTAACAGTTCAACAGAGTATGTGATTCCAGAATTTGGACATACTTCTGACAAATAAGAAGATGGTGAGTTCTACTCACTGGAAGAACTAGATTAGCTGGAAGATGAATCTCTAGCTATGGTTGCCAGGAAGTTTGGCAACATGAGATTCCGAAGAAACTCCTCATTCAGAGTTAAGCCTAATTTTGGAAGATTCCAAAAAGGAGGTTCTTCGACAGTAGTATCAAAAAGAGGCTACAAGACCGGCTTAGTTGATAGAAGTAAGTTTCGTTGCTTCAACTGTAATGAGCTAGGCCACTTCGCAACTGAGTGCAAAAAGCCTAAGCAAGGGAAAAAGAGAGAGTCTTACGAAGAGCTCAAAGAGAAGTATGATGCGCTCATGAAAAAGCATCAGGGAAAGTCTTATCTGGCAGAGATTAGAAGCTGGGATGACTTAGATAATGATGATGAGGAAGAGCTGGGAAATCTTTCTCTTATGGCTTCATCCGAGGAATCACTATCTTCCACCCGTCAAGGAGGAATAGAGGTAAATCCTTCGTGCCCTAAGATGTTTGCTCTGCTAGGAAAAGAACTAGATGGAGAAAGAGATAAAGTTAAGAAACTCAGACTCAAAGTCAAAGAGTTAGTTGATGAGACTGAAGTTCTTAAATAGTTAAAAAGAAATCATGACAAGTTGACTGAAGACTTAGCTGTTCAAGTCAGTAAAGTCAGTTGTCATGTTGCAGTAGAAACTAATCTCAGAAACCAGATAGAAGAAGAAAAGAAGAAGTGTCTTGCATATAAGAATTCCTCATATATTCTAAAAAAACCTAGTTGACCAACAAGAAATAAGTCATAAAGTTGGAATAGGCTTCGAGTACAATAAATTTGTAGGAAAGCCAAGCAACATAAGCCCCTTTAGAAAAAGTGCTGAAGAAAGGGGTATCCCACATGTTGTTAAAAACACACCGAAACCTCTCTTTATAACACCGATAGTTGAACCCATCCTTGAGAGCTCTGTACTGATTGCATATGAAATGCAGTTGGCAGATCTTGACGAAGAGAAGAAGAGAGGAAAACAGGTTAAGGACATAAAAGGAGTTAATGTCCAGAAAGAGAAGTGTGCACCGGAGACACCAGTGAAAGATGTGGGAACTTCTGATTCCCCTAGACCTGGTGTAAGTGCAAAAGACTTAAAAAATAAAATGAACAGACCCAACACGTTTGTTAACAGTAGGAACAGGAAAAATAAATTTCATTCTACTGAAAACTTCAAATCTGCTGATAAAATTGAAGTAGAATCTGTTAAGCCCCCTACTGTATTGAATAACATGCCTACTATTGATGCTTACCATAAACCATGTTACCTTATGTTATGTGCTTTTAATGCTATGACTGGTTACTTTAAATACATGATAGCTAAGAAAGATAACATGACACCTAGACAGCACATCAATAGTAAATTTGCTAAATCCAAGACTGCGACTCCTTCACCTGAGAATAAGGAATCATATATTCCTAAGTCTAAACAGAAAGTTGTTAAGACTGTTTTTAGGAAGGTAGGAACAATCAAGGAAGATAATGATGTTATTCGAAAAGGATCTGTTGTCAAAGCAGACAAAGGTTAATTCTTTAAATATGCCGGGCCCAATCAATTTTGGGCTCCAAAGACGAATTAATCTGTTTGATAATTGCAGGGATTTAAACAGGTAAACCGAGTTATATGGATCCTGGACAGCGGATCTTCAAGGCATATGACCGGAGATAGAGCTCTGCTATCAGACGTGATTGAAAGAGCTTGCCCAATCGTCACCTTTGGAGATAACAACAAAGGAATGACTACGGGATATGGCAAGTTAAATTCTGGAAATGTTATCATTGAAAACGTCTCTTTAATGGAAGGACTTAAGCACAATCTACTCAGCATCAGTCAATTTTATGATAAAGGGTACAAAATAAACTTTATCAAGGAGA
Organism: Oenanthe sinensis; assembly: GCA_028671895.1. NCBI lineage: Eukaryota > Viridiplantae > Streptophyta > Magnoliopsida > Apiales > Apiaceae > Oenanthe > Oenanthe sinensis. The sequence continues at coordinate 3,886,591 of CM053796.1, read as the reverse complement.
AATGATTAATAGCTCATTCTAAAGATGACAAACTGGACTTGTGTGGAGTAAGGAAAGGAAACTTGTACGTAGCCGATCTCAACTCCGGAAATCAAGATGAAGCAAACTGTTTCTACTCAAAGGCTCCATCACAAGAAAGCTGGCTATGACACAAGAAACTCTCACATCTAAACTTCAATACAATGAACTCTTTAGTCAAGAGGGATTTGGTGAGAGGACTGCCTCTAATGGAATTTACACAAGAAGGCTTATGTGAGGCATGTCAGAAAGGGAAGTCAAAGAAAGCAACTCACAGAGGCACAAACACTACAAACATCACTGAACCACTTCAACTCCTACACATGGATTTATTTGGTCCAGTAAATATTATGTCTATGTCAAGGAAGAAATACGCCTTAGTGATTGTGGATGACTTCACAAAATATACGTGGGTTTTATTCTTGAACTCAAAGGATGAAACTCCACATTTGGTGATTGATCATATAAAGTTGATTGAGTTAGATTCAAAGTTACCTTTCCAGGCATTCAGATCAGATAATGGAACAGAATTCAAAAATGAAGTTCTGAATAACTTCTGCTCAGACAAGGGGATAACAAGGCAATATTCAGCGCCAAGAACTCCGCAATAAAATGGAGTTGTAGAGAGGAAAAATAGAACCCTGATTGAAGCTGCAAGGACAATGCTAAGTGAATCAAGGTTACCCATCTACTTCTGGGCTGAAGCAGTTAATACAGCTTGTTATACTCATAATCGAACTCTGATCAACAAAGATCATATGAAAATTCCCTATGAATTAATGGTTGGCAAGAAACCAACTCTCAAGTACTTTCATGTATTTGGAACCAAATGCTTTGTGCTAAAGGATAGAGATGAACATCGTGGCAAGTTTGAGGCCAAAGCACTTGAAGCTATTTTTGTCGGATATTCAAGAAGAGCATATAGGGTGTACATAATTGATCAGTACCAAGTAAAAGAAAGTGTCAATGTAACTTTTGATGACACTAAACTCCCAAGTATCCAAACTGAAGATTCTTCTGAGTCATTAAAATTTGATAATTATCCAGACTCATATTCTGATGATGAAGAAGAACCTGAGGTTGCAACATGAAATGATGATGACAATAATAATGATGATCCAGGTAATAGTGGTGGAAACAATGGTAACACTGGAGATACTACTAATACCAGTGGTGGATCAACAAGTCATCCTGACAGCAACTCAGGGGGAGATGAAGGATCAACTGGCAGAACACAACATCACAATGAATTTCGAGGCGAATAATCAATATCAAACCTACCCAGGGAAAGGATTTGAAGCAGAGATCATCCTTTTGAATTGATCATAGGTGATCCAGATGTTGGAGTTAGAACCAGAAGTGCAACTTCAAATGAATGTTTATTCTCAGTTTTTCTATCTCAAGAAGAACCAAAGAAGATTGAAGATGCATTAATTGATCCAGATTGGGTTTTTGCCATGCAAGAAGAGCTCAATCAGTTCAAGAGACAAGAAGTCTGGACACTGGTACCCAGGCCTAAAGATAGATCTGTTATTGGCACGAAATGGGTATACAGGAACAACTTAGACGGTGATGGCATTGTTACAAGGAACAAGGCCAGACTGGTTACAAAGGGTTACTCCCTGGAAGAGGGAATTGATTATGATGAGACCTACGCACCAGTTGCAAGACTTGAAGCCATCAGGATATTTCTGGCATTCGCAACACATTCCAATTTTAAAGTCTATCAAATGGATGTGAAGAGTGCATTTCTGAATGGAGAGCTAGAAGAGGAAGTATATGTGGAACAGCCCCCTGGCTTTGAAAATCCAGAGTTTGCTGATTTTGTGTATTTTCTATTCAAAGCCCTCTATGGACTCAAGCAAGCACCGAGGACATGGTATGACACTCTCTTTGTGTTTTTACTTGAAAATGGTTTCACTAGAGGTGTCATAGATAAAACTCTCTTTTATAAATTGCATGAAAAAGATATGATATTTGTCCAAGTTTATGTTGATGATATTATATTTGGTTCTACTAACGAAAACTTGTGCAAAAGATTTGTTAAGTTAATGCAGAGCAGGTATGGAATGAGCATGATGGGTGAGCTGTCATTCTTCCTAGGATTGCAAGTAAAGCAAAAGGAAGAAGGGATTTTTATTTGCCAATCAAAGTACGTAAGGGATCTTCTGAGAAAATACAGTCTAGAAGATTCTTCACCGACAAAAACCCCAATGCCAACAGCCACCAAGCTTGACAAAGATGAAACTGGTAAGAAAGTTGACATCACAAGCTATAGAGGTATGATAGGCTCATTTCTGTATCTAACTGCTAGTAGACCCGACATAATGTTTGCAACATGCTTATGTGCAAGGTTTCAATCTGACCCAAGGGAATCTCATCTTATAGCCGTTAAATGGATTTTTAGATATCTGAAGGGTACACCAAATCTTGGAATTTGGTACCCTAAAGATACATGTTTTGAACTAATAGGCTATACAGATTCAGATTATGCAGGGTGCAGGATGGACAGGAAAAGTACGTCTAGAAGCTGTCAGTTTCTAGGAAGACGGTTGATCTCCTGGTATAGCAAGAAACAACACTCAGTGTCTACCTCGACAGCCGAAACAGAATATATTGCGGCAAGTAGCTGTTGTGCACAGATCTTGTGGATAAGGAATCAGCTAAATGACTATGGACTTGCATTGAACAAAATTCTAATTTTCTGCGACAACACAAGTGCTATAGCTATTTCCAACAATCCTGTACAACATTCGCGAACCAAGCACATTGACATAAGATATCACTTTATCCGAGAGCATGTCATGAACGGAACTGTGGTGTTACATTTTGTACCCACAAAAGATCAAGTAGCCGACATCTTCATGAAACCACTTGATGAATCCACTTTCTCCAAGTTGGTTAGTGAACTATGGATGTTAAATAATGGCTAATTTTTGGTTGCTAGGAATTAATTTAAGCTCATAAATATTAAATGTTAATATTTAAAGAATTTATGAGACTTGAATTAATAAAATCCTAGGGCTTATGAATTTTTGGAAAATATTCTTAAGACTGAATTAATATTCTTAAAAGATAATTATTTCAATTATAGCATAAGTAACTTTGTTTAAATTAAGCATTTTTTTAACAAATTATTATTGCATATATAGATAAATGAGTATGTTATTAATTAATCAATTAATTTACTCATTAAATTAATTCAAACTTGATTTAATTTAATTCCTAAATTAATTAGAACAATTAATAATGTAAATGTTTACTATATGTCTTTAATAATTTATAAGCTTGTAAATATTTATTGTTATTTTTAATTAAATCTAAAAATCGAAAAAAAAAAATTTAATATTTTATTTCGAATTTAGAATTAATTAATACGGAGATATGTTTTTTTTTTCTTTTTCGACATTACTTTTTATATAAAAGCTCGGCATTACTTTTTATATAAAAGCTCGGCATTACTTTTTAAAAGTAATACCAAGTCATAACAAAAAGTAATACCGAGAATTTCAAAAAAAAAATAATACCGACCCTTCGGTTTTAAAAAAAAAGAAAAGAAAAGTAATGCTGACTTTCAAAAACAAAAACAGACACATACACACACTCGACTGCTACGAACAGAACAGCTGGAGAAAGAGTACAATTTTCCTTCACCATTGGAGAACATGAATACATGGTGACTGGAGATGATGTAAATAGAATTTTAGGGTTTCCAACTGAAGATTTTGTTGACCCTCCAACTGCTCCAAAGTTAATTAATTTTTTCCAAGCCATTTTATATCAAGGGGATATTAATTTGGTAAAGATGAGCAAATCCAAGCTGGTTAGTGAATGAAACTACTTCTTTGATACACTGGCCAAGGTTTTTTCTCCTACGACGAAAGCGAACTTCAACAATCTCTCTTCTCTTCTACAAGTCATTGGGTATTCTGTGGCCCACAATATGAGGATAAATTTTGGAAAAATTGTGTTAGCTGAAATTATCAAGAAGATGGGGACACTAGAGAGCAGGGGACAAATTGTACTGTGCTATTATCCAAGATTCTTAATGCTATTCATAAATGATCTTGTTTCAGATGAGGATAAGGTATTGTTCCAGAACAGTAGATTAGAGATTTCTCCCACCTCTCAGAAAAATCTTTTTACAATGTTAGGGAATAAGGCTAAGTTCTCTAACATACCAGTTGTGAGGCCTCAATATATGGGTGAAATCCTAGATCAGATTGCAAATCCAGAACAGGCTCAACAGGTACAGCCAGAGCCAGAGCAAGAAGAGCAAATGCAAGTGGCTGCGCAGCTATTGGTTGAAGCTGTTAGTCAAGCACAACAGGAAGTAAATGAACAACATGTATTATCTCATACCCTGGGTTCTAGTTTCCTTCCTATAAATATATGTAGTCCAGTTGTAGATTTATCTGTGGCAGACTATGATTGTGTTCTTACACTCCAGGATTTCGGCTATGAACCTGAAACACACAGGTTATGTCCCAAGCTGAAGTAGAGCCTCAAACAGTTTCTCCTTCATCCTCCTCTTTGGTACAAGTCAGAAAAAGGAAGAAACCTGTCAGAAAGATTAGGGGTCTTGGTGTTAATGAGAGTGAACCCGCAGCTCTGTCTCCTTCTTCTAAAAAATCTAGGTTTGAACCTGAGACAACTGCAGCCTCAACCTATTCCGATCAATGGGATATGGATTTTGACATGGCCATCCAAAATTCTCTAGATACACTTGATCAACCAGGTGATCTAATTCGTTGCTCGGCTACAACATCAGATAGTGATGACAACACACTGCTAGCAACACACTAGCAGGACCTTCACTTGAAGAAACACAAACACTGGAGGGCACATTTGTTGAAGAAAATGTTTTTAATGAAAACTCGTCGGATGCCACCTATATTGTGGACCATGACATTTTCGATGCAATGCAGCATCAGATACCCTCCGAGGTACTAAGGGGCACCACAGACTCTCAAGAGCCTGTCATTATATTGTCTAAGGTGGTGACTCCGGTGGATTTCTTTCATCCAGTTCTCTTACGAGAAAGTCTCGAATCCACTAGTGGGTTTAAGAGGCAACCACTCTTTAGAGGGAGTTGGGGCTCCATTACGGAGTAGCTACATCAGTAGCGCAGCCGATGCAAGATAATCTTGTTGAGGACGCGCCTTCATAGGCATCAGAAGAGCATTTCGACTCTTCAAAAGCTATTGTTTTATTTACAGGTACAACATATGAATATGGAAAGGAGCTAAACACTAGTGATGTGAGGCAAACACTAAGTGAAACACATGCACCGAGTGATAGTGAGTTAAACAGGAGTGCAGGTGACATGAGTGCACACACACACAGTGAACTATTATCCAAAATGGAAGCTCTCCAGAAGGAAATGCAGATTGTTCAGGCTGAGTTAGTAAAAGTTAAAGCACAAGCAGAAGGGAAGTCTACATCTGCCTCTGTAACACAACAGCTGACAATTGTGCGAAACGATGTTGAAAATGTCAAGTCATCCATACTTCTAAAAGAACAAAATATCCAGGATGTGCAGAGTCTCATTGCGGATGATATGAAAGAAGTAAAATCATTAGAGCATAAAACTGTAGAAGTTGAGGAACGTTTGTCCCTGAGAATCAGTGAAAATGAAGAGATCTCAACCAAGCGATTCAACAAGCTGGATGATAGTATGACATACTTAAATGAAGGAATGAAGCAGGTCTATCTGACCGTGTAAAAACTGGTTGCATCCTTTGAAGCCTCCAAAACTCAAGAGGATCCCTCAACTAAGGGGGTGAAAGAAAAGAAGAAAGTAGTAGCTGAAGGTGAATGGGCTACTGAAAAAGATAAAGGGAAAGCTAAGTTGTATTCTGAAGAACAATTTCAAACGTTTGATCCAGAACCAGAAGAATAGTATTATGCTCAAGAGAAATTCATTGATGACAGTGCTATGATGAATCATACATTCCTGAGCACTGTAGAGCTGATGAAGAAGCTGCTTTTGATGAGGAATTTCTATTTCCAAAAAAGAAGGAAATTAATCCTGCCTATGAAGAGGACATAAAGAAATTGAAAGAGGACATCAAAGTAAGCAATACTAGAACAGAAAATTTGAAAGCTCTGGTCAAAGAAAAAACTCAGACAGAAAGGAAAGAAAGCCAAGAAAAGCAAAATTTGTGGGCTATAGCTGTCAGAAAGAAGAAAGAAGATGTGCGATTGAAAATAGGGAAGAAATGGGATACCGCTAGAAAAATCATGGACAAACTTCAGAAAGGACCATTTGAAGATTACAAGTTACAATTTCTAATTGAACGCCTGCAAGATTCAAATGACTGTCTGGATAACTTCATGAAATCAATCAAAGAAGAAGTTGACTACATCACTGTGATTGTGAATAACATTCTAGATGACTGGCAGATTCTGTTGTACACACACAGGAATGACACATTCAGAGTCTCTATGGAATTCCTTCGTCAAAGATCTTTATCTGTAATCTAGACGTTAATGAACAAAGTCAAAAGAAGTTCAAAAGAAAATGAACTTTTAAGAGACAGACTTCGAGACATAGCAAGAGCTGTCAGTCCACAAATCTTAAACGACCCTCATGAGGTAAGGTTCTACAACAACAGGCTTTATCAGATTATGAAGCTGGATGAGGAGTCACTAAAAGGCTGCACAGTGAAATACATGATTGAAGTTGAAACTATGTTGAGATCCAAGGGATTCAGGTCTCAGGGTAAGTTGGATGCAGCTCAAAAGATCAGAGACTACTGCCTATCAAAAAATATTCAATCATACATCAGGCAGATGCATAAAATTGATTCATCTCAGCCCTATGATGTGGGAGAAGAAGTCAAGAGTCAAACTGATCTAGAAGTGGAGTAGGAATTATAACGAGCTGTTAATAGATGGAAGTATGCAGAATCCACTCAGACAGAGGTCGAAGAGGTACCAAGGACACCTGTGCACAGAAGTTCTAATTTAGAAGAAGGTGAAGTTGATACTGCTGAAGACTGAAGTCCTAGATAGGTCAAGATAGAAATAATGTTATATTTGTTCAGTGCTAGAGAAACAACTATCTTGTACTTATCTTTTATGTATGAATCTGGAAAATTGTTAAATATAAAACCAGAACTTTTGTTTATTATTTACAGTACTTATATGTCGTATTTACTTTCTTAGTTGTTAGTTGAGTTATCCTCTAGAAATTTGTGTGTTAAATGTTTAACAACAAATAGGGGGAGATTGAAAGGCATATGACTAGGCCTATTTGTAATAATTAGATGACAACTCAACTCAGATAAGAAATAGTAGTAAATAATAAGTATCAAACAGGAATCAAGACAAAGACAGTCAACTAGTCACAAGGAATCCTAGTATCAGAAGTACTCAGTTGAAGCTACTACTCAACACTGGAAGAAGTTCATTAATTTGTTCAAGCGTCAGTCAAATAAATTGATAATAATCAAGTAGTAATTCAAAAGAATTTAGAAGATACAGAAGATTTTAAAGTGCCTATTACATGAAGATTCCAGAAGAAAAAGAACAGAAGAGGGAAGATAGTAAAGCAGAAGGCCACAACTTTAAATGTTAAGAATGGAGAATATTTATTAGTATGACACAAATGAACCAGACAGTACATTTGTGTGTCAACAATAAAATATTTATTCTTCATTTTAGCTCAAGTGGTTTCAAGATAGAAGTCAAAGAAGAGACGAGAAGCTGTGAAGCTGACTCCAGAGTTATACAAGTCAGATAGTATTTTAATTCTACTATCAAAAGGAATTTAATTATTTAATTTATTTCATTAAATTAATTCAAGTTGAATTTAATTTAATTTATAAATTATTTAATTAAAATAAAGTAGAATTAATTTACTATAAAAAGATTAAGTTAATATTACTTTTAATATAATTCAAATCACCTTTAAAAAGGTAATACCGAATTCTATTAAAAGGTAATACCGAAATTACCTTTTTAAAAGGTAATACCGAAATTACCTTTTCAAAAGGTAATACCGAAATTACTTTTTAAAAGGTAATTTTGTGCTTTTTAAAAGGTAATACCGAGCTTAATCAAAAGGTAATACCGACCACAATCAAAAGGTAATACCGAATTTTCAAAGGTAATTCCCAGTCTTTTTAAAGGTAATTCTAGGCTTATTTTTCAAGAAAAATAGTAATGCTGAAAAGTAATGTCAAGCTTTTCTAACCTCTATAAATATGAGGAGATCACTTCTCATTTCAATGTTGTTCGAACATTCAAATTCAGAAATTTGTATGCATTGTAATATTCAGAGATTTCTGTGCTTAGTTTGGAATATAATTGTTAAACCTGAACAATTCATGTCAAAATCATTCCAGAACATTTTATCAATTATATTTACATTAATCATATTAATTTTGTAATCTTTTTCAAGTTAAAATTTATATCTTATACTTGAACTGTATTTTATCTTAATTAATATTTCGTGATTAATTAAAATTATATTTTTCAATACGAAATTCTGCGAGAAATTCAGATATAGTATTCAACCCCCCTTCTACTATATCAGGGACCAACATGTAGAATCAAGTGTATCATGACCTTCCTTTAGCAAAGAAAGTCCTTCAACAACTTGCTTCTCTAGAGGGTTGAGCTCCTCATCATTGTGCTCATCTATAAGCCTAGTTTGAATCAATTTTCTCCTCTTTATAACTGGTGCCTGTTGAGAGACACCAGAGGTTGGTTTCTTTTTGGATTTTGGTTTGGAAGATTGTTTATTTGAAGGGGATTGGGTGACTTGGGTAGGTGCAGGGGGACTCTCCAGTATTTGTTCCTGCACCATGTCACCACCAAAAAATGAAGCATTGTAGATAGAAGGTTTGTAGGTTGAGAGTTTTACCTGCATTACCTGAGGATAGTGCATGGCAGGTAGACTCTTCTTCTTGTCATCAATTCTATTAATGTAAGAGAATATCCTCCTTTGATGTTTGTATGCCTACACACAGCAATCATCTGCCAACTTGGTTGACATGTCAGGTATGAAGTGATTGAGGTGAATCATAAGAAATCTATGATAGTAGACTTTCTTTCTCCCCTCTTGCACATTGTTTAATTTTGCTCCCATTTGAGTGAGCAACATATCACCAATATTGATCACTTTGTCAAATAGGAGACTGTGACCAATTTGATAAGTAATTGCAGTAATAGCATCAAAGCCACTACATTTTCCAGTAAAACACTTAGCAAGTTGATCAAAGAAAAAGGACTATTCCATTCTTAAATATGGCCTAGTTAATTTACTCATATTTTCTAGACTAGCAGAATAACCTAGTGATTTAAACATGCTCTTAATATCAGTGTCAGAAACAGTGTCATCAAAAGATGTTTTCACAAGTAAATGAAACACAGAGTTGAGCACAGTAGCAGTTACTTCAAAAGTAGTGGAGCCAAAGGTGAACTTTATTTTACCTGGTTGATCCTGAAAATGATTAACTACCTTGGCAGAACTCCATGCTTTTGAAACAACATCCATATGAATCACGGGGGATGCTTTCAGAATGTAATTGAGCTCAGATTGCTCCAAGAAGTCCATCACAGGGAAGTAGTCAGCATCTACTCCTTTCTTGTCCCCAAGAGCTGCAACACGGTTCGCAGTCATGAAATCAAAATCTCCAAAAGTGAATGCAATTGTTTGGGTCCCCTCATGACAGTTGAGATGGCAGCCATTAAAATTGTTGAGTTGAGAGTGATGAAGATGCTTGTAGAATTTTGGTTAGGGTTCGTGAAAAGCTCTGTGATTAATTCTGCCTTAGAAAATAATTTTTGATAGACAAGTGAAGAACTTGTATGAAAATTTTCTATTTTGTTTGAATTGCATACAATACACACGAGTCTACAGCCTATCTTCAGTCAAAAATAAATGTTACCGCCTATTTCAAGTCATTTGAACAGTTTAAGCGTAATCAGAGTCTGCAGGTGCGAATTTTAACCGTTTTAGAGGCTACAGACTCTCAAAGTCTATAAATCCATCGGAGTCTACAGACCAGTCAGAGTCTACAAACTCGTCAGAGTCTAGAAGTTAGACTCTGCCAAGATAAAGTACTTCATGAAAATTGCAATAATGAATCATAGTATGATAAAGTAGGGACTATAATTAAAGTACATACCTTGCTTCTTATAATTTGTAATTGCTTACATGTTTAACATACCTAATTCACCTACCAGTCTGAGAAAGGTAGACTCATCAAGTGGTTTTGTCAAAATGTCTGCAATTTGTCTGTCAGTTGGAACATAGTGAAGTGTCAGAGTACCATTTTCAACATGTTCTCTAATAAAGTGATACATGACATCAATGTCCTTTGTTCTGGAATGTTGGATTGGATTCTCTGCAATTTTAATAGCACTAGTATTATCACAATACATAGGAATATTTGAGAAAGATAGTCCATAATCAAGTAATTGATTTCTCATCCACAGAATTTGAGCACAGCAACATACAGCTTTAATGTGTTCAGCCTCTGCTGTGGATGTGGATATAGTCTGTTGTTTCTTGCTAAACCAAGAAATTAATCTGTTGCCAAGAAATTGGCATTGTCCTGTAGTTCTTTTCCTGTCTACTTTGCATCCTGCATAGTCAGAGTCTGAATAATCAATTAGTGAAAAATATGACTCTCTAGGATACCAAAGTCCAAGAGTTTGAGCACCCTTGAGATATCTAAAAATTCTCTTCACAACTATCAAATGTGATTCTCTAGGGTCAGCTTGAAATCTAGCACACAGACAAGTTGCAAACATTATATCTGGTCTACTAGCAGTTAAATATAACAATGAGCCAATCATACCTCTGTAGCTAGTGTTGTTAACTTTCTTACCCTTTGGGTCAGAGTCTAGCTTAGTGGCTATTGACATGGGAGTTTTGGCAGTTGCACAGTCTTACATATCAAACTTCTTTAATAGTTCTCTCACATACTTTGTTTGATTGATGAAAATTTCATCATCATTCTGTTTGATTTGAAGTCCCAAAAAGAAGTTTAATTCTCCCATCATGCTCATTTCATAATTTGACTGCATTAGCTTACTAAATTTTTCACAGAGTTTGTCATTAGTAGAGCCAAATATAATATCATCAACATAGATTTGGACAAGGAAAATAACACCTTTATATTTTCTAATAAAGAGAGTTTTGTCAATGGTACCTCTTATGAAACCGTTTTCAAGAAGAAATTATAAAAGAGTTTCATACCATGCTCTAGGTTCTTGCTTCAATCCATAAAGTGCCTTATCTAACCTGTAAACATGATCAGGAAACTTTGGATCAATAAATCCTGGTGGTTGCTCCACATAGACTTCTTCTTCCAATTCTCCATTTAAGAAGGCACTTTTTACATCCATCTGATACACCTTGAATTTTGAATGAGATGCAAAGACAAGAAACATTCTGATAGCTTCCAATCTTGCTACTGGTGCAAAAGTTTCATCATAGTCAATTCCTTCCTCATGTGAGTATCCTTTTGCAACTAGCCTTGCTTTGTTTCTTACCACAGTTCCATTCTCATCAAGTTTGTTTCTGTACACCCATCTTGCACCAACAACTGATCTATCTCTAGGTCTTGGTACAAGTTTCCACACTTTGTTTCTCTCAAATTCATTCAATTCTTTTTGTAATGCAATGATCCAATCAGGATCTTGCAAGGCTTCCTCAATTTTCTTGGGTTCATTCTTTGAGAGAAAACAACTATAAAGACGTTCATTTTGAGTGGCTGTTCTGGTTTGTACACCACTCACATGATCACCAATTATCAAGTTATGAGTGTGATCCCTTGTCCATTTTCTAGCTGGTGGAAGATTGGTTCTTGAACTTGAAGCTCCCCCTAAATCATTGGCATCTTCTGTATTTGTGTGAAATTCAAATGAAGAGGCTCCCCCTAAATTGCTTGACTCTGACAAGGATTCAGAGTTGGTTGATCCAGACTCTGAGAACTTGATTCTGTCTATCTAGACTCTGTCTGGGTAGACTCTGACATGTTAGACTCTGAATTAATTAGAGTTGAAAATTCTGGCTCCCCCTCAGAGTGTGCAGGTTCTTGAGATGTTTCAGGAGTTATTTGAGGGTCTTCATCCTCATCATCTTCATCTATCTCAAAACTTTTTAGATTTTCAAATTCCAGTGTAATAGACTCTGACTCATCCTGCAATCATGTAAACTTTTTATCATCAAATGCAACATGAATAGATTCCATAACAATTCTGGTTCTGAGATTAAACTCTCTGAATGCCTTTATGTTTGATGCATATCCAAGAAAAATTGATTCATCTGCCTTGGCTTCAAATTTGCTTAGATTTTCAGGATGTACTTTCAGTACAAAGCACTGACATCCAAATATGTGAAAGTATTTTACACTTGGCTTCTTGTCCTTTACCATCTCATAGGGAGTCTTTCCATGCATGTTTATTAATGTACAGTTTTGAGTGAAACATGCTATATTGACTACCTCAGCCCAAAAATATACTGGTAGCTTAGACTCTGCCAACATTGTCCTGACAGCTTCTATGAGTGTTCTATTCTTTCTCTCCACAACTCCATTTTGCTGAGGTGTTCTTGGTGCAGAAAATTGTTGAGTAATTCCCTTTGATGCACAGTAGTCCTCCATGATTGAATTTTTGAATTTTGTACCATTGTCACTCCTTAGAATTTTAACTGTTTTCTTTGAATTTCTTTCCAGAAAAGTGATATGGTCTATTATGTGTTGTGGAGCTTCATCCTTTGAATGTAGAAAGAAGACCCATGTGAACCTTGTAAAATCATCTACAATAATAAGAGTATATTTCTTTTTGTTAACTGACATAACATTTACTGGACCAAATCATTGAAAACGTCTCTTTAGTGGAAGGACTTAAGCACAATCTACTCAGCGTAAGTCAATTTTGTGATAAAGGGTACAAAGTAAACTTTATCAAGGAGAAATGCTTAATAGCTCATTCTAAAGATGACACACTGGCCTTACGTGGAGTAAGGAAAGGGAACTCGTACGTAGCTGATCTCAACTCCGGAACTGAAGATGAAGCAAACTGTTTCTACTCAAAGGCTTCATCAGAAGAAAGTTGGCTATGGCACAAGAAACTCTCACATCTAAACTTCAAAACAATGAACTCTTTAGTCAAGAGGGATTTAGTGAGAGAACTGCCTCCGATGGAATTTACACAAGAAGGCTTGTGTGAGGCATGTTAGAAAGGGAAGTCAAAGAAAGCAACTCACAGAGGCAAAGACACTACAAACACCACTGAACCACTTCAACTCCTACACATGGATTTATTTGGTCCAGTAAATATTCTGTCTATGTCAAGGAAGAAATACGCCTTAGTAATTGTGGATGACTTCACAAAATATATGTGGGTTTTATTCTTGAACTCTAAGGATGAAACTCCACATTTGGTGATTGATCATATAAAGTTGATTGAGTTAGATTCAAAGTTATCTGTCTAGACAATCCGATCAGATAACGGAGCAGAATTCAAAAATGAAGTCCTGAATAACTTCTGGTCAGACAAGGGGATAACAAGGCAATATTCAGCGCCAAGAACTCCGCAACAAAATGGAGTTGTAGAAAGGAAAAATAGAACCCTGATTGAAACTGCAAGGACAATGCTAAGTTAATCAAGGTTACTCATCTACTTCTGGGCTGTAGCAGTTAATACAGCTTGTTATACTTAGAATCAAACTCTGATCAACAAAGATCATATGAAAACTCCCTATGAATTAATGGCTGGCAAGAAACCTACTCTCAAGTACTTTCATGTATTTGGAGCCAAATGCTTTGTGTTAAAGGATGGAGAAGAACATCGTGGCAAGTTTGAGGCCAAGGCACATGAAGCTATTTTTGTCGGATATTCAAGAAGAGCATATAGGGTGTACATAATTGATCAGTACCAAGTAAAAGAAAGTGTCAATGTTAATTTTGATGACACTAAACTCCCAAGGATCCAAAATAAAGATCCTTCTGAGTCTTTAAAATTTGATAATCATCCAGACTCAGATTCGGATAGTGAAGTAGAACCTAAAGTTGCCGCAGGAAATGATAATGGAAACAATGATGATAATGATCCAGGTAATAGTGGTGGAAACAATGGTAACACTGGAGATACTCCTAGTACCAGTGGTGGATCAACAAGTCATCCTGGTATTAACTCAGGGGGAGATGAAGGATCTACTGGCAGAACACAACATCACAATGAATTTTGAGGCGAATCATCAAGATCAAACCTACCAAGGGAAAGGATATAGAGCAAAGATCATCCTTTTGAATTGATCATAGGTGCCAGATGTTGGAGTCAGAACCAGAAGTGCAACTTTAAATGAATGTCTATTTTCAGTTTTTCTATCTCAAGAAGAACCAAAGAAAATTGAAGATGCAATAACTGATCCAGATTGGGTTCTTGCCATGCAAGAAGAACTCAATCAGTTCGAAAGGCAAGAAGTGTGGACACTGGTACCCAGGCCTAAAGATAGATCTGTTATTGGCACGAAATGGGTATACAGGAATAAGTTAGAGGGTGATGGCATTGTTATAAGGAACAAAGCTTGACTGGTTGCAAAGGGTTACTCCCAGGAAGAGGGAATTGATTATGACGAGACCTACGCACCAGTTGCAAGACTTGAAGCCATCAGGATATTTCTGGCATTCGCAGCACATTCCAAGTTTAAAGTCTATCAAATGGATATGAAGAGTGCATTTCTAAATGGAGAGTTGGAAGAGGAAGTATATGTGGAGCAGCCCCCTAGCTTTGAAAATCCAGAGTTTGCTGATTTTGTATATTTCTTATTCAAAGTTCTATATGGACTCAAGCAAGCACCGAGGACATGGTATGACACTCTCTCTCAGTTTTTACTTGAAAACGGATTTATTAGAGGTGTCATAGATAAAACTCTCTTTTATAAACTTCATGATAAAGGTATGATATTTTTTCAAGTTTATGTTGACGATATTATATTTGGTTCTCCTAACGAAAATTTGTGCAAGAGATTTGCTAAGTTAATGCAGAGTAGGTATGAAATGAGCATGATGGGTGAGCTGTCATTTTTCCTTGGATTGCATGTAAAGCAAAAGGAATATGGGATTTTTATTTGCCAATCAAAGTACGTAAGAGATATTCTAAGGAAATACACTCTAGAAGATTCTTCACCGGCAAAAACCCCAATGCCAACAGCCACCAAGCTTGACAAAGATGAAACTGGTAAGAAGGTTGACATCACAAGCTACAGAGGTATGATAGGCTCATTATTATATCTAACTGCTAGTAGACCCGATATAATGTTTGCAACATGCTTTTGTGCAAGGTTTCAATCTGACCCTAGGGAATCTCATCTTATAGCCGTAAAATGAATTTTTAGATATCTGAAGGGTACACCAAATCTTGGAATTTGGTACCCTAAAGATACTAGTTTTGAACTAATAGGCTATACAGATTCAGATTATGCAGGATGCAGGATGGACATGAAAATTACTTCTGGAAGCTGTCAGTTTCTAGGACAACGGTTGATCTCCTGGTATAGCAAGAAACAACACTCAGTATCTACCTCGACAGTCGAAGCAGAATACATTGCGGCAGGTAGTTGTTGTGCACAGATCCTATGGATATTGAATCAGCTGAATGATTATGAACTTGCGCTAACTAAAATTCCAATACTTTGCGACAACACAAGTGCCATAGCAATTTCCAATAATCTTGTACAACATTCAAGAACCAAGCACATAGACATAAGGTATCATTTTATCCGAGAGCATGTCATGAATGGAACTGTGGTGTTACATTTTGTACCCACAGAAGATCAAATTGCCGACATCTTCACGAAACCACTTGATGAATCCACTTTCTCTAAGTTGGTTAGTGAATTATGGATGTTAAACATGAACTAATTATTGCATGATGTTTTAGATTGCATATTTAAGTTTAAGCAATCCTTGTAAATACACTGTATATATTCCTTAAATTTATCAAAAACAAACAAACAAAATGAAAAAGAAAACTAAAAAAGATTTTCCTTATTTTGTACAATTTTATTTAATTGGCATATGTACTGTAAATATTTTTTTATTATTTTCCAAAAATTGGCATATGTACTGTAAATATTTTTTTATATATAAATATGTATAGTTTTTTTTGTTTTTTTTACTTTGGCATCCTTATTTTTATTATTTTTATGTTTATTTCTATATAAGTAAGTGCTGATTATTTCGCATCTCTTTTGAGAAGTAGGAAAGATCTATGAGCTTGATCATCCAATTGTTTCTGATAGTTAGATCCCAAACATTGGCATCAATCTCTATCCAAGATCTTAGAACCAAACACACAATCACAATCACATCCGTCTCTCTAACCATTAAATAGAATTACATATTTGTTAAGAATGAGGGATTCAATGCCTTGATTGCATTTGATAAGGTTGGTATTGTGAGTGATCCAACAGCCCTGTCTCCAGAAAGGTGATTCAAATATATAAGCTGAGACATCTGTTAGCTCATCTGTGTTCTCTCAAAAGGATACAGACTTGGAAAAGGCAAAACTGTTACTAGTTTCATTCTCTTAACAGAGTGAGTCTATTGAATTTGGCCTGTCAGCCAAGGCCACTTGTAAAGAGTCAATTTCATCTGTCATATTTCAAGAAACCACATATTTTGTCTTACATTTTAGGGACCAACACCAAGGGACTAACAATGTAAGGACTTACTTGGGACCAAAAAGGGACCAAGAGGGAGCAGTTGAAATGTTACGGTAAGGATGAATTGACGGAAGCAATTATTCTAAACTTCCATATCAAGGAAGGAAGGATGATTGATGATTCTAACTGAATCAACATGCCTTCACAGGCGTCAGGAGGAAACTTGGATCATGTGCTACATTATAGATCTCAGTCACCCTCCCCAGATGGAACATATCTGGATTCCTAATGGAATAGTTCATCTTAGATGATCAGCAACTCATTGAAACTATTCCTGAAGCAATTCAGTTTATAAAATTAAATATTTAATAGATTCAATTGAGGACGGGGATTTGTGAAACCCCATTGCACTACCAGTGAGCTCTCTTGAAGGGGCTATGGTGATCTTTCTTGCAGGTACAAAAGACTGAGTCATCCGTACTGAGAGAGATACAGTGATGTGAGAAAAGAGTGAAACACAAGTAAGGAAGAGTGAAAATATATATATTTTATGAGTGAAACACTTAGAGAGTATATGAGCGAAACACTTGTGAGGAACACAAAGTAAAATCACACACTAGCACACTTACCGAATCCCATTCCCAATTCCCTGTTACAGATTTCTAATGTTACTCAACCAAGGTGGAAATTTCTCTAGAAAAGGATGTTTAAATCGTTTAAGAGGATTACTCAACTAAGGGGGAGAATTATTAAGAGGATTACTCTAAAATGTTAAAATGTTCAACTAAGGGGGAGTATATCAAAAAAAGGGAGAAGTAAAGGAAGACTTTTGCCAGAAGTGCTTTGATATCAATGGAAGAGGATTACTCAATTGTTGAACAAGAGAAGTTGGATAATTCACGAAAGGAAAAAATGAATCTACCTTGGGTGAGAAGTAAAGACAGAAGTTGGAGAATCAAAGGAAAAGTGGTAAGAAGATAACAAGACTTCATCTCTGACATCCTAAGGGGGAGCAGTGATGAGTCTGAGAAATGAAGATAATACTACATGTATAATATGTTCGGTGCTAGAGGAACAAACATCTTTCATTTCAGTTAACTCGGGAAATCTGGAAATGTATTATATAATCCAGAGAACAATTTATTATTTACAGTTCTTAAATGTCATATTATTTTCTTAGTTGTTAGTTGAGTTATCCTCTAGAAATTTGTATGTTAAATGCTTAACAACAAATAAGGGGAGATTGAAAGGCATATGACAAGGCCTATTTGTAATAAGTAGATGACAACTCAACTCAAGTAAGAAAATTAAGTAAGTAATAAATACTGAGGAAGGAATCAAGATGAAGACAGTCAACTAGACACAAAGAATCCTAATATCAGAAGTGTTCTAATGAAGCTGCTACTCTACACCGGAAGAAGTTCATTAATATGTTTAAGCATCGGCGAAAAATAAAGGAGTAGTATTTCAAAAGAGTTCAGAAGATACAGAAGATTTCAAGTGCCTACTACAAAGAGATTCCAAGAAAAGAAATATTGAAGACAAAGCTAGAACCAAGACAAGACACAAAGACCACTACAGTAGAAATGAGAATCGACATTGTAGTTAGTCATCCGTGAACCAGACCAGTGCACAGGGTGTTAACAATATCAGTGAAGATTCGTCATCAAAAAGTTCAAGTGGTCAGAAAGGTTATTGTTGAAGAATAGAAGAGTTTTATCTACATCAACAATAGTCAAGCCTTTAATTTAATTCTCTATTAATTAATTAAATTAATTAGTTAATTTAATTAGTAAATTGATTCACTCAGAATTAATTTATTTCTTAAATTAATTAAAGGATCAATTAATTTAGAATTATTTTAGAATGACAGAAGAAAGAAGCTGGAAGCTCAAAAGGATACAGAAACAGCCAAACATGCTTGATAGTACTGACTTGAAGAAAAGACGGAAAAAGAATTAACACGGAAGAAATGCAAATTCATATATTCGTAAAAGTGGAACCCCGGTTGGAATTGATTTATCATTTCCCAAGTCAAAAGGAGTTCGGTTCCAGACGTTCAGAAGACCGCAGCTTAGAGCGTAAGGATTTATTTAATTAATAAATATTTTATTTATTTAGTAAATTATATTTATAAATATCTAAATAATATTAGATATTTATTTTTATAATTTCTGAATTAAATTAATTATTTATTAATCAAAGAATATAAGTTGTACGGGTCGAAAAACATTTCTATGGAGCCTATCCACTAAAAGATGAAATAGGCCCCTTTTTATTTGAATTGGCAGGAGAATTAAAGAAGCCAATCAAATCTTGCCAGGTGTCTAATCAAGTGTGAAAGCAAAAGAAAAAGGTTGTTCAAAGAAAGGTAATACTGAGCTTAATTAAAAGGTAATACCGAAATTACCTTCTTGAAAGGTAATTCTGTGCTTTTTAAAAGGTAATACCGAAATTACCTTTTTAAAAGGTAATACCGAAATTACTTTTTAAAAGGTAATTCTGTGCTTTTTAAAAGGTAATACCGAGCTTAATCAAAAGGTAATACTGACCACAATGAAAGGTAATACGGAATTTTCAAAGGTAATGCCCAGTCTTCTTAAAGGTAATTCTAGGCTTATTTTTCAAGAAAAATAGTAATGTTGAAAAGTAATTCCAAGCTTTTCTAAACCTCTACAAATATGAGGAGATCACTTCTCATTTCAAGTTGTTAGAAAATCAGTTCAAATTTAGAAATTTGTTTGCATTATAATATTCACAGATTTATGTGCAAGTTTGAATATAATTGATTAAACTCGAACACTTCATGTTGAATTCGTTCTAGATTAATTTATCGGTTATAAACTCTAATCCTCAGATAAATTTTGTAATACTTTTCAAGTTAAATTTATATCTTCTATTTGAACAGTATTTCATTAAAATTTATATTTCGTGGTTATTTAAAATAATAATTTTAAATCCTAAATATCGCGACGATTTACAGATATTGTATTCAACCCCCCTTCTACAATATCAGGGACCAACAGCCAGTATGGTAACCTTTATCTTCAAGTTGACTTCTGCTTATCAAATTGTGTTTTAAGCCATCAACTAGAGCTACTTTGTTTGAGATTACGAAGTTGTATGAATAGTAATCATGATAACTCAACACTAGAACAGGACAAGTAAATAATACTACGCCTACACAGAAATCAGGAAGAAATGAAGACAAGACAAATACAGTGAATCAAGACATTAGAAGAAGTTTTGAAGTCTACTACAGGTCATTGAGAGAAGTTCATTAATATGTTCATGCCTCAGTGAAGAATAATGGTTGAAGACTTTCAGGGTTTCAGAAGTGTTGAAGATTCAGTATAGAAGTGCCACTAGAAGATTTCAGTGTAAAGGCATTGATTGAAGATAGACAGAGTTCGAAGCATAGGAATCTAGAAGGGTGAAGACAAAGGGTAAAGAAGACAGCTACAGTCTTGAAGTTATACTCACTGAAATAAGTTCCTTCATATGTTCAAACGTCAGTGAAGAACAGAGAATGAGGTATTCAAGATTGTGGTAATAATAAAGACGTTGTCGAAATACCAGAAAAGATTCTAGTGAAAGTACTATGTTTATCAACAGTCAGTGTTTGAAGCAATGCAACAGTCCAAGGTTAATCAGCTGAAACAGAACAGAAGTCAAGGGAATTCAATTCAGTGTTAGTCGTTTGTGAACCAGACCAGTGCACTAAGCGTCAGCACAACAAGGAAACAATTACTTTGATTTATCAGAAGAAATTCAGTTGACCAAGCCAGAAGAGTGAAAACCAAGTGGTAAATACTTCAAGTATTACTACTTTTGGTGGCTCTTACACTCTTGAAGCAATATAGTAGGCGTAACAAAGTAACATTGGTGCAACAAAATCATTCCAAGGCATCAAATCTCTAAGGGGAGAAGTTTGTGGTACCTGCACTAGGAACTCAATGTGCAGGCGCAACAAAAGTTACAAGGCGCAAGAAAAATCTTAAGGGAAAGATTTTGTGGCGCCTACACACTGTAAATAGAGTGTAGGCGCAACAAACACTTCAAGGCGCAAGGAAATACTTGGAAGGATCATCACAAGAGTTTGGTGGTGCCTCTACAGGGTAACCACAGTGCAAGGCGCAACAAAGTGACATATAGGCGCAACAAAGACTTCTGTGGATTGTTTCTAAGGCATTTGTGGCGCCTATACAAGGGAACCACTGTATAGGCGCAACAAACCAACTTGGTGGCGCAACAAAGATTCAAGGGGATTTTGTGGCGCCTACACACTGCAACAAGAGTGTAGGCGCAACAAAATACTCATGGCGCAACATAAGAAGCCTACACACCACTCACCATGTACAAGCGTAGCAAAGGACTTGAAGCATTCTGAAGCAAATCAATTTAATTGATTTGAAAGTCTACACCATATAAAAACAAAATGACGTGCTCATTTTGAAGTGTGTGTTCCGGTTCGTCTCTTCCAATCAAGTGCCGGAGAAGAACATAGCCAATAATATACAGAGGGGTCTAAACAAACAAAGATCTTTTCATTACTCCTTACCGGAGTCTTTTGTTAATGGCCGGATAAACCTTGTAATATTTTAAGGGCCATTACAAAATACTCTGGTAGTTAAATCCTTCGACAAAATTATAGATACAAATATTGTATAGTATTTGACTTGTATATTTTTGAAGAAGCAAAGAACTAATCTGTTCTTTGGAAGCCAGTTATATTTTTAACTGGGTGTAGCAACCTCAGGGATTATATACGAAAGATATATTCCCCGAAACCTGTCTCGTTTAAATTACTTGCTAATTTTCTAGAACATTATTGTTTATTCATAAACACATAAAATTAGTAAGCCAACCTCCTAAACACTATTCACCTCAAGAACCCGAACCCACTAATCGAACTCTAAATTATTTATCTGTAAAAGATTCGAAAGAATTTTTTAATTTAGTGAGTATCGTATTCAACCCCCTTTCTACGATACTTCAGGACCTAACAATTGGTATCAGAGCTGATTGATTGATATACAAAGCAGGATTCGTAGTTCAATGAAGCTCACCGTGCTGAAGCTGGTTGGACTCAGAACGAGGAGACCTAGTTGAATAAATTTAATTATAAACTTTTAATTAAAATTTATTTTATAAACTTTTATAAAATTTATTTTATAAACTTTTATTAGTTTATGTCATAAATTTTAATTAGTTTATTTTATAAATTTTGATATATTAAATTTATTTTATAAACTCTTATAAAATTTGTTCTATAAACTTTTATTAGTTTATGTTATAAATTTTAATTAATTTATTTTATAAATTTTGATATATTAAATTTATTTTATAAATTTTGATATATTAAATTTATTTTATAAACTTTTATAAAATTTGTTTTATAAACTTTTATTAGTTTATGTTATAAATTTTAATTAGTTTATTCTATAAATTTTGATATCTTAAATTTATTTTATAAACTTTTATAAAATTTATTTTATAAACTTTTATTAGTTTATGTTAGAAGTTTTAATTAGTTTATTTTATAAATTTTAATATATTAAATTTATTTTATAAACTTCAATAAAATTTGTTTTATAAACTTTTATTAGTTTATGTTATAAATTTTAATTAGTTTATTTTATAAATATTGATATATTGAATTTATTTTATAAATTCTTATAAAATTTGTTCTATAAACTTTAATTAGTTTATGTTATAAATTTTAATTAGTTTATTTCATAAATTTAATAAAGTTTAAAATTTGAATTTATTATAACAAAAGGCAGCAGTTGACTGGTATATTCGACACAAGAACCAAAATATTATTTGGTTGCTCAAAGACTAGAAGATGAAGATTTTTCCGGGTATTAAAGACAATAAAAATTGACTGAAGATTATCCAATGAAGTTATTTCTGGAACAGGTTGAAGAATATGTGGTTCTAATTTCCTCAGAGGTCTATTCCAAAGGATCCCACTGGTTATTCGTGTTTTCCCAGTCGTACAAGTAGAAGGGGGGGTTGAATACTTGTATGTCTTTTCTGCCCGATTTAAAATCAAATTAAGAACAAACTCAAACACAAAAATATGAATAAGTACTGTTTTGTATTATTGATTTGTGAATACAAAACTCTCCTAGGGTGTACACAAACCCTAGCAGCTTCTCTGTGTTTATCACAACAACTCTCTCTATCTCTATGCTCTCACAAAATTTCACTCAGATAATTATGCTTCGACTTCCACACCCTTACAATTAGGTTACATAGAGTTTATATAGAGAGCTGCCTATCAACTAATAACAGAAAGATAAATTACAATAGGAATAGAATTCCTAATTATTAGTTGACAGTTTCCTTCTAGAATTCTCTTTCTTTCCCACATCATATCTGCAATATATTTATCCTGATCTTCGAAGACTTTCCATTCCTGTGATCTTCTTCCAAATTTATCCTCAACTGTATAGACTCTGAAATCTTCAGACTCTGATGATCTTCAGACTCTGATCACATGTAGACTCTGATAGATCACAGACTCTGATAGTCTATAGACTCTGATCACCTTCCAGACTCTGATCTTCATGCAGACTCTGGTTTCACTTTCTATAGAAATTCTTCTAAGTACAAGTAACATGAATGTTGACTATCTAGACTCTGATTATTCATTTCAGAGACTAGAAAGACTTATTACAGATAAACTAATCTAGACCCTGTTCTAGTATTTTATACATCATCAAATGAATATATCCCTAACAATCTCCCCCTATTTATGCTTTATAAATTGTAAGCATAAATCAAGGTTTGATGATGTCAAAACTAAAGAATAAAACTAATAATCTAGAACAGTATAAAAGAATTAAAAAAAGAAAAAGAATTACTTCTCATTTAATCTTCTCAAAGGCTGGATTGTTCTTCAAAAATGAGTTTAGCATTTTTCTTCCACAATTGCAAGAGCTTCACCAACAAACTTCTTTAATTTCTTCATTTCTTCATTTGAACATTTAATTTGACAGTAAGCTGCTCTCAGATCATTTGCACTGCTTTCTTGATCTTTTAAGTCCTTCAACATCAGAACACTAACTTTCCTACTCATAGGCTGAAACCCAAAGTAATGACCCACACCTTCTTGAAATTTAATCTGTTTTTCCTCCAATGGCATGACTTGATCATTTCCCTCAGTATCAACATATTTTAAAGAAAATTTGCCCATTTGTCGATTTGCCTGTCTGTGCAAAATCAGCTTCCTATCAATCTCCTTGAACCATTTGTGTGTGACAGCTTCTTTGCTCTTGTTAACTTCATAAGCAATTTGAAGTAGGAATCTAATATACTGTAGTTCCTCAGCCTGTTTGAAAAAGATAAAATTTGACTGACTAATCCATCTTACACTTCCACCTTCTAAGAAGTAAACCAGCATCTCATTCTTCACCTTTTCTGTACCTCCCTGACCTCCTTGTATCTTCGTTTCAAAAACATTATACACAATTTGAGCAGACACCACTTTATTTAAGTGCTTCTGAGTGATCTTCTCAAACTGCCTATCTGTCAAGGATTGAGGATCCCTGGTTAGAGTAGATGTTCTGTCAATGTCAGATTCTTCAAATCCTCCAAGACCTATCTTCTTTTTAGCTCTAAGTTGCAGATTTGATTGACTGCACTTCCAGTATGAAGGTTCTTGAGTTTGATCAGAGTCTGACTTCTTTCTTTGCTTATCAGAGTCTGACTTAGGCTCTGATTTCCCATGTCTAGTCCCTGACTGATGTGTTGGAGTTCTTACTACTCCAGATTGCTTTTGTTGCACACCATCAGGACCCTTAGAACCATGAGAACTATCTCCATCATCACCATCTCTCCTCCTTTTAACTCCCCTTGATTGATTCTTGCATCCCTCATCCTTATGTCTCCTGGAGGACTCACCTTGCTTCACCTTCTCCCCATTTTTGACATCATCATTACTAGTGACAGCCAAAAGAATCTGTTCAAGAACAGTGGAGATATTTGCCTGGGCTGCAATAACTGAATCAACCTTAGTGGTCAAATCAGAAACTGTAGTTTGAAGAGAGGCTTGAGTGGTAGTGATAGCAGCTAGAGCATCTTTAAAAGCGACCTCTTTGGATAATTGAAGAGAGTGAATTCGGTCAAATCTTGTATTGAGCAGAGAAGTTGTATTATCAACACCAGTGAGCTTTGTTTGAATATGAGAAATGTCCTGAACCACACTGGATAACTGAGCAGCAACATCAGGCAGCTTAGCTTTAACAGCTCCATCTAAGACTTGATCGTCTTCACCAGGATAGTAACCATGTTCCTGTTGAAAAGATTTTTTCTGAAAAGCCTTAAGTCTCTCAGAAAGATGAATATCCAAAATACACTCAAAAGAATCTTTATCATTGATGCCTCTTTGCTGTGCAGACTCCCAAGACTGAGGAAACACCTGATCAAAATAGATAAAAGAAGGAGTAACAAGATCATCATCTGTAGAATTGCATTCCTCAGCAACAGGCTCTGGCTTTGTGAATGGAGGTGTAGACTCTGGTGGTGGTGTAGACTCCGAAACTGCAAACGGGACTACAGACCCTGACTCCTCCTGAGAGTGATCAGAGACTGTAGACTCTGGAAGTCTAGCCCTGATAGGCATTATTAAAAGAGGTTCTTCTGACTTCAATGTTGCAGCCTCAGTGAAAATGACAGGGTTATCCACCAAAGCCTCCATGACTCTATCTGCTCTCCTTGCTAGAGAATCCACCAGGTGAAGTTGGGGTCTCTTTGTAAATGATTTCTGAGCAGCAAGAGCCTCCTCCTGTTTGCCAATCTGCACAATCAAACATAGTGAATTGTCATCCATCCCCTGCTCCAACTCATTGGACCAACTCTTTGGAAAATCTTGATCCCAATAAGTAAAGCTAGGTTCAGGATACCCTATTCTCTCATGCTCACAGTGGGGTTGGACACCCACTTTCTCAAACTCACTCAGGCTCTCTACAGCCTTTTCTATCTCTCCTTTTGCCTGGTCCAGTGCCAGCCTCTCAGAAATTTTTTCACTCAATTTGGAGGGTGCACTCAATAAACCTACAGAAGAGGGGTTGAGAGATAAAAATGGTGCTTCAATACCTGAACCACCTTGATGGAGGGGAACCCCTTCAAATGTCTGAAGGCTAGGGGTTTCCACCAAGGGGTGAGCATCAACAGATTCTGAACCCTTACTAGCATCTTCTCTCTTTTCAGAGTCTGTTGGCTCCAGTATTCCAGTCTCAGGGTCTACTCTAGACTCTGACTGCTTCAGTATGACTTCATTAGAAGCCAGAGTCTGAGTGTCACCATCTTTGACTGTTTGTGCATGAGACTCCCCCTCAAGGTGGATAGACTCTGATAGAATAGATTGGGAAATTTCTTCATGAGCATCCATCAGAGTCTGTCCTCCCATATCACTGGGGTTCTCATCAGCTCTTTGGTGAGTTGTCAAGGAGGGCTCAACAGCATACTCCCCTGCCCCACTATCACCCAACCTCTGACTAGGTGGTTCTTGTGTGGGTGAGGCAGACTGAGCATCTCTATCACTAGTCACCACTGGTGCACTAGTCCCATCCTTCAACTGCCTTGCACCACCTGCTACCTCCTGTTGTTCTTCAAGAATAAATGCATCCAACTTGTGATGAAAGGCCCTGAGATGGATTGCATTGATTGCCTGGGCATCTGTGAGATTGAAGAGGTCCTGCAGTTCCCTTCTTACTCTTTGAAAATATGTGCCCTTAAATTGATCCAGTCTACTTTGGTAGGTTGGATAGATGTATTTGTTGGCAATTGTACCTATATTATGGACAAGATATTCAGCCACCTGTCTTGACAGAGGTTGAATTTGAGAGATCCATTGAATGGCTGTCCTGTAGGTAACTCCATTATCCCAAATTGCTTCATAGTTAAAAACTGGTTGCTCAATCTCAGTTTCCAACTCAACAACAGACTCTGAGGCCCTCCTTTTGTGGACCTTAAGCTTTTTAGGCTTCTTTGGAATTTGCTGTTCAGAGTCTGACACACCTAGTGCTTTGAGAACTGCATTTGTTCTGCCTTCTATGAGCCCAGCTGCTTGTTCTTGGAAGGAAGAGTTGAATAGGTAGCTATAAAGAGTTTTGACCACATCCTGTGCAGACATTTGTAGCTCCTGTTCCATTCTCTTCCGTAGGGCTTCATAGGTTGAAAGAAAATCCAAGACTTGAGATGTAGTCTGATATTGCTCTGGATCTTCAACTGATTCCACCAAAGGATATAAGAATATCAGTGCCTCATCACTTGGAGTAATGATCTCATCAATTAGGCACGAGGCTGCATCCAATGGCATTCCTTCCCAAAATGTGTCATGATCAGAGTCTAAAGGCAGTCTAGACTCTGACTCAACATTAGACTCTGGTTCAGGTGTTTTCTTGATTTCAGAGTCTGGCTCTGCAGGAGCCTTGGGAGCATCTGTTTCCTGCAAAACAGGGTTAGTACTAATAACAGGCTTGTGTGTGTGTGCAGAATAAGCCTTCATTAACCTTCTGTACTTCTTAGCAAAAGATTTCTCAGGAGACTTAATGTGAGAATCCTGAGGTGCTCCCCTAGGTTTTTCAGAGTCTGTAGCCTTTTGAGAGTCTACAAACTTGGCTTGAAGGTTAGAATCAAGTGTATCATGACCATCCTTTAGCAAAGAAAGTCCTTCAACAACTTGCTTCTCTAGTGGATTGAGCTCCTCATCACTGTGCTCATCTATAAGCCTAGATTGAATCAATTTTCTTCTCTTTACAACTGGTGCCTGTTGAGAGACACCAGAGGTTGGTTTCTTTTTGGATTTTGGTTTGGAAGATTGTATAATTGAAGGGGATTGGGTGACTTGGGTAGGTGCAGGGGGACTCTCCAGTACTTGTTCCTGCACCATTTCACCACCAAAAAATGAAGCATTGTAGATAGAAGGTTTGTAGGATGAGAGTTTTACCTGCATTACCTGTGGATATGTCATTGCAGGTAGACTCTTCTTTTTGTCATCAATTCTCTTAATGTCAGAGAATATCCTCCTTTGCTGTTTGTATGCCTGCACACAGCAATCATCTGCCAACTTGGTTGACATGTCAGGAATGAAGTGATTGAGGAGAATCATAAGAAATCTATGATAGTAGACTTTCTTTCTCCCCTCATGCACATTATTTAATTTTGCTCCCATTTGAGTGAGCAACATATCACCAATGTTGATTATTCTATCAAATAGGAGACTATGACCAACTTGATAAGTAATAGCAGTAATAACATCAAATCCACTACACTTACCAGTAAAACACTTAGCAATTTGATCGAAGAAAAATGACCATTCTTTTCTTAAGTAAGGCCTAGTTATCTTGCTCATGTTATCTAAGCTAGCAGAATAACCTATTGCCTTAAACATGCTTTTAATGTCATCATCATATACAATTTCATCAAAAGTAGACTTAACAGGCAGTTTAAACACAGAATTAAGCACATCTGCAGTGACATCAAATGTAGTCGAACCAAAGGTAAACATTATTTTACCTGGTTGATCCTGAGAAGGATCAACTACCTTTGCAGTGCTCCATGCTTGTGATACAGCATCCATGTGAATGACTGGTGATGCCTTGATAATGTAGTGTAGCTCGGATTGCTCCAAGAAATCCATCACAGGGTAGTAGTCAGCGTCTACCCCTTTCCTATCTCCAAGAGCAGCAACATGATTTGTGGTCATGAACTCGAAATCCCCAAATGTGAACGCAATCGCCTTGGGTCCTCTCATGACAGTAGAAACGGCAGCCATTAAAGTTGTTAAGTTGAAAGTGATGGAGAAGCTTGAAGAATTTAGCTAGGGTTCGTAAAAAGCTCTGTGAATATTTTTGCCTTAGAAATCAATTGCAATAAACAAGTGAGTAAATTGTATGAAAAATTCTATTTTGTTCAAGTTGCATACAATACACACGAGTCTACAGCCTGTATCCGGTCAAAAAAAAATAACTGTTACCGCCTATTTCAAGTCATTTGAACATTTTAAATGCAATCAGAGTCTGCAGGCGCGAATTTTAACCGTTTCAGAGTCTAGGCGATAATTTTCTCAGAGTCTACTGACTTTCAGAGTCTACAGACTCGTCAGAGTCTAGACTCTGTCAAGGTAAAATACCAAACAAAATGTTGCACTAACAATTAATCACAGCGTGTTAAGACAGGGACTATAATTAAAGTACATACCTTGCTTCTTTAATTTTGATCACTTACATATTTAACATACCTAATTCACCTACCAGTTTGAGAAAGGTAGATTCATCAAGTGGTTTTGTCAAAATGTCTGCAATCTGTCTGTCAGTTGGAACATAGTGAAGTGTCACAGTACCATTTTCAACATGTTCTCTAATAAAGTGATACCTGACATCAATGTGCTTTGTTCTGGAGTGTTGGACTGGATTCTCTGCAATTTTAATAGCACTAGTATTATCACAATACATAGGAATATTTGAGAATGTTAGTCCATAATCAAGTAATTGATTTCTCATCCACAGGATTTGAGCACAGCAACTTCCAGCTGCAATGTATTCAGCCTCAGCTGTTGAGGTTGATACAGTCTGTTGTTTCTTGCTAAACCAAGAAATTAATCTGTTGCCAAGAAACTGGCATTGTCCTGTTGTGCTTTTCCTGTCTACTTTGCATCCTGCATAGTCAGAATCTGAATAACCAATTAGTGAAAAATCTGACTCTCTAGGATACCAAAGTCCAAGAGTTTGTGCCCCCTTGAGATATCTAAAAATTCTTTTCACAGCTATTAAATGTGATTCTCTAGGGTCAGCTTGAAATCTAGCACATAGACAAGTTGCAAACATTATGTCTGGTCTACTAGCAGTTAAATATAACAATGAGCCAATCATACCTCTGTAGCTAGTGTTGTTAACTTTCTTACCCTTTGGGTCAGAGTCTAGCTTTGTGGCAGTTGACATGGGAGTTTTAGCAGTTGCAGAGTCTTGCATATCAAACTTCTTCAACAGTTCTCTTACATACTTTGTTTGATTGATGAAAATTCCATCATCATTCTGTTTGACTTGAAGCCCCAAAAAGAAGTTTAATTCTCCCATCATACTCATTTCATAATTTGACTGCATTAGTTGACTAAACTTTTCACAGAGTTTATCATTAGTAGATCCAAATATAATATCATCAACATAAATTTGGACAAGCAAAATATCACCTTTACATTTTCTAATAAAGAGAGTTTTGTCAATGGTACCTCTTGTGAAATCATTTTCCAGAAGAAATTTTGAAAGAGTTTCATACCATGCTCTAGGTGCTTGCTTCAATCCATATAGTGCCTTGTCTAACCTGTAAACATGATCAGGAAACTTTGGATCAACAAATCCTGGTGGTTGCTCCACATAGACTTCTTCTTCCAATTCTCCATTTAAGAAGGCACTTTTCACATCCATCTGATACACCTTGAATTTTGAATGAGCTGCAAAGGCAAGAAACATTCTGATAGCTTCCAATCTTGCTACTGGTGCAAAAGTTTCATCATAGTCAATTCCTTCCTCCTGTGAGTATCCTTTTGCAACTAGCCTTGCTTTATTTCTTACTACAGTTCCATTCTCATCAAGTTTATTTCTATACACCCATTTTGCACCAACCACTGATCTATTTCTAGGTCTTGGTACAAGTTTCCACACTTTATTTCTCTCAAATTCATTCAATTCTTCTTGCATTGCAATAATCCAATCAGGGTCTTGCAAGGCTTCCTCAATTTTCTTGGGTTCATTCTTTGAGAGAAAACAGCTATAAAGACATTCATTTTGAGTGGTTGTTCTTATTTGTACACCACTCTCAGGGTCACCAATTATTAAGTCAGGAGTGTGATCCCTTGTCCATTTTCTAGCTGGTGGAAGATTGGTTTTTGAACTTGAAGCTCCCCCTAAGTCATTTGCATCTTCTGTATTTGAGTGAAATTGAAATGAAGAGGCTCCCCCTAAATTGCTTGACTCTGACAAGGCTTCAGAGTTGCTTGACCCAGACCCTGATGAGTTAGACTCTGTCTGTCTAGACTCTGTCTGGGTAGACCCTGACCTGTTAGACTCTGAATTATTTGGAGTTGAATTTTCTGACTCCCCCTCAGAGTGTGCAGATTCCTGTGTTGGTTCAGGAGTTGTTTGAGGGTCTTCATCCTCTTCTTCTTCATTTATCTCAGAACTTTTTAGATTTTCAAATTCCAGTGTAGTAGACTCTGACTCATCCTGCAATCCTGTAAACTTTTTATCATTAAATGCAACATGAATAGATTCCATAACAATTTTGGTTCTGAGATTAAACACTCTGAATGCTTTTGTGTTTGATGCATATCCAAGAAAGATTGATTCATCTGCCTTGGCTTCGAATTTGCTTAGATTTTCAGGATGTACTTTCAGTACATAACACTTGCATCCAAATATGTGAAAGTGTTTTACACTTGGCTTCTTGTCCTTTATCATTTCATAGGGAGTCTTTCCATGCATGTTTATTAGAGTGCAGTTTTGAGTGAAACATGCTGTATTGACTGCCTCAGCCCAAAAATATACTGGCAGCTTAGACTCTGCCAACATTGTTCTGGCAGCTTCTATGAGTGTCCTATTCTTTCTTTCCACAACTCCATTTTGTTGAGGAGTTCCTGGCGCAGAAAATTGTTGAGTAATTCCCTTTGATGCACAGTGGTTCTCCATGATTGAATTCTTGAATTTAGTACCATTGTCACTCCTCAGAATTCTTACTATTTTCTTTGATTTTCTTTCCAGAAAAGTGATATGATCTATTATGTGTTGAGAAGCTTCATCCTTTGAATGTAGAAAGAAAACCCATGTGAATCTTGTAAAATCATCTACAATAACAAGAGTATATTTATTTTTGTTAATTGACATAACATTTACTGGACCAAATAAATCAAGATGTAGTAAACAAAAGGGTTCAGAAATGGTATTTATTGTCTTGCTCTTGAAGGATGATTTCCTTTGTTTTCCAAGTTGACATGCTTCACAAAGTCCATCTTGTACAAAATCAACATGTGGTAATCCTCTTACAAGATTCTGTTTAACCAACTTGTTGAGTGTTTTGAAGTTGATGTGTGACAGTTTCTTGTGCCATTTCCAGCTTTCTTCAGTTGAGGCCTTGCTGTATAGACATGTGACTTCATTGTTTATGCAATCCTCCAAGATGGCTTCATAAATGTTACCATGTCTGTGTCCTTTGAAAACCACAATGCCTGTTTCTTTGTTAGTCACAAGACACTCTTTGTTGTCAAAGCCAGTATGGTAACCTTTGTCTCCAAGTTGACTTATGCTTATTAAATTATGCCTTAAGCCATCAACTAGAGCTACTTGTTCAATGATGACATTCCCAAGTACAATCTTGCCATATCCCAGTGTTTGTCCTTTGTTGCCATCTCCAAATGATACTTCTGGGCCAGCCATTTCCTCAAAGTCTGTAAGCAGGGATTTCTTTCCAGTCATATGTCCTGAGCATCCACTGTCCAGGATTAGGGTTACTTTCTTTACCCTAGCTCCCTGCATACATAAAGCAACTAGTTAGATGTTTTGAGGACCCAAACAGTTTTGGATCCTTTTCTACTATTTTTAGGAGAAACAGGCTTAATAATTTTCACCTTTGGCTTACCTGTCTCTTTTGTTGCTCTAGACTGTGGTGGAGTCTTATCAGTGTCATACCAACTCTTATCAATAGAAGATTTTAGCTCATAAAAATTGTAATACAAATCATGATAGTCCCTACACATATATATAGAATGAAATATGCTACCACAGTGATAACAAGTTTTCTGTGGTATGTAGTGACTTTTCAGAGTCTGAGAAGGACTAGACTCTGATTTCTTCTCAATCTTTGCTTTACAATCTATAGCCAAATGGTTGTGGTTGCCACATCTATAACACTTCTTTCTAGGAGCATTAGGATCCTTTTGGTAATTGTTTGCCTTATTAATTCCTTCCTTACCATTCCTATTTCTCCTAGTTTTGGTAGACTCTGATAAGTTCTCTAGCCTTTCTTTTAATTTTGACTTAGACAAGTACCCTATATTAATATTTTTCTTAGAGTTATTTGCTCCTGTTTCATCTGTCTTTTTGTTATCAACAGGGGGACTAATGACAGATGAGTTTGTGGTTTCAGATTTTTCTTTAGGTGTCACAAACTTAACAGGTACAAATGTACTTTTGTCTTTAGTCTTATTAACTTGGCTAGCTTCTTCACTGTTATCATTCTCAACAATAGGTCTTTTGTCTTGACTCTTGTCATAGCCTAGACCAGCAGTTTGACACACATTTTGATTATTGAGAATTTCTTGAACTTTTCTACCAGAGTCTGTCCAAACTTTAAACTTAAGCCTTTCTTCTTCTAGTTCTTTCCTAACATAGTCATAGGCTTTCAAAATTTCAGTGTAGTTATGACTATATTTCTCAGAATTCTTTTTGTATTGTTCCATTAATAATAACTCAGATTCTACATGACAATTCCTTTTAGTTAAGGCTAAATTTTCTTCTCTCAACCTTTCACTTTCACTAGTGAGAGACCTACATGTTGTCATAATTTTATTAACCTCACTTTTCACAATCTCTATGCCATCAGAGTCTAAATTAATTAAGGATTCAGGAGTAAAGATTGATACCTGAGTTTTAGGAGATGAGGGTTCTTTGGGAGACTGTGATTTTCTTGAGGAGGATGCCATTAGTGCTAGATTTTCATAATCAATTTCATCCTCTGAGCTTGAGTCTGCTCAGTCCTTTCCTGTTGATAGAAGTGCTTTTCCTTGACTTTTTGACTTTCTGCATTCACTGGCAAAGTGCCCCAATATTCCACAGTTGAAACAT
The DNA here is from genome assembly GCA_028671895.1 of Oenanthe sinensis. Taxonomy (NCBI): domain Eukaryota; kingdom Viridiplantae; phylum Streptophyta; class Magnoliopsida; order Apiales; family Apiaceae; genus Oenanthe; species Oenanthe sinensis. Next base: position 3,853,096 of record CM053796.1, on the reverse strand, counting down.
TTGACCTTTGCTTTGTCAAGTTTGATAATTGTACTCTTGCTCTTCTCAACCTTTTCATCTTCCTTCTTGAATGATGGCCTTTTGCTAAATTTGCCAGTTCTTTTGTTGAATTTCATTCTTTTGAAATTTTTAGCAAACATAGCCATTATTTGACTAAGATCAACCTCTTCATCAGAATCAGAGTCTGTGTCAGTAGACTCTGACTCCACAGCAGCTTTACCCTTCTTCCTTGAATCCTTGATTCTAGCTTCTGTGGGTTGTTCCTATTGTTCTTTCTCAGACTCCAGTAAGAGTACCACAGATTTTGTCTTCACAGACTTCTTATTCTTCCTCTGTTGCATCTCCAAATCATATGTCTTGAGTCTGCCATACAATTCTTCTAGAGTTAGTTCATCCAAATCTCTAGCTTCTCTTATGGCTGTAGTCTTATTGTCCCACTCTTCAGGAAGTGCTCTCAGAAACTTGGTATTCGTATCTTCAGAATCATAAACCTTACCAAGCATAGCCATCTCATTCAGGAGTTTTGTAAACCTATCATACATCTCAGTGATAGATTCTCCAGATTTTGCTTCAAAGTACTCATACTCTTGAATGAGCAAAGACCTAGCATTCTTCTTGACATCTTTAGTCCCTTGACAGTGCACCTCAAGTTTTGTCCACATCTCCTTAGCAGTCTTGCATGATATGACACAGTTAGTTAGAACAGAATCTAAACTGTTAAAGAGAATGTTCTTTACTTTTGCCTCCTTAAGGACATTTTCTTTGTCCTCTTTTGTCCATTCAGCCTTTGGTTTCTCAACGAGGTGTTCTTCAGTTATTTTGCCTTCCTCATTGATTTGAGGCACAATTTTTAAGGGCACAAAGGGTCCTTCATTAATCCTGTCAAGATAGTCAGGGTCTGTTGCTTCCAGATGGTGCAGCATCTTAACCTTCCAGTGGGTGAACTCGTTTCTCTTAAGCATAGGAATCTTAGAATTGCCATCTTTGTTTCCAGACATCTTTGATCGATTTTAAACGTTAGGCTCTGATACCAATTGTTTTCCCAGTCGTACAAGTAGAAGGGGGGGTTGAATACTTGTATGTCTTTTCTGCCCGATTTAAAATCAAATTAAGAACAAACTCAAACACAAAAATATGAATAAGTACTGTTTTGTATTATTGATTTGTGAATACAAAACTCTCCTAGGGTGTACACAAACCCTAGCAGCTTCTCTGTGTTTATCACAGCAACTCTCTCTATCTCTATGCTCTCACAAAATTTCACTCAGATAATTATGCTTCGACTTCCACACCCTTACAATTAGGTTACATAGAGTTTATATAGAGAGCTGCCTATCAACTAATAACAGAAAGATAAATTACAATAGGAATAGAATTCCTAATTATTAGTTGACAGTTTCCTTCTAGAATTCTCTTTCTTTCCCACATCATATCTGCAATATATTTATCCTGATCTTCGAAGACTTTCCATTCCTGTGATCTTCTTCCAAATTTATCCTCAACTGTATAGACTCTGAAATCTTCAGACTCTGATGATCTTCAGACTCTGATCACATGTAGACTCTGATAGATCACAGACTCTGATAGTCTATAGACTCTGATCACCTTCCAGACTCTGATCTTCATGCAGACTCTGGTTTCACTTTCTATAGAAATTCTTCTAAGTACAAGTAACATGAATGTTGACTATCTAGACTCTGATTATTCATTTCAGAGACTAGAAAGACTTATTACAGATAAACTAATCTAGACCCTGTTCTAGTATTTTGTACATCATCAAATGAATATATCCCTAACAATTCGGATGCTGGAAAAGAATAGATTAATTTGGGTACAGTTTTTGGTTAATTTGAGTTAAATTTTTGGATGAAAAATCTTAGAGGTTAAAGTAGTGAAGGAGAACAAACTGGACAACCTGGAATCTCAGTACAAGCTTTAAAGATTAATTTACAGGGAGATTACAGGAAGTTCGTGCTAGCACTGCAGATCATCTGGAACGTAGGAGTACAACCAATAGGGAATCTAAGGATATAACCACTTTATCTTTGGTAAAGCAGGTTGTTAGCATATTCACTGTATTTGTGGCCCAGGAACCAAATTTGATTGACGTCAAGGTTGAGAACCTCTGAACAGAAACGAAATGATCCGGGAAGCTGAATTGAAGATGTTGTAGCTCAAGGTAGTGGTCAAGTGTTATATCTTACACTTTGGAATAACCTGAGAACTGGACGACTAGTCAAGCCTGCAGGACAACTGAAAGTTTAGTAACATCAGATTCAGACGGAATCCCAATTCTAAATCTAAGGTCGTTACCTATAGATTCCGTAAAGGAGATTTTCAAGACTATTTCAAGAGGCGGTTACAAGACAAGGATGGTCTATATTTGAAAGACAAGATCAGGGGTTTGCTACACAGTTTGAAGAAGCCTGTACAAGCAAATGATGACAGACACTATGTTGGGTTGTAGTAGGAATCTCAAGCATTAGTGAGGATGCAGCAAGGGAAACCATTTGTTGGTGAAGTTAAATGCAAAGCTGATTCTATCAGTGACAGTGGTGAACCAAATGGATATCTGGCATCAATGACCAACACTGGAGATGAATTACTAAGCACTTCACAAGTACACATTCTAACTAGTATACTTTTATCTAATTCAAAACTGTATGATGATTAGGTATTGAAATGTATTATATTCATGTTAGCATCTTAGGACTTAAATGCTTAATTGATTGCTAAGAATAAGATTGCATGCTAGGTTTCATGAGTTTAATTAGTACATTTCATACTTGATTTTATATGCAGTAAAATGAATATCTAGAATTAGATAGGGTGTTCTAGACGGTTAGGTGTATCCCCAAACATTTGTTAGAACTTGATTTAAATCTTCTGTGATTTAATACCTCTGCTAATGTTGTGAAAATTGCTAAAAGACAAACAGGTCATAGATCACATATTTCATATTTGTTCTTATGAATGACTTGATAAGTGTATGTGGAATTTGATATTGCTCATAATGTCTTATTAAAATATTCTGCATATCCTTGAATTGTTTATGTGCTTATTTTCATATGATTTGCTCGCACTCACATAATTGCACTTAAATGTTATATTAGATCATGTATTGCTTGTTAGGGATAATAATAAAAGATGGTAGAATTATCTAAGTAGTCAGTAACATTTGTTGATTCAAGGATTAATCTAAAACTGACTTAGGTAATTAGAGATAGATAAAAATGTTAGACAACGACAGAAATGGAATATGAAAGAATTAGTAATCTAATTGTTAGTTCTTCTATTCATTTGCTTTTATGCATATTGAAGCTGTTGTTACCACTGATAATATCTCTAACCCATCTGGACTCAATTGAAATTGAGTACCAAGAAGCTTAATCATTTGTGATTGCAGAGTAGGTAACAAAAGTTAAAAGTTATATGACTTTGTGACATTTACTGTTCGAGGCATATGATTAAGATTAAAAGCTCTACTATCACAATTGGTTGAGAAGGCCTCCCCGATGGTAACATTTGGAGATGACAGCAAAGGATGTACAAGGGATATGGCTATCATGATTTAAGAACTGTCATCAGTGGAAGCATCTTTCTTGTGAAAGGACTTAAACACTATCTACAGGGCACTAGGGAATTCTTTATCAAGGGTTTTCTGGAAAAGCATTGAAAAAGAAAAGTGTTTGATCTCAAACAAGAAGGTTGGCAACTCACTCAACTGAGAGTGAGGAAATTTATTTGTAGCTGACATGGAGTTTATATGCAAAGATGAAGTGAACTTTTCAGTAAAGCTTCATCAGTAAAGAGTTAGCTATGGCATAAGAAGCTCTCACACTTGTTATTCAAGACAATGGATTCTCCGATAAAGATGAAATTGGTGAGAGGACTGCTTCATTTGGAATTCTATCCAGAAGGACATTTTGAAGTACGTCACATAGGGAAGTCAATGAAAACATCACACTGAAACGAATTATGTCGTGGAAGAATTATGCTTAGTGGTGGATGGAGACAACCCTAATTATAAATTGGTGATGTTCGTGCATTTAATAGATAAAATGTCACAGATGGTGATTATCACTTAAGGAAGATCAAGTTGGAAGCAAAGTAAGTTGTGAGAACTTTGAAGTCAGATAATGGAACTGAATTTCGCGAGTGAAGTTCTAAATGAAGTCTGCACTGATAAAGGTACTTTGAAGCTGAAGCAATTAACACAGCATGCTGCTTTAATCAACAAGATCATGAAAAGACATCATATGAGTTAATGGCCAACCAGAAGCAAACACTGAAGCTCTTTCGTGTGTTTGGAGGAAATTGATATTTATTGAAGATTTAATTGAGCATCTTGGCAATTGAAGTTAAGGCCCATGAAACCATTTTCCTCGACTACTCATTGAAAATGATGAAAAACCAGAAAGTGATTAAAAGTCTGAGTGTGTCGTTCAAATACACCAAGCTCCAAAGCATTCAAATGAAAGACTATTCTGAATCTTTGAAGTTTGACATCCTGTCATAGTCAAATTCAGATACTGAGGTTGCAGAAGGAAACAATGATAATGATGATTCAGATCCTATTAGTGGAAATGGTAGTGAAACTACGCACCTCGTGAACTTTAACAGAATCCACTGAAAAAGGTGAAGGATCTTCAACACATCCTAACAGCAACTTAGGGGGAGAAAAATAATAGAAGGATCTACTAGTCGTACTCAACACAATGAAGATCAAATGAATATATCAAGAACATATCTGCCGAGACAAAGGGTTTGAAGTCAAAGTCATTCCTGGAGTCTAGTTCTTAGTGATCCGGATTATTGAGTAAAGGCTAGAAGTGCTAATCAAAATGAACATATATTTTTCAGGACCCAACAATTAACAATTGGTATCCCAAAGAATAGTGAAGATGCACTGATTGATCCAGATTGGGTGATTGCAATGCAAGATGATCTCAATCAGTTCGAAGGCAGAAACTATTGAAGCTGGAACCCAGACCACTAAAGTCGAAGCTGAAACTGGTACAGTAAGGGTTCACAGAAACTGGATAGTAATTGGCATTGTTATGAGGGACAAGCCAAACTGGTTGCTATAGGTTAATATCAAGTAGAATGTATCGACGATGTTGGAAACAAAATCTTCGGAACTTTCAAGATCAAACAGTAAGCACCAGTGATGAGATTTGATCCTTTTTAGGGCCTAACAATAAGGACCTAATAGGATATTCCTAGCACATGTTGAGCATTCAAGCATGGATATCTATCAGATGAATATGAACAAAGTGCACTCCTGAATGGTGAGTTAGAAGTTGAAGTTGATGTACAACATTTCCTGGACTTTGAAGTTGCAGATCATTGGAATTTGTATATCATTCTCTTCACAAGCTCTCTATGAATGGAGATAGGGATTGAAGCAAATCGTCAAGGACATGGTATGACACTCTAACTACTTATTACTTGAAAATGATTTGGTAGAGTAGTTATACACATATATCTCTCAGGACTACAAGGCACACACAATGTAATATATGTGCTAGTATACCATGATTATATTATATGTGGGTCTACTAACGAAAACTTGTGCAAGAGATATTTTGCTAAGTACATGCAGAGTAGGTACAACATGAGCATGTTCGAAGAGTTGCAATTCTTTTTGGATTACAATTAATTCAAAAGAATGATGACAATTAAAGTAAGTCAAGGATCTTTTGAAGATGCGCAATTTGGAAGATTCTAGATCTGCCAAGACTTCTTTCCAACAGACCACTAAGCTTGATCAGGGCAAATCAGGTATATGAACTGAAGTGACAAGCTATAGAGGTATGATCATCTCATTACTTATTCAAATGCATAAAGACCATATATTTTATTCTTGATATGCCTATGTGCAAGTTTCCAAGTGGATACTAGAGAATCTAATCTTATAGCTAAGTTATGAATTGTTAGATATCTTAGGGGATCACCAATTCTTGAAATCTGGGACCCTAAAGATACTAGGTTTAACCTAATTGGCTATATAGATATAGATAATGCAGGTTGTAAGAAAGACAGGGAAGTCATTCCTAGAAGCTGTCATTATTTCCAGCAACTCTGTTGATCTCTTCACACCACATATGAAACAAGCGCATGGACACTAAGTATCATTTCTTTTGAGATTGTCATTAGTAGAATAAATTGCAGATATTTGTTAAACAACTTGATGAATTCATTTTGTCTAAGTTGGTTAGTGAATTTGTGATATTATTTATTTGCATATTTGTTGAAAATCCCATCTGCAATGAAGTCTCGAATGAGTTCACAAGTATTAAATTTCCATATTTAAAGGACTTGTGAATTTATTTTAAATCCAGTACCTCATGCTTATTGCTACTAGTTTAATTATCATGCTTACAGTGCAATATATATAAGTGATAGTTAAATTATTTAGCATAAATTAGAAGCATAATTATTTGCATGTTAAATATTTGATGAGTATTAGTCAAGATGTCTTGCTTAATTGCTCTGATATTCTTAAATATTTTGTTACAAATAATTGTGATACTTTTGATATTAGTGAAAGTATTTAGAATTTCTGTTCTAAGTAATTAATGTTTATCTCAAAAATCACTAATATTGAAAGCTGAAGTATTTTCTAAGTTATGTGTATAAAATTCTCAATATTTTATATACTTAGAAAATATTTCTAAATTTGATTTTATTGCGAGGAGTTGCAATTAGGAACACAAGTGTTAGATGTCTATATTTAAAGGATTTGTGAATTTCTATTCAACTAATTCTCGAGCTTACATGTATCAATAATAATTGTTATGAGTATAATTGTAATATGCTAGAGTGACAATTATTAGATATAGTGTAGGAAGTTAGATGCTAATATTCAATCTAATGAATATTTTAGTATTTAGCGAAATTATTTTATCCTATTAAAATTATGGATTGAAGCAATACAATGATTATCAGTTTCATAATTTTGATTTGATAAAACATAAGAAACACAATTTCTTGCATCTTGAAATTATTGATAAATATCGAATAATTGGTATCAGCGTGCAATTAATTATGATATTTTTAATATTAGTGATAACACAAGTTGCTTATCTGAAATCACTAATAATAAAAATATGTTTAAATATTTATTGTCCTACTGAATAATTGCCACATGTTAATTGATTTATATATGCATGTATGTGGTAACTGTTTAGTATTACATAAGTATTATTATTAGTTTTCTTTCTTTGACTGAATTTTGAATCTGAATGTATTAAAAAGAAATTTTTGTCTATTTCTTTTTCAAAATGTTTTATTCAAAGATGCATTCATTTTTCTATCAGTCTTAGAGAAGAAAACATCAAATTCTTTTTCAAAACTTCTCTTTTGAAAATCTTTTGATTTACAGCCCTACTTTATTTTCCCAAACCTAGGGTGTGAATCAAACTTTTCTTGAGGATAATCTTTCTTTAAAATCTCAAAATATTTTATCCTCTCCCAAAAGCTAGTTTTAAAAGTTTTATCTTACAAAACTTTTTCTCTCGTAATTTTTCTTTTTAAAGTGGCAGAAACTTTGTGACTACTATTTTATTTAGAGAAATTATTTTTACTTCGAGGTACCAATCACTTGTAAAATGATTTATTTTTAAATACTTGTTTCAATGTATGTTTCACATTGATTCAGAGTACCTAAACAGTGGTTGTTGCTTTGAAGGCCTAGTGATGTATTGTTAAGCATTCATTCACCCCAATTGTCATGTTTTTATTTTAAGTCGGGGATACTATCAGGTGGATGAAAATGATATAAATCATAATTGGATTATGAGTCGGAAATCATAGTCCTCTATCTGATAAGGATGGTTTGCAAAACTATTTTCAAAACTTACAGTACTTAGATTATAAAGGAAAAGAGTCATTTTATTGAGATAGAATTTGGTAAGAGAGTTGAATTTCTTCTTTGGTATAAAATCCCGCGTTTTATTATGGGAAGTTTGTCTTATAAGAAATTCATAAGGGATAGAAACTTTTTTCTCTGCTACACATTCCCGCGTTTTATTATGGGATAAGTATCTTAAAGAAAATTTTTATTGGTTTCATGCTCTTAAATGATAAATCTTTAGAACCGACAAAACTCTTTTACTAAATTGCTTTAATGCAATCCATTAACATTCTTTCTTATATTTTTCCTTCTCTTTGAGATGAAAAATATGTTTTGGAATGTTAAGGTGATTATTTCTTTATCTTACTTATTGATTCTTTCCGTTTAGCCCACAGTGGCTTCAGAAGCTGGCCAAGAGGTTGAAAACCCATCAATCTCTTACTCATGCCTTAATACCAAACACTGATTCATCCACTTCCATCTATTAACCCCTGGAGATATAAGGAACTTATGTAAGTTAGAGGTTGACAAGGGAGAAACTGCACTTGATGCAGCAAATAAGGATGAAGTTGGAAGTGCACCCACAGCTCTACCTCCAGCGAAGTAAAGAAGTATATAAACTGAGGTAGCTGTAAGCTCATCTGTATCTTCTCAAAAGGATGCAGAGCTGAAAAGGCAATAAAACTGTCTCTGGAATCATTCTCTCAACAGGATGAGTCTATTGAAATTCGCTCGTCAGCCAGAGCATCTTGTAATGAGTTAAGCACACCACTGGCACTCACGCTGATGGTAAGCCTAAACAGATAAATTCTAGGAACACATTGCAAGTCGTGCACAGTGAGAGGTATAGGCGTTCAGAGGAGATACGGACTCTAGCCATACATTACATTGTCCAAGTATCTACCTCAAACAGAAGTTAATCTTCTACATCCCGAAAGGGAGATCTCTTGTTCAAATTTATCTGGGCTTGAGAGGCAACTGCTTGACAAGAATTCTTCGGATGAGTCAAGTAGGGTATTTTATACAAAATTCCCGTCACAGGGTTACGAGGGAAATGTAGGCTCTATTGAGTCTGGTGCTGAGACAGTGCTTATGCATGATAGATTAATAACACCTCTACGAGGCAATTCTCCACTTCATAGTGATTCAGTTCATTCTGATGAATCAGGTGTTGGGAATATAACTGAATTGACGGATTTCACTTGCAGGTACAGAAGGCTATATTTGAAATGCAGAGTGAAAGTGAGAGAGAGAAACATTCAAGTGAAAGTGAGGGAGAGATACACTTGAGTGAGAGATAGGGAGAGAAAGAGTGAAACACTTCTAAGTGCTCGACACTTTAGTGTAAACACCAACAGAACGTAGTAGAAGTGAGGAAACCATAAGCCGAACACTTACCCTTGCTACTTGCTACTTCTGAAAGAAAAGCTACTATATTTTTCCCAATCAACGCTAGACGAGAACCTTCTTTGGAAGACAAACCATTCAAAAGTGGGCCATTGGAGGATTCCTCAACTAAGGGGGAGAAATTATAGAAAGAAAAATGAGAAGTTAATAAAGTCTTATCTTCGTATCCTTGGGAGGAGTTAATATCCTTAGGGGAAGATCCTTGGGAAAAGGGGTTCGTATCCTTAGGGGAAGATTTTAGATAGGAAAGAAGAAGAAAATCTTATCTTCTAATCCTTAGGGGAAACAACAGAATATGGGAGAATCAAGAAACTGTATCCTATACTTGAAAGGAGTTGTCAATAGAGGATTCCTCATCCAAGTGGGATGTACATAAAAGAATTGACATTTCCATTGATTATCTAAAGGGAGAAGAAGAAAAAGAAGAAGAATCACATTCTTAGGGGGAGAACATTATTTGAGCTATGTTCTATGTTCAACAGAAGACGTTCCCAGGAATTTGAATTCTTATGAAGCTCTGTTCATGATAAGTTCTTTATGTTCAAACTATGAAGGATTTTGAAGCAGAGAAAGCTCAAACAGACAGAAATAAAGATGATACTACATGAATAACAGTTCAGTGCAAGAGGAACAAACATCTTTCATTTCAGTTACACAAGAATTCGAGAAATGCAGTATCTGATCCAGAAAAACTAGTTGCATTATTTACAAGTCCCAGACTATTACTTTTTCTAGTTGTTAGTTGAGTTATCCTCTCTATGAGATTTGTTTGCTAAGTTTAACAATCAAATAGGGGGAGATTGTTTGAGATTACGAACTTGTATGAATAGTGATCATGATAACTCAACACTAGAACAGGACAAGTAAATAATACTACGCCTACACAGAAATCAGGAAGAAATGAAGACAAGGCAAATACAGTGAATCAAGACATTAGAAGAAGTTTTGAAGTCTACTACAGGTCATTGAGAGAAGTTCATTAATATGTTCATGCCTCAGTGAAGAATAATGGTTGAAGACTTTCAGGGTTTCAGAAGTATTGAAGATTCAGTATAGAAGTGCCACTAGAAGATTTCAGTGTAAAGGCATTGATTGAAGATAGACAGAGTTCGAAGCATAGGAATCTAGAAGGGTGAAGACAAAGGTTAAAGAAGACAACTACAGTCTTGAAGTTATACTCGCTGAAATAAGTTCCTTCATATGTTCAAACGTCAGTGAAGAACAGAGAATGAGGTATTCAAGATTGTGGTAATAATAAAGACGTTGTCGAAGTACCAGAAAAGATTCTAGTGAAAGTACTATGTTTATCAACAGTCAGTGTTTGAAGCAATGCAACAGTCCAAGGTTAATCAGCTGAAACAGAACAGAAGTCAAGGGAATTCAATTCAGTGTTAGTCGTTTGTGAACCAGACCAGTGCACTAAGCGTCAGCACAACAAGGAAACAATTACTTTGATTTATCAGAAGAAATTCAGTTGACCAAGCCAGAAGAGTGAAAACCAAGTGGTAAATACTTCAAGCATTTCAAGAAATTGGTTAAGGAAAGTATTACTACTTTTGGTGGCTCTTACACTCTTGAAGCAATGTAGTAGGCGCAACAAAGTAACATTGGCGCAACAAAATCATTCCAAGGCATCAACTCTCTGAGGGGAGAAGTTTGTGGCGCCTGCACTAGGAACTCAGTGTGCAGGCGCAACAAAAGTTACAAGGCACAAGAAAAATCTTAAGGGAAGGATTGTGTGGCGCCTACACACTGTAAATAGAGTGTAGGCGCAACAAACAGTTCAAGGCGCAAGGAAATACTTAGAAGGATCATCACAAGAGTTTGGTGGCGCCTCTACAGGGTAACCATAATGCAAGGCGCAACAAATACTTCTGTGGACTGTTTCTAAGGCATTTGTGGTGCCTATACAGGGGAACCACTGTATAGGCGCAACAAACCAACTTGGTGGTCCAACAAAGATTCAAGGGGATTTTGTGGCGCCTACACACTGCAACAAGAGTGTAGGCGCAACAAAATACTCATGGCGCAACATAAGAAGCCTACACACCACTCACCATGTACAAGCGCAACAAAGGACTTGAAGCATTGTGAAGCAAATCAAGTTAATTGATTTGAAAGTCTACACCATATAAAAACAAAATGACGTGCTCATTTTGAAGTGTGTGTTCCGATTCGTCTCTTCCAATCAAGTGTTAGAGAAGAACATAGCCAATAATATACAGAGGGGTCTAAACAAACAAAGATCTTTTCATTAATCCTTACCGGAGTCTTTTGTTAATGGCCGGATAAACCTTGTAATATTTTAAGGGCCATTACAAAATACTCCGGTAGTTAAATCCTTAGACAAAATTATATATACAAATATTGTATAGGATTTGACTTGTATATTTTTGAAGAAGCAAAGAACTAATCTGTTCTTTGGAAGCCAGTTATATTTTTAACTGAGTGTAGCAACCTCAGGGATTATATACGAAAGATATATTCCCCGAAACCTGTCTCATTTAAATTACTTGCTAATTTTCTAGAACATTATTGTTTATTCATAAACACATAAAATTAGTAAGCCAACCTTCTAAACACTATTCACCTCAAGAACCCGAACCCACTAATCGAACTCTATATTATTTATCCGCAAAAGATTCGAAAGAATTTTTTAATTTAGTGAGTATTGTATTCAACCCCCCTTCTACGATACTTCAGGACCTAACATACTTCTTCAATGATGACATTTCCAAGTACAATCTTGCCATATCCCAGTGTTTGTCCTTTGTTGACATCTCCAAAGGATACTTCTGGGCCAACCATTTCCATAAAGTTTGTAATCAGGGATTTTTTTCCAGTCATGTGTCCTGAGCATCCACTGTCCAGGATTAGGGTTACTTTCTTTATCCTGGTTCCCTGCATACATAAGACAATTAGTTAGATGTTTTGGGGACCCAAACTGTTTTGGATCCCTTTTTACTAATTTTAGGTGAAACAGGTTTATTAACTTTTTCTTTGAATTTACCTGTTTCTTTTGTTGCCTTAGACTCTGGTAGAGTCTTAAAAGTTGTTGGGTTCCGAGGCATAAAACGCAGCGAATTAAACGTAAATATAACGAAAATTTCGGAACCCTAAACGCAGGATCATGTATAAGCCTGGACTGATTATTGTGAAACGGAATCATACCTTTGTCTGGTCTTGACTTACACGAACTCAACGGAGATCCTAGCTTTCACGACTTGTGTCTTCCTCTCGAAAACACCTCTATGGTATCCACACGAGCACCTTCAAGAACGTCTCACGATCTTGATTACGGAATGGATGTACTAGCCTCCTTTGATGATTTCGAATTCTGCCTTTGCTCTGCCTTTGCTGCTGCTAGGGTTTGTTTTTCTCAAAACGTAATGACCTATTAACCCTACATTATCTATTTATAATGGCTGGTTAATAGGCCCATAAGAGCAACCCATAACAGCAAAGCCTAACCCATGTAGGTTTAGGATTAAATAATAAAACCGAATTTTATTATTTAATTAATAACTAAGTCACACTTAATTATTAAGGGCAGAATTCAAATTCGAATTCGAATTTATATTATTTTAATTAATTAAGTCTCACTTAATTAATATAATAAAATTCAAATAATCATCAATTAATTTAAATCTATAATTTAAATTAACTATTCCTCTAAGTACTCTATGTGTGTGACGCTATAGGCTATTATTTAATTAGCAATAATTTTATTCTCCAATAAAATTATAAACAATGAGCGGTATCTAGTAATACATCATTGTTACCCAATTAAATAATAATTAAATCGTGATTCGATAAAACCTTTCGTGATTAATGTTTCCGTGTAATATAATCTCTTTAACCATATATATTATAGATTAAACTCAAGGCATGAATTTAGTCATCCTCTTCAACATTTAATCCGGGTTTACTTGATCCATGAGTAGACTATGAAAAACAAATCATTATTTGAGCATGGCCATGCATTTTGTAGTCTCACTCAATCAAGAGGCCAATAATATCTCTCCTAATTATAGGAGGGTTAAATCCTTTATCTATCATTCATATTTCTCATACGACTCATGATATACCCGATGTCCACTTTTATCATCACCCGGTCAAAGGTAACTTTTAATGTAGTCAAAGTATATTAATCCTCATATAGAAATATAATGATCTCAAGTCAAAGGATTATTACACCATTATCACTGTGAGTCTTTCTTATGACTTTATTAAACATGAAGAATCTCATTGTGGGTCTGTCCAGTACCATGTACTCCTGCATGTACCTATGTGTTGACTTTAGTATCCCCATACTTATAACCAATGAGATGTGGTTATCTGTCAAACAACATACTAGTCTATTTATGTATTATTATTGTCCTATAATAATAATACTCGACTAGGGACTTTTAAGAATATGATATATTCTATAATTTCAAGTTCAAGTCATTTACTAAACTACATAATGTGTATCATGATTCTAAGGACATTTATTATGCTAACAATTATATCGCAGTAATTAAAGTCATAATAAATACGTTTATTGAATAATCAAATGACATAAAGGTTTATCAAAAGAAACATTGTATTGCCTCTAGGGCACCTACACCAACAATCTCCCACTTGCACTAGAGCCAATCACCCATGTATCTAATACCCATGGAACTAGTGTGACCGTCGTGCTTCGTCTGTGATAAGCCTTTGTTCAGTGGGTCTGCAATGTTATCATTTGTGTGCACTTTACATATGTGTATGTCACCCCTTTCATTAATCTCTCGAATGAGGTGATATCTCCTGAGTATATGTTTGGTTCGGGAGTGAGCTCTAGGTTCTTTAGCCTGTGCAATGGCTCCATTATTATCGCAGTATAGATCAATGGGATCTGCGATCGATGGAACCACTCCCAAATCAGTAATGAATTTCCGAATCCAAACAGCTTCCTTAGCCGCTTCACAAGCTTCAATGTACTCAGCCTCCATTATAGAATCAGCTACAGTTTCTTGCTTTGAACTCTTCCAACTTACAGCACCTCCGTTTAGACAAAACACAAAACCAGACTGTGGTACAGTATCATCCCTGTCTGTTTGGAAACTTGCATCGGTGTAACCTTTTACAACCAGTTTCTCCTCTCCTCCATATACCAAGAATGAATCTTTAGTCCTTTTCAAGTACTTTAGAATATTCTTGACAGCCGTCCAGTGACCTTCACCAGGATTAGATTGGTATCTGCTCGTCATGCTTAAAGCATACGAAACATCTGGGCGAGTACATACCATTGCATACATGATGGATCCAATTGCTGAGGCATATGGAACCTTACTCATGCGGTCGTTGTCATCCAATGATTTCGGACACTGATCTTTAGAGATCGTTATCCCTTGAGACACGGGGACATATCCCATTTTTGCATTTTGCATACCAAAACGATACAAAACCTTATCGATGTATGTACTCTGACTTAGACCGATCATCCTTCTAGATCTATCCCTATAGATCCTCATTCCTAGAATGTAGGATGCTTCACCTAAGTCTTTCATAGAGAAGTTGCTCCTTAACCAAATCTTAACAGCCTTGAGAGAAGGTATGTCATTCCCCATTAGTAGTATGTCATCAACATATAGTACTATGAATGCCACATGGCTCCCACTAACCTTCTTGTAAACACAAGGTTCATCTTCGTTTTGAACAAAGCCATACTCTTTGACTGTTTCATCAAAACGGATGTTCCATCTCCTAGAGGCTTGCTTCAATCCATAAATGGATCGACGTAATTTACATACCTTGCTAACATTCCTTGGATCGACAAAACCTTCAGGTTGTGTCATGTACACATCCACATCCTCTTCAAGGCTTCCATTAAGGAAGGCTGTTTTGACATCCATTTGCCAGATTTCATAATCATGGAATGCTGCAATAGCAAGCAAAATCCTTATGGACTTGACCATAACGACTGGTGAGAAAGTTTCATCATAGTCAATACCATGAATTTGTTTGAAACCTTTTGCAACTAGCCTTGCTTTATAGGTCTGAACATTTCCATCCATGTCAGTTTTCTTCTTGAAAACCCATTTGCACCCTATGGGTTTTACCCCTTCAGGTGGATCAACCAAAGTCCATACTCGGTTTTCGTACATGGAATCCATCTCGGATTTCATGGCTTCTAGCCATCTCTTAGATTCTGGACTGTTCATAGCATCTTGGTATGTGAGAGGCTCATCTTCATCTATGAGCATCAAATCACCACATTGAGTCAAAAGAAATCCATATCTCTCTGGCTCATGGCGAATTCTACCAATTCTACGAACAACCTGTGTTTGTTGAGCATTATCATTATCCTGCTCTTATTCCACTTCAGGTTCAATGCTATTTTATGGTTCTCGATCTTCATCGAGGTCTATACTTCTCCCACTGTTTCTTTTGGAAACAAAATCTCTTTCCATGAAAACAGCATCTCGAGCAATGAACACTTTCTGCTCAGAAGGACTATAGAAATAATACGCCTTTGTTTCACTAGGGTATCCCACAAAATTGCACTCTTTAGATTTAGGTCCAAGCTTGTCAGATACTTGACGCTTCACAAACGCCTTGCATCCCCAAACTTTCATAAAGTTCATGCCTGACCGTTTCTTCTCCCATATCTCATATGGAGTCTTTTGAACCTTCTTAGTAGGAACACGGTTAAGTGTGAAAGCCGCTGTTTCTAGAGCATAACCCCAGAAACTAATTGGAAGATCTGCATGACTCATCATCGATAACACCATGTCCGACAAGGTGCGATTTCTCCTCTCTGAAACTCCATTCCATTGAGGTATATCTGGCGGAGTGAGTTGTGATACAATACCACATTCCTTTAAATAATCTTTAAATTCTGTGCTCAAGTATTCTCCTCCACGATCAGATCGTAAGATTTTAATACTTGTACCTCCGCCAATTTGCTTCTCTACTTCAGCCTTGTATTCTTTGATCTTTTCAAAAGAATCGGATTTATTCTTCATAAGATATACATATCCATATCTACTGAAATCATCAGTAAATGTTATGAAGTAGTAGTAGCCTCCTCTAGCCATCACACGCATTGGGCCACATACATCACTATGTATTAGCTCCAGACGTTCAGTGGCCCTTTGACCCTTACCAGTGAAAGGGGCTTTTGTCATTTTACCAAGCAAACAAGATTCGCATTCTTGGTATGATTCAAAATCAAACTTATCCAAGTATCCATCCATATGTAATTTGGATATGCGTTTCTCATTTATATGGCCTAGACGACAATGCCAGAGGTATGTTTGATTTGAGTCATTAACTTTAAGTCATTTGTTTTCTATATTACAGACAGGATTATCTAAGTCAAGAACATATAAACCATTAAACAAACGCGCAACACCATAGGTTAAATCATTCAAAGCAAAAGAGCAACTGTTGTCCTTTATAGTAAACGAAAAACCTTTCTTGTCCAAACAAGAAACAGAAATAATGTTTCTGCGAATCGCAGACACGTAATAACAATTCTCCAGTTCTAAAACTAGCCTAGAGGGCAAAGATAAATAATATGTTCCTACAGCTAAAGCAGCAACTCTTGCTCCGTTGCCAACTCGTAGGTCCATTTCTCCTTTAGCCAATGTCCTACTTCTCTGCATTTCCTGCACATTTATACAAATGTGAGAAGCACATCCAGTATCCAATACCCAAGATGTAGAAATAGACAGATTGACTTCTATAACATATATACCTGAATTAGAAGCTTGCTCAGCCCTCTTCTTCTTCAGATGCTCCAAGTAAACTGAACAGTTTCTCTTCCAGTGACCAATTTTCTTACAGTAGTGACATTCACCCTTAGCGACCCCACCTTTAGGCTTTAAAGCCTGTTTAGGACCTGACTTTGGCTTGGGTGTAGAATCAGAACCTGTCTTCTTCTTACCCTTCCACTTGCCTTTCCCTTTGGCCTTACCTTTATTGCCCACCATCAGTATGGGAGTAGGTTCAGCCGTCTTCATGTTGGTCTCATATGTTCTCAACATAGCCAACAATTCAGTAGGTGTTTTGTCAAATTCATTCATATTGTAGTTCATAACAAACTGAGTGAATTTGTTGTTCAAAGAATTCAAGATTAGGTCAATACCAGTTTCCGGACCAATCGGGAAACCCAAAGTATCAAGATACTCAATGTAACCAATCATCTTCAGAACATGTGGGCCAACTGGTTCACTTACCCCTTGTTTGCAATTAAAAAGTGACTTACTCGTGTTGAACCTTTCTTGACGAGTTTGGCTTGCAAACATGCTTTGCAAGTGCTCATAGATAGTATATGCATCCATATGTACATGCTGTCTTTGAAGCTCAGCACTCATAGTTGCCAACATAAGACATGCAACATCAGTTGCATCATTTTCATCCTTTGTGTGGGCCGCTCGTTCCTCAACAGTAGCGCCCTCAGGAAGGGGACCTGCCGGAGGAATATGAATGACATGAAGCTTGCGCTCCTGCCTGAGGACAATCCTCAAATTCCTCTGCCAGTCTAGGAAGTTGTTTCCTCCTGTCAGCTTATCCTTCTCAAGGACAGATCGTACGGATAGTGTGTTTGTGTTGTTTGTCATTACTTGGTATCTACAATGATAAAAGCACAAAATAAACATTAGATTGTCTGAGTTATTTATTATATTCAAATGATTATGATACATTCATAATATATCTCCCACTATTTTTATCAAATTAATAGCCCTTACTATTAATTTGGAAAGTATATCCCATAATTCTTTCTAGTGAGCCAAGATCCATATTTCGTCATGTCTTAAGTCAACCACTGGAAGTCCTTAAGAATGATTATTTAGGTAGACAACATTTGTCAATTATATCATATATAATTCTTGGATAGTTTGGTGAGCAACGATTGATCTTATCTATCTAATAGATTTTTAACCAAACTCTATGCTTCTAAGTTCATAATGGTTGAATATAACCGTTTACTTTCACCTTATTATGACGACTCAGTTAAGTTTGACCCAATGATACAACGGCCGAATATAACCGTTTATATTCGTCGCATCTCACCACGATAGATAGGAGTCCCCTGTCACTGACAGTCTTTCCCCTAATCGATCTAGGATTCGATGAGTGTTCATTCATTGGAAAGCATCCGATTAAAACTTAATATTTTGTTAAGGGGTTTAGAAAATTTACGACGATCATGATCACATCATGAAGAGATCCTCAATTTTTCCTTGAACCAAATATTTCAAATTGACATCTTAAATTGTTTATTTCCCAGGTAGACGGAGGATACCAGTGGTCACACTTAAAACCCATCAGCCTTACGAATACGCATATTCGCTTTTATCATAAAATCCCAGTTATAGATATCAAAAATTCATATTTAATTCCGTGTTTTAAAAATCCATATTTCATAAACACAAGAATCTCATGATCGTTTGTTAATTTTAAAATCTTAAATCGTTACAGATTTTATCTTGTTTAACATGACAAGCATGGCATGGGTGACGTATCTAATACATACATGATTAATCTAATTAAAGCATGCATCATTAACTATTCTACACATACATTCATACATCATTATGTAAAGTGCGGTATGTAAACGTGCTTGGTTATGGCCCCTTTCCTATGTGATCCTTTCGAGCTAATGAAAGGATCAAAGTCAGTCTATGGTGGTGGAAAAAATATATATACAGTTGCTTGTCTTGATCTTCTTGCATCCATGGCTGCCTTCTTAGCTTCTTGCATCCATGGCTGCCTTCTTAGCTTCTTGCATCCATGGCTGCCTTCTTAGCTTCTTGCATCCAGTTGTTTGCCTTCAGTTTTCAATTACATTACAAGAAAACATTGAATTAAACCTAAGCTAATGTAGTTATATATGAAAAGCTCGAGTTACATTCGAGGTTCAACAATTACAAGAATGAAGAAAACGACATGCAAGTCGTATTTATAAAACCAAAACCAAAACCATTACTCTAGGGTCTAGAAGGCCACAACCAGCACCATGCTCACATAACAGTTACTGGAATCCCAGAATGCATAATCATATCATCATGTATCAAATATATCATGATCAACAATTTTTGAAAAAATCAAAACTATGATCTGAAAACATAAAACTGCGTTTTTTAGGCCCTTAATGATGTCAAATGGCCAAAAAACACCATAGGTCACGGCAAAGCGGTGATTTTTGCTCGTGGCGATTTTCCCTTTCCAGAAGAGTAAATTCGACCCATTCTGACTCCGTCGAAAAACACTGTTCACTACAGAATCACTATTCACAGCAAACCTGTATCTTATGCAGTTGTGTTTCTTATCGATTCAGAATGATTCTGATGACCTTCCCTGGACTGTATCTTGTATCACATACATACAGTGCATCACACATATCATGCCATAACAGATTATAACATTGCAGTAGGATGGCAGTCTCATAACAGGCATATTAGTAGCATGGCAGTGGCATGACAGTTATGACAAAGTAGTAGCATGACATGGCAGTCACCAAAACAGGCATGTATGCATCAAATACATAAAACACGTAACCAAATCAGTCCCTTATACACGTAGCTCTGATGCCATTGTTGGGTTCCGAGGCATAAAACGCAGCGGATTAAACGTAAATATAACGAAAATTTCGGAACCTTAAACGCAGGATCATGTATAAGCCTGGACTGATTATTGTGAAACGGAATCATACCTTTGTCTGGTCTTGACTTACACGAACTCAACGGAGATCCTAGCTTTCACGACTTGTGTCTTCCTCTAGAAAACACCTCTATGGTATCCACACGAGCACCTTCAAGAACGTCTCACGATCTTGATTACGGAATGGATGTACTAGCCTCCTTTGATGATTTCGAATTCTGCCTTTGCTCTGCCTTTTCTCTCTGCCTTTGCTGCTGCTAGGGTTTGTTTTTCTCAAAACGTAATGACCTATTAACCCTACATTATCTATTTATAATGGCTGGTTAATAGGCCCATAACAGCAAAGCCTAACCCATGTAGGTTTAGGATTAAATAATAAAACATAATTTTATTATTTAATTAATAACTAAGTCACACTTAATTATTAAGGGCAGAATTCAAATTCGAATTCGAATTTATATTATTTTAATTAATTAAGTCTCACTTAATTAATATAATAAAATTCAAATAATCATCAATTAATTTAAATCTATAATTTAAATTAACTATTCCTCTAAGTACTCTATGTGTGTGACCCTATAGGCTATTATTTAATTAGCAATAATTTT
This sequence comes from Oenanthe sinensis, assembly GCA_028671895.1. Taxonomy (NCBI): domain Eukaryota; kingdom Viridiplantae; phylum Streptophyta; class Magnoliopsida; order Apiales; family Apiaceae; genus Oenanthe; species Oenanthe sinensis. The sequence goes on along the minus strand of CM053796.1, from coordinate 3,832,585 downwards.
ATTCTCCAATAAAATTATAAACAATGAGCGGTATCTAGTAATACATCATTGCTACCCAATTAAATAATAATTAAATCGTGATTCAATAAAACCTTTCGTGATTAATGTTTCCGTATAATATAATCTCTTTAACCATATATATTATAGATTAAACTCAAGGCATGAATTTAGTCATCCTCTTCAACATTTAATCCGGGTTTACTTGATCCATGAGTAGACTATGAAAAACAAATCATTATTTGAGCATGACCATGCATTTTATAGTCTCACTCAATCAAGAGGCCAATAATATCTCTCCTAATTATAGGAGGGTTAAATCTTTTATCTATCATTCATATTTCTCATACGACTCATGATATACCCGATGTCCACTTTTATCATCACCCGGTCAAAGGTAACTTTTAATGTAGTCAAAGTATATTAATCCTCATATAGAAATATAATGATCTCAAGTCAAAGGATCATTACACCATTATCACTGTGAGTCTTTCTTATGACTTTATTAAACATGAAGAATCTCACTGTGGGTCTGTCCAATACCATGTACTCCTGCATGTACCTATGTGTTGACTTTAGTATCCCCATACTTATAACCAATGAGATGTGGTTATCTGTCAAACAACATACTAGTCTATTTATGTATTATTATTGTCCTATAATAATAATACTCGATTAGGGACTTTTAAGAATATGATATATTCTATAATCTCAAGTTCAAGTCATTTACTAAACTACATAATGTGTATCATGATTCTAAGGACATTTATTATGCTAACAATTATATCGCAGTAATTAAAGTCATAATAAATACGTTTATTGAATAATCAAATGACATAAAGGTTTATCAAAAGAAACATTGTATTGTCTCTAGGGCACCTACACCAACAAAAGTGTTATACCAACTCTTATCAATAGAAGATTTTAGCTCATAAAAATTGTAATACAAATCATGATAGTCCCTACACATATAAATAGAATGAAATATGCTACCACAGTGATAAAAGGGTTTCTGTGGAATGTAGTGATTTTTCAGAGTCTGGGAAGGACAAGACTCTGATTTCTTCTCAATATTTGTTTTACAGTTTAGAGCTAAATGGTTGTGGTTGCCAAATCTATAACACTTCTTTCTAGGAGCATTAGGATCTTTTTTATAATTATTAGTCTTGTTAATGCCTTCCTTACCATTCCTATTTCTCCTAGTCTTGGTAGACGCTGACAAGTTCTCTAGCCTTTCCTTTAACTTAGATTAGACAAATACCCTATGTTAATGTTTTTCTTAGCCTTTTTTACTCCTGTTCCATTTGTCTTTTTGTCAACAACAGGGGGACTATTGACAGATGAATTTGTGGTTTCAGTCTTTTCTTTAGGGGTCACAAACTTAACAGGAATAAGGGTACTTTTTTCTCCAGTCTTATTAACTTGGCTAGCTTCCTCATTGTTATCATTCTCAACAATAGGTCTTTTGCCCTGACTCTTGTTATAGCCTAGACCAGCAGTTTGACATGTATTTTGATTATTGAGAATTTCTTGAACTTTTCTACCAGAGTCTGTCCACACTTTAAACTTAAGCCTTTCTTCTTCTAGTTCTTTCTTAACATAGTCATAAGCTTTCAAGACCTCAGTGTAGTTGTGACTATACTTCTCAGAATCCTTCTTGTATTTTTCTATTAGTATTAACTCAGACTCTAGATGGTTATTTCTATTTGTCAAAGTTAAGTTTTCTTCTCTTAACCTTTCACTTTCATCAGTAAGAGACCTACATATTATCATTATTTTGTTAACCTCACTTTTCACTGTATCTATACCATCAGAGTCTAACTTAAGTAAGGATTCAGGAGTAAAGATTGATACCTAAGTTTTAGGAGATGAGGGATCATTGGGAGATTGTAATTTTCTTGAGGAGGATGTCATTAATGCTAAATTTTCATAATCAATTTCATCCTCTGAGCTTGAATCTGCCCAATCCTTTCCTGTTGATAGAAGTGTTTTCCCTTTTCCTTGACTCTTTAACTTTCTGCATTCACTAGCAAAGTGCCCTAGTATCCCACAGTTGAAACACTTGACCTTTGCTTTGTCAAGTTTGATAATAGTGCTCTTGCTCTTCTCAACCTTCTCATCTTCCTTTTTGAATGATGGCCTCTTGCTGAATTTGCCAGTTCTTTTGTTAAATTTCATTCTTTTGAATTTTTTTACAAACATAGCCATCATTTGACTTAGATCAATCTCTTCATTAGAATCAGAGTCTGTGTCAGTAGACTCTGACTCCACAACAGCTTTACCCTTCTTCCTTGAATCCTTGATTCTTGCTTCTGTGGGTTGTTCCTGTTGTTCTTTCTCAGACTCAATTAAGAGTGCCACAGATTTTGTATTCACAGACTTTTTATTCTTTCTCTGTTGCATCTCTAAATCATATGTCTTGAGTCTGCCATACAATTCTTCTAGAGTTAGTTCATCCAAGTCTCTAGCTTCCCTTATTGTTGTAGTCTTGTTGTCCCACTCTTCAGGAAGTGCTCTCAGAAACTTGGTGTTTGTATCTTCAGAATCATAAACCTTACCAAGCATAGCCATCTCATTCAGGAGTTTTGTAAACCTATCATACATCTCAGTAATAGATTCTCCAGATTTAGCTTCAAAATACTCATACACCTGAACTAGCAAAGACCTAGCATTCTTCTTGACATCCTTAGTCCCTTGACAGTGCACTTCAAGTTTTGTCCACATCTCTTTAGCAGTTTGACATGATATGACACAGTTTGTAATAACAGAGTCCAAACTGTTGAAGAGTATGTTTTTAACCTTTGCCTCCTAACGACATTCTCCTTGTCCTCTTTTGTCCATTCTGCCTTTGGTTTCTCAATGAGGTGTTCTTCAGTTATTTTACCTTCTTCATTGATTTGAGGCAAAATCTTTGAGGGCACATAGGGTCCTTCATGAATTCTTTCAAGATAGTCAGGGTCTATTGCTTACAGATGGTGCAGCATCTTAACCTTCCAGTGGGTGAACTCGTTTCTCTTAAGCATAGGAATCTTAGAATTGTCATCTTTGTTTCCAGACATCTTTGATCGATTTTAAACTTTAGGCTATGATACCAATTGTTTTCCCAGTTGCACAAGTAGAAGGGGGGGTTGAATACTTGTGTGTCTTTTCTGCCTGATTTAAAATCAACTTAATGTGAAATAACAGATATAAAATAAGAACAAAGATCAAACACACAGATGTGAATAGACACTATTTGTATTATTGATTTGTCAATACAAAACTCTCTGAGGGTGTACACAAACCCTAGCAGCTTCTTTGTGTTTATCACAGCAACTCTCTCTATCTCTATGCTCTCACTTAGACAATTATGCTTCTGCTTTTTCAACCGACTCAGACGCATACTTTACAATTAGGTTACATAGAGTTTATATAGAGAGTTGCCTATCAACTAATAACAGAAAGATAAATTACAATGGGAATATAATTCCTAATTATTAGTTGACAATTTCCTTCTGGAATTCTCTTTCCTTCCCATAACATATCTGCAATATATTTATCTTGATCTTCAAAGACTTTCCATTTCTGTGATCTTCTTCTAAATTTAACTTTAACTGTATAGACTCTGAAATCCTCAGACTCTGATCATATGTAGACTCTGATAGATCTTAGACTCTGATAGTCTATAGACTCCGATCACCTTCCAGACTCTGATCTTCATGCAGACTCTGGTTTCACTTTCTTCAGAAATTCTTCTAAGTACAAGTAACATGGATGTTGACTATCTAGACTCTGATTATACATTTCAGATACTATAAAGACTTATTACAAATATTCTATGCTAGACCTTGTTCTAGTATTTTGTACATTATCAAATGAATATATTCCTAACAATCTCCCCCTATTTATGCTTTATAAAATGTAAGCATAAATCAAGGTTTGATGATGTCAAAACTAAAGAATAAAAGGCTTGAAGAAGAAGAAAAGCCTGAGAACATTGAGGAAAGAAACAGGAAGAATGCAGAACTGGCAAAGAAACTTTTTAATGAAGAAAATCCAAGAATGGATCCAGTTGATGTTTAAAAGGAGTTAAAGAAAACCGGTACTGACAATGCTCAAGTCCAGTCAAAGAAGAAAAGATATGTGAAGAAGATTATAGTTCAGAAAAAGATGCTTCCTCAAGCAAAGCTAACTGTACCTAAACCTGTTGAAACAAACCCAACTCCAACAGTTAAGCCAAATGCTCCGGTAAAGTCAAAAATGCCTCTCACTATGCTTGGTACTACATTTCTTCCAGGGGGAACAAGCATTGAAGATGAGGAAGAAGAACAACAAACTCTGAGCAGAAAGAAGAATCCTGATCTTCTGTGGACAAAAACTCAAACTCTGACTCTCAATGCTAGACTTGGTAATATTGGAGATTCAGAGGCCAAAGTCTACAAGGAGAAACAAATGCATTCAGAGATCCTTACTCTTTAAAAGACAAACCTGAAGAAGAACTAACTCAAGAGCATTTGAACAAGCTAATTGATGTTCATATAGTGAAGGATATTTTTGATGGTGCTCAACCCAAGGAGAATCTATTGTACTTTCTGGAAAATGGAAGAATATTGAAATTATCTGAAGAGGATTTAGCTCACAAGTCATGAAAAGAACTTGAATATGTTCTTTATTTGCTAAAAGGAGAAGATGACACTACTGCAAAGTGGGTGAGATTTCTGGAAGGCACAATAGCAGGAGCAAGGAAAATTCAAAAATTGATGAAGTTAGATTCTGAAGAATATAAACCAAGATACATGCTAGAGGATGATACAGAGAAAGAGATGAGCAAGAGAGATGGAAAAATAAAGATGGTATTGGAAAGTTCAACATTGATGCTCAATCCTGATGGACAAAAGATCTGTTGCATTCCTCTAGATGAAAGAATTGAGAAGACATCAATTTATAACTTGAGAGTTGGAATTTTCCAAGTTGATGATTCTAGTGATCAAATGAAGGAATTAAAAGAGAAAATGATAGAGTTATTGAAGATAACAGAAAAGAAGCTGATTGATAAGTTTCTATCTGAAGATTTTTCTTACACAAGAATATAAGTCAAGAAGGAAAACTCAAACTCTGGTAAATTTGTCTATAAGGTTTCTGACATCATAAGTTGAATTTATGTTTTGCTGGATAAAGCATAAATTGGGGGAGATTGTTAGATGCAAACACTGATGCTGTCAGAGATTATCTCAAATGGAGTTTAAATGAAGTCAATCAAAGTTTAAGCTGACGTCATCAGAGAATAGAAGTTGTCAACAGAGTTTACTCAAATCAGAGTTTACTCAAATAGAGTTTACTCAATCAGAGTATACTCAATCAGAGATTATCAACCGACAGAGTTTATGACTATCAGAGTTTAACAAAGATGGAAATAGACAAATCAGAATGTGATTGGGATAAAGATGGAAGTGTTTTAATGCAATTCTATTACCTTTCTTGAAGCCATCTTTATCATTATCTTTGTTGCATTTGGATTTCTAGCTGTTGATATGGGTAAAAATAGCCCTGAGGAAATCATAAATATAGCATTTACTATTTCATTTAATAGACCTAGTATGGTCCAAAGGCTTGGGCCCTTGAAACGAACTAGAAAAATAAATCTTAGGATCAACTGGATTTGTAAGTCCAGCCCACAAGCTTTGTTGAAGTCATAGGCCCATTAAGCCTTTATTATTAATTAATTACAAAATTAAATAATAAAGGCTCAGTAAAGGCCCAAAAAGCCTGTTTCAGGCCATCATCCTAGAAGGATCTAGAAACCCTAGCGTAGGAAGAGTCCAATGAGGACCCTCATTCCTAAAAGGGTTCAACAACCTTGTCACTAGGAGACTTGGCCACCAAGTCTCCTAATTCTAATCTAATTCCAAGGCCCTCGTGCACCTATATAAAGGGCCTAACCCCTCAACCTTAGAACTACTTTGTTTGCTTGATTCTCACACACACTGAGATACGTAGGCAGTTAACGAGGACCCGAGATAGTCACGAAACGTTAGTGCACCCATTAAAGCTCGAAGCTCTTCTAAACCCTAACATTAATTACACATTAAATACACCTAGTTTTTAATCCGTAACATTTGGCGTCGTCTATGAGAACCGAATAGCAACCATGGCAAGAACACGAAGTACCGCGAGCATCCTCGAGGCACTACGCCATAAACGGCCTAATGCAATACTTTTAGAATGCAACACTCATTTTCCGTTACATTAGCCTACTTTTTTTGAGCAACTGCAATACTACAAACAAAGCGTTGCATTATATTAGAAAGTTGTGTTGCAGTTCAATTGTAGTGTTGCACCTTGCAACACTAGGGGAAAAAGCGTTGCATTTGGTGAACAATTAGGACAAAAAATGATGATGTGGCATGTGGGACCCACGTGTGGGACCCACATTTGCTGACGTGTCACTGCTTACGTGGCAGGTGGACCCACACATGCTAACGTGTCATGTGTGGGCCCCACGTGTGGGGGCCACATTTTGCTGGCGTGGCACTACTGACGTGGCAGGTGGACCCACATGTGCTGATGTGTCATGTGTGGGGCCCACGTGTGGGACCCACATTTTGCTGACGTGGCACTGCTGATGTGGCACTAAAATGTTGCATTTGGTCCTTCCGTGTTGCATTTGCACTTGGTGTTGCATTTGAGTTTTTGAGGGACCCACATTTTGCTGACGGGGCAGTGATGACGTCAGCATGTGGGACCCACTTCTGCTGACGTGTTATGTGTTGGACCCACGTGTGGGGCCCACATTTTGCTGACGTGGCACTGCTGATGTGGCAGGGGGACACATGTGCTGCCGTGTCATGTGTGGGGCCCACGTGTGGGACCCACATTTTGCTGACGTGGCACTGCTGATGTGGCAAGAAAGCGTTGCATTTGGTCCTTCAGTATTGCATTTGCACTTGGTGTTGCATTTGAGTTAGTAGTACAAGTCAAATTAATAGTTGACTACAAAATGTACCATCTAAAATAATTTTTTATTTTTTAAAATTTTGGGAATATCACTATATTAGATATATATTAACATCCGTACGGTTGGATTTTCGATAAGTATTTCTAAAAAAATAGAGACAACAATCTGGGATAAAGTACTAGTTAGTAGTACAAGTCAAATTAATAGTTGACTACAAAATGTACCATCTAAAATAATTTTTTATTTTTTAAAATTTTGGGAATATCACTATATTAGATATATATTAACATCTGTACGGTTGGATCGTCGATAAGTATTTCTAAAAAAATAGAGACAACAATCTGGGATAAAGTACTAGTTAGTAGTACAAGTCAAATCAATAGTTGACTATAAATTTTACAATCTAAATTAATTTTTTATTTTTTAAAATGTTGGGAATATCACTATATTAGATATATATTAACATCCGTACGGTTGGATCGTCGATAAGTATTTCTAAAAAAATAGAGACAACAATTTGGGATAAAGTACTAGTTAGTAGTACAAGTCAAATCAATAGTTGACTATAAATTTTACAAATTTTATCATCTAAATTAATTTTTTATTTTTTAAAATTTTTCAAAATTTTTAAATAATTATAAAGCATAATTTTAAAAAAATTATATTACATTTTATGGAAATGAAATATTTATAATGTGAATTTATCAAAATATAAAATAAAGATTAAAATAATACATTTTGATTTCATTTCTCATACTCATGACCATACCCACCTCACTTTAGATATCAAAAACACATACCTTACTATTTGAGTTATGGATTTTAAAATTTTTTAAATCAAATACTAAGTATGAATTTGGAATGAACGAAATTCAAATACCTAAATATCAAAAACCAAATGACCCCTAATTGTTAAGGAAATTGCAATTTACTATTTTAGAGAATTTTTTTATTTTGGCTCTTTTAAGTTACAATATGAGGAAGGAGCTCTAAAAAATATTCTTCATTATTTCATTTTTATATTATTATATAGTTTAAGTGTAAAATTAATTTGATATATTTTTCAGAATTAGAGGAAAATCTCTCGTTTAATGACCTGAATAATACGTAAGAAGGAACTGATTTCGATGTTAGATCATCTAAGAAAAGGAATTGCATGCCCTAAAATAGCTTGATCTGTTTTTCAAAGTTGAAGAAAAAGCTCTCATTTAATGACTCTTCGTAAAAAAAAATGCGCTCGATAATCAAACACAAAAAATAGGATGAATTAAATTTCTCAGATAAACTCTTAAGGAAATAACAAGTTAATGAATATTACGAAATAAAATTTGAATTTTATCAACTTCGCTTCTAAGATTTGAAGCAACTAAAAAATTAAAAGGGAGGTAAATTCATCCGCGTATTTTCATATTTGCATTTTTTTTGTATTTGTGAATTTAAAAGATAAATATTAATATAAATATTAAATTATATCATTTTAATATCGTATTTGGCCTAAATGTATAATTACGAAAATATGATTTTGCAATATAAAATTTCAAGAATGGGTAAAAATTTTGGAGAGCATTTTGTAAATTTGGTGTAAAAAGGGGAGGGAGCAGTGAAATGTTAAAAATCAAATCAAAACATTTTAAATTCGGATTTGAAATAAATCTAATCGGACCCAAACCTCATCCCCCTCTTATATTAACTCCGCCACTATTTTCCGATCACAAATCACACACACACACACTAGACATAAATAATCGTAGAGTGAGAGAGGGTTGAAGTGTCACTGTTAGTGATTACAATAAGCCCTAATTTCTGCTTCCAACGTATATACATACAAGCCCTAAATATATATACATTTAGGGTTTATCAATTAGACATCTAATTCATTTCAAAATCATGTCTTTTCAACACTAGAGTGCTTAATTCTAGGTTAATTTGAGACCCTTTTAGTGTTAGTGTCTATATATACATATATTTTAGGGTTTGATTTTGGGGTTGTGAAATGGACGGGAGGAGAATCACGGCGAGTCGGCGACCGTGTTTTGGGCGGAGAGTGGTGGCTAAGAAGCGGCCACGTAGCGGTGTTGATGGGTTTGTGAATAGTGTTAAGAAGTTGCAGAGGAGGGAGATTTGTTCGAAACGTGATCGGAGTTTTAGTATGAGTAATGCGCAAGAGAGGTTACGTAATATTCATTTGCAGGTTCACTCATTGCACCTCAAACCTAATTATATATGCTTGTATTTATATTTATGTTTGTTTTTTTGATATTAATTGTATCTGATTGAATTTTAAGCGTTTGTGCAATCGTAAGCTTGATTATAATTGTGGTTATGAGTTTGTAAGTTGTGATTTGTCAGCTCCAATTTTTAGCAAGTTGCATTATGTGCGGTTTTTGTACAGCATATGATGTTGATTTTTTTTAAAAAACAATGACTCCCTCATAACTGTTTCAGTTTATGCATCAGATAACTTCAGTTCCTTGAAATGCAGAACCACGAGGATTGAGTGCGTGAATTATTTATACTATTTTTCTAATTGCTACAGGTGTTTTTTTTTAGGTTCTGCTCCTTTTTTTTCCCCTTTACTCATTCGTCATTTATGATTCAGATACATTCGACGTGGCAAACCAGATGCTGGATTCCCTCTTTTTGAGTCCGAGTCATTGAAATGGCCTGGCTTTGTCGAGTTTGATGATGTCAACGGGAAGGTACTCACTTATTCAGCATAGGATAGGTAAGCATACTACTTTCTTTGCTTAAATATGTATATATATATTTTATAATTTAGAACTACTGTAGTATGCAAAATATGCTCCTTAATTCCACGAAATATAATTTTTGATTTTCTTGTTATCAGCATCTACAAGGTCTTTGACCTAAAAAACTATACAATGTTATACTTCATCTCTGATAAAAATGTACAAGAAATCAAGATCAGGTGAGTTTTTCATACTAACTGTCATCATAACAATGTACTTGAAACTTGAAAGTATGACTAGAAATTTATTAATGTTGGTTTTCTATTTGTTTTCGGTTATTGTCTTGTCATGTTTTCTCTTAGTGTCTTGTCTTGTGTTCTTCCAGTCTTAGAGCAAGTTTTATGGTGGTGTTATTATACGTATAGCTATTGCTATATTTTGAAACCAAAAGGTGAGTTTTGATGTTAAAATAGAACTTCTACTCCAATGGTTAGGTTAGAAATGACACCAAATAAATTATGTTTAACTAACTGTAGCATTTTGTTATTTTGTATTTAAGTATAGCATCTCATTGAAGTAAGTTATTTTTTGTGGGTGCTCTATTATAGCAATAGCAACATCTATAGTTGGTGCTATATTTAGCACCAAATATAGCATTTTGCTATTTTGCATCCAAGTATAGCATCCCATTGGACTAGAGTGAGTTATTTTTCATGGATGTTATATTATAACAATAGCACCCATTTTAACACCACCATTGGACCTGCTCTTAGAGAGCTTGCGTTATACAACCTATTAACTTGTAAGAAGGATGTTTTTGCCATCCATCTGTAACTTGGATATCAAATTACGGGATTAGATAATTACTTATTCTTTACCCTATTTTAGTACAATAAACCCACAGGTGAACAACTTTACTTAATTTTTTCAGAAATAAATGTAATTATACTTTTACAAATGCACACATACATATCTGGATTGTTGAGCATAAAGAGAATGAAGGAGACTGAAAATAAATATTTATGAAAATACCAAAAAATGTCAAAATGTAATAAAGGGGCCGACTCAAGAACCATCTCTTCTTGAGTTTGTTAACTTTTTAATATAGTTGTTGCCTGTATAATCTTGATTCTTAAGATCATTTTTGCTGCTTCATTTATGCATAAATGTGCAATGTTCAACATATTGATCAACAGCCCAGGAATAATGTTGCTGATATTTACAAAAGCCAGTGGTCATGTTCCTCTTAAGATTCTTTCAATAGAGGATGGAGCTGTTCTAAAATCTTTCAACCATCTCCTTCATCGCAATAAAAAGGTGGATTTTATTGAACAGTTTAATGAAAAGCTTCTCGTCAAGCAAGAGAATGAAAACCTACACATTCTAGATGTACGTATCTTTTTCACATTCTTAAAACTGCTGCTATGTTAATTGCTTCTAAATGCTGCAATTATGTTATGCAGGTTCGAAATTCTGAGCTTACCGAAGTCAGTAGAACTGAATTTATGACCCCGTCAGCATTCATCTTTTTATATGAAAACCAATTATTCCTGACATTCAGGAACCGAACAGTGGCTGTGTGGAACTTTCGGAGGGAGCTTGTGACATCATTTGAGGATCACCTTTTGTGGCATCCTGACTGCAACACTAACAACATATATATCACAAGTGACCAGGATCTTATTATATCTTATTGCAAGGCTGATTCAGAAGACCAGCTGCTAGAAGGGAATGGTAAACTATTTGAGAATCTAATATATTACAGCTACAATACTCCATACTGGATGCTAGTTAACATGAGAACTGGCCAGTGGAAGTTTAATGTACCGGACCACTTTAGTTATTATATAAATTGTTATATTGTTCTCCCAGGAAATCCACAACTTCACATTCAAATGGAACCCTTAGCGATGTAACTGACCAAAATGTGCAACATTATTGCTTGGTATTAAAAAATGACCCTGGTTTAGCGAAGATCTTTTCTGTCACCCTGTGCAGAGATTGTATAGACTTCAGGCAATAGGCATTGCTCCAATTGGACAATTCTTGTATTCTTTAAATGTTAAAAATGCAACTATGTTGTGCCCTTGTATAAATGTCTGACATTCCATTTGTTCTTCATGCAGCTGGTTCAATAAACATCAGTAATATCCTGACAGGGAAATGCCTAGCCAAGATAAGAGCCACCAACAGTCTTCTGCCAGAGGAATGTAATTGTAGTAGCAGGTGTAATGGAAAAAATTGTAGAAGCTAATCCTGGTTTAAATCTTGATATTGGTGACTACTGTCCAATATTTTCAAGCGAGGATGATGAAAATGCCACTCCGTTGACCGGTGGGGCTACCTCTTAGCTTCTTGTTCAACGCACTATCTTTTGGTACTTTGTGGTTTCTTTTGGTAATATGTAAACTTGGTAATTTAGAATTGTGCTTTGATACATTGCAGTGGTTGTTTATTTTGGTCAAGTAGTGAAATTGTTGTGACTATTGGTGGTTTATTATTTTGGTGATTGTTTGTTATTTTGGTGAAGTGGTGGGTTATTTGGTGAAGTGATGGGTTATTTGGTGATGTACATTTCTGAATTGGTGTTGGGATTTTGAATGGTTTGTTAGCAGGTTCAATTTAATGGGAATAACATATTTACAAATATTATATTGCAATTTTTTTTTACTACTGTTACATTTGCTTCTAATATTAATGTTGCAAAATTCACACATTGTGTTGCATTATTCAAAAGGTCTACTGTTACATTATAAGATAAAAGTGTTACATTTGACTATAAAAAGTGTTACTTTAAAGAAAAAAGACAGTGTTGCAATAGAGGAAATAGTGTTACATTAGAGTCAAGTATTGTGTTGCATTTGATAGGTGGGCCCCACAATGCCACATCATCAGTGGGCCCCACTCAGCAGTGACACATCAGAATTGTCACGTCAGCAATGGGCCCCACTGTGGGGCAATGTGGGGCCCATTGCTGACGTTGCAATTCTGATGTGTCACTGTTGAGTGGGGCCCACTGATGACGTGGCAGTGCTGATGTGGCACTGCTGACGTGCACTGCTGACATGAATGTTAGGGCCCAGTTGCTGACATGGCAATTGTGGGTCCATCCTTTTGACCCCATTTAATCAGTTTTTTGAAAACTAATGCAACGCAATCTACTGTTACCTTTGGCCAATAAAGCGTTGCATTAGGGCCTTAATGCAACGCTTTTCCTACTGTTACATTTGAAAACTAAAGCGTTGCATTAGATAGTAAATGCAGCGCTCGCAGATGCAATGGCAAAATCGCGTTGCATTAGGCCTAATGCAACGTAAAATGGGTCAAATGTAACAGAATGGCAGTGTTGCATCAGGCCATCTATGGCGTAGTGAGGGAGAGGTCCCTAACACCACTGTTGACACCAACATTCCCCCTGCCACGGTGTGGGAACTGTGAGCTATTGTTCAAACCATCTCTATTGAGGACCCTGAAGCAAGTACCCGACGTACCAGACCCCTAAGCATCGTCGTTCATCCTTCCAACCCCGATGTATCTATCCACGGCTCGGTACCTCCACTCCAGGTAATTCCACCCCTTAGTACAACTTTTATCGCTCCTCCTACCTTGCAGGTCTCGTCTACTAGAATACCCGACCCTCGCTATAGGCTCCCGAGAAACTATGAGCCCACTTATGAATGAGGGCTGCTGCCCCACTATACCTCCCGTCAAAGGGATCAAGATTTCTCTGGACCATACTCTACTGATGACGAGGAATCGTCTGACGAGGATATCAACCCACGAAAGAGGTGACCCGGTAAGGAGCCCCTTCAAGGAAGAAGTACCCAGCCCTGAGGGCCTCAAGATACTAACCCCTTGAACCTTCAGGAAATGATACGTGTTCACGAAGACGAAGCTCAACGACTGAGGGAAGACCTGGAAATGACATTAGCAAGGCGACAACGCCCCAGAGTTGAGGGGGCTGGAAGGTCGATAAAAAGCGCACATGCGATAGATTTGGATGAGCCCCCAATCAGGGGGCGAACAAATAGAAGTCATGTTAGGGCTGACCCCCAAGACTTATTGCCACTTGGGGATCCTGATGATCCCACACACCTCTTCACAGACAATATTATGAATGAGAGGATATTAAGAAATTTTAATATGCCTACAATCAAGGCCTATGATGGAATGGGAGATCCCTCAAATCATGTTCTCGCGTTCTCTAATGCACTGCTGCTATAGCATGTCAATGACGCCGTCAAGTGTAGGGTATTCCCCCAAACCCTGAGTGGTATGGCTCAAAGGTGGTTCAGTCGTCTACCCCCTAACTCTGTTGGGTCATTCAAATATTTAAGCAGGGCTTTCATTGGTCAGTTCATCAACAGCAAGACTCATGAGAAGAGCTCAGCTTCATTAATGAATATGCATCAGGGGAAGAATGAGTCCTTGAGGGACTATATGAACAGATTCATGAAAGAAGCCTTGAAGGTCCCCGATCTAGACCAGAAGATAGCTATGATAGCCTTACAGCAAGGGACTTCTGACGAAAAATTTAGGAGATTGTTAGCCAAGAGGGCCCCTGAGAGTATGAATGAGCTCCAAGACAGAGCTGGAAAGTATATCAAAGCCGAGGAAAGTATGAGGAAAGCCCAAGGGTTTCAATCATTGAACACTTACTCTAAGAAGCGAGCCAGTGATACTGAGTATACTGTCGATACCGAGCGAAGAATGATGATGCCAATGACTCCAAAAAGAAACGAGGATCTAGGTTCGCCGAGTATGCAAGACTAAACACTGCCCGGAGTCAAATATTGATCGATATTGAGAAAGGCAAAGACCTTCGATGGTCGAAGCCACTAAGGACTATTCCTGAAAAGAGAAATAAGAACGCTTACTCTCGGTTCCATAGAGACGCGGGACAGGACATTGATGATAGCCGTTAGTTAAAAGACGAGATCGAGTTTCTGAATAGAAGAGGAAAGTTGGAAAAATATACCAAGAATGGTGCTAGAAATGGTAGAGGGTACAACGAGAAATGAAGGGACTCAGACCCCAAAGAAAGGAATAATCAGCCCCGAGGGCCTGTGATCAACGTAATTTCAGGGGGACCAACCGCTGCAAGTAACTCCCGAAATTCCAGAAAGGTTTATGCCCGAGAGATAATGAGTATTGTAGGAGAGCCTCCTAAGAGAGCAAGGACAAAGGTCTCTTTGTCCTTTGACAATTCCGACTTGGAAGGCGTGAGGTTCCCCCATAATGATCCCTTGGTAATCACCCCCGTCATAGGAAACTCTGTTGTGATGATGCTTTTGTAAAAATGGGATACAACGATTCACAACTGACCCCCTCCAACATGCCTATCTATGGTTTCAATGGAGTGGAATATCGGATTGAGGGAATTATACAACTGCCCATGACTATGGGTGAAGAACCTCGACAGTCCACTCAAATGCTAAATTTCCTAGTTATCAAGGCAAGCACTACCTACAATGCAATCCTTGGGAGGACTGAGTTGCACGCCTTCAAGGCGATAGCCTCTACATACCACCTGAAACTCAAGTTACTGACTAGGAATGGAATAGGAGAATAAAGAGGAGATCAAAAAATGGCTAGAAGTTTTTACGTGGCTGCTCTGAAGCCTGATGGCACTGGGGGACAGGTTCACCCCATAGAAGATATGGATGTCAGAAATCACGAAGAAAGAAGGGGGAGACCCGTAAAGGACTTGGAGTCCATTCCCCTGGATCCTCTAGATCATGAGAAAGTGGCCTATGTTAGGGCTTCACTCCCCAAGGACTTGAAACAACAACTCGCTCAATTCTTGCAAGACAACAGCGATGTATTCGCTTGGATAGCCGCCGACATGCCAGGGATAGATCCCAAGCTCATCACACATCAGTTGAATGTAGATCCTGAAAGGGCAATAGTTAAGCAGAAGAAAAGAAATTTTGCTCCTGAAAGGCAAGAAGCCATTAAGCAAGAAGTAGAGCAGTTGTTGGAAGCCGGGTTTATTGAAGAAATCCAGTTCCCTGAGTGGCTAGCAAGCTTTGTGATGGTCAAGAAGACTAATGGAAAATGGAGGATGTGTGTGGACTTCACGGACTTGAATGACGCCTGCCTAAAGGACTGTTTCCCCTTCCCAATGATAGACACGTTGATTGATGCCACAGCTGGGCATGAGATGCTTAGCTTCATGGATGGTTTCAGTGTCTACAACCAAATCAAAATGCACTCCGATGACATCCCTAAGGTATCGTTCATAACTGATGTTGGTGTTTTATGTTATTTGGTTATGGCTTTTGGACTTAAGAATGCAGGATCCATATATCAAAGGCTTGTAATTAAACAACATTTTCAAGCACTTAATTAGTAAGACCATGGAGGTTTATGTTGATGACATTTTGGTCAAAATCCTAGACAAGGCTGACCACATTGACCACCTGATAGAGGCATTTGAAGTTCTAAGAACCCA
Source organism: Oenanthe sinensis (assembly GCA_028671895.1). Classification (NCBI taxonomy): domain Eukaryota; kingdom Viridiplantae; phylum Streptophyta; class Magnoliopsida; order Apiales; family Apiaceae; genus Oenanthe; species Oenanthe sinensis. Next base: position 3,816,510 of record CM053796.1, on the reverse strand, counting down.
TAAGATGATGTTAAACCCAGCCAAGTGTTCCTTCGGAGTGGGGTCTTGAAAATTTCTAGGCTTGATGGTCTCCAAGAGAGCCATTGAGGCCAATCCTGATAAGATTCAAGCAATCTTGGACATGGAGCCCCCCAAGATAGTGAAAGATGTCCAAAAGCTTACAAGAATGGTAGCGGCCCTGGGCCGCTTCATATCCAAGTCTGGAGAGAAGTGTCTACCATTCTTCAAGGCCCTCAAAAAGGTCAAACAGCATTTGAGGAGTTGAAGAAGTATATGTCTGAGCCACCATTTCTTGCTAAACCAACACCTGAAGAAGTGTTATACCTGTACCTTGCTGTCTCTAGCTCCGCCCTGAGTGATGTTCTTGTGAAAGAGGAAGCCAAGGTTCAGAAACCCATTTATTATGTCAGTAAGATACTGCATGGTGCAGAGCTAAACTACTCAAAGGTTAAGAAGTTTTCCTTAGCATTGATAATGGCTTCAAGAAAGCTACGCCCGTACTTCCAGACGCATGTTATTAAAGTCTTGATAGACCAGCCCCTGAGAAACATACTGCATAGTCCCAAGATCAGTGGAAGGCTAATCAAATGGGCCATTGAGCTTGGAGAATTCGAAATTAGATACAAGCCAAGGACGACCATCAAGGCCTAGACTCTAGCTGACTTCGTGGTTGAATATACCATTCCCAACCAAGAAGTCGGGGGCAAGAGGAGAGTAAAGAAAGTGAGGAAGAAAGAAAGGAAGAACTCAATGAATATTGGGTGCTCTTTTTTTATGGAGCTTCAAAAATAAAAACTAGTGGAGTTGGCCTAGTTTTGCAAAGCCCAGATGGGTTTATTGTCCAATATGCAATCAAGTTAGATTTTCCAACCACGAACAACGAGGAAGAATATGAAACTTTGATAGTTGGGCTTGGCTTGGCCAGAGCCCTGAGGGTAAAAAGCCTGAAAGTGTGTGGTGACTCAAGGCTAGTAATCCCTCAAGTTAATGGGGATTTTGAGGCCCGTGAAGAGACTATGATGAAATATTTGAGAATTGTTAAAGCTCAAGCCACGCAGTTTGAAGAATGCCACTTTCAGTATATTCCGAGAGAGGAGAATGTAAAGGCTGATGCCTTGTCTAAATTTGCATCATCAGAGATTGAGAATCACTCTGGCAGTGTTTATTTCCAAGTCTTGAAGACCCCGAGCATTGATGCTAAACTAGTAGCCCCGATTGGGCTGGGAGCATGTTGGATAGATCCCGTCAAACTCTACCTGGAAATAGGGAAAACACCAACTAACCCCCTGGAGGCACGCAAGCTATTAGTGAGAGCCTTGAAGTATACACCCATAGAAGGAATTCTTTACAAGAAGCCATATGTGATACCCTACTTGAAATGCCTGAGATCCCACGAGGTTGAAGCTGCCCTAAGGGAAGTTCATGAAGGTGTATGTGGCCAGCACCTTGGAAGCAAAGCTCTTGCTCATAAGGTCATGAGGCTAGGATTCTATTGGCCTGAGATGCTTAAGGATGCTAAAGCTTATGTTAAGAAGTGTGATCGCTGCCAAAGGTTTGCACCCATCGTGAGGCAGCCTCCTAAGATGTTGACATCCATCAATTCCCCACTCCCCTTTGCTATGTGGGGAATGGATATCTTGGGGTCATTTCCTATGGCCAGTGCGTAAAGGAAGTTCCTCATCGTCGCCATTGACTACTCCACTAAGTGGATAGAAGCCAAGCCCTTGGCCAAGATTGACACTAAGAATGTGACCCAATTCTTCTGGGAAAATATTATATGCAGGTATGGGTTACCCAGAATCCTAGTGACGGACAACGGAAATCAGTTTAACAACAAGGACTTCGTTGAGTACTGTGGAAACTATAACATTGAACTACGTTTCACTTTAGTACCTCATCCAAAGTCAAATGGGCAAGCTGAGGTAGCCAACAGAATTATCCTAGACGGACTCAAAAAGAGGATTGAACGCTCTCAAGGGACTTGGGTCGACAAACTACTCCACATCCTATGGGCATATAGAACTACTTGTAAGGCCTCCACAGGGGCCATACCTTTTCAATTAGCCTATGAGGCTGAGGCAGCGGTGTCCGTCAAAATTACTCAGACGTCACCAAGAGTGCAGGAGTTTCAGATTGACACCAATGAGGAAGGCATGAAGTTGTCTCTAGACTTGATAGATGAGCTACATGATGAAGCCAACACCAGAATCGTGGAAAACTAAAAGAAAGCTTCGTTCTACTACAACCTCAGAGTCAAGGAAAGGTTCTTCCGTGAAGGAAACTTAGTCCTGCGAAAGATCGAAGCATCTGTAGCTGGTCCCATAGGCAAGCTAGCCCTAAATTGGGAAGGACCATACCAAGTGAAGAAAGTCACAGGGCAAGGTGCCTACAAGCTCTAAGCCTTCGAAGGGATTGAAATCCAAAGAAACTGGAATGCCGCCAACTTGATGATATATTATGTTTAAGTTCATGGCTTTGATTTTCGTTTAAGTATCGGTTTGATACATGACTCATTTTTTATATTAAGTTTCGTTTGAAAACTTATTAGTTTATAAGGAATGTTTTCCCTTCTCATCACATCGCTTTAGTAATGTTCGTTAAGTCTTTTACAAGCCTCATAAGTGTTTGATTGTTTATGTTCATATTAAACATGAGAAACAAGCAAAACAAAGGCAAAAGTAAAGGACGAAAGCATAAGAAAACACAAGTACATTAATAAAAAGCCCAAGGGCCAAACATCTTTTTACAAGCTACTAGGGGCTAACATAAATACAGAAATAAAATCCCAACTACTTAGATGACTCTTCCTCTGAAGTCTCTTCCCCACTAGACGAAGAGGAATCTTCCTCGGCTTCACTAGACTCTTCTTCCCCAAAAGAGCTTTCATCCGCTGGTTTCTGAGGAGTTTCCATAGGAACAGTCTTCTCTGGCACTATTCAACGAGGAGAAGGCATAAGAATAGGCTCGCGAGCCCTTTCTTGCCTAACATCAGGACTGCTGTCCCCTTCGATTTTTGCTTCTTGAGCCTTGATCAACCACTTCAAAGCTTCGGCTGACTGAGAACTTTTGAAGTCCACCTTAGGGTCAAACAGACCCAGATGCCTCTCCAGCACCACCTTTAATGCCTCGTTCCACCCAATTGTGTATTTGGCGGGGTAGAGGAGGTCGTCATGCTCTTAGATCAAATCTTGATACTCCTCTGAGGTCATGTACTTGTCGATGATGGCATTTTTCTCAGCTTGGAGTTCAATTATTTCGGCTTGGGCATGTTAAAGAAGTTCTTCCTTCTTGACCATCTTCTTCTCCAGGTGCTTGATTTTGGCATTAGCCACAGAAAGCGCCTTCTTGTGCTTTCCTGCTTGAGCCTTCCATAACTCCGTCTGGTGCAGGGAAGCCTGAAAGTAAACATTGGCCTAAAAAACCAATAAACTTGGGTGGGTGGAAAGAATTCTAAGTATCAAAGGTTAAAAAAATGAGTGTGTGATATGGGTATAAAATACGAAGTAGTTGAGGAAACTTACCGAGGCCAAAGCTTGTGCACCAAGAGCTTTAGTGCTCTCCTCATTGCGTCCCAACACAATGTCCTTGTAATCACAAGGAGTGAGGGAATGAAGGGACCAATCCCTTGTGTGATCTGTGCAACCGACCATGGTATTTAACTTCCTGAATCCCCAACCAGGTTTATAAGCCAGGGATTTAGGTGCTTTGGTAGACCTACTGCCCCCAGCCTCGGTTGGCCCAGTGTGAGGCTGCAAAAAGGCTGGAGGCTCCTTACCTTGCCTTGGGTCATTCATCAGCCTAAGTAATTTCATACGGCTTGTCTCCTCAACAGGTGGAATGGTCCACTCGTTAATTTGTGCGGCACCTGAAAAGGGAACATGAATACATTAGTAAAACAATCAAACAGTTAAAGTAAAGAGAAGGCAAACCTAAGTAAAGTGATATACCTTTACTTGAGGCCCTCGATAGGCCCACAACCTTCAACTTATACTCATCAAGAAGAGCCCAAGAAACTTGCTTGGTTTCCAACTGAGTGATCTTGACATAGGCTGCCTGCTCCTCCTGTGAAAGCATAATGGTGTCAACGCTCCCATCCGCTACTTTCTCAAAGGTGGACCTAAAGAGAGTTCCCCAATTTCCCCCCTCCCATTTAATTTAAACAAAGTTCTCTTTCCAATGGAGGTTGTTATCAGGAATGGAAGAGTTGTAAAAAATATGGGGTATGTTGGGTCTATGAGCTATGTGAATCTCCTAGGAAAGGCTGGAAGAATTTTTGAATTGAAAAATTTTACGAAAGAGGGGGACAGTCATTTCGATTTTCTTTTCTAGGCATAAAACCATAAAACAATGGATGAGTCTCCATCCATTGGGTACAATTTGGCAAGGATTTAGCTAGAGATCGGCCAAAAGTGTGGGGATGAATTCATTTACAGGGAACCTAAGCCCCGCTAACAGGGCATCTACATAAACAAATAAGCAATTGGGTTTCTGTAAAGCATAATTTAACGTAGTATGTAATAGTGATAACGATAGCTCAACTAAGAAACAAAGACAGATAGATAATGCTAATATGCAGCACAGGAATCCAGAAGGACATGCAAACAGAAATCATACATTCATCACTGTAGAACATTCAAGATGTAAAGTTTACTGAACGACAGCGAGAGAAGTTCATTAATATGTTCAGGCCTCAGCAACAAATAAGTGTTCAGTAGATTTCAGACTAAAGGCAGTGCAATGATTCAAGTATAGTTGTCAAAGGGTTCCATTGATCAGAAGCAATGAAACAGTCCAAAGTTAGTCAACTGAAACAGAACAGAAGTCAAGAGATTTAATTCAGTGTTAGTCGTTTGTGAACCAGACCAGTGCACTAAGCGTCAGCACAACAAGAAAAGAATTGTCTTGGTTAATCAGAAGAAAATCAGTTGATCAAGCCAGAAGAGTGAAAAACAAGCAGTAATTACTTCAAGCACTTCAAGAAATATGACAAGGCAAGTAATAGTGCATTTAGTGGCTCCTACACTCTTGAAGCACTTTAGAGGCGCCACTAACTTCATAAAGGCTCAACAAACCAAGTTAAAAGCTAAGGCAAGGCAAAGTGAAGGTTTGTGGCGCCTGCACAGGGGAATGGGTGTGCAGGCGCAACAAAACATGTTAATGGCGCCACAAAGAAAAGAGGAATGTTAATGGCGCCTACACACTGCAATCCATGTGTAGGTGCAACAAAATCTCTCACAGGCGCAACAAAAGTTCTATAGAGGTGCAACAAAGATTACAAGGCGCAACAAAAGTTCTATAGAGGCGCAACAAAGATTACAAGGCGCAACAAAAGCTAACGAGGCGCAACAAACATCCAAGTGGCGCCTACACACCACTCCCACTCTACAGGCGCAACAAAGGACTTGAACAATTGTGGAATTCAATTTTCCAAAAGTCTACAAATTATATATGGGCTAAATCAAAATAGGCAGAAGCAATTCATTCATCTTAAACAAAAAGAGATACAGACGGGAGCACCATTAAAGCTTGACATTAATATCACCCAACTGTATTTCTATTGTAATCTTGATTGAACCCATTGAAGCTAATCATTTGATTAGAAGTGTAGCACCTCAGGGATTTAATAATACATTGTTATTTCCCCGAATCGTTGTGTTTCATTAACTGCCATTTTTATATCTCAAGAACACAAACACTTAATCCGCAATTAAATGAAAAATCTACCATATCATATTCAACCCCCCCCCCTCTATGATGATTTTGGACCTAACAGTTTCCAATGACAGTGTTAGGTCCTGAAGTATCGTAGAAGGGGGGGTTGAATACGATACTCACTAAATTAAAAAATTCTTTCGAATCTTTTGCGGATAAATAATTTAGAATTCAGTTAGTGGTTCGAGTTCATGAGGTAAATAGTATTTAGGAGGTTAGCTTACTAATTTTCTGTGTTTATGAATAAACAATAATGTTCTAGAAAATTAGCAAGTAATTTAAACGAGACAGGTTTCGGGGAATATATCTTTCGTATATAATTCCTGAGGTTGCTACACCCAGTTAAAAATATAACTTGCTTCCAAAGAACAGATTAGTTCTTTGCTTCTCCAAAAATATACAAGTCAAATCCTATACAATATTTCTATCTATAATTTTGTCTAAGGATTTAATTACCGGAGTATTTTGTAATGGCCCTTAAAATATTACAAGGTTTATCTGGCCATTAACAAAAGACCCCGGTAAGGAGTAATAAAAAGATCTTTGTTTGTTTAGACCCCTCTGCATATTATTGGCGGTGTTCTTCTCCGGCACTTGATTGGAAGAGACGAACTAGAACACTCTGTCAAAATGAGCACGTCATTTTGTTTATATGGTGTAGACTTTTCAAATCAATTAAATTGATTTCCTTCACAATGTTAAGTCTTTTGTTGCGCTTGTACATGGTGAGTGGTGTGTAGGCACCACGAAGTTCTTTTGTAGCGCCTTACTAGTTTGTTGCGCCTACACTCTAGATGCAGTGTGTAGGCACCATAAAATCCTTTGTTGCACCACTAAGTAATCTTGTTGCGTCTGCACTCTCAATCCCTTGTACAGGCACCACCAAATGTACCACACCTTAAAAGTTGCCTTAGTATGTTTTTCCTTGCGCCTATATGGTTTGTTGCACCTCTACACTGCTTCCCTTGTGCAGGCGCCACTAAATCTTAGAATGTCCACAACACTAAGGCAAATCATTTTGTTGCGCCTACACTCTACATCCCCTATGTAGGCGCTACAAAACACATGAAGAACTTGAAAGTTAGTTTTCTTGCTCCAATATTATATTTTGTTGCGCCTCTCCATGGTTTCAAGTGTGCAAGAACAACTAAAGTGATATTACTTCCCTTGACCATATTCTTGAGATTCTTGAAGTAAATACCATCTTATTTTCATTCTTCTAGCTTGATTAACTGAATTTCTTCTGATAAATCAAAGAAATTCTCTCCTTGTTGTGTTGACGCTTAGTGCACTGGTCTGGTTCACAAACGACTAACACTGGATTGAATTCTCTTGACTTCTGTTGGAAGCTGAATTTACAGAGAATACTCAACCAGGTGATGAAGACGACTTCTACTCAATGGAAGAACTTGAACAACTGGAAAATAAGACAATGGCCTATATGGCGGGAAAGTTCAAAAACCTCAGGTTTAGAAGGAACCCAAAGTATAAATTCAAGAGTAACTCCAGTTACAGTGGTTCCAGGGACAAAAACAGAAACCGAGGTGGATCGTCTTCAAGGTCTTACAGCAAAGGAGGTTATAAGACGGGAATGGTAGATCGCAGTAAGTTCAAATGCTACAACTGTGATGAACCCGGGCATTTTGCAACCGAATGCCAGAAGCCGAAGCAAGTGAAAGAAAGAAAGGAGTCATATGATGAACTCAAGCAGAAATATGATGCACTGGTGAAGAAGCATCAGGGAAGAGCTTATATAGCTGAAGGAAAGAGCTGGGATGATTCAGACAACGATGAAGAGGAAACATATGGAAATATTACTTTAATGGCAGACTCTTCAGAGGCATCCCCTCAATCATCGAAGGTATCATTTCTCTCCTCCATTGACATGTCTAAATCTGAATATAAGAAAACTGTAGAAGATCTCAGTATAGAAATGTTTAACATGCATACAAGCATGCTAGCATCTGAAGAAGAAAATGCTAAACTAGTTCTAAAGAATAAAATGCTAGAAGCTAGAAACGAAGAACTAGAGCTCGCATGTGTTAATCTAGAAGATCTGAAACAGAAAATAGAATATCTTCATAATAGAGACAAGTGCAACCAGGAAGTAGAAACTACTCTTAGGAATAAAATTTCTGAGTTAGAGTTAAAACTTCAAGCTTATAAGAAATCTTCTAATCTTCTAATCTTCTAATCTCAAACACAAAAATATGAATAAGTACTGTTTTGTATTATTGATTTGTGAATACAAAACTCTCCTAGGGTGTACACAAACCCTAGCAGCTTCTCTGTGTTTATCACAGTAACTCTCTCTATCTCTATGCTCTCACAAAATTTCACTCAGATAATTATGCTTCGACTTCCACACCCTTACAATTAGGTTACATAGAGTTTATATAGAGAGCTGCCTATCAACTAATAACAGAAAGATAAATTACAATATGAATAGAATTCCTAATTATTAGTTGACAGTTTCTTTCTAGAATTCTCTTTCTTTCCCACAGCATATCTGTAATATATTTATCCTGATCTTCGAAGACTTTCCATTCCTGTGATCTTCTTCCAAATTTATCCTCAACTGTATAGACTCTGAAATCTTCAGACTCTGATGATCTTCAGACTCTGATCACATGTAGACTCTGATAGATCACAGACTCTGATAGTCTATAGACTCTGATCACATTCCAGACTCTGATCTTCATGCAGACTATGGTTTCACTTTCTATAGAAATTCTTCTAAGTACAAGTAACATGAATGTTGACTATCTAGACTCTGATTATTCATTTCAGAGACTAGAAAGACTTATTACAGATAAACTAATCTAGACCCTGTTCTAGTATTTTGTACATCATCAAATGAATATATCCCTAACAATCTCCCCCTATTTATGCTTTATAAAATGTAAGCATAAATCAAGGTTTGATGATGTCAAAACTAAAGAATAAAACTAATAATCTAGAACAGTATAAAAGAATTAAAAAAAGAAAAAGAATTACTTCTCATTTAATCTTCTCAAAGGCTGGATTGTTCTTCAAAAATGAGTTTAGCATATTTTCTTCCACAATTGCAAGAGCTTCACCAACAAACTTCTTTAATTTCTTCATTTCTTCATTTGAACATTTAATTTGACAGTAAGCTGCTCTCAGATCATTTGCACTGCTTTCTTGATCTTTTAAGTCCTTCAACATCAGAACACTAACTTTCCCACTCATAGGCTGAAACCCAAAGTAATGACCCACACCTTCTTGAAATTTAATCTGTTTTTCCTCCAATGGCATGACTTGATCATTTCCCTCAGTATCAACATATTTTAAAGAAAATTTGCCCATTTGTCGATTTGCCTGTCTGTGCAAAATCAGCTTCCTATCAATCTCCTTGAACCATTTGTGTGTGACAGCTTCTTTGCTCTTGTTAACTTCATAAGCAATTTGAAGTAGGAATCTAATATACTGTAGTTCCTCAGCCTGTTTGAAAAAGATAAAATTTGACTGACTAATCCATCTTACACTTCCACCTTCTAAGAAGTAAACCAGCATCTCATTCTTCACCTTTTCTGTACCTCCCTGACCTCCTTGTATCTTCGTTTCAAAAACATTATACACAATTTGAGCAGACACCACTTTATTTAAGTGCTTCTGAGTGATCTTCTCAAACTACCTATCTGTCAAGGATTGAGGATCCCTGGTTAGAGTAGATGTTCTGTCAATGTCAGATTCTTCAAATCCTCCAAGACCTATCTTCTTTTTAGCTCTAAGTTGCAGATTTGATTGACTGCACTTCCAGTATGAAGGTTCTTGAGTTTGATCAGAGTCTGACTTCTTTCTTTGCTTATCAGAGTCTGACTTAGGCTCTGATTTCCCATGTCTAGTCCCTGACTGATGTGTTGGAGTTCTTACTACTCCAGATTGCTTTTGTTGCACACCATCAGGACCCTTAGAACCATGAGAACTATCTCCATCATCACCATCTCTCCTCCTTTTAACTCCCCTTGATTGATTCTTGCATCCCTCATCCTTATGTCTCCTGGAGGACTCACCTTGCTTCACCTTCTCCCCCTTTTTGACATCATCATTACTAGTGACAGCCAAAAGAATCTGGTCAAGAACAGTGGAGATATTTGCCTGGGCTGCAATAACTGAATCAACCTTAGTGGTCAAATCAGAAACTGTAGTTTGAAGAGAGGCTTGAGTGGTAGTGATAGCAGCTAGAGCATCTTTAAAAGCGACCTCTTTGGATAATTGAAGAGAGTGAATTCGGTCAAATCTTGTATTGAGTAGAGAAGTTGTATTATCAACACCAGTGAGCTTTGTTTGAATATGAGAAATGTCCTGAACCACACTGGATAACTGAGCAGCAACATCAGGCAGCTTAGCTTTAACAGCTCCATCTAAGACTTGATCGTCTTCACCAGGATAGTAACCATGTTCCTGTTGAAAAGATTTTTTCTGAAAAGCCTTAAGTCTCTCAGAAAGATGAATATCCAAAATACACTCAAAAGAATCTTTATCATTGATGCCTCTTTGCTGTGCAGACTCCCAAGACTGAGGAAACACCTGATCAAAATAGATAAAAGAAGGAGTAACAAGATCATCATCTGTAGAATTGCATTCCTCAGCAACAGGCTCTGGCTTTGTGAATGGAGGTGTAGACTCTGGTGGTGGTGTAGACTCCGAAACTGCAAACGGGACTACAGACCCTGACTCCTCCTGAGAGTGATCAGAGACTGTAGACTCTGGAAGTCTAGCCCTGATAGGCATTATTAAAAGAGGTTCTTCTGACTTCAATGTTGCAGCCTCAGTGAAAATGACAGGGTTATCCACCAAAGCCTCCATGACTCTATCTGCTCTCCTTGCTAGAGAATCCACCAGGTGAAGTTGGGGTCTCTGTGTAAATGATTTCTGAGCAGCAAGAGCCTCCTCCTGTTTGCCAATCTGCACAATCAAACATAGTGAATTGTCATCCATCCCCTGCTCCAACTCATTGGACCAACTCTTTGGAAAATCTTGATCCCAATAAGTAAAGCTAGGTTCAGGATACCCTATTCTCTCATGCTCACAGTGGGGTTGGACACCCACTTTCTCAAACTCACTCAGGCTCTCTACAGCCTTTTCTATCTCTCCTTTTGCTTGGTCCAGTGCCAGCCTCTCAGAAATTTTTTCACTCAATTTGGAGGGTGCACTCAATAAACCTACAGAAGAGGGGTTGAGAGATAAAAATGGTGCTTCAATACCTGAACCACCTTGATGGAGGGGAACCCCTTCAAATGTCTGAAGGCTAGGGGTTTCCACCAAGGGGTGAGCATCAACAGATTCTGAACCCTTACTAGCATCTTCTCTCTTTTCAGAGTCTGTTGGCTCCAGTATTCCAGTCTCAGGGTCTACTCTAGACTTTGACTGCTTCAGCATGACTTCATTAGAAGCCAGAGTCTGAGTGTCACCATCTTTGACTGTTTGTGCATGAGACTCCCCCTCAAGGTGGATAGACTCTGATAGAATAGATTGGGAAATTTCTTCATGAGCATCCATCAGAGTCTGTCCTCCCATATCACTGGGGTTCTCATCAGCTCTTTGGTGAGTTGTCAAGGAGGGCTCAACAGCATACTCCCCTGCCCCACTATCACCCAACCTCTGACTAGGTGGTTCTTGTGTGGGTGAGGCAGACTGAGCATCTCTATCACTAGTCACCACTAGTGCACTAGTCCCATCCTTCAACTGCCTTGCACCACCTGCTACCTCCTGTTGTTCTTCAAGAATAAATGCATCCAACTTGTGATGAAAGGCCCTGAGATGGATTGCATTGATTGCCTGGGCATCTGTGAGATTGAAGAGGTCCTGCAGTTCCCTTCTTACTCTTTGAAAATATGTGCCCTTAAATTGATCCAGTCTACTTTGGTAGGTTGGATAGATGTATTTGTTGGCAATTGTACCTATATTATGGACAAGATAGTCAGCCACCTGTCTTGACAGAGGTTGAATTTGAGAGATCCATTGAATGGCTGTCCTGTAGGTAACTCCATTATCCCAAATTGCTTCATAGTTAAAAACTGGTTGCTCAATCTCAGTTTCCAACTTAACAACAGACTCTGAGGCTCTCCTTTTGTGGACCTTAAGCTTTTTAGGCTTCTTTGGAATTTGCTGTTCAGAGTCTGGCACACCTAGTGCTTTGAGAACTGCATTTGTTCTGCCTTCTATGAGCCCAGCTGCTTGTTCTTGGAATGAAGAGTTGAATAGGTAGCTATAAAGAGTTTTGACCACATCCTGTGCAGACATTTGTAGCTCCTGTTCCATTCTCTTCCTTAGGGCTTCATAGGTTGAAAGAAAATCCAAGACTTGAGATTTAGTCTGATATTGCTCTGGATCTTCAACTGATTCCACCAAAGGATATAAGAATATCAGTGCCTCATCACTTGGAGTAATGATCTCATCAATTAGACACGAGGCTGCATCCAATGGCATTCCTTCCCAAAATGTGTCATGATCAGAGTCTAAAGGCAGTCTAGACTCTGACTCAACATTAGACTCTGGTTCAGGTGTTTTCATGATTTCAGAGTCTGGCTCTGCAGGAGCCTTGGGAGCATCTGTTTCCTGCAAAACAGGGTTAGTACTAATAACAGGCTTGTGTGTGTGTGCAGAATAAGCCTTCCTTAACCTTCTGTACTTCTTAGCAAAAGATTTCTCAGGAGACTTAATGTGAGAATCCTGAGGTGCTCCCCTAGGTTTTTCAGAGTCTGTAGCCTTTTGAGAGTCTACAGACTTGGCTTGAAGGTTAGAATCAAGTGTATCATGACCTTCCTTTAGCAAAGAAAGTCCTTCAACAACTTGCTTCTCTAGTGGATTGAGCTCCTCATCACTGTGCTCATCTATAAGCCTAGATTGAATCAATTTTCTTCTCTTTACAACTGGTGCCTGTTGAGAGACACCAGAGGTTGGTTTCTTTTTGGATTTTGGTTTGGAAGATTGTATAATTGAAGGGGATTGGGTGACTTGGGTAGGTGCAGGGGGACTCTCCATTACTTGTTCCTGCACCATTTCACCACCAAAAAATGAAGCATTGTAGATAGAAGGTTTGTAGGATGAGAGTTTTACCTGCATTACCTGTGGATATGTCATTGCAGGTAGACTCTTCTTTTTGTCATCAATTCTCTTAATGTCAGAGAATATCCTCCTTTGCTGTTTGTATGCCTACACACAGCAATCATCTGCCAACTTGGTTGACATGTCAGGAATGAAGTAATTGAGGAGAATCATAAGAAATCTATGATAGTAGACTTTCTTTCTCCCCTCATGCACATTATTTAATTTTGCTCCCATTTGAGTGAGCAACATATCACCAATGTTGATTATTCTATCAAATAGGAGACTATGACCAATTTGATAAGTAATAGCAGTAATAGCATCAAATCCACTACACTTACCAGTAAAACACTTAGCAATTTGATCGAAGAAAAATGACCATTCTTTTCTTAAGTAAGGCCTAGTTATCTTGCTCATGTTATCTAAGCTAGCAGAATAACCTATTGCCTTAAACATGCTTTTAATGTCATCATCAGATACAATTTCATCAAAAGTAGACTTAACAGGCAGTTTAAACACAGAATTAAGCACATCTGCAGTGACATCAAATATAGTCGAACCAAAGGTAAACATTATTTTACCTGGTTGATCCTGAGAAGGATCAACTACCTTTGCAGTGCTCCATGCTTGTGATACAGCATCCATGTGAATGACTGGTGATGCCTTGAGAATGTAGTGTAGCTCGGATTGCTCCAAGAAATCCATCACAGGGTAGTAGTCAGCGTCTACCCCTTTCCTATCTCCAAGAGCAGCAACATGATTTGTGGTCATGAACTCGAAATCCCCAAATGTGAACGCAATCGCCTTGGGTCCTCTCATGACAGTAGAAACGGCAGCCATTAAAGTTGTTAAGTTGAAAGTGATGGAGAAGCTTGAAGAATTTAGCTAGGGTTCGTAAAAAGCTCTGTGAATATTTTTGCCTTAGAAATCAATTGCAATAAACAAGTGAGTAAATTGTATGAAAAATTCTATTTTGTTCAAGTTGCATACAATACACACGAGTCTACAGCCTGTATCCGGTCAAAAAATAACTGTTACCGCCTATTTCAAGTCATTTGATCATTTTAAATGCAATCAGAGTCTGCAGGCGCGAATTTTAACCGTTTCAGAGTCTAGGCGATAATTTTCTCAGAGTCTACTGACTTTCAGAGTCTACAGACTCGTCAGAGTCTAGACTCTGTCAAGGTAAAATACCAAACAAAATGTTGCACTAACAATTAATCACAGTGTGTTAAGACAGGGACTATAATTAAAGTACATACCTTGCTTCTTTAATTTTGATCACTTACATATTTAACATACCTAATTCACCTACCAGTTTGAGAAAGGTAGATTCATCAAGTGGTTTTGTCAAAATGTCTGCAATCTGTCTGTCAGTTGGAACATAGTGAAGTGTCACAGTACCATTTTCAACATGTTCTCTAATAAAGTGATACCTGACATCAATGTGCTTTGTTCTGGAGTGTTGGACTGGATTCTCTGCAATTTTAATAGCACTAGTATTATCACAATACATAGGAATATTTGAGAATGTTAGTCCATAATCAAGTAATTGATTTCTCATCCACAGGATTTGAGCACAGCAACTTCCAGCTGCAATGTATTCAGCCTCAGCTGTTGAGGTTGATACAGTCTGTTGTTTCTTGCTAAACCAAGAAATTAATCTGTTGCCAAGAAACTGGCATTGTCCTGTTGTGCTTTTCCTGTCTACTTTGCATCCTGCATAGTCAGAATCTGAATAACCAATTAGTGAAAAATCTGACTCTCTAGGATACCAAAGTCCAAGAGTTTGTGCCCCCTTGAGATATCTAAAAATTCTTTTCACAGCTATTAAATGTGATTCTCTAGGGTCAGCTTGAAATCTAGCACATAGACAAGTTGCAAACATTATGTCTGGTCTACTAGCAGTTAAATATAACAATGAGCCAATCATACCTCTGTAGCTAGTGTTGTTAACTTTCTTACCCTTTGGGTCAGAGTCTAGCTTTGTGGCAGTTGACATGGGAGTTTTAGCAGTTGCAGAGTCTTGCATATCAAACTTCTTCAACAGTTCTCTTACATACTTTGTTTGATTGATGAAAATTCCATCATCATTCTGTTTGACTTGAAGCCCCAAAAAGAAGTTTAATTCTCCCATCATACTCATTTCATAATTTGAAGGATGATTTCCTTTGTTTTCCAAGTTGACATGCTTCACAAAGTCCATCTTGTACAAAATCAACATGTGGTAATCTTCTTACAAGATTCTGTTTAACCAACTTGTTGAGTGTTTTGAAGTTGATGTGTGACAGTTTCTTGTGCCATTTCCAGCTTTCTTCAGTTGAGGCCTTGCTGTATAGACATGTGACTTCATTGTTTATGCAATCCTCCAAGCTGGCTTCATAAATGTTACCATGTCTGTGTCCTTTGAAAACCACAATGCCTGTTTCTTTGTTAGTCACAAGACACTCTTTGTTGTCAAAGCCAGTATGGTAACCTTTGTCTCCAAGTTGACTTATGCTTATTAAATTATGCCTTAAGCCATCAACTAGAGCTACTTGTTCAATGATGACATTCCCAAGTACAATCTTGCCATATCCCAGTGTTTGTCCTTTGTTGCCATCTCCAAATGATACTTCTGGGCCAGCCATTTCCTCAAAGTCTGTAAGCAGGGATTTCTTTCCAGTCATATGTCCTGAGCATCCACTGTCCAGGATTAGGGTTACTTTCTTTACCCTAGCTCCCTGCATACATAAAGCAACTAGTTAGATGTTTTGAGGACCCAAACAGTTTTGGATCCTTTTCTACTATTTTTAGGAGAAACAGGCTTAATAATTTTCACATTTGGCTTACCTGTCTCTTTTGTTGCTCTAGACTGTGGTGGAGTCTTATCAGTGTCATACCAACTCTTATCAATAGAAGATTTTAGCTCATAAAAATTGTAATACAAATCATGATAGTCCCTACACATATATATAGAATGAAATATGCTACCACAGTGATAACAAGTTTTCTGTGGTATGTAGTGACTTTTCAGAGTCTGAGAAGGACTAGACTCTGATTTCTTCTCAATCTTTGCTTTACAATCTATAGCCAAATGGTTGTGGTTGCCACATCTATAACACTTCTTTCTAGGAGCATTAGGATCCTTTTGGTAATTGTTTGCCTTATTAATTCCTTCCATACCATTCCTATTTCTCCTAGTTTTGGTAGACTCTGATAAGTTCTCTAGCCTTTCTTTTAATTTTGACTTAGACAAGTACCCTATATTAATATTTTTCTTAGAGTTATTTGCTCCTGTTTCATCTGTCTTTTTGTTATCAACAGGGGGACTAATGACAGATGAGTTTGTGGTTTCAGATTTTTCTTTAGGTGTCACAAACTTAACAGGAACAAATGTACTTTTGTCTTTAGTCTTATTAACTTGGCTAGCTTCTTCACTGTTATCATTCTCAACAATAGGTCTTTTGTCTTGACTCTTGTCATAGCCTAGACCAGCAGTTTGACACACATTTTGATTATTGAGAATTTCTTGAACTTTTCTACCAGAGTCTGTCCAAACTTTAAACTTAAGCCTTTCTTCTTCTAGTTCTTTCCTAACATAGTCATAGGCTTTCAAAATTTCAGTGTAGTTATGACTATATTTCTCAGAATTCTTTTTGTATTGTTCCATTAATAATAACTCAGATTCTACATGACAATTCCTTTTAGTTAAGGCTAAATTTTCTTCTCTCAATCTTTCACTTTCACTAGTGAGAGACCTACATGTTGTCATAATTTTATTAACCTCACTTTTCACAATCTCTATGCCATCAGAGTCTAAATTAATTAAGGATTCAGGAGTAAAGATTGATACCTGAGTTTTAGGAGATGAGGGTTCTTTGGGAGACTGTGATTTTCTTGAGGAGGATGCCATTAGTGCTAGATTTTCATAATCAATTTCATCCTCTGAGCTTGAGTCTGCCCAGTCCTTTCCTGTTGATAGAAGTGCTTTTCCTTGACTTTTTGACTTTCTGCATTCACTGGCAAAGTGCCCCAATATTCCACAGTTGAAACATTTGACCTTTGCTTTGTCAAGTTTGATAATTGTACTCTTGCTCTTCTCAACCTTTTCATCTTCCTTCTTGAATGATGGCCTTTTGCTAAATTTGCCAGTTCTTTTGTTGAATTTCATTCTTTTGAAATTTTTAGCAAACATAGCCATTATTTGACTAAGATCAACCTCTTCATCAGAATCAGAGTCTGTGTCAGTAGACTCTGACTCCACAGCAGCTTTACCCTTCTTCCTTGAATCCTTGATTCTAGCTTCTGTGGGTTGTTCCTGTTGTTCTTTCTCAGACTCCAGTAAGAGTGCCACAGATTTTGTCTTCACAGACTTCTTATTCTTCCTCTGTTGCATCTCCAAATCATATGTCTTGAGTCTGCCATACAATTCTTCTAGAGTTAGTTCATCCAAATCTCTAGCTTCTCTTATGGATGTAGTCTTATTGTCCCACTCTTCAGGAAGTGCTCTCAGAAACTTGGTATTCGTATCTTCAGAATCATAAACCTTACCAAGCATAGCCATCTCATTCAGGAGTTTTGTAAACCTATCATACATCTCAGTGATAGATTCTCCAGATTTTGCTTCAAAGTACTCATACTCTTGAATGAGCAAAGACCTAGCATTCTTCTTGACATCTTTAGTCCCTTGACAGTGCACCTCAAGTTTTGTCCACATCTCCTTAGCAGTCTTGCATGATATGACACAGTTAGTTAGAACAGAATCTAAACTGTTAAAGAGAATGTTCTTTACTTTTGCCTCCTTAAGGACATTTTCTTTGTCCTCTTTTGTCCATTCAGCCTTTGGTTTCTCAACGAGGTGTTCTTCAGTTATTTTGCCTTCTTCATTGATTTGAGGCACAATTTTTAAGGGCACAAAGGGTCCTTCATTAATCCTGTCAAGATAGTCAGGGTCTGTTGCTTCCAGATGGTGCAGCATCTTAACCTTCCAGTGGGTGAACTCGTTTCTCTTAAGCATAGGAATCTTAGAATTGCCATCTTTGTTTCCAGACATCTTTGATCGATTTTAAACGTTAGGCTCTGATACCAATTGTTTTCCCAGTCGTACAAGTAGAAGGGGGGGTTGAATACTTGTATGTCTTTTCTGCCCGATTTAAAATCAAATTAAGAACAAACTCAAACACAAAAATATGAATAAGTACTGTTTTGTATTATTGATTTGTGAATACAAAACTCTCCTAGGGTGTACACAAACCCTAGCAGCTTCTCTGTGTTTATCACAGTAACTCTCTCTATCTCTATGCTCTTACAAAATTTCACTCAGATAATTATGCTTCGACTTCCACACCCTTACAATTAGGTTACATAGAGTTTATATAGAGAGCTGCCTATCAACTAATAACAGAAAGATAAATTACAATAGGAATAGAATTCTTAATTATTAGTTGACAGTTTCCTTCTAGAATTCTCTTTCTTTCCCACAGCATATCTGCAATATATTTATCCTGATCTTCGAAGACTTTCCATTCCTGTGATCTTCTTCCAAATTTATCCTCAACTGTATAGACTCTGAAATCTTCAGACTCTGATGATCTTCAGACTCTGATCACATGTAGACTCTGATAGATCACAGACTCTGATAGTCTATAGAATCAAGTTTATAAGAAACAAAACAGTTCAAGGTGAAATGGCAATGTGCATTTTCAACAACAATGAGTTGAGTAGTTTAAAACACAACAAAACTTTATACTCGAAGAACTTATTATCAAGTCAAAGATTTCAAGAATCTTGCATCACCATGAATCAATAATATTCTGATATAGAATAAAATGATAAAATTGAAAACTTGCCTGAAGTCCAAGGAATGCTGTTCCAACTCCTCCCACGTTTCGGGTATTCTATAATCATATAAGAACCCACTTTTAGTACACATATGTATGTATTAGGTTAATCCTAAGTTTATACATTTTACTTCACATATTGCCCGGTATTTCACTTCTTCGGGCCTACTTTAGCTATTCATAAAACCATCTTGGCAATGATTGTTTTAATCATGTTCTTTACACCTACATGTAGTCATGATATTCCTTAACAACTTTCGTTACTTGACCGACTCGAGAAAAGTCTTCTAACTTGTTCGAAATCGACTCCCAAAACGGTTGTTTAGCCTTTCCTCATGTTCATTTCACTCCAACACCCTGTTTTCTAGCATTTTTAATAAATTGGAAATTAATCCATTTGACATGAATCTTTCTATGAGATCAACTTTGTACCACCAACAACATGACATAAAAATTTCAATTCGATCTAAGGTTATTAGCTAGGTAAAACAATTCTCCAAAGTTCAATGTTTAAGCAATTCGTAGGTTATGAACAACCTTTACTAAAATAGCTATATCTCCTAGCTCGTTAATCCAATCGACTCACCGTTTGAGGCTACGCAAAGTAGACTCCAATTATAACATAGAACCAGAAAATACAAAGTCCAGAAATAGTGTTAAGTCGTCCGAACAATTCATCCAAAATAGTGGCTCCAGAATTACTATTTCTGTGAATTATTATTACACAACTTGAACTCTATCAATTTTAATAAATCCGATTTTACTCCTTTTAATCCAATTATTCATCCCAGGTAATCTCAGATGTTCCTAGTATTTAAAATAAAATTTCAAGATTTATGGAGTCCCCTAACTAGGGTGATCATAGCCTCAAAGTTAGACGAAAACAGAATTCGTCGGTTTTGTACTTCTTTTACTAAATAATTCATAACTTTTGACTCGTAACTCCAAATGACGCAAAATTAGCGCTCAAACGATCTAGAGACTAACTACTATCCAGTGATCTCATCAAATTACCAAGAACAGAGAACAATTCTTCCCAGATTTTCTGGATAGTTACAGCAGTAAGGGGAAGAAAAAAATGGGCATGGTAACGTTTGTAAACTCATCGTTTTCCATTTTTATTCTACTCCAAATCAACCAACAAACAATCCCAAACTCCTCATTCAACCATATACTACATCATAACACAATCTCAAGCTTCAAAAATCAGCCAAGTATGAAAAGCAAAACCTAGAAATCAATGAACCAAAGCATGTGTTTCTAGGACGAACCAAGCTCAATTTACATTACCCATAACATGTATAACCTTAAACAATCATCAATTAATCTAAAGGAAAGCTTGAACCCAAGAAATAAAATTTGTAATTTTCGAAATCACTGTTCGTCATCACTTTCAACTCAAGAAATGAACATGCTATGGAGTGTGGGTATGAGAGATGTTACCATAGTTAGAACAAGCTTGGAAGCACCTTTCTTTTAAGCTATAGAACACCATAATCCATGGGAGCTAGCACTTGTTCTCCTCTTCTCAAAAAATCTTCCGAGAGCTTCTTGCAATGGGGCAGAAGAACTGATTTTTCTTATTTGTGGATGTGGTGGAGCGAGTGTTTTAAAAAGAGTTCGTGCGGTAGTCGCGTAACTTCTCGACTTCGTTTTAATCACTCGTTCTTTTTCTTTCTTCTTACATCTAATTAAATCTTAAAACTCAAAACCTTATTTTATAATTCAAGGTAGTGTTTTGATCTTCGTTTTCCTAACGATTCGCGACTACGCGATTAATCGCTACCTCGTTCTGGAAGTTTACAATAAAATTATTCTCCACCGAAACACTACCCACTAACTTTTATTTGTCATATAAGATTCCTTATATCCCGTTTTATTTATCTGAAAAGGTTCGGATGCAATTTGTCGGATAACGTATCTTAAAGAAGTCCTGCATATACTACGCATATCACTTAAAATACGAACCACTGAATATTCTCAAGTTACCCGTCTCTGAATTCTGACGAGTCCTACATACGATTATATATTTTCTAGGTTAATAATATAGCTTCGAAACTAATTTCTGAGGAAATTATTATTCCTACACATTTTTTGTTACCGATATAGCTCTAAAACGGCCAAAAATTAAATTGTGAATCTTCGAATTCTGACAATTTGTACATACGTTCATTCATTCCATAGATTAGGAATATCTTCTTCGAATATTTATTTTGAAACAAATAAATATTCCCACATCGTTTCCACACAGTACCACCAGGTTAGGGTCAAATAAAAGTTACCACTTTCTGAATTCTGAATTGATTTACATACACTCATTTATGTCGTATATTAATAATACGACTTCATATCTCAAGCTCTCTTCAAGCGATAATTCAGATAAAATTGTTCACTAATAAAAATGAAAATTTTTATCCAAAAATTCTTAATAATCCCAAACGTCAGAAATACGGGTTATTACAGTCTCCCCTCCTTAAAAGGATTCCGTCCTCGGAATTTATACGAGAACAATTGAGGTTACTATTTTCACACCTCGCTTTCTAATTTCTAGGTTGAGACTTCAACCTTCTTGGTTTCGTATAATCTTCTCAGCATTATTACTTCACTTCTCAATACTTGTTCTATTCAGTCGATGATCTCTATAAGTCGTATTTTAATGCATGCTTAGCGTCTGCGCTATAATTTCGTAACACTCGCGTATAATACGCAAGATTGATTCCTTAAAATTTTTGGAAAGAGCATCACTTCATGTGTACTTTATTAATATAATTCAATACCTTGTAAGTTTCACTACTCCTCGAGCTTAAACTCTCTCTTTTATCAAATCTCATTACTTCTATCCACGATAATACCTCCAGCAATACAAAGTCTCCCGCTTCATACTCTCTGCCTTTTCTGGCTTGATCACCAACTCGCTTTGTCTATTTTGAGTTTTCATTAACCGTGTTCAAATACTACAACTTGTATTATATGCCTTTCGAACCGATTCTTATCCTTATCACAAGGTAGATCGATATTTTCCGTCCGCAACTTCTTAAGATGGCATGCCTATAGGTGGGTGGTAACTAGGGTCAGATGAAACTCAATCTGTGATAAGTAATTACCCCAACTCTTTTTAAAATTCAAGACACAATTTTCTATGAAAAGATAACATTGTATATAATTTTAATAGGGATCTTTTCAATGAAGATCATCGAAACAAATGATCAGAGTGGTTTGTAAATCAGTAAACTCATTTTCAATGTATATATGAGAGATAAGGAAGAAATTAATTTGGATATGACTGAGAACAACAATATTTGTACTCAAGATGGCCAGTCTTTAGTACTTTCTGGCTTATAACACATAATCGAGTGGTTGCCCACCAGACTTTTGTCACACAGACAAGAAGTCACACCATATGCATTGTTTATCTCAATCGGATGAAAAATAGTTAACATTTAGAAGAAAATGATTTTGAAAGGGAGAGAAAATATATTTTGGAATTTTTCATCCCTTAATGCATTACGAACTCAATATACAACAATCCCTACTCATTTAGGGACCTATGGACAAAATCCCCAAATTTCTTATTTCCCATTTCTATTCTTTTCTAATGAATAAATCCTTAAGGCTCTTATGGTCTTTGTACTTTCTCCACTTCTACCCATTCGAGTGATGTTTCCACAGCTTAACTACAACCGTTATGGCTATTTCCTTCAATTCATCAGTAGGATACCTTAATTCATGTTTCTCCCGTTACTCCGACGCATATAAAATTATTTCTACTAGGTTGCATCCGCACACAATCATTCCCTTACAAGACATATCTTTATTAATTACAAGATTCACCTTTTATCATCTGGTACTTTCCACATCAGGACAATTACTCATATTTATTCTTCACTTTCCTCAAACTTCCTTCACCACTTACTATATGCCTCAAAAATTTAAACTCATTTTACCCAAAACTCACTCTTACAGAATTTGTCATCCAACCTCTTTTCTCTTAAGATTTTCTGATGATATATACATATTTTACCTTCGGGTTCTTCCTTAACCTTTAGGCAGATCAGGATATCCTCTGTGAAGACTACGACAACTCCAAATAATCCTTAGAAGATGCAGGTGCATTTATTAATATAACCTACTTCATCAAAGACTCATACTGTCCTTATCGCGTGCTAAATGCCATCCTTGGCATACTATCTAGGCAATTTTTTAGTTGGTGATAAACTATCCTCCTTTGCTGCCAAGTGCCATCTTCTAAGATGCCTCCAATGCTGAAGTTGCTCATAACACTAGGTCAATGACGAATGGCGTGATCTCTAACGGTGGTAACCCCAAAATATCACTAAGGGTTATATCTTCCAATTCTTTAACTACTGCGTACTTCTCCTTATTGAATAGTTCATTTTTCATATCCATTACTGGTACCCCACAACTTAGCATCCAAAGCGTAATATAATTTTCACTCGAATCTTAATTTAAACCTTCTCAATTTATCTCTATCTTCCAATCCCAACTTTATCCAATGTCGGGAAATCTTAACTTCACTATTTTATTGTTACCATCAGTTTAAACATCCTTATTTGGACAATCATCCATTCTCAACATCGCATCAATTCTTCAATCTGGAAGGGACTTAAATCTATGTCAAACCGGTACACCAATCAATCCTCATACCATATTTTTCCCTTATTCTCCATATAAACATGTTATCCCTTCTTTTAGGACAATCATTATCATAACATCTAGACTTTATAATTATAGCTTCTTTCTGTCCATTTCACATATTCTCCCATATCAGGCTCACTGTTTAGTAAGTGAGGCCTCGATTGGCTTGGGTGAACCATAATTAACTGTACGTCAACCCGCTCATATTTCTTAATCCACTATTCTTACTGAAGTAGACCTCCAATTCCTTATCAAATGGTTTCTTAGAATCTCCATACATTTAGCTTTCTTTCTAGTCCTCAAATTTCTTTTCCTTTTTCAGCACTTCATTTCCACATTCTATCATAGTTAGTTATTTCCAACACTGTGACTCTATTCTCAATTCACTACTTTTGGGACAATCTTGACAATTCCTATAGACTTTGATTCATGATCTGACACACTCTTGTTTCAGGTCTAAACTTTAATTACATCTGAATTTCCAGATACTTAGGAAACAGTTGCATAATACAAGAAATAGTTATGGCTAAAGAATTCTTTGTTCGACAAAGTTCATAAGAATTCTTGCTGAATCAGCGACCTTGTTAGGCCTCAACCAAATACCTTTCAGAAATTTAGGATCATCACATATGGATATCGTCAGGGGTTTGCAACTGTCACTTTCCAACACTAGTGTCGTGTACGATCTTTAGTATAATACTAAAAGGATAATTATATTATCCAATCTAAATAGTCTTAATCGAACCGTACCTAGGGGTTTATATCTGGGTCATGGGACCTTTCCCCAAACCACCTATCTCAATCCAAACCATTTTATCATCAATGATTACTCGAACCACTCTCTGGTCTGGAATTTCACTATTAAAAGAAGGAGCTTCATACAAGCACTTATGCCATAACTCATTTATACTAGTTAATCCAACCACCATAATTGCAATGTGGCAGTCATTCCTACTCCAAGGCTTTCTTTAATTTGAAATCCTTAATATGCTCAACACTACATCAAGTGTGTATCTCAACTCTTTGTTGTGACTCTACATTGTATGCATACCATACATCATCTAAATTAAGGCTTTACTCTTTATTCTCAGAGAATCCCCATCAACATCCTCAATGTTACTCATATATAGATGGCCTTAACCTTTAAGCCAAGCTTCTCCATATTGTCTTGAAACATTTTATTTACACCTCTTCTTAATTCTAAATTTTATTAAAATTAAGCTAAGGTATTTTCTTACAGAAAATTGGGCATGACCTATTCGTACGTTGGACTATGCCCGGTGTAAAAACTCCTCAATTACTATCCCAACACATTCATAAATAATCTTGGTCCTTTAGTGACCCCCAAACATCAACATCTCATCAGTCACCTATAACATAACGTATACCAAAAAGGGAAATAACTAGGAGTCACTATATATATATACACTTACTCTCGAGTATCCACAAGTCAGTCAACAACCATATCAATAGTCAATATCTTGGACCATCAATCACATTCTCTCCATAACTTTAACAAGGGTTTGCTGAAATGCATACTATCTCTTTGGCTTATTGCCAATTGATGAAAGATTGGGGAAGATTTAACATGCCATCAATTTGAACACGGTCATCTTAACTATTGTACCAAGAATGAAGTGGTTCTCTTCTCTCAGTAATGCTCCCCTCAGTCCTGGGGTACTAGCATACTTAGTGCTACACTTATAGCATGTTTGGGTTCCTTTATAGGTGCTCCATAAGTCTCGAACTCTCATTCTCAATCATAAATCCTCTTATTCAGATGAGTCTCCTCGGGCTAGTGTCCGTCATCTTTGTAAGAAAAGTTCTTATTATCTTTCCTAACTATCCTTATATGAGTATATTAGTCTCATATTATAAATCACTGCTACATCCGATAGCCCGAATATGAACTTGATATGAGCTCGCTCTTTATTAATCTTATCCAAACATAACTCTTAACTCTCTCGTTCCTGAGTACTATAACCTAGAGCTCTGATACCATCTCCGTGACACCCCCAGATCCTGGGTCAGGAATCCAGGTTGTCACTATCCAATTTCCACAATAATAACACTCACCTGCTTTAACAATTATAATAACTAAACATAAAAGCAGTGACCCCAAACCAAATACACAACTCGAGTTATAGTCTCAGGAAACGAACTTAAAATAAAGACAGTTATTACAAACCAATGTAACCTCAGGATCTCACACTACTAATATAACTTCTACATGATGTTACATTAGAAGTAAACATTATCTCAAGATTTATTGATACATTACATATTTTATAATAAGTCTTAGGATTCTAATCTGAAATCCTATCTTTCTTGATCTATTTGTCGAAGTCTTGAACCTGACTAACTCAAGCTCGAGCCTCCTTTTCCTTTGCATCCCCTGGACAAGTCTTACTGCAAGATATAAGGTTTACAAAAAGCAAGAATGAGCCAACGAATGCTCAGCAAGTTATTTATCAGAATATTTCAAGGAAAAGGTGATAGCCACAATTATCCCAACTGGATATTCAACAATAAAAGTATACAACTTGCAATATGAGTGAAGATGTATAACCAATTATATCTCGACAATAAAGGGATCAGAGTTCACGAGACAAGAAGATATTCATGATAAGAATGCAGTACAAGTTACTGCAATACCATAATTTAAGTTCGTAATTTTTGAGACTTACAATATCAATAACTTAGCACAATGGCCTCAACCACAGAGTACAATTCATTTGAGTATCAATAAGCAAGAGGTTCGATATACTGTGAAAAGAACAAATTAAAGTTCAACAATTCCCATTAACACTCTCAGTAACCAGCACCTTGGCCTTCGTTGTAGTGTAGGAACAATCAAGTTCAACAGTTCCCATTAACACTATCCTTAACTTAGCACATTGGCTTTCGTTACAGTGTTAATGTCAAATTCCAATTGGAAGAGGGGACTATGATTGGAGATTTTTCAACGCCCTATTGTACGCGATGATCAGTCGCATTGTACAATAGAAGAACCAGTAACTTTCTCTACTAGTAGAAGGACAACCCCTTATCGGGACGTCACCCTAGGCAACTCATTGGCCTTTAATTATGCTGGGTCATGCGTCACTCGACCTCTTACGCAACCTTACTCCAATCCCTGATGAATAATTTAAAATTCAACAAGTCTAGAAGGGAATTTAATCCAACCTTCAAGAATAACAACAATCCGCTCTAGGATTTATTCAAATCAACAAGTATGGAAGGGGAATTTAATCCAACCTTCCAGAACAACAATAAATCTTTATAACATTTCAACATCAGATAATGGATTCACTTCCGGAATTATGTGGAAGTAATCTCGTATATATGGGGGTTGACTCTCAGTCAACTAGTCAATGAGATAAATGCAATTGAATCAAGAAGACTCAAGAACACGACCGGGGACTCGCTATATTAAAATATAATAACCTTAGTGAAGAGTATTGAATTAGAACCAGATATAAGTCCCGAAAGACCCAAGTATATATAGGAAGAATGTCAGGATTATTCATTCCTTCCCTAGTGTGGGGTTGTTAGCCCAAAAATATTCGCAAAATATTTTATTGGTAATTAAATAATCTATATTTAATTACAAATAATATTTAAAACATTTCCCGGAAGCTCCATTATATTTTAAAACTTCACAAAATAGTAGAGTAAGGATTAGGGTTCTATACTAACTCTCAACCCTCAGTAAACTGGGATATTAGATATAATGTTACCCAGATAATCAATCTATTACAGAAGGGGGGTTGAATGTAATAGTACCAACTAATCGATGATGAACAAAAGTATGTAGAATGGAATACTGTTTTGTATTAATAATGAACTTGAATAGAAAATTCTCTCAAGAAATAATGTTCTTAAGAGCTGCTAGGTTATATGATATTGCTTGAATTCATTCGACATTGAATTATAACATATCTCTGTGTTTATATAGACACAGCTACAAATACAATTACAAAACAGATTATGATAAGAATAGCTTTAATAACATAATTTAGACTTGCATTCGAATTCCTTCTTACTATCCAAATCAGACTCTGATTTGTCTGTTTCCTTTTCTGTTAAACTCTGAAGCTAAACTCTATCGGTTTGTCATTCTCTGATTTGAGCATTCTCTGTTAGAGTAAACTCTGATTGAGTAGTCTCTGATAGAGTAAACTCTGTCCGACAGCTTCATAAACTCTGATGTCGTCAGCAATGTAAACTCTGATTGGTATTCTCTAACAATCATCAGTGTTTGCATTCCTAACAATCTCCCCCAATTTATGCTTTAAGAATTAAAACATAAATTCCACTTATGATGTCAGAAATACAAGACAAATGCATCAGAGTTTGTTTACCATTTTTGACTTAGACTCTTCTATAAGAAAATTCATCTTTCAGAAATTGACTCAGAAGTTTGTCTTCAGCAGCTTTCATCAAAACACCCATCTTCTCTTTCAATTCCCTCATTTGGTCAGAAGAATCATCAATCTGATAAATAGCAGCCCTTAAAGCATAGATAGATGATCTTTCCATTCTTTCATCTAAAGTAATACAGCAAGCCTTCATTCCATCAGGATTTAAGATTAGTGTAGGAATACCTAACACCATTTTGACCCTTGCATCTCCTTTCCTCATAGCTCTTCTTGTTCCATCTTCAAGCAAGTACTCAGGCTCATATTCTTCAGACTTTATCATCATCAACCTTTCACTCTTCTTTTTCTCAGCTATAACCTCTTCAAGAATTTTCCTCCATCTAGAAGTTGCTTCATTTTCATCATTGAGTAGATAAAGAACATGTTCAAGTTCTTTAGATGCTTTATCTTTCAAATTCTCTTCAGCAACCTTCAGAACTCTCCCATCTTCTAGAAAATACAGAAGCTTCTCCTTAGCTTGAGCTCCATCAAAAATATCTTTTACTATGTTGACAGATATTAATTTGTCAAGATGCTCTTGTTTCAAATCTTCCTTAGGATTGTGTTTTAAAGAAAAAGGATCACTGAAAATATTTGCTTCACCCCTGTAAATCTTAGCATGTGAATCACCAATGCCTCCTTTGTTTTTACCAAGTCCGGCATTGAGAATCAGACTTTGAGTTGTAGTCCACAGAGGATCAGACTTTTTCTTTCTTATCAGAGATTGTTGATATTCTTCTTCTTCATCATCAAAACTAAATCCTCCTGGTAGAAATGTTGTTCCTTGCATAGTAAGAGGTGTCTGTGGTTTAGTTGGAGCTTTTTGTTGAATTCTTGAGGATGATCTTGTTTGAATGTCTGAGACTGGTTTTGGTTGAGCAGCTGGCTTGAGAGTTTCAACAGGTTTGATTTGAATAGCTTTAGATTATGGTTTCTTCTTTTGAACAGGTACCTTTTTCTGAATTGGACCTTTCTTTACATTTCTTTTCTTTTTCTGGACTTGAGTACTAACATCTCCAGCCTTCTTTAATTCAGCTTCAATAGCAACTGGATCCATTCCAGGATGTTCTTCTTCAAAAAATTTCTTTGCCAGTTCTGCATCCTTTAAATTTTGTTCTTCAATCTTTTCAGGCTTATCTTCTTCTTCAAGCTTCTTTGCTAATTCCAAATCAGCATCTATCAGAGTTTGCTTGTCATAGTTTATATCATCCTTTGATGTCATCAGAGTTTGTGAGGTTGTCAGTGTTTGTCCAATCAGAGTTTGCTTCCCATCCTTATTACTCCCTTGATCTTCATCATCAGGTTTGTTAGATTTGAGAATCACATCCTCCTTGCATTTGTCTGAACCCTTCTCCCCCTTTCTGACATCATGACCTATTTGAACAGTAAGAATCTCGACAATTGTATGTAGCATTCCCTGCATAGAACTAACAGAAGCAGAAAGATTATCCATTTTGACTTCCAATGCATCCTGTTTAGTTGAGACAGATTTGAGTTTAGCTTCCAGAGAATGTTGAGATTTGGAAACAGCAGTTTCAACTGCTACAGAAGATTTATTGACAAATTCCTTAATATCACTAACTTCACTTTTAATTCCCTTAGTCATGATGGTAGATGCTTTCAAGATTGTCTTGAGTTCTGTAGAGTTTATTTCTTTATCAGCTTTATTGACCAAGTCAATAACATGAGGCCATGAAATATTTTTCTCGGGAAATTTCCAAGAAGAATCCCATATATCTTGTCTGTGAGAGGTAAGAAAATCTTCATTTAATGACTTTGTTGTAGAAGATAAATCCCTTCTGATACCCTCTGCATCTAGATCAGCTTCAATTTGACCTTTGAGATTTTCCACCACCATGTAATCAGTATACTCCATTTTTAATCTGTCAAGTGCATCATAGGAGTTAACAGGCCATCTCTTGGTGTTAAATCTTTGAGTGTAAGGAATGGATAGATCTGGAACTTCTTCATCAGCAAAAATCACATCATCAGAATCTATGTCCTTCCCATCAGAGTTTATGACTTGGTCAGAGTTTAGCACAGCATCAGAGTTTACAGAAACAGATAAACTCTGAGTACCTGCAAAAGTAACAGAACAACCTAAATCACTCTGATTTTTTAAAGTAATCTCATTACTTCTCACATCACACATATCATAACTTTTAAGAGTTAGATGTTGCTCACTAGAAGTAACTAACTTATTTCTCAATTCTACCTCTCCTTTTGCCAGATCCAGTGTCTGCCTCTCATTAATTCTATTTTTCACACATTTTACCTCAGACTCACTAGAAAGGCTCCACACACAATGTCCTACAGAAATAAGAGGTGGCTGAGAAAGGATATCTGTAGTCACATGAATAGGGGTTTCCTTTTCAGGACTATCCATGATCATCCCAGCAGTAAAGGTAGGAAATATAAATTCTGAACTTATGCAATCAGAGAATGTAAATTCTGAAGAAAAGTCAGAGTTTATACCTTGATCTTTTGAAGTTGAAGATGGAGTCTCCATGGGCTGTGCAGAAATTGGTTGCACTAAAATAGCATCAGATTTTGCCTGTGGAGCTTCATCAGAGTTTGTCAGTCCAATAGTAGAATCTTGGTCTGCAATCATAAAAGTGATGATTGGTTCTTGTGGGACCTGAGTCATATCAGCAGCTGCTTCACCACTTTGAGGTGAAGGTTCTTGTGGGCTTGTCTCTGCCAGAGATTGGCCTTCAGTATCAGCAACAGCAATGTCCTCTATAAATGGTTAAGTGCCTGCATCCAAACTTTGATTGGATGGTTCTTGTGTGGCTGGGGCATTAACAACTTCTTCAACCCTTTGAGCTGAAGGTTCTTGTGGGTTGTACCCCTGATCAATGTTGGCTTCATTTGCTGGAACTGTGGCTGCTATTGAACTTTGATCAATAGGTTCTTGTGTGTCTGGCCCTTCAATGACTGCTACCTCACTTTGAGAGGCAGGTTCTTGTGTGTCCTGGCCAAAATGTACTTTCTTCTTCTTTCTTGAAAAGAGCTTTAAACAAGGAGATACTGAAGTTGATTTTGATTTAAGTGCCTCCATTTCCTTTCTGATTTGTTCAGCCAGCTCCCTGGCTCTTTCATAAGATATCTTCTTTATAATTTGTTTTGGTGACTTTGTAGGAGAATCTGATACTAGAACTGGAGCAGTTTCACTAGATTTTATCAAATCATCAGAGTTTACCAAATTCTCAGAGTTTGGTGCTTCAGTGTTTACAGGTCTCTCATAGTTTTGCTGATCAGAGATTAGGACGTCAGAGTTTATGGATGCATCAGAGTTTATTCCTTCAGTGTTTGCAGCATTAGAGTCTGTAATCCTGACTAATCTTCTTCTCTTCTTCTTCTCATGAATTTGAAGAATTGTTTCTGTCTGAGGAGAAGTCTCAGAAACCTGAGCAGTTATTGTTCTTGCTTTAAACACAAAACCTTCATCAGAATCTATATTTTCATCAACCAATTTTCTCTTTTTAGGAGAGGATTCTTTCACTGATTTTCCCTTCCTTTTGTTTTGGTCAT
Organism: Oenanthe sinensis; assembly: GCA_028671895.1. NCBI lineage: Eukaryota > Viridiplantae > Streptophyta > Magnoliopsida > Apiales > Apiaceae > Oenanthe > Oenanthe sinensis. The sequence goes on along the minus strand of CM053796.1, from coordinate 3,785,291 downwards.
GCTGTTGAGAGGTGTGTTTTTCAACTATAGCCTTTTGGGAGACTATAGAGGTTGGCAAATGTGTTATGGAATCAGTGTTTAGATTTTGACTTGGGTTACAATCAGAGATTGCTAAACTCTGATTCGTAGTCACTGACAAAAACTCCCTCCCATACACAGTAGGCATTCTCTGATGTAAGATAAGCCTGACCCATGTAGGATAAAACAGTTGAGACGGATTACCTTTCTTTGCATCTTTCCTGGTCAGATCAGCAAAAATTCTCTTGTTCATGCTAAAACTAACTAAAGTCTGATCATTCTCAAACTTTACATCAGGCAACAAAACATTAAAAATTAATTGCAAAAATCTAGCAAAATAGATAGTGTGTGCATCATCACTAATCTTACTAGCTAATTGCCTAATGATTAAACAAGGAAAATTGAAATTTAAATTGTGGGTCAGAGAATACCCAATATGTTGAGACAGCTGCGAAATTGCATCAAAATTTATGCATTTGGCAGTGAAAGCCCTTGTAATGCAGTCGAAGAAGAAACTCTATTCTCTTCGAAGATGAGGCCTTGTAAGACTCCCCAACTTAGACAAATTTCCCTCATAGCCTATTTCCTTGAAGAAATCCTTGATTTGATCATCACTAACCATATCATCATATATAGCAACTCTTGGAAGATTAAGAGCTTGATGAACCACTGCAGGAGTTATGGAATAATTGTCATTGCATTTGAATGTAATAACTGGCTCTTCATCATCACCAGCATTGTTAAACCTTGCAGTTGACCATATTTTGAGCAGAGATTGAGCTGAGAAATTCATGGGTTCCTGAAGTGCGTACCCAATGTAACTGTTCTGCAAAAAATCCTGAATCACATGAAAATCCTGAGGTGCTTCATCCTTAGATAGTAGAGAGATGTAGTTAGTTACGGCAAAAGAATAATTCTAAAAATTAACACCCTTCGAAGCCATTGACGTTTTGAGATTTGAAGTGTGAATAACAATTAGGGTTTGAGAAAATGAGAGAGAAAGAGAGAAAATAAGATGCAGGTGATTAATTCAAAGTGAAACAAAATGAATTAAACTATTCCCCCTCAAATGCATAAACCCAGTAGTGGGACACATGGCATAAAATGATTGGTGCAATAATGATTAATACAAGTCTCAAAATACAGCATATGTATGTATACTGTGTGATAATAGGAACCGTCATTCGTGCGAAACACGCGCCTTAGTACAAGTCCAATCAGAAAATAAATATTATGATGTCACAAAATGAAATATGATGTCATAAGTATCATCTACAGAGTTTATCAATTAAATAGAGTTTAACAATTCAGAGTTTATAAGAGTCAGAGTTTAGAATTAACTGTCAGAGTTTACCACATACTCTGACAGAGTGTAGCATAACTACTGATAAATTGTGATCAGAGATTAGATGCTTCAATGATCAGAGTTTACTCCACTTCATCAGAGTTTACTCCATACTCTGACATAGACTCGGAATGTCTAAACCTTGTTAAGTTGAGCCACTTGTCACCATCCCAAATTCAGAAACCAGTCTGTTGGTGAATATATCTGCTAATTGTTGATCTGTAGGAACAAAATGTAATTCAATTGTGCTTTCTTCCACATGTTCCCTTATGAAGTGATATCTGATACTGATGTGCTTTGTCGAAGAATGTTGGACTGGATTTTCTGTCATTGCAATAGCACTTTGGTTATCACAATAAATAGGAATTTTTGAAAATTTCAAACCATAGTCTAGCAATTGATTTCTCATCCATAAGATCTGTGCACAGCAGCTTCCTGCAGCAATATATTCAGCCTCTGCTGTTGATGTTGAAATTGATTTCTGTTTCTTGCTTTGCCATGACACAAGTCTTCCACCTAAAAATTGACAACTGCCACTTGTGCTTTTCCTGTCAATTTTGCATCCTGTAAAGTCAGAATCTGAATAGCCTATTAACTTAAAATCAGACTCTCTAGGATACCATAAGTCAAGATTAACAGTGCCCTTGAGATATCTGAAAATCCTTTTCACAGCAATCAAGTGAGGTTCTCTTGGATTTGCTTGAAATCCAGCACACAAACATGTGGCAAACATGATGTCTGGTCTACTTAAAGTCAAATAAAGTAGAGAACCAATCATTCCTCTGTATGTAGTAATATCAACAGGTTCTCCAGTGTCTTGATCAAGCTTTGTTGCAGTAGCCATAGGAGTTGTAGCAGATGCAGAATCTTGCATTTGAAATTTAGTGAGTAGATTCTTTGTATATTTAGACTGATTAATGAAAATGCCTTCCTCAGTCTGTTTCACATGTAAACCTAGAAAATAACTCAATTGTCCCATCATGCTCATTTGATACCTGGACTGCATTAACTTTGAAAATCTTTCACAGAGTTTCTCATTAGTAGAACCAAATATAATATCATCAACATATATTTGCACCAGTAATAAATCCTTACCTTTAGTTCTATAAAACAAGGTTTTATCATTGTTCCTCTAGTGAACCCATTTTCAAGTAAGAATAGAGCCAGAGTTTCATACCAGGCCGTTGGTGCTTGCTTTAGTCCATATAAGGCTTTATCCAGTCTGTAGACATGATTTGGATATTTTGGGTTGACAAAGCCAGGTGGTTGTTCAACATAGACTTCTTCTTCAAGTTCACCATTTAAAAATGCACTTTGAACATCCATCTGGTAAACCTTGAATTTCTTATGTGCGGCATAAGCAAGAAAAATTATGATTGCCTCAAGTCTTGCTACAGGTGCATAGGTTTCATCATAATCAATTCCTTCCTGTTGAGAATAACCTTTGGCTACCAGTCTTGCTTTGTTTCTTGTAATTATTCCATCAGAGTCTGTCTTGTTCCTGAATACCCATTTTGTGCCAACAATTGATCTATTCTTTGGCCTAGAAACTAAGGTCCAAACTTCATTCCTTTTAAACTCATTTAATTCTTCCTGCATTGCTGCAACCCAATCTGCATCCTTCAAAGCATCTTCAACTTTCTTTGGTTCTGTTTGAGAAAGAAAACTATGAAATAGACATTCATTCTGAGTAGCTTTTCTTGTCTTTACTCCACTTTCCAGATCACCAATAATTAAATCAGGTGTGTGATCTTTGGTCCACTTCCTTGGTTGTGGGAAATTTCTTGAACTAGAAGCTCCCCCATGATTTGTGCCTTCATAGAATGATTCCTCTGTAAATGTTGATCCTCCCCCTGAAGATGTGCTTCCATCAGTGTTTGATGTCTCAAAGTTTATGTACTTAGAGTTTGAATTATCAGAAGTTGAGGTATCAGTGTTTGTGGTCTCAGAGTTTGAATGATCAGAGTTTAGGGTTTCAGAGTTTGTGTTATTCAGAGTTTGGTTAGACTCTGATATTTCAATAGTTGTGTTTTGATCTCCAATGTCAGTATTTGATTGATGTTGCTCCCCCTCAACATGTGCAGAATCTTCAATTTCTATTTCAATCATTTTTGAATCAGAGTTTATCTCACCAGAGTTTGGTTCAACAGAGTTTATTTTCTGCAGTTCATTCTCAAATCTCAGAGTTTCCTGTGCATCTTTATCATGTAATCCAGCTATCTTCCCTTCATCAAAGGAGATATTAATTGATTCCATGATTGTCCTTGTCCCTAAGTTGAATACTTTGAATGCCCTTGAAGAGGTTTTAGAAGTTGTTGCATATCCAACAAAAATTCATTCATCTGCTTTAAGTTCAAACTTCTTCAATTGTTCAGGATGTGTTTTGAGAATAAAACACTTGCTTCCAAAGATGTGAAAGTACTTGACATTTGGCTTTCTTCCTTTTAAAGATTCATATGGAGTCATTCCATGTTTGTTTATTAAAGAACAATTCTGAGTAATGCATGCAGTGTTCACAGCTTCTGCCCAAAAATAAGTTGGTAGCTTTGCTCCTTCTAGCATTGTTCTGGCAGCTTCTATTAAAGTTCTGTTCTTTCTTTCAACTACACCATTTTGTTGAGGTGTGCCAGGTGCTGAGAATTGTTGAGTAATACCTTTTGTTGAGCAGAATTCCTCCATTGTTGTGTTCTTAAACTCTGTTCCATTGTCACTCCTTAGATTCTTTACTTTGTGAGTTGATCCATTCTCAATCATTGCAATATGATCAATAATTGTTTTTGCAGTTTCATCCTTCTTATGCAAAAAGTACACCTAGGTAAATCTAGTGTAATCATCAACTATCACTAGAGTATATTTCTTCTTTCCAATGGATATTATGTTAACTGGACCAAATAAATCAAGATGTAATAGATGAAAAGGTTGATCAATAGAGTTTTCAGTTTTGCTCTTGAAAGTTGTCTTCTTTTGTTTGGCCTTTTGACATGAATCACAGAGTCCATCAGGATGAAATTGAACTTTTGGAAGACCTCTAACTAGGTCCTTATTCACCAATTCATTAATGTTTCCAAAGTTCAAGTGACACAGCTTTTTGTGCCAATTCCAGCTTTCCATTGGTGATGTCTTTCCAAGTAGACAGGTTAAGGGACCATTAGAATTAACATTCAAGCTAGCTTCAAATAAGTTGTTATGTATGTGGCCAATAAGGACTACTTTCCCATTCATCTTGTTTTTCACTTCACAATGGTTTCCATGAAATTCCACAGAATAACCTCTGTCTGTTATTTGACTCACACTTAGCAGATTATGTTTGAGTCCTTCAACCAGAGCTACATTCTCAATGATGACATTTCCAATCACAATTTTGCCATATCCCAGTGTTCTTCCTATGTTGTCCTCTCCATAAGATACTGCTGGGCCAGCCTTCTCCTCAAACTCTGAAAGCAGGGATTGATTACCAGTCATATGTGCAGAACATCCACTATCAATCACTATGATGTTTTTCCTGTTTCCCTGCAATCAGTAAATGCAACTTAATTAGAAGATTTGGGGACCCAAACCAGTTTGGGTCCTTTCTTTGAAAACTTGTTAACTTTTGCAGTAGAAGTTCTTTTGTTAGAGTTTATGTTAACAGAGTTTGCATTCACAGAGTTTGTACTGTCAGAGTTTACACTCTTCTTATCAGACTTTATCACATATATTTGCTTGACAGTATGTTTTGGAGAAATATTTATTTGAGGCTGTGGTTCATAAGAATTGTAATACAAATTATAATATTCTTTGCATGTATAAATAGAATGCCATAAACTACCACAGTGAAAACAGGGATTATATCTCTTTTGTTTTCTAGCCTCAAAACTAGGTTTTTCAGGTTCTTTCTTTTTCTTTTGTTTGCAGTCAATAGCAAGGTGACTAGAATTACCACAAGTAAAACAGGTTTTCCTAGGAGTATCAGGGATATTCATGTAGTTATTCTCCTTAGTAATTCGTACTTTACCATTCCTATTTCTTTTCACCTTTTTAGATTTCTTAATGACTGCCTTCAACTTTTCTTTAAGTTGCTTCTGTGAAAGTAAACCTATATTTACCTTTTTAGAACTTGACACATTATTGTTTTTAAAGCTTTCAGCAGATGTTGTTCTCTTGTTTTCACCAGCTCTAACAAATTTCACAGGTTCACTCAATGTTCCTTTTGTGTGTGTTTCTTTGTCAGATTCATATCCTAAAGCATAAGTCCAATTTTTATTAGTCAACATTTGTTGGACTTTCTTTCCAGAGTTTGTCCAAACTCTGAAAGTTTCCTTTTCTTTTGCTATTTCAGTTTTTAAGTACTCAACTTGAATTTCTAATTGTGTTTGCATATGAATAGCATTATCAAGGTCTTTCTTAATGTTTAACATATCAGTGTTTTCAGATTCAAGCATGTTATTCCTAGCAGTCAGAGTTTGTATCTCAGATTTTAATCTCTCATTTTCTAGAGTCTGGGATTTAAAACTAACATGCAAAGATCTAAGAAAAGACTTTAATTCACAGATATTTTCAGTTTGAAAATTGAAAACAGAGTCTAGTACCTTTTCAGAGTTTAAGATGGTAGCATCAGAGTTTGCCATGAGAGCATAGTTAGTTTCCTCTTCAGAGTCTGAGGAATCCATCCAGTCTTTCTTTGATGTGATGAGAGCTTTCCCAGATTCCTTGCTTCTGCACTCAGTAGCAAAGTGCTCCATCTTATTGCACTTGTAACACTTGATCTTTGATTTATCAAGAGTTTTTGATTTTCCATCTCTATCTTCTCTTTTTCTGAATCTGTCTTTTCTTGTCTGACTCACCATGCTTTTTCTGAAAGTTTCCTTGCTTCTTAAATTTTCTGTATTTCTTAAAGCTTTTGACAAACATAGAAAACATCTCCATCATGTCAGTGTCTGAAGAGTCATCAGAGTTTACATCAGAGTTTGCCTCAAACTCTGATTCACTGCTTTCTTGGAGTACTACTTCTTTCCCTTTCCTTATTGAAGCCTTAAGCACCTTTTCTTTTGGTTCTTCAATCTTGGCTTCAACATTCAAAGCAATAGATCTTGCCTTGTTGCTCTTCCTGTTTCTTCTTTGCTGTAACTCCAAGTCATGAGTCTTCAGTTTTCCATAGACCTCATCTAAAGACATCTCATCTAAATCAGCTCTGTCTCTAATCAAAGATGTCTGCAGATCCCATTCTTCTGGAAGAGCCCTAAGAAACTTGGTGTTTGAGTCTTCATTATAATACACCTTATCTACTAATGCCAAGTTGTTCAACAGAGTTAAAAATCTGTCATAGATATCTGTGAGAGACTCTTTCTGTTTAGCCTCAAAATATTCATACTCTTGTATAAGTACAGATCTCCTATTTTTCTTGATTTCCCTGGTTCCTTGGCATTGAACCTCTAGTGCATCCCAGATTTCTTTTGATGTCTTGCATGCTATTACCTTGTTGGACATTACAGAGTCAAGACTGTTATGTAATATGTTTCTTACCTTGGCATCTTTGAGAACTTCTTGCTTTTCCTCAATGGTCCATTCTTTCTTATCCTTTAATGTATAATATTCAGGAACTTGTCTTCCTTCTACAACAGTTGCAGGCACCAGTTTTGTTGGAAGATAGTCAGGGTCTGTAGCTTCTAGGAACATCAACATCTTCACCCTTCATGTACTGGCCTTCATTGATTCTGTCCAGATAGTCAGGGTCTGTAGCTTCTAGGAACATCAACATCTTCACCCTCCATGTAGGGTACTCAGCCTTCTTCAATATTGGAATCTTGATGCTTTCATACTTGTTACCAGACATGATTATTTGATCTTTTGAGTTGAAATTAACTACCTGCTCTGATACCAATTGTTACCCAGATAATCAATCTATTACAGAAGGGGGGTTGAATGTAATAGTACCAACTAATCGATGATGAACACAAGTATGTAGAATGGAATACTATTTTGTATTAATAATGAACTTAAATACAAAACTCTCTCAAGAAATAATGTTCTTAAGAGCTGCTAGGTTATATGATATTGCTTGAATTCATTCGACATTGAATTATAACCTATCTCTGTATTTATATAGACACAGCTATAAATATAATTACAAAACAGATTATGATAAGAATAGCTTTAATAAGGTAATTTAGACTTGCATTCGAATTCCTTCTTACTATCCAAATCAAACTCTGATTTGTCTGTTTCCTTTTCTGTTAAACTCTGAAGCTAGACTCTGTCGGTTTGTCATTCTCTGATTTGAGCATTCTCTGTTAGAGTAAACTCTGATTGAGTATTCTCTGATAGAGTAAACTCTGTCCGACAGCTTCATAAACTCTGAGGACGTCAGCAATGTAAACTCTGATTGGTATTCTCTGACAATAATCAGTGTTTGCATTCCTAACATATAATCAGAGTCAAATAATTTTTAAATATTGTTTCGGATAAAATCAGTTGACAATAATTGTCTTTTAAAATTCCCAATATTTAAATAATATTAAAATAATATTTAATATTATTTAAAATAATTAATAGAATATAAATATAATTTAAATGATCTCGTTTTGAATGCTTTGCAATATTTAAATAATATTAAATTAATATTAAATAGTATTTAAATAACCTTCAAAATGAATTTAAAAATGATTCATTACTGTTGAAACACTATTCAACCCTTTTTAAATAATATTTAATTAATATTTAAATATTATTTAAATAACTAAAATAATTATTTAAAATAATTAAGTTGATGATCCTCAGTGATCATCAAATAATCCTCAATACATTTTGAATCAAAATAATTTTGATAGTTATCGACTACCGTCGAGAAAATACCCGACTATCCCTGGTTAACCATCGAGTACCCTGAATGGTAACTCGACGCACAGAACAGATATTCAATCTGGTTACATGCATACTCTAACTTTTCGAGAAGTTCAGAGTAGCAGAAGAATCAAGTTTATAAGAAACAAAACAGTTCAAGGTGAAAGGGCAATGTGCATTTTCAACAACAATGAGTTGAGTAGTTTAAAACACAACAAAACTTTATACTCGAAGAACTTATTATCAAGTCAAAGATTTCAAGAATCTTGCATCACCATGAATCAATAATATTCTGATATAGAATAAAATGATAAAATTGGAAACTTGCCTGAAGTCCAAAGAATGCTGTTCAAACTCCTCCCACGTTTCGGGTATTTTATAATCATATAAGAACCCACTTTTAGTACACATATGTATGTATTAGGTTAATCCTAAGTTTATACATTTTACTTCACATATTGCCCGGAATTTCACTTCTTAGGGTCTACTTTAGCTATTCATAAAACCATCTTGGCAATGATTTTTTTAATCATGTTCTTTACACCTACATGTGGTCATGATATTCCTTAACAACTTTCGTTACTTGACCGACTCGAGAAAAGTCTTCTAACTTGTTCGAAATCGACTCCCAAAACGGTTGTTTAGCATTTCCTCATGTTCATTTCACTCCAACACCCTGTTTTCTAGCATTTTTAATAAATTGGAAATTAATCCATTTGACATGAATATTTCTATGAGATCATCTTTGTACCACCAACAACATGACATAAAAATTTCAATTCGATCTAAGGTTGTTAGCTAGGTATAACAATTCTCCAAAGTTCAATATTTAAGCAATTCGTAGGTTATGAACAACTTTTACTAAAATAACTATATCTCCTAGCTCGTTAATCCAATCGACTCACCGTTTGAGGCTACGCAAACTAGACTCCAATTATAACATAGAACCAAAAATACAAAGTCCAGAAATAGTGTTAAGTCGTCCGAACAATTCATCCAAAACAGTGGCTCCAGAATTACTATTTCTGTGAATTATTATTACACAACTTGCACTCTATCAATTTTAATAAATCAGATTTTACTCCTTTTAATCCAATTCTTCTTCTCAGGTAATCTCAGATGTTCCTAGTATTTAAAATAAAAGTTTCAAGATTTATGGAGTCCCCTAACTAGGGTGATCATAGCCTCAAAGTTAGACGAATTGTACTTCTTTTACTAAATAATTCATAATTTTTGACTCGTAACTCCAAATGACGCAAAATTAGCGCTCAAACGATCTAGAGGCTAACTACTATCCAGTGATCTCATCAAATTAGCAAGAACAGAGAACAATTCTTCCCAGATTTTCTGGACAGTTACAGCAGTAAGGGGAAGAAAAAAAATGGGCATGGTAACGTTTGTAAACTCATCGTTTTTCATTTTTATTCTACTCCAAATCAACCAACAAACAATCCCAAACTCCTCATTCAACCATATACTACATCATAACACAATCTCAAGCTTCAAAAATCAGCCAAGTATGAAAAGCAAAACCTAGAAATCAATGAACCAAAGCATGTGTTTCTAGGACCAACCAAGCTCAATTTACATTACCCATAACATGTATAACCTTAAACAATCATCAATTAATCTAAAGGAAAGCTTGACCCCAAGATATAAAATTTGTAATTTTCGAAATTACTGTTCATCGTCACTTTCAACTCAAGAAATGAACATGCTATGGAGTGTGGGTATGAGAGATGTTACCATAGTTAGAACAAGCTTGGAAGCACCTTTCTTTTAAGCTATAGAACACCATAATCCATGGAAGCTAGCACTTGTTCTCCTCTTCTCAAAAAATCTGCCGAGAGCTTCTTGCAATGGGAGAGAAGAACTGATTTTTCTTATTTGTGGATGTGGTGGAGCGAGTGTTTTAAAAAGGGTTCGTGCGGTAGTCGCGTAACTTCTCGATTTCGTTTTAATCACTCGTTCTTGTTCTTTCTTCTTACATCTAATTAAATCTTAAAACTCAAAACCTTATTTTATAATTCAAGGAAGTGTTTTGATCTTCGTTTTCCTAACGATTCGCGACTACGCGATTAATCGCTACCTCGTTCCGGAAGTTTCCAATAAAATTATTCTCCACCGAAACTAAGGTACCTTTATACTTTTGGGCTGAAGCAGTCAACACAGCTTGCTACACTCAAAATCGTACCCTGATCAACAAAGAACATGACAAGACTCCTTACGAGATAATGGCAAACAAGAAACCAACACTGAAATACTTTCATGTGTTTGGAGCAAAGTGCTTTGTATTGAAAGATGATGAGCATCTAGGAAAATTCGAATCAAAGGCTCATGAAGGCATATTTCTTGGCTACTCTCTGGAATCTAAGGCGTACGGGGTTTATGTGATTGAACACAAAAAGGTCATTGAAAGCATGAATGTAACTTTCGATGATCTCAAGCTCCCAAGTCTACAAAGAACAGACGACACTGAAACTTTGCAGTTTGAAAATATGAACTCAGATGAAAGTGAAATAGAACCTGAAGCTGCAACAGAAAATCAGGCACCAAATGAGAATAACAACAATGATGATTCTGACCCTAGTAGTGGAAACAGTGGAAGATTCACAGAAACTACTAGTAGTGGCAGAGAATCTCATTCTCAACCAAGCAGCAGCTCAGGGGGAGCAACTGAAGGATCAACTAGAAGGACCCAGCACTTCAATGATAATCAAGCTGAATCTTCAAGGGCAAATCTGCCTAGACATAGGGTGTGGAGTAGAGATCACCCCTTTGAGTTGATTCTAGGAGATCCAGGTGCTGGAGTTCAAACTAGACGTGTTTCTCAAAATGAATGCTTATTCTCTGGTTTTCTCTCTGAGATAGAACCAAAGAAAGTGGAAGAAGCACTAGAAGATCCAGATTGGGTCATTGTTATGCAAGAAGAACTCAATCAATTTGACAGATAAAAAGTCTGGAAGCTGGTACCCAGGCCAAAGAACAAGTCTATAATTGGCACAAAGTGGGTATTCAAAAATAAACTGGATCAAGATGGCATTGTTACGAGGAACAAAGCCAGAATGGTTGCTAAAGGTTATTCCCAAGAAGAAGGAATAGATTATGATGAAACATATGCACTAGTGGCAAGACTTGAAGCTATCAGGATGTTTCTGGCATTCGCAGCACACTTCAACTTTAAAGTACATCAAATGGATGTGAAGAGTGCATTTCTGAATGGAGAGCTTGAAGAAGAAGTGTATGTGGAACAACCCCCAGGGTTTGAAGATCCAGAATTTGTAGATTTTGTATACTTTCTCTTCAAGGCACTCTATGGCTTAAAGCAGGCACCTCGGACATGGTATAACACTCTATCTATATTCTTACTTGAAAATGGATTCACTAGAGGTGTTATGGTGCCCTTTGTGCTACTGATTATCGTTTTCACAGAATCGATACCCGCAGCCAAAAGTTGATTAAGCTACATAAGCTACATATATTTACATAGGTCGTACTTATAGATAAAACGAACCAACAAAAGCTGTAAGCCTATATTGCTCAGCCTTCCTACCTCGGGAACGGTAACCCGCATCCTATCGTAAGGGGTCCTTGCCCTTGTCACGCGCTTGCGTAGGGTGAGGGATGGGCGTGCCATGGTCAGCAACTGTGATGTGGGGAAAAGTAAAACAAGCAAGAATGAGCTACGAGTGCTCAGCAAGTACTAAATCGATAATAAAACAAGACAGGGTAATACTAAAGTAAATGCATCAGAGTAACAGTGTAATAAATGAACACAGGAAAATAGTTCTCAAACTAGAAAGAATCATAGTTCTTTAGCTTTCGTTAACACTATCGGTAACTAAGCACCTAGGCTTTCATTACAGTGCAACGTCAATTCCAATTGGAAGAAGGGACTTTAAGTGGAGATTTTCAACGCCCTATTGTACACGATGATCAGTCGCATTGTACAATAGAAGAACCTTTAACTTTCTCTACTAGTAGAAGGACAACCCCTTGTGAGACATCACCCTTTGGCTCATTTGACCAATAATTATCGCTGGGCCGTGCGTCACCTGGCCTCTTACGGAACCTTACTCCAGTCCACCATTATAAACAAAGTCACTAGTCTGGAGGGAAGAGACCCCTAATATCCTAGACCAGTAATTACTTTTATTTTTGAAATCATAACACAAAGTTACTTCCGGGATAGAAAGAAAAGGAAGCAATTTAAGTCACAAGGAGTTGACTCTCATCCAACTAATCGGAAAGAAGAAAAGGTAACACCTTTCACGAAACTTTAACCCTGACCGGGGAGTCACTGTACTCATATAACTCTATCTCGGTAAAATATTTATTATCACTAGATATGAGCCCCGAAAGGCATAAGTATGTATGGGAGGAATATCTACGATGTTCATTCCTTCCCTAATGTGGAGCTGTTAGCTCAAAAATAAATACAGAATATTTTATTCGGAGTTTAAATAATTATTATTAATTAAAATAATAATTACAGAACTCTCATTAACTCCAAAATATTTTTTTATAGTCCCATAATAATTTAGGAATAGATAGATCCTCGAATAATCCGCGAGTCTGAGCAATTTGAATAAAATAATATAATAAAATAATATTTAATATTATTTTAATTAAACTATTAATCTCAGAATCATCTTTAATAACCCACAATATTTAAATAATATTTAATTAAAATTAAATATCATTTAAAATAATTAGATGCAATATAAAAGTCTTAACTGGTCTCATTCTGATTGATCTATGATGTTTAAATAATATTCATCTGATTATAAATAATATTTAAAATACCTCAGAATGAGTTTATAAAACTTTAACCACTGCTGGAATACTATTCCCCTTCTCTAAATAATATTTAATCAATATTAAATATTATTCAACTTCTAAAAGAATATACGAAATCAAATTAGATAATCATCATTGATTATCCTCTATATCTGAATATACTTTAAAACAAAATATCTTACTCATATCGACTAATGTCGAGGACATAACCGACTATACCCGGTCAACTATCGAGTACCCAAAAAGGGTAACTCGACACTTAGGTAACTATCCCTAACTATCAATACGCAACCTCCGACTTTTAGAGAAGTTCAGAGTCGCCGCATATCTAATTAGAAAGGGGTGAAAACAAGTAAATAGAGTAAAAGCCAACTTGCATCGAAGCAACTAAAACACACTTCGTTTTAAGACGAAGGTAAAGGTGACAAAGCGTCGGATACTTGCCTGGGTGGTTGAAAGGGTGAGTGCTTGCTCCTTGCCTTGCACGATCCTCTGAGAACGAAAATAATAATCGTAGTTAGATTCTATAACCATACACTTCTAACTCAATTCCCTCTTACATAAACAATTCCAATCTTTGACCAAAGACATGATTTAGCTTGGTTCATTAGCTAGTGTTATTCTCATAACGTTATGTGACATTTTTCGTTAAAGGTTTGCTTCCTAATCTCGCCTCGAACCTTAAGCAAGTTAGGGTATAGTTTGGTTCAATATTACTTGGCTTCCCAGAAATTTCCTCTTGAGACTACCTGACTTAAACAATTTTAATAAATTGAATTTTCCTCCCTTTAATCCTAAATCTTTTTCCAGATACTCCCAGATGGTCCTACTATTTTGTATAAAAGTTTCAAGACTTATGGAGGTACCTAACTAGGGTGATCATAGCCTCAAAGTTCAGTGATCACAGACTTTAACATTTCTGGACTACCTTTACTAAATAATTCATATCTTTTTACTCACAACTCCGATTGACGTGATTTTCACGGCCAAACGATCTAGAGACTACCCTCTTTCTAGCCATGTCCATACCTGATCAAGAATTGCAGGGTAGACCCTTCGGGATCCTTGATCAGTTGGAAGGCAGAAGCAGGGCAGACATGACCTGTTCGTTTGCTCATCATTTACCACTTCTTTACTTGCTCAAATCAACTCTCACAACTCTCAAACATTTTATACCAATACTTGGGCATGTACTCAAGACATCCCAAGCCAATTCACATTAATACCAACCTCCAAACATTACCAATAAATCCTCAAAACACAGCCACTAGCTTTACTCATTCAAACAACAATTTTCACTACTTCATAACAACCAATTCAATTCATAATCAACCTATACAATTTTCATCATCCAAACCCTAACCAACCAAGATACTTGTTTAGCAATTATGACCACAAAATAAGCATGATTTACTCTATGATCATAACCCAAACATGGCATCCAAAGCCATACAACTATAACATAAGTGATTCATGAGTTCTATGACTTTCCATGCTTTTAAACACTACCCATAGCTTGAACAATACTAAACAAACACCAACAAAGCTTAAGAAATTATAAAACATGAGTTTAAGATTTTATTTATGAATCAAGTTACTATTCATGTTCTTGTTCTTCATGAAAAATCAAGAGATTTCATGGATAACTATGTGTAGGATTCATAGAGAAGCTAGGTAAGGATCATACCTTTCTTTTAAGCTACTAAACTCAATGAACTAGCAAGAAATGGTGAAGCTTTGGATTTTTCTTCTTCCTCTCCTAGCTTGGGCCGATGGCTTCTAGAGAGAAATGGGGAGTTAGTTGATTTTTTGTGATTATGGGATAATTACTAGCTTTATTAGATATTTATCCTAGCTTGGCTCTTGGTGAAGTCAAAGGGTAAGTCAAGGAAGTCTTCTTGACTTTGGTCAACAACACTTGCTCTTTAGCACACTAATATTGCAAGTGTTTTAGTCATTTAATCCATGTAATAATAAAGCTTAGTTCCTTAATAATTAATTAAGAAGCGATTCGTTTTTCGTTCTCGTAATGATTCGTGACGACAACTAAATCATTAACTCGTTCCGGGAATTCTAATAAAATTATTTCCCACCAAAATGTCATTCACCTAATATTATTCATTATCTACTATTATTTAATCCTTGCCCTATTTATTCGAAAGGGTTCGGATGCTATTCGTCAGATAAAATATAAAGAGAACGTACTACGTATATTACGTACATTCACTTAAAAATACGAACCACAACATATTTTCAAGTTATGAATCTCCGAATTCGGACGAGATTTACATACACTTAAATCTCTTGTCCGTAATATATCAATTCACGGAATTATGAATCTTCGCAATCTGATGTGATCCCCATACACTCATTTTTATCGTACGATAAGATCACTGCTACGAAGCTTCACTATTCATCCATAAAAATTAATTAGTACTAGAATTTAGGAATATTACAGGTGTCATAGATAAGACTCTATTCCATAAAATGCACAAAAATGATATGATATTAGTACAGGTATATGTGGATGATATTATATTTGGTTCTACTAACGATTAGTTGTGTAGTAGATTTGCTAAGCTAATGCAGAGTAGGTATGAGATGAGCATGATGGGAGAGCTGAATTACTTCCTTGGACTCCAAGTAAGCCAAAGGAAAGATGGAATCTTCATTTGCCAGACCAAGTACATCAAAGATCTTTTGAAGAAGTATGGTCTTGAAGATGCATCAACAGCTAAAACCCCTATGGCAACTGCCACTAAGCTTGATCAAGATGAACCTGGTAAAAAGGTAGACATCACAAGCTACAGAGGTATGATCGGCTCATTACTCTACTTAACTGCAAGTAGGCCAGATATTATGTTTTCTACATGCTTGAGTGCTAGGTTCCAGTCTAACCCTAAAGAATCACATCTTATAGCTGTTAAACGGATTTTTAGGTATCTTAAGGGAAGTCTGAATCTTAGAATTTGGTACCCTAAAGATACAGGTTTTGACCTTATTGGCTATACAGATTCTGATTATGCAGGTTGTAGGATTGATAGAAAAAGTACATCAGGGAGTTGTCAATTCCTTGGTAGAAGATTGGTGTCCTGGTATAGCAAAAAACAGCACTCAGTTGCAATGTCAACAGCTGAAGCTGAATATGTTGCTGCTGGAAGTTGCTGTGCACAAATTCTGTGGATAAAGAACCAACTTCAAGACTATGGACTGTTGCTGAACAAAATTTCAATATTCTGTGACAACACAAGTGACATAGCCATCACAAACAATCCTGTTCAACATTCAAGGACCAAGCACATTGATATCAGGTATCATTTCATAAGAGAGCATGTCATGAATGGTACTATAGAGTTACATTTTGTACCTACAGAGCAGCAAATTGCAGACATCTTCACTAAACCACTGGATGAAATCACTTTCACTAAACTGGTTTGTGAACTTGGGATGTTAAATTCGTCTAACTAATAAGTTAGTAACCAAAAACTGCAATTTGAAGCTGATAAATTCACTAGTTGATTAATTTCAATATTTTTAGGACTTGTGAATTTATCTATCAAATTATTTTCCAGTACTTAGGATTCTAAATTAGATAAATATTTTGTGCATACATGTTAATTATATAGTTATTTATTTAATTTTGATCTAAGAAAATATTTAAGTGCTTGTATTTAATTGATAAATTCTTGGCACTTATATATATTTAAATATTATTTAAAATTATTTTAAATAAAAAGGATGAATACTTTTATTTATTCTTATATTTAAAATAAGAGTAAAATAATAAGAAGCATAATTTATTTATGATAATAATTTTAACAATAAATGTTATTATTGTTATTAATAAATATTTCGTGAAATAATATTTGTGGGTAATTAATTATTATTGATTAATTATACAAATTATTCATAAATATTATTTATTTTATTAGTAGCAAAATCTGGGAACAATTGAGATTTTATCCAAGTTCTTTGTGGCGCTTCAATAGTTTAGTGGCGCCTATACAGTGGTTTGACTGTATAGGCGCAACAAGAGTTTCCTCAAAGCACTTAGAAATTTTTCAGGCTATCTCAAGTGGCGCCTATAGACTTTGTTACGCCTACACAGTGCTTGCACTGTAAAGGCGCAACAAAGTACTTAATAGGATTTTGGTTAATCTAGTCGTGCTAGAGTACTTTGTGGCGCCTACACAGTGAATTCACTGTGAAGGCGCAACAAAAATAGCTGAACTAGTTTGTGGCGCTAAGTTAGTTTGTGGCGCCTACACAGTGCAAGCGCAACAAAAGTACTTGAGCATTTTCTTTCAATTTTATGGCGCCTATAAATACTTATGTTATTTTGCTGCGCCTCATTTTATACATACACAGTATACACACCATTGGAGGAGCAACAAAAACTCTCAGTTCAGTGATTTTTTAATCGTTCATAACTCGGCCAGTTCCTGTCCATTTTTTTTCTAAACCAGATTTGTGGAACCCTCATTCAAGTCTTTGATTTGCAACTGGTTTCATTGAATTTAGTTAAGGTTTTAAAATACTCAATTTTTCATATTCGAACAATTTGGCTAGGGTTTAACACTGTTAAAATCGATTAAAAATTATAATAAAATTAAAAGTGTGCTAAGATTACTAGGAGTTTATCATTTACTAATTTCAAGACACTCCGAGTTATTTTAATTTTGTTTAGGATTTTAGTCCACTATTCTTGTTCAATTCAATTTTAATTAGTATTTTTAATTCATAAAAATCATCTTTCATTTTTAATTAAATGGCAAGTCATTTTGAGATTAAAAAGACTAATTATTTATCTGTCATAGTAGAAAATTGGACTGAAGTAGGGGAGTTAGGTAACTGGGCTAGGTTTTTAAATGAAAATTCTATAGTCCGTTATGCACTAACTACTGATGTTCCTTTAAATAGAAATCTTTTAAGACAGGTATACAGGTCTTCTAAAGACACATCTGCAGATGGAATATCAGCTTTCACTTGCACAATCAAGCGGCAAAAAGTGCGAATAACAGAGAACGACATAAATCAAGCACTTTATTTTCCAACTGAAGATTTTGCAGATGATCCATCTCAAGCAGATCTGGATAATTTCTTCATGTTCATGCACTGCACCAGAGTGCACAATAATCTTCCAAAGAAGATTTACAAGAATCACCTACCCAAAGAATGGAACCTGTTTTTCAACATCCTGTCTCATGGCTTTGCACCAAAGACAGGTGGCTTCCATGGAATTACAAACTTCAATAAGGTGATTGGATATGCAGTGGCTTCTGGATCAAGAATCAATTTTGGGAAGATGATCATGAAGGAGATCCTATATAATCAGGCAAAAATGGAGAATTTCTGTCTGTATCCAAGACTTCTGCAACTGATGCTGAACCAAGTACTGACTGCTGATCAACTCCAATCCTTTCAGAACAGTGAGTTGGAAGAGTCACCCTCTCTACAGTTGAAGACAATCTTACGGCTACGGAATGAGGCTGACTATCCAAACAGGTATACTCCTGCTCCACTGACTGACCCTGTCAGAGATTTCTTTGATCTTCTTAGACAGGTTGATGAAGGAGAAGAAGAAGAAGAAACTGCATCTGAAGCAGAAAGAGAGACAACCTCTGAGGAGGATCATGTATCTGAAACTGATGAATCAGCTCATGAAAATTCAGAAGAACAATCATCTCAAAAGGAGAATGAAGCTGAAACATCAATTGATTCAGGAAGCAAAGAAGCATCTGAAGAAGATCCAGGCACTGACAAAGAAGATGAAAGTATGAAAGAAGCTGGTTCTGAAAATGAGCAAGAACCAATTCCTGAAGAAGAAGAAAGGAATAACCCTGAAAATCCAACAAAGGAGGACAATATTGAGGACATAGTGGAAGAAGACCAAACCACAGAGGTGTACATCCCTATCAATTCTGATGAACAAATGGATGAAGGTACCCTTCTTGACTTTGACTTTTCTACTTTTCTAACAGAACATTTTGTCACACTATCTCCTACTGAGCCTGAAATGGCAATGCACACATAAGAGCCCTCAGTGGCCATAGAAACTGGCAATGAACTTGGTAAAAACCAACAAGTTCTAACCACTGCCAGAGATCAACAAACACTCCCTTCATCTCCCAAAATAAGAAAAAGAACCATTGATGTAGATGATAGGGAGTCCCTACCGAATCAGGAAATTATTGAAATATCCCCTACAGCTCTGCCCTCTCGAAAACGACGTAAAATGAATTTTATACCCAGGGCAACTATGAGCCAGGAACCTGATTCTCCAATCTCTGACAACATTATCTTTCTTCGTAACCTCAATTCTGAAATTGATAAAATCCTGAAAGGTACGGGAACAGAGATTGTGACAATATCCGCTACTTCAGTAGCTAGTACTGTTTTGGTTGATCCAACTTAGAACCTGTCTTCACAGACAGAAGGGGGCATCACTGACTTTCAAGAGCCATTCATTACATTGTTAAATGTGGTGACCCCCCTGGACTTATCATCTCCAGATCCTATTCAGGATGTTTTCCCTCCCCAAATGGGTGAAGTGGAAAGGTAACTCTCCCATAGAAGGGAAAAGGTCTCCATTAAAGGAGTATCTGTGTCAACAGTATCACCACTTCAAGTGGAAGTGCCTTCACAGGCGTCGAGGGGCACCACAGGCTCTCATTTGTCAATCACTACATTGTTTGATGTGGTGACCCCCCTGGAGATTCAAATTCCAGCTCCTTCTCAGGAGGTCCTCCCCACCTTTACAGGTCAGGTGGAGGGACAACATACCCATAGAAGGGATATGGACTCTATTAATAGAGTATCTGCTGCTTCGGTAGTAGAACCTGTTCAGGGTGTCTCTGAACAGGTAAGGCCTTCAATGGCTTCAGCTGGCATCACGGATTCTTCAACTATGCCAATCATTATAGAATCCATAGTGGTGACCACACTGGGTCTCAAACCCCCAGTTCCTGAAACAGGAGTTCTCCCCACCCAAAGTGGTACGGCGGAGAGGCAACCTACCCATAGAAGGGATAGGGATTTTAATGCAGGTACAGAAGATCACAGTGCTCTTATGGAAATGAGTGAAACACTTAACCTTGGTGATCTTATGTTCCCTGACCCTGATTTCCCGAGTGTGAGTGTTGAGGGTCGTGCAAACACAGAAACAGTGAGGAGTGAGACACCCACTACCCAGATAAACACCCCACACAATGCACACACTGCACATAGCCAAAGGATTCTAAATCTGGAGGCCCAGGTAACTGAAATTCACTACTCAATAAGAAAGATCGTGGAGCTGCAGGAGCAGCAGAGAACGGAAATGACAGAAATCAAAGATTTGGTTAAACAACTGCTAGCTCAGAAAGTTTCTATTTCTACTCGATCAACTTCAACTCAAATTACTCCGGTCAGAAGGGAGGATAACCCAACTGAGGGGGAGAGAATAGAACAAGAAAAAGAAGTTGGAGTTGAAATGATCATGGAGTATACAGCTCAGGGGGAGAAAGATTTCTTTTACAGGCCGGGAGCAAGGCAACTTGAAGAAGGAGAAATTTTTTAACCTTATGTGCCAATGGATATTCCAACTGAGATTGAAATAGAGGAAACTGCAAAAGCAGCTGGAATAGATGTTGAGGAGGAGTTTGCTGAAGAATATGCCTTTGATAATGACTGTCTTCTAGTGGGTGTAGATGAAGTTGTGACTCAAGGTATAGATCAAGCTCAAGAATTGATGAAGAGAAAATGGAAAAGAGTACAACACGCAATAGAAAGAAGAAATAAAATCAAGGACATTGAAGCAAAGGTTGGTCCTGATTGGGATGAAGCAAGGAGTCTTCTGAAGAAGAAAGAGTTAACTCTTACTCAAAAGAAAGACAGAGAAGTCCTTGATCTGTTCAGGACCATGAGAGAAAGATTTGAAGATGTTCATGAATTCTATGCAATGCTATCAGAAGAAATATCAAGCGTGTCAGTAAGTGCATTCAAACAAGGATGGAAAATGTTCTTAAACTCAAAATCACTGGGGTCAAAGATTTTGTCAACAAAGAGTTTTGAAAAGATGAATATTGTAGAGTTGTATGTGCTGAAGAGGAAAGTCATTTTTGGAGGGCATAAAACAAATGAGATACTGAGAGATCGAATTGAGAAGAAGTTAGTAGAGATCGGTGTCGAAGCATTTGAGAAGCCTCCAATGGTCAAATACTACAAAGCAACAACTCTTCATAATCTAACTTTGTCTGATGAATGTCTGGATTCAAGCCATGCAATGTTCATGCAATATGTAGAAGGGAAACTCAGAAGCAAGAAGAATTGAACAGAAGAAGATCTAAAGGCTGCTGAGTTGATCTATGTATTCAGACTGAACAAAGCAATTAAAACATCAGGGAGATACCTAATGGAAATGACCAGATACTATCAAGAACCAGTGTTTGTGAGAAAAGAGGATGGCACAAAAGTACTTGAAACCATAAGAGATTCTGAACCTTGCATTCAGACGGAGCCAAATGGAACAAAATACTTCCTATTCAAGAAGAATGGAGTGGATAAGAAGAAGGATTTATCAAAGCTAATGAGAAACAATTCTGAAACAATCCGAAAAGTCTTTTCAAGAGTAAAGAGATCCACTGTCAAATCAGACAAGAAGGCTTTGAGGATGGTTGAAGATGCACTAAGGGAGAAACTGGCAGAAGAGTCCATGCATGACACTGACAGAGTTAAAGGCTTTCCAAAAAGAATAACAGTGTTCGTGTTTTCAAAGAGACAATCGCTGGCCTTTGAGTCGATCTCTAAAGCAAATTCAACAGCCTTTCTCACTGTAGTTTTGAAGAAGTTAGAAGATCCAACTCCAGTCAATACTCTTGAAGTGGAAGCTAGAGATTTAGTGAAGGCAAGGTTGGAGGAAAAGGAAGAAGAGCTAAGAAAGCATTACTCTGAAACAAGATCTAAACACAAGCAAGACTCAGTACAAAGAAGCAGAAGATCATAGAATTATTTGTCCAAGCTAGAGGAACAAACTTCTATTATACACAAGATATCTGGAAATGTAAAATCTAATCCAAAATGTAATTAATATTATTTACTGTCTTACTGCACTTTACTTTTTCTTGTAAGTATCAGTTGAGTTATCCTCTCACAGGATTTGCTTGTCGAACTCTAACAAACAAATAGGGAGAGATTGTAAAGCATAATGTAACGTAGTATGTAATAGTGATAACGATAACTCAACTAAGAAACAAAGACAGATAGATAATGCTAATATGCAGCACAGGAATCCAGAAGGACATGCAAACAGAAATCATACATTCATCACTGCAGAACATTCAAGATGTAAAGTTTACTGAACGACAGCGAGAGAAGTTCATTAATATGTTCAGGCCTCAGCAACAAATAAGTGTTCAGTAGATTTCAGACTAAAGGCAGTGCAATGATTCAAGTATAGTTGTCAAAGGGTTCCAGTGATCAGAAGCAATGAAACAGTCCAAAGTTAGTCAACTGAAACAGAACAGAAGTCAAGAGATTTAATTCAGTGTTAGTCGTGTGTGAACCAGACCAATGCACTAAGCGTCAGCACAACAAGAAAAGAATTGTCTTAGTTAATCAGAAGAAAATCAGTTGATCAAGCCAGAAGAGTGAAAAACAAGCAGTAATTACTTCAAGCACTTCAAGAAATATGACAAGGCAAGTAATAGTGCATTTAGTGGCTCCTATACTCTTGAAGCACTTTAGAGGCGCCACTAACTTCATAAAGGCTCAACAAACCAAGTTAAAAGCTAAGGCAAGGCAAAGTGAAGGTTTGTGGCGCCTGCACAAGGGAATGGGTGTGCAGGCGCAACAAAACATGTTAATGGCGCCACAAAGAAAAGAGGAATGTTAATGGCGCCTACACACTGCAATCCATGTGTAGGCGCAACAAAATCTCTCACAGGCGCAACAAAAGTTCTATAGAGGCGCAACAAAGATTACAAGGCGCAACAGAAGTTCTATAGAGGCGCAACAAAAGCTAATGAGGCGCAACAAACATCCAAGTGGCACCTACACACCACTCCCACTCTACAGGCGCAACAAAGGACTTAAACAATTGTGGAATTCAATTTTCCAAAAGTCTACAAATTATATATGGGTTAAATCAAAATAGGCAGAAGCAATTCATTCATCTTAAACAAAAAGAGATACAGACGGGAGCACCATTAAAGCTTGACATTAATATCACCCAACTGTATTTCTATTGTAATCTTGATTGAACCCATTGAAGCTAATCATTTGATTAGAAGTGTAGCACCTCAGGGATTTAATAATACATTGTTATTTCCCCGAATCGTTGTGTTTCATTAACTGCCATTTTTATATCTCAAGAACACAAACACTTAATCCGTAATTAAATGAAAAATCTACCATATCATATTCAACCCCCCCTTCTATGATGATTTTGGACCTAACAGTTTCCAATGCAGTGTTAGGTCCTGAAGTATCGTAGAAGGGGGGGTTGAATACGATACTCACTAAATTAAAAAATTCTTTCGAATCTTTTGCGAATAAATAATTTAGAATTCGGTTAGTGGTTCGAGTTCATGAGGTAAATAGTGTTTAGGAGGTTAGCTTACTAATTTTCTGTGTTTATGAATAAACAATAATGTTCTAGAAAATTAGCAAGTAATTTAAACGAGACAGGTTTCGGGGAATATATCTTTCATATATAATTCATGAGGTGTCTACACCCAGTTAAAAATATAACTGGCTTCTAAAGAACAGATTAGTTCTTTGTTTCTCCAAAAATATACAAGTCAAATCCTATACTATATTTCTATCTATAATTTTGTCTAAGGATTTAACTACCGGAGTATTTTGTAATGGCCCTTAAAATATTACAAGGTTTATCCGGCCATTAACAAAAGACCCCGGTAAGGAGTAATAAAAAGATCTTTGTTTGTTTAGACCCCTCTGTATATTATTGGATGTGTTCTTCTCTGGCACTTGATTGGAAGAGACGAACCAGAACACTTTGTCAAAATGAGCACGTCATTTTGTTTATATGGTGTAGACTTTTCAAATCAATTAAATTGATTTGATTCACAATGTTAAGTCCTTTGTTGCGCTTGTACATGGTAAGTGGTGTGTAGGCGCCACAAAGTTCTTTTGTTGCGCCTTACTAGTTTATTGCGCCTACACTCTAGATGCAGTGTGTAGGTGCCACAAAATCCTTTGTTGCGCGACCAAGTAATCTTGTTGCGCCTGCACTCTCAATCCCTTGTGCAGGCGCCACCAAATGTACCACACCTTGAAAGTTGCCTTAGTATGTTTTTCTTTGCGCCTATATGGTTTGTTGCGCCTCTACACTGCTTCCCTTGTGCAGGCGCCACTAAATCTTAGAATGTCCACAACACTAAGGCAAATCATTTTGTTGCCCCTACACTCTACATCCCTTGTGTAGGCGTCACAAAACACATGGAGAACTTGGAAGTTAGTTTTCTTGCGCCAATATTATATTTTGTTGCGCCTCTCCATGGTTTAAAGTGTGCAAGAACAACTAAAGTGATATTACTTCCCTTGACCATATTCTTGAGATTCTTGAAGTAAATACCATCTTATTTTCATTCTTCTGGCCTGATCAACTGAATTTCTTCTGATAAATCAAAGTAATTCTCTCCTTGTTGTGCTGACGCTTAGTGCACTGGTCTAGTTCACAAATGACTAACACTGAATTGAATTCCCTTGACTTCTGTTCTATTTCAGCTGATTAACCTAGGACTGTTGCATTGCTTCAAACACTGACTGTTAATAACATAGTCCTTTCACTAGAATCTTTTCTAGTACTTCGACAACGTCTTCATTACTACCACAATCTTGAATACTTCATTATTTGTTCTTCACTAACGCTTGGACATATAACTGAACTTCTTTCAGTGAGTATAACTTCAAGACTACAACTGTCTTCTATAACCTTTGTCTTCACCCTTCTAGATTCCTATGCTTCGAACACTATCTATATTCAATCAATGCCTTTACACTGAAATCTTCTAGTGGCACTTCTATACAGAATCTTCAACACTTCTGAAACACTGAAAGTCTTCAATCATTATTCTTCACTGAAGCATGAACATATTAATGAACTTCCTTCAGTGACCTGTAGTAGACTTTAAAACTTCTCCTAATGTCTTGATTCACTGTATCTACCTTGTCTTCATTTCTTCCTGATTTCTATGTAGGTATAGTATTATTTACTTGTCATGTTCTAGTGTTGATTTATCATGATTATTATTTATACAGCTTTGTAATCTCCAACAGACAGGTCCTATCACCGGGCTCCGCCAAAGATATAGTGAAATGAGGGGGGAAATTAAACAATCGATTATATTCTTCTACTATGCCGGTATCAAAAAATTTATTGCTATGACTATATGAATCTAGGTGAGATTGACTAGGATATTCGTCCCCTCTTTGATTTATCATATCGATCAAATACATATAAGTGGAGAAAATGGGGATTCGACGAAGGGGTTTACCTCTTTTAGCAGACCCTGGGTTCATAGCTGCCAGTTTGGAAATCTTATTGTCGACCATTTGATTTTCGAGCTACTGAATATCCTTGAGTG
This sequence comes from Oenanthe sinensis, assembly GCA_028671895.1. Classification (NCBI taxonomy): domain Eukaryota; kingdom Viridiplantae; phylum Streptophyta; class Magnoliopsida; order Apiales; family Apiaceae; genus Oenanthe; species Oenanthe sinensis. The sequence goes on along the minus strand of CM053796.1, from coordinate 3,759,722 downwards.
GACTGAGGGCTGGAACTGCTTAAAGGCTTGAGATCTCAAGTGTATAAGAAATTTGAGAAGTGAGAAATGAGAAGTGTGGGAGATGAAGCCCCTCACACCACTCATATATAACCCTCTGGCCGGTCACTTGACCGTTTAAATTCACCTTTTAATAGGTGTTTCTAGGTCATACGATCGTTGAAAGGCAAATCAACCGGTATGACCTGTGAAAGGGCTCACGTAATGAGGCCCATGATTGAAGGCCCAAGAGTTACAAAATAAAAAAACAAATAAAGTATATGTTCTAGAACTCAGAAGAAGGATCTAGAACTTGGGTCTGTAAAGTCCGTGACCCAAAAGCCTTGAAGGCCCACTACCCAATGTTAAAAACCTCGAAGGCCTAGAATCTAGAAAGTCCAAAGCCTAGAAGGCTGAATAAAGATAGAAGGCCCGTAAGTTAATCAATGGAGGCCCATGATCCAAAAACCTTGAAGACCACATTGTTAAGGGCCCAAAAGGCCCAAAGCCCACAAGGCTCAACCAACTTGAATCACTGGAGACAAATATCTTCAATCTAGGTGGGTATTTGAGGTTCATATCGACCTCAATCCTAGTCAAAAAATATCAAGGTTATGAAACCCAAGGCAAATTGACTTGAGTGGTGGTTGGGCGTGAAATTCAAATTCATTCCAGGCCGAAATTTATTAAGGCATGAACCCCACAATAAATTGACCTGGAGGGTAAACTAAGGGACAATTCGACCTCAATCTAGGTCGAACACATAAGGTTTTAATCAACCTCAAACCAAGTCGAAAGTCACCCAAGTATGGAAAATAATCGACCTCGATTATCAATTGACTTCAATATGCAATTGAGTCATAGTTCGACCTCAATCGAGGTCAAATTCGAAGCCCAAACCTAGAAGGCCTACTCGAAATCAATGTCACATTCGACTTCAAATGAGGTAAAAAATCGACCTCGATTATCAATCGACTTCAATATAAAATTGAGGCATAGTTCGACCTCAATCGAGGTCGAATTCGAAGCCCAAGCCTAGAAGGCCTACTCGACCTCAATGTCACATTCAACCTCAAATGAGGTCGAAAATCGACCTCGATTATCAATCGACTTCAATATAAAATTGAGGCATAGTTTGACCTCAATCGAGGTCGAATTCGAAGCCCAAGACTAGAAGGCCTACTCGACCTCAATGTCACATTCGAATTCAAATGAGGTCAAAAATCGACCTCGATTATCAATTGACTTCAATATGAAATTGAGGCATAGTTTGACCTCAATCGAGGTCGAATTCGAAGTCCAAGCCTAGAAGGCCTTCTCGACCTCAATGTCACATTCGACTTCAAATGAGGTCGAAAATCGACCTCAATTATCAATCGACTTCAATATGAAATTGAGGCATAGTTTGACCTCAATCGAGGTCAAATTCGAAGCCCAGGCCTAGAAGGCCTACTCGACCTCAATGTCACATTCGACTTCAAATGAGGTCGAAAATCGACCTCGATTATCAATCGACTTCAATATGAAATTGAGGCATAGCTCGACCTCAATCGAGGTCGAATACGAAGCCCAAGCCTAGAAGGCCTACTCGACCTCAATGTCCCATTCGACTTCAAATGAGGTCGCAAAATCGACCAAGATTATCAATCGACTTCAATGTAAAATTGAGGCATAGTTCGACCTCAATCGAGGTCGAATACGAAGTCCAAGCCTAGAAGGCCTAATCGACCTCAATGTCACATTCGACTTCAAATAAGGTCGAAAATCGACCTCGATTATCAATCAACTTCTGAAAGGCAGAGTGTCTAAACTTGTAACACTATAACTAATGTAACTCAACAAAAGAAAAGATACTTAACCGGAAGAAAATCCAGAACAAGAAGTCACAAAGAAATCAATACAGATTGAAGACAAGGTAATTGATACAATTTAACATAGGTAATTATGATCAATCAAAGATGAAATCACTGGAAGAAGTTCCAGTCAAAGTTGTTCATGCCTCAGTGATGTGTAACTTAAAGAATCAAGATCATAACAATCAGTATCAATAAGACTAATTGATTTCAGGTGAAGAAGCAGGAAAGCGATAATTGGAAAGCCACATTACCAACTGAATATGGTAATCTATTCAAAAGCAAGAACTCTATCAAGACTAGTCACTTATGAACCAGACCATTGCATCAAGTGTCAGGGCATTGATAGTAAGTTTATGTCAGTAGTAGAGATCCATGTTCAAGAGCTGGTTGAAGAATATAGAAGACTAGAAGAAATCACAAGTTCAAGATGTTGCATTGAAGTTTCAAGTTGAAGCCTAGAATTTCTTTAAGTACTTACAAGGGAACCTATGTAGAAATTCTTATCTAGAAATTCTAGATAAGTTTCTACTTAAAGCCAAGTAGAAATTCTGGAAGTAGAATATTTTCTAAGTACACAGGAAGAAAGCTATCTCGAAATTCCTATGTAGAAGTTCTACTTAGAATATTCGAGATAGAGCCAAGTACAAAATTCCTATGTAGAAGTTCTACTTACATGTTCGAGATGATAAGTAGAAATTCCTATGTAGAAGTTCTACATAGAGGACAGTTTCAACATGACACATGGCATCATCTGGTTGGCTATTTCCAAGCTTTCAAGACAAGATAAGATTTACGTGGACAACATTAGACCACTCATATCTTATCTGTTGAAGATTACAAGTCATAGATTACAAGTAGTATAAATAGAAGTACTCGTGTAACATTTATAAGAGAGCAATATTGAGAGAAACACTTGTAAAAGAGAGAGAGTATATTCATAGAGCTTAGTATCATTTACTACCCTCTTTACTTCTGTTGTACTACTGTAATGAATGTTGTAGCAACCCTTTCAAGTTATATATAAGACACATATTCCTTGAATCATTGTGTTCATTTATTACATAGTATTTATTGCTTCATAAATATAAAAAGTGGTATCCCCCCCCTCTACAACACATTTGGACCTAACAATTGGTATCAGAGCTATATGTTTAACATACAAAACATAGATCCTTGTGTTTGGTAGAAGATTTGTGAGTTTTTAAGCTTTTCTCGAAAAGTGTGCCTTAATTCGTTTAACAGTGAAAACTCATCCTAAAAATTATTTAAATACTTCAGGTGTGATTATCTAGCTTGGGTGGATTTTAGATAATTTTTGTGAATTATTCTGGGTACTTTGATTCTTGGTGTTCTTCAAGAAGTCATCATTGTTCTTGATAAAGAAGACAAACCCAGCAACTTTTGATTACCTTTTCAAAAGACAAAAAGTGAAAAAGGTGTTATTGGCTTTTGATTGGACAATATACTCACTGCACAAAAAGAAATTAAAGAAGACTCTGTACCTATCATGTGGGTGTTAGGTGAGTTAGGTGAGATAAGTCACAAAAGTCAAAAAATGTGAAAGTGACCTGCAGCAAATTCTCTAAGGACAAAAGTTCTACTTAGAAATTTCGACTTGAGAATTTCTACTTAGAAATTTCGATTTGAGAATTTCTACTTAGAAATTTCGACTTGAGCAAAATTTCTACTTGGCAGAATTTCGACTTGGTGAAATTTCGACTTAGGCAAAAGTTCTACATAGATTATCTACATAGCCTAGTCGTGGGTACTTAGAATTTTTTTTTGTGACCAGAATTTGAACTTTGATTTATTCTGAGATAATTCGATTTTCTTTTAATTACTACTCAAGTAATAAGAAAAGTTTATTATCTCTACTCTAAATCTACATTAAGATGGCACCTAAAAATCAATTCAAGATTCCAATGTTCAACCGAGATCACTATGAAGAATGGGTGTTAAGAATGAAACTTTACCTTGAGTCCGTCAATCCTGAATATCTGAAAGTCCTTGACAAGGGTAAATTTGTACCAATGGTTGTTGTTCCTGAGCATATGGAAGGAGATGTGATTGTTCCACAACGGTCTGAGCCTAAGAAGGCAGCGGACTTTTCAGATGCTGATAAGGAGCAAATAGTTATCGATACATCCGTTCGACAAACATTAATGGAATCCCTAGATCATGAAATGTTTAATGTAGTCAAAGGACTAACTACAGCGAAGAAGATTTGGGATAAAATAGAGGTCGTCATGGAAGGTACCGCTGAGGTCAGAAGCAACAAAACACTAATACTCAAGATGAAGTATGACACTTTCAGAATCAGAAAAGGTGAAAGCATAACAGATGTCTATCTAAGATTCAGTCAGTTAGTGTTGGATTTAAATATGAGAGGTGTAACTCTCCCCATGGTTGAAGTCAACACGAGATATCTAAGGAACCAGCCGAAGAGCATTGAACATAGAGTCTACGCTGTTAGAGAAACCAGAGATTTGCATACAACTTTTCTGGAAGAATATTATGGAATTTTAAAGACCTATGAGCTGGAGACCCTTCAAGATCAAGCACGGGATAATGATTCAAGAGGAAAGGAAGCTGCATCAGGATTAGTTGTTGATGAGGAAGAGTCTAAAAAGGCTATAGTTGCAGAAAAACCTAGATCATCACCTGCACCACATCAAGTTGAAAATGATGATGAGTGCACCTCTAATAGTGATGATGACTACTTCACCCAAGAAGAACTGGACAACATGGATGATAGTGTCATGGCATACATGGCAAGGAAGTTCAGCAATATAAGATTCAGAAAGAGTAACCGACCACAGAGAAAATCTTCATCTTTCTATCGGGTTACTAAGGGTGGGGGTAGCTCAACAGGTTACAAAGGGAAAGGCAAGAGTACCAGCTACAAATCTCCTTTGGATTTCAAAATGAAGTTCAAATGCTATAACTGTGGTGAAGCTGGACATTTTGCTACAGACTGCAAGAAGCCGAAACAGACATATCCCAAAGAAACTTATGAAGCCCTCAAAAGCAAGTACGAAGCCCTGGTGAAGGAAAGACATGGAAAGAGAGCTTTAGTTGTAACAGAAGGCAGAGCTTGGGATGATTCAGATGATTAAGAAGTTACTCATGCAGCAAACTTTGCCCTCATGGCTTAGACATCAGATGAACCAGAGGTACCAGTTCTAACCCTTAAAGAAGAAATGTCTATTGATGATTATAAGGTGCAGAATGGGGCTCTTAGCGAAGAGATCTATATGTTGTGCAAAAGCCTAAATACTTCTCAAAAAGAACAGAAAACACTTGTTGCCAAATGCAGAATGCTTGAGGCAAAAGTAGAAGAATTAGAGGCTGCTTGCACTATAGATACTTCCCTAAGAGACTATTAAATCTTTGGAACACAAGCTCAACCTTAAAGATGAATTAGAAGCATGTCTTAGGAATAAACTAGCTGAGTTAGAAACTAAATGTGAAGCTTATAAACTAGCAGCTAGTAAAGTGAATATTGATAGTGACACATTTAAGAAGATAACTGGAGTCGGTGTAGGACTTGACTATTCTGACTTATCTAAGAAAGAAGGAAAAAGGCCTGTAGACACTAGTTCCAGTGAGATTAAAAAGGAAATACCTACAATTCTTAAATCGGCTGTCAAACCTATCTTTAAACACTTCGTTCCTCGTGAAGAAGAAGAGACTGAATTGTTAGTTAGATATGAAATAGAAATGGAAGATCGCAAGAAAGAACAACCTGTAACTCCTACTAAATCAGTTAAAATCAAATCCCCTAGAGATGAGTCTAGACTAGGATTAGGAGCTAAGGCTGTTAAACAACAGAGTAAAAAGGAAAAAGGCTTAAAAGAGGTTAAGGCAGAACGAATAAAGAAAGCATGTTATCACTGTAAATCAACTGAACATCTTTCTTATGCATGTAAATCTAACATGAATATTCTTATTGCACATGTCATGCCTGTACCACAAACAATGAATAACATGCATCAGAATCATGCACAATGTGGTCAACCAAATTGTAAGCCATGCACTTTTAACGTCATGCAAACGTTTGTGAACTTGATGAATGCAACTAGCCAATCATGTTTAAATTCTTCTGCTAGTTCTAATGTCAAAAAGAAGCATGTAAGAGCTAAGACTGCCAGTCCTCCTAAAGTTAGGAGTGACAAGCCTTCTCCTAAGACTAACAAAACTGTTAAGTCTGAAAAAGGAAAAGACAAAGTCGAAAGCTCTAGGAATGTTAAAGAAGGTGCATCTCCTGTTGTTAACTCTGATAATTCTCGATCTTATAGAAAAGTCGGGCCCAATCAAACTCGGGTTCCGAAGAACGCCTAATCAATTTGTCTTTGCAGGGAATTAAGCAAAAAAGAAATAAAGTTATATGGGTGCTAGATAGTGGAGCATCGAGGCATATGACAGGAAACAAGTCCCTGCTTATAAAGTTGGTTATGAAGGCTGGCCCTTATGTCACCTTTGGAGATGACAACAAGGGTGTTACAAAGGGATATGGCAAATTGAAAACTGGCAATGTCATCATTGAAGATATTTCCTATGTTGAAGGATTGAGACATAATCTGTTGAGTATTAGTCAATTTTGTGACAAAGGATATGAAATTGTCTTCAATAAGAAAGGTGTATCAATCACTCACATTAAGGAAGGTTTGTTGGCTTTGAGAAGAGTTTGAAAGGCAGATCTGTTTGTTGCTGATATGGATTCGGCAAACCAGAATGAAGTAACATGTTTCTACAGCAAAGCTTCAGATGATGAAAGCTGGTTATGGCATAAGAAGTTGTCTCACTTAAACTTCAAAACGATGAATGCTCTCGCAAGGCGAGAATTGGTGAAAGATCTACCTCAAATGGAGTTTGCTCCTAAAGGACTCTGTGAAGCCTGTGAAATGGGAAAGTCTAAGCGAGCGTCGCATAAGAGCAAAGAAATTTCTAGTATCACTGAGCCTCTACAACTCCTACATATGGATTTATTTAGCCCAGTGAATGTCCTATCTTTATCTAGGAAAAGATATGCATTGGTAATCGTGGATGACTTCTCCAAGTATACATGGGTATTGTTCGTTATGACAAAAGACGAAGTACCTTTCAAAATCATTGATCACATCACTGAAATTGATAATTTTTCAACACTCACTGTGAAAAGGATTAAATCAGACAACGGCACTGAATTTAAAAATGCAATACTGAATGATTTCTGAGTTTCTAAGGGAATACGTCATCAGTACTCAGCCCCGAGAACTCCACAGCAAAATGGAGTAGTTGAAAGGAAGAACAGAACTTTGGTTGAAGCAGCAAGAACTTTGTTGTATGAATCAAAACTTCCTCTATACTTTTGGGCCGAAGCCGTGAGTACAGTGTGTTACACTCAGAATAGAACCTTGATTATAAAAGATAAAGAAAAGACACCATGTGAACTAATGAATAACAGAAGAGCAACAATCAAATACTTTCATGTCTTTAGAGCTAAATGCTACGTACTTATAGACGATAAAAATCTAGGCAAGTTTGAAGCAAAAGCACATGAAGGGATATTTGTGGGTTATTCTACAGATGTGGTGGCAGCTTATCGGGTATTCTTAGTGAATGATCGAAAAGTGATTGAAAGCTACAATGTCAGATTCGACGATACCAAACTCCCATCAATTTCTAAAGATACTAGTGAACCGGAGTCCCTAAAATTTCAGAATCTGGACTTGGATGAAGTTGAGAATGAACCTGAGTTAGTTGTTACTTCAAATATACCAAGTGTTCGTGAAGAAATACCTGAGTCTAATGGACAATTGATTTCTACGAGATTAGAAGAAACTTTTTCCGCATATTCTGGCAATAACTCAGGGGGAGTAAATAGCAGTTCAAGGACAAGTGCTCAAGACTCAAGGAGAAATGACACTAGTTCTGTAGGAGCTGGCACTAACTCAGGGGGAGTTAGTAGGAATAACACAAGTAGTCAACACAACAATTCAGAAAATCAAGCTGAATCATCAAGACAATTACCAAGAGAACGGATATGGAGCAGAGACCATCCGTTTGAGTTAATAATTGGTGATCCGGATGCTGGTGTGACTACTAGAAGAACTACAAGAGCTGACATGGCTAATATCTGCTTATACTCTGGGTTCGTGTCCAAACTTGAACCTAAAAAAATAGAAGAAGCTCTTGGTGATGCTGATTGGGTAATTGCAATGCAAGAGGAGCTCAATCAGTTTGAAAGGTAGAAAGTTTGGAAACTGGTACCCCGACCAAAGAACAGATCAGTAATTGGAACTAAGTGGGTATTCAGAAATAAACTGGATGAAGACGGACTTGTAACTCGAAACAAGGCTCGTTTGGTAGCGAAAGGTTATTCTCAATGAGAGGGTATTGATTATGATGAGACCTACGCTCCAGTTGCAAGACTTGAGGCAGTCAGGATGTTCTTGGCCTTTGCAGCACACAAGAACTTCAAGGTTTTTCAGATGGATGTGAAAAGTGTCTTCCTGAATGGAGAACTAGAAGAAGAAGTGTATATGGAACAGCCACCTGGCTTTATTGATCCAGAACTTGTAGATTTTGTATACTTTCTCTTCAAAGTTGTCTATGGCCTCAGGCAATCCCCAAGACGATGGTATGAAACCCTATCCTTGTTCTTAATTGAAAGTGGTTTTTCTAGGGGAGTAATTGATAAAACATTGTTCTATAAAAATGTAAAAGGTGATTTAATACTTGTTCAAGTCTATGTGGACGATATTATTTTTGGGTCATCTAATGAGCGCTTGTGCGAGAAATTTGCCAAATTAATGCAGGATAAGTATGAGATGAGCATGATGGGGGAGCTGTCATTCTTCCTTGGATTACAGATCAGTCAGAGAAAAGAAGGAATCTTTATTTGTCAGTCCAAGTACATCAAAGATTTACTCAAGAAGTACAATCTAGTAGATGCATCAGCAGCTAAAAATCCCATGGCAACTGCCACGAAGCTTGATGAAGACAAATCAGGTAAACCAGTTGACATCACAAGCTATCGAGGTATGATTGGCTCACTTCTCTATTTAACTGCAAGTAGACCCGATATCATGTTCGCAACTTGTTTGTGTGCAAGGTTCCAAGCGGATCCTAGAGAGTCACATCTCATAGTCGTCAAACGAATCTTTAGGTATCTCAAGGGAACATCAAATCTAGGGATTTGGTACCCAAGAAATACAGGTTTTAATCTAACAGTCTATTCAGATTCAGACTATGCAGGTTGTAGGATTGATAGGAAAAGCACATCTGGTGCTTGTCAATTCCTAGACAGAAGATTGGTGTCCTGGCAAAGTAAAAAGCAACATACAGTATCTACTTCTACTGATGAAGCTGAGTACATCACTGCTGGAAGCTGTGTAGCTCAAATACTGTGGATGAGGAACCAATTGAAAGATTATGGCATGGAGCGCAAGAAGATTCCTATCATGTGTGACAACACTAGTGCCATTGCCATGACCAACAACCCTGTGGATCACTCCAGAACCAAGCACATAGATATAAGATATCACTTCATAAGATAACATGTTGAGGAGGGGACTGTGGAGTTATATTTTGTACCCACAATGCAACAAATTGCAGATATATTCACTAAACCTCTTGATGAAGTCACATTCAATAGGTTGGTTGGTGAATTGGGGATGCTTAACACAAGTTAGTAAATCCTCCTATCTGTAAAATTCCAGTTTTGATCAAGTACATATGTTTTTCTTTTTGTTTTTGTTATTTGTCTAGTTGAAAACATATGTAAATAATATTTAAATTTGCTCAAAATATCACTTCTGTGTGCTAATTAATCATTATGGACTTAGACTTTAAAATATTTAATTAATGATTATTATATGTTGTATGTTGTGTGTTGTGTTATTTTTCATGAATTCACTGTGCATTGAGAGTAATTATTAAAAAAAAACTTTGAATTTATGCTCATTTAATTGCATGAACATAGGGGGAGTTAAATTCATGTTTCTCTAAATTTTTCATGATTTTTTAGATGAATTTTTCTATGTTTTTTCATGTAATTTTATGATTTTAAAAGCCATAGAATTGTCAAGGAATATTTTTATTACTGGTTCTGTTTAAAAATCCTTGAATTGGTATTTATTTTATTTTGGCAAAATTTAATTCTTGTTTTTCATGAAAAATTGCCAAATTTTACTGAGTATCTTCAAAATTTCGAGATAGGGTCTATCTCGAAACTCATCTCGAATTTTGACTTTCAGCTTCCAGGAGTGAAGTTTTGAAAATTCTAAGACTGGGAAGAAATTCTACTTCATGTTCGACTTGAGATCTATCTCGAACATTATCTCAAATATCGACTTGATGTTCGACTTAGGTTCTATCTCGAACATTATCTCGAATATCGACTTGATGTTCGACTTGAGATCTATCTCGAACATTATCTCGAATATCGACTTGATGTTCGACTTAGGTTCTATCTCGAATATCGACTTGATGTTCGACTTGAGATCTATCTCGAACATCGACTTGATGTTCGACTTGAGTTCTATCTCGAACATTATCTCGAATATCGACTTGATGTTCGACTTGAGATCTATCTCGAACATTATCTCGAATATCGACTTGATGTTCGAGATAGGCTTTCCTTGAGGGTTTTGACTATTTAAATTGTTTAAGTGACTAAACTTCGAGTTAGCCCCTATGTCGAAACTCAAGTCGAAGTTCGACTTGATGTTCGACATAGTGTTCGACTTAGATTACCCTGTATGTACTTAAGTTTTTCTTATTATTTTCACAGGGGTATTTTTGTCATTTCTCAATAATGCCTATATATATTCATCGCTAACCCGATGTTATTTTCACTTTTACCCATTGTTTAAAACCTAATTTTTTACAGCCCCCACCCCCCCTCCCAGGCGATTTCTTTATCACAACAATTTCAGTGTTAATATTCATACATACCACGAACTACTGTCAAAATTGTGTCTACATCTCTTGTATGCATCATTAATCTTGTGTGTTTATTTGTGTTATTGTTCGTAACTGTTCATCTTCAATCTCGATATATACACACGCCTATACACACACTTTTTCACATACGTTTTGTCATTGCAGTTAAGTAGTTTAATTGGTATTGTTGTGTTTGATTTCGTATCATTGAATTAAATTCCGTAGTTTAATTATCAATTCAGTCTCTTCGTCTTCTTTGTTAATTAAAAGGAATTTACTTACATTTGTTTAATTTCCTTGTTAAGTTGTCTGCATTGTTTGTTTATTTTCCACAAAAATCTAATTAATTCAAGGAAAATTCTTCAAAAATGACTCACCGATTTTCACTTGCTAAAAACAATTTTTATAATATTTCCATGGAAATTGGTGATCAACTCCCGCGTTTCAAGTTTTGGGTACGATTTCTCAATTTGTACTCCAAAGCTAGTATTGCATTCACTGCAAAACCAACACTGGTTCATGATACTTTGCAGCAATTATGGACCAGTGCGGTTCCTTATGGGAGTAAATCGACCCCCTATGGTTTTAAGTTTATCTTAGAAGGTCAAGAATATGAGGTTGCTGAGGCAATTTTTAATAGAGTTCTTGGTTTCCCCGTCAAGGATTCTTATGACCCTGTACCTACAGCGGCCGAGCGCCTAAAGTTTTTTGAGGAAATTGGATGTTATCCTCCCACTAGTAAAATATCCTCTTCCACTATTCAAAAACAATTTTTTCATGTGGAATGGAATTACTTTTTCGAAGCTATCACAAGATGTTTTCATGCACGTGAAAGAGATTTTCATCAAATTCCTATTCCCATGCAAATCTTTAGTGTTTCCCTGGCCCGTGAACTTAACATCAATTATGGAAGGATCATTCTTTCTGAAATTGTGGCCATGATGGGATCACTTGATACCAGGGATATTGCAACCACTGATGTTGTCTGCTGGTATCCCCGTTTCTTACAAATGCTAATTAATCATCTTGTACCATCTAATGCTTTATCAGTTAGGCAGGCATTTGTTAGGAGTTCAACCTCTGCATCTCTCGGAATGGGAACTAAGTCACTAACCACAATTGCTAACCAGGATAAGCATCAGGGTAAACCTATGTCTATTCCTGAGAATATTCTAGTGTGGCTTTCTTACGATGCAGGTGTAACTACTCTTGCAGGGACTTCTCAAATCTCATCACATGCTCAGAATCCATCTGCCCATAATGACACATTTCAAGGGATTCCTGACGAGCATCTTGATGAAGAACAAGATGAGGGCCATTCTCTCAGTCAGCACTCTACCGGGCAAAGGGAGCAGCAACCGTCTCCAAGGTCAACTCCTGCTGAATTTAACCCCTTTGTTGAACAAGGTAATGAAGGAGGTAATTTCTTTGAACATGAGGCACCCTCTGTTCACACTACAAATACTTCTTCATCCTCTAATTCTGATTCCGTGGCCCAAGATTCTGCTAGCCCGTAGGATCTATCCCAGGGAGATAGCCAAATTTCTAAGTCTACTTCCCTAGCTTCTTCCCTTTCACCCCTGTTAACGGGAGCTAAAAGGTCGGCATCTGTAGAATTAAGTGAGGGTTCTGATGAGAGTGACCCCGAAGTGCAGCCAGTCATAAGGAAGCTAGCCAAAATTTCCCAAGCTGCTACTTCAACAGCCCAGTCCAAACCTAGAATGTCTATCACACCCACTCTACCTCACGTGAGTGGTTCTCCCATTGCACATTCTACACCTAAGAATCTTGGTGAGGATCTGGAGCCTTCTGAAGAGCCTGTTGCTTCAGAAAGGCCGGGAGTTTTATTTGCTTCCAAAGTACCTTCATCGGTATGTACTGATGCTGCAGAGAGGATCGGTTCAGATGTTGTACATGAACACTTTGCAGCCTCTCAGCCTGAGATTCCACCTCAGGAACAGACAGGATCTTTAGATCCCATAACTACTCTTAACTTTTCTTATCCAGTTTCTGCAGGTACTGCTTTGAATCTGAGTCACATTGTTGAAGACATACACGAGCGTGAGACAGGGAGTGTGTGTGAGCGTTTAGGAGTGAGGGACCTTCATTTTTAAGGCCCGAAATCGAGCGTCAAACAATAACAGAACGATTTTTAGAGCAAGAACACCTAAGCCAAACACCGTCCCTTATTCTTGAAAATCTTGATACTCGTATGATAGCAATTGAAAACCAGATGAAGCAGTTCGGGCAGTCAATGGGGCAGTTAGGGGTAAATGTTGGAGACAACCGGAGAGCTCTTGATGACTACGCAACACGAATGACAAGTCAAGCAGAAGCTTTAAACGACGTAACGAACAAGGTGAATGACTTGGGCCATGCTGGTGGAGTCTTGGGTAGTTCTCTGTACGAACGGATGGGGAGCGTATAAAGTGTAATGCATACCATGGCAACGGAGATCAGTCGAATGATGTATGCAATTCGCCATTTGGTTCCCCAGGAGTGCTTTGACGAATAGTACAATCAACCTCCCCCAGATGATGGTGGTGCTGGTGGAACTGGTGGAGCTAGTGCTGGACCTTTTGGATCTGGCAATGGTGGTTCACAGCATGCTGAAGGATCTACTGCTCAGGGTGGTGTTCCGGATAACTCACCTAAGGGGGAGAAAAGAGGAAATGAGACGACTCAACAGTCAACTCTGGTTGAAGAGGAGCAAATGAAGGAAAGTGAGCCAGTGACTGATGAGGAGGCTCAGAGGAAGAGAAAGGGTAAAGCAGTGGTGGTTGAAGAAGAAGAGCCATTCACTGACTTTGGTAGTCGATAGGAAGAAGTACATGTTGTTGATTCAGACTCTGATATGGAGGACGTACCCTTGGCACATGCTATTAAAAGATATTTGAAGGAACAAGGTGGAGGTGCTGGGATGTCTACTGGAGAGACTGAAGAGATCCCTGTTGATGAAGAAACCCTGAAAGCTCAACAGTTGGCCTTGGAACAAGCTCAGTTCTTTAAAATGAAAATGATGCAAGAAGAGGCTGTTTTCCTTGAGAAGAAAGTAGAACTCAAGGAGAAGCAGTATGACTATGAGCTTGTATGGTTAGCTGATCCACAGATTGATATGGACAAACGTAGGATTGGACAGAAATGGGATGTGCAAGGAAGATACTAATGGGGACTTGTACAAATGGAGTTCATAACAAGGAGGCAGATGATCTTTTCTATAACTTGAACCTAAAAAATCCAATGACGGTGGACTACATAAATGCTTTGAAAATGATGATTTCAAAAGTCCGTGTTGGATATAAACCAGTGGTAAATGAGTGGCAAGTCATTCTGACTTTAGTTGATGGAGCCCCAATGTCTTTCATGTACGTAGATGATCAGTTCATGTCGAGAAGATCTGCGTCAGAGTTGTTCTTGCTAGCAACTAAAATTCAATACTCTCAAGCTGAGGAGCTTAGCATTCTATACAGAGATCAGTTAATGCAGCTAGCAGAGGACAAGAGACCAGAATTCTCAGCCAATCCAGATGTTGTCCGGATGGTGGTAGATGGAAAGATGAAGAGGATTAGTATGGAAGAAAATGATTTAATGGCTCTATCGGTGGAATCTCTTAAAGCTATCTGTAGACAAATGATGAGTAAGGGATTCACCTCTGATATTAAAGAAAAATCAGTGGAGTACATTGAGAAAATAATCTTTCAGAAGAGCAACGAAATATGGAAATGTGATGCCATTGCTCCAAATCCTCTGGATAACGTGAAGATTGAGCCAGAGCTAATGCAAAGAAAATGGGATATTCTACAAGCTGTGAAAAGCGTAGATGAAGCTCTGACTCTTCCTTCTGGACCACTGGAACAAGGAGAAATAAGGGAGGCAGTTGGTGTTCCAGGAAGAGATAGCGTATACTGGATTCACTCTTACACCGATGATACAGCTGATGCCTTGATATTCATTGATGGAGACCAGAAACAGACCTTCTTGCATATGAGTAGGAAATGGCTGCTACAGACTCAAGATGCTGCATTTCTAGATAAAGTATTGGAAGTATTCAAATGGGGTGATATAGAGGATACGTTTGTTGATGAGAAGCAGAGACTACTGAAGTACTTGTCTGAGATAGTTCAGGAGAAAAGAAGAATGGAGTTAGATGCGGCTAGTGTCTTCAATACAAACTGTGTCAAGGGCTACCCCAAGATGATCTACTGTCAGTTTAAAGCTGATAAAACTCACTGGAAATCACAACTCATCATGAAGAATTTTGAGGATATTCCAAAGATCAGGACTACTCAGGAGGTGGAAAAACTCAGAAGACTTTTCAGACATCCATATCCAGAACCCAAGAATCCACTAGAGATTGAAGCAGTAAGTCTGTTGAATGTTAGATGGGCACAGTTACATGATCCAGTATACAAGAGAGAACAACAAAAGAAAGAAAGGCGTAGAAAACAAAGAGAAGATAGGCGCGATGCTGAGAAAGAAATTAGGAAGGGGAAACGGAATTAGAATGAAAGCTCGGAGGAATGTGAACTTGAAGTTGGAAAAACTTCATATCTTTTGGTTGCTCTAACTCACTTGAGGAAAATTCACCTGACCACGGTATGCGAGATAGGCTAATTTACCATACTGTAACCGTGAATCAGAGTGGATCCAATAAGGTGATATGAGTTTGACTGAAAGACATGAAATAATCTAGGTGAGAGAAATCATTCCAAAGATCTTTGATTCGAGGTTCGAATTCTCTTTCTAGTTTAAGTTAATTATTAAGTTATTTGTATTGTTTTTCAATTTTCATTTCAGTTGTAACATGAACAAGACTTTAATGTTACTTATCTTTTCTCGTCTCATTTATTTAGTTGAGTTATCCTTCTTTAATTTGAATGTCATTGTTAGACAATCAAATAGGGGGAGATTGAAAGACAGAGTGTCTAAACTTATAACACTGTAACTAATGTAACTCAACTAAAGAAAAGATACTTAACCAGAAGACAATCCAGAACAAGAAGTCACAAAGAAATCAATACAGATTGAAGACAAGGTAATTGATACAATTTAACATGGGTAATTATGATCAATCAAAGATGAAATCACTGGAAGAAGTTCAAGTCAAAGTTGTTCATGTCTCAGTGATGTGTAACTTAAAGAATCAAGATCATAACAATCAGTATCAATAAGACTAATTGATTTCATGTGAAGAAGCAGGAAAGCGACAATTGGAAAGCCACATTACTAACTGAATATGGTAATCTATTCAGAAGCAAGAACCCTATCAAGACTAGTCACTTATGAACCAGACCATTGCATCAAGTGTCAGGGCATTGATAGTAAGTTTATGTCAGTAGTAGAGATCCATGTTCAAGAGCTGGTTAAAGAATATAGAAGACTAGAAGAAATCACAAGTTCAAGATGTTGCATTGAAGTTTCAAGTTGAAGCCCAGAATTTCTCTAAGTACTTACAAGGGAACCTATGTAGAAATTCCTATTTAGAAATTCTAGATAAGTTTCTACTTAGAGCGAAGTAGAAATTCTGGAAGTAGAATATTTTCTAAGTACACAGGAAGAAAGCTATCTCGAAATTCCTATGTAGAAGTTCTACTTAGAATATTCGAGATAGAGCCAAGTAGAAAATTCCTATGTAGAAGTTCTACTTAAATGTTCGAGATGATAAGTACAAATTCCTATGTAGAAGTTCTACATAGAGGACAGTTTCAAGATGACACATGGCATCATCTGGTTGGCTATTTCCAAGCTTTCAAGACAAGATAAGATTTACGTTGACAACATTGGACCACTCATATCTTATCTGTTGAAGACTACAAGTTATAGATTACAAGTAGTATAAATAGAAGTACTCGTGTAACATTTGTAAGAGAGCAATATTGAGAGAAACACTTGTAAAAGAGAGAGAGAGTATATTCACAGAGCTTAGTATCATTTACTACCCTCTTTACTTCTGTTGTACTACTGTAATGAATGTTGTAGCAACCCTTTCAAGTTATATATAAGTCATATATTCCTTGAATCATTGTGTTCATTTATTACATAGTATTTATTGCTTCATAAATCTAAAAAGTTATATTCACCCCCCCCCCTCTACAACACATTTGGACCTAACAACTTCTATGTGAAATTGAGGCATAGTTCGACCTCAATCGAGGTCGAATATGAAGCCCAAGCCTAGAAGGCCTACTCGACCTCAATGTCACAATCGACTTCAAATGAGGTCGAATGTCGACCTCGACTATCAATCGACTTCAATATGAAATTGAGGCACATTTCGACTTCGATCCAGGTCGACAAAAAACAAGCCTAGATGGCCATTTCGACCTCGAATCCCATCGACCTGGAAGGGGAATTGAGGTCTAAATCTACCTCATTCCAGGTTGATGCAATCAAGTCAATATGCTACTCGACCTCAATCCCAGGAATCGATCTGGGAGATGTCTTAGGACCCTATTCGACCTCCATCCAGGTCGATAAGGAGCTCAATCCCAGAATCGACTTGGGGGCATAAATGAGCTCCAATTCGACCTCAATCCAGGTCGAATTAGGCAGGCCCATAAAAAACTTCTCCTTGATAAATCTGCTATAAATAAATAAACTCCTTGGGGGGTTAATTTATGTAATATTAATTCTTTTAAAGGGATTAATAATGAAAAGGCCTGAGCCCAAAAGTCGAGATAAAATTGACTGGAACGAGTCTAATGCCCGATAAGGCACCGAAAATCCTTTGTGAAACTTTTACGAAAACTCACGAAGTTTTCCCAAAAGTTGGGGGGCAAATGATATGGGTAAAACTAGCCCTGAGGAAATAATAAATATAGCATTTATTATTTCATTTAATAAACCTAGTATGGTCCAAAGGCTTTGGCCCTTGAAATGAACTAGGACAATAAATCCTAGGATCAAGTGGATTTGTAAGTCCAGCCCACGAGCTCTGTTGAAGCCATAGGCCCATTAAGCCTTTATTATTAATTAATTATGAAATTAATTAATAAAGGCTCAGTAAAGGCCCAAGAAGCCTGTTGATGACCCTCATCCTAGAAGGATCTAGAAACCCTAGCGTGGGAAGAGTCCAATGAGGACCCTCATTCCTAAAAGGTTTCAACAACCTTGTCACTAGGAGACTTGGCAAGTCTCCTAATTCTAATCTAATTCCAAGGCCCTCGTGCGCCTATATAAAGGGTCTAACCCCTCAATCTTAGAACTACGTTGTTGGCTTAATTCTCACACACAGAGATACGTAGGCAGTTAACGAGGACACGAGATAGTCACGAAACGTTAGTGCAGTCATTAAAGCTCGAAGCTCTTTCAAACCCTAACATTAATTACATATTAAATACACCTAGTTTTTAATCTGTAACAGCTGTGTATTATATAAACACATAATTAGGTTAACATTATAATCGAACATATAATTATCATTCTCATAACCTAGCAGCTCTTAAGAATATTGTTTTTCTTGAGAGAGTTTTATATTAAGTTCATTCAAAGTTAATACAAATCAGTACTTCTTTTATATACTTGTGTTCATTATCGATTTGTTTGATACTATTATATTCAACCCCCCTTCTATAATAGTGTATTATTTGGGCAACAAAAATATTAAATAAATTAAAGAGGTTGACTAATGAGGAAATTAAAATATGGTAGTATATTGATTAAAATAATGTATTTGAAATTGAGTAGGATACAAACACGTATATTTGAAGTTGAGTGGGACACAAAAAGAAGACCAAACATTTTCCTTAAATGAATTAAATATTTAATTTGATTATTTATGTTATTAATATTTTTTTATGTAATGTTGTACGTTGGATAAATTAATTTTGAATCATATTTATATTATGTGTTTAAAGTCTCATTAATATATTGTTATATATTTATATTAATTAACATAGATTAATAAACCGTGCAAAACACTAATAATTTTTTATTAATAAAAAGAGTTTTGAATATATTAGAAATATTTTATTTAAAATTTAAATAAAAGAGTATTTTTTAATATAGATAAAATATTAATATAATCTTAATATTCAAAAAAATTATTATAAAATTGCAATTTTAAATAAATTAAAGTGTTTGAACGATGAGGAAATTGAAACATGATATTAGATTGTGAGTACAACTCTATATTCTAATTAAAAAAGAAGTTTATTTAGAGTAATATAATATAAAAGTATATATAATATAGATAGAGCATAATAATAAAATTTAATTAATATAAATATAATAATATTATTATTTTATTATTCATAAAATTTAATTAAGAAATTGTGATATTTAATAAATTAAAGAGTTTGACTAATGAGGAAATTAAAACATGATAGTATATTGATTAAAAGAATGAGTTTGAAATTGAGTAGAAAACAAGCACGTGTATTTGAAATTGAGTGGGACACAAAAGGACCAGACGACGGACCAAACATTTAGCCTTGTGGCTTTAATAATATAGTATAGATTGTTTTGATAAGTTTAATTTAGAGAATTATTAAAAATTATAATATTTATTTAACAAAAATATATTTTATAACAATAACAATAATAATTAAAAATATTACTTTTTTAATTTATATATTATAATTAATTTTTTTAGCCCAGGTCAATATTAAACTCTCGGTCTGCCCCAAGTACCAAGAGAATATAACATGCAGGGGCGGGGCTGGGGTAAGCGACCGCATAGGACCTCAAAAAATTTAGGTGTCCCGAATTTATATAGTCTTATATGTATTTATAAATATTTGTAACAAAAATATTATGGTTTATTAATAAAGTTGATAAATATTGATAATATTATAATAAATATCAAATTTGTTAGACTTTATTTTTATTTACAATATTTTTTGATAATTTATTTTATTTAAAAATACATAGTTTAATAATTTTAATATATATTGAAGTACATAAATGGCTCAATTTTAAAATTTTGTACAGGGCCCCTAAAATTATAGACTATCTGTTCGGCCTGACGAGGACGTCGGGAATTTAAGTGGGAGAGTTTGTAACACCTCAGTGCTACATCGAGTAGATTGGGATGATTTCATTAAGTATATAAGTAAAAGTACTATTACTAAGTGCACAAACAAATTATGATTTTTTGGGTGTCTGTGGTGAATTTGCGGATTACTCAAATTGCTGCATTGGGGCAAGTTTATTTTGGACTTGACCCAATTTAAAAAAAAAATCAGAATTTGACCCGAGTTGTCACAATATATGTGTGGTATAGAGTAAAGAAGCTAGGATAGAGCAAGCAAGAAGATCGAAGAAAAGAAGATAAAAGGAGACTGAAAAAGAAAAATATATGTATGGTACAGAGTAAAGAAGGAAAGATCAAGCAGGAAGATTGAAGAAAAGAAGATAAACGGGGGTGAAAAAAAATTTATGAGCGGGGCTGACCTAATAAGGAGTATATAAAATTTTATTATTAAAATATTAAAATATTTTTTTTAAAAATTAAATTTTATAAGAACGTATAATCAAAATAATTCGGTGCCTTCACTAAAAGAAATTTCTAAATCCTTCCCGAGTTCCCGGGGTATAATAAGTTCGCTGGTTTTAGTGGAAAATTTGATTATATTATTGAAACGGTCACAAGTATAAAATGTTTTGCTATTCACGTGCATTTCAAAAAAAGCACAAATATGAAATATTTTTATGCTTATTTTAAAATTTATTTAATTATTTTGTGTGTGTCTGTTATTGAAGCCAATTTTTTCGTTATACAGTAAATTCAATAATTTGTAATTGGAAGGTTATAATTAGGGGTGTAAAATTATGCGGGTAGAACCGGGCACCCCATTACTCTAGTCTCAGATCATTTTACTTTTAGTGTGTTCAGATTTGGATCCAGTATCATTTTATTTGAATATAAACCAATTTCAAGTATTGAGGTCCGGATCCAAACCGAATATGAGTCAGTACCATATTTTCAATTTTTTAATCGAGTAGTTTGTGATCCACCGAATACGAGTCAAATATTATCCACATTAAGTATCGTTTTTATTTGAAATATATAAATAATTATTTATTCTGAAATAAACATAATAATCACGAATTAAAAACATAAATATATAAATTATAATGTATTAAGTATATATGATGATAATAGATAAATCATATTTTGTGAAAATTTAAATTTATAAAAGATATTAAACAATTATAAAATGGTTATTTACTTAGAAAATATAATGGATTAAAAATATAATTTATATAATGGTCTTGAACCGAATACGAATCATGGATCATATTTGGGTAGGATCATTTTATGAAAAATAATATGAGACATAATTTGAGCGGGGTATATGAGTGCTAATATCCGGGAATATATTTTATCAGGGTTGAATTTTTTCGTCAAATTTGGATCATTTATAAAACGAATACGAGACATGTATCATATTTTCGAGACAGATATAAATCAAGATATCAAATAATCCCGATCAATTTACCGTCCTAGTTACTCTACAATTTAAAATACTTGATAGAGTATTGCAACAAGAGCAAGGTATTTTGTGTTTATAGAGTTCGAATAGAGACCGTCTCCCGGCCCCTTTAATTAGGCATCTTTAATATAGCGATCAACTTCACGTAATTTACTTGCGAACATCTTCATTCCTTAATTATTCTAGTGTCTTAAGTAATTATATACTACGTAAAATATATATACCTCCTCTAGAACTACTTTATTAGAGTACATGCATTATGGCCTTATGGGTGGGTGTGGAGTAGATCTAGCAAAATGGATCTTGATTCGAAGAATTGAACCGAAATTTATGGAATCGAAATCGATTTTATATCTGAAATTACATAATTCGATAAATATCCAAAAACCGATTTGATCCGAATCAAAAATTACCCAAACCGAAAATTTAATCGAAAATAATTTGAAATACTAGACCCGATAATGACTTGGAACCGATTAGAACCGAATACACAATCATCTTAACCGAATATGACCCAAAGTACGAGATCTGATTCAATACAAATACAAATTATATCGAATTAGAAAAGAGATAAATGAAATTTTAATCTAAATTTTTAGTTATATTTTAATAATTCATAGTATATAATATTAACCCACTTTTTATTCACTAAATTAATTTATTCTTAAGAAAAAATCATATTTAAAATAATTTTATAACAAAAAATTAAAATGGTTATACAATCAAAATTTTAAAAACTTATATTATTTTATATTATAACTAATATATTTAATAATAATATTATTTTTTTAAGTTTCACAAATTAAAAAACAGAAAGAGAAAGATAATAAATAAGTTATTACTTGAGCAAACGTATTTAACGACTTTTATTTTAGTTTTACTATAATGAAAAACTAATTCAAAATTAATTGACGCTGTATTTTCAGATCCGAAATGACCTGAACCGAACTTAATTCGAACCGAACTTAATTTGATATTGATCTGAAATTTAACCGATTTTAATCCAAACTAGATCTGATCTGAATCAGATCTGATCCGAATAGTACTCTAAATATATCAAAACCGAAAGTTGATCCCTTCCGAATGAATCTGATTATCCGAATTGAGTGCGGAACAGTGGAGTGTGGACTATGTATATATTTTTGGGAACTTGTGAATTGTGATTGATACTATTAGTTTTCTTTATTCCAGGGTCCTCACTAGTCACTTCTCTAGTACGTAACAAGAGAAAGGTCGCTATTAAAGATAATTGGTAGCTGTTAAAGTTAAAGATGATTGGTACGACTAGTTTACTTTATTGAAATAGGCCCGATTAAAAGCTGAATGTTTGATTTATTTAATAAATTATATATCTGTATATAATTAAACTAAAAGAGAGTTACATGAAAAATAAGTAATCACGTAAAATTAAAACACATACACGATATTAAATTAAAATCCTACATCAAATAATTCTTATAGGTTCATTATAAATTTTATAATTTATAATTTTAATTACTTTTATTTATTCATTACAAATAAAAATAATAAAAATATTTAATAGTAGTATTATAATATTTTTATAAATATATACATATTATAAAGTAAATTATAAGTACACAATTATTATGATTAAAAATACATAACATATTTAAACATTGTAGTGTGGACTATGTATATATTTTTGTGAACTTGTGAATTGTGATTGATACTATTGGTTTTCTTTATTCCAGGGTAGACCCGATAATTTTGGACACGACACGATTTACACGACACGGAACGACACGAAAATTTAGTGTTTGTGTTTGCATTTTCAGTACACGACACGAATGTACACGACCGAGATTTAGTGTCGGTTTTGTGTTTACCCTTCGAGTACACGACACGACACGAAATACACGACATAAATAAATTTATAATTAAATTTTAATATTTATAATGAATATATGTATATTTATAATAAATATATGTATATTTATTGTTTAAATAATACATGATTTTATAATATTGTATGTAAATATGATTTAAATATATATATATTTAATATATTTTATAAAAAGTTTATCTTAAAAACTTTTATTTTTATTATTTTTATTTATTTATATTTATATTCAATTTTAGACGAAACACGACACGAGAATGACACGAAAATAAGGTACACGAACACGAAAGTATAAGGATTCTAAATGAGTCGATTTTGTGTTTGACATTTAAATACACGAAACAGGAAAGTACACGACACGAAATTACACGACACGGACGAATTGTCAGGTCTATTCCAGGGTCCTCACTAGTCACTTCTCTAGTACGTAACAAGAGAAAGGTCGCTATTAAAGATAATTGGTAGCTGTTAAAGTTAAAGATGATTGGTACGACTAGTTTACTTTATTGAAATAGGCCCGATTAAAAGCTGAATGTTTGATTTATTTAATAAATTATATATCTGTATATAATTAAACTAAAAGAGAGTTACATGAAAAATAAGTAATCACGTAAAATTAAAACACATACACGATATTAAATTAAAATCCTACATCAAATAATTCTTATAGATTCATTATAAATTTTACAATTTAAAATTTTAATTACTTTTATTTATTCATTACAAATAAAAATATTTAATAGTAGTATTATAATATTTTTATAAATATATACATATTATAAAGTAAATTATAAGTACACAATTATTATGATTAAAAATACATAACATATTTAAACATTGTAGTGTGGACTATGTATATATTTTTGTGAACTTGTGAATTGTGATTGGTACTATTGGTTTTCTTTATTTCAGGGTAGACCCGACAATTTTGGACACGACACGATTTACACGACACGGAACGACACGAAAATTTAATGTTTGTGTTTGCATTTTCAGTATACGACACGATAGTACACGAACACGAATGTACACGACCGAGATTTAGTGTCGGTTTGGTGTTTACCCTTCGAGTACACGACACGACACGAAGTACACGACATAAATAAATTTATAATTAAATTTTAATATTTATAATGAATATATGTATATTTATAATAAATATATGTATATTTATTGTTAAAATAATACATGATTTTATAATATTGTATGTAAATATGATTTAAATATATATATTTTATATATTTTATAAAAAATTTATCTTAAAAACTTTTATTTTTATTATTTTTATTTATTTTTATTTATTTATATTTATATTCAATTTTAGACGAAACACGACACGAGAACGACACGAAAACAAGGTACACGAACATGAAAGTACAAGGATTATAAATGGGTCGGTTTTGTGTTTGGTATTTAAGTACACGAAATAGAAAAATACACGACACGAAATTACACGACACGGACGAATTGTCAGGTCTATTCCAGGGTCCTCAGTAGTAACTTCTCTAGTACGTAACAAGAGAAAGGTCGCTATTAAAGATAATTGGTAGCTGTTAAAGTTAAAGATGATTGGTACGACTAGTTTACTTTATTGAAATAGGCCCGATTAAAAGCTGAATGTTTGATTTATTTAATAAATTATATATCTATATATAATTAAACTAAAAGAGAGTTACATGAAAAATAAGTAATCACGTAAAATTAAAACACATACATGATATTAAATTAAAACTCTACATCAAATAACCCCTACAGGTTCATTATAAATTTTATAATTTAAAATTTTAGTTACTTTTATTTATTCCGTACAAATAAAAATAATAAAAATATTTAATAGTAGTATTATAATATTTTTATAAATATGTACATATTATAAAGTAAATTATAAGTACACAATTATTATGATTAAAAATACATAACATATTTAAACATGACAAAAAAAATATTTTATAAACATTACTTTTATATAATATAAAATAAAATAAATAAATAAATAAATAATTTTTTTTATTATATTAGTATTTTAATATTTTATAGATATTCAATGTATATTAGAACAATTATATAAGTAATTAATAAATGTGATTAATAATAGAATAATATTTTTATATTTAACATTATAAAAAGTAAATAAATTAAAATACAAAAAAGATATATAATATTTAAATAAATTAATATAGTAATTATAATAAATATATTTAAAATATTTAAAAAGTATAATTATACGAGATTTAAGCTAATAATTTATAAATTGTAGATATTCTCAAGAGTTTTTCAGAATACCGAACCGGAGGCAGTACTTCAGCTTTGCGCCATATTTGTTTAGAATTTAGTGTTGGTCAAACTTTTACTCATAAATAGCAGGCCTCGTTTTAGACATGGTCAAACCGGCCCGGAACCGGTTAACCGGCCCGGAACCGGTTAACCGGCCCGGAACCGGACCGGGTCAAACCCTGAACCTGAATCGTTTGAACCGGAATCAGCGATTTATATCTTGTTAAGGTTCAGGTTCAGGTTCCGATTCAAAATTTTCACGAAACGTAACCGGCGGTTCATGAACCGGAACCCGCGGTTCACGAACCGTGGTCATGTCTATCCTCATCCGACGAATATTGTGGAGATCCTATAACAATTCCCACCACCTCCGAATCGGGTGGATCGAGTTAGTATATGTTATAAATATTATTGTAATAAATTATATGGTTTATTGTATTCTTGTAAGTTGTAAAACATATAAAATTTATTGTAATATATTTACTATTATTGTAATTTAACAATATTTCTTATATAAATTATTTTTTTATTTATAAGGTTCGAACCTGAATCGAAACCGGATCTTGAACTGGGTCAAAACCGGGTCAAACCCTGAACCTGAACCTGAACCGTGTGAATCGGAACTGGCGGTTTATATTTTGTTAAGGTTCCGGTTCCGATTCAAGATTTTCACGAACCGGAACCAGCGATTCATGAACCGGAACCCACGGTTCACGAACCGTGGCCATGTCTACCTCGTTTACACACGATATATTTTGATAATGTAGAATAACTACATAGTATAAATTTTATTCATTTATCCACTATCAAGATAAAAAGATGGATGGAGGCTATTTTTTGGTATTGAAGTGAAAAATTCCTTACTCCAATATTTAAATTTTGAACGCCGAATATTAGACTTGAAAGTTTAAAATGTCAATTTATTAAGGGGATGAACAGTAGTGATGGGATATATTCATCGTAGTGATTTGTTTAATTTTTCGGTCAAAGATTGATTTGACCCATATATTTTTGGCTCAAAACGTAGTTTTGGATTAATTCTTAAACTAGGTCCATGATTAGTAAGGGGTGGTTTGGTTCATGTAGTGTTATGAGTTTGGTATCAAGAATCGGGTTAGAGTGATATATGAATGAAATTTCATTATTGGTGTTATGGGTGTTCATGGAATCATGGGTCGGGTTGGCCGGATTTGAGTCATTTTTTCTACCCAACTCAAATAGTTCGGTTTTAAAATTTTCAACATGTTATGTTAAAAAATATTATACAACTCAACCCTACCCAATTTAAATCGGTTTGGGTCGGGTTGGTTCGGTTTGATCGGTTTATAACTAATATTAAAATTTTATATTTTCACATATCTCAACATAAAATAAAATTTATTATCTCAACATAAATGATAATAAAATTAAAACAACATTAATATTCATAAATAATAAAACTTATAACTAATCTAATAAATATTTAAAATTTTAAATATATAATTAGTATTATATTAATTTGTAATATATAAATTATCATGAAGGTATAAAATATCGAACGTAATTATATATTATGTAGCATATAATATATGTGTATCGGGTTAGGTTGACTAAAATAATTTTCAACTCATACTCAACCCTATTAATTCGGGTTGAACTCTTTTTAACCCCACTTAATATCGGGGTTTTTTATTTTCGATTAAATCGGCCGAAATAAGGGTCGGTTTGGGTCGGTTTAATCGGGTTTATAACTCATGAACACCCCTAATTGACATCATGTATTTGGTTTAGTTCTGTAATGAAATTATTTAATTTGAAGTATTATTGAATTAATAGTTAAATTAATTTAGTTTACTATATAAAAAATATAAATATAATTTTTTATTATTAGTAATGTTTGATTGTATATATTATTATATTTTAATTATTAATAATGTTAATTATCAACAATAAAATAATAATATTAAAGTTGATACTCATACCCTCCGCTCATACCCACATCCCCTTTGGGTATCAAAAACCCATAACTTATGAGTTTGAGGTGTAAGGTTGAAATTTAAAAAAATTGAAACAAAACACTAGGCATGGGTTTTATCTATTATAAACTCATACCTCATTCCAGAAGTCACTGAACCAAACAACCCCTATGATATGTAAATGGAAGTGAATTAGTTAGGATTTTTTCTAAGGAATGGTATTTATACTATATTATTAAAATCATAACATTAAAAATTTGGTAGTCGGTCCTTGTTGGTATTTGAGTCGGATAGTTGTTATTAAGTCTAATTTTTAAACATTAATTTACAAACAAAATACAAAAACATTATGATATTAAAATACAAATAAAGTATATGAAAAATTATAAAAAAATATAAATATAACAGTAAATAAAGTTTAAATTATTATTATAAAAATAAAAATATATTCAAATTATATAAAAAAATATTAAAATATTAAAACAATTGAATCTGTGCATTGTGGTAAAACTTATAACTCATTGTGGTAAAACTCGGTAGGAGATCTAGATATAAAAATTTCTATTCAGGTGTTATTCCGCATCATCAAGGTTTGTCTCTCGATTGAAAGGTAATTTTGTATTATATATTTTTCGTGTGTTATGTATTTATTTTTGTTTTGTTTTGCAATTGTATGTTATTTAATTATTTTGTTGGTTTTGTAATTGTTTTTTGTGTTCTATAATTTTTTCTATATTCTGCAATATTTTTATGTATTCTATAATTATATCTATTGTTGGTTCCTTGGTTACCTAGAGAATTTTTCATTGAACGGGGTTTCTGATTTGGATCGGATTTAGAATTGGTATGTCTCAAATACAAATTCAAAAATTTTCAGGTTTAAAAATTAAATCCAACTCTAAATTTAAAAAATCAAATTTAATAAATTTGAAATTTGAAATTTCGAATCAGATATCCGTCAAATCGAATTTTTTTACCATCTCTACTCTCACCTCTCAAATCTTCTTCAAGACAGTATATATGTCTTTTTAATTTCCTGAAAATTAACTTATAAATTATAAGGAAATTCAAACAAATTCAATTTTTATTTGAAATAATTACAAGCTTATAATTCCTACATTATTGTCTCATTATTATATAATTTTTGATTTTTTTAAATATTATAGTTTAATAAATATTTATTTTTTAAGGATCAAATAAGTTAAAATACTAAATTGTGAATAAAAAGAGAAACTCATATGAATGCCACTGTGCCTTTTCTGAAAATGCACACCTAGAGGGGGTAAATAGGTATTATGAATTACAATGACCAAAATTTTAATATTACCAAGTTATTAACATATCAGCTAGCTAAGTTCAATTTCAGTTCACTGTCAGCTAGCTAAGATATACAATGCAGTACATAAAAAATAAATAACACCAAATCTTTGAGTTATGTTCGACCCCTATCCCTATTGGTTTACTTCCTAGTCACCTACCAACTAGTAAGAGAGAATATTATTAATCACTAAAAAATCGATTACAATATTACAATAATATTTCTCTCTTCAACCCTTGCAACTCAATCACAAGTGAATAAATGAATTACAAGTCAATCTAGAACTCCTCACGTGTATATATAAATATATAGAATACTATAGCTTAAAATAGATATTTTCTAAGAAAGTTTTGAGTTGAAAATATGTGTATAAGATGTAGCAAATCGATATGTTCTTCACTTGGTGAAAAAAACTTATACACACGAAGTATATATAAATATATCAACAATTAGTATTCGAATTAACTTAACAACCTGCGACGTTCATAAAAGTAACGTTTAAGTTAGTTTAGATAATTCAAATCCCAATTGTTCAAAGTTACGAATATTGAGAATTTTAGAAGATAATATAAACGTTTAAAGAACAACACTCAATATAAATGTGAATAAACTAGATAATAGTTGGTTAAGGATAAAGTGTGAATAAATCCCAACTCCTATAAATTAGGAAATTAAACTAATTTTACTAGGAAAATATATTTGGATAAATAATATTTGAGCTCTAATATAATATATATAGATATATATTAGATAAGCTCGTACAAAGAAGATCCTAAATTATTTCCTTCAAATTAGGACTTTTATGTAAGTCTAAACAGCTTATGCGCTTCCAGTAACATCTTGATGGGATGTCCTATTTTCCTGATGTTAGCTTGCTATATATTATTGACTTGACCTGTTGTACTGATAATGAATATCAGTCAGCTAAATACCTACAAAACAAGGTTAGTACATATAATAACAGCTTGCTATTTATATCATTTACAAGCTCTCAACTTGCTTACTGTGATAATCCAAATCCAAAAGGTTTCATTTTCTTCAACAAAACATGCGTAAATTAAGTTAAATGGGATTTTTTTATCCAAATCATGATTATTAATCCCTTAACAAGTCAAGTTAAGTCCGGTTGACTTATTTTATAAATAAGTTATAAATTAAAAATATGTGTATATATATGTGTATATATATATATATAAGTTAATTATCAAAAACTCCAAGCGAGGTCCGTAATCATTTGACTAATGTCGCAAAACAAACGCATAATTTAAATTTTTTTTTTTTAATATCGGGGGCCTATCAATGGATCGGAGAACCGACCTGATCGGATCCGATCCGAGTCTATATCAACGGATATAGATTTGTCTAAAAATGATCTGATTAAAATAATCTGATTATTAAATGGATCGAATATGGATTTAGGCCAATCTGATCCGTTAATAACCCGATCCGATTATTATATACATATATAAATATAAATTATATATAATAATTAAAAATATACTTAATATAGTCATTCAAATTTTAAATTACACACATATATTTATTGTGCCACACATGAATATTAAAAGAAAATATATAATAATTCAAATAAGTCCATTCTTTCATGTTTTTTATTTTTAAACCTATTTAGGTTCGATTGTTATATTTTCTAATTTAAATCAAAGTTTAATGACTTAGTTTTTTTGGATTATAATGTTATAAATTTGCCAAAATCAATAATATATAATTATAAGTTTAGTAATTTGATTTTAATATCATGTATATGTATTTATTATTTTTGATATTAAAAAAAATTATATTATTACTAAATGAATATCCGAAATTCGATCTGATTATTTAATAATGTAAACAGACCGGATATGAATCGACCTTTCAAAAATCTGAAGCCCATTCAATCTGAATCCGACAAATTAAATGAATTCAAATATGAATTTAGATTGATACAATCCAATCCGATCGGACCAAACCAAACCAAACCAGATCTGTTTTAAGGCGTACCCACTCTCCCGTAAGCACCAATTTCAAAATATTGTTGTAGTGCTATCGGCTATGTCCCACACAACAATCATTTCTAAATAGTTAAGTGTGCATAATAATAATTGTACTATCATGTCCCCGCATATGGACCACTTTCGAAATGTTACATCACAATAATTGTAGTCCGTCCCTCTTTAGAAGTACGTGGCTCCATTTCAGTCCGGGTACAGTGACTACGTTGCTATTTCAAAAATGGTACATGAGTTCAATGTTTTTCAAGGATGGTATAGTTAATTCCCCATTTTGGCGAACACACGAAGCTTAGCGCTGGGGGTGTGTAAATATTTTTAGTATGGTGTATGCAGTCTCCCATGGCGAACACAAGTAGGTTAGATAGTATGGTGTATGCAGTCTCCCATGGCGAACATATCTATTTTGTTATTTTAGTTTCAATTATATGTATGCATTATTAGCTGGCGAACACAACAAACATATTCTAATGGTGTTTACATTATGGAACGGCGAACACTAAAATAAATGACCATTCACTTTGTATGCCATCTCCTACGGCGAACACATGGTGAAAACCCATAATTCTGTTTTACTTGTGTTCGCCATTAGAAAATGTAAACAGCAAATTGAATTAAAAACTAAAATTCTTTTATGTGTTCGCCATTCACAAGTTGATAATCTTATCTTATCTACACGAAATCTAGACTTCCACACATTTCAAGACAGTTCTGGCTATATTACAAACCAATCCATTTTATTTCATTTCCGAATCCACACTTACAAGGTACATTCTCTCTTCTCTTCAGTATTTTTTATCTTGCCTATTTTATTTGTTTAGTTTTATACAAATTCTCTGGTCTTCTTCATGTTTGAGGTAAAATAAACGAATCAGTAATAGTAGTAAATTTATAATGAGCGCGACATCAGTTTGTATAATCTTCTAAAATGATTATGGTTTAGATTCAATATTTTTTAGTGAATTTCTTCTATTTGTGTCTTTGTTTTTTAAAAATATCTACATTATAATTTTCATATGTACTGCTCTACTGGTAATTGAGATGTTAATTATAAAAAGTTCATAATTATACTAATTTTGAGATTAAAATGTACATACATTAAATAATTAGTCTCACTTTGAGGTGAACAGATCTGTTAGTGATATAAATTGTTAGTAAGTAAATTTGTTAGTTTGTTATCAATAATTTGTTAAAGATATATTAATATATGTGTACTTATAAGAAAAAACAGTATTTGATAAATTGTTAGTTATTTATTAATATATGTTTGTTAATGGAAGATATTGTATAAACTGTAGGCTAATGGAAGATTTGGTGAATGTTAATTTTTTCTGGGGCGGTGAAATAATTAGACGGGATGATGATATAAGATATTCTATAGATCCCCAGAAAATGCAATATATTAAATGGGGAACCTCTTATGATGAGTTGAGGGAGACTGTGTATAGATTAATGCAGATTAGCAGTTCACATTGGAATGTGAAGATGAGGTTTAAATATCCTCAATTAGGTCTTGGTAATGTAGTAAGTAGATATTACATTACTGGTGTTAATTGCGATGATGATGTGAGGAGGATGCTGAGTATTCCTAGGCAGATGCAGATGGGGATGGGTGATGTATCTCTATTTGTGGATGCTGAAAAAATAGTACAAGAGGATGTTTATTCGTATCATCATGGCGGTTACTCACAACCTAGCCAACCCACACAATCAAGTTACGACACAATGTATGATAGGAGTGGGTTGCCAGATTATGGTATGACGGGTTGGTCAGATTATTATTTTAGTGGGGGAGGCAACAGTGAGCCGTATGTTGGCGGATCTAGTAGTCATGCATTTGAGGAATATGGTGGTGGTTCAAGTAGTCGTCAATTTGAGGAGTATGGTGCTGGTTCAAGCAGGAATGTGTCTAGCACTAATAAAGATGGAGCTGGACATTCTTATGGACACAATGCTGGTGTGATCTTGTCTCCCTCATGTGATCCATTTACATCGACCGGTGGTAGAAATTTGGCACTCATCAATGAAAATGAAGAATATGAGCAGTACAGTTCTAGTGATGAGGAATTTTTAGAAGCTGACACCGAAGATGATTCAGATGATGAGGTCGGTTTGGGACTGGATTCGATGGGTATTGAGCAAGAAGACCATGTTTTAATGGCAGGACCCCATGTTCCAATGGCAGCCTTCTTTGAGACTGAGGAGTTTACACCAATTACGGTTACTAATCCGGGTGAGATGTTGACTGTTTTTGATCCTCGGAATGCAAATTTCACGGTGGGAACATTATTCCGTGACAAGGACACCTTAGTTGCAGCAGTTAGAGAGGTTCACATAAACAGTGACAGGAACTATAAAGTTGTTAGGAGTAACCGTACTCAGTTCATTGCCAAGTGTGAATTTAGTGACGACTGTCCTTGGAGGTTGCGAGCTGCTTTGATGAAGAAGCATGGAATGTGGGAAATCACAAAGGTGAGAGAAATGCACACATGCGTTAACAACCAGCCGTTGCAGGATCACCGCCGTATTTCAGCAAAATTAATTTCAAGACTTGTGAAACCACATGTAAGTTTTATAAGTTACCAATATTCGTTAATTTTTTAGTACAGATATACTAGTTGTGTTGATTTGATCTTATTAAATAATGTAACAGGTGATGGAGAGGCCAAATTTGCCAATCATGACTGTTATGACCATGGTAAACGATGAATACCACCATCGTGTTAGTTACTTAAGAGCATGGAGGGGAAAACAGGCAGCAATTGAGGAGGTCTATGGTAAATGGAGCATGACATATTCTGCTCTCCCTATGTTCTTGACGGCTTTGGTACATGCTAATCCAGGCAGTGTAGTTAAGATTGCTGCTGTCCCTCATGAAACAGTCGAGCACACTTCTGTATGCAAGAGAATATTTTGGTGTCTGCAAGCAATGAAGGATGGTTGGCAGCTTGCACGTCCCGTAATTTCAATAGATGGAACGTTTTTGAAGGGGAGGTACAAGGGAAAACTCCTTATTGCCATGGGAGTTGATTCGAACAATCACCAATATCCCATTTATTATGCCTTGGTTGAGGAGGAGACATATGAGAACTGGTCTTGGTTTTTGAAGCTGCTCCGTAAACATGTTTGCAAGGAAAGACATGGAGTGTGCATAATATCAGATCGTGCACCAAGTATTCTTGCAGCAATGAGGGATATGAGGAATGGATTTACGCAACCGTATGGCGTGCATAGGTTCTGCTTGTTCCACGTGAGAAGTAACTTTTCATCACAGCACCCCGGTGGAGAGTTGAAGAAGTTGATGTGGTTAGCTGAGGTAACCACACAAGTTAGGAAACATGATGCTTACATGAAAAGAATAGGGCAGATATCTCTTCCCGCATTGCAGTACCTTCAGAACATTCCTGCAGAAATGTGGACCTTGTGTCACGACACCGGTGGAGCTCGATATGGGCAAAGTACCACTAATATAATGGAAGGTTTTAATGGTAACATTAGAATGGCTCGTTTCCTTCCAGTGACGGCGATGATGGAGTATATCTTCTACAGGACTGTGAAGATAGTGAACACACAAAGGAACATTGCCGAGGAAAGCCTGCAAAAGGGTAAGGAGTTGTGCGCGAGGACGAGTACAATGTTATCAAAAATTTTAGAGAAAGCTACTGCACATAGGGTTGAGACCTATAGTCGTCAGATGGGGATCTATCAAGTGACGACACACCGATATCATGTTAAATCGGTGTGGAAAGGTGGTAACAAACAGAATGTAGATATTAGTAAACGTAGTTGCACCTGTGGCAAATGGACGTGCCACCATTTACCCTGTTCTCATGTTGTGGCAGGTTGTATGGCAAACAACATAAACTGGAAGCAGTGGATAGAGCCTTACCATTACTCCTCACAGTTGCAGAAGTTGTGGGAACCTATTATCTTTCCTTTGGCACCTACCCAGTATTGGAATTATGCATTGCCCAGGCGTTGGCAACAGTATGGGACGTTAGTAGGTGATGAAACCTTGATGAAGGTAAAGAAGAAAAGAGGTGATAAGGGGCAATCAGTTAGAATTAGAACTGAGATGGACGGTCCCAGGACGACGATGAGGTGCAGTCGTTGTAAGCAAGAAGGACATACTAGGCGCAGTGCAAGATGTCCAGAACGTGCAGATTAAGTATCTATATTTAAAAGTAATATGTTTATTGTTATTTATCTCTATGGATAATAATTGTAATACGTATTTATCTGTGTGTTTCATCATTTTCCTAAATTTCAATTAATTGATCCCCGGTCATTTCTAGTTTAACATTGTAATTTAATAAAGGTAAGTGCCTTTATCTTGAATTTCTTTGCTAAATATCTTCTGAAACATATTATGTCTCCGTTTCTGTGTTAGACACGTACTCATCAGTTGCATAACTTGGATTTTGCAGATATGGATAAGGGAAAAAGTATAACGGAGAATGATTGTTCCCCGGTTTATCAGCCTAATTCGAATAAATTTTGTGCCAATCAACGCATGATGAAGGAAGTCGAGAAAAAATCTGTATACTCGAAAGCTTTAGACGTATATTGCAAGAAAATGAAAGAGATACATAAACGGTACAAGACAGGGAAGATCTCATACTCGTCGATGAAAATAGAGGAACAGAAAGCAATTAATAAAATTGAAATTGCACAATCAGAAGAAACGGATCTTGACCAGCAAATGAAATATGAATGGGTGAAGATGGAAGAACTTGCTCAACCTCATAACATTAATGAAGATGCAGAGGAAAGTCCTGATGAAGATGTAACAAAACCAGTTGACTTGAGTGCTTTTTGATAAGTTGTATTCTTACTCCGATGTAGTTGTAACATGTTGTGAAATGTAGAAAATGAAGTCTACAAGTTACAATTATTTTTCCCTGAAAAGGGAAGAAAATCAACTTTTCAATATTTTTGGTGTTTTCCGGCATACTTTTAGGGGGTTAAAATTAAAGTCCACAAGTGAAAATTATTAATCTCTACAAACATAAAAATTGTGTCCTTTTAACAACCAATCAAATAAAAGCTGTAAAAGCTAACTTATTTTATTAATCTCAATGGATCATATTTGTAATACGTATTTATCTGTGTGTTTCACCATTTTCCTAAGTTTCAATTAATTGATCCCCAGTCATTTCTAGTTTAACATTGTAATTTGATAAAGGTAAGTGCCTTTATCTTGAATTTCTTTGATGAAACATTTCTAGTTTAACATTGTAATTTGATAAAGGTAAGGTGCATAAAATGGATAAGGGAAAGAAACCAATGAATCCGGAAGATGTGAGTGAAAAGAGGGGTAAGAAAGCTATGCTGAACAAATTTCTAAGTCTACCTGGGGTTACAAGCCTGAAAAGTATTGGGGAGTCGGTTGGAAAGATCTCTGGAGCTGAAAGGGAGAAAAGAATGCGGGAATATCAAACGAGGAGTTTGGAAAAGAAAAAGGCCCTGGTCATGAAGGAAAGGAAAGACAAGTTAGGTAAAGACTGGGTACCAACCCAATTAGAATATTGGCACTTCCCTGCTGACGCGGGTCCTATTATGGATGAGAGTCTAAATGCAAAGTGGAAGGTGAATGCAGATAGGGATGCGAATCGCATAAGTGAAACGGAAAGAAGAGTTGCGTTGGACAAAATCCATCAAGACTATCGCGTCAAATACAAGGAAATTGAGGAACGCGAGTTTCTTGACTGGTGGGCATCTCATCCAAATGGTGAAGCTGAAGATGACAGTTCTGACTAAAGAATTTTGAAGATGCCAAAAAAAAAGATGACTTGTTCATTGTAGTTTTATTTATGTAATGTTTATGTTGATTGTCTTTTGTAGCTTTTATGTATTCTATGTACCTTTCATGAATTTCCAATGTTTATGTGTATGTAACTTTTCAAGCATTAAGTCAGTTTTCAAGAAAAAAAGGGTTTTTCAGGGGCATATTAAGGGTGTTCAAAAGTGGTTGAAAAAATGCCAACATTTTATTTTCCTCATGGTTACTACTAATTTAAAGTGCCTACAATAACAACATGTTGTGAAATTGAGAAAATGATGTCTACATGTTACAATTAGTAATCCTAAAAAACAACAGAAATACAACTTTGTCGATGATATATGTGTACTCCAAGTCATATTTAGGGGGTAAAAAATTGCTTGACAGAAATCAAATTTTTAAAAGGTGGTTGAAAATTTTCTAAATTTAAAATTTTCTCATTATTACAGCAAATTTAAAGTGCCTACTATAGCAATATGTTGTGAAATGAAGAAAATGCTTTCTACAAGTAACAATTATTAATCCATAGAAACTGAAACAACAAGTTTTTCATTAAAATAAACCAGCCACACAGAATTAAAAATACACAAACTTTTACGAGTAATACACAACGAAAACTTAATAACCAAACAAATGTAGCATAACCAAATCCCTACAGCATATGACTGCCTGTAAAACATATCCTCCCTTTACCTTTAACATGTCTAGGTGGTTGTTGTCTCTGATGCACATTACCACCTTCTGGATCTATAACGAGAGAACTAAATGCATTACTCTGGGATTGAAACACCTCAAATCCACGAATAGGCGTCTCGTATCCATGTGATGTATCTGCATGGGTCGACTCAGACTGCTCCTGAGTACCACCAATATCCCATGCAGCTCCTCCAGAAATAGGGGTATACTCCTGTGAAACATCACGTCGCCAACTACCGTCACCAGAAGAACCACCCAACCCCATCTGATACTGCTCATCTGCAGCCCCACCGACCCAGGCATCCCAAGAACCGTCACCACTGACATGCGTCGCGCCTCCCCTAAATCCTCCAGTGGATATCTGATACTGATCATAAGAAGGACGGTCTGTCCAAGAATCCCAACCGCCGTCAGCAACAACCGGTGTGGTGTCTCCCCAACCTCCTCCAGCAGACATCTGAGACTGATGATAGGAATGGCCCTGTGTCCATGCACCCCATCCCCCCTCTGAGTGGGGAGGCGATGGCTCTGTCACGAAACCTGAAGAAGTGTGCACATTTGAGGCCACATGGTCATAGTACGTGCCCGGCTCTGGAACAACTGGGACATCTCGAGGACGACCAACTCTTCTTCCAGTACGCCTATGTCGTTGATAACCGCGTTGGCCACCGGATAGAGGGGGTACCGGCTCAGGCAACGTGTGCTGGTAAGAACTACAACCAGTAGAGGTCAGCCGATCCCCTAGAATCGTACGTGCCTCGTCAACATCGGGATCAGGATCCTGGATGGCATGATAAGCTTGGGAAATCCCTTCTGCCTGTATGAAAACAATTCAATCTTTTAAAAACTAAACAAAATGAACAACTACATTACGAATCACTAAATCATTAAACTATAATGAACTTACATAGTACTGTGAATATCCATGTGTGCCCTGAAAGCCATGCTCTCTAGACCGTCGCCTGGGATCAACTACAAATCGGCGGGTAACTCTAGAATACCATCCATCCCATGCTGATGTACACCCTGCAGGTCCATCCTTGATATATTTGTAGTGACGCGGTGTCATGGCCTCGCTAAGCCTGGACTCCCAAAGCTGGATGAATATGCTATGGACAGAGATCCAATCCAAATGATCATTATAGGCCACGTGCAACCTCTCGTGGTTCTCCTCGGGGAGGCACGTGGTATATCCTGCCTAAAGCCAAATTGCCTAGTCACACGCTCAGGATAGCACCACTCGACAACTTCTTCAAAAATGAGGGGACACTTTGATGTCCACAAAGTCCGAGTCATAACATCAGGCCTAATATCACCATCAACACCTCTGTATGGCCTCCAACAAAAGAACTCATCAGTACCCATGGCATCCAGCTCATAACGAACAAAACGAGACTGTGAGTGTGGAACAGATATCATACTCAAACGAACCTTCCACCTACAATAAATTTAAGGGTCAATAACAGTGGATAAAAAAGCTTTATTCAAATTTCACATGTACTTTTTTACTATCGAACCTCATAGCCAAGGGATGCTGAATGTATGCATCATCCCTACGTACTGGAGCTAGCGAAGGGAAACGCTCCCAGATCCAAACCTAATTCATATTTCAAAGTCATATTCAAATATCTTAAAGGGAAATGATGCATGTATAATAAAGTATATTTACCTGCAATAGTGTAGTACACCCGCAGAATTCCTTCTTCCTACCGATGCTAGTAGAGCACAACTTCTTATACAAGAAGGCAAGCACCGCGCTACCCCAACTATACGCCTGTAGCTGGGTATAGTCTCGTACATACTCGAAGAAGTCCACCTGCAACCTGTTCCCAGTTGCGTTGGGAAAGACAGAACCAATAATCATAACCAAATGTGCCCGGATGTGAAATAACAACTGTCTGTCAAAATCAACTGAATCCTCGTCCAACCGATCACATGCGCCAAAATGATCTACCAACCATGTCAGCTTCAATCCACCCCTATTCACGTCATCGCCAACAGGATAGACACCTAACAAATCACCAACCATCTGGCGCTTCTCTTCTAAACTTTGCTGACGAAATGAATGAACCACAGGAGATCCAATAGTAGGCAGCCCCAGTATATAATAAACATCCTCTAGAGTGATAGTCGTCTCCCCAAAACGAAAATGAAATGTATGAGTCTCAGGGCGCCATCTCTCCACAAATGCAGTAATCAATCCTGGATCATGTTTAGTTGCTCCAATCTGGTAAACACCATGAAAACCAGATGATATAATAGCTGCCAGGACATCTGGATGTGGTGGATATTTTTTAACTTTATCCCAATATCCACGGTAGTTGATGCGAGTACGAAAATCTGGCAATGCCTGCAAAGAATCATATGATTATATCAGTTAAATAAATTACATAATGACAGTAATATATTTATACCTATAATCTTACAATAAATATTTGAAAATTTTTATACCTCTCCATTCCATATATGTTCCGAACGATGCACCTGCTGTCTGGTCAGTAAAGATCCGTCTATAGGACCAGGATGATAACTAACTGAATCCATATATATTTCTGCAAAAATTTAAACAAATTTTAATTAATCAAATATTTATTTTTTCAAGTAATTGTTAATAATAAATTTACATCCCACCTACTAATTATTTACTAATCAACATACTAATTCACTAACTAATATATTATTATATTTTAAAGTTCCAAAATATAATTTATATAATTTTATTTATATTTTTATATTTCTATGAATATATAACTTAGAATTTTATATATTTATATTTTATAAATTTACTCACACCTACTAATTATTCACTAATCAGCATACTAATTCACTAATTAATATATTATTATATATTAAAGTTCCAAAATATAATTTATATAATTTTATTTATTTTTTTTATATTCCAATAATTATATAATTTAGATTTGAATATAATTATATTTTATAAATTTAATTAACTAACCTACTAATTATTCACTAAACAACATACTAATTCACTAATTAATATATTATTATATATTAAAGTTCCAAAATATAATTTATATAATTTTATTTATATTTGAATATTTGAATATTTATATACTTTAGATTTGTATATAATTTTTTTAAATATAATTAACTAACCTACTGATTATTCACTAATCAGCATACTATTTCACTAATTAATATATTATTATATATTAAAGTTCCAAAATATAATTTATATACTTTTTCTATATTTTTATATTTCAATAATTATATACTTTAGATTTGTATATAATTTTTTTAAATATAATTAACTAACCTACTGATTATTCACTAATCAGCATACTATTTCACTAATTAATATATTATTATATATTAAAGTTCCAAAATATAATTTATATACTTTTTTTATATTTTTATATTTCAATAATTCTATACTTTACATTTGTATATAATTGTTTTAAATATAATTAACTAACCTACTGATTATTCACTAATCAGCATACTATTTCACTAATTAATATATTATTATATATTAAAGTTCCAAAATATAATTTATATACTTTTTTTATATTTTTATATTTCTATGAATATATAAATTAGAATTTTATATATTTATATTTTATAAATTTACTCACACCTACTAATTATTCACTAATCAGCATACTAATTCACTAATTAATATATTATTATATATTAAAGTTCCAAAATATAATTTATATAATTTTATTTATATTTGAATATTTGAATATTTATATACTTTAGATTTGTATATAATTTTTTTAAATATAATTAACTAACCTACTGATTATTCACTAATCAGCATACTATTTCACTAATTAATATATTATTATATGTTAAAGTTCCAAAATATAATTTATATAATTTTATTTATATTTGAATATTTGAATATTTATATACTTTAGATTTGTATATAATTTTTTTAAATATAATTAACTAACCTACTGATTATTCACTAATCAGCATACTAATTCACTAATTAATATATTATTATATATTAAAGTTCCAAAATATAATTTATATACTTTTTTTATATTTTTATATTTCAATAATTATATACTTTAGATTTGTATATAATTGTTTTTAAATTTAATCAACTAATGTACTAATTTTTCACTAATCTGCAGACTAATTCAGTAATTAAGATTACTATACTTATGTTATTTGCTTCAACTCAATGAAACCAAATTATCAGTACTTATAATAGCCATATTATGTGCTTCAAGTCAATGAAATTAATCAATTATTTTCTCTAATCAACATATTAATTATTCACTAATCAACCTATTAATTGAGTAACTAAAATTATATTAGGTTCAAATTTTTATTAATTTACTATCCATAATTGAGTTCATGTTATCAATCCCAACAATAAATAGAGGAAATAAAGCATACAAATCACAGGACAAAATCAAAATAAAGCATCAATCCAAACAAGAATATGAATAATCTGATTAAGAAGATGAACATGATACAGGCAACATACACAGTATATGCAAGACATAAAATAAGAAAAAACAAGCTGTTTCGAATGTCATTTTCTTTAACAGTAGGGCTAGCGTAGTTAAAGTGTACAAAAACGATTACAAATATTACAAATCGAAGACAATTTGTAAATCAAATAATTACATCATTTCACAACAATTTTTGGCACGAGCTCTATCATTTCATATGAATTGCACCGGATCTTCAATTTTGTATGAACTGTCCGGGAAGAAGAAAAAACAACTGGTACAAATGGATAAAATAAGAACTAAGAAACAAGGGACGAAGAAGATTGCCTGTTATCAATTTGCCGTGCGTTGCAGGAGACTTGTGTTGCCTTGTTCGCCGTAGCAGACTGTTATGTTGCCTTGTTCGCTGCTTGGGTGTGCTGTGCGGCTGCTCTGTTATAGTGTTATAATGTTACGATAAATTAGGTTTTAAAGCAAACACACAAAACGACGTCGTTTACCCATCTGTTGTGTTCGCCATTGCACACTGGGAACACAACAGAGGTTCAATGTCATGTGTTCGCCATTGAACACTGTGGACAAAGCTGGGCAGATTTCCTAATGTGTTCGCCACACGGTATTGTATACAACTTTGAAACCGACTCCAAGTGTGTTCGCCAAAAAAGGGGATTCAGTGTACCATTTTTGAAAAGTTTTGAACTTCTATCCTATTTTTGAAAGACAAACTCGGTCGCTGTACCATGCATGAAACGGAGCCGAAGTACGTCCCACTTTATATTACTTCTCCCGATGCAACAAAAGTATGATAGTCCCATTTTTGTTTTGAATGCCGGATGATAACGGATCGGTTGAGCCTGTGAAATCTAAATTTAAATCTAAATATTTTGGATTTTAAAATTAAATTTAAATTTAAATTCAAATCCAAAAATCAATATTCAAATTAAAATCTATCAGATTTTGAATCGGATCGAATTTTTTCTAATATCCAAAAATTAAAAGTAATTTAATTAATTTAACTATCAATAGCGCACATAAAAAATTTGTTTAATATTCATTCTATTTATACAATAATTTATATGCATCTTTCACCGATTAATACCTTAATATAAAATATAATAAAAATTTAATCAAAAATATGTTTATCACTTTATTAATTTTTTTTATATCGAATCATACATATTTTGAATATTTAAATTATATATATATATATATATATGTGTGTGTGTGTGTATATATATTAACAAATAGACAAATATTAAAATAATATGTGGGGTCTGGTTAAGACTGAAGTGTATCCCATTCCCAGCTACTAGGTCTTTATAGTTTTAATATACATCAAGCACCTCCAAATATTTTCTTCGATTAACCTGGTAATTCACTCCCACATTTATATATATTTGGCTAAGAACCCTTGTAGAAATAAAATATAATTATGGATAATTTAGATGCTTTGTATGACGCTGCCATTGCTGGAGATGCTGATGCCATAGCTAAATTGGAGACGGAAGCTGATAGACTGAACGCAGAAGAACAAACAATCCTTCATATTGAATCCGTAAAGGGAAATACAGAACGTGTGCGATTCATTCTGAGGGAGTTTGCTCACAAAAATCTTTTGGTCAAGCTGGATAATCAAAAATGCACTGCACTTTTCTGGCTTACATATTTGGGACACACTGAAGTGGTTGAGGTCCTGATTGATGCAGCCAGACATTTGCCTCCTTCAGCTAATGATGATAATCCATTTACTTCTCTTCAATCTTTTCTTAGGCATGGTAATAAATATTTGGATTCTGCGTTACATATAGCAGCTATGGCAGGTCGCGTGGCTGTTGCTAAGCTATTAGCAGAGGCCGATCCAAGTGGTCGACATATCCAAGATAACGATGGTAAAACTCC
The DNA here is from genome assembly GCA_028671895.1 of Oenanthe sinensis. Classification (NCBI taxonomy): domain Eukaryota; kingdom Viridiplantae; phylum Streptophyta; class Magnoliopsida; order Apiales; family Apiaceae; genus Oenanthe; species Oenanthe sinensis. The sequence continues at coordinate 3,716,278 of CM053796.1, read as the reverse complement.
AATCTACATAGCTGCGGAAAGAGGATACTTCGATATAGTGAAGATGATCTGTACAACTTGCACACCTCCATATAATTTGGATGGTCCTCGTGGTAGTACTGCTTTGCATGCTGCTATTTTGAATGACAACGAGGATATTGAAGTGGTAGAGGTCCTCATCGGTGCAGCTAGACTTTCATCATCTTCTTCAGATAAAGATGATACTCATACTTCTTTTCAAGCTTTCCTTACGCAAGGTAATGAATTTTTGGACACTGCCTTACACATTGCAGTCAGGCAAGGTAAGTTGGATACAGCTAAGCTATTAGTTGAGGCCGACCCAAGTGCTACATATATTCAAAACAGGAGAGGTGAAACACCAATCTACATAGCTGCGGAAAGAGGGTACTTCGATACAGTGAAGACGATCTGTACAACTTGCACATCTCTATCCAATTTGGATGGTCCTCGTGGTAATACTGTTTTGCACGCTGCTATTAAGAATCTCAACCACGATATTGAAGTGGTAGAGGTCCTCATCGGTGCAGCTAGACTTTCATCATCTTCTTCAGATAAAGATGATACTCATACTTCTTTTCAAGCTTTCCTTACGCAAGGTAATGAATTTTTGGACACTGCCTTACACATTGCAGTCATGCAAGGTAGGTTGGATACAGCTAAGCTATTAGTTGAGGCCGACCCAACTGCTACATATATTCAAAACAAGGATGGTGAAACACCAATCTACATGGCTGCGGAAAGAGGGTACATTAATATAGTGAAGATGATCTGGACAACTTGCACAGCTCTATCTAATTTGGATGGTCCTCGTGGTAATACTGTTTTGCACGCTGCTATTAAGAATCTTCACCAAGGTATGCAACAATTCAATGTATTAAATCCACGATTCACCGGGAAGAATTAAGAATTTTCAAACTATTCATATTTATATTAAATATTCAGCAAGGAAGAATTTTATAATATTTTGAATATTAACTATGTTTGTTTGATAGAATCTTAAATATGGTATTTGTTCTGATACTTTCACTTTAATTCCTAAGCAGCGAAGAAAGAAGATAGAGATGTGATCGGGATAATCATCGCTAAATATGTGAATATTTTAAAGGATGGGGTCGCGGATAAGAGTGATAAGGATTCAGATACTATTGACCGGGAGATATATGAAGATTTAGTTGGATTATTTAATAAAACTGATGAGAAGAGATGTACTATCTTAGAACTCGCGGTGGAGCGAAATGAGGTGGACGTGGTTAAATTGATATTAACACAAAATCCAGCCTACGGAGGAAGGCTGAGTGCTCATCATATTAGTCTGATGCCTTTAATTTACAAAGCCACCGACGAAAAGTACACAGATATTGTCAAATTACTCCGCGAAGCATACGAAAATCGTAAAAAGACGTTTATTGAACAATATAGTTTATATGGAAGAATGACTCGTTTGATATCTGCTATTAAAGGCCACCAAAGAGGTATGAAACATATACTCCCATTTTACTAATTTATATGAAATTTAATATAATTTATTACTCACTCGGTCTCAAATTTTTTATTATAAAATTGATTGAACTTGACTATAATTTATATATTATTTTTAATATAAGTTATTATTAATAACTTATAATATATATATATGGAAAATATTCATCAGCCACAGTTGATATCTTTTTATATCCAACCAACCCATCTCATACCGTTAAATAAACAAATCAACGATTGAGATTAAAAAATAAAAAGTACACATACGTTCTATAATAAAGCGTACATATAAATTTTTTTATTTTCCATTTTACCAATTAAAGCATACGCTCTGTTATATGTCTTTAAAATAAATAAAATAATAATAAATTTTAATAAATAATAATAAATTTTAATAAATTTTCATAAATAATTTCAATAATAATAATTTTTATCTAATCTTTTTATGCATTGTACGATATATGAAAAATATATTTATATTTAATATTTTTTAAAAAATTTGTTTTTTGATGTAAAAATTTAAAATTTAAATTTTTATAAAAGAATTTCAAAATATTATGTACAAGTACTATTTTTTAAAATATTAATATACGTAATTTGAGTTCAGTAACTTATTAAAGCGAATTTATTAAGTGCCCGTTTGGCTTAACTTATAATCTAGAAATAAGTGCTTATTTCTAGAAAAAGTTAGTATGTATGTACTTTTTCTGAAAATAAGTAACTTATTTTCAATTTTGAAAATCATATTTGGTTTTAAAATTCAAAAATAAATATTTATCTAAATTTTTTTTTGAAAATATGTAAAAAAAATTTAAAATAAATTACTTATTTTAAATTTAAGTCCAACCAAACGGCGCCTAATTCTGACCACCTTAACAAATGATTTGCACGTCGCCCAAGATTTAGAAAACGAGTAGTAATAATTGTAATAGTAGCATCACTTTCCTGGCATAAGTTAATAGTATGTAATAAAAATTGGTCAGTGTAACGATTAAGAGCAAGCTTCTTTTTAGTCCTATGATATACGTTATATCATATAGCGTACTACGCTCTATAATAGAGCAGATGTGATTTTTATTTTATTTTTTTAAATAATTTACACGTGGCAAAATTAAAGACATAAAAACAAATAAAAAATATATAACATACGCTTTATTATAGAGCGTAATACGCCCTATAATAGAGCGTATGCTTTTTTATTTTTTTTTAATCACAACGGTTGATTAGATTTTTTAATGGTGAGAGATGGATTGGCTGGCTATCAAAAGATATTCAACAGTGGATGTACAAGGCTCCCTATATATATATAGGCTAATGTTCAAATAGGAACCCATTATTAGCCGAGAACCACTAATAAAAAAAATCTAATTTTCACAATTTGGCCCCACCCAATTAATTATTAAGGTTGAATTGTCTATATTAGATATTTAATTGAATGCTAATATATTTTAATATTTTATAAAATATTACAAGTATGTTCTGTAAAATTATAATAGTACAGAACACAAAAGAGAACATATTATAAAATATATATTTAAGAACAAAATAAAATATAAATTATAGAACATATGTTAATAATATAACACAGACCATAGTGTAGAACATATTTTATATTAAAAAAATATTAATTATTAGATAGTTCCTAGAGTTATTAATTATTAGGTGGTTCCTAGAGTTACCCTAGTGTTCCCCGTTGAACCTTACCCATATATATATATATATATATAAATAAAATTATTCAAATATATAATAACTTAATATTAATATTTTAACTTCCATTGACTTTTTTTTAATACATGAAATCATATGTAATTTATTTTAAGTCAAACTTTTTTATATTGTTGTGTGAAAAAAGTTACCACTCCAAGTACATATTTTAATTCTATGATCAATTTGTCCGGCGATTCCTGAAAATTAAAGGATTTGGTTGTAGAGTAAGAATTAACTTGAATATCGTTTGACAATTTGAAATTACAAATATAAAGAGCATATATATTTTGATGTAATTTATATATTTGTTATAACATTTTTCTCAGAAATTGCCTCCGAACTGTTGTTGGACTCAGAAAGCCTTGTGACCTTTGTTGACAATCTAGGCTGGACGGCACTTCACCATGCAGCATATTACGAATTCGATTCAATAATAGATGTTTTAGTACAAACACAAAAAACTTTTGCACACCAATTTATGTATGAAGATAAAATATCAACACCGTTTCATGTAGCAGCCGAGAAAGGATATACTTCTACAGTAATACTTCTAATGCAGTTGTGGCCATCTTCGTCTTCAGCATACACTGCTATCGATAGAAATGAACAAAATATACTACACTTGGCGGCATTGCAAAGTAAAAAAGAAATGATACAAGGTATTTTGAAATATTGTTCAGAAGAGTATAAGAACGAATTTGTCAATAAGCAGGATAAAAATGGCGATACACCGCTTCATATGCTTATCCGACGAGGTTGCTATGTTCCGGAACTCATGAAATACAAGGGACTTCATACAGAGATTAAAAATAAAGAAAATTGGACTCCTCGAGCCCTTTTATATTTTGAACACCAAATTATCAATGATCAGGTATTTTAAAATCTAATTTAATTTAATTTCCTTCTATGCTAATTTATAAAAACTAGTTTTTTAGACAACTTAATAAGAAAGTAATAAAATAAAACATTATAGATTATATTTTAAATTTGTTAGTACAAATTTTGTTTGTGCATTTAGTATACAGGCCATCCCTTCCTAAGACGACTAAGAGGTATCATCATAAACACTAAAATATATATATATATATATATATATATATATATATATGTATTATATGATATAAATTTTGTGAACTTACATATAAATTTTTTCTTTTAATGTGTATATAAATATAAAATGCATTTTTTACTCATATTAATTATATGAATGTGTAGTTTGTATATGCACTAAATTTTTTTGGATCGGCCTTGAATTAAAGGGTGTGTGCTCTATGTCGCACATTAGGGAGGCCAAATGTCCAAAATGACACAAATCAGAGAAATGACCCCAAATGACACTCTAAAACGCTAATTCGTATCATGTTTACTCAAAACGCTACATCGTGTAGTAATGTCTGGAGCAATTTTTTAAAAAAAATTTTTGAAGTTCAAAACGCAAGAAATTTATTCAGGACACCCGAATATCTAGGAACATTCATCTACCCTACTATGACACTATGAGTACGCGATAGGTAATTAACTCTTTACTTGACATTCCATTCCGATTAACATTGTGCCTTCCGATCTATACAGTAGCATGTTTCTCACAGGCGCTGAGCAAGAAAATTGTTTCATTTGTTGGATGTATATATATATTTAGTAATAATTTTCTAACTTCAAAATTGAATTTTAATATTGAATAACAAATGAAGATTATGAATGTTCTAGATTAAGAAATATGTTGACTATTGGGGATTCTTTGTTTAATTACAGGTACAAATTAAAATTGCACTTGATGATGTTGAGAGTAATCACAAAAGGGACATTTCTGAAAGTTTAGTGCTACCTAGTATACGACACGCAAAAGATGTGGAATTTAATGAACGAATGAGACAAGATCTAGAAAGGTATAAAGAAACTCATGCCTCCGAGGGCCAATGGTATGCTGATGCTGTTACCGGACATGCTATTGCCAAAGTTGCATTGGAGATGAAAGCAGATACACTGAACAAAGAGGAAGAAACTATCCTTCATCTTGAATCAAAAAGGGGAGATGCAGAACATGTGCAATATATTGTGGAGAAGTTTGCAAACAAAAACCTTTTGGGCAAGCTGGATAGATTAAAACAAACTGCACTTCACCTTGCAGCACATCATGGACACACTGAAGTGGTTAAGGTCCTCATTGAGGCAGCCAGACATTTGCCCTCTTCTTCAACAAATGATGATACCCACAATCCAGTTAGTCCTTTTCAAGCTTTTATTAGGCAAGTTGCTGGTCCAACGGGGAACACTGCCTTACATGTAGCAGTCATTTATGGTAAAGTGGCTACTGTTAAGCTATTGGTAGAGGCCGATCCAAGTGATGGCCATATTCAAAACTGTGAAGGCAAAACTCCAATCTACATAGCTGCGGAAAAAGGGTACAAAGATATAATAAAAGCGATCTGTACAAGTTGCGTGGCTCTGTCTTTAGAAGGTCCTGGTAGTGGAACGACTGCTTTTCATGCTCTTCTAAAGAATACCCGACAAGGTATGCAGTACACATGTACGAATTAATTTAATTAGGTATCGAGTATTCTATTCGAATAGGTACATATGATCTGGATCTTCACATTGTCTCTATCTTAATAAAGTTCCCCAAATTATTCAGAAGAAACCAATTAACCTAGCAAAATATATTTACATATCAAATACTTTTTGTTTCGTATATCAATATTGAATGGAACACGTGTCAAATAGTATTTTCACTTGACTTTCAGTGACGAAAGAAGGAAGGGATGTGATTGAGATGATGATTAATGCAGCCAGATGTTGGAGCGCAGAGGAGGCATCACATGTAAGTTTTGAAGCATTATGTGAAAGAACCGACGAGTCCGGAAGCACTATTTTACAACTGGCGATGGAGAGAAATTACTAGAAGATCCAGGGCGTGGAAATAAAAAAAATAGTCTCATGCGTTTAATCTATAAAGCCATCGATGAGGAGCTTAGTATGGATATTGTCAAATTACTCTCTGAAGCTTACGAAGCCGGAATCAACTCCGATCATAAAGGTGTGGTCGCTTTAATTCTTGCTATCAAAGCGGGCGAGCAAGGTACGTACGCAGTAAATTTAATGGAGTTTAAATATTTTCATATATGCAGGAATAAATACAAGAATTTTTTATTTTTTTTGTTTACTTTTGTTTGACATAATTTATGCATTTTGAATATGTACGTGATAAATATTTTCTTTTAAGAAGAATCTATACAACGTCTCTTGAGAGATGCCAAAAGCCTTGTAAGTTTTAATGACGATGAAGGATGGACACCACTTCATTATGCAACTTCTCACGAATTAGTTTCAATATTTGAAACCATCATTGAAGTGCAAAAGGATGTTGGACATCCATTTGTGTATGGAGATAAGGTATCAACGCCACTTCATGTAGCAGCCGAATATGGATTTACTTCTACACTTATACGACTTATGGAATTATGGCCAGCTTCCTCTTCTGCATACACAGCTGTTAATAAAAATGGTCAGAATATACTACATTTAGCGGCGGCTGAAAATAGAAAAGAGATGGTACAAGGTATTTTGGAATATTGTCCGGAAAAGTATAAGGAATGTATTTTTAAACAGAAAGATGCTAGTGGCAATACACCTCTCCATCTTCTTATTTCTCATGGTTGTTTCATTCCGGAACTCATAAAACACAAAGGACTTACAACGGCAAAAAACAATGATAATTATACTCCTCGGGACATGCTGTATTGTAAAGATGAGATTGTTGCTGATCAGGTACGTAGAAAACTTCTTTTTTTTTTTTTGTCTAATTTATAGGAACTAGTTTTTTGATTCTACCTTATCACAATCATATTATAGAGGATCATGTTTCAAACTATAATTATTAATTATTGGTTGTCCTCTGTATATATGTAGGTGCAAATTAAAATTGCACTTGATGATGCCCAGACTAATAAGTCAGCTTGGAAGTGTTGGGGTAAAAGCATGAAGAAGAAAACGGTTATTTGGGATAGCGCAGTTCCCCTAAGTAAACGAGACAGAAAAGATGTAACATTTGATGATGGTAAAAAAAGGTTGATGGATGAAAAGTATAAAAAGATGAAAAAAGATCTAGAAAAATATAAATCCAGGACCAACACCCAGATACTTGTTACTGCACTTATAACTACAGTAACTTTCACGGTAGGATTTACTATGCCGGGTGGTCTCCGCCAAAGTGGAGGAAAAGATGAAGGATTGGCGGTTCTTTCTAAAAAGAAAGTTTTTAATGCATTTATGGTATCGGATGCATTAGCTCTACTGTTGTCAACATCTTCTTTGTTCTTCTACTTTCTTGAATCAATGAATGAAGATCCTTACCAAGTGGCAAAACTCAATGCTGCATCAACTGTGCTCAACATTGTTTCTGTTATGGCTATGATGTTGACTTTTATTACAGGAACATATGTGGTATTATCCGACTCACCAGCTCTCGCCATCACCGTTTGCATCATCGGCTCCCTCTTCTTTCTTCTTATTATAACTATTTTATTGATCAAAATAGTATATGATCGTCAAGTGAAAAAAAGGAACAAAGATTAAGTACGCCTGTTGTTATTTCCATGTGCTTTTATGAATTTCTAAGTTTTCATGATTTGCTCATGCCCCAAAGTTTGTAGTTGCCAAAAATCAAGTGATCAGTATTGATATGTCATGCAATATTTTGTACCTACTACATGTTTACAAGAGTGTTAATGATCTTGATTAATTATAATAAAATAATAAATATAGTATCAAGACCATGAAGTTTTAATTTAGACTTCACTAGATGTGTTTTTAGTTCTTTCTAAAGTATAAATTACAGATTCTTCATCATAAAGCAGGAAAAGAAACGAGGATTTCAACTGTCTATCAAATAAAAGTTACATAATAAGTTGGAAGCAAAACTACCATGTTCCTTCTCTCTATTTAGTTCATACCTCAGTATTAAAAAATATGACTAAAGTTGATCAATTCTGTACACTTTGTACTACGAATTTTTATTTAATTTTAGCTTATTTAATTCTATTGTTCAAGAACTCTGTACTATATATTTTTGAAAATTATCCCTTGTTTCGTCTAATTTAACCGGAATTATATTATTAAAATGATTTTGTTAATTTCGTAATGGTCCTCTACAATGATAATGCTAATTTGTAAATTTCTACAAAATTTTTATATCCGACACCATGGTATTCAGAAGAAAGTATATATAATCCAGTTATATATCATTTATCAATATGTATAACCCAATTCAATACATAAAAATAAAAAAAAATATTAAAAAATTAAGCGTGTGAGATGTTTGATGTTTTTGTGTGAGATGTTTTCGAACATTTTGATAGATAGATTAGGTTACTTGTTTTTTTCTTGTTATTTGATGATCCTGCATTGTTTGCTTGCTGTGTGTTTGTGTGTGTTATGTTGTTTGAACTATTGAGTATACATATGCTGATCAATAGCTATAACAAGGATAGCCAGTAAGCCAGGTAGTGATGGTTATGCAAATTTTGTGTAATCGATAGCTATGATAAGCCTATCTTCTCTGATGGTGGCTGGACACCATGAGTATCTTCTCTGATTGTTTTTGTATAACAATCACTATTATTAACTCATTTAATTAATTAATAACATAATTGAAAATTCAAAAAAATACCTTCTTATATGGTACATATCTGACCTCGTAAAGATCCGATACAACTCCATACATGATACATATCGGTCATTATTCATGGACCGAAATTTCTCCTTAAGAGTACATAACAAATCATGTGGTCTCCAATAAATAAATCCATCTATAAAACTAATTAAAATTTAACTATTATCAAAAATTGAATAAACAAATAAAATAGATACCTAAAAAATGATTTTATACTTAAAAAATTAATATTTCAGAAAATAAAAATTTGAAAATGATTTGACTCATATAAATACATATACAGAATAAAATATACATTTTATGATTACAAATTAAAGTATGACTAAATTGTTATATTAGCATTAAAATAAATTTAGCAAATATTGGGTTTAATTTTCTTTACTAATTATCATAATTATATCACAATAATGTCAAACAAAAATTAATTCATTTGTAACAGGTAGATCACAATCGTATTAATATCATAGATCAATTAATAATTTAAAATTTCAAAGAACTGAAATAAAATCAATTCTCTATAAATTAATAAATAAGAAATTAAAAAATAAATTATAATAACATGATAATATTGTTGTTTTCAGGGATGTTGGTATGGTTTGGATTGCTTGGGATGTCTTCCATTTCTTTTTTAGCTGTAAGAATTTTTAAATTCTGGGTGTTAAACAATCAGTAAATAAATCAGCTAATTTTGTTTTTAGTGTGTTGTTTATTTTCCAATATGGTTGAATGGGCACTTGGGGTTTGTCCCATGTTCTATTTAATGAAAACTCCTATTTGTTCGTAAAAAAATAACATGCTTCTAAAAAAAATAGTTTGTTAGAAAACAAATACTGATGCTGTCAGAGAATATCAAAGAACATAGTTTATGTTGCTGACGTCATCAGAGTTTAGGAAGTTGTCAGTCATAGTTTATTCTATAAAAAAATACTCAATCAGAGTTTACTCTAACAGAGAATGCTCAAACAGATATTAACAACCGACAGTGTTTACAATCAGAGTTTGTGAAAGAAAGAGACAAATCAGAATATGATTTGGATAGTGAAGAAGGAATTCAAATAAAAGTCTAATTACCTTATTAAAGTTATTCTTTTCATTATCTATTTTGTAGTTAGATTTGTAACTATTTCTATATAAACACAGAAATAGGTTAACATTATCAATTATTCAAGTTATATTTTTCATATTAAGAACAGTGAATTTTTTAAGAGAGTTTTGTATTCAAGTTCATTATCATTAATATAAAACAGTGTTTCTTCTACATACTTATATTCTTAGTCAATTATTTGGTGTCTATTATATTCAACCCCCTTCTATAATAGATTATCATCCGGGCAAACCTAGTTGGCATGCTTATTGTTGCCCACTATAAAACATTTATGTCATACTCTAATACTTCTAATTTTTTTCCAAATATCATTTTTCATTTAATTTTTAATGCATTTATGATTAGTCTGAGCCCGACAACCAGTTAAATTCTATTTAATGAAAAAGACTTTTGTACTATAGTTTAGGTTGAAATAAATGATTATATAAATACTCTCAGCTCTGAAATCTTCTTCGAGAATATATGAACGAAATTTGAGATCACCGATGAATAGCTTACACCCCGTCTTTTTTTATTTGACGTTTGATTTTCTGACAGGTACTTTTAGGATTTATGATCGGATAGCTAAAATTGTTATTTTTAAAAAAATTTCCTGAATAAAAATATGTAATTAAAATTTTAATTTACAAAAAAACTAATTAAAAATAATAATTTTTACTATGCAGTCAAATCACCTCAATATGTGTGTTAAAAGTTATCACGACAAATAAAATAAACGAAGAAGTAAATTATAAGAAAATTTAAATGAATTAATTTTTTGTTTGAATAATTTCAATCTAATAATTCCTACTTTATTGTCTCATTATTATATAAATTTTGAATTTTTTTATTTTCTAAATATTGTAGTTCCATAAATATTTATTTTATAAGGATCGAGTAATTTAAAGTAGGGGTGTAAGTAATTTAAAGTAGGGGTTTACAAAGAATTCACTCAATCGAATCAATCGCTCAAACCGCCCGCAAATGAATCGTTTTTTTGTGGATAATCACAAAACACGACTGATTACATATTTAATCTTTTATAACTGCTCGTTTGCGGTTCGGTTGTGATTTTCAATTTTGAAAAATCGCAAAAGCCAAACCGCAAAACATATATATACTTAAATTTAAAATTATTATAATAAAAATATTTATAGATTTCTATAAATTAATAAATTATATATACATTCACAAGTATTTTAGTTATTTAAAATATAAAATATACTTCAAAATAAGGTTATTATTTAACATAATCGAGTGTATAGAATCGTGATTGATACATCATTTTAATTTTGTATCAAATATTTGAAGTATATATATTATATTTTTATCGATAAGAGTATTTAATAACATTACTTGAAAGACCTACTATTTTTTCTATTAATTATATTACTCTTTAATTACTCTTTTTTATTATATTATATGATAATACTACATGAATTTATAATAATTATAATTAATTTATTATATATTTTTTAAATGATTAAACCGCAAACCGAACGGTAAATTAGTGATTGAAAATGTCGCAATTAACTAACAATATTATGTAATATATATCACTTTGGAGATGCTCGCATTCTCCCTTAAATTCGAATTCCATTCCAGCTCCAAACGAGATAATTGAATGGGTAAGATATTGTGCTGTTTAAAAATTAGAGTGTCGAGAAAAAATTAGAATATTGAAATAAATTAAAATTTTGAGTTGGTAATTATTCTAATATTAATGCCTGGTAATTAACAATTTAGACTTAATTACTAATTTTGAAAAATTTATTTTGACAAAAATTTTAATAGAAAATTATCATGTATATAATTAAAATATAAATATCTTCATTAAGAATAACTAATTTAATTAATTAATTAACAAAACTATTCAAATCAATTAGTCAAAATAACTAATTTAATCCATTTCAACTCAACACCGATTGTTATATAGGTCAAATTCTACATGTATGAACTTAATTATTTCAATTTTTAGATTACATTAATATAACTAATTATAGGTTGTTAGAAATGAGAGTTACATTTTATAAGTATTTTTGTTACTTATAATCAATATCTTAAAGTAATTTTTTTTATAAATTAATACTCTTTAAACTAATAATTTTTTTTAATTATAATATTTTTTAAATACTCAGTCTTATAGTTGTTTTGAAGAAATAAGTATAAAATCTGATTATAATCCAATAAATTTCTATATGATATTTATTTTAACTAAATAATATATGAGATTGAACCATTATCTTTAAATTTTTTAATTATATTGAGGAGTATATTTACAAAAGGCTTAATATATATACTCCGTATTTATTTTTGTAAATATATATACTCTACACTAATGATATATATTATTCGATTCATGTATATATATTTAATATTTTTTATGTTTACGAACGACATAAATAACTAAACGAACTACTTGAAGATAGCACAACGAACTCAAACATTTTTAATCAACTTCCACTATTTTTGTAATGATTGAACCCGTATGGCAGAAAATTTAAACTTATATCTTAGAAAAAAATTCCAATAATTATCGGAGTTGGTTTGATTAAATTAGTTGTCAACTATTGTCAAAAAAAATATATTTGGTTGTTAGAAATTTGTCGCATTTCTTTCGAGTGTTTTCAATACAAAAACCAAATTGGAAGCTACTGGTAGTAGATAGATAGTCTATCTTTAACATTGGATTTAAAATTGGAAATACCAAACGTGTGACGTGTGCGGTTCATTAACGCAGCTACACATTTGCCTTCAGCTAATTAATGACAATACTCAGGATTGAGTTATTAGTTCTTTTGATGCTTATGTTGGGCAAGATGATAAAAATATGGACAATGTACATATAACTGCGAAAAAGTGATCTCTACAATTTGCCCATTCTAGATAAGTTGATGATTTGGTATCTGTTACAAGTTGATAATTTGTATTTTAACACGTCTAGATTATATTTAATACGGAGTACTTACTAGGTGAATTTTTTTATGTTTACGAACGAGATACATAATTAAACAAACTACTGGAAGATAGGCCGGACAACGAACTCACTAAACATTTTATCAAACAGGTGCACTGCCGAGCTATAAATGCTATAAATTAAATGCAGGGATTTTTCTGATCTATGGGCAACTTGCACTATTTTTGTAGTGATTTAACACGTATATGGCAGAAAATTTAGACTTATAACCCAGAAAAATTCCAATAATTATCAGAGTTGGTTTGATTAAATTAGTGGGGTCAAGTACTGTAATAGGTTGTTAGAAATTCTAGCGAGATTTTTCAAAGTGTTTTTATACAGAATGGTGACATGTACAATGTGGATTCTAAATTAGAAAGTGCCGGGTCTGGTTAAGTGTATCCCCGCTAGGCGCCATATTTGTTAATTTAGACTATTCATGTTTATAATTTTAATGTCCATCCCAACTCTGTATATAAAGACAAGTCATGTTCACTAATTAGCACCTTCAAATATTTTCTTCGATTAACCCAGTAATTCAGTCTGACATTTTTATATAAATATATATTAGCTAAGAGCCCCGGTAGAAATAAGATATAATTATGGATGATGCTTTGTATGCGGCTGCTATTGCGGGAGATGGAGATGCTGAAAGAGTGAACGAACGTGAAGAAACAATCCTTCATATTGAATCCATAAAGGGAAATACAGAACGTGTGCGATTCATTCTGAGGGAGTTTGCTAACAAAAATCTTTTGGTCAAGCTGGATAATAAAAAATGCACTGCACTTTGCTGGGCTGCATATTACGGACACACTGAAGCGGTTGAGATCCTGATTGAAGCAGCCAGACATTTGCCTCCTTCAGCTGATGATAATCCACTTTCTTCTTTTCAATCTTTCCTTAGGCATGCTGATCAAGATTTGGAGACTGCCTTATATTCAGCAGTTAAGAATGGTCACCTGGCTGCTGCTAAGCTATTAGCAGAGGCCGATCCTAGCGATAGACATATCCAAAACAAGGATGGTAAAACTCCAATCTACATAGCTGCGAAAAGAGGGTACATTAATATAGTGAAGATGATCTGTACAACTTGCACACATCCATATAATTTGGATGGTCCTCGTGGTAGTACTGCTTTGCACGCTGCTATTTTAAATGACAACCACGATATTGAAGTGGTAGAGGTCCTCATAGGTGCAGCTAGACTTTCATCATCTTCTTCAGATAAAGATGATACTCATACTTCTTTTCAAGCTTTCCTTACCCAAGGTGATGAAGATTTGGACACTTCCTTACACATAGCAGTCATGCAAGGTAGGTTGGATACAGCTAAGCTATTAGTTGAGGCCGACCCAACTGCTACATATATTCAAAACAAGAATGGTAAAACTCCAATCTACATAGCTGCGAAAAGAGGGTACATTAATATAGTGAAGATGATCTGTACAACTTGCATACCTCCATATAATTTGGATGGTCCTCGTGGTAGTACTGCTTTGCACGCTGCTATTTTAAATGACAACCACGATATTGAAGTGGTAGAGGTCCTCATAGGTGCAGCTAGACTTTCATCATCTTCTTCAGATAAAGATGATACTAATACTTCTTTTCAAGCTTTCCTTACACAAGGTGATGAAGATTTGGACACTGCCTTACACATAGCAGTCATGCAAGGTAGGTTGGATACAGCTAAGCTATTAGTTGAGGCCGACCCAACTGCTACATATATTCAAAACAAGGATGGTAAAACTCCAATCTACATAGCTGCGCAAAGAGGGTACATTAATATAGTGAAGATGATCTGTACAACTTGCACACCTCCATATAATTTGGATGGTCCTGGTGGTAGTACTGCTTTGCACGCTGCTGTTTTGAATGACATCGAGGATATTCAAGTGGTAGAGGTCCTCATCGGTGCAGCTAGACTTTCATCATCTTCTTCAGATAAAGACGATACTGATAGTTCTTTTCAAACATTCCTTACGCAAGGTGATGAAGATTTGGACACTGCCTTACACATAGCAGTCATGAAAGGTAGGTTGGATACAGCTAAGCTATTAGTTGAGGCCGACCCAACTGCTACATATATTCAAAACAAGGATGGTGAAACACCAATCTACATAGCTGCTGCAATAGGGTACTTCGATACAGTGAAGACGATCTGTACAACTTGCACATCTCTATCTAATTTGGAGGGTCCTCGTGGTAGTACTGCTTTGCACGCTGCTATTAAGAATCTCCACCAAGGTATGTAACAATTCAATGTGTTAAATCCACGATTCACCAGGAAGAAATAAGAATTTTCAAACTATTCATATTTATATTAAATATTCACCAAGGAAGAATTTTATAATATTTTGAATATAAACTATGTTTGTTTGATAGAATCTTAAATATGGTATTTTTTCTGATACTTTCACTTTAATTCCTAAGCAGCGAAGAAAGAAGATAGAGATGTGATCGGGATAATCATCGATAAATATGTGAATACTTTAAATTTAAAGGATGGGGTCGCGTATAAGAGTGATTGGGAGATATGTAAAGATTTAGTTGGATTATTTAATAAAACTGATGAGGACAGATGTACTATCTTAGAACTCGCGGTGGAGCGAAATGAGGTCGACGTGGTTAAATTGATATTAGCACAAAATCCAGCCTATGCACAAAATCGAGCCTACGCAGAATCGTGGAATCGTGATATTATTAGTCTGATGCCTTTAATTTACAAAGCCACCGATGAAAAGCACACAGATATTGTCAAATTACTCACTCAAGTATACACTGCTACTGGGAGGTTTGAACAATATTTTTCATGTAGAGATAGGGCTACTGGGGTGTTTGAACAATATTTTTTATGTAGAGATATGGCTAGCTTGATATCCGCTATTGAAGGCCGCCAAAGAGGTATGAAATATATACTACCATTTTACTAATTTATATGAAATTTAATATAATTTCTTTATAGGGAATGTTAAATTAAAAACAGCTTAATAAATTGGTTTATTTTTAAAATTATTCTAATAACTATAGTGTTTTTTTCGAAATCACTAATAATTATAATGTTGACTTTCTATGTTATTTCATATAAAATTAATATTAAATTAAGAAACAGTTTAATAAATTGCTTTATTTTAAGAAAAAAGTGACCACGTACATACTTTAATTCTATGATCAATTTGTCCCGCGATTCCTGAAAATTAAAAAGATTTGTTTGTAGAGTAAGAATTAACTTGAATATCGTTTGACAATTTGAAATTACAAATATAAAGAGCATATATATTTTGATGTAATTTATATATTTGTTATAACATTTTTCTCAGAATGGGCCTCCGAGCTATTGGACAAGTATGGAGCAAGAATAGTGAACTTTGTTGACAATCTAGGCTGGACGGCACTTCACCATGCAGCATATTACGAATTCGATTCAATAATAGATGTCTTAGTACAAACGCAAAAAACTTTTGGACACCAATTTAAGTATGGATATAAGGTATTAACACCCTTTCATGTGGCAGCCGGGAAAGGATATACTTCAACCGTGATACGTCTTATGCGGTTATGGCCATCTTCGTCTTCAGCATACACTGCTATCGATAGAAATGAACAAAATATACTACACTTTGCGGCATTGCAGAGTAAAAAAGAAATGATACAAGGTATTTTGAAATATTGTTCAAAAAAGTATAAGAAAAATTTTGTCAATAAGCAGGATAAAAATGGCGATACACCACTTCATATGCTTATCCGACGAGGTTGCTATGTTCCGGAACTCATGAAATACAAGGGACTTAATACAGAGATTAAAAATAAAGAAAAGTGGACTCCTCGAGCCCTGCTATATTTTGAAGACCAAATTATCAATGATCAGGTATTTTAAAATCTAATTTAATATTCCTTCTACGCCAATTTATAAAAACTAGATTTTTAGACAACTTAATAAGAAAGTAATAAAATAAAACATTATAGATTATATTTTAAATTTGTAGTACAAATTTTGTCTGTGCATTTAGTATGCAGGTCACCCCTTCCTAAGGCGAGCAACCCCTTCGTAAGGCGAGCAAGAGGTATCAAGATAAACACTAAAAAATTTATATATATGTATTGTATGATATAAATTTTGTGAACATATATAAGAAAATTTATTTGAATGTGCATATAAATATAAAATACATTTTTTACTCATATTATATGAATGTTGTAATTTGAATATGCATTAAAAAATTTTTGGACCGACCTTGAATTAGTGAGGCATATTTTAGAAATTTATTCAAGACACCCACATATTTTAGAAATTTGTTTCATTTGTTTGATGTATATATATTTTAGTAATAATTTTTAAATTCAAAATTGAATTTTAATATTGAGTAACAAATGAAGATGATGAATGTTTTAGATTAAAACAAATGTTGACTATTGGGGGTCCTTTCTTTATAGGTACAAATTAAAATTGCACTTGATGCTGTTGAGAGTAATCACAAAAGGGACATTTCTGAAAGAGTGCAACCTAGTAAACAACAGGCAAAAGATGCGTTGTTTAAAGAACGAATGAGACAAGATATAGAAAGGTATAAAGAAACTCATGCTGAGGGCCAATGGTATGCTGATGCTGTTAACGGACATGCTATTGCCAAAGTTGCATTGGAGATGAAAGCAGATACACCGAACGAAGAGGAAGAAACTATCCTTCATCTTGAATCAAAAAGGGGAGATGCAGAACATGTGCGATATATTGTGGAGGAGTTTGCAAACAAAAACCTTTTGGGCAAGCCGGATAGATTAAAACAAACTGCACTTCACCTTGCAGCAGAACATCATGGGCACACTGAAGTGGTTAAGGTCCTCATTGAAGCAGCCAGACACTTGCCCTCTTCTTCAACAAATGATGATGATACCCACAATCCAGTTGGTCCTTTTCAAGCTTTTATTAGGCAAGCTACTGGAAGGGGGAACACTGCCTTACATGTAGCAGTCATTAATGGTAATGTAGCTACTGTTAAGCTATTGGTAGAGGCCGATCCAAGTGATGGCCATATTCAAAACTGTGAAGGCAAAACTCCAATCTACATAGCTGCTGAAAAAGGGTACAAAGATATAATAAAGGTGATCTGTACAACTTGCACAGCTCTGTCTTTAGAGGGTCCTGGTGGTAGAACGACTGCTTTTCATGCTGCTATTCTAAATATGCACAAAGGTATGTAGTATATATTTATGTTACAATTTCAATAGGCCTAGACTCAATTTCCTGCACGAGACACACTTGAAACCACACTAGCAAATTAAGAGTATAGTACTTCCTCTGTAATCTGTATTATATCAACCCTATAGGTAATATGTGTTTATTAACATTTGCACTTGATTTGCAGAGAAGGAAGATAGTGATGTGATTAGGATGCTCACTAATGCAGCCAAACGCTGGAGTCCAGAGAATGCAATTTTCGAAGATTTATTTAGAAGAACTGATGACTCCGGATGCACTATCTTGGAACTGGCTGTGTACAGAAATTGGGTAGAGGTAGTTGAACTTATACTGGTAGAAGGTCCGGACAATCAACATGGTCGTGGAAGCAAAAATAATAGTTTCATGCGTTCAATCTACACAGCCATCGATAAAAAGTATAATGATATTCTCAAATTACTAACTCAATCTTACGAAGTTGACATTATTACCCTGGAGGACCATAAACGTGTGACGGATTTGATTGTTGCCATTAAAAGGCGCGACAGAGGTATGAAATATTTATTCCCTCAAAAAGTTGTATGAGCTATATATAAGGAGAACCTGTTAAAAACTTAATTCTAAAATTAGAAAAAGTTATGTACATATTAATTCTAAAATTATAAAAAATTATGTACGGTATATATTAATTCTAAAATTTCAGTTACTAACAATAATTTATTTATAGAATTTTTTAGAGTTCCGTGAAAGTTTAATATTCTACTTTTTATATGCAAATATACTATTTTTAGTTATTGACTTTTTGAAAGTGTTTTAAGTATAGAAAAATATTTATGTATTTTTAATTCTTTTTCTAAGTATTTTTCTGGTTACTATATATATATTATTATATTTTTTTAATAATATATATCAAGAATTCAATTATCAAAAATAATAAAATTATATTTTTCTATTTGACCGAAAACTACATCAATTATATAATTGATAGAATTATAAAAATTAGAAAGTATATATAATATACTTTAAAATGCATATTTTAAAGTTTTTAAAAATTATAAAAAAATAATATTTAAATTGCAGTCAAAATTTGGTCACTTTAACCATAAAAAGTCAAACTATTAATTTGGGACGGAGGAAGTTCGTAAGGGGCTGAATTTTATAATTTTATTGATTAAATTATAAAAATCACTAAAATTTGTTGGATTCTTTTTGGCTAATAACTCGGTTTTACAGTATCCGTAATACGCCTGTTGGGAGAAAACAAACAACTTGTAACCTTTGCTGATGAGGATGGGTGGACACCACTTCACCTAGCGGCATATGACCAATTCGATTCAATACTCCATCCAATAATACAAGCACAAAAAGATGTTGATGTTGGACACCTGTTTGCGTACAGTGATAAAGACGTACCAACTCCGTTTCATATAGCAGCTAAAAAAGGCTATACTTCAACAGTGATTCGGCTTATGGGGTTATGGCCAGCTTCATCTTCGGCGTATACAAATGTTAATAATGATGGTCAAAATATATTACATTTGGCAGCATTGGAAAGTAAAAAAGAGATGATAAAAGGCATTTTGAAACATTGTTCTGAAGAGTATAAGAACGAATTTGTCAATAAGCAGGATAAATATGGCGATACACCACTTCATATGCTTATCCAGCGAGGTTGTTTTGTTCCTGAACTCATGAAATACAAGGGACTTGATACAGAGATTAAAAATAAAGAAGAGTGGACTCCTCGAGACCTTTTATATTTTGAAGACCAAATTATCAATGATCAGGTATTTTAAAATCTAATTTAATTTAATTTCTTTCTATGCTAATTTATAAAAACTAGATTTTTAGACTCAACTTAATAAGAAAGTAATAAAATAAAACATTATAGATTATATTTTAAATTTGTTAGTGTAAATTGTGTTTGTGCGTTTAGTATACAGGCCATCCCTTCCTAAGACGACTAAGAGGTATCATCATAAACACTAAAATTTATATATATATATATATTATATTTATATGATATAAATTTTGTGAACATACATATAATTTTTTTTATTTGAATGTGTATATAAATATAAAATGCATTTTCTACTCATATTATATGAATGTTGTAGTTTGAATATGCATTAAAATTTTTTTGGACCGAACATGAATTGAAGAGGCATATTTTAAAAATTTATTCAGGACACCTGAATATCTAGGAACATGCATCTTCCCTGCTATGACACTATGAGTACGCGGTAGGTGTAATTAACTCTTTACTTGACATTCCACTCCGGTTAACTTTGTGCCTTCCGCGCTAATCAAGAAAATTGTTTCATTTGTTTGATGTATATATAAATATATATATATATATAGTAATAATTTTCCAACTTCAAAATTTTATTTTAATATTGAGTAACAAATGAAGATAATGGATGTTCTAGATTAAGAAAAATGTTGACTATTGAGGGTCCTTTGTTTGATTACAGGTACAAATTAAAATTGTACTTGATGATGTTGAGAGTAATCACAAAAGGGAGATTTCTGAACGTTTAGTGTTACCTAGTAAACGACAGGCAAAAGATGTGGTGTTTAATGAACGAATGAGACAAGATCTAGAAATGTATAAAGAAACTCATGCCACCGAGGGCCAATGGTATGCCGATGCTGTTACCGGACATGCTATTGCCAAAGCTGCATTGGAGAAGAAAGCAGATACACCGAACGAAGAGGAAGAAACTATCCTTCATCTTGAATCAAAAAGGGGAGATGCAGAACGTGTGCGATATATTGTGGAGGAGTTTGCAAACAAAAACCTTTTGGGCAAGCTGGATAGATTAAAACAAACTGCACTTCACCTTGCAGCACATCATGGACACACTGAAGTGGTTAAGGTCCTCATTGAGGCAGCCAGACATTTGCCCTCTTCTTCAACACATGATGATACCCACAATCCAGTTAGTCCCTTTCAAGCTTTTATTAGGCAAGCTGCTGGTCCAACGGGGAACACTGCCTTACATGTAGCAGTCATTTATGGTAAAGTGGCTACTGTTAAGCTATTGGTAGAGGCCGATCCAAGTGATGGCCATATTCAAAACTATGAAGGCAAAACTCCAATATACATAGCTGCGGAAAAAGGGTGCAAAGATATAATAAAGGTGATCTGTACAACTTGCACAGCTCTGTCTTTAGAGGGTCCTGGTGGTAGGACGACTGCTTTTCATGCTGCTATTCTAAATATGCACAAAGGTATGTAGTATATATGTATGTTACAATTTCAATAGGCCTAGACTCAATTTCCTGCACGAGACACACTTGAAACCACACTAGCAAATTAAGAGTATAGTACTTCCTCTGTAATCTGTATTATATCAACCCTATAGGTAATATGTGTTTATTAACATTTGCACTTGATTTGCAGAGAAGGAAGATAGTGATGTGATTAGGATGCTCATTAATGCAGCCAAACGCTGGAGTCGAGAGAACGCCATTTTCGAAGATTTATTTAGAAGAACGGATGACTCTGGACGCACTATCTTGGAACTGGCTGTGTACAGAAATTGGGTAGAGGTAGTTGAACTTATACTGGTAGAAGGTCCGGACAATCAACATGGTCGTGGAAGCAAAAATAATAGTTTCATGCGTTCAATCTACACAGCCATCGAGAAGGAGTATAATGATATTCTCAAATTACTAACTCAATCTTACGAAGTTGACATTATTACCCTGGAGGACCATAAACGTGTGACGGATTTGATTGTTGCCATTAAAAGGCGCGACAGAGGTATGAAATATTTATTCCCTCAAAAAGTTGTATGAGCTATGTACAAGGAGAACCTGTTAAAAACTTAATTCTAAAATTAGAAAAAGTTATGTACATATTAATTCTAAAATTAAAAAAAATTATGTACGGTATATATTAATTCTAAAATTTCAGTTACTAACAATACTTTATTTATAGAATTTTTTAGAGTTCCGTGAAAGTTTAATATTCTACTTTTTATATGCAAATATACTATTTTTAGTTATTGACTTTTTGAAAGTGTTTTAAGTATATAAAAATATTTATGTATTTTTAATTCCTTTTCTAATTATTTTTCTGGTTACTATATATATATGATTATATTTTTTTAATAATATATATCAAGAACTCAATTGTCAAAAATAATAAAATTATAATTTTCTATTTGACCGAAAACTACATCAATTATATAATTGACAAAATTATAAAAATTAGAAAGTATATGTAATATACTTTAAAATGCATATTTTAAAGTTTTTAAAAATTATAAAAAAAATAATATTTAAATTATAATTTTATTGATTAAATTATAAAAATCAATAAAATTTGTTGGATTCTTTTTGGCTAATAACTCGTTTTTACAGTATCCGTAATACGCCTGTTGGGAGAAAACAAACAACTTGTAACCTTTGCTGATGAGGATGGGTGGACACCACTTCACCTAGCGGCATATGACCAATTTGATTCAATACTCCATCCAATAATACAAGCACAAAAAGATGTTGATGTTGGACACCTGTTTGCGTACAGTGATAAAGACGTACCAACTCCGTTTCATATAGCAGCTCAAAAAGGCTATACTTTCACAGTGATTCGGCTTATGGAGTTATGGCCAGCTTCATCTTCGGCGTATACAAATGTTAATAATGGTGGTCAAAATATATTACATTTGGCGGCATTGGAAAGTAAAAAAGAGATGATAAAAGGCATTTTGAAACATTGTCCAAAAAGATATCAGGATCGAATGGTGAATGAGCAGGATAAAAATGGTGACACACCTCTCCATCTGCTCATTAAACGTGGTTGTTTCATTCCAGAAATTCTCAATCATAAGGGACTAAAAACAATGACAAAAAATGAGAGAGACCAGACTCCCCTTGACTATTTCTATTTGGAAGAGGAAATTATTGCTGATCAGGTACGCAAAAGCTATTTCTTTTTCATTTATTGAAATGCGCCAATTTCCCCCCTTCAAAGTCCGCCTATTCGTAACATCAAATATATGTTTTGACATCAAATTTGATATCACTCCATTGTCATCTTGACACTATTTTAGTTTTCTATTGGAGTTGGTTTTACACTAAAATAATATCAAAATGACACTACTTTAGTGTTTTAGTGTTTCATTCGTGACGCTCAAAGCAACTCCAACAAAACTATTTATTTGGCTCATTAAAAATTATAAAATATTAACTAGTCAAATTTATTTTCCTTAAAATTTGAGCACACTCTAATAATAGGAGTTGTTTCACATTCTATCTTTTCTTTTTCTCAATAAAAATGAATAAGCTTATTTTCATTTAAAAATTATTTTTAAAACATCAAAGTTTTCACTACTAACGGTCATATTTAAACAATTATATTTTAACAATTTTATTTCAACAATTATATATTAATAATTATATTCAATAAGATATCAATATACTCACAGGTATAACTATTATCTAAATTGAATACCATCCATAAATTGAAGGTCAAGTATCAGAAAAATAAATCATAACAAATTTACTTACATCCAAAATTTAATAAATCACGAATTACTTTTGGTTGAATGATTTCAACAAGAATAGAAATAGTCAAATAATAAAAGAAAGAATATGTAAGAAAATACCAATTTATTGTATTAGAAAAAGTAAATTGAAATAAAAAAATATTTTTTTACCCATTTTTAAAAACTATCTAGCTGAGTTAGTAAAAAGATTGATTTAATTTGAAAATAGGATTATAGATAATATAAAACTTAGATTAATATATACTACCTCCGTCCAATTTTAACTGATATTTAATTTTTTGACACCTATATTAAAGATGTAAAAATAATAATTATACTTAATATAAAATTTTAATTTTTATATCAAAATAAAGTTTAAATTCTAAACTTTAATTTGATATAAATATTGAAAATAATAAATATATTTCAATACAATTTTTTAATATCTCAATTTATGTATTAGAATGCCAAATATCAGTTAAAATGTGATGAAAGAAATTATTTAGTAAAAATTATGATAAAACTTAGATTAATATATACTACCTCCATCCAATTTTAACTGATATTTGACTTTTTGACACGCATATTAAAGATATAAAAAATAATAATTATACTTAATATAAAATTTTAATTTTTATATCAAAATAAAGTTTAAATTCTAAACTTTAATTTGATATAAATATTGAAAATAATAAATATATTTCAATACAATTTTTTAATATCTCAATTTATGTATTAGAATGCCAAATATCAGTTAAAATGTGACGAAAAAAATTATTTAGTAAAAATTATGACTTTTCAAAAATAAGTGGTTTGGGAGTAAATGTTGAATATAATTGAAAACAAGCATATAATTGTGTTAGAAAAATAGATTTTTAAGCATAGAATTATATTCTTTGTTTAATTTATTTGTCCATTTGTAGGTACAAATAAAAATTACGTTGGACGATATTGATACCGATCAATCCTGGAAATGTTGGCGTAAAAATATCAAGGCAAAATCAAATTACCTGGAAAGCGTAGTGCTCCCTGATAGAAGGGAGGCAAAAGATGTGAAATTTGAGAATGCAAAGAAAGATCTTGTAGATAAAAAGCGTGGACAGATGAAAAGAGATCTAGAAAAGTACAAAAAGAGGACCAACACCCAGATTGTAGTCACTGCACTTATAACTACAGTAGCTTTTACTGTAGGATTCACGATGCCTGGCGGTCTCTATCAAAGTGGACAATTGGATCAAGGATTGGTGGTTCTTTCTAAAAAGACAGCCTTCAGAGCATTCATGGTATCAGATGCATTAGCTCTTCTACTGTCAACATGTTCTTTGTTTCTTTACTTTCTCGAATCCATGTATGAAGATCTTGACCAAGTGGCAAAACTCAATACTGCATCAACCGCACTCAACATTGTTTCCGTTGTGGCAATGATGCTGACTTTTATTACGGGAACATATGTGGTGTTATCCCACTCACCAGCTCTCGCCATTACTGTTTGCATCATTGGCTCCTTTTTCTTTCTTTTCGTCATTGTTCTATTAATTAAGATGGTTTATGATCGTCAAGTAAAAAAGAAAAATGAAGACTGAATATGTTTATTGTTATTTTAAACTATTTTTGTCTTTTATCTTTTCATGTTATATCGTACATGACTACATAAGTAAAGGAATGTTGTTAATTAGTGAGAAGAAGTAGCAGCTGTGAAGGGACTGTTTTATTGGTTAATTGTATTTAAAAGACAAGACAATATGTTCGCTTTGGTTTCAATTCCTCTTAGGAGCGAAGTGAGAAAGTTTGCACAGTTGTTTCATTGCCTTTTGGTATTAATCACCATAAACTTTCTTTCGATAGCAGTTACATATTTGCATTAAAGAAAGGAAACTGTTGATTACTGCAAATTGAGAGTATCAAGACATCAGGATTTGGACACTAGATAACTACAAGTATTCCTATTCGATTAATTACAAGGTTCAAAATACCTAAATATCGTATTATATGGACAAAATCTTTACCAATAACAATTACAAGGAAATTAAGGACCACGTTAGATCATAAATTATATCTCATACTCATCTTTTGCCAAGCAGATTGTAAGAATATCAAATTCTATCAAGTAGAGAAATCTAGTAGTGCATTAATTAAGAGACAGAGAAAGGGTTCTACATGCCTACTACATCAAGAAAAATTTCTTCCCTTCAGCATAAAACTTAGATTTCAAGGTAGCAAATTAATCCAGGGTTCTAAAAAAACTTAGATTTCAAGGTGCTTCATGCTTCCACAGTAGCTTGAACAAAACAAAGGGGTATGAGGATGTACACAACACATTGTGCATTTTTTGTACATGTTCGGTAGTTGTATGATTTTTTAAAGCTTTTTGAAATGTGATTGCATATTTTGTTATATTAATTTTTTTCTTAAAAACCAGTGTACGCAGACTTAATTAATTGTCCTATAACATTGTTATTGTTTTTTTATGGCAGCGTTAAAAACAGTAAAAGCTGATATTGCAACTTTCAAATAATATATACTACTAATTAGTTCTTCTTTTATATCGGTCAGGATAATCCATTTATGTCTTCCTTAAAAAAATATTTTTTGTATTTTGCACAGAATTATAGAGGTACTCTCACTAAATATTATTTGATTCCTTTTGTTGGGAAAAAGAGTTAAAAAATAATCTGCTAGCAAAGATACACAAACTTAACAACAACACAACTCTATGCAGTCGGAGACGGAGGCGGGGTCCAGGGGGTCCCTGGCCCCTCCTAGGATTTTGGTTTTTTTTGTTCATATAGATATGTTTGCTTCTTATATATGTTGTCTAAAACATAATTATTTCTTTTAGGTTTTTTTAATTCCTGAAATAAATTACTTATTTATGAAAATAAGTACGTAAATTTGTAATTTTTTTCAAAATAAGTACTTATTTTTTTATAAAAAAAATTTAACTTTCATTTTCTAAAACAAATACTTATTTTTTTTAAAAATGTATGTAAATATGTATTTTTTATAAATAAATAACTTATTTCTTATTTTGGAGAGACAAATATTTAATCCATTTCTTATATGAGAAAACTTCTCCTAAGATGACTTTAGGTAAGTTACCTAAGATTATAATAATTTTGTATGTAAAGCTGATTAACAAATTTGTAAATATCATCTTCACCCCTTGGATTCACATAAATATCTCTCTTTTATTATTCAGTTTTAGTTTAACCATATTACCTAAGGTCATGCTCAGGAGTTTAAAACCCATTTTATATTTCTACTTCTTTAATCTCTATTCTCTACTCGTCCGTCCGACTAATATTATTATCTTGTACTCCCTCCGTCCCACGGAGGTTAAGAAAATTGTATAAAATAGCATGAAAGAGAAAGAAAAATGGATGAAAGAGAAGGAAAAATGGGTAAAGTGGTGGGGTCAATTGATATTTAATTTAATAGATTTGAAGAGGTGGAGGAAAGTAGTGAGTGAGAGTAAATTTTATAATATAAAAGTTTACTATTTTTAGAAAGTTTTGAAATATAAAGAATTGAGTGAGACATTCATAAAATGAAAGTGTAAATAATCGGATGAGACAGAGGGAGTATTATATATAGTTTAATATAGCATACTGAACTCTGATGCTGGTATTAAAATCGAAGAAATAATATTTTTAATTTTTGATTAGTATATATATGTCGGGCCCCTTTAAAATTTGTTTTGCCTCGGTCACTGTATGCAGTATAACTCTATTATCCCTCTTTGTGTGTAAAAATAGAATAGTAAGCCAATCAATAAAACAAATCAGCGAGCACCAGAAAATTGCAGCAACAACAAAGAAAATAATAACAAAAGAAGAAAACAACACATATTTTTGACGTGAAAAACCCTTTGATGTGAAGAGAAAAACCATGAGGTGATAGTAAACCACCCACACTAAAATTTCCACTATAAATAACGGGTTACACAATTTCTCTCTAGATAATACTAAAGGTACATACAAGTATCAATCTTTATATAAATGTGGATTTCACTAATAATACATCAAACCAAAGTTTGGATACTCTCACCAGTTTAGAGCAATACAAATTGAATGCAAGATATATACAACCTTCAAACTTCAAATGTTGAGCTTCCGTTGTTGTTAGAGATACACCCTAGTCTTTCTTAAGAAAAACTTGAGAAACGCTTTGTCTCTTGAGAAAATTGTTTCATTTGTTTGATGTCTATATATATTTAGTAATAATTTTCTAACTTCAAAATTGAATTTTAATATTGAGTAATAAATGAAGATTATGAATGTTCTAAATTAAGAAAAATGTTGACTATTGGGGGTTCTTTGTTTAATTACATGTACAAATTAAAATTGTACTTGATGATGTTGAGAGTAATCACAAAAGGGAGATTTCTGAAAGTTTAGTGCTACCTGGTAAACGACATGCAAAAGATGTGGTGTTTAATGAACGAATGAGACAAGATCTAGAAAGGTATAAAGAAACTCATCCCGATCAGGGCCAATGGTATGCTGATGCTGTTAACGGACATGCTATTGCCAAAGTTGCATTGGAGAAGAAAGCAAATACACCGAACAAAGAGGAAGAAACTATCCTTCATCTTGAATCAAAAAGGGGAGATGCAGAACGTGTGCGATATATTGTGGAGGAGTTTGCAAACAAAAACCTTTTGGGCAAGCTGGATAGATTGAAACAAACTGCACTTCACCTTGCAGCACATCATGGGCACACTTGAGTGGTTAAGGTCCTCATTGAAGCAGCGAGACACTTGCCCTCTTCTTCAACAAATGATGATGATACCTACAATCCAGTTGGTCCTTTTCAAGCTTTTATTAGGCAAGCTACTGGAATGGGGAACACTGCCTTACATGTAGCAGTCATTTATGGTAAAGTGGCTACTGTCAAGCTATTAGTGGAGGCCGATCTAAGTAATGGCCATATTCAAAACCGTGAATGCAAAACTCCAATCTACATAGCTGCTGAAAATGGTTACATAGATATAATAAAAGCGATCTGTACAAGTTGCGTTGCTCTGTCTTTAGAAGGTCCTGGTGGTGGAACAACTGCTTTTCATGCTCTTCTAAAGAATATCCGACAAGGTATGCAGTACACATGTACGAATTAATTTAATTAGGTCTCGAGTATTCTATTCGAATAGGTACATATGGTCTGGATCTTCACATCGTCTCTATCTTAATAAAGTTTCCCAAATTATTCAGAAGAAACCAATTAACCTAGCAAAATATATTTACATATCAAAACCAATTAACCTAGAATAGTATATTTTCACTTGACTTGTAGTGATGGAAGAAGAAAGGGATGTGATTGGGATGATGATTAATGCAGCCAGACGTTGGAGTGCAGAGGACGCATCACATGTAAGTTTTGAAGCATTATGTGAAAGAACCGACGAGTCCGGAAGCACTATTTTACAACTGGCGGTGGGGAGAAACTATGTGGACGCAGTTGAACTAATAATACTAGAAGATCCGGGTCGTGGAAGTAAAAAAGCATGATCTCATGCGTTTAATCTACAAAGCCATCGATAAGGAGCTTAGTAAGGATATTGTCAAATTACTCTCTCAAGCTTACGAAGCTGGAATCAACTCTCATCATAAAGGTGTGCTGGCTTTAATTCTTGCTATCAAAGCGCGCTATAAAGGTATGTATTAAATATGTATACCGGCAGTAAATTTATTCATTCCTGGGTAATGTTAGGTATACAGAATTGGATATAGAATTGTGTACAGAATGACGTGACTATAGTTGTCACCCACTTTGCAGCCGTTCTTTCTTTACTTTTATATATTATTAATGACTTTTGTTTTTACCTGTATATATTTTTAATTTAAAGATTTATTTATTTTCAAAAGTAATATTTATTCTATTAGTATTATTTTTAGTTTTATGTTAAATTTTGATATTTATTAGTAAACTATGTTTATAATTTATCACATGAATATTATCTATTATTACTTTTAAATTACAATAATATATATTAATATACATAAAATATATTATAAATAAATATTAAACAAAGAGGGTTAAGAAAATCAATTTTTTAAAAAATATACTTTTTTTAAATTGTATTATAATATCTTAAAAAATATACATATTTTAAATTGTAATTTATAATTTAAAATATATATACTTTCAAGAAATTTGATTTTCATAATTCTCTATGTTTAATATTTATTTATAATATACTTCATGTATATTAATATATATTTTTGTAATTTAAAAGTATTAATAGATACAGTCGTATTTATGTAATAAATTATAAACATAGTTTACTAATAAATATCGAAATTTAACATTAAGCTAAAATATTAATAGAATAAATATCATTTTGAAAAGAAATAAATGTTCAAATAATATATATATACAAGTAAAAAAAGAACAAATATCATTAATAATATATAGAAGTAAAAAATAATAATATACAAAAGTAAAGAAAGATATTGTGCTTGAAAAAAAATATCCTATAAGGTGAGTGACTGCCATAGAGGCGTCATTCTCTACACAATTCTGTGTAAATGGCAAGCGTGATACATTTATACAATGTTATACAACGTCACAATTGTACTAGTTACATGTGCATATCTAATGCTCTAAAATAGAAATATAAATATAGTTTTGTAATAGAATGATAATTGTTGTTCTAATACATGATGTTGAATTTCAACTATGAGTGTGTTAAACATATATTATATAAAAGATTTGTTTATGAATTTTTTTTAATAAAATGGTATTGTTTTTTATATTAATTTCAACACGACTTTTTATATAAGTGCTGATTAACATGTAATAAAAAGTTTGTAAGTTTATAATTTTTTTAAACAAAATTAATCCAACACCTATATATATTTAGATATTTTATACGGTATGTATTTGGATTTTCTATATCTCGGTTTTTAACTAAAGCTGTGGTGTGCATCTTCGACGTCGCCGTCCACCTCCTCAGGTACAAGACTACAAGGGCATGGTCAAAGAATTCGTAAATCCCATTGGCCAAGTTTTTTTTAAATTTAAGTTCATCATATTTTTTTTTTCATCTCCGAACTATCAATTTCCATACTATATGTGCTATATTCCGGCGAATAGAATTTATAATTAAAATAAATTCGTCACTTATCAGATCCCAACTTAAATCACTAAATTATATTACAGAAATCACTAATTTATATTACAGAAATCACTAATTTGTATTACATAAATCACTAAATTATATATTCTGGATTCGCAAAAAATAATGGAAATCGCCAAAAAAATAAAAGTCACCGGAATATAGCACATATGGTATGAAAACTGATTGTTTGGAGATGGAGAAAAATGCGTTGAAGTTAGATTTGAAAAAAAGTTCGCTAATTAAATGGAAAAATCATATTAAAAATGGAGGGATTATGTAAGATTGTGTGTATGATGGTGTATTTGATTTGTGTGTGGGTGCCCCTACTTGCAATTAGATTATATTAAATATGTGGTCTAGATCTTATTTTCTATTTTCTATTTTAAGGTATTTTTTATCTGATCACTTGCATATATATATATATATAGAAACATTAAGGCGAAATCAAACTTCCTTCCACTCGGCACCGTCGGATCACTAAGGCCGACATATATATATATATATATATATATATATATATATATATATATATATATATATATATATATATATATATATATATATATATATATAGTCCTTCTCAAATAGAAAATAGCTTAAATGAGAAATAAAAAACCTTATCCTTATACCTGCCGCACCCACACACCAATTATATACACCTTCACACAAACAATCCTTTCTATTTTCCTCCATTTTTAATTTGATTTTTCCCGTCAATTGGCAAAAAAAATTTCAAATCTAACTTCACCACATTTTTTTTCATCTCCCAACGATCAGTTTCCATACCATATGTGCTATATTTCGGCGAATATAATTTATAATTAAAATAAATTCGTCACTTATCAGATTCGAACTTCAATCACTAAATTATATTACAGAAACCACTAATTTGATTTATAGAAATCACTAATTTGTATTACAGAAATCACTAAATTATATATCTTGGGTTCACAAAAAATAATGGAAATCGCTGGAAAAATAAAAGTCACCGGAATATATCACATATGGTATGCAAACTGATTATTGGGAGATGGAGAAAAATGTGGTGAAGTTAGATTTAAAAAAAATTCACTAACTAACGGGAAAAATCAAATTAAAAACGGAGGGATTATGTGGGATTGGGTGTATGAGGGTGTATTTGATTTGTGTGTGGATGTCCCTCCTTGCCATTAGATTAGATTGAATATGTGGTGTAGATCTTATTTTCTATTTTCTATTCTAAGTTATTTTCTATTTGATCACTTGCCTATATATATATATATATATATATATGGGAAAAAGGTTCTTAGCTAAATTTAACTTTAGATAACTTACCTAAAGTCATTAGTATTTTGAGTATAAAAAGTGGATCACATTTTTGTAATAATAGAATCTGCCCCCCTTATATTTACAAAAATAACTTTAATATCGTGTTATAGTAAATAATGTTAACTTTAGGTTAGGACATTAAACCCATATATATAGGCAATTGCTCAAATAGAAACCATAATTAAAATAGAAATAGAAACTTGTTAGAACCCTACACTATTTTAAACTCAACTAAATCTGGACCGCTCATTCAATATCTTTCTTCACCTTTGTTGATGGAGAAATCTGCTAATCAACAAAGATCGAGGTTCTTTGCTAGAAAAAGATCTGGCGCAGCTGAATATCGCTGGAGTGTGGTGGTTTGTATGAGATTGAGGGCTGAGATTGCTAGGTTTCAGAATAATTAGAGTTTTGTTCTCTGACGGCTGTGAACTCTAATAATTTCGACCCCCAACAATGTGCCTACGTACCTCTATTTATAGGCAAAATAGAGGATCAAGCTCACGTAGTTCTTGGCAAAGCAGAGGCCCGTTAGGAGACCAGAACCCTAATTTGGATTAAATTAGGTAACTGACAAGATGAACATTCTTGGAAGAGGTCTCTACATCTGGGCTTGTTGGTATAGGTGAAAGCCCAGTACAAGATCCAAGGACTTCATGGATCCGACATTGACCCGGAAACCGTGTACTCTAGTCGGTCCACTACAGCTATTACCAAGGTACCTTGACTGGAGGCCAGCACCAGTTCCACCACAGATGTAGGCCGGACACATCCTAAGCCCTTAGACGAGGGCAAACTGCCAGAGTACAGGGAAATGATCTTCCAAGATAAGGTTAGCAGCACATCATAACTCCCCTATGAGGGCAATCCGAGGAATATGGAGCTATGGCCTTCAACATATATAAATTACGGAGACATTAATGTGGCAAGGTAGGTTACTGCAGCATATCTGATCGGACCCTCAACGGAGAGGGCACACCCTTATTATAAGGCGAGGCAGGTGTGCCTTCCTTGTACAAAAATCACACATAACAACAGGCATAGGCGGAAGAGATATCAACATAATAAGGCAAGTCAGCAAAAGAAGCCCCATAGGCCTTGTCATGCATGAAGGCACGCCCTCCATTATGCACAAAAGAGGTGCGTATAAGACATGAAAATTCATGTACAACAACTGCCCCCAAGTCTTCTAATGTATTGTAGATGCTTATGAGACTTTTCCAAAATTCCTTTTTTCCATAGACAGGGCGAGACCACTTATTTAGGGAGAGCCTTCTTCAGGGAGATCCCTCATGGCGAGGACGAGTCTTCTTCCTAAAGACGAGTCTTCATACCAGGGCAAGCCCACTTATTCAGGGAGAGCCCACTTCTCTATGGAGAGCCCTCATCTCCCTCTTCCTTAGGGCGAGCCCTCTTCATACCAGGGCGAGCCAACTTCAGGGAGAGCCCTCATCTCCTTCTTTCTTAGGGCGAGACCTCTTCATACTAGGGCGAGCCAACTTCAGGGAGAGTCGTCATCTCCCTCTTCCTCAAGACGAGCCCTCTTCTTCAGAGAGAGTCATCATCTCCCTCTTCCTCAAGGCGAGCCCTCTTTATACTAGGGCGAGCCAACTTCAGAGAGAGTCCTCATCTCCCCCTTCCTCAGGGCGAGCCCTCTTCATACTAAGGCGCGCCTTCTTCCTCAAGGAGAGTCGTCATCTCCCTCTTCTTTAGGGAGAGCCCTCTTTTTCCCTCTTTCTCAGGGAGAGCCTTCTTCTTCCTCTTTCTCAGGGAGAGCCCTCTTCTTCAGGGAGAGCCATCATCTCCCTCTTCCTCAAGGCAAACCCTCTTCATACTAGGGCGAGCCCTCTTCATACTAGGGCGAGCCCTTTTCATACAAGGGCGAGCCCTTTTCATGCTAGGGCGAGCCAACTTCTTTAGGGAGAGTCGTCATCTCCCTCTTCTTCAGGGAGAGCCCTCTTCTCCCTCTTCCTTAGGGAGAGCCTTCATGTAAAATTCATAGCTTACTTTTCTGTTCTGTTTCTGGGCTTCTACAGTTGGATTTTTCTTGTTGGACCACTTCTAAATTAAAGAGCATTCTAAAAGATTCGCATGGACCATAAGATCGTTCAATTCTGACTTCTGGAACTCGAGATATGACCCAAATAGTGTCTGCAGTGAAAGATCAGGGAGAGCCCTCATCTTCATACCAGGGAGCGCGTTCTTCCTCAGGGAGAGTACTCTTCAGGGAGAGATCTCAACTTCAGGGGATCCCTCTTTATCTATACCAAGGCGCACCCACTTCTTCAGGGAGAGCCCCCATCTCCCTCTTCCTAACCAGGGAGAGCCCTCATCTCCCTCTTTCTCATTAGGGCGAGCCAACTTCAGGGAGAGTCGTCATTTCCCTCTTCCTCAAGGCGAGCCCTCTTCATACCAGGGTGAGAAAACTTCAGGAAGAGTCATCATTTCCCTCTTTCTCAGGGAGAGCCCTCTTGGCGAGGACGAGTCTTCCTCCTTAAAACATTTGATGTCATCTTCTTCCTAACCAGGAGGTGCCCTAACCTAGAACACCTCCCTACCGGCTCAAGACATGCTAGGAGCTTATGTGGAGAAGCATTCCCTTGATCTGACGTCTTTCACCTTCGTCCTTCATAGCTAAACCTGGCAAATTGGGTATGTACCCGAAGAACTGACCCGAAATGTAGGGAACCGAGATCTAATTTTGTATCCGAATTTGATAATCTGAAATTGTAACCGAGTCTGAAACAATATGATCTGAACCGATATCGGTTCAATATAATCAAATCCGAAAATGATCTGAAAATTGATTCGATCTGATCCGAAAATGATCCGGAACCGGAATTTTAACCGAAAGTAATCCGAAATAACAGATCTTATAATGACCCGAAATCGATCAAATCCTAACTAAAAATTATACAAACTGAATATGACTCAAACTAAATTATAGAACTTAAGTGTATTTCATACGTACAATCTTATGATTCGTTACACTCAAATGTACATTATACACTTATACATAATTCATATGTATAATATATGTGTTCATAAAATAAAATATTAAAAAATTAAGAATAGAATTTATTTTGAATTTGCTAGAAGGTAAAGAAAATTGAATATAAATTTATATTTTAAAAAGAAATAAATACTGTATATTATATATGTACATATAAAATTTATTTATATTTTTATTTTTACATCAAGAGTTTTTTTAAATTGTTATATTTCAGAATTTAGTGAAAATTTCTTTTATCATAATGACCAGAGTCTGAAATGAAGAAATATATTACTTAATCGAGATAAATATTTTATTCGGTATTATTTTATCAAATTTTAACCATAATTTCTCAAATTTACTTAATGATCTTTATTTAAATTCAATGACAATTAATTTAACAGTAATCTGAACTTAACTTTCAAATCCAAACAAAATCTAATTTAGAATAAGAAATCCAAAAATATCTGAACCGAATTTAATCCGATTTATATCCGAAATTCATCAGAATTTTAATCCGATTTTGACCCAAACCGAAATCGTACCGAACCGAAACCGATTCAATTTATGCAGAACCGAAACTGGATACGAACCGATTCAGATCTGATCTGATCCGAACCGAATAAAAATATATTATAACCGAAAAGTGATCTGATCTGAAACCGAACCGTTTACCCGAATTGCCAGGTCTATTCATAGCTAGGGCGCGCTACCATGCCAGTGCCCGACACCTGCCTCTTTCCTGGCTGGGGAGCACCCTACCATGCACAAGACACGGCTGGACTTTTCTAGGGGAGGCCCGAGTCTATCCAAATTTACAGGAAATTCAATTCTAGGAGGAGACCGCTCCTCCTTCCAAGAAGAGGCTGATTCCAAGAAAATTCTGATACTAGGAAGAGGCCACTCCTCCTTCCAAGAAGAAGATGATTCTAAAAGAATCCCAATATTAGGAGAATGCCGATTCCAGGAGAAGCCGAACTTAACTCCAGGCGAAGCCCAACTCCAGGCGAAGCCCGACTCTAGGCGAAGTTCGAGCCCTAGGAGAAATATGGGCATCCAAATTCTCGAAATATTGAAATATGAAAGAATTTCTTCATTCACCATGCTCCTGCATCTTTTAAGAGAAAGCGTGCCCTGTAGTTTTGACGTGTTCATAACATCTTCCTAAAACAGTTTACTTCTTCCTAAAATTTTTCTAACGGTTGCCTTTAAATTATCCTTATGTTATCTTCCTTCAAGATATGGAGATTTCCTTCCTTCAATCATTTTAGAATATCAGTCATCCACGTGACTTGAGCATCTTCCTCCACCTGTATTACCTTTATCTCGGGAACATTAGGCTTCTCCTGAACTTCCAATGGGAACACCCCGCAATATATGAGCATTCTTCTGAGAACCTAATTTGGCCAAGGAATCAGCACTATTATCACTCTTCCTCGACATCTGCTGCAGATGCACCTCCTTGAATTTTTGCACAAGTCGCTGAGCACACTCCAAATACATCTCCGTCTTGGGACCCCGAGCTTGGTACCCCCTATTCACCTGATAAACTACCAACTTAAAGCGCGCCTTAACTGGGTGCCCACCTTCAAAAATTTGTCAGGAATATCAAAGGCTACTTCTGTTGGCCCTACTTTTTCACTACAAGAGGCATTCGAGGTTCCAGGTCAAAGTCAAAATTCTCACCTTTCCTAGCCCCCTTTTGAAGGCGCGCCCTCTTTGACCGGGGATAGAATACTAGAAATATTTTCGTCCAACTCACGAAGGAGGAGTAGGCGTCGACCCTCGCCTAGAAGATGAAGTTGACGAGGGGAGGCGTCGACTTACGATGGAGGAGTAGGCGTCGACCCTCGTCTTAAAGAGGAAGTTCACGAGGGGCGGCATCGACTCATGACGGAGGAGTAGCCTTGGCGTCGACCCCTCCTTCTAGCGCCAATTTATTGATGGAGAAATCTGGTAATCAATAAATATCGAGATTCTTTGCCGGAAAAAGATCTTACGCGGCTGAATATCGCCGGAGTGTGGTAGTTTGTATGAGATTGGGGCTGAGATTGCTAGGTTTCAGAATAATTAGAGTTTTATTCTTTGACGACTGTGAGCTCTAATAATTTCGACCCTCAACAATGTGCCTACGTACCTCTATTTATAGGCAAAATAGAGGATCAAGCCCACGTAGTTCTTGGCAAAGTAGAGGCCCGTTAGGAGACTAGAACCCTAATTTGGATTAAATTAGGTAACTAGCAAGAGGATCCTTCCTGGAAGAGGTCTCTACATCTGGGCTTGTTGGGATAGGTCAAAGCCCAGTATAAGGTCCAAGGACTTTATGGATCCGACATTGACCCGGAAACCGTGGGCTCTAGCCGGTCCACTGCAGCTATTTCCAAGGTACCTTGACTGGAGGCCGACACTAGATCCACCGCAGGTGTAGGACACATCCTAAGCCCCCAGACGAGGGCAACCCGCCTGAATACAGGGAAAGGATCTTCCAAGATAAGGTTAGCAGCACACCATAACTCTCCTACGAGGGCAACCCGAGGAATATGGAGCTATGACCTTGAACAAATATAAATTACGGAGACATTAATGTGGCAAGGTAGGTGACTGAAGCATATCCGATTGGACCCTCAACGGAGAGGGCGCACTCTTATTATAAGGCGAGGCAGGCGCGCCTTCCTTGTACAAAAATCATACATAACAACAGGCATATGCGGAAGAGATATCAACACAATAAGGCAAGTCAGCAAGAGAAGCTCCGTAGGCCATGTCATGCACGAGGGCGCACCCTCCATTATGCACAAAGGAGGCGCTCCTAAGACATGAAAAATCATGTACAACAACTTTTTTTCCCTTATTTTTCTTATCAACCGCCACTTACATATACATACACATATATGTATATATGTTTGACCCCTCTATTTTAATATGTCATCATCTTTTTCTTTGAGTTCAAGCAAGTTTATCACAGTGAATGCTATCGGCCTTTACCGGAGAAAGTCGTCATCATCATCATTTTTCTCTCTTTTTCTCTTCACCTCTTTTCTTCCATTCCAGATCTATATCACCACCTTCTTATTTATCTCACATCTTTATCTTTTATTAACACCAATATCACTCTGCACAAACACCATCGCTTTAATTATAATCGTCATCTTAAATTACTAAATGTATGTTATTGGTAAGTGACTAGTTCATACTAAAAAAATCACCTTGAATAGTTACAGATTTTATTAAAAATATTGATTTTTTTAATGTAAATTAGTGATTTTAGCAGTAAAAATAGGTGATTTTTTGTGATTTATATCAGTGATTTTCATAGTGAAAATTGGTGATTTTCATTTAAATTTGGTTATGGTAGTCGACTTTGTTGAAAGCAAGATATGGTGACGGCGATGGTGGTGGCAGTGATATGTGAGATTATTTATTTATTTAAAATAATTGATAAATTTAAAAGATGTTAAATTGATTTGTAAAACTGGTGGGTGGATTGTTTGAGTTGTGTGAGAGTTCAGTGTTCACTATTTTAAAAACAAATAGATTGATAGTGGTGAGTGAAGGAATTAATGATGATGATAGAGTGAATAGGAGAAGGCATATGCGGGATGGGGAAGGTAAATATGGAATGATGATAACCGGAAGTTTTTAACGATATATATATTAGGGTGTTACTCTAATGAAAACTAACTTTGACTATAAGCTAGAAACCAATCTTATCTCTCGTTTTTAATTTGATTTTTCTCGTCAATTGACAATTTTTTTTTCAAATATAACTTCATCACATTTTTCTTCATCTCCCAACGATCAATTTGCATATATATCATATGTGTTATATTCCGGTGATTTCAAAAGTAATCACAAATTTACATTACATCTATTACCAGATTGAAATGCAATAACTAATTTATATTAGATAAATCACAAATTTGTACTATAAAAATTATTAATTTGTATTATAAGAATCCCCAAGGTCACCAGTTTTATTAAATAAATATACATGGAGATTGCCAGAAAAATGAAAGTCACCGGTATATAGCATATATAGTATGCAAACTGATCGTTGGGAGATGAGAAAAAATATGGTGAAATTAGATTTGAAAAAAGGTTCACCAATTGGCGGTAAAATCAAATTAAAAATCAATACTTAAAGATATTAAAACGATGATGCGAGAAATGTATGGAAAGTATTACCAACTTGAGTACCCAGTACGAGAATTAACACCATTCCATCTAGCAGCTGAAAAGGGATATACTTCTACCCTGGTACAACTTATGCAACTATGGCCAGATTCGTCTTCTGCCTACACAGCTGTTAACAAAAATGGACAAAACATTTTGCACTTGGCTGCAGCTCAAGAAAACAAAGAAATGATACGAGGGATTTTAGAACATTGTCCAAAAATGCAATTGTGAACAGGGGAGATGTCCAAGGCAACACACCTCTCCATATACTTGCCTCCAACCGTTGTTTCACTCCAGATCTCATAAAATATGAAGGGCTCAATATAAATTGCAAAAACAACAAAGGAAGGACCCCACACGACATGCTGTACTCGGATAGTGAAATAATTAACGATCAGGTACGTACACAAAGCCCTAATTTTTACTACGAAAACTTGTTTAGGTAACCAAAAAGTTACAACGCAATACTTTTTTACTAGTTTAATTTTTCTTTGAAAGAATTATTAGTTTTATTCTTTGTTATGTAAATTCAAGAATTGCCTCTGAAACCTTCCCTGTGTATTATTTATGCTCAGAGACTAGAATCTATTTGTCTAACCGCTTTTGAGTTGTGAATTACTATGATTTTTTGGGGTACTATTTAAGCATTCGTTCGCCATCATATACAGGTACAAATCAAAATTGCACTCGATATTATCGAGAGTAATAAGTCTGGGATGAAGTTTTGGCGGAAAGGCATAAAAGAAATAAAGCACAACTCGGAAGTAGTGCTTTCAAGTATGCGGGCGAGAAAAGATGCTAAATTTAATACAGCTAGGAAGTTGTTGATGGATGAAAAGTA
Organism: Oenanthe sinensis; assembly: GCA_028671895.1. Taxonomy (NCBI): domain Eukaryota; kingdom Viridiplantae; phylum Streptophyta; class Magnoliopsida; order Apiales; family Apiaceae; genus Oenanthe; species Oenanthe sinensis. The sequence goes on along the minus strand of CM053796.1, from coordinate 3,676,267 downwards.
TAGTAAGAAAAAAAAAAGATTTAGAACCGTATAAGAACAGGATCAACACGCAAATAATAGTTACTGCCCTCATAACTACAGTAACTTTCACGGTTGGATTTACTATGCCCGGTGGTCTCCGCCAAAGTGGGAAAAAAGATGGAGAAGGATCGGCAGAGGACCGGCAGAAGGATCGGCAGTTCTTTCTAAAAAGAAAGCTTTTAATGCATGTATGGTATCAGATGCATTAGCTCTACTACTGTCAACATCTTCTTTGTTCTTCTACTTTCTTCGATCAATGAATGAAGTGTAGTGAAAAGTTGATGATAACTTGGATTATTCTGAAATCTTGACAAACAATTTCAGATTGAAACAATTTGGTGATTATCCAAACTTTTCAACCGGATAAAATCATAATGTAAGAACAGAGAATGATTATGTATTTTGTGTGATTTCTACAACCCTTTTTCCATCACCATGACCAAAACACTTGCAAGTATTATATAGGTGTCCAACAGACATGCTAAAGACATGAGACATGTCTAAAGGCATGTCCAAAGACTTGTCCAAAAACATGTCCAAAGACTTATCAAAAGGCATGTCCAAAAGACATGTTTTTGAGGTCTGCAGTTGTGTCTAAAAGACATGACTTTTTGAAGTCAAATATAAATTTTTGTACAACACTAACCTTCAGACCCCAGCTATGGGCACTGCACTAGGACCTCCGTTAATACCGAAAATCATAATATACTCAAACAAGCATGCACTCCACACTCTCCCAACTTGTTCGATGAAATATTACAATCACATTGATCAACTAGTCAATCCAATTACACTAAAATATCTAACAATCCTCCCCCATTTTAGCATAATCTATGATTAACTAAAACAAAATCACAACAAACAACAAACTTATGCATAAATGAAATATCATGACGATTGAATTTCATATTAGTATATTACACATTCCAAATATTCGAATATCAAGGTGTCACAAATGATTGAACCTCTGTTATTCATAATGAATACTCGAAGATAATATACACATAAATTTACATTCTCAAATGTTCTTACTTGACACTATCTTTTACTAGCCTTGTGTCCTAATCCTTTATAAGCATAATAAAGCCAAGTCCTAGCTTCTTGAAGCGGCTAAAATTCATGCTCAACTAGGTAGCTCTTTTATTCTCGCACTTGCATATGCAATTTTTCAAAAGAACTATTAAGAAGATAAACTTCAACCTCCTCAACTTGCAAGTCTGAACACATACATTGGGATGATACTCTTAATGTGTTCCAATCTCTAGATGTTAAGCTTTCCACATTGAATTCAGCACCTAACGTCAAATTAGATGGGAATTGGGTATCTCAACATGAGAGATTTTTGATGGACTTCAATCCCACCCCTACAGCCGATTTGTATAAAAGATCTCTTCTCAACCCTTTGGTTAAATGATCGGCTAAATTATGTTGAGTTCTTATAAACTCCACTAATATAACACCATGCATGATAAGCTCACGAATCATGCTATGTCTAACACCTAAGTGTCTAGACTTGCCTTTGTATACTTGTCTATAAGCATTGGCCATGGCAGACTCACTATCACATCTGATAGATATGGGTGATATCAGTTTAGGCCATAATGGAATTTCATATATCAGATTTCTTATCCATTCAGCTTCTTTACCAACTGCCGATAACGCCACAAACTCAGATTCCATTATTGAGTCAGTAATGCAAGTCTGTTTCTTTGATGCCTAAGAGATAGCACATCCTCCAAGAAGGAATACCCATCCACTTGTAGAAGAATGATCTTCCTTATTGCAAATCTAACTTGCATTTGAATGACCTTCGAGAATCGAAGGAAATCCAGTATAAGTCAAACCATAATCCATGGTTCCTTTTAAATACTTGAACACTCAATTTAAAGCTTTCCAATGATGTGAACTAGGTTTGCTAGTATACCTACTAAGCTTTCCAACAGCATAGGCTATATATGGCCTAGTGTTGATCATGGCATATATGAGGCTACCAATAGCTCTGGAGTATTCAAGTTGAGATACTGCAACTCCTTTATTAGGTAGGAGCTTGATACTAGGATCAATAGGAGTGCTAACTGGAGAACAATCTTTAAAGTTAAATCTATTCAGAATCTTCTCAATATAATGAGATTAAGAAATTGAAATACTATTGTTCTCACGCTTGATCCTTATACTAAGAATCACCTCTGCCTCCCCCAAGTCTTTCATGTCAAAGTTAGATGACAAGAATTTCTTGGTTTTATCCACTTGATTTTGGTCAGTACCAAAAATTAACATATCATCCACATATAAGTAAATAATAACTCCTTTATATATTTTAAATTTATCAAGAGCTTCGTCCTTAGCATGCAACAAATAAACATAGCAATATCTAGATGCATCGTCAATAAAATTAATGACATACTTTTTATTTCCCAATGAAGGTGTAGCATGAAAATCACATAAATCGGTATGTATCAGTTCCAACACTTCAGAAATTCTGTTTATGTCTTTGAAAGGTTTTCTGGTTATCTTGGTTAACATACATGTTTTATATTTCTCATTATTTACATCGATAGCAGGTATGAGACTCATTTTAGATATATCCTTTATTCGTTTATAATGTACATGTTCTAATCTAGCATGCCATAATTCAGATTTATTCAAATTATTGCTAGCACTATTAGAAACCATGCAAGCGGACTCATTATCAAATGACATATTTACATTCAACATAAACATACCATTATATAAATAACCAAAACCAACAAAAGTACCATGTTTCGACAAGATATACTTGTCACTTTCATACACTTGTTTGTAACCACAATTATTCAATACAACACCAGACAAGAGATTCTTTCGAATCCCGAGAACATACAACACATTATTTAATAATATACATTTTCCAGAAGTAAAAACAAGCTTTACATTTCCTAGTCCTTTGATTGGTTCAGTTGCAACATTTCCCATCTTTAACATAGATCCATCTTCGATTGGTCGAAAATCTTTAAACCAACGAAGATCTTTACACACATGACTTGTTGCTCCTGAATCAATCCACCATGCAACATTATCATCCTGCACATAGAATGCCTCAGAAATTAGTGACACATAATTCTGACCCGAAATATAATTTTGTATTAAAATCTGACCTTGTTGCTTTTCTGGATCCTTAGATCCACTTGGACCAGCATTATGCTTGCCTTTACCAACCCGACAATCCTTCTTGAAACGACCAGGTTTGCCACACTTCCAACATGCCAATTTAGGTTTCTTGTTGGAAGAGTTGTTGTTATTTCCTTTAAATTTCCTCTTGTTACCCTTGTCTTTGTTTGAATTCTTAGAATATCCACCATCTTCAACCATATTTACAGAAGAGTTACCAACTTGGTTCTTACTCTTAGAATTACTCTCAACTTCTTGAGCCCTTAAAGCCTCTTCAATTCTAAAATGACTCCCAAGTTGAACAAGAATCATCTCTTCCTTATTACGTTTCAGGGTGTGTTTAAAATCCTTCCATGATGGTGGAAATTTGTCTATAACACTAGAAACTGAAATGGATTCATCCATTTTCATGTCGTGTTGAACAAATTGTCCCAAAATCCTTAACAGTTCATTATATTGTTCCATGACCGGTCTAGTATCAATCATTTTATAGTTAATGAAATTACTAACCAGAAACTTCTTGCTAGAAGCATCTTCAGCCATGTACTTGGATTCAAGGGAATCCCACAATTCTTTTGCAGACTCAACATTTTGGTATATATCAAAAAGAGAATCAGACATACCGTTCAAGATGTGACCGCGGCAGATGTAGTCATCATTCTCCCATTTGCAATGCCTTCGAGTCTATTCTACAGTTTCCTCCTCAATCATTTCTGGCATTGGAGTACTCAAAACATAAACAACTTTTAGTGTGGTTAACAAGAAATACATCTTCTTCTGCCATCTTCTAAAATCATGTCCCTCAAACTTGTCCAGTTTTGCAAACTTGCTAGTCATGTCTTTTGCATATTCGTTGTTCGTCATCTTCAGATAATAAATTTGTTTCAATCTTTGTAGTGAAAAGTTGATGATAACTTGGATTATTCTGAAATCTTGACAAACAATTTTAGATTGAAACAATTTGGTGGTTATCCAAACTTTTCAACCGGATAAAATCAGAATGCAAGAACAGAGAATGATTATGTATTTTGTGTGATTTCTACAACCCTTTTTCCATCACCATGACCAAAACACTTGCAAGTATTATATAGGTGTCCAACAGACATATCTAAAGACATGAGACATGTCTAAAGGCATGTTTAAAGACAGTCAAAAGACTTGTCTAAAAACATGTCCAAAAGACATGTCTAAAGTCATGTCCAAAGACTTATCTAAAGGCATGTCCAAAAGACATGTTTTTGAGGTCTGCAGTTGTGTCTAAAAGACATGACTTTTTGAAGTCAAATATAAATTTCTATACAACACTAACCTTCAGACCCCAGCTATGGGCACTTTCCCCGGACCCCGTTAATACCGAAAATCAAAATATACTCAAACAAGCATGCACTCCGCACTCTCCCAACTTGTTCGATGAAATATTACAATCACATTGATCAACTAGTCAATCCAATTACACTAAAATATCTAACACGAAGATCCACGCCAAGTGTCAATACTCAATGCTGCATCAACTGTGCTCAACATTTTTTCTATTGTAACAATGATGTTGACTTTTATTACAGGAACATATGTGGTGTTATTACCCTCACAAACCCTTGCCGTCACCATTTGCACCATCGGTTCTGTCTTCTTTCTTCTTCTTATCATTGTTCTAATGATTAAGATGGTATATGATTGTCTGGCAGTAAAAAGGAATATAGATTGAGCCATTACTATTTGCATCATTGTTCTATTGATCAAGTAAAAGGAGTATGCCTGTCGGTATTTCCATTTGTTTTTATGAATTTTCAATTTTTTTGATGTATTGTACATAACTCGAAAGTCACGGGATCTGTATCTAGACAAAGGAGGGCATTAGGTGTTGCATTGTAGTTACCAAAATCAAGTGATGAGTAATGATGTATTATACATTTGTACCCAATACATGTTTACCAGAGTGTTAATGATCTCGATAATAAGTGTAGTATCAAGAGCCTGAAGTTTTGTTTAGGCTTCACTAGATCATAAATTAATTATTTCCAAAGTACAAATTACAAAATCTCCATCATAAAGCAGAAGAAGAGAGGATTATAACTCTCTAGCTATCAAATTAGAATTGCATAAGAAGTTGGAAGCCTAACTATCATACCCCGCGTTTCTATTCATTTTATACCTATTTAGTATTCAAAGTGGGATGACATTGGGGATGATTGCATTGCACACCTATAAAAAGCTACAATAGCAGTTTTATTGTCTAATATTCGTAAAGAATTCCAAAATTTTGAAGTGTGTCGACATATCTGAAATCTCTGCCTTTTTCTTCACAAATACAGAAGGTTTCCTGTGAATAAATATTATATGCCAGCAATCAACAACGTTGTAGTAGTAGGAGAAAGTAAAGATGAGTTGAAAGTGAGTTGGAGATTGATCTGACGAAGGTGTAATTATTTTTAGTACACATTCATACTACTAAAACAGAAATCTAATTTAAGCTAGCATTTTGCATTTGCATCTTATTATGAAATTATTCTTTAAGAAAAAAGGTGTTTTACCACTGTTTTGTTTTTGCCAAGTTACTCTACCGCAAACTATGCTTTAAAATAACACACCAAATAAAATTGTTCGTTTTTTGAATTTGGCGTAACTACCTCTTCTCTCTTGATGATCATGAGTTCGAGTGACCGAGTTAAATGTATGCATGAGTATGATTATTTAGCTCTTCTTTCATTGGTTAATCATATTCTATCCAATTGCAGATTTCTACGCCACAAACTAACAATGGATTCATTAGGTGTCAGAATGTATAAGAAATGATGTAACAAGTTGTTTGTATAACCAATCATCGATTGCCACAGAAGCGATCCAATGGTGTACCTGCTTCATCATTGAAGAACTGTAAAATTTCTCTGTATAAAAGTTGTGTTGCTGAATGAAGATGACCCTACTTTATTATTGAAGTTCTTGTAGTAAAATCTCAAACTAGTGGTTACTAGATAAGACACAGATATAAAATCTTGACAACCAATGAAAGATCAGATAATGATCTTACAAGATATACTAGTTTTATATCTCTATGCTGCTATAAAAATAACCAACCTTTATTATTATTTTATCACCAACACTATCTAACATCAACAAATCTCCCTCTTTTTTGTTTACAGTACAATGGCTGCTTCAACAATGGCCCTTTCTTCCCCAGCTTTGGCTGGAAAGGCAGTCAAAGTAGCTCCATCTTCATCAGAGCTCTTCGGAAATGGAAGAGTTTCAATGAGAAAGACTGTCAAGGCACCAGTGTCGAACAGCCCATGGTACGGTCCAGACCGTGTTAAGTACTTGGGACCATTCTCTGGTGAAGCCCCATCTTACCTCACTGGTGAATTTCCAGGTGACTATGGCTGGGACACTGCTGGGCTTTCAGCTGACCCCGAGACTTTCGCCAAGAACCGTGAACTCGAAGTGATCCACTCTAGATGGGCCATGCTTGGAGCCCTTGGTTGTGTCTTCCCTGAGCTCTTGGCTCGCAATGGTGTCAAGTTTGGCGAGGCAGTGTGGTTCAAGGCTGGATCACAGATCTTTAGCGAGGGTGGACTTGACTACTTGGGTAACCCAAGCTTGGTCCATGCCCAAAGCATCTTGGCTATCTGGGCTACTCAAGTTATCTTAATGGGTGCAGTTGAGGGTTACCGTGTTGCTGGTGGGCCACTTGGGGAAATTGTCGACCCACTTTACCCCGGAGGAAGCTTTGACCCATTAGGCCTGGCTGAAGATCCAGAGGCATTCGCAGAGCTTAAGGTGAAGGAGCTGAAAAATGGAAGACTAGCCATGTTCTCCATGTTTGGATTCTTTGTACAAGCTATTGTGACCGGAAAGGGTCCACTAGAGAATTTAGCTGATCACCTTGCTGACCCTGTCAACAACAATGCCTGGGCCTTTGCCACTAACTTTGTTCCCGGAAAGTGAAATGTTTTTAATTTTACTTTTGTAGTTTGAGTAATCCGTGTCATGTAAATTGGTATGATCTTCTAATGCTAAAAGTATGATTCTTGCAGCTTTTCTAATTTCATTTAGCTTCTGCTTCTTAGAAGAGAAACAATTAGATCCTTAAAGAATAAAGGTTGTGTAGTTAAAATTCAATAATAATCAAGTAACATCATATCAAATTCAGAAACCAAGTGAAAATGTAACTTTTTATTACATAAATTATCCAAGGCCATGAATTGAAATGGAATGAAATGAGAGTGAAGCAAAATGTAAACTGGTTCATTGCATTTCCACTACTTTAAACTAAACATTGGTTCCTACCATTTTATACGAAAATGCATAAACTCCTTTACTCTTGTGTTATCTCCGGCTCTATGTTCTTCATTTTGACCTTCACTTTGCTTCATACGTCCTATTCCATTCCAGAGCTGAATGCAACAATGCTGTATTTGGCTCTCTCGATTCTCTGTCTGTATGGCATATTGTTCACTATCTTTACACAGGCAAACAAAAAGTCCTTCCATCCCAATTAGTTTCCAATTAATGTTGTCAGTGATGTTCGTTTTTACAGGAATTAATATCATGTTCCATACCTACACCGGAAGAATTGGTTAAATTTAAACGTTTCATTCATTATATTTAGTAAGTAGCAGAAATTTGAGACTAATAAGCTATTAACATTTGAGTACAAAATGAATAGACAATGGTTAGATGATTTCATAACATTTGAGGGACACCTATTGCACACATCAAAGACTTTTCAGTAGAAAGATCAGTACTAACTAAGCTATAATATATTCTATTACAGAGTTAGGAATTCAAGCAAATTTTCATCGTGCTTCCTTTTGTACTATTTCATAAATCCAGAATACTGAGCAGCAAATGAAGAACAGTACTAGCTAGTGTATTACTCACCCATAAAATGCAGGTCATTGTTCTAGACATTGCATACGCAACACATACATATGGAGCGCTAATAATAAAAACAGATGTGCATATCAGCTACAACAATACAAAATTAAAAATAAATTTCATTTCATTTACATGTCAAATGAAGATAGTAAGGAATTTTAGATTTTTTACCGTAGTGTAATTCTAACTTAAGGGAAGTGTTAAAATTGATGTATAAATTTTTTGGACAGATAGAGTGGAGCCATTGTAAAGATGCTTGTCGAGCTTCAGGGTACTTGTCAATGTTACTACTGTAAAATGTATCTTTACTCTACACCTTTAAGATAACGCATCAGATCACCAGACACTTGCGTGAAACGAAGCATTTGGCAAACAAAGCAGCAATAGATATGTAATAGAACGCAAGAGTGCAATTAACTTCAATATCTTCAAGGAATTTTATATATTGTCAAATAACAAACATAGGTTAGCAAATAAATCATTTGCAAAGTTTGAATGTTACAAATTACGTTTCTATATATATCAAGACTTTTGGTGCTCAATAGTGAGGCATTGTAACAACTGTAAACCACAGTCATAGTCATTACGATTTCTGAATGCAAAACTTTTTAGTTGCGCAGAAATTGGGAATGAGGACTGATGTCTTACTAAATCGGAAATGCATGTTCGATTTTCTTGTTTTAAGTAATTTTTGCATCTGTTATTTCCTACATATGTATGCATTTTATAATTAACTTCAATAATTAAATTTAAGCCAGAATACGATCTGATCGATTGTGTAATAAAGCAGCATAACTAATTATGCAGTAAACAAGAAACCACCTACAAAATCAAGCATTTTGCATTATAAGATGAGACCAATTTACAGGACACAGACTACTCAGAATTACTAATCACACTTGAAAAAAATCCAAAGACCATCTCTCACTTTCCGGGAACAAAGTTAGTGGCAAAGGCCCATGCATTGTTGTTTACAGGGTCTGCAAGGTGGTCAGCTAGGTTCTCTAGGGGACCTTTTCCAGTTACAATAGCTTGTACAAAGAATCCAAACATGGAGAACATGGCTAGTCTTCCATTCTTCAGCTCCTTCACCTTAAGCTCTGCAAACGCCTCTGGATCTTCAGCCAGACCTAATGGGTCAAAGCTTCCTCCGGGGTAAAGTGGGTCGACAATTTCCCCAAGTGGCCCACCAGCAACACGGTAACCCTCAACAGCACCCATCAAGATGACTTGGGTAGCCCAGATGGCTAAGATGCTTTGGGCATGGACCAAGCTTGGGTTACCCAAGTAGTCAAGTCCACCCTCGCTAAAGATCTGTGATCCAGCCTTGAACCACACTGCCTCGCCAAACTTGACACCATTACGAGCCAAGAGCTCAGGGAAGACACAGCCAAGGGCTCCAAGCATGGCCCATCTAGAGTGGATGACTTCGAGTTCACGGTCTTGGCAAAAGTCTCAGGGTCAGCTGAAAGCCCAGCAGTGTCCCAGCCATAGTCACCTGGAAACTCACCAGTTAGGTAAGGCGGGGCTTCACCGGAGAATGGTCCCAAGTACTTAACACGGTCTGGACCGTACCATGGGCTGTTAGACACTGGTGCCTTGACAGTCTTTCTCATTGAAACTCTTCCATTTCCGAAGAGCTCTGATGAAGATGGAGCTACCTGAACAGCCTTTCCAGCAAAAGAAGGAGATGAAAGGGCCATTGTACTGAAAATGAAGAAGGGGAAGTGTTTGGTGATGAAGAATGGGGTGGTTTGGCAATTATTTATATGAGCTTAGGGATAGACTAATGGCTGTCTTGTGAGATCGATATCTGTGATATGATTGGGTGCAAAGATTTTGTCCTCGTTTGTGTTTCTCTGAACCACCAATTTTGATAGCTTAGGGATATACAACACTTGCTTTTTTTGGCTGATTAATTATTACTATCAGATTACTAATTTATTATCATGACATAAGAGCTGAATGAGCAAACTCGAGCACTAGGATTATAATTTGTTATATTCGAAACATATTTGCCATTCAACATTATGCAGAGAAATAATGAAATGTTTGAATTTGAAAGCTTGTTACTTTGTCAGTATTTTCATTACTCATCTGTAATAAGTAATACAGATCATATCTGCATTTTATGACTACGTGGTATAACTGTTTACAGTGCAATTAATTATAATTTCCATCAAGCTCATATTACTGAAACTCTGCCATTGCAGATACAACATACACATAGGATTTCAGTTTAAAGCCACAGTTGTATGATTTCAATTTAGGCCAACGTATCTAATATGGTTTCAGTTCGTGACTCCTGACTCGGATAAAGTAACTTCCACTATGTTATCCTACGGAAGGTTTTCTCCCGAGGCCCCTGTTTCAGTGACCTTCTGAAATAAAACAAAGCCAAAGGTGTATTAGTTATTAACGGTATAAGATCACTTGGCTAAAATCTAGCTCAAATCCAACTACGTCATACATGTATGTATACTTAACTCGCAGGCACACACTTACACATGTCAGACACGTGCACACACACACACATATTGAGTGCATAATAAACAGATTTGTCACAAGGTAACGATTCGAAACCACCCAAAAAATGAATTGTGGTCCTACTTAAATTAGCCAGATCACACAATCTCAGAAGACATCAGGCATGCTTACATGCGCACAGATATAGGCTATAGTATACTTGCTCCATGAAGATGATAACATTATTCGATTGCACATCAAGAATTGGTCATCCAGACAACTTATTACTGGTTTTGTGGTAGGCAAATTGATAACTGGAGGGAAAAATCTTGTCCTCAAAATATTATAAACCAATGGAATGAAAGTTAAAGATCTCCAAGGATAAAAGATTAGTAATATTAATTATTTAATATATGCACCTTAGTGCAACTTGCAACCACTTAAACTTAAGCTAGCAAGTTGCAAGCATCACATTACTCTACATTTCTATAAAAGAAGTACCTCTCTTCTAAGTCATAATGGTTCTTATTTCAATTCTACAATGACTCACATCCAAACTTTTTGCAGAAAATCGTCAACGAACTATGAAAAAACTTTTTGGATCTTATGTGAAGTTAAGTCTTAAGCTGTTATGATTATTAGCAAAATTTAGCATCGTATTCTTACAGTTGTTTTTTGTCTGACCGCATGAACCTTATGTTGCAAAAGAGATACTTCATATTTTTAACAAAGCAAGAGTGGAAAGAAATATAAATGTTCCACACTTCCACCAAAGAAAAATGAATATTGTGTTATTAAATTGATATTGTATCTAAAACTACATCTACAAAGTTGTTCCAACTCTTTCGAGTGACCAATATAAAAAACGATGCATAAAAAAAATTACAGCTCAACAAATTGCCCCTGTAGCCTAAATTCAAGAAATCATTTCTCAAGAACACTAGCTAAAGGCCCTGACGATCACAGACATTTCTGGAACACCTCTAACAAATAAAACACGTTCATATTCTAGCCTACTTGCTAACTAATGACTAGCTACTCCTGTGCCAAACAACTTTGCTACTTCATCAATGTTTTCCAAAGTAACACGAAATGGGAATGACGCTACATTCTCCCCAGTCATAATTTGGTGTTCAAAGGATGGTAGAACCTGGTAAGCATTGTAATCAACAGGCTGTGGCCTCTTGCAAGTATTAAACGCAGACTTCATTAACTTTTTAAAATCCCGAACTTATTCACTTAAATAAATTTCACGTAAAATCGAATAAAAATTACAATTCCTCAATATCCCACAACTTACAATTTACAAATAAAAAGTTACAACTAAATTCTCCAAATTCAAATTTAAATATAAACGTTACAACTCCTCAAAGCCAACAACTCGCACTCTTCCCAAAAGGTAGTTCACCTAATAATGAATACATGCCGGGGAAAATCAAGAAACATATATCGGCAGTGAGCGAAAGGCTCATGTACGAATATAAAATGATGCAAAGAGTACAAAGGTTAGAATGATGACAATATGAACAAATAAAATATCTGAATAAAGAATGATGAAACAAATCGAAAGAGACAAAAGATACTGGTCATACTTAACTCACAATATAAACAAATGAAAAGACACGATAGATACTTATCTTACAATATCAACTTACAGATTTTTTAATCACAAATATTCTTACTCTTACACATAATCTTACTAGTCACATATTAATATGACCAAATACTAAAATAAAAATTACTTACTGATATAGGAGACAATCATGCACTTACAGGATGTCCTACATTTCGGTTCTCCCGAATATGTAGTCATCAAAACTTATAGGAGTTTGCATAGAACAAATCAAATGTTACCCAAAATTTTACAAGGGCTTGCATGGTACAAAACACATGCTACTCAAATGGCCAAAACACACATACAAAGTAGTCATGACTCAACATGTCTCATAACTCCGGCGACACACTTATACTATTTAAATACACTGTATAGGTGGGATCAAGCACGAGATTCTCTCCATTCATGACGGAATCTTACAATATCTCTCAAATCATACATATATCACAAAAAGACCGAAAATATCTCATTCAAAATATCATACACGTTAAATAACATTTAATACTGGCTATTAAAATAAAATCAGAACTGACCAGTCCGGAAAACTAGCAATTTACTCTATCAGAATGACCTCAAATGAACAAGTACAAAACACAGAACTCGTTGAGTATTCCGAGACCTTTCTAGAATGGTAAGACTCGTTAAAAACGAATAAGAAATGAATTCAGAAAAAATAAAAATGCGGACTGCCATAACAAAATCAAGTTATGATCACAGTAGTATTTCGATATTTGAGATATCGAAATCACATAATTTGTTAGTGGAATGTAAACAAAAAGCGAAGAGCTCAAAAAGATCTTTCCAGAATGATATTACTCATAATAATCGAATACAATTTCAATTTACTAGATATTTTTTAAGATACAGCAGAACAACTCCAAATAACCGATCAGATTACACAAAAGGCAGATTTTGACATACTTGCATGTGCGGAATTTCAGAAAACGCAAAGAATGAAAATTGTAGACAATTGAAATAACTTTCTAGGCACAATAAGATCGTAACAATCCGATATATAACGAAGGAGATACAAATTTTACAAGAATCAGAATTGATACAAACTATACACAATATACATATGATTTTGAATCACAAACCTATAACAAAGAAAGCATTACGAACACAAAGAAAGTATAGTGAAGATATCCGTACATTAACAATACGAGAACAAAAAGAATGTATAGAAATATTTGTACCTTAATAGTCAAGGATTATGAATTACTCACAATCACAAGAATCCTAATTTAAACACCATAACTCATCTTTTTAAGTTTTTTCTCTATCTCCTCTTTTATCTCTTTCTTCCTCTTTTTCTTTCTTGGCTGCTCCTACAAAACTTACGTATCTCTTGTTTTTCAAAACCCTGACTCCTTTCTCTTTTCTTTTTATCTATTCTTTTTTTCTCTTATTGCTAATAATATCTTCTAAAATATTCTCATAATAAAATAAATATAACTAATAAATCAATAATAACTCACTAATATTATTCTTAATATTAAATAATATATCTAAATATATTAATAAAAATACGAGATGTTACAAACTTACTCTTTACAACTGGGACTGAGACTCTCTCATATGCAATTAGCTGCTTCGGAGGAGAATCAAGAATAGATTTTGGTTGTACAGCAGAAACAGTAATAGCCTCACTGCCAGCTGTTTTCCCGGCATTTTAAACTTAAACTTCAAACTCTAATTTATGGTTGCTTTTTAAGTAGGAATTGGCAAGAACACCGTCAGTGTAGTTCAGGTCTCAACAGTGTTCAATTTTTTTTATCTGAAATTCAGGGGATCTATGTGAAATTGTGAAGCACTAAAGCTTCTGCCTTGTAGTTGAACTTTGTACAGAGTCCATGCCCAGTGTATGACTTGTAATTACTCGAATTTGACTCACAATAATCGAGTCTACCTTGAACTCGAACTATTCAAAACTTTATTGAGCTGAGTTTGGAACTTAAAATTTAAGGTCACAACCGAAATGATGATTTACATAACACTTGATTCTGCATATATTTCTTCTTCTTTCTTTAATCCTATGCACCATTTTCTTTATATTTGAAGATATAAATATATATAATTTTGACTCATTATGAGTCAAAATATGATACACCAAAGAATCGAAAAGTTGCGGGACCTCATTCTATTTCGGGTCACCTAAGTTCTTTTGATGTAAAATTTTGTTTATTTCAAGTTCTTTTGTTGTAATAGTTGTTAGCATTCATTTTTTCAAATCTTATTTCCATTTGATCTTCAAAGTAAATTTTTGTGCATTCATATATACTTGTAACTATTAGAATGGATTGGCGACGACAGATTCTTTACTTCTTTATATGGGTTGACAGTGTGAGCCATCTCAGTTCCTTTCCTACCAGGAAGGTGGCTTTGATAATGAAAATATCGTATATATGATATGAAAAGCACCAGGAAGCATGTAATTTTTGAAGCACATTAGCAGTGTTTTATATAGCATCTCTGGAATGAACGTGTAGTTGGTACTGGCTAACTTGCAAAACTTCTGTTATTTTTTCCGATTTTGCTCAGGACCGAGATTCTTTTGTTACTCTTGTAACTGGTTTGCATATTTCTGTTCAAAATATTCGGATTATTACTTTCCATACAAATTATTTCAATTATATTTGAATTTCACTTGTATAAAAATAATTACTCCCTCCGCCCATAAATCTAGAAACAGTTCGATTTTTCAAAGTCAAATTAATTCAAGTTTGACTAACAATTAAAAAATAATAATTTATTATTTTTTAAATTTGCAAATTGATTCATAAAATAGGATAATCAAAGTTTGTTATGATATTTTAAAAATATATATATATATATATATATATTATTTAATATATTTTATTTATTTGTCAAAATTGATTAATTTAACTTTAAAAATTCAAATAAAGACAAAATTTATGGGATGGAGTAGTATTACATTGAAGCACTATGGGTGACAATTTTGGACCCGACACGACTACCCGACCTGAAATCGACCCGAAAAATATGAATTCGGGTTGGAGGTTTTCGGGTTCGGGTCAATTTTAGGTTACCCGAAACTCACCCGAAATGACCTGAAATTATATATATAATATAAATTAAATATATTAAATATTATTTATATATTAATTAATTATTTAAATATTATATATTTCATTTAAATATTATTAAAAATAAATTTTATAATAAAAATAATTAATTTTTATTAATTTATTATTTATATTTATTAATAAATTATAATTATTTCGGGTCGGGTTCAGGTTACTCATGTGTATTTCGGGTCGGGTCCGGGTTGAGTATTATGGCCCATTAAATTTTCGGGTCGGGTTCGGATTGAGTTAAAATTTTGACCCGAGTCTGTCAATCCAACCCGAACCCAACCCGAAACCCGAAATTTCCCCCTATCTAGTACAGTTTTTTAAAGAAAAAACAGCAAGTCTTTTTGTGATGTATGTTACAATGCACATGAAGTGGTATGTTTCTTTTTTTCATGTTAATACACTCTTTTATAAATATAAAATAACTATCAGTAAAACAGTAAT
This sequence comes from Oenanthe sinensis, assembly GCA_028671895.1. NCBI lineage: Eukaryota > Viridiplantae > Streptophyta > Magnoliopsida > Apiales > Apiaceae > Oenanthe > Oenanthe sinensis. The sequence continues at coordinate 3,660,607 of CM053796.1, read as the reverse complement.
TATTTGGTACAAACCAAATCATGCATTGGTCTGTTTTTTTTTTGGAGTTCGAACTCATTGAAGCAAGTAATAAATATCTTATAGAACAAACAGTTTATAGTTGCAAGTTATCTTCTTATCTATTCCCTCCACCTTCACTCACACACACTGTAAATCAGTGATGAGTAGCTCAATCTGTGCACCAGTTTCTCACTCTCTTTTGAAACACAAAGGTTATGGCAACTCTTCTTCCCTTTTTATGTTACCTGCTAAACCCATAACTAGTTTTTCTACTAGAAGAGATAGAAGAAGTGCTTCTTTAACTACAAGGGCTTTGCTTTCAACTACCAAAGAAGCAGTATTAAAGGATTTTCATGCAAAAAAGGCTCTTAAGGTGAATATTTCAATATCCTCTGTTATATTTGTGTGTGTGTGTGTGTGTGTCCTTCAAGATATTGTAACTACTTTTTTGGTTTACAGATTATCTCAGGCTTGCAGAATTTCGATAGAGAGAATGTTGCTTCTGTTGTCACTGCTGCGGAAAAGGTTCTTTTGTAACTCTTTTATTGTCATTATATATCTGGAAGTATAAATGGTCATGCATATTAATGCTATGACTCATTGGTCTATGAATATGGTCTTCAAGACGATTGCGCATTTTGTTACCTGCTTGTCTTGTAATTACATGATTTGTTAATATATGGATTTTGAAACCAAAAAACACAGATGTATTTTAAATTTCCTACTTCCATTAGTAATTCATCCATCCATCACTGATGTTCACCAGTGACATTAATACAGGGAGGAGCAACTCATGTGGACATTGCCTGTGACCCTGATTTGGTGAAGCTTGCAACCAGTTTAACTTCTCTTCCGGTAAGTAGGTATCTTTTAAGTAGTATTATTCTCGATAGGGGTTTGAATCCTGACTTCCCCTCCTTTTATGCTTAAAAATCTGATGCATCAAATAATGTGACATGCCCAAAAAAAGGACTATGATACTATATACAGTTTTTTTTTTTAATATTGATATTCTAAAATTTATTATTTGGCAGATCTGTGTTTCATCTGTTGATCCGGCAGCATTTCCAGCTGCCATTGAAGCTGGAGCTGTGATGGTTAGATAACTAACTTGCTTGTAATTGTTTTACTCGTAATTTTATCTATCAGTTTACAAGTTCAGGAGCTGACCTTATGTAGTTATAATAAGATTAAATTATAGATGAAGGGTTAATTTGTTTTCCTTTTTTTCATTTTCAAGTTTTGTTTCACATGCTGGTAATTTTTCGTAGGTGGAGATAGGAAACTATGATTCTTTCTACGAGACAGGTGTGACTTTTTCTCCAGAGGAGGTATAATACTTCGGGAAGATATTATCTCATGACTACAGTCTGTGTTTACTTTTGCGAATATGTAAAACTTTTATGTAATGCTCAATCTTGGTTTTCAGATACTGAACCTAACACGGGAGACTAAGAGGATTCTTCCTTCTGTTGCACTGTCTGTTACTGTGCCTCACACACTAAGCCTACCTGATCAGGTTCCCTAAAGAAAAAGTGTTTTCACTAAATAGGATAAGATAATACCAAAGTAGGTCTATCTATCAATTGAAACTGAAACTTCATTTGCATGAAATTAGATCAAGCTAGCCGAACAGTTGGAACAGGAAGGGGTTGACGTTATCCAGACTGAAGGAGGAAAATACTCTAGTCCAACAAAATCTGGTGTTCTTGGATTGATTGAGAAGGTACATACTTACATCTTTGTTTGCGTTATATATCGTGTGTAGATTTATACCATAACGAACTCACAAAGTCACACAACCAGAAAGGCTTATGTGGCTTCTTTTTATATCATTTAGTAAAGATTTAAGAACAAAGTGAACCAATATGTTTACATTTAGTTGAAATTTCAGCGAATAAGATCCGATCCACTGTCTATTTACAAGAATATTCCAATAATGCAAGTCAGCTCATTATTTAGTCATTTTATTTGATTTTACTCCTTGTGTTGCATTACCCTAGTCCAGTTCCGTTGATGTGAAAACTGTGAAAACCTAAAGCATCATATATCTGAAATTGGTGGTTTGTAACTTTCCATTCTGTAATAAAACATGTCATGCACCAATGCTACTATTTTTATTAACTTAAGTGAAATTTATTTCTCGTTTATTTAGGCAACACCAACCCTAGCAGCTGCATATTCCATTTCACGGGCTGTCAAGATCCCTGTCATGTGTTCATCTGGCCTAAGTGCAGTTACAGCACCAATGGCCATCACAGCAGGGGCTGCCGGTGTGGTAAGTGTCTCATTCACTTGTATACTATCTTCATCGAAATATTATATTGTTAAAACTTTGTAACCTTTTTCTTTGTTTTTCACGATATAAGATTATTATTTGTATTTTGTGTAAACAGGGTGTTGGTTCTGCAATTAACAAGCTCAATGATGTCATTGCGATGATTGCAGAGGTCAGAAGCATTGCCAATTCCCTGGAAGTGTGTAGTGATAGTTCAAATCTTGCAGAGATGAAACATCTGAAACTGTAGTTTTACTAAAGTATGCTAGTCTTAGAGTGAATTAGGATGGTACCTATTTCTGATGTTGGATTGTGTGTAGAATTTTCGAGAAATAATTTTGATAAATTATTAATATCATAATTTACACAGGCATGAAAGTTGTACCAATGCATCATCTGTTCCATTCTTAGCATGTCACAAATAAGAACTAAAGCCAGAAGCCAATCTAAATCAGAAATAAAAGGGATCTTTTTGGATAAAAAAATTAATAAAGAAGGACATGTAATGTAATCCATTGTACAAGCAATGAGAGTAATGAGGCTAGTAGCAAACTTTTAGTGATAAACAATACTTATGTGACCCTGTGAATAGCGTGGTAAAACTTAATCAACTGAAAATATCTACTCACAGAACTCACAGTTGTAGCAAGAGTCTGGTAAATTTATATACATAAGCAGGCCTTTGCCAAATAAAGGGTAAAGACAGGCACTCCTATGACTTTTTTGCCTGAAATTTTATATATATTTTTTAACTATGTACAATTTTAATCTGCAACTAAGGTAGGAACCACTGCAGCTTTCTTGAGAATTTTTTGTTGAACCTGTTGGCAGGACCTATTGGCTTGAAACACTAATTTATATAGAAGTCATTATACCAAACATATTATTGCCTTACGCATTTGTATAAATTTAGATATTGGTACTTATCAGATGTGCCTGCACATTCTACAAAGTAATAGATACTAAAGCAGATATATTGCCTGGAAGTTCTTTTAAAAAAAACTCCTGAGCAAATAAATTGCTAATAGCTTTTAATTCTTGAAATCTGCAGAAAATGCAGGATGAAGAAAAGCTAATGTTAGCTGGAGATTTAGCATATTACGTACCTTAGTCTTTTGTCACTGAGTTATAGGATAAAATATATAATTGTTCAACATTAACCATTGTTTTAGTAGAGGCAAATGTCAATCCTCTTTATATTAGCCAAATATCAGGCACCCAGTAATGTGAGTCTGCAAAGAGTATTACTATAAGATGTAATTGTTGGCCTTACATGTTTCTCTTGACTTCCCGTTCACTATTAGATTATGAAATTAAACCATCATCTGCTTCTTCATATCCTTTATTGTCATCAACGTCAAATTTGTTTTGACCAACAAAATCATTGTTTCCTGCCTGAGCTTTGTGTTATTACATTGTTAGTCTTTTCGTCTTTGTGTCATGGCCCCTGCATTGCATATGGGACCTCTTCATCTTCATGCAATTGACGACGTGAGATGATGTCTGAATACATTGTGTTTAAGCCTCTCCGGAGGCATGGCCTGTGGTAGGAGTTATTGGAGATGCCACATTAGGACAACAAATTTCTTGTAGGGTTTTATATTAACAGAGATAAGGGTTGAGGACTGGGCAGGACTAATTAGCTACCACATGATAGTGGTAATTTTATGATTATTTCTGTAAGTGTTTATTGTTCAAGTAAACTTTGTGTACACCTAATATCAGATTATAAAATTTTAATGTTAACTAATACTGTGGTTGAGAATATGATGTTTCTAATATTCTGAGTGTTTTTCTTGGAACATCTTTTTACCCCTCCCAACTACCCTATAGAACAACATAATTAACTAACATAAGTTGTGGAAAGGGCTAGTATACTAATATAGTAATATATATTAACAAACTCTTAGTACAAACTAGTACATAACCTGAAAACAAAGGAAAAACAAGAAATTTATTGTGTGAAAACCCTGATGAGGAAATCACAATAACTAAACATTGTGTAATACTATCTAGAAGAGACAAACAAAGATAGCAGCCATAGCTGCAAATGCAGCAGGAACGTAAAGTGATGTAGCACCAGAAACAGGTCCAGGTGCTGGTGCAGGTGCTCCAACTTGTGCTTCTCCAATACTCGCGAAAACCAAAAGGACCATCACCGCGAATGTGAAAGCATTGGCAAACTTAGAACCCTCCATACCTCTGTAAGTTCTGAAAAAAATTGTGATAGGAGAGAGTGTATATATATGCTTGTTGAAGTAAGAGTACAGGTTTGTGCAGCAATGTGATGGTTTATATAGGGGTGTTTGGAGTTACAACTTACAAGACAACCCTGAACAGTTGTGTTCTATGTTTTTTATAAATGTAATGATTGTAATAGACACTTAAATTGTATCATATATGTGAAATCATTTTGAGGGTGGCTGGTTGGTATATCCCCACTCCACTATCAGGTTGCACAGCTGTGCAATGGAACATTTTGTGTTCTTTCCAGAAGTGTAATGGTTTGTTTAGTATTTTTAAAATCTTGGAGCATGTGATGCTCACAATGCTGATTTAAAATGTGTTTTGTTTGGAGTACTGTATTTATGTATGTGTCTATCAAAAAGCAATCAGTTTATAGGTGTTCAGCATTTCAATGCCCTTAGTTTACCTTAGTAGACAATCTCATGCATTCACATAAGACTATAGTCCCACTAGATGCATTATTTTATTTGTTTTACATAGTATGTGTTTTTGTGAGGTTGTATATTGTATTTCTTACCTTATTAGATTACTTTTGTTTGATTATGAACATCTATTTCAATGCAATTTCTACAACTTTGATTATAATAAAGTCATAAAGACATAAATCACTCTTGGATACATCTAATCAAATACAAAAGTGATACATTTTTATATAATGATATCCTTCCAAAAGGCAATGAGAAATGAAGTGTTGTGTCACATACTTATATGTATAGGCTGAGTTGATGAAATCTGCAATTTAGTTAAAGATATGGTAGAATAAAAGATTTAATAGCTGAAAGAATGAAAAAGACCCTTCAGAAAAGAGCTTCTCCAGTCCCATTCATTTTTTCAAATAGAGGTGCTCTGCAAATAGTAATTACATTTTGTGATAAATTTATTTTATATACATTAACTGATAGGAGTAAATTGTAATTGTGTCATAACTCTATTTTGTGATAAATTTATTTATATTTATTCAATCGAATATGATAACCATCCCTCACACCTCTATTTAATATGTACTTCCTAAGATATATGTTGTTGTCCATGTTCAAATGTTCTCGAAGCATTTTGTTAAGTGTTTTTTCAACGTTAATATCAGAAGAATTCATGATTTTCATTTTGCTGTTCCTTTTTGTTTGAGTGCTCCTTGTATTCATGTTCTTGTCCATATTTGAATTTTCAAACTAAAAAAAATATACAGCGTATTTTGTGGTCAGAATATTACAAGATTACTGCATTCTATATTTCTAGATAGTGCATTAGGTAAATTTGAAAACTTAGGTTGTGTTCAGTTGGTGAGAATGGAATGAAAAATTATAAACAAATTTTGTGTATAAAGAAGAATGTATGAGTAAATTGTGAATAAACATGAGGGAGTTTAAATTGGGTGTTGGCCCTATATGTCACAATTTGGGGAGAAAATGCCCTAAATGGCACACCCCAAAAAAATGGCCCTAAATAGCACTCCAATACGCTACATCGTGTAGCGTTTTGAAAAAAAAAAATTATCCCCAAAACCCTACTTTAAGTTGCGTTTTGAGACCAGAACCCAAGATAAAGTAGCGTTTTTTCCGGAAAAAAATTAAAAAAAAGTGCAAAACGCTACACGAAGTAGCGTTTTCCCCCCTTTTCCAGCACGTCACACTATGTAGCGTTTTGGAGTGCTATTTAGGGCCATTATTACGGGTTGTGCCATTTAGGGCATTTTCTCCCCAAATTGTGACATATAGGGCCTTTTCTCATTTAAATTTGTTATGATGAGAATTATAAGGAAAATGGTGATAAAATGGAATGGAGTATTCCTTTCAAAACATGTGGGTTAGAATTTTAGTTCAAATAGTTTGGAATGAAATGAAAGAATGAAAATTATAAACATTTTCCCTAATCTCACCCAACTAAGAGTATAAATTTCATTTCATTCTCCCCCTCATTTCATTCCATCCAAGTGAACGCAGCCTTAGGCTTCAAGGTATCATTTCTAATTTTCACCATGAATTTATGTTTTCCATTCGAATTTATTGATATGTAATTATCATAATGTTATAATTACAGAGTCAAATTTAGTGAATAATGACCTCGTCGTTTAAATGTGACAATTTTAAAAGTAAAGCATACCAATAATGTTGAAGTTCCTTACTGGACTTGAGCACTTGTCGTGGATCATAAAATACTCTACATTCGAATATGGTAGGATGTTGTATCAAACCAAACTTGCAAAATGTAATTTAAAGGTCAAGATTTTTGAACTGCTAACTTGATTTTCTAAATGTTATAGATTTAAGTGAAGAGATCATAATCATTAGGTGCATTTGCACAAGTAATCCAGCCGGGTACATACAGAGTGTTAGTTGAGTAAGATGCAATGCAAACATTATTTGACAGCCTAAACACCCTTCACTATACATCATTTATTGTAAAACAAACAAGAAATAGTTGGCATATTCTTGTAAACTTCAAAAAACCAACCTATATAAATCCATTTCCATTCTGTTCTCTATTCACAACTTAAAAGCAAAACATAAAACTCTTCATCATCCTTGACTTTAAGCAAGCACTCAAGAAAAAACCTGAAAAAGGGGATGGAGAGTTTCAAGGTTGCCAGAGTTTTCACCATCTTTGTAATAGTTCTTGTCACTTTGTCGAACATGGGAGCAACAGCTGCGCTGGAACCTGTTTCCGCACCTGCACCATCACCAACATCGGAGAGTGCTGGAACAATGTTGTGTGTACCAGCTGCACTTGCTGCCATCATCTCTCTGGTTGCTTACTTCTTTTGATTTTTTTGGTCATTCAGTTTTTGGGTACCCAGAGACATCCTGTATTCTTTTTCTTTTCCTTTCCCCCTTGAGTTGTAATCTGGTTTCTCTTTTGCTTGAAGCATTGGAAATGTCAACTAGTTCTTGATATTATTTTAAAATTTCAATAGTGTTGTTTCAATACATTAATTGAAAGAACTACAAAAGTGTGCAGACGGCCACACCTCAATACATGATTACATGTTGATAAAAGTATTCTACCACAACTTCTATGCTACATAAGTTCTGCTACCTAATGACAGCAGAAGGGTAATAATAAAACATTTCAATATTAACATTAGTAAGAATTGCCATAGCAAACCAGCACTGCATATAAGTTTAGACGTACAGAAACAAGGAAAGTTGCCAACAATCACCAACTTCGCAACACATAGTGATGTAGGACAAGAAACCCGTATTTGTAGTCATTTTTAGTATTTAATATTTAGAATAGAAAAGTTCAAATTATATTGAACTTAATTATATTATATTATATTATATCTAGAAGGTAGGTGAGAAATGTCCAAAATTATATTGGGCTTATTTATTTATATTTCCATATCAGAGATAATATATATATTATCTCTAAACATTGCATTGGATTATTGATTGACTATCTTTTATTGAAATAAAAACCCTAGAGATTTTTCTCTTCTTTTCTTATGGATTCAAGAATTCTTCCTTGTGGATTCAAGGTGTTTAAGGATTTCTCGTGTAAGTGTCATTTATTTATCTTTTAAGGATTAACGTTTGTTTTTCATACGCTTCCGTTCTGCGTCAAGTGGCATCAGAGCAAGGATTTCGCCTGGTTCTATGATGTCTAGGAGAGGTAAAATCGGAGATAATAATATAGATGATCGTGCGGCTTCAAATACACAGGCAATTGAAAAGGTGAGGCAGTGTGTGGATGATGTGAGGCAGTCTGTAACAAAAATGGAGATGATGTTTCAACAATTTCTCAACAATCAGACCAACCAGAATAATAACCAAATTCGTAATTTTTGTTGTACACAAAGGGCGGAAAGACAACCTGTAATTAATTATTCTGATATTGTGTCGAAGAAGGAATCGATTGGATTTCAAAATTGGGAGATCAACCAACCACATATTCCAGTGTTCTATGGGAGATTAGGGATTGAAGATTTTTCATACTGGATTTCAGAGGTTGAGTGTTTCTTTGAATTTACGGAGGCTGCTGATTATAGACAAGTGAAATTGGTGGCTTCTAAACTAAGGGGCGGTACTGCGGTATGGTGGGAAAAGTTGCATAGGGATAGGAGACGTAAAGGAAAAGCACCAATTCAATCTCAGAGAAGGATGAAACAGATGTTGATGAACAGATATTTACCCCCTGATTATGAGGAGTTTAATTTTCAGGGTTATCAGTATTGCACACAGACCAATCCATTAGTAGTTACAGAGTATATAAAAGAGGAGGCACAACAAATTTCGAGTTATATTGGTGATATCAATAATGTTATTGATGTGTTCGATGAAAGTCCTCAACCCAAACATGATATGGGAAATAGAAAAGAGTTTAATGCTGATAACAAGAAAGAAGTTTTGAAATATTTGGAAAGGGCAGAGATAGTTGATGAAGAAGATGGGATTGTGAATTGTGAAATTGTGTCTGTGAATATTGATTAAATTGACACGAATATTGACCAAATTGATATGGGTGAACAAGAAGGCGAATACGAGGATGCAGATGAAAACAACAAAGAAAGTATTGATGATGTCCATGAAGATAAGAATGATGAACATCTCAATAAAGGTGCGCACGGAAATTTATAAACCGGTAGATGATTTGCAACATCAAAATATAATTCAGGCATTATGTGAGGTAAATTTTCAAAGTTTGAAAACTGATGTCATAATTTTTTATGAGATTGATATGAATGTATGCCAATCAGTTGGTTCAATATTTATGTTGGCAATGGTTAATAAAGATACAATTGAATTAATTCAAGGGTTGTCGTTACAAGATCTTGCAGAAGAGTTCAAAGACATTATTCCAATAAAGCGTTTGCCAATAAAAGTACCACCATGGAGGGATAAGCAACATGTTGTTGAAGTTTTTATGTCTTGACATGAACTCGAGGTCGAGTTTTTCACAAGTGGAAGGACTGATGTAGGACAAGAAACCCGTATTTGTAGTCATTTTTAGTATTTAATATTTAGAAGAGAAAAGTTCAAATTATATTGAACTTAATTATATTATATTATATTATATTATATCTAGAAGGTAGGTTAGAAATGTTCAAAATTATATTGGGCTTATTTATTTATATTTTCATATCAGGGATAATATATATATTATCTCTAAACATTGCATTGGATTATTGATTGACTATCTTTTATTGAAATAAAAACCCTAGAGAGTTTTCTCTTCTTTTCTTGTGGATTCAAGAATTCTTCCTTGTGGATTCAAGGTGTTTAAGGATTTCTCGTGTAAGAGTCCTTTATTTATCTTTTAAGGATTAATGTTTGTTTTTCCTACGCTTCCGTTCTGCGTCACATAGACACCCAGAAAAATTGGCTATATTTACAAGTTTATACATGCAGATCTCATATACCACGAGCATTTCTGTTCAGATGCTAATGGTTTGTAGAGATCTAGTGTGTGCGTGCCAGGAAACAATTCAAAACACATATTACCACCAATATAAAACAAATATGACATTCTCAGCTGAATTCTAATGAATAACTTCGTTTTAGACGTAACTTTCAGTCAAAAGAATAAAAATCTAATACTAGTATGATGGGACTGAACAACTATAGGTAATATCAATTATTTTAATAGCAGTAATTGACATAGTAAAGATTCTGAAACCAAAACTAAGAAGACTTAATTTTTTTCATTGTTAGTAGACCGAAGGCCAATATATCGGCCAGGATATAACTGTTGGGTGGGTAAACCGGAAAAAAAGGGGGTGACGACTACCAACCATATGAACTTTATACCATACAATAATTGGATAATCACATATAAATTGGGACTAACTCTGCAAGGGGATTTTAGGGGGGGGGGGAAGTAGATTGGATAAAGAGAGTGACAGAACAATGGCCTCCTATAGAGGAAAATACAAATAAAGTAATGTAAATTTACCATAAAAAGAAGCTACTGATAGTTCTCAAAATTGTTGGGGGCTCCTCTATATATCCAGAGTGGCTGTCAAAGAAGTCTGATCTGGAATGTAATGTACCAATTAGAAGATTCACATCAAGATTTACTTAATAATCACAATTTTAGAACACTAGCATAACTATACTATTCTATACTTTCAATCGTTTGAGCTGTAACTGTTCCTTAAAAAAGCAACTATCCCACACATCATCAATAACGAGGTCAGTTGATATAAGATATATAACTTGCAAGAATATCACTCCAATTATCATTAGCTTGCTTTGCATATTTAAATTTCAATCCAGCCTGGAGAGGTAGTGGATGAGATATAAGGGAAACTAAATTGACAGCAGAGTAACAGACTACCTAATATTATTTATCTTATTGCTAAATAAATAGAAAATGGTTGACAATAGCCTTCCTATCTCATAAATAAGGCAAGAAAAGTCTTAAATTTTTCAGTAATTTATAAGGACACACTTAGGAACAACTTGAAAACTATGGAGGAGTTCAAGCTTGCTGCTTGCCACAGTTTCCAACATCTCTATTATAGTTCTTGCTGATTTCACCAGTTTTGGAACCATGGCCGCCTGAAGATGTTGCAGCACCAGCACTGTCACCAACAATTGAGAATGCAGGGGAAGCATTATGCATCCCAGTTGTACTTAAGGCATTGGGTTTTGCAATCATTTGTTTTTCTTAATTCTTTTTAGAGTTGATGAGTCCCTTACTATTAAGTTGTATTCGGGTTTCCCCTTCACAATTTTTGAAACTGCAGGTAGTCGGTTTTAAATGTGTATTATTACCGAAACCATAGCACAAGACATGATGCTCAGTTTACGTGACACAGTATTTAAGTAAAAAATTTGGTTCCACATTTAGATATGCACGATAAGAAAAGTTTAGTTTCTTATAGTAAACTATTGGAAAACAACTTAAAATGCAGTTTCCAATAAACTTGTCGAATTAATTGGCCTTAACAAGCAACGCAGGAGCTTTAGATTTCTTTAACAAATTAATAATCTGGGTCAAACTCGAGCATGAGCACGACATAAAATATAAAACTAACCAGTTACCAAGAGTCTCATAGCGTCTTCTCAAAAATTTGTTGCACATGGTCTCTAACAATACCTGCAACAATCTCCGGAGAGAATCTATTAATCATATCCTCTCTAGCTTGACGACCTTTATCCTTCGCTTCCTCGGGATTACTCATCACATGTCTCATTAGATTCTGCAATTTATCAGCAGAAGGCTCGGCCCAAAGATGCCCTTTGAATGGTCCTTCCATAACTTCACTCATTCTCTCCACAGGCAATGGATAGCTATTCTCCTCTGTCATGTACTCTGTTGGTCCAGACCAGTTTGTCACGATAACTGGCAAAGACATCACCATGGCTTCCACAATTGGCCGACCCCATCCTTCCCCTCTGGACGGTAATACAAATGCATCAGCGGATTTATATATTCTAGGGAAATCGATTTGAGCTATGTGGTTGTCGATCACATAAACTGGAGCCCACCCATGAACTGGTCTTTCCAAATCAGAGGCCTCGACAAACTCCAAAATTTTGTTACCAAAATCATTATCAGTGTAGTACGGATTTGTTAGCAAATAAAGAGCAACCCCATCAACTTTAGAAAATTCCTTTAAGTATGACCGCAACAAAACATCCCAACCCTTCCTATGCTCCCATTTGAAAAAACTCAAGAAAACAAAATGACTGCCCGACTTAATATTCCCTGACCTTGACCCTAAGACTAAAGTCCCTTTAGAGGGAAGGTAAACGGCTTATACTTAACCGGATCAAAGAACTTCCAATCAACCGGTTGAACAATTTTCACAACCTTAGCCGGATCAACCCCACTTTGTATAAACGTATTTACATGAAAATCAGTAGGAACCCAAACATAATCCATCCGATTACAGCGCTCCACATGGTGAGCATTCACCCTATCAGTTTCAAACATGGTCCGTCCAACCACAATCCTATAACCCCCATACCCTATTTCCGGACACGGTAAAGTCTCAAACAACGGAGGAAACCAAGCACCCGGCTCACTATGACACACAATAATCGTCTCATTCAACCTACATTTCGTCTGATGTAGCTCTATTGCCAAATTTCTCATCCCCACCGGCAAACCCTCCCAAAACTCGACATTTGCTAAATCACCATGTTGCTCAATACTCAATTTAACATTTTCATCCAAACCATCTAATGCTAATATATAAGACCACGCTTCCATGCTATACCCACCACCCGAAAGAAATGGGGCAAGCCATCTAACACAATAAGGGGTTTTCAAAATTGGATTTTGTTTTCGGGTTTTTCGAAACAACCCCACCATGTATTGCAACAAAGGGTAGTTTCTTGATAGGGTTAATCTCAAATTAACTAATTTGTAATGATTTGTATTGGTAATTGTAACTGAAATTGCTAGAATAACAACCACAATTGAAAATAAAAACAAGGGCTTTAATCTAAACATCATCAAATGCAATACATAACATAAGAGATATATAAGATTGATTCAATCAAGAATTGCATAGTAAAAATCAAGAATTATATGAATATTAAATAGAAAAATCAAGAAAGTGAGTACCAGATGGATAGATACAAAATGGATGTAATCACATAGTGGGAAGAACAGAGAGAGCTAAATTTTTCAGCCACCCAGTAAAACTCGTTTGAATTTTATGGTGATTAAAACTTAAAAAATTAAAAATTGAGTAGGTTTATTATATTATATCAAGATTTGAAATTTAATTAAATTATGTAGGATATTAATTTATAACGAATTTATTGATTGCAGTGGTATTTGAGGAATATTTTTTAAAATTAATTTAGATATTTTAGTCATTTTATTTCACTTATGTGATGTTTATTTATTATTTTTTCGAGATACTTGACACTTGGGTACTTTTTTCTTTTTAATTTTTTTTATTGCCATCAATTTTTAAGAATGTTATATGCTAAATTTAAATACTTAAATTGTGGTATGTGAAACACACAATCCATTCTAAGCAAATAATTTTTTTTTTCACTTTCTATAGCTTAAAAGATCATAATGGAGAGTATAGCAACTAAATTTCAGATTTTTAACAATCTCCCTTAATCCCTTATGGTCTTTTAGGCTTGCTCCAGTGTTTGTGACTAAATTTCAGATTTTTATCAGTTCATTCCAGGTCTAACTTTGCTTGTGGATTGAAATATTGAATACTAAATGCCGTAAATTTACATTGCACATTGGATAACCCAAGTGGTAAGGGTCTTTGTCGTCCCAACTCATGGGTTCGACTCTGTCTCACCCCAAGAATTTATTAGAACATATGCTCACTTTGTAAGGCTACAAGTCTAATTAGTCAAAAAAAAAAAACTCAAGCAAAAAATGTGGCATTCTGAATTGGGACTTGATTACTCAACTTAACCATAATATGATCCTCATACATAACCTATAGTCTACAAACAAAAGAAGAAAAGCAAGAAGGGAAACAAACACGTAGAGCAATGTATAATAAGAAATGACAAAATATATAAACCGAGAATTTTTGCAAGAAAACGGAAAAGAAGGGTAAAGGGAAAGCAGAGAGGAAGAAAGGTTATTAGATCTGCAGCAGGCATCACGCCAATGACAAACAGAATAAGAATCACAACACTCTAATTGGCCTTTGATATGTTGATTGCACTCTGCATTCACTCCTATCGAAAGGCCACAAGTCATATATGGGATACGGCTCCTTCCAAGTCATCATGCTTAATGATTTCATATCACTTCAAATTATCTGAAAACTATGTTCAAGCAAATGTTGGTTTATTCTTATTCTTAATATTTCCAAGCAGATAATAACACTTCAAATTCAACATTTCTTATATTAAATTCCATTTTTCAATTTTTTATTCTTTGTTGAAAGTTGGACTGTTTTATAGTATGCCATGAAAGTTTTTTATAAAGGAGTATCTTTTATGACAATGATAAAATGAAATGAACAAGCTATACGAACACTAAGCCACCCTCTTTTAAAGTTTTAGACACTAGTCTCTAGTAAAGTTATCGCCTAATTGCTTCGGGGTACTGATTTAGATCTTATGCATCAATCATCATACAAGGAACTTCAGTTAAATCCAAATCACTCTGCACAATGGAAGTTTATGCACTCTTGTGGAACCCCGTGAGGGTCATTCATCATGTCTGCTAACACTGCCCAAGGTTAGGCCAAGTGACCACAGTTAAAACACCCTCACTTGTGCAGCTTTGCTCAAGCTCCAGAAAAGATCATGTGCCTCAGCTCCACTGTGTTGCTTTACAGCAGCAACTCTGGTAACTATTATCCCCGCTATATTTGAACTCGAACATTCACATTCTTCTGATGACAGTGGTGGAATTCGCGGCAATAACAGAGGAATATCAAGATCAAGCAATCTTGATTTTCCATCCATAACCATCGTAGAGTAATTGACCTGCAATGCATTACTTTCTTTGCTAATACATTAGTACATGATCCATATAGATTTTCATAAGGGATATACAAATAAAAATGTAGTAGATCAATCTAGGGTAAACTAGAGATAGCATATATCTTTTAGTGTTGCAAACAAGCACATCTGTTGATAAACTAGTGTTGCTAAAACTGATCAAGGTGTGGGCTTGAGTGGTGGTAGAAAAAAAACAATATGCAAGCAACTTTAGTAAGAATTAAATATATTACATGCAAGTTTAGTAAAAATTAAACATTGACTACATATATACAAAAATTCGAAAAAAGGACCCATATTACACATTTTATAAACAAAAATTCTTCCGTATCGACAAAATAAAATAATAAAATCAGAAGTTGCATGTAAACGGCTTGTTTTGGTAGAATCCATGATTAGATTAAAAAGAAAAACGAAAATTGATTAGTCATAATATCCGTTACGATTTTGATAACATTAAAAGAATAATATCAATTCTTCATTTTCTGACTTCAGCCTTGTACCAACAAAATAATTTATATTCCCTCTCTGGACAAACAATTTAACTCAGAAATCTATATCACACTTACAAAATTTTAATTTGCAATAGTGTAAATATAATTAGAGCAGGTAACAAAAATATCAAATAGCAAATATGGCTTACTAATCTTTCTATCTAACTTGCACAATGAAAATTACAAATATCTAAAAAATCAAGCAAATAAAAATGCTATTTTTATACAACATTGGACCTGACAAATAACATACACTAAACAGAATTTTGTTCTGTTTTGGATGCTTTTAATTTTTCCAGCTTTTTTTTAAGATAAGCCTGCTTTAGTTTCTCTCTATTCATTGACACTTGCTCTTGCCTGCGCAATTTGGCCTTGGATACTTTTTCCCTAGCTTGATTCACTTCTTCATGAACCTCTCTGCATTGAAAAACACAATACATATATAAACATTCGAGCATTGAAAAACACAATACATATATAAACATTCGAAGCACTTGAATCGGACTTGTAAAACAAACCATTTTAACTGAAAACACAATGTTGCATAGGGCATAATATCTGTACTAAACAGTGCCAAATAGTGATTAAAACTTCAACTGTAAAGAAAGATGCACCGTTTATGTTTTATACCAATCACAAAGATCTTGTGACAGTATATATCGTTTTTGCACCAGATGTCGCAAAAAAAGATGTCATTTCAAGATGCTCCAAATGCAATTATACTCCACACTTACATGTAACTCTCAATGTTCGTTGTAAAAGATTTCTGCTGAGGAGACCATGCAAATTTCGTACTAATAGTATATCATGCTGTTCCTTATATATTAATCTATTGGTTCCTGAAAAGAGTCTCAAAATTCATTCTTCTAGCATGATTTCAGTAACAATAGAAACAATCACCTATAAACATAACTCTAAAAGGCTTAATTATTGCATTGCTCCTAAATGGTCCAAAGAAGCTGGTAGAACTCTGGGCTTCCATAAACTGTGGCAGATGACAAAAAGCTTGCATATTTTGCAGGCTTAAATGTTACACACAGAGATATAACCACATCACTGGTCTGTGTTGACAACTACTAGGATAATTTGAAGGATAGTTTAATTTGGTTGACCTGCCGAGCACCCATGGATATAACATATAGGAAAAGTTCACACACTTATGGTAGTAAAACAGGCTGCAAGACTCATTTATAACCACAATAAAATTTTGGAATCAAGTTTAGGATAATTTAATGAAGCTGTAGAAGATTTTCGATAAGGATACTATGTATATTATCATATTATCCATTGTTTACAGCATATCATGCTGTTCCTATTATAACACTCCTTTGGTTCCTAAAGATAGTCTCTGCTTTTGAAGGACATAATATCGTCAAGATCAACAGTCATCACATAATCATGCCTCCATATTCAAATCAACTACTCGTAAATTTTAGGCTTTAAAGATTACTTCAATATATACACAAAATATAAAAAATTTCAAAGATCCATTTGTAAAAAAATTAATCAATCTTTACTTGAACAGAAAATTAATGGCAAAACGCCTTCTATTGAGGTTCAACTCTACCCTAGTGGTGGGGTGCTAGTGCTACCATGTTTGATGCAGAACTAAAAAATAAAATATTAGTTTGTATTTATTATTATGTTATTATTTAGGAACAAAGTTGATCATAATCTATTAGAATTTAATTGTATAAGATAAATAGATTATTACGAATATTCTAGATGACGGTAGAGCGTAGAGAATTAAAATTAGAAAGGGATTTGTTTCCTTTATTATTAGAATTTCACTTGGTGGTTAAGGTTTAGGGATTTACTCCTAGAAGATATAAGAAGATGTAATCTTTTACTATTTGAAGACAATGCATGATCACTGAATTGAGATTATTTACTCTTGTTATGATTTTTGATCCATTCATATTCTTCTGTTCCATGGTTGAGAAATCCTAGGGGTAGTAGATATTCTACGGTAAGATCACCTTAGGACCTATTATGTAGTTAATCCACATAATTCTATCCTTCCATTGTTTTTATTCCAATTTCCTTCTTCCACATCCTTGTCCTACATCAATCTTAGTGACAAGTAAACTACCATAATATTACTGAGAACTTGGATTAGAAGATACGACCTAACAAAATGTTTCAACATGCAAAAATGAGATCAAAATGATCGAAAATCAGAAGTTAAAGGCTTACTTTACGAATCGCTTGTGCTCCTCATTATCGAAGGTGGCACCTGCCCTTCCCAACCCCATAGGCTTAGTGTTAGGTAGAACTGAAGAACCATTTTCGCCTTCTACATACTCTGTTTGTTCTGTGCCAGAAGCATCATGGCCTTGACGATGCTGTGGTTCATCCTGCACAATCTTACTAGAAAAATCAACACAGTACTTCTCTTTATCTTCCTCGTCTGAGAGCTCTCCCTTTGCTAGCTTATCATACAACGCAGCTTTCTTCTCTAGCGCAGCATAGCTAACTGCTCCCTCATTGAGTGCTTTCAGCTCAAGCTTGTCCCTGCAATTTTTAGCAACCAACCAAATGGCGATGATAAAAATAAATAAAAACTTGTGTGGTCATTATATATAAGGTTTGCATGAACTAATATACAGCTCAGATTGTACATAAACCATGGGAGAGGAGCAGAAAAAAGTCGAACATCAATTCAAGGTATTTTGAACATCAATTCAAGACTCAATAAGTATAAGAAATCTTTTAAGTTCTAGAGGTCCGAGTAATGACTGGACACTGCCTAAAAATCATAAGAAAATTGTCGAACAGAGTAATAATGTAAAGAGGTGACACTATTTTTTCCCCTCTAGATGACCAAAATCTCCTAAACATTTCTACATGTCTCTACCATCTTACACAACCACTCTCCTATCTCAATCAATCCATGGAATGCAATAGGCATTTACTGAATAATACAAGTAGGTTGGTATTGATAGAAACTCAAATATTTTACTGAATTAGCACAGGAATGTCAAAAAATGAAACCATTTTCTAGTAGGCAGGTTATCCCGTTTATAAAAAGGGCATACATACCCACTTAGCAAGTAAATACTTTGACCATTGTGCCCAGAATACGAAACTAGAGAGGTAAAGGTCTGGGTTGAATATCACATCTCGCCTAACCGTATGGGGGTTTTAAAAAAAATGCCTTTGACATAATATTATCAACTAACATGTAAACAATTTATGATTTGTTGATGTCTTCACACCTTCAATCCTAACCTATACTTACTCAACAATTCGAACAATCATTAATCCTCAAAACAAAATTAAAAAAAAAAACACCCTATACCCTGTAACCCTGATCCCTAAAAATTCAAAACCCAAATTACCACATAATCGAGCAAAATTTAAAAACACAAAAACAATGTTATACATTACTCTTACTTGCGGGCTCGAGATTCATCACAAGAGTTCTTTACTGTACACATACATACAAATAAACAAAACCAATAAAATTTATCACTTGATCACCCAACACCCTAATTATTCAATAAATAACCTAAATTTCAACAACAAAAAAACCCTTCACCCTAAAAATTCATGGAACCCTAATAATCCCACAATTGAACAATACACACACATATACATACATAAAATGCAAAAAACAATGAAATAATTACTTGTGAGCCCTTGATTCAACACCATAATTCTTGGCAGCAAAAGGGTCATGAGCAACAATCTTTTTCTTGGCACGATGAACATCAACATGATCAAAAGCTGATAAATTTGAATCCTTTGCAAGAAGCTTGGACTCTTCTTGGGATTTGTAAAGTTGGGCTTTGAGCTCGAATATCGAGGAGGCCCCGACGCCGGAAATGGGCTTGTGTTTCTTGGGCATCACGGTTGATTCTGTAAGCCATCCTAAAGATTCGTATGTTGATACCTTGTTCTTCTTGCCCACCTCTTGTTCCCCTTTTTCTTCCATTACTGTGTGTGTGTTTTTGTGTGTTTTTTCAATAAAATAAAAAGTGTTGAATTGGAAATTTAAAACGGGTTGATTTGTACAATTGGTGGATATTTATATATGGGTTGATAAATAAATATGATAAAAAGTTTTTTTTAATTTTTTTTGGAATTAGAAATGATATTTTAGTTAAAAAAATTGGGTAGTTTCGGGATATTTTTTAGGTGTAGATGTTTATTTGCTTACAAGTATATATTTTAATCTTTTATAAATTAGTGTAATTGAGATTTAAAATAGAAAGTTATAGGGTTATTTAGATTATAACATTTAACCTTTAAATGGAAATGGAAATGAAATTCTAATACAAAAATATATTAGAATCTCGTTGCTGTGCTATTGTGTTGGAATGGAAATGATAATACATTATTAAACTTCTATTTTACTGAAAAAGAAATGGATAAAACAAAAGCAATAGGTGTAAATCTCTCACAAAAGAAATAGTGTTCTGTTAATGCTCCCTACTTCAAGAATTGCATAAATACATAATGCAGTTTTGAGTAGACTTTTTTTGACTTCCACAGAAGTAGTCCGTTTTCACAGATTTTTATCTGATATAAAATTTTAAATTTAATAATGAGTCTAACTATATTTTTCCACTTCAGCGTAAGTGTCAAAACTCAAACCGACTATTATTTTGAAAGGGATGGGTGTATCTGTGTTGCAACTGTCGAGCATCAGAGTACACATTCCACACGCAACTCCTTGCTAGCCTGAGGAGTGTCTAGTGGCGCTTCTTCCCGGTTGCAGCTTCCCAAGACTGTATAATGTGGTTCACTATTTCTTCTACTCCGACACCATGCTTCACCTGCGTGCACAAAATATATATGCATCAATCACAAGAAAGAAACTGGAGTGGGTTTACTACTCATTTCCCTGTAAAATGCGGAAAATTGGCTAGTAGGGGAACAGAAGACGGCTTGCACATGTACATGGATTTACGAGCACATGATTTGCTTTCAAGAAAATGTTGCCATATGTAATACAACATTACTGGTCATTTAACAATGTCAGAAGTCTGCTTTGTGTATGTGTGTCATTGTATCAGAATGATGATGTTGCACCTCTTTCATCACATGCTATCGAGCACCAGATGATGCAAGTTTCTGCAACAGAGAGGACTGTATGAATTAACTACCTCTGTTCCTTGATGATCATACAAGGACCCACCAACATGAAGGTCAAGAGCTCAAGAGTTGGGAGAATGAATAAATAAAATAAAGAGGGGAAATCGCATTAGTGTGCCATCCACCTTTATTCAAATTCATGACTTGCAGTAAATGGAATATATGCAGCTTTCCTACTATCGAACTAAGAAATAAACTAGGAAAATTATTACTATTAAATTGACGCAACTTTAAGCAAATATAAACTAAAAGAGATGGAGATAATGTCAGGTTTGTACAATCTCTTACAGGGAAGTGGGGAACTAAGTTGTACTAAACAAACCTGAGCAAAAACAAATGGTCCACCATCGCGCATACGTAGTGAATCACGCTCCATAACCCCTAAATCAGCTCCAACAGCTGCTGCAAGGTCTGTCTTGTTAATTACCTAAAGACGCAGAAGTAAGCTGTAGCCATTATGAAAAAATTATTTGCTAGTGAACGGAATTCTGATTGGTGTCGATGATTCTAAAAATACATACAAGGAGGTCAGCTTGAGTAATGCCAGGGCCTCCCTTTCGTGGAATTTTGTCACCGGCAGATACATCTATTATATAGATAATATAGTCAGCCAGTTCCCTGCTAAAGTTGGCAGCCAAATTGTCTACGCCCAGACAAATAAAACATGACATATTAGTTCCGTGACACAGCCTTTATCACCTAATAAAATATTTTACTGTCAGCTACATGCACAATATATCTTGCTAGAAGGCTATAAGCTCAAATTTTGTATCTTGCATAGATGTGATCATTACAATAGATCAATCACTTAACAGAAATCCCTAGTTCTAGCTTTGAATTGTTCCGCAAAAGAATTCAAATTCAAGTTGATGTTTTTTTCCTTCTTATTGACATGGCTCAGTTCAAACCATGAACAATTATTTGAAAAGTAAACCCATTATGTATATCAGGCAAAAAGAATATAAAACCAGTATACCTCCCCCAGATTCACAGAGAAGCATATCAGCTTTGTACAAGTTAGAGAGCTCCTCAAGTGGACCAAGATTAATGCTGATGTCTTCCCGAATAGCAGCATGAGGACATCCTCCTGTCTCAACAGCACGTATCCTTTCCTCGGGAAGTGCTCTGTTCTTTACCAAGAACTCACCATCCTCTTTGGTAAATATATCATTTGTCACCTAAGATACCATTTTATCAATAGATTAATAATTTGAAGGTTCAAATATTGCAGTTTAGTAGCATAAAACCAGCTTAATATTTCCACCAAGTTATAAGATTCAAGTATTCAACTATTGCATCTGTTTCTTTCTAATACAGTGAATTTTGGAGTGGTTAACACTTAACATTTCATTGAATAGAATAAGCTAAAACAAGTTTATAAATATATAGAAAGTCTACTATTCAAAGAACTGTTATTGTGTTCAAAGAGAGGAACCAATAGTATCTAAAATTTATCTTCGAAATAATGGAAATCAATCTTCTGTAAAATATATTATTCATATTCGTCAAAGAAGTGGTTTAACGTATGTATGAATTTGTTTGTCTAGCAAGTTACATTAGTTCTGAACGTATCATAAAAGACAGGCTAGATGAGTATACAAAGTACTTTTGCGGTATATTGTTCAAGGTGATTATTTATATAACTTTAAATGGAAAAATGTTGAATGAAAAAAGAAGAATATTAAAATCGCTTCAGATGTGAATTAACAAACCCACATACCGCAGCAAGACTGTACTTATCCCTTAAACACTTGCACAAAGCAAGCATTAAAGCTGTTTTCCTGCAATATGTTCCAAAACTTTAATAAAAGTTTAAACGATACAGCTTCATATATACAGTAAGTAAATCCTTCAAGGTATGTGTAAACTGTAAACTACTTATTGCAACCTTAACATGAGAACGTTTTGATTCTTTTCCCGTCTTATATTATAGGCATAATTTAAGCTATAGTAAATGCAAGAAAACAAGTGACACAAAATGATTAAGCCTTAATTTCGACTAACTAGCATACTAGCACAAAACAGAATCAGTATGTTGGAATTATATACAAGACTAGGCAAGTTTCTTTAAGGCTGACTCTGATATCAGAGAAGAGAAGGAAAGAAGGAAAAAGACTTGAGTCATTACAATTGTATCTTAATTGTATGCATTTTTTAAATCTATTTGTTTCAGATCTCGAAAGATAGCATAAAAACAAGATTGTAAGTATTGGTACCTGAGTTGGTAAATATGCTTTGAACTTAAAGCACACAAAGTCACAAACATTTTAGCATAACTAAACAATTTGAGACAGACCACAACCAATGTTAGTATACAATCCACCTAAGCACTCAGCAACACCTTCAGGCTTTGGTAACGTGATATCGGGTCTCGGATCTTGACTAAGGCACCACAATATTCCAAAAATAATAATTTTGACACTAAGATTGAATATTTCCTCAAACAATGGGCACTTAGTGATCCAATTAACTCTTCAATCCCGAAAAACAAGATTTAGACTGAGATAGTCTTAAAGCTATAAGATCTAACCATACATGAACAACCTCATTACAGATGCAAATGCTACATTGCTAACAATATAAAGATTGAAACTTTAATCAAACAAGGTAAAAATGAAGTGTAATAAGAGTTACCCAGTTCCAACAGGACCACCAATACCAATAGTAAAGGCTCTTTCATTGAAATCTCTAGTGAGAAGAAGAGGTGCCCTTCTTGAAAAATAGCCAGGTGAGTATATGGGTTCATGTGAATGTGGTGCTAGACCATCATGGCTATGATATATCTTCCCATCTTTGCCTACCCATGATGAACTTGAGTTGCCCTCAGATTTGCTGTATAAAAATACATAAATATACATTTTTTTTAATATAAAAGTAGAGATTGAATTGACAAAACTTAAAGTAAAGGATGATTACTCATGGGCATGGTGATGGTCATGGTCATGCATATGATGATCTTCTGAAGCCATTTTGACTTTTGCTGCGTGTGATGTTCTTACTGTACTGTTTGTACTATAAAAGAAAGAGAGGCCGAGACTGAAGTGTAGTCGGACATGGACTGATGTTAAGGATCATGGAACAGGAATTTACATAACAACCCTTGCTCATAGTTTGGCAAGTAACATTTCTTGAGGACCCTTTTGGCCATTTCGAACAAAATAACTTTGAAAGTTTAAATATCCGATAGGGTTATATATCACTTGCATTATTCACTTCATTCATATATATTACTTTGGTCACTAACGGCTATGTTGACTCATTTTAGTCACCAAATATATCACTTGGTCATTATTATTCATGTGAAATGACAGAGTTGTCCCTATAATTAAAAATGAAAACAATTTAACAAAAACTTAAAATTTAAGAAATTTAACAATTTATGAAAATTTAACAGTTTAAAATTTAAAAAATTAACAAATTAAAATTTAACAATTTACGAAACTTAAAACTTAAAACAATTTAAAATTTTAAAATTCCACAAATTTTAAATTCACGAAATTTAGATTTTTTGAGAAAAAAACAATAAATTCACTTCAATAAAAAATTAATAAATTCACTTCAATAAAAATCAATAAATTTACTTCAATAAATTGAATTAGGGTTTGAAACATATTTGCTTAATTGTTAAATTGTTTTTATTTTTAATTGCAGGGGCAACTCTGTCATTTCACATATATAATAGTGGCCCAAGTGATATATTTGATATAAAAAAAATCAAATTTAATGACTAAAATGAGTCAAACTAGTAGTTAGTGACCAAAGTAATATATTTGAATGAAGTGAATGATCAAAGTGATATTTAATCCATATCGGATATACTCGAAAACTGATTAAATTCATCAAAGGAGCAACTTTTTATGGTCATTGATTCATTATATTTTTAATCTCGGTAAATGTAAAAGAACACTACTCTATTATCTCATCCAAATGAGATTTAACCATATTTGTGCTTGTCCCAAAAGTGAAGCTCAGTGCTGACTGCATTATTCAACTTAAAAACACACATTCTTACCAAACCAAGCTTTGAATTCATGTTAATACCATATGATATAATTATAAACCCTATGTGATTAAGAAAGTCTAGTGATCACACGTACCCATTACCACAATTACTAGGTATCTACTATAGCCCAACAATTAGAATCTCCAACAGAAGACAACTGAACCTTAATAAAACAAGAGATCACATTCTGTCTGATCCAAGATTTCCAGGCCATTGTATCAAAATTAAAAGTGTATCCAAATAACAAATACTGAAACCACTAGGCCTCCAAAGGCAACACATTTTTATCCAGAAAATATCTATTGCTTCAAAAGGAATTACACAAATAGGTTAGGTTTGGACGCCTTGTATGTGGTCTTCAACTTTCGGCTCGGTGGCCTAACCTTCTTGGCGACTAATGGGAACTTGATTTTGGAGTTGTGGAACTGTTTGGTACTTTCCCTCTTGCAAAGTTTGGCAGGAATGGTAGCCGTCTTTATGATTTGAATGCAGTGGTTACGAACTCTGTGGCGAGAACCCATTTCAGTGTACATCTGCTCAATAGCTCCATTCAAAGTGGTGTCACGGTACTCCTTGTACATGTTGTGATAGCCGGTTCGACTCTGGTACCTCAACCAAATGCCATAGTTCTTAATAGTTGTAGGGTTTTTCTCAAAGATCTGTAGGATGATGTGATCAGAAAATAAAGCTCATCAGTAAAACATGCAACAGGAAATGAATACAAAATAGTGAACCTGATTTACAGTACCACGAAAAACATAATATTTTAAGTTTCCATAAACAAATGTACGTAAATGGTTGCATGTGTGTCCAACACAAACTGCAGAGAGAACTACTACAAATCTAATATCTAAGCATACAGATTATTAAGAATTGAAAGCTACATGCATTTGCTAGTGTTCCCGTATGCATATTTACAATACAGCTATTGGCTACTTAATTAACAAAAGCAAAAGAAACTTTTGGCTACTTCATATATTATTGCAAATCTCATACCAGCTCCATAGTCCATACTAGACTCTCTTGAATGTTCTACAAGAAAAATGCTAGTCCCATAATAAATCCCATATTCTTAGGTGGTAATTTCTGATCGCTTCTACCTCTATTAAATTTAAGAGGCTGCTCCTTGAAGGTAATAAATCCCAAATGCTTGGGTGGTCTTACAAAATTTTAAAAGTTTTAGTAGCATTTTTATCTCGAGGCAGGGTGATTGAATTGTGAGACATAAAAAATTGATTAAAGAATATCATAGACGTCGGTGGAAGGAAAACACAACATGTATCATGCCAACTTCATTAAAAAGGCCATAGTTGTATTTTGAACTCCCTATTAAAACATCAAAAGACTCATCCACTTCTAACGATATGTAATGGCTTATTTATTGTACAGGATAAGTCCAAATAGAACGCTATTTGTAAACTTCAATACAAGTCCTATTTACAAGAACAAGCAAGTTTAAATTTGGACACTGAAAGATAGGAATTTACAGAGTCAAATGTGTAGCAGGACCCAAAAAGAAATTTAGGGAAGTGACATGCCTAAAACTATATCCTGGTAGGGGGAACAAGTAAAGAGACACAAATATGGGTGCGAACTTGGTTCTACATTTGACCATACACAATATCCTAAAAAAATTCAAGAACAGCCTGTTTTAAGTGAACAAGACAATGAAGAGTATCATTCATACAATGCCGTATGAGGTCAGATCAGAGTTGCATACTAAAATGTCACTAGTAAAAAGGAAATAATATACAACGGACACTATATAATCCCCCTTTCAATTTTATACAAAATGCAAGGCATGAAAACTGTAAAACAAAATGTTGATCCAATTAAAGGAGTTAAATTCTTAAACAGGACCACCAAAACAACAAAGGAATCATCCAACATCTACATCTCAATAACGTCTTCTATGTTTGATATAATACCACACCAAGCAATCATCAAAACCACATATACACACACAATTATCTGCGATCATGTACATCAATATACGTCACACACCCTCCAAAGAAAGTCGTAATTTTCATAATTCAACCCGAACAACGATACATACATACATACTAATCCAACCAAAATTAAGCTTCAAAACAGAGCCAAGACACAAGCATACCTCATTAATCGCAAGCATTTGACCATTACTCTTCTTAACCTTCTTCAACTTCCTCAAAAAGTACCTTCCCAATCAAAACATACAATCACACCACCACATTACAACATAAATAAACATGCATAACAATCTCAACAAATAATTTCAGCACAATTACACACAGACATACATACACACAGAGATATAGAAATGTAAGGGTATAGTACCAAAACTTATATTTGGCGCGAACTTCATTAGTGGCCCAAAGCTTCATCCTATAAATCTTGGGCTGCTCATCTTTCTCCGTCGGTAAAGCTCGACCCACCACCTGAAACTGATGAAACTGCACACAAATACACACATCATAAACCCTAGATTCAACACATAGAGAGAGGTGTATATCAACTCAAGTATAGATACAAGAACATTGAAATTGAGGTGAGATTGACCTTGTAAGTCACCATTTCCGAAGATCTCTCTCCTCTCTCGATCTCTCTCTCGATCTCTCCGGGAGTGTGTGGGGCGGTGCAAAAGTGTTTTATGGGTTTTAGTTTCAGATATATAGAAGGAGGATTGAGATGAAACCCTAGATGATAGAATTGGTTATGGGCTTTTCTTGGGCTTTATTTTGTTTGGGTAGTTTAGAAAGAGCCCAGTCTCATGAAAACAAATATATGGAAAAATTTATCTAAATTATTTATTTGTAAAAAAAAATTATGTTAAAAGTTTGCAAAAAAAAAAATTAAGTTAAAAGTGTATTTGTATTTGGCTCTCTTTGATATGTTCTAGAATTTATATTTGTTTTACTGTTCAAATCTTCTGGAAGAAGTATATTTTATTACAAAAAAGAATGATAAATAGCTTACAAACGTCTACATAATAATATGATATTATGGAAAATATGGCATTTTACCGTCAAACAAATGGAAACTTATTAACTTGACAATTACATTAAAATGAACAAATTTTATATATCTATAATAAGTGTACCTCTTTAAGATGATTATATAAAAAAAAATTATACATAATGATAAGTCTTTTAAGTTGTGCCCTCCTTCTCTATGCTTGAGCTGAAATGGTAATTGGGTTTCGTGGTGAGCTGCTAGTTCGGGGTCCTGCAAAACAATGCCGGAGGGGTGGTTGCCCCGCGGCACCTCCGGCGTGAGAATAAGAGGGAGTTTTGGAGAAGAATGTAGATAGCTCTATAGACTATCAAAGAAATGTATGTATATTTTTGTATATATTCAAAGTGTGCGTGTAACCCCTAAATCCCCTCATCTCATTCTTTTTGTAGGCCGAGACTCTAGAGTTTAAGGGTTTATACCTTTTGATCATAGCCCTTCTCTAGCTCTGTATGAACGGGACATGTGTGTGGCTGGATCCTTGTTCTTCCTCCCAGCCTTGGTTTGTCTTTTTTCTTTTTGTGTCGTTGGGGAGTGTTGGAAGGCCTGGGCCTTTGTATGCCATTGGGCCTTTGCATTTGGGCCCAATGTGAGAAAGGGCTTGGAAATGGTTTGTAGGCTATCATTTGCCCCACACTCCTTTATCCGGATTGGTCCGGATGAGGGAGTAGTCCAGAGTTGATGAATCATCTGAAAAGGGGGAGATGGCGTGGCCGATTCATGTCCGGAATGGTAGTGTCCGGATGTTGCTGATGAGTTGCCTTGGGAGGTTCGTTGGGAGGTCGGTTGGGCAATTATGGAGGTGGTAATTTGAATATTCTGACAGCTGTAAAGTTAAGGGGTGGTAATGGCAATTGGTTGTATCCCCGAGGTTGAGTACAGATGTGGATGCGTGCACGCGTGCTTCTCTGGAAGACGCGCAAATGATGGGACGTGGCCGCGTGGGGGACACCCGTCAGGGAAGGTGGCCTATGGGGCAGCCACGTGTCCCACGAGGTGGATCATCTCCCCTACCCCCTATAAATGCTCATAGCGGGAAATACTTCTCTCTTTACGCATTTGAAATAGCTTCCCTAACCTTTTATTTTCTCTATTTTCTCTTTAATTGAGCGAAAGGTGCACCACGGAATTTTGTCGAGCAAATTACCGATTTATCAACACCACAATTACTTCCCACCATGTAAGTC
This sequence comes from Oenanthe sinensis, assembly GCA_028671895.1. Lineage (NCBI taxonomy): Eukaryota > Viridiplantae > Streptophyta > Magnoliopsida > Apiales > Apiaceae > Oenanthe > Oenanthe sinensis. Next base: position 3,631,922 of record CM053796.1, on the reverse strand, counting down.
TTCTTTGTTGTTTATCTTAGGTGCGTATTTTGTTTAAACGGTTGCAAGGTTAGAGGCTCATTGTATTTGACATCTCTATGTTCGAATTTTATTTGTATGGTCGTAATAAGTTTTATATTGTGACTAAGTATAACCGGTGAGAACTGGGTGTTATGTATGGCTTATGACTGTTATATATATCTTGTGTTTTGCCAAAAGTTTGCACTTGCATTGTTTGTAGAATACCAATATTGTATGATGTTTATGTTTCCATATGGGTGCGGTCTGGTTTTGGGGTTTTTTGGAATCGTGGCATATTTGATACGGTAGTGACTAGGATGAATGTTAGAGATGGTGTGTGATGTATATCATGTATGTATAGTTTATGGGGTATAGGTTGGGGTTTGATTCTTGGTAATGGGTGTTTTCGTAGGGGTTTGTTTGGCTTGGCCTTTGACTGTGTATTTTTTGTGTTAATAGGCTCGACCCGCTTAGTTTATGGTCCGGTCAAAACAGCGAGCCAACAGACCCCGAAGATCTCGAACAGCGAGTTTAGGGGAGTCCCGTAGCAATAACAATTGTCCAGGAGTTAGTGTTAGCCAGATGGCCAAGAAGAAGAAGAGCGTTGTAGAGGTGAAAGATACCCCGACTTTTAATCATGGACCGGGTCTGGGGTTGAGTTCACCGGACGGGCGCTAGATGGAGTCTGACTTCCATTATGTTCAGAAGGATCCGTCCATCCCATACGAATATTACTTCCGCAATCTCTCCGAAGAGTTTGCGAGGCCAGAGCATGGGGGATTGAGTCGTATGACAAGGCTCAGATGGATGCGACCTTTACTGGTCTGCATGGGGTTAACTCTCCTGTTGCACCGCTGAGGAGCTCGACTCAAGTACCGGACTTAGTGGCGGTGATAAGGACGGTTTTCCACATAGACGAGGAGTTTGAGATTCGATTGCCCACTCCTGGGTAAAGGGTGTACCATCGTCCGGAGAGTGGGTATATCAGGGTTCTTTTAGAGATCCTCCAGGCCGGATGGAGGCCTAAGTGCCATCATTTCATCAAACAGTTGTGTAGGTATGAATATCAGATCCCGATCACTCAGCTGGCGCCGAACTCCGTCTAATGGATCATATGGTTTCTAGGATGCTGCAATATGAAGGGATGACAACCAACAACCAGATTGTTCCATTATTTGTTCCGGATTCAAGGTTCTTCCACTCGCCCTCTCTATGAGCTCCATTTTCGGGGATCCCCAGCCCATCATCCAGATGTCTTCACTGAAAGGTTGGCATTAATAATTTATCTTCATCTGAGGCAGGGACTTGGAGTTTCTGCCTCTTTATAAAGTTACGGCGAGGGTGCATGTTGCGGATGATGAGTTTGTTGGGGAAGCCCTGACAAAGGTGCAGGACTTTTGCTCATCGATAGGGAAACAGTTGTCCCAAGATAGTTTTATGGATAACAACTACTTGTTTAATATAGGATGTGAGTCAAATATTTGTGAGTTTGAGTTGTATTAAGGGAAGTTAACCTTTTCGGTTGACGTTTCCAGTTTTTGTTGTAGGTTTGGAAGGTTTAAGTAAGTTCTTTATTCAGATGGCTCTAAGGCACAAATCATTTGTGGCGGCACTTAAGGCAGTTGGTGGCGTTCATGACACCAATGCCGCTCGGAAGAAAGCTGACGGTGAGGAGGATAGTAGGGAAGGAGGCTCTGAATCGATCGGGATCGCCGTGAACGTAGCCGAGGAAAAAATGGCTCCAGAAGGTTAACCCCTGACCCGAAAATGTCCCCGAATTGAGGCTTCTACAGAAGAGACTTCGACCTTAGTGGTGAGCGAGAGTGCTAAGCCTGTGGTTGCTTCAGGGGGTTCTGTGCCTCGAACGTATGAGGATATGATAAAAGGTTTAGGAAGGCCTAAAGGCTGGACACGGCATAAGAAGGATGGTTATGAGTGAATCACTATGGAGTGTATGCGCCGATGGACTAAGGTAAGATTTGTCTCATGCCTTAGCATGTTTTATGATTTCCTGTTTTCTTTTGGCAAGTAAGTAATGTGCCTTGTTGTTTGTGCAGATAGGGGAGATGCAGACCCAGTTTACAGAGGTTTTGAAGGAGATGGTGTGTCTGGGGCAAGCTGAACATTTCGGCACTGAAGATGGGGAAGATGCCCGGGCCGAATGATTCGAGATGGAGACTCAGATTTCTTCTTTGGAGAAAGAGAGGGATGAGGTGATCCTGACACGTGACTCGGCTCAAACTTCTGCAGGAAGCTTAAGAGATGAGGTGAACACCCCCAGGTCTGAAGTGAACACTGCTCAGGACGAGGTGGCGGATGCGATGTGCAGGGCCAATGCGGCCGAGGAGAAGCTACGGGAACTGCAAAGTTTAGTGACCCAAGCCGAGGATAGTGCCCTCAAGAAGTTTAGGGCTTCCGTAGCATATGAGGAGGAGCTTACGGGTAAGTCAGCGGAGCAGATAAAGATTACTTTTGACCGGGCGGTTTCTTTTTTGAAGGATCATCCAGAGGGAGATTGGGATAACTTTATGGATTACTTTCTCACAGTTGAAGAAAAGCTTCTTGCGGAGAAGGAGGACAAGAAGGTTGCTTCCGCCGCATCGCAAGTTCCTTTGCAGATTGAAAATCCGAATCCGGAATTGGGCTCTCCTCTTGATCACCCAAATGCCCCCTAGGCCAACTTGCAGCTGCGACTGCTATTTTCGGGCAATGCCCATGTAATCGTTTCAATACCCTGTTATTTTGAGATTTTTTAACTCTTGGTTGGATGTTGTTGGGAGTATCTGGCGTTCTCGGGAGTGTCGTGCATTTCTTGGCCCAGGTTCTAAATGTAGTTTATTTTTACCTTATGCGTTTCCGCTGCCATTTCTAATTTATGTGGCTTCGTATACTTGTTTGGACACATATGTTGATATTTTGTCTCCCTTGTTTTCTTTTGGTGGTGTTTTCCCTTTTCAGGTTACGCAGATGTCCAAGTAACTAGCCCTGTTAGCGAATGCCCTCCGTAAGGTGGGGATTCCAGAGGGATCTGGGTCTATGGCCAAAACTATCTCGGGTAATTCCCAGTCCCTACCCGGAGGCTCCTTGAAGAGGAAAGCTGAAGATGGGGAATCGACTTCGGGTCCTGCCACAATGGAGAAGGCTGTTCCGATCCCGTAGCACGTCCTTTCTGACAAAGTGAAAGTCATATTACTAGTCCTATTTGTAATAAGTAGATGAAAACTCAACTCAGATAAGAAAGCAAAGTAAATAATAAATATTGAATATAGAGGAAGAACAAAAAGAAGCCAAGACATGACAAGACAAGACACAAAGACCACTACAGCAGAAATGAGAATCAACATTGTAGTTAGGCATCCGTGAACCAGACCAGTGCATAGGGTGTCAACAATGTCAGTGAAGATTCGTCATCAAAAAGTTCAAGTGGTTAAAAAGGTTATTGTTGAAGAACAGAAGAGTCTTATCTACATCAACAATAGTCAAACCTTTAATTTAATTCTCTATTAATTAATTAAATTAATTAGTTAATTTAATTAGTAAATTAATTCACTCAGAATTAATTTATTTCTTAAATTAATTAAAGGATTAATTAATTTAGAATTATTTTAGAATGACAGAAGACAGAAGCTGGAAGCTAAAAGGGATACAGGTTTGTTTGAAATGCAGTGTACAAGAGTCAGAATCCAAGATTGAATATTTGACTGGGTACATGCAGTGGTGAAAAGAAGTATTGTCTAGTTTAAAGAGTCAGATTATTTCAATAACAGATGTACTTCTAATTGCAATTGTAGATACAGCTAAACATGCCTGACAGTACTGACTTGAAGAAAAGACGGAAAAAGAATTGACATGGAAGAAATGCAAATTCATTTATTCGTAAAAGTGGAACCCCGGTTGGAATTGATTTATCATTTCTAAGTCAAAAGGAGTTCGGTTCCAGACCTTCAGGAGACCGCAACTTAGACTGTAAGGATTTATTTATTTAATAAATATTTTATTTATTTAGTAAATTATATTTATAAATATCTAAATAATATTAAATATTTATTTTTATAATTTCTGAATTAAATTTATTATTTATTAATCAAAGATTATAAGTTGTGCGAGTCGAAAAATATTTCTACGGAGCCTGTCTATAATAAGACAAAATAGGCCCCTTTTCAATTTGATTTGGCAGGAGATTTCAACAACCAATCAGAAGCTGCCATGTGTCCATTCAAGTGGAAAGAAATGAAAAAGGTGTTGAATTCATGTGTCATACCGAGTGCTTTCCAAGAGTCATACCGAGAGATTGAATTCTTGAGTCATACCGAAGAAGTTGTGTAATAAGTCATGCTGATTTAATTCTAATTAATTAAGTCATTCTGATTTATTTAATTAAAAGAAAAATCCAGTATGACTTATAACAAGTCATACGGAATGTTTAATGAGTCATACCGGACTCTAAATGAGTCATACCGAATTTATAAGTCATGCACAGCTTTCTGAAGAGTCATACAAGGCTTAATTCTTGTTAAAAAAGGTCATAGTGTTAAAGGTCATACTAGCTTTTCAACCTCTATAAATATGAGGCTTGAGCTTCATTTTTCAAAAGTAGAAAAACAGTCAAATTCAGCAATTTGTCTCCAACGTTATATTCAAACACTTTCTGTGCTGGTTTGAGTTTAATTCCTTAAGTAGAACAATTCATGTCAAATTTGTTCTAGGAATTAAAGTTTATTCTACCGAATATTGTAATACCCTTTCAAGTTTTAATATACGTATTTAACTTGAATCTTGTTTACTTACTTGCTAATTTTCTATATCTTAATTGTTTAATCATAAAAATAGAAAGCTAGTAAGTCAGCCTCCCAAACACTACAAGGACTCTAACCCTCAGCTAAAACAATAATTTAATTCCGCAAATTTTGAAAAGAATTTTAAATTGTTGTTAGTATCGCATTCAACTCCCTTTCTACTATACTTCCGGGACCCAACAATTGGCATCAGAGCAAGCTGATTGATATACAAATCAAGATCCGCAGTCCAGTGAAGCTCAGGGTACCGAAGTTGTTCGAACTCTGAATGTTTAGAGGCCTTGTTAAATAAATTTTATTTTATAAATTTAAATTTAGATAAATTTTTTTATAAATTTAATTTAAAATAAATTTATTTTGTGAATTTAATTTAAATGGGTTTATTATTTAAATTTGAAAAAGTTTGTTTTATAAACTTAATTTAAATAAGTTTACTTTATAAATTTTAAATTCAATAAATTTATTCTTTAAATTTAAATAGATTTTCTTTTATAATTTAAATTTGTTTAGATAATTTTATTTTATAGATTTAAATTTAGATAAATTTATTTTATAAATTTTATTTAAAATAAATTTATTTTTTGAAATTAATTTAAATGAGTTTATTATTTAAACTTGAAAATTTTTGTTTTGTAAACTTAATTTAAATAAGTTTACTTTATAAATTTTAAATTAAATAAATTTATTCTTTAAATTTAAATAGATTTTCTTTTATAATTTAAATTTGTTTAGATAATTTTATTTTATGGATTTAAATTTTGATAAATTTATTTTATAAATTTTATTTAAAATAAATTTATTTTGTGAAATTAATTTAAATGAGTTTATTATTTAAACTTGAAAAAATTTGTTTTATAAACTTAATTTAAATAACTTTACTTTATAAATTTTAAATTAAATAAATTTATTCTTTAAATTTAAATAGATTTTCTTTTATAATTCAAATTTGTTTAGATAATTTAATTTATAGATTTAAATTTTGATAAATTTATTTTATAAATTTTATTTAAAATTAATTTAAATGAGTTTATTATTTAAACTTGAAAAAATTTGTTTTATAAACTTAATTTAAATAAGTTTACTTTATAAATTTTAAATTAAATAAATTTATTCTTTAAATTTAAATAGATTTTCTTTTATAATTTAAATTTGTTTAGATAATTTTATTTTATAGATTTAAATTTAGATAAATTTATTTTATAAATTTTATTTAAAATAAATTTATTTTGTTAATTTAATTTAAATGAGTTTATTATTTAAACTTGAAAATGTTTATTTTATGAACTTAATTTAAATAAATTTATTTTATAAATTTAATTTAAGTAAATTTATTATTTAAATTTATATAGATTTAATTTATAATCTAAAGTTATTAAAAATCTTGGTCCATTTTTCCAAAAGGGTTTGTAGTTGAAAAATTCTCCGGTTTTGCTCAGAATTAATTTCCAGAGCATATGACCCGGTTTCGAGGAAAGTTGTCATTTCGTATTAGTAGGTTTATTCCGGAGCATTTGGATTTTATTGTGGATGATACGACTGTTTATGTTATAGTTCCACAAACTGCTCAAATGTAAAGATATGATAGATTTATTAGTGGGAACTCTGAAAATTTTTTCTCTGACTCTACTGATCATTCTAGTTTTTGTACTTATACAAAACGGATTTAAGAATCGTTAGAGGTCACAACTGAAGAAACATATGAGGCTAAAAGTAGCAAGACAAGATCAGGGTTGTGCTACAATATTCAAGAAGCCTGAACAAGCAAATGATGACAGAGACTGTGTTGAGTTAAAAGCAGGTGCGTATTTTCATATGAATTGATCACACTCACATAGTTGTACTTAAATGTCAAATCACTTAAAGTATTGCTTGTTAAGGTATAGAAGATTAAAAGATGGTAGAATTATCTAAGTAGTCAGTAAAATTTGTAGATTCAAGACTTAATCTAAAACTGACGTAGGTAATTAGAGATAGTTAAAATGTTAGACAACAACATAAATGGATTAGACATAATTAGTAATTAAATTGTTAGTTCGTCTATTCCATGTGCTTTTAGAAAATTATTGAATATCTGTAATTCTGCTTGACACCTGTCACAATTATGTAGAATGGTTAAAGTAGATAGTACTGAATTTTCTAATATGCATAACATGCCTGAAATGCATAATTCTTATCTATAATGCATTGAAGCTGAATGTTTACCATGTGCTCTTATTTTTCATGCTTGTTCGTTTAAATCTGAAAATGCATATCTTAGGACTTGCATAATCTTAGGCAAAGCATCAATAAGAATCACAATAGGGTAAAGACTGCTAGTCCACCTTAAGATAGGTTGGAATCACTAATCTCATAGCCTTAAGACTAGCTTGTCAAGGCTGCTGTGAATGAGAAGTGATCAGTCAAAGATAAGGTTGTGTATGTTAAGGTTGAAACTGTTGTTACCACTGTTGAAAGTAATATCTCTAACCCATCTGGACTTAATTGAAGTTGAGTACCAAGAAGCTTAATCATTTGTGATTGCAGAGTATGAAACAAAAATCAAAAGTTATGTGATTTCGTGACATTTATTGTTCGAGGCATATTACTAGCATTGAAGCTCTACTATCACAGTTGGTTGAGAAAGCCTACCCAACGGTAACCTTTGGAGATGACAACAAATGATGTACAAGGGACTTGGCTATCATGAGTTTGGAATTGTCATCATTAGAAATATCTTTTTTGTCAAAGGTTTGGACTAAGCACTAAGCACTATCTATAGGGCACTAGGGAATTCTTTGTCAAAGGTTTTCTGGAAAAACATTGAAATAGAAAAGTGTTTGATTTCAAGCAAGAAAGATGGAAGATCACTCAACTGAGAGTGAATTGGTGATGTTCGTGCATTCAATAGATAATATATCACAGATGGTGATTGATCACATCAGGTAGATCAAGTTGGAAGCAAAGTAAGTTGTGAGAACTTTGAAGTCAAATATTGGAACTGAATCTCGTGAATGAAGTCCGCACTTATAAAGGTACTTTAAAGTTAAAGCGATTAACACAACATGCTTCTTTATTCAACAAGATCGTGAAAAGACATCATATGAGTCAATGGCCAACCAGAAGCAAACACTAAAGCTCTTTCGTGTGTTTGGAGGAAATTGATATTTATTAAAGATTTATATGAGCATCTTGGCAAGTTTGAAATTAAGGCTCATGGAACAATTTTCCTCGGCTACTTATTGAAGTCTAAAGCTTTCAAAGTAAGATGTGATGTAAAACCAAAAGGTGATTGAAAGTCTGAATGTGTCGTCCTATTACACCAAGCTCCCGAGCATACAAATGAAAGTATATTCTGAATCTTTAAAGCTTGACATCTTGTCAGAGTCATATTCAGATATTGATGATGAAACTGAGGTTGCAGAAGGAATCAATGTTAATGATGATGATTCAGATCCTAGTAGTGGAAATGGTAGTGAATCTACACAACTCATGGAATTTAACAAAATCCACTCAAAAGGTGAAGGATCTTCAACACATCCTAGCAGCAACTCAGGGGGAGCAAATAAAAGAAGGATCTACTAGTCATACTCAATACAATGAAGATCAAAGGAATACATTAAGAACATATCTGCCGAGACAAAGGGGTTGGAGTCAAAATCATTCCTGGAGTCTAGTTCTTAGTGATCCGGATACTAGAGTAAAGACTAGAAGTGCTATGCAAAGTAAATGGTTACTCTTCGGGAAAGAACAATTGTTAAACAGTTGGAATCCTAAAGAAGATTGAAGAAGCACTGATTGATCCAGATTGGGTGATTGCAATGCAAGATGATCTCAATCAGTTCGAAGGCAGAATCTACTAAATCTGGAACCCAGGCCACAAGACAAAGTTGTAATTGGTACTGTAAGGGTTTTCAGAGACTGGATGATTTTGGCATTGTTATGAGGGACAAAGCCAAACTGGTTGCTACAGAAGGTATCGACGATGATGGAAACAGAATCTTCGGGACTTTCAAGATCTAACTAAAGCACCAGCGACGAGACTTGATACTATTAGGGCTGAACAAGTTGATGTACAACAACTCCTGGACTTTGAAGTTTCATATCCACTGGAATTTGTATATCATTCTCTTCATAAAGCTCTCTATGACGGAGGTAAGAGTTCAAGTAATCGTCAAGGACATAGTATGACACTCTAACTGCTAATTACTTGAAAATGATGTTATATTAGAGTCGTTATACATATATCTCTCTAGAATACAAGGCATACACATAATGTTTAGTGCAAGTATACCATGATTATATTATATGTGGGTCTACTATGCATAAAGACCATATATTTTATTCTCAATATGCCTATGTGTAAGTTTCCACGTGGATACTAGAGAATCTAATCTTATAGCTAAGATATGAATTGTTAGATATCTTAAGGGATTACCAATTCTAAGAATCAGGTACCCTAAAGATACCAGGTTTAACCTAATTGGCTATATAGAAATAGATAATGCAGGTTATAAGAAAGACAAGGAGGTAATTACCAGAAGCTGTCAAACTCCATCAACTCTGCTGGATAATCTCTTCACCACTCACGAAACAAGCGCATGGACACCAGGTATCATTTATATCGAGAGTAGTCCTTAGTAGAATAACTTGCAGATATTTGCTAAACAGCTTGATAAATTCATTTTGTCTAAGTTGGTTAGTGAAGTTGGGATATTATTTATATACATATTTATTGGAAATCTCATCTGTAAGGAATTCTTAAATGAGTTCACAAGTATTAAATTTTCCATATTTAAAGAACTTGTGAATTTATCTGAAATCGAGAACCTCGTACTTATTGCTACTACTTTAATTATCATGTTTACTACGTTATATGCATATGTGGTAATTAGGTGTTCTAGCATAAGTTTGTATATTATCTTAGTTGATTTAAATTTTGATGTCAGACAATTCAATGTCATATCAGTCTCATAATTTAAATGAATTAAAATAATATGCAGCATAATTGTTTGTATGATAAATATTTTATGAGTATCAGTTAATGATATCTTGCTTAATTATTTTGATATTTTCTCTGATATTTTAAATGTTTTGTTACAAATAATTGTGACACTTTTAATATTAGTGACATTATTTAGAATTACTGATCTAAGTAATCAATGCATATTTAAAAAATCACTAATATTGAAAGGGGAAGTATTTTATATATATGTGTATAAAATTCTCAATATTTTATATACTTAGAAATATTTCCTAAATTTTATTTTTGTACAGTTTAATTTAATTGCATTCATATTGTAAATATATTTTATTTTTATTTTCTAAATTTGTTTTTACTTTGAGGTATCAACCATTCGTAAAATTATTTGTTTTCAAACACTTATTTCAATGTATGTTTCACATTGATTCAAAGTACCTAAACAATGGTTGTTTCTTTGAAGGCCTTGTACTGTATTGCTAAGAATACATCCACCCCTATTGTCATGAAATTTTTTATTTTAAGTTAGGGATAATATCAGGTGGACGAAAATGATGAAGATCATAATTGCATTATGAGTCAGAAAGTCATAGTCCTCTATCTGATAAGGATGGTTTGCATAACTGTTTTTAAATAGTACAGTATTAAGGTATAAAGGAAAAGAGTCATTTTATCGAGATATAATTTGGTAAGAGAGTTGAATTTCTTCTTTGGTATAAATTCCCGCGTTTTATTATGGGAAGCTTACCTTATAGGAAATTCATAAATGATAAAAACTTTCTTCTCTAATACAACTTTCCCGCATTTTATTATGGGATATGTATCTTAAAAAAAATTTTGTATCATGCTCTTAAATGATAAATCTTTAGAACCGACAAAACTCTTTTATTGAAAGTGCTTTAATGCAATCTGTTACCATTCCTTATTATATTTTTCCTTCTCCTTGGGATGAAAAATATGTTTTGGAATGTTAAGGTGATTATCTTTTTATCTCGATTGTTTCTTTCCAGTTAGCCCCCAATGGCTTTAGAAACTAGTCATACTGTAAATATATTTTATATAAATTTCTTAAGAGTGCTGAATTTCTTCTTTGGTACAAATTCCCGCGTTTTATTATGAGAAATTTGTCTTATAGGAAATTCATAAGTGATAGAAACTTTCTTCACTGATACAACTTTTCTGCGTTTTATTAAGGGATATGTATCTTAAAGAAAATTTTGTTATATGTGTATAAGTTTGTTTTTATTTTATTTTATTTTATTTTTTCTATAAAATTGACATATTTTTTTTGGTTATTTTTATTTCATTTTATTTTTAAAATTTATTTTTGTCTACGAGAAATTGTTCTAAGAATCATAAGTATTAAATGTCAATATTTAAAGGACTTGTGAATTTCTTTACATCTACTTTCTCGAGCTTACATATATCACTGATAATTGTTATGAGTATAATTGTCATATGCTTGACTAACAATTATTAGATATAATGTATGAAGTTAAATGCTAATTTTCATTCCTATGATTATTTAGTATTTAGCAAGAGTATTTTATCTTATTAAAATTATGAATTGAAGCAATTCATCGTTTATTAGTTTCATAGTTTTAATACGATGAGTTATTAGGAGCATAATTGCTTTCTTTTTGAAATTATTATTAATTATCATATTTTGATAATTTGTTGTTGTTTCATTGCAATTAATTGTGATTTTTGTTGTTAGTGATAATATATATTGTGGTATCTGAAAATCACTAATAATAAAATTATATATGTGTCCTGCCGAACAAGAGCAATCGACTCGAGGTAAAAGCAGGTAATCTCGATCTTGATATATTTTCTAATCAATTGATATAAAAATATTACAATTGATATATTGAGCCCTCAGTGGCTATAGGACAAGATCAAGGGATTGAAAACATACAATCTCTAACACAGATCATAGAACCACAAACACTCAAACAGATACAACTTCATCTACTAAACTCCTGAAAAGAAAAGTTTATCAACTAAAGAGGGTGAGAGAGTAAGTGCCTCTAGTGCACTAGAAAAGAGAAGTATCTATGAGTGTTCCAGCAGCTCTGCCTCTAGTTAGAATATGAAATTGAAACCAAGGCAATTGCTAACTAATTTATATCCTCCCAAAAGGGTATAGATTTGTAAATGGCAAAACTGTTACTAGGTTCGTCATCTTAACATGATGACTCTATTGAATTTGGCCTATCAGCCAAGGCCATTTGTAAAGAGTCAACTTCATCTGGACACTCTCAAACACTGCAAACCATATATGTAATATTCAAATGCACTGAAAGGATTGTCACACACTAAGGATGAATTAATGAAATCAATTATTCTAAACTTCCATATCAAGGAAGGAAGGATGATTGATGATTCTGACTGAATCAACATGCCTTCACAGGCGTCAGGAGGAAACTTGGATCATTTGCTACATTATAGATCCTCGTCTCCCTCCCTAGATGGAACATATCTAGATTCCTAACGGAATAGATCATCTTAGATGATCAGCAACTCATTGAATCTATTCCTGAAGAAATTCAGTTATTAAAATCAAATATTTTGATAGATTCAATTGAGGACGGGGATTTACGAAACCCCATTGCACCACCAGTAACCTCTCTTGAAGGGGCTATGGTGATCTTTCTTGCAGGTACAAAAGACTATGTCATTCGTATTGAGAGAGAAATAGTGTTGTGAGAAAAGAGTCAAACACAAGTGAGAAAGAGTGAAAATATATATTCTATGAGTGAAACACTTAGAGAGTATATGAGCGAAACACTTGTCAGAAACACAAAGTAAAATCACACACTAGCACAATTATCAAATCCCATTCCCAATTCCCTGCTAAAGATTTCTAATGTTACTCGACTAAGGGGGATGAAATTTCTTCTGATATTAAGGATTCTGAAGAAGATAACTCAACTAAGGGGGAGAAGTTTGAACAAGATCCAAAGGGGAGAATTGTTCAACAAGAGATCCAAAGGGGAGAATTGTTGAACAATATCCAAAAATGGGGAGAATTGTTTTTGAACAGATCCAAAGGGGGTATATAACAACATGCTTGGATTGGAAAGAATCTAATGATTATTTATTAATTCTTCTATTCCATTTGATTTTTAGAAGATTCTTGTATATAGGAATTAACCGGATTTTCTAAAATGCATAACATGTCATAATTTGCATTTTTTATATCTGCGATGGTTTAATGCTGTATGTATGCCATGTCTGTTGTTACCTCTATTAAATTAGTTGGATAATTCAAGTAAGGGGAGAATGAATTCACCTTGGGAGAGAAGTGAAGACAGAAGTTGGAGAAACAGAGGATAGATGGTAAGAAGAGAACAAGACTTCATCCCTGTCATCCTAAGGGGGAGTAGTGATGAGTCTGAGAAATGAAGATAATACTACTTGTGTAATATGTTCAGTAATAGATGAACAAACATCTTTCATTTCAGTTTCTCAAGAAATCTGGAAATGCAGAATCTGATCCAGAGAAACCAACCACTAAAGATCTACCAATGACACCTGGTCACAAGAGTTAAACTCTAGAAGAAGGTGAAGTTAATACTTCTGAAGCTGGTAATGATAGGTAAGTCAAGATAGAACTTTGTTAAATATGTTTAGTATAGAGGAACATCTATCTTTTTTATCTTTTATAATTGAAATCTGGAAATGTATTATATGATCCAGAAAACAATTTATTATTTATAGTTCTTAAATGTCGTATTATTTTCTTAGTTGTTAGTTGAGTTATCCTCTAGGAATTTGTGTGTTAAATGTTTAACAACAAATAGGGTGAGATTGAAAGTCATATTACTAGTCCTATTTGTAATAAGTAGATGACAACTCAACTCAGATAAGAAAGCGAAGTAAATAATAAATATTGAATATAGAGAAAGAACAAAAAGAAGCCAAGACATGACAGGACAAGACACAAAGACCACTACAGCAGAAATGAGAATCAACATTGTAGTTAGTCATCCGTGAACCAGACCAGTGCACAGGGTGTCAACAATGTCAGTGAAGATTCGTCATCAAAAAGTTCAAGTGGTTAAAAAGGTTATTGTTGAAGAACAGAAGAGTTTTATCTACATCAACAATAGTCAAACCTTTAATTTAATTCTCTATTAATTAATTAAATTAATTAGTTAATTTAATTACTAAATTAATTCACTCAGAATTAATTTATTTCTTAAATTAATTAAAGGATTAATTAATTTAGAATTATTTTAGAATGACAGAAGACAGAAGCTGGAAGCTAAAAGGGATACAGATTTGTTTGGAATGCAGTGTACAAGAGTCAGAATCCAAGATTGAATATTTGACTAGGTACATGCAGTGGTGAAAAGAAGTATTGTCTAGTTTAAAGAGTCAGATTATTTCAGTAACAGATGTACTTCTAATTGCAACTGTAGATACAGCTAAACATGCCTGACAGTACTGACTTGAAAAAAACACGGAAAAAGAATTGACACGGAAGAAATGCAAATTCATATATTCGTAAAAGTGGAACCCCGGTTGGAATTGATTTATCATTTCTAAGTCAAAAGGAGTTCGGTTCCAGACCTTCAGGAGACCGCAGCTTAGAGCGTAAGGATTTATTTATTTAATAAATATTTTATTTATTTAGTAAATTATATTTATAAATATCTAAATAATATTAGATATTTATTTTTATAATTTTTGAATTAAATTTATTATTTATTAATCAAAGATTTATAAGCTGTGCGGGTCGAAAAACATTTTTACGGAGCCTGTCTATAATAAGACAAAATTGGCCCCTTTTCAATTTGATTTGGCAGGAGATTTCAACAACCAATCAGAAGCTGCCATGTGTCCATTCAAGTGGAAAGAAATGAAAAAGGTGTTGAATTCATGTGTCATACCGAGTGTTTTCCAAGAGTCATACCGAGAGATTGAATTCTTGAGTCATACCGAAGGGGTTGTGTAATAAGTGAAAGGTATAGGTGTACTAACTTGTAACACTTAATTACTATGTAACTCAACTAGAGAAAAGATAAAACAACAGTAAAACAAGAGAAACTGAAGAAGCACATGGAATCAATCAACTGAAGAAATGGTAATGATACTGGGTAGCTACAAGTAACTAATTTGGTTAATCAAGGATGCATAAGTGAGAAGAAGTTCAATCTCAGTATTGCTCATGCCCTAACTTATCTAATGGAGAATCAAATTAATGTCAAAGAAGTATCAAGAAGACCAAAGTGATTTCATGTAATGTATATCAACATCTGGATAATGTAAAGGTTAATCAACAAATGAGAACTGACATTCAGAAGCAAGAACCCCTACAAGACTAGTCACTTATGAACCAGATCATTGCATCAAGTGTCAGGACATTGGAGGCAAGTTCATGTCAGTAATAGAAGATCTCATTTGAATTGAGTGAGGAAAAGAAATTGAAGAAGCTAGGGAAACTTGCTCATAAAGGTTAATCCACAATTAGTCACTAAAGAAGGTCAACATTGGATGAGTGCATATTTGCCAAGGCAAATGTCGATCCACAGCAGATCGAGATGCGGGTCGAGATTTACAATTGAAGTAAAACATTGCAAAGGCAAATCTCGATCCACGGCAGATCGAGATCGAGATCGAGATCTTCATAGATCGAGATCGAGATTCTCCCAGATCGAGATCGAGATCTTCATAGATCGAGATCGAGATTCTCACAGATCGAGATCGAGATGGGTCCAGGCGAAGATCGAGATGCGGGTAGATATGAAGCATTTAATGTTCAAGGGACAAGTGGCTTATTGTGAACGGTTGATCCAGAGTGGTTGAGAAAGTGCTTTTTGTTGAAAAGTCCTGATTGGGCCACGTACACAAAAAGGACAAGATCAAGACTACATGACATTATAAAAGCAGCACTTTGTTTTATTAGAAAGAGACTTTTATCTCTGTATTTCAATGATATATTAAAAAGAGAGAGCATTTACTGTAAAACAAGAGTGAGAGAGAGGATCAGTTGAATCTAGCTTTAATTGCTGTATTTATTGTTCAACTGATCATGATGTCTTTATGAATGTTGTAGCAAATCCTTCAATGAATATAAAGATATATTCTTGAAATTCTGTGTCATCATTTATTATCTGCATATAGTTTATTCTCTCATTAACTCAAAACAGTTGTATTCACCCCCCCTCTACAACACTTTGGACCTAACAATTGGTATCAGAGCCCCTGTTAAACATATCTAACAGAGATCCTATTGTGTTGTTTGAGTTGGTTCTTGAAAATCCCAGATCCATTTTTTTCTTGAAGTTAGTGCCGAAAGTTTTGATTTGTTCCTTCTTGAAAAAGTCATAGATCTAAAAAGTTCTGAGTCATGGTGTAAGGAATATTTGTACAAAATTCCAAAACATTGTACTTTAGAGCTTTGTGGGTTTTCCTGTGGTCAAAACTGGTTGACTAAACAAAAAGGACATTTTCGAACTTCTGTCAACTAGGAAGTGGACAACTTTTTGTTTGGACTTAAGAAAGTGGTGGACCCTGCTACTGTTACTGTGATTCGAACTAACTTGCTTGAATCTTAAGTGCAAAACCCGTTGGATATTAAGTGTTGAATATTTAAAGTGAGATAATTAATTTTTCAAGTAAATACAATTTATTGTAATTTGAAAAGTGTATTATCTTAATTTTAAACTTTATTAAAATGGCCGCCGCACACAGATTTAAGATACCTCCGTTTGATGCACAACATTATGACGAATGGACAGGAAGGATGAAAGCCTACCTTGAATCAATAAACAAGGTATACTTGAGAATATTGGAGAACGGTCCATACATACCCATGAGAATTGAACCAGAGCGAATGGAAGGAGGGATACTAATACCATCCTGGTCTGTTCCTAAAGAGGAAATGGAGTTTTCAGACGCAGATAAAGAATTGGTTGGTATGGATGCATCGTTACGCAACGTCATAATTGAATCCCTAAACTCAGAGTACTATGTTCAAATAAAGGGATTAAAAACAGCTAAAGCCATGTGGGATAAACTGGCTGTAGTGATGGAGGGGACCGAGGAAGTTAGAGATAATCACAAGCGCATTCTGATTTCTGAATATGAATCGTTCAGATGCGAACGAGGAGAAAGTGTAGCGGATGTTTACAAACGTTACAGTAAATTGCTTATCGAGCTGAGTATAAGAGATAAAGTCTATCCACTGGCAGATTCAAATATCAAGTTTCTTTTGAATTTGCCTAAACATCTGGAACACAGGATCACTGCCATTCGAGAGTCAAGAGATTTGAAAAATACTTCTCTCGAAAAGCTGTATGGTGTTTTAAAGACCTACGAGCTGGAGCAAGAACAAAATGACAAAAGAAGATCCTACAGTAGTGGAGAATACAAAGCGGTAAGTGAATCTGGACTTGTAGCTGAAGAATCTACTGCAAAGGCACTTGCAGCTGTCTCATTGAAAACTGCTAATCCTGAAAGGGTGATATTAGATATTGAAGATCCATCCGAAGAAAGTGAGGATGAATATTATACCCTTGAAGAGCTGGACAAATTAGAAGACAAGTCATATGCCTGTATTGCTCGAGAATTTGCTCATATCAGCTTCAGGAAGCCAAGAAAAGGAAAAGGACGATTTGGTAGTTCTTTCAGCCGAAGAAGCAGCAGAGGTAGTAGTGTAAGTGGCCGGGGAAATTACAGCGGTCGAGGTGGCACATCTAGTAGTGGCTACAGACCTAACCTGGTAGACAAGAACAAGTTCAGATGCTTTAACTGCAATGAATTGGGACACTTTGCAACAGAGTGCAAGAAGCCCAAATACGTTCATCCCAAGGAATCCTATGCTGATCTGAAAAAGAAATATGATGCCTTGGTTAGCAAGCAACAGAAGGGAAGCCGGGCTTATGTTATAACTGAAGGGAAGGGTTGGGACGAGTCTGATGAAGATGAAGATCAGGAGCTATGCAACTTTGCTTTAATGGCAAAATCTTCAGAACAATCAGAGGTACCAATTCTAACCGTGAATGAAATGTCTATTTCTGAGTACCAAAATGAATTAGCTGCCATGACTAAAGACATGTACAATCTCCAACTAAATCTAATTGCTGTTAATATGGAAAATGCTAAACTCTCCCTTAAGAATAGACTTCTCGAGGCCAGGGTAGAGGAATTAGAATCAGGAGAAAGTAAAGAAAGGCAGTTAATGAATCAGGTAGACGTTTTAGAACACAAGCTTAAGATTAGGGAAGACCTTAACGAAGAACTTAAAAATGAATTAGCTGAGCTTAAAATAACATGTCAATCTTTTAAAGAAGCAGCTAATAAAGTTTTCGTAGAAAGGGACATGTACATGAAACTGGCAGGCAAGAGTAAAAATGAAAAAGTAAACATAGGACTTGACTACACACAGAAAAAGAAAAATAGGGCTGCTGAGTTGTTAGAGCCAGTGTTTGTCAAAGAAAATGTGCCTGAGGTTTTAGGGGACGTTAGAAAACCTATCTTTAAGCAGTTTGAGCCTAGGACAATAGATCCTGTTGCTACTAAAATTGAACATGAGATGAAAAATGAAAGAGATTCAGAAGAAAAAGTAGTAGAACCTACAACTTCTAAGAGAGCGAGTAAGATTGCTTATGCTAAGAGAGGTGTAGGAACTAAGGAGGCTAAGTCGGTGTCTTATAAACATTGGGTAGCAGGGTCAGAACAAATGAAAACACCTGTAAAGGAAGTTAAAACTGAACCTGTAACTGTATCTACATCTACACGAGCTAGGAAGGCATGCTATATCTGTAATCAAACTGATCATTTGTCTTACTATTGCCCGTTCTATGTAGAGGAAGAAAAACCTGTTGGTTGTAATACCATGCCTGCAACTACTGCTTTGCCTAACATGTATGCAAATCATGCCAAATGCAATAATCCTAATTGTATGCCATGTGCTGTAAACATCATGCATGCTTATTTTAATTTGATGAATACTGCTAGTACATCTGATGAACATACATCTAGTAGTGGTAAGAAAAAGCATGCTGGGTCAAAGGCTAAGACTTCAAGTCCTCCTAAAGTTAGGAGTGACCAGTCTACTCCCAAACTTGACAAACCAGTCAAGGTTGACAAGGGAAAAGACAAAGTCAAGATGTATGCCCCTGATAGCAACAAGGCAAAGCCTTCTGTATCTGAAAAGAAAAAGAAAATTATTGATGCCGGGCCCAAACATCATTGGGTTCCGAAGAACACCTGACCTTTCTGGATTTGCAGGGCAGTGAACAGGAAAAGAGTAAAGTCATATGGGTGCTGGACAGTGGAGCATCGAGGCATATGACCGGCAATAAGTCCCTGCTAACAGATTTGGTGTTGAGAGCCGGCTCCGTGGTTACTTTTGGAGATAACAGCAAAGGTTACACTCGGGGATATGGCAAGATTGTTTGTGGAAATGTTATCATTGAGGACGTGTCTTTTTTGGAAGGATTGCGACATAATCTTCTCAGCGTTAGTCAGTTCACCGACAAGGGTTTTGACGTCAACTTTGGGAAGCATGATTGTTCAATTCGAAGCAAAAAGGATGGAAGCCTTGCTCTCAAAGGAGTAAGGAAGTCAAATTTGTTCATAGCCGACATGAATTCTGCTGATCAGTCTGAAGCCACGTGTTTCTACAGCAAGGCTTCTGCTGATGAAAGTTGGCTATGGCATAAAAGATTATCTCACCTGAACTTTAAAGCAATGAATAATCTCGTAAGGAGAGAATTGGTGAGAGGGCTGCCGCAGATGGAGTTTACTCCAGATGGACTCTGCGAAGCATGTGAGATGAGAAAATCGAAAAGAGCCTCGCATAAGGATAAACAAGTGAATAGCATTACCGAGCCCCTACAACTTCTTCACATGGATTTGTTTGGACCCGTCAATGTTATGTCAATGTCAAGGGAAAGATATGCGCTGGTAATTGTCGATGACTTTTCCAAATACACATGGGTAAAGTTTGTGACATCGAAAGATGAAGTGCCACATGAGATCATTAGGCATGTACTGGTAATTGAAAACGTAGCAAGTCTGACTGTGAAGACTATCCGATCCGACAACGGGACAGAATTCAAGAACTCAGTGTTAATGGATTTCTGCATATCTAAAGGGATCAGACGACAGTATTCAGCACCGAGAACACCGCAGCAGAATGGGGTGGTAGAAAGGAAGAATAGGACACTGGTTGAAGCAGCTAGGACAATGCTGTATGAGTCAAGACTTCCTTTGTATTTCTGGGCTGAAGCAGTTAGCGCGGCGTGTTATACACAGAACAGAACCCTGATTACAAAAGACTATAATGAGACGCCTTACTATCTGATGAATAAACGAAAACCATCTATCAAGTACTTTCACGTGTTTGGTGCCAAATGCTTTGTGTTAAGAGACAATGCACAACTTGGAAAGTTTGATGCCAAAGCAGATGAAGGGGTTTTCATTGGATATTCTCTGGAAGTAGTAGCAGCGTACAGGGTGTTTGTGCTTAATGATCGCAAGGTGGTTGAAAGCCTTAATGTCACATTCGACGACTCAAAGCTCCCGTCTATACAAAAAGAAGACAGTGAGCCCACTTCCCTAAGATTTGAAAATATGGATATTGATGAAGTGGATACAGTTCCTGAGTCTGTAGTGCAGGGTAGTGATCCAATGATAAATAATGTAATTAATCAAGAGTCTAGTGTTTCGCGAATACAAAACACTAGGGCTGAGGGATCACCTTCCATTAGACCTGGTACTAACTCAGGGGGAGTAAGTATGCACTCAGGGGGAGCAGCTCACTCAGGGGGAGCTAGTACTGGCTCAGAAGGAGCTAGTGGAAGTGCTTCTAGACTAAGTCACCTTCACTTACAAGATCAAGCTGAGTCATCAAGAACATTTGCTAGGGATCGTACTTGGAGCAAGGACCATCCGTTTGAGCTAATTATTGGTGATCCAGATGCTGGAGTGACTACTAGAGGAAAAGCTAGAGCTGAAATTGCCACTGAGAATGAATGTCTATACTCAGTGTTCCTTTCTCAATTGGAACCTAAAGTGGTGGAAGAAGCCCTAGATGACGCTGATTGGGTGATTGCTATGCAAGAAGAACTCAATCAGTTTGAAAGGCAGAAGGTATGGAAGCTGGTACCCAGACCAAAGAATAGATCTGTTATTGGAACAAAATGGGTATTCAGAAACAAGCTGGATGAAAACGGACTTGTAACACGAAATAAAGCTCACCTGGTTGCTAAGGGTTATACTCAAAGAGAAGGAATTGATTATGATGAAACCTACGCACCAGTAGCAAGGCTAGAGGCCGTAAGGATGTTCTTAGCATTCGCAGCACATAATGGTTTTAAAGTCTATCAGATGGATGTCAAAAGTGCATTCTTAAACGGTGAACTGGATGAAGAAGTGTATGTTGATCAACCTCCTGGGTTTGTCGACAGCAAATACTGTGATTATATTTATCGCCTCTTCAAATCAGTATATGGCCTTAAGCAGTCTCCGCGAAAGTGGTATGAAACTCTGTCAGACTTCTTACTAGAAAGTGGTTTCACCAGAGGAGTAATCGACAAGATGCTTTTCTACAAGAAATGCAAAGATGATCTAATAATGGTACAAGTATATGTGGATGACATTATCTTTGGGTCTGCAAATGAGAAGCTGTGTGCTAAATTCGCAAAGTTAATGCAATCAAGGTATGAGATGAGCATGATGGGAGAGTTGACGTTCTTTCTCGGTATTCAAGTTAGTCAGAAGAAGGACGGGATATTTATCTGCCAGACCAAGTACATTCATGATCTATTAAAGAAGTATGGTCTCGAAGATGTATCTCAAGCTAAGACTCCTATGGCAACAGCCACGAAGCTTGACGAGGATAAAGCGGGAAAACCTGTAGACATCTCAAGCTATTGAGGTATGATCGGCTCTCTTTTGTATTTAACTGCTAGCAGACCTGATATTATGTTCTCTACATGCTTATGTGCAAGGTTCCAAGCGGATCCTAGAGAGTCACATCTCATAGCCGTAAAGCGTATTTTTAGGTATCTCAAGGGAACATCAAATCTTGGAATTTGGTACCCAAGAGATACAGGATTTAATCTTGTTGGCTATTCAGATTCAGATTACGCAGGTTGTAGAATAGATAGGAAGAGCACTTCAGGAAGCTGTCAGTTTCTTGGAAGAAGGTTGGTGTCTTGGCAAAGCAAGAAACAACACACAGTATCTACCTCGATAGCTGAAGCAGAATATATTGCTGCTGGAAGCTGTGTGGCCCAGATACTGTGGATGAAGAACCAACTCAAGGACTACGGTGTGGAAGTATCTAAGATTCCTATCATGTGTGACAACACAAGTGCTATTGCAATGACCAACAACCCTGTGGATCACTCAAGGACTAAGCATATTGATATAAGGTATCATTTTATTAGAGAGTATGTAGAAAATGGAACTGTAGCGTTGCATTTTGTGTCTACTGAACGTCAAATAGCAGATATATTCACTAAACCTCTAGACGAATCAACATTTTCTAGATTGGTTGGTGAATTGGGGATGCTTAACATCTGTTAGTTTTGCTACCTATCTGTTATAATTCAGTTTGTGTACATATTATTATTGTTCATGAATATTCATAATTAATAGTGTGTACTTAACTTCAAAAATGTATGTATTGCATGTCATAAGGGGGAGTTAGAAAGTTTCATGAAATTAATCTTGTGCTGATCGGTGTATCTAAATGATTAATGTCTAATAATGTGATAGAATTTAATGCTAGACTTAATTTTGTAATGCATGATTTATTTGCTAAATTCCCTGTCATTTCAAAATTATAAGCTTCTAAAATGGTGTGAAATTTTGTGGTGAAATCTTGTGAATTTTACATATAAATGTTTAATTCACATAATTTCATTAAAGTTTTCTAAGGTAAATCTCGATCTGTCAACCTGGATCGAGATCGAGATCGACTTGCGAAAACTGCTTAAACTGTCAAGGTACATCTCGATCTATCCACATCAAGATCGACATCGAGATCGACATCGAGATGTAGATCGAGATGCGGATCGAGATCGACATCAAGATCGACATCGAGATGTAGATCGAGATGCGGATCGAGATCGACATCAAGATCGACATCTAGATGAGGATCGAGATGCGGATCTCAAGATCGAGATGTGACTTGTCTTTTCAGTTAATTTCTTTTTTAGGCGTGCAAGTATATAATATAGCATTATATAGACTGTTCATTATTTCTCATAACTTTCTCTCTCTCTCATTCAAAAAGCTTAAAATTAGAACTTGTTCTCTAAAATTCATTACAAAATCTTTTCGAACATCTCTTTTCTCGACAACAAATTTAAAATGGCCAACCCAAATTTCACAATTCCCAAGACCAACTTTGTTAATCTCTCTGCTGATCGAGCAACTGGTAGATTTATTCACTACCAGTTCTGGATTGAATCCCTCAACAACACATCAATCATAAGTCATGCTATAACCGCCTCTCCCATCCTGAATGTCGAAGCCCTTCAAGCTGCTTACTCAACATTAGAGATTCAGGGTGGTAAAGCAAATCCAACAGGCTTATCCTTCACTATCAGTGGTGCAAAATATGAGGTCAGTCTGTAGAAGTTCAATGAAATTCTTGGGCTTCCTACAGAAGATTATGCTCCGGAACCCACTATGGAGGATATGTTGCAATTATTCACTGAGATAGGTTGTCGACCTCCCACGGGTCCTATCAAGGTAACAAAAGTTAACACCGGTATGCTACCAGCTGAGTGGGATTATGTAGTTCAGGCCATTCAGCGCTGCATGTTCCCAAAGGACAAAGACTACACACCAATGAACAACAGCTGCCGGGTAATATTATATGGAGTGGCAAACAACAGGAAGGTGAATGTGGGCAAACATCTGTTAGTTCAGTTGCTTGAGAGGTGGGCATTGGAGAAGAATGCATCTCGGAATCCGGAAGATGGTCCAGTCAAATGTTGGATGCCAAGATTTCTTCAGATGGTTCTGGATGATGTCCTTTCAGAGGAACACAGAAGAGTATTTCAAGGCTCTGAGAGAATGGCATGTTTTGATATGACTCTAAAAAGTATCTCCACCATGGAAACCCAGCAAAAGTCAAGGCTTTTTGAGTTGCGCTTGACTCCGTACTTTCAGGATCTGCAGGATGCGTATGGTAGGATGCATGCTTCTCAGTTTACAGCAGAAGAAGCTGAGAGTAGCGGTGGCGAAGCTGCAGGTGGAGATCAAGTGCCTAGAAATTTGGAAGAAGCAGGTGTGGATATTGACATGACCGATGCAAATGTTGTAGAAGCTGGAGCCGACAAGGATGACGATCTTCTGAGTCAGGTACCTATTCTTGCTGATCTTGATCAATTATCAATTCAACCTGTTTTCTACAGTCGTGGGCCTGAAAACCCCCAGGCTCTATCCCAGGCTGCAAGCCCTTCTGTTCATAAACTTTCAGCCAGCCCTAAAACTGGTGATAAAAGGAAGGCAAGCCCATCTAAGTCGAGTGGATCGAGTGGAGGTAGTGTAGGAGTTGAGAGAGTAGTAAAATCAGCAGCTCTGCCACTCTCAAAGAAGCAAAAGATGGATTCTATCCCAGTGGCAACTGCGCAACCTGTTAGGGATAGTTCACCTCTCACAGCCACCACACCTCACGCTGGTGGCTCACCTCTCCTAAATATTCCAACACATTCGCACTCGTCTAGTCATGTTGGTGAGAGTCAAGGAGGGGGTCCAGCTCAACAGCCAATAGGAGCTGGCCCTACCTCCCTTGAGTTGTCCGCTCAGGGCTCTTTGAGCAATTTCTCGGAAGGGGAATGGCAAACTGAGACTAGCTCTTCTGATGCTGGAACCTCAGGAAGTGTATATGTGGAAGAGTCTGTCGAATCCAGTACGGATGACTCTTCCTCATCTAAATCAGAAAACAAGTTGCTCGCAGAGCAACGACATCTGGTGACTGGTGGGTCTACGCCTCCAGAACAGCCCAGCGAACCAGAAAAGGTTCTTAGTGAACAAGGGGATGACATGGTCATAACGCCATCTCCTATCGTAGACACAGCGCTTAAAGGTTCAGTCTCACTGACCGATATCGCCGACCAACTCACTGCTAGTCCCCAGCGACTAGTAGATGAGGCTCTAGTACTGTTAGGCTCTAAACACGAGAGAGAGACAGGGAGAGTAGATCCTTTCTTATTAGGGATCTTGAGTGAAACAGAACCCGGCGAGAGTAAACAGTTTAACCCAAGCCAAACACCGTCCCTTACATTGCAGGATCTACTGAAGAAGGTGGAGGCTTTGGAGGCTGGAGTTGCTGGTGTTACTGCTGCTGTCTCTTCTCACTCTAGAAGATTGGAGGTTGGAGCACAGTTCATGGAGAACCTGATTGCCGTCCAAAATCAAATGATTGACAAGATAAACAATCTTGGATTGGTACAAGTGGAGGTTGGGCGGTCAGTCGATGATGTGACTCATGGCATGTCTCAGGTCTGGACGAAGCTGAATGAACTACTTGATGCTGTCTTTGGACGTAACAGGGTTGGACCTGGTCCTTCAACCGGTGGTGGTGGTGACGATAATAATGATGATGATGCTCCTGATGAGGATAACACACCTAAGGGGGAGAAGGAGGATCAGGGTCTGAAAAAGCTGACTAGTAAGGGTCCGGTGATCGAGTCCTCAAACAAATCTGGTGAAAAGGTGGAGGAGGCTCAACCGGCTCTTAAAGACAAAGGCAAGCAGAAGATGGTAGTTGAAGAAGCAGGAGCTGAGAAAGAAACACCTCTCGTCGATGCATTTATGGGAGACTTTATTGAAGATTCTGATGAGGATGAGATGGATGTAGAAGCATTAGTGGCAAGGAGGTCGAGACTCGAGCAACGGGCAAGAGAGTGGGAACAAGAAAGAGGTCTAAATCCTGGCGGATCCGGCGCAGGAGTTGCAGGTGATGCAGGAGACCACTCGGTTGCTGACGAGCATGTGCCAGAAGAAGAAGTTGATGAAGCGGAGATGCAAGGAGAGATTTTCAGGGAAGCCAGAGAAAGAGTAAATGAAGAAGTGCTACAAGGGATAGTTGAAAAAGAACTAATGGCAAAGGAGAAGAGAGCGGTTCAGAAAACTCAGCATGAGTATGAAATGAAAAAGATCACAAATCCTAAGGTCCAGGCTGACATAAGGAGGGAAGGTCCCGAGTGGGACAAGGCTAGAGAAGCCTTAGCTGGACCAAGAGCCTATGCTCATGACTCAGAAAGATTGAGCTTTCTTCTTCATATGCTAGAAAATCTAAACCCTGGGTTGCTGAATTATCTAAATTGTATAAGACAGGGATGCACCTCCGTACAAGTCATATTCAAGGAGAAGGCATGGAATCTGATGATCTCTTGGACACCCATAACAAAAATCGGGTCGTGTATGGTCGATGAAGCTTTCTTCAATGCAAGGGGTGCAAGTGAACTGGTAGAATTCGCTCACAAGGTAGACACCTCTGTCAAGACTGGAGTGCTGTTTAAGGAGAAATTGTTGAAAATGGCTGAAGACAGAGGGGTTGACATTATTCTAAATCCCTACCAGATCAGATATGTCCATGACAAGGTCTTGAGGATCGTAAATCTGCATGACTCGAAACTAACTCCGAGCGGAAATGTGCTGAAGGCAGTTGCAAAGCTAGTCCTCTCTAAGGGTTTTCTAACAAAGGAAAAGAAGCTGGTGTCTAAGGACTTGGAGAAGCTGATAAGAAGGCAAGACGCTAGATACAAGTTGCCTGAAGCTACACTACCAGTGGTTAAGAAGGAACCTGAAGACTATGCATTCGAGCAGCAAGACGAGGCAATAAGGGAGCATGTGCAGAGATACGGAGATCCAAGAATAGACATTCCTGAAGAAGGAGAAATAAGGGAGGAAGCTAGTGCAGTGGTTGGTGCAAATGTCAAGTTTGTTAAGAGCAAAGCTGAGAATGAGAATGATCTGCTGATCTATACAGACAAGCATCAGGTGGAAACCATCATTGAAATCAAGTATGACATCTTTGCAGAACACAGTCATGAAACACTGTGTATCATAAAGGAATTGATTGATGAGATGGATGATGTTGACGAGTTTGATCAGGATTATCTAAGGGTCACGTTTGAGAACTTCTGTAAGAGAAGACAACAGCTTGATATTCAGAGGCTACAGCAATGCACCACCGCTATTGTCATTGGATACCCTAAGCAGCTGGTTATAAGGAAGAAAGGGGAGAAGGGGTATCCTGACAAAGTCACGAAGCTGAGGTTTGAAGACATTCCCACGAAGCTTACCACTCGCAGCATGGTTGAAAGGTGGTTGAGGTTGTTTCGAAATTATAATATCAGAAATCATGTGGAAGCAGAAGGACTTAATCTTCTCAAGAAAAGAATGGATGAAGTCTGCAACCCTGAGTTCATGAAGAAAGAAAAAGCAGCCAAGAAGAAAGCTCGTGAGGAAGAGGAGCGCAAGAAATCAAAGTTTTAATGTATTATGCTTGTAATGTTTCTTTGCGTTGTAATTTGTTTTCTTGTTTTCCTGCATTGTAAATATATATTATCTATTTTCTTGTGTAGTGTAAGGTAGAAGTTAGTTAGCTAAGTGTCTTGAAACTGGTTTATATTAGGCGTCAATTATTTCGCGAAGTTCGGCGGTGGTAATACTGCTAAAAGTACTTCAGAAGGATAATTGAAGATTGAGTGGACCGTGCTCTTAAAGTACTTAGAGAAAATCTCTAGAAGAGCATGAAGCCATTTAATCGAGCCAACAGGTGTCCAATTTTGGCACTTGAAGTATCAGTAATAGACATGAAGTTAATTAATCAAGCCAAGCATTATGCAAGTTGACATGATCTTTTATGAATGTTATTTTATCTTTTTCAGTCCCTGGTTAGTTGAGTTATCCTCATTATGAATTTGGTTGTCATTGTTAGACAATCAAATAGGGGGAGATTGAAAGGCATAGGTGTACTAACTTGTAACACTTAATTACTATGTAACTCAACTAGAGAAAAGATAAAACAACAGTAAAACAAGAGAAACTGAAGAAGCACATGGAATCAATCAACTGAAGAAATGGTAATGATACTGGGTAGCTACAAGTAACTAATTTGGTTAATCAAGGATGCATAAGTGAGAAGAAGTTCAATCTCAGTATTGCTCATGCCCTAACTTATCTAATGGAGAATCAAATTAATGTCAAAGAAGTATCAAGAAGACCAAAGTGATTTCATGTAATGTATATCAACATCTGGATAATGTAAAGGTTAATCAACAAATGAGAACTGACATTCAGAAGCAAGAACCCCTACAAGACTAGTCACTTATGAACCAGATCATTGCATCAAGTGTCAGGACATTGGAGGCAAGTTCATGTCAGTAATAGAAGATCTCATTTGAATTGAGTGAGGAAAAGAAATTGAAGAAGCTAGGGAAACTTGCTCATAAAGGTTAATCCACAATTAGTCACTAAAGAAGGTCAACATTGGATGAGTGCATATTTGCCAAGGCAAATGTCGATCCACAGCAGATCGAGATGCGGGTCGAGATTTACAATTGAAGTAAAACATTGCAAAGGCAAATCTCGATCCACGGCAGATCGAGATCGAGATCGAGATCTTCATAGATCGAGATCGAGATTCTCCCAGATCGAGATCGAGATCTTCATAGATCGAGATCGAGATTCTCACAGATCGAGATCGAGATGGGTCCAGGCGAAGATCGAGATGCGGGTAGATATGAAGCATTTAATGTTCAAGGGACAAGTGGCTTATTGTGAACGGTTGATCCAGAGTGGTTGAGAAAGTGCTTTTTGTTGAAGAGTCCTGATTGGGCCACGTACACAAAAAGGACAAGATCAAGACTACATGACATTATAAAAGCAGCACTTTGTTTTATTAGAAAGAGACTTTTATCTCTGTATTTCAACGATATATTAAAAAGAGAGAGCATTTACTATAAAACAAGAGTGAGAGAGAGGATCAGTTGAATCTAGCTTTAATTGCTGTATTTATTGTTCAACTGATCATGATGTCTTTATGAATGTTGTAGCAAATCCTTCAATGAATATAAAGATATATTCTTGAAATTCTGTGTCATCATTTATTATCTGCATATAGTTTATTCTCTCATTAACTCGAAACAGTTGTATTCACCCCCCCTCTACAACACTTTGGACCTAACAATAAGTCATGCTGATTTAATTCTAATTAATTAAGTCATTCTGATTTATTTAATTAAAAGAAAAATTCAGTATGACTTATAACAAGTCATACCGAATGTTTAATGAGTCATACTGGACTCTAAATGAGTCATACCGAATTTATAAGTCATGCCCAGCTTTCTGAAGAGTCATACAAGGCTTAATTCTTGTTAAAAAAGGTCATAGTGTTAAAGGTCATACTAGCTTTTCAACCTCTATAAATATGAGGCTTGAGCTTCATTTTTCAAAAATAGAAAAACAGTCAAATTCAGCAATTTGTCTGCAACGTTATATTCAAAGACTTTCTGTGCTGGTTTGAGTTTAATTCCTTAAGTAGAACAATTCATGTCAAATTTGTTCTAGGAATTAAAGTTTATTCTACCGAATATTGTAATACCCTTTCAAGTTTTAATATACGTATTTAACTTGAATCTTGTTTACTTACTTGCTAATTTTCTATATCTTAATTGTTTAATCATAAAAATAGAAAGCTAGTAAGTCAGCCTCCCAAACACTACAAGGACTCTAACTCTCAGCTAAAACAATAATTTAATTCCGCAAATTTTGAAAAGAATTTTAAATTGTTGTCAGTATCGCATTCAACCCCCCTTCTACGATATTTCCGGGACCCAACACAAAGGGAAGGGGCCGGTAAGTGCTTCAACGAAGAAGGCCCACACCTGGGAGGAAACAAGTTCGGATTCCAACAAAGCGCAGAAGACCGCAAGCTTTGAAGGGAGAAAGGTAGCGGAAGGGTTGCCCAATTCAGACTCTGCCACTGAGGCGAGAATGGCTCGGGCATTTGTGCGTCCTGCCCCAACTGTTTCTTCTTATGCTGAGAGCTTAAAGCTTCTTCTGGCTCCGCCCTCCTAGGGGCAGATGAAGGCTATAGGTTTTGAGGCGGTGAGTGCCATTTTCATGTACAAGTATTGCGAGGTGAGTTCTCGATCTACCCTTTTTTAGAATAGTTGTTTATGCATACTTTTACTAACGCCTTTGTTGTTGCTAGCAGTGTTCAGAATATTTCTCCAGTTTGATGGCATTAGCCCATTGGGAGCACAGGGGCAACGAAGAAGGCATGGCTGCCTGGTCCCGTCTGGAGAAAAGAATGACAGAACTAGCTCGGGATAATGCAGATCTCAAGTCCCAAGTAAATGCTCAAGCTATAAAGATATGGCGGTTGGAAAAAGAATTAGCCCGAGCGAAAGGGCTTGCCCCAGAGGATGAGGAAGAGGACTCTGGAGAAGTCCCTGCAGACAAGGCATCGTCTGAGGACCAAGTCCGGAGGGTCGAGGGGGCTCAGTGACCGATTCAGTTTTCTCTTTGCAGTACTTTGTAATCATATCTCCATCTTCATAGGACGTTTGATTTTCTGTTACCTTGACTTGAATTTGTAACAAGAAAATGTGTATATATCTTGAATTGATTGAAACATTGGGTTTTTGGATAGGTACTCCAGTTATTGCATTGATTGTTGACTCTTCAATTTCCCCTATTTCTCATAAAATGTTTGCCATTTTGGTTTTCTAGGCAGTCAAAGGTTATAAATATGGTGGAAGTTACGGACTGCATTTATTGATTTGCTTCTTCATCTACTTCGTTTTTGGTTATAAAAAGAGGGTGAATGCTAGTTTTGTAAATCACTTCTCTTCTGAACATCTCTTTTTCATTTCCTTTTTTATTTTCTGTAAGATGACTGTGAAAGCTCGAACCAACGCGT
Organism: Oenanthe sinensis; assembly: GCA_028671895.1. Lineage (NCBI taxonomy): Eukaryota > Viridiplantae > Streptophyta > Magnoliopsida > Apiales > Apiaceae > Oenanthe > Oenanthe sinensis. The sequence goes on along the minus strand of CM053796.1, from coordinate 3,601,255 downwards.
TCATGGAACTGGAAGTTGAAGCTGCTGGGATGCCAAAGGGTTCACATCTCAAAAGGCTGTTTGAGGCTCTCCGTGGGTCGCTACAGGAGCCGGTGCCGCTGGAGTTGGTGGCGGAGCACAGGGCGCCGCTAGTGGTGGTCCGTGCCGGCACCACGGGAAAGGAAACGGTTACCGGTATCCTGACCAAGGTGGAGGAGGGAGGTAACGCTCATGGTGGCTCCTCCGGTGGAGGGGAGCCGACGGCCAAGAGGCTGAAGCCCATCACCCAGCTTAAGAAGCCCAACCAAAAGAAGAATTGATGTTTTGTTTTGTTTTTAAATATTATGTAATTGGAATTTTGTTAATAAAGAATGTTTTCTGTTGCACTGCTGAGTTTTGATTTTGCTTCCATTTCTTTTCTACATGCTTATGTTTATATATGATTTTATTCCAACTCTCCAACTCGTAGTGTTCTGTTTGTGGTTGTGGATGCTTGTGATTTTTGGTTTTAGTTTAGTTTTAGCCTGGTTGTGTTTATAGTTTCGTGTATGAGTAGATTGCCGCCCAGTCTTGGGTTCAGGCGTAGCCGGTCACAAGACTAGGACTTGGTTGAAGGAATCAGCTGATTACCACCCAGTCTTTGGTCTGGGCATAGCCGGGCGCAAGACTAGGACTTGGTTGAAAAATCAGTTGATTGTCACCCAGTCTTGGGCCCGAGCATAGCTGGGTGCAAGACTAGGACTTGGTTGAAAAATTAGTTGATTGCTGCCCAGTCTTAGGTCCAGGCGTAGCCGGGCGTAAAACTAGGACTTGGTTTAAAAATCAGTTGATTGCTGCCCAGTCTTGGGTCCGGGTGTAGTCGGTCCCAAGACTAGGACTTGGTTGAAAAATCTATTGATTGTCGCCCAATCTTGGGTCCGGGCGTAGCCGGGCGTAAGAGTAGGACTTGGTTGAAAAATCAGTTGATTGCCACCCAGTCTTGGGTTCGGGCGTAGCCGGGCGCAAGACTAGGACTTGGTTGAAAAATCAGTTAATTGCCGCCCAGTCTTGGGTACGGGCGTAGCCGGTCCCAAGACTAGGACTTGGTTGAAAAATATGTTGATTATCGCACAGTTTTGTTCTGGGCGCAGCCGGGCGCAAGACTAGGACTTGGTTGAAAAATCAGTTGATTACCGCCCAGTCTTGGGTCCAGGCATAGCTGGGCGCAAGACTAGGACTTGGTTGAAAAATCTGTTGATTGTTGCCCAGTCTTAGGTCCGGGCGTAGCCGAGCGCAAGACTAGGACTTGGTTGAAAAATTAGTTGATTTCCGCCCAGTCTTGGGTCCGGGCGCAACCGGTCTCAAGACTAGGACTTGGTTGTAGAAAGAAATATAATATGATAGATATTATAAAGGGAATCCGAACAATGTATTTATAATTGCAGAATGGATGTTACCAATGATTTCTTATTACAATAGATAAACAAAAATGACTGCTGCCTGGTCTACTTCCTTGATTTAGTTGGTGATTGTTCGAATTTGATGCCAATGATCATGGGTTGAACTTGCGGAGGCGGATGTTGTGCCAAGTGTTGGGGACCTCCGTGCCATTTAGATATGCTAGGTTGTATGTGCCTGGACGGATAATGGTAGCAACACGGTAGGGTCCTTCCTACTTTGGCTGAAGTTTGCCAGTGTTGGTGGGGTCAGATGCCTCAGAATCCCGAAGAACAAGGTCACCCTCTGTAAACTTTTTGACTTTGGTTTTCTTGCTGAAGTATTCCCGAGTCTGGGCCTTGTACTTTTCCATTCGGGCAATGACGGAGTCTCGGACCTCATCTATCAGCACTAGATTAGTGTGTAGTTCTTCGATGTTTGCTAGTTCGTCAAAGTTGATTGCCCGGTAGGAAGGGGAACCCACATCAATAGGCAGCATGTCTTTAGTTCCGTAAGCTAGTTTGAATGGTGTTTCGTCGGTGCTTGTCCGGGGGGAAGTACGGTAAGCCCATAAGACACGGGGTAGTTCTTCCGGCCACTTCTTCTTGGATTTCTGGAGTTTTTTTTCTATGCCTCTGAGCAAAGTTCTGTTCGTGACTTCTACTTGGGCATTTCCTTGGGGGTAGGCAACGGAGGACTTCTTATGCTTGATCCCCCGTTCGTTGAGGTAGTTGGAGAACTCAAAGCCAATGAATTGGGGTCCATTATCAGACACGAGTACCAGCGGGAGTCCGAACCTCATGATTATATTATCCATGAACTGGATGTAGTCTTATTGATTGATGGTCCACAAGGCCTTTACCTCGGCCCACTTTGTCATGTAATATATGGCCACAAGAATGTACCGTAGATCACCCTTTGCCAAGGAAAGGGCCCCATAATATCGATTCCCCACATGGCAAAAGGAATCGGTGATAGGACCAAAGAGGGTAAAGTATGGTTTTGTCTGGGAACATTGTTGAACAGCTGGCACTCCTTACAGTATTTCATGAAAACTAAAGCATCAGCATGGATGGTTGGCCAGTAGTAGCCTTGGTGGATAATCTTGTGTGCCAAAGCCTTGCCTACCATATGGTCTCCACAAATGCCTTCATGTACCTCTCGAAGACAGTAGTTGGCTTCCTCTGGGCTGACGCACTTCAATATTGAGGACACATATGTTCAGCGGTATAGAACTCCATCTTGCAAGAAGAACTTAGCTACCTTGGCTTTGAGTTGATGGGCTTTGGTCTTATCATTCGGGAGGGTACCGTGTTCCAGATAGTCTTTGAAAGGTGTCATCCAATTCGTCCCCTCATCCAATTCCATGACCTCGTCTCTGTCGATGTTGGGTATGTATAGTTCTTCGAAGTAAACTGAAGAGTCCAGTTCAGAGGAATTTTTGACCATTTTTGAGAGGTTGTCTGCCTGGGCATTGTTTTCCTTGTCTACTTGTATCATCTGGACCACTGAGAATCGAGCTAGCTATGTCTAGACTAAAGCCTGGTACTTGGCTAGGGTAGGGTCTTTGGCAATGTATTCTCTCGTGACTTGTTTGACCACTATTTGAGAGTCTGAATGTATGAGCAGTTTGGGAACCTTTAAGACCGAGGCAAGGCATAAGCCGACCAAAAGTGCCTCGTATTTAGACTTGTTGTTGGTTGCGGGGAAAGAGAAGGTAATTGTTTGTTGAACTTAGAAGTCATCCGGACTGATAAGGATAAGTCCCGCTCTGGATCGTTCCATAGTAGAGGATCCATCGACCCATAAGTTTCAGGCCTCGGGGTTCGGGCTTTCCTAAGGGGAGACCCGGACTGCGTCAGGAAGGCGGACGGTATCCGGGAAAGTGCATTCTGTGATGAAATTGGCCAAGGCCTGGGCTTTAACGGCTGTTCGGGGAATAAAAGAGAGGTGAAACTGGCTAAGTTCGACTTCCCAATTGACAAGTCTTCCGGAAACATCGGGCTTGTGGATTATCTTTCGTAATGCCTGATCCGTGACCACCCGTATCTCCCGGCCCTAGAAGTATTGGCGCAGTTTACGGCTGGCAGTGATTAGAGCAAAGGCGAATTTCTCCAGGTTGAGATATTGGGTTTCCGCATCTTTGAGGATCTGACTAACGTAGTAGACTGGTTTTTGCTGGCCATCATGCTCTCGAATTAAGGCTGTGCCGACGGCCAAGGGGCCAGCACTTAGATACAGGTACAATGGTTCTTCGGGGTTGGGCTTTGACAGGATCGGAGGTTTAGAGAGGTATTCTTTAATGGAGTCAAAGGCCTCTTGGCATTCCGGATCCCATGATACTACTTTCTTGTTGGTTGCACCTTTCAAGAGATCAAAGAAAGGAAGACACCGATCGGCGAGCTTAGAGATAAACCTCTGGAGTGCTGCTAGGCATCCAGCTAGTTTCTGGACATCCCTTTGAGTTCGGGGAGGTTTCATCTCCAGTATGGCTTTTATCTTTTCAGGGTTAGCCTCTATTCCCTTTTCACTGATCATGAAGCCTAAGAATTTTCCCGCTCCCGGGGTGAAGGCACATTTTTCGGGGTTGAGCTTCATGTTATACTTCCTGAGGTTTTCAAAACATTCCTTCAGGTCGGTAATGTGGTACGGGACGGTGCGTGACTTGGATATCATGTCATCGATATACGATTCCATGTTTCAGCTGAGCTGGCTCCCAAAAACTTTGTTCATCATGCGCTGGTAAGTTGCTCCAGCATTAATCTTTCCAAAAGGCATGACCAAGAAGCGTATACGGCCTGATGGGTCATGAATGCGGTTTTGGCAATGTCTTTCGGGTCCATCTTGATCGGAATGTAGCCTGAGAAGGCATCCATGAAGCTGAGCATGACATGCCCCACAGTCGTGTCGATCAACTAGTCTATGCTCGGCAAGGGGTAGTAGTCCTTCGGGCATGCAGCATTCAGGTCTGTGTAGTCCACATATATTCTCCACTTGCCATTAGGTTTCTACACCAGTACCACATTTTCTACCAAGTCAGGATACTTGATTTCAGATATCACATCAGCATTAAGCAATTTTCTAACTTCCTCATTTATAGCTTTTTGTCATTCTGGCACCGATTTTGATGGTCCGGGTGGGATCCAAATCATTTAAGGGAATGGGCTCATTTTCCATAGCAGGTTCAACTTTGGATGATTCGGCCTTGGTATAGGACTGCTGAGCTTTGGCCTCTAGGTTGCGGGTGGCATAGTCCTATATGTTCTGGACCTCTTTTTTGAGCTCGGATGGGCCCCGGTGTCGATGCTTCTTGTGACTGGTTCTCTTCTGCCAGACAGTGGCCTTGCGCTTATTCCCTGGTTCGGTTTCTGCCATGACTAGAGCTTGGCCGTAGCATTTTCCTGTTGTTTCCCTATCGCCCAGGACCTCGCCTACGCCTTGAGGCATAGGGAACTTAAATTTTAAGTAGGGAGTCGAGGTTACAGCCCAGAGCTTAGTAAGGGTCGGTCTTTCCAGAATCATGTTATAGGAGGATGGAGCATTGATGACATAGAATTTGACCATGCTAGTGACCTGTATGGGGGGGAGGGGGGCCCGAACATGACCGGGAGGTACAGGGTTCCCTCGATAGGGAACATGTTGTGGCCAAAGCCGTAGAGGGGATTTTCCGAATAGTCATTCATCCTGACGCTGCCCAGTTGCATCCGGTTCAAAGTAAGGCAGAAAAGGATGTTAACCGAGGACCCATTGTCTATCAGGATCTTCTTGACTTCATTGCCGGCCACATCCAGAGTGACGACCAAGGCTTCGTTGTGGTTGGGGTCAAGTCCTTCGAAGTCCTGGTTGCTGAAGGAAATTACTTGTTTGGGATATGATTGGAAGTTCATCACTTCATTCCCGGATTTGGGGCTTGGAGGTGGGGAGTTGGTGCTGCCCAACACTACATTTAACACATGTTTCTTTCCGAATCCTTCTGCCCTTTGATTTTGCCTTCTCGGTAGATAGTGATTCATGTTACCTTTCTTAATCTGATCCTCAATGAAATATTTTAGAGACAAGCATTCCTCGGTTGTATGGCCATGGGTTTTATGATAATCACAGTGCTTCAATGTGGACCTCTTATCATGAGGGGCTTGCATCGGCTTGGGGGGTTGGTAGAAGGGTTTTGATTTGATTTCCCTTAGAATGGCCTCCCGGGTTTGGTTGAGGGGGGTCCATTCGGGCTCGGCCTTGGGTTCGGGTTTTTCTCGCTTCGGAGTGGGGTTGTTCCCCCGGGTTGACTCTTGCTTGGGAGGAGGTTCGGGTACCACCAACTGGTCCGGGGGATGTAGTTATTGTGCCTTGTGGGTTTAAATTTCTTATGGGAATGAGACTACTTAGAGCGGTTATCTGGGGGGTCAGACCTTGAGGAGCCTTGGTGAGTCATCCTCATGACCAGGAGGACATCTATTTCTTTTATGAAGCGAGCGGCCATTGCATAGGCCGCGGCCAGGCTCTGAGGTTCCCTGTTTATGAGCTTAATGATGTAACGCTCATTTTGCCCCAGATCCAAGTTCCTTCGGAATATGCTGAGGGCTTTACGCTCATTTAGAGCAGAGACCTTGTTTATGGCCTCCTGGAAGCGTTTCATATATGCTGCTAAAGTTTCTCCGTTATATTGACGAATGGTTTCTAAATGGCACATATGGAGCTCATGGTCTGGTTAGGTCAGAAGCGCTTATGGAAGAGCTCTCTGAATTGTTTCCAAGAGTCAATGTTACGAGAAGGTATGCGACTAAACCATTTCTGGGCTCCAGACTTCAGAGTACAAGCAAAGAATCTACACTTTGTCAGGTCCGAGTAGTAGTAGATGTAGACAATCTATTTAAAGTAGTTGATGTGTTCTTCTGGGTCTCCAAGGCCATCGAAAGAGTCAAAGTTGTAGTGCTTGAGATGTTTTTGTCTGGGAGAGGCTTCTAAGGTTAGAGTGAAAGGTATCAAAGTGTCCTCTATTTCCACAATGCCGTCAACTTTGCGCTTCAGCTCCTGGACTATTTGAACTAAGTCTTCATTTCCGTCAAAGTCTGTGTCTGGGGTTAAGGACCTCCGATCCTGCCTGGAGGGCCTAGTGTGGAGGAGGCGTTCCTTTTCTTTCTGAACCCGTCTCCTGACCGTTTCCTCCAGTTTGTCTTATTTCTCGGCTCTGATGCGTTCCCGAATTTCCATCATTTTTTGGACCCGAAGGCGTTCCACCTCTTTTTCAAAGCGTTTCTTTTTCCCACTATCTGTTTTTTGATGTCCCGGAACCTTGGCTTTTCAAACCCCATCTGGGCCCATTCTTTCAAAGACAGATCTGCGGGAGCGGTGAGAGCTGGTAGTGTCTGTGGAGCGCGCATCATGATCTTTTGCTTCATAATAGACCTGGAGGGCCTCCTCCACCTATTGTTCGGATAGGCCAATCAAAACATTTGGGCATCTGGTGCCTTCTTGGCTTTCTTTTGCTCGATGAGGACTCGACCATCAGGAAAAGTGACAATAGACTGGTCGGTCCCGGGTGGTGGCAAGGTGGAGGGTTCTGCCCCTTGCTGGGCTGCTATGAGAGCCGCTTGATTGACCTGTGGATCCTGGGTGTAGATGGGCTCTGAGTGGTGCTCTAGCTCTGAGGCAGTGGAACCAGGATGTTTGTTACGCGGCATGTTCAAATTGTGAGCCGAAAGTGGTTGATGGTGGTGCATGTCAGAAAGATTCCGGTATCGAAGTGTCAAGAGACCAACAACCATTTGAAATGATTTGCTCACAAGGAACAGGTTGCAGAAAACACAATCAAAGCAGATTTTGTAAAATGGGTTGAGGGGTCAACTTACTGGTGTTGGCCCCTTTCTTTCAAGAAAGGGTTGTTGGTGTAGGAGGGTTCTGTGTCACCGAGACCACATGACGGAGGTTCAGCCCCTCCTAGCACCAAATGATAAGTCTTTTAAGCTGGGCCCTTCTTCTCCATGCTTGAGCTGGAATGGTAATTGGGCTTCATGGTGAGCTGCTGGTTCGGGGTCCTGCAAAACAATGCCAGAGGGGGTGGTTGCCCCGCGGCACCTCCGGCGTGAGAATAAGAGGGAGTTTTGGAGAAGAAGGTAGATAACTCTATAGACTATCAAAGAAATGTATATATATTTGTGTGTATATTCAAAGTGTGCGTGTAACCCCTAAATCCCTTCATCTCATTCTTTTTATAGGCCGAGACTCTAGGTTTTAAGGGTTTGTACCTTTTGATCCTAGCCCTTCTCTAGCTCTGTACGGACGTGACAAGTGTGTGGATGAATCCTTGTCCTTCCTCCCAGCCTTGGTTTGTCTTTTTTTCTTTTATGTCGTTGGGGAGTGTTGGAAGGCGTGGGCCTTTGTACACCATTGGGGCTTTGCATTTGGGCCCAAGGTGAGTAAGGGCTTGGAAACAGTTTGTAGGCTATCACATAATACCTATTATGATTTTTAAAGTGGATTAGATTGGATGGGTGAAAAATAAATATTATTACGATTTATAATTTTAGGGTTATATCAAATCTCTAAAATTTTAAGTATTGCCTTCAAATCTTCAAGTATAATTTGTTTTTTTTTTCTATTTTATAAAAGTTCTTTGAAAAAAATGTCTTTCAGAAAGTCAGGATCCAAGTATGCATAGCGAAGCCATTTGGCTTATCTTATAAAGTTATAAGTAGTTTATAAGTTGAAAAATGTATGTATTTTTTAACTTATAAGCCACTTATAGTTTAGACAAACAGGAGCGAAATATTTCAAAAATAGACTGCAGAAATTTAAAACAGAACCTGAAGACCCCAGAAATGCCAGTGCACATGCTGCTAAACTACTAGCAAAAAAAGAGATAAGTACTGACGTATCAGTAACCACAAAAGAAGAAAATGAAGAAAATTTTGATTTAATTGCGACACATTAGGCCGGTTTCTAATCTTTGCAACATTGTTAGTTGAAGGTTTAGCGAAAACTTACAAGAGCAAGCCACTAGTGATACACGGATTGTGCTTATATCATTCACTGAAAAAATATGAAAATATGCCCAACATACAAATTGAGATGATATTTGATACAAGTCATAACACACTAAGATGACAGAACAGATGCCTTACAAGTTGCAGTGAGTAGTGTCATTCCTAGAATTATCATTTTTAGTCTTTGTCAAGAAATTCCTGACCTGAAAAATATTACATTTGTTAATTTTATTTCTGAATTTGTTAATGTCCAGAAATAAAATTAGTATCCGGATACCCATAGGTCTGTTAAAATTAGTAGATTAGTAATAAAAGACCTCAACAAATCCAAAAGAGTACAAAGATCATATCATAATTATCGCAGAATTATATGACTTGAGAAAGTAACTAAAAGTTTAGGCAAAAATGTCACGGAGATACATATCTTTTACCCTTTCTTCGGCATAGTCCTACTTTGGTGGGTAATTCAAATGTACAAGACTCTCACTATAATTGTAAATTATATGCATGGAGTAAAACATTTTAAGTTGATTATGTTTTACCACGTTACTCAAAGAGTCATATAAGAATATTTCACCAAAACCTTGTACAACAAATTCACTAGTCTTTAGACATCCGACTATTTCTTTGATCTGTGAGTGTATTGTGATTGTAAACTTCTTAATCTAACAATTGACATCATCTAGTATCCGGATGCTGATACTTCCATGCTCATTATTGAGTATCTCTGTAAGGGCAACAAATTTCTTAAACTCAAATATGTCATGGAGCATATTACCATCAGGCAATGAAATTGTGCCAAATTTTTCATTTTGCACATCAAACGAAACCAAAGCTCTATACTGTTGGTGAGAAAACTCTATAAACCAATAAAACAGTCCATTGACAACTGCTGGACAGAAGGACTGGAGTACACTAAATTTCAATTCCACCTCAATTTCTTTCCAGGAATTCTCATTCAGCGAATATACTTCAGCTCGGCTAATAAAAAGACGTTCATCTATTACAATCCTCACAACCTTATAGTCACTGCTGGCAATATCAAAACCAAACCCGAAAGAAACATTATAATTATATAAGTTTCTATCGAAAATAATGGCATATTTACTGATGTCCTTGACCAGTCTGGTAGCAGGGTTCTATAGGTATAGTCTTTTTTGCACATTTTGCATGTTGCACTTGTAAGCAACGCAAAGCAAGCCGTTACACTATCCAACAACATTGAAATAGTCATAAACACTAGAATTAGTTCTAGGGAGGCTCGAAGGGAGGTCCAAATTGATAGCCCTGTCAAGGAAATTCATGTTGATAACAGAGAGTTTGTGTTCAAAGAATTTTTTATAGTGGACTATAAAAGAGTGATTATTAGGGTTGGTCATAATGTTCCTCATGTGTAAATTTACAAAATCAAGGTTCAAGACTCGGGATCTCCACGACTTGCATACAGAACTCAAACAAATGATAGATTTGTTTGGTGGTAGTAAAAGTATTTCAACCATAATATCTTCAGGCAGATAATCCATAAGATAGATTGTTCTCTTAGTGGTTCACAAATTATATAATACAACTTTTTTCTGAAAGAAAAAACTTTAATCTATAACGTTCAAATACATGAGGCTGCCTTATTTACTATAACCACAACTTCTTTATATTGGCTCTGCAACCAATTTTTAAGGAGTTTAAAATTGAAAATGCTTCCAGCACCAATAGAGTCCTAAACATTACCAAACATGTATCTCCATGTGTAACCAACGTAGGTAGTTCTCTAAATAATTATAACCATAACTGATTTGGACAAGACTTTAATAAACTGAAGATAAAGATGAAGTACTTAAATTATAAGAACAATAAACTGGAATTAAAAGGAATATGGTGTATATTACATTCATATTTATTAATACAAAAAAATATTTTTCAATGTTATAATCGATCATGTTTTTCATTCATTATTCATAGCCACACGTTAACAATAGTTTCTGATAAGTAACATACATTGATTATTGGGGAAATTGAATTCTAAATGTTTCACAACATCAACATACAACTTAATTGATTGCAAGAAGATTAAAGATAAGAACAAGTACTGGAAAAGAAAAGTGCAGGAAAAGCAAAGGAAATAAAGAAAAGCTAGTGTTCTTTTTCATAACCCTCAACTCATACAATATACAGTACATATAAGAGTAGCTCTTACTCTTTACCAACTTACAGGTGGCAGTTAAAAGACCCAGCTTAATAAAGTTATAAGAAATAAACATTATAATTAAACGACACCAGCTTATACTACTACTGAGTAATAAGGTTAGAACGACATCGTTACAATTCCCATCTCTTTAAGATGGTCCTTGTCCCCAAGGATTAAAAGCTGGAAACCTGGTTGTTAATTCTTCCCATAGCTCCCATGTAGCCCCTGCAGGAGTTCCATTCTTCCACTGTACCAAAACCATCATAGCAGGACGATTATCTTTCTTGATTAGCTTCTTTTCCAACACTAATTCAGGAATGGTTACTTCTTCAGTATCATATACAAATTCTGGTATTGTAGTTTGCACAATCTTCTTAGTACCAATTTTATTCTTTAGCTGTGACACTGAAATGTATTATGTATCTTGTTTTTCCATTTCCCGGAGTTCCAACGGTTGGATCGTCCTCAATTTTGGACAGCATCTTTCTTGCTCAAATATCTAAATTCTGAACGGTGGAGATTGGATTTGGAGTTCCAGAAGTCAGTTTGTTGAGAACCAGACAGAGATATGTGTGCCCATGGGCAGGATTATGCTCCCTGTGGTGCATTGACTTGGACTTGATTTTTGTTAGATGGAGTCAGCACACTTCACTTCTTTTTCGAACGGCACTTCATGCGTATACATATGGGAGTATTTCTAACTTTTCTTTGTATACTACTTTTTTTCTCTTTTCTTTCTTTCTTTTTGTATATTTTTGTAGGATCTTTTTAGAATTTTTTTTCTTTTCTTAATTCATTGAGGACAATGAACCATTTAAGTGTGGGGATGCGTTCTCAATATTGTAATATATGTATTTTTTTTTATTCCAGTCTTATAAATAATTAGATGATCATATGGAATGCATGCCTAGAATTCATGTTAAATTTAGAAATTTATTGCATTACATAGCATAACATGATCCCATATTAGTAGTAGTTTAAGTTAGCAACTTATGATGATATTATGTGTAATTTGTTTTTGATTACATCTTATAATGATCACGTGGATGTTAATAATATTATTTGTGTAGTGTCACTAGTGCAGAGTTTATTTCTTTACACAAAATTATTATGCTATTTGAATTGAGACTTAGACATACTTGTATCTTGAGGGGTAGCCGCTTGTTGATGATTCGAATTTTGACTATTCCCTTTTGATCTTAGTACATAGCATAAGTTTAAGGGAGACATGGGATGTAAATGTCTAAAAATAAAAGGCAAACAAAGTATCAAGTACTCCTTTGAGATCAATGGGTGGCAAATGCAATGTCATATGAAAGGGACGATCCAGGTACTTGTGCTGGTATTAAGTGCAATTGTACTAGAAATAAATTTTTCTTGGTGACTTTTCACTGCCCTTGGTTACTGGAGAATTACTTGACTTCAAGAAAAAAAATAAGATAGTGAAGTCGTATGGTGGTCGTAATTCACTTACCCTGAGAAGCATCCCGACCTTAGACTGAGCAATAAAAAGAATGCCTTATAGCAGAAAAAGAAGACATAGAAATCCCTTGTTAAGCTTGAATGATGGCTAGTTCTAAGTAATGAAGCGTTTAAGATCTATTCTAGTACTCAACTTAGGAGCTATTAACTCGCATGACTTGTCATATTGAAACTTGTATGTCTATGTCCTTAGTTTATTACAGAGCATGTTTTTAAGCTAAGCACACACGCACACTCTTTACTTGTGTATACTACGTTGTGATATTATGTTGTGAGCTTGATGTGTCTAAACTTATTGCATATTCTGAAGATTATTGCTGTCTTGGCATACACTATTATGTTTGGGGTCTTTTGCATTTCATTCATTTAATTGCATTCATGCATTTACATTCATATAGAAAGTTTGGATATACATGTCTCCATTGTCATATATATTATTTTATATGAGCTAGATGGATTTTGTGGGTACATTCACTATAGGCCCTCACGAGACCTTACTCGTCCACTGGGGCTACCTTGGGGTTTAAAGGGCTTGTTGCATATGTCAATGCAACCGTGATCACCTACGGAAGTGATACTAGTTAGTAACTAGATAATATTGTTTTACTCGAGGACGAGTAAAGGATAAGTGTGATGATATTTGATAGAGTATATATTTATACATATTTTATATAAATATATTCCTCATATTTATTATATTTTGCATTAATTGAATGTTTATTAATTAGATTTTAATATTTTATTGTAGGAAGCAAGAAAATCCTAAACTTGGAAGAATTGGAGATTAAAGAGTCCAATTTGGAGATAAATTAAAATTAAATTCAGAATTGATGGGCTGCGCACACACAGTTCACTATTTGGGTCATAACATGAGTTCTAAAAGTTAGAATTGGGCGATTTTACAGCCCACACGAAGATAATAGAAAAATCTATAATTCAGAGATGGCCCAACACACATATTTCAAGTGGAGCAGCCCAGAAACAGGCCTGGACAGCTGACTACGAATTGTGTATTACAATTCTATCTCGTTTAGGAAAGTGTGTCTTGTTTTCTTGGAAACCATTAAAAACACTTATATATTAGGTTTTGTAAAAATAATTAGGGGCGGCCGTGTATTACCTAGAGCGAGAGAAAAGAGAACTTTGAGAGAGAACTTGAGCAAGGATTGAAGGGATTCACTCCAAGTTCAAGAGATTTTATCAAGTTGTGTCTTCTTAACTCTATACTCTTGTAACCATGGTTTTCATTATTAATATATGTTTGTTTTCTTTCTTCGCTATGAGTAACTAATTCTCTAATATGGGGATTAGGTAGTATTGATTGGTTTGAGATGTTTGTTTAATATTGTATTGTGATTTCTATATTTTGCTGATCTGTCATACAACGCTTAACACAATTATAGGAGTCATGAACCTTTAATTGTATCCATAGGGGTTATTAACGAATTGGGAGAGGAGTTATAATTTTAGTTCATGATATGATAGACATAAGCCAAATATTTAATTGGGAGATTAATATGTGATTTATGAAACTGAAAATCCTTGGGTCTTGATAGCTTATAGTTGTACTTCAATTGATCATGAGAGTGACGGTTAAGGCACAATTATAAGTATTATATTGTATCTTGGGAGAGAGCATTATAAACTTTAGAAGGATTTTTTTTAGCAAAGTAAGAGACACAAATTAGACATTCATGATAGCCAATTGAAGAACCCTTATTCCTGGCTTATCTTCTCTCATATTTATTATATAGTTATTTTAATAATTTATTAGATTAATTTAGTTAATAATCACACACCCACAAATTATTCACCACACTTCTGAATTGTAAGGAATAATATATTTGAAATTGATATTGATAACAGTGCTTTCCTGTGAATGATACCCTACTCAAATACTCAATAATAGTACTCATATGTAATTTAAGTTGTCTGACTAATGCTTGGGAGATAAATGAGTGTGAAGAACCACTATCAAGCAGCATACTAACCTTTTTCCCTTTGATGGTTGCAGGTAACATAACTGTATGAATCCCCTTAGTACCTATCATAGCATGCAGTGACAAATCAGCATCTGTTGTTTTCTCTCCCGGTGCAATGCCCCAAGCTAGGGTGTAATCTTCTTCTATTTCCCAAATCAATGTGGGTTCATCTTTATCTTCTTCTGCAACAACATCATCTTCAGTAGTAATGAAGAAGATCTGCTTATTTTTGCAAATGTGCCCTGCACTGAACTTTTCATCGTAATTGAAGCATAAACCCTTGCTTCTTCTTTCCATCATTTCACTATATGTCAATTTCTTTACCCCAGTCGGCAATGGTTTTGAAGTAGCTTCCTTAGTTTGAGGGGATGAGACTTTGTTGTTCGGAGAATAAGGTTTGGTTACTTGATTATTAAGGCCCTGCCTACTATATCCCTTGTTCCTCTTGTCCATCACTTCGATTAAATTTTCTTGGCCTCGAGCTTTGTCTCTAGCCTCCTTCAACGTCAATGGCTTATTTAAGTACAAAGCTGATGATATATCATCCTTAAGTCCACTGAAAAAACTATTAACATAGTATGTCTCATTATGGTTGTCATCAATAGGAAGAAGATACTTTCTCAACTCATCAAATTGGGCAATATATTCCTCCACCTTACCTTTCTGAGTCAACTTGTTAAACTGCCTGACAATGTTCTCATATCCCCCCTTTAGAAAACTTGTGATACAATAACCCAATAAACTGTTCCCAAGGTAATCCTGGTTGTTCATTTTGAATGGTTTGAAACCATATATCAGCCTCTTCTTCAAGATGTAAAGCTACAAAGATAACCCTGGTCCTTGAATCCATGTAAGGTTAAGCATAAAAAACTTTTCACACTTATTGACCCATCCCCTTGGATCTTTTCCACCAAACCTGGGAAAATCTAGCTTAGGGATTCTCAAAGGTCCAAAACCATATTGTGGCCTCCCCTGCACTGTATCATTCAGTGAACCCCAGGCGTTTGAGTTAAACCCTTGATTTGTGGTTTGAAAACCAGAAGGGGGTGTATAGGTAAAACCTGGGCTAACAAAGGGTGGTGGAGTTTGATGTTGTATCTGGTGTTGTTGAAAAAATTGTTGTGTTGTTGGTGGTGGTTTGGGTGGTGGTATGTTTTGGCTTGAATATCCCATGTTCGGAGAAAACATGGTTTGGTTGTGATTAAGATTAGGGCCTGGCGAGAGAACCCAATTTTGGGGTGAGTTGACCTGTTCTTTCCTACTGGTTTGTGACACAAGGATAGAATCATATGTTATAAACATACTACCCCTATTCACGCTACCCTGTTCTTCATAGTGTATGCCATTGTTTGTAGCAAAATTAGTAGGGGTTGGAGAATCCTTACCATTTATCAGCACAGACCCCTCTAGCTCCATATCTGAATTCTTCTCCTTACAAATGAACTTCATTAACTCCCCCATACCAAATCGGAGCCCCTCCGCAACCTTTGTTAACTGGTTAACTTGAGAGCTCAACTCTTCCATCTTAGTGTTTGTCTGGGTATGATTTACTTCAGTTGTCACTTGTATTTGCTCCACAGTACCATGTAACTGCTCCAATCTCGTTTCCATGGTTGAAAGAGATTTATCATATTTTTGGATAGTGTTTTTATCTACCATTGGCCCAAGAGTTGCTCTGATATCAAATTATCACAACCTCAACATACAACTTATTTGATTGCAAGAAGATTAAAGATAAGAACAAGTACGGGAAACGAAAAGTGCAAGAAAAACAAAGGAAATAAAGAAAAGCTAATGTTCTTTTTCATAACCCTCAACTCATACAATATGCAGTACATATAAGAGTAGCTCTTACCCTTTACCAACTGACAAGTTGCAGTTGAAAAAACCCAGCTTAATAAAGTTATAAGAAATAAACATTATAATTAAACGACACCAGCTTATACTACTACTGAGTAATAAGATTAGAACGACATCGTTACAAAATGCCAACAGAGGTTCTACAAAAATGTTGCGAGGATACTTGTCTTTATGATTTTCTTAGCACTTTTGCACTGTCCTGCATCGTCAATTCAAAATTACCAGGCTCTCGCTATAATTATAAGTTCTGAAAATTTGCCTTCGTAATTGCCTATACCTAACCACTTTGTCTGCAGGGTCATACAAGGCAAGGTCATTACGATACGTTTGTGCAACTAATTAACCCCGTATTTAGACATCCATCCATGTCTTTGATACTTGTTGTCATCATTATAGTGTGCTTAATCCAACGACTGTCATAATCTAGTGTCCAGATATCGATGCCTTCATTCATGCGATTTACAGTAAAGGCAACAGATTCTTTAAACTCCGATATGTTAATTCTCGAACGATGTTCACGAAAATCAAGACCATCAGGCAATAAAATTGTGCAAAATTTCTCACTTTGCACATCAAACGAAACCAAAGCAAAACGTTTGCCATATAAAACATCGTCTCCGTCAATAAACCAATAAAACAGTCCCTTGACAGTTGCAGGACAAAAGGACGAAAAAACTTCAAACTTGAACTCCACCTCATCAATTTGTTTCCAGGAATTCTGATTCAGTGAATACACCTCAACTCGACTTACGAAAGCTGGATACCTATTTGCTACAATCCTCACAACCTTGTAGTCGCGGCTGGCATGATCAAAACCAAACCCTAAAGAAATACTGCGATGAAAATACCTACCCTTGATATTAATAGTGTGATCAGCGATGGCCTTCATCTGTCTGGTAGCATGGTTCCAAAGGTATAGTCGACTGTTGTTTCCATAAACAATGCAGAGCAAGCCATAACATAACCCGACGATACTGAAATCATCGAGATTATAAGAATTAGGCAAAGGGAGGCTCAGGTTGATGGTCCTATTGATGATTTTCTTGTTGCTGACAAAAAGTTTGTGATTGCCAGAATCTTGCTGGATTTTATAAGTATGAAAACTGTGGGTGAGGAAAGAGTCATTATAATTAGGTTTGCTTATGGTGCGGTCCAAGTGCAACTTTACAAAGTTAGGGTTTGAGATCCAGGATCTCCATGACTTGCATACTGTCTTGAAACGAAGAAGAGAATTGGCTGAATTTTAACTATAATTTCTTCAGGTAAGTAATCCATGTGTATATGTTTAACACCTAATGAATAACAAATTATACAATTTCGACTTATATATAATTGCAGAAGAATCCTAGCTAGCCAATATTTGTATCATCATCGATATAAGTTTGATGCAAATTTATTTCCTTGTGTAATACAAATTAATTTAGGATATTTAACTAATTACTTCATTAATTTAGGATATTTAACTAATTACTTTCATCCAAGTTAACCCTTCTCATTTATACTGTCCAATGAAATTCTAACATTATAATCAGTCATAGTAAATAAATCAATCATTATTATTATCATATCAATTAAATAAATATGGACAATATTTGTGGGAATAATTATATGCACTTGTATGCTTCGCAAAAACTAGCAACTCTGCCTTTGTTTTTTATATTCACTTTCACTCGCATCACACCAATCATCTCAAGTCTGAACAGTTAGAATTAAAGGATCATTACAAAACGTACTGCAACTTTTCCACGTACAGCAGTTAGGCATAATGAAAGAAATTACCTAAAAAATGCACTCGATTTCTGCCAAATGGTGCCCCCGGCTTCCATCTTCAAGCTCTTCAATAATCACCAAGTCACTTGAGAAACTTTTGACGGACCTACTCCAAATTAAGAAGCCTCGACAGATACCTGGGATTCAGCAGAACTCCAGCTGTCTTTAATCAATTACAACTTATTCACTTAACACTTTGAACTGCCAATCTCTAAATAAATCAATTTGAACAAAGAAAACATTTTGACGAAAGTGGGATGTCTAAGCTGTTCCATATTAATTCCAGACCTAGATGGATTTCCGTTAAGCCTGCAAGCACGCAGCCTCTCGATCACTAGATGCTGGTCCATCCTACAAAATGACCTTATAATTAAGAAACCCCCGGTCCTCATACGTCAACCAACATATAACCACCAACCAAACCCTTTAATCAACGATCACACAGCCCCAAAAGCCCCAGCAAATATGATAACAGCTAAATTTGTACTCCCTAAACTACAACAATAAGATCCAAATGGCAGCCCGAAATCCCATGTTCACTCTGAAATCACCTTGTAAAAATTTAGACTAATCAGCCGGAAGGACATAATTGGATACTAACAACCATATTCAAGCCACCCAATGTCACAAGGAATCGAACCACACAACTTATTATTACTCAGATTAAGACAATTTCATAACTTGAACTTCGATCACCATTTCTGGTGGAATAAAAAATATGGAATTAAGCCCATTAAGCCACCAATCTTGTATAGAAATGAACAGGACAAGTCATTCTCCTTTCTATATATCTTTACTCTTTTTTCATTTTAGTTGCACAATATTTTCATATAGATGCTAAAAAACGAAAAAAAATACTTTTTACTCTAAACAATTACTCCAAACACACTGGCCCTAAGTTGCAGACAACCTAAAAAAACAAAATCAATCCAATAAAATAAACTCTGGGTTCAACTATACATGCAGTACTCTGAACTCTCACTTTAAATAATACCAACATTAAAGTTACTTGAAGGTATATGTTCCAATATAAAACTAATCACAGTACACACTGTAAACAATTTGTATACCTACTGCACCAAGTGTTCATCCAGTACATAATAATCATATAGACAAATTTTCAAATCTGATTAATGCAACACAATCACATATCAAAACATGCAACTCGACTTTCCTTCCATGATTTCATTAACTTCAATCCTGAATTCCAGATGTCAGACATTAAACCTGAACCAAAATATAATCAATTATTTTAAAAGCTATAAGATGTAATATGGAGCAAACTGCAGAACCGAAGTTGAGCATATTCTAGAGTTAGAAAGTAAAAAATTAATAAAAGGGGAGTTGACCATAACATCGTATATAATTATGAATACATGGTTTAACATCTTATTCTTATAGTTATCCTGCAGGCTGCAGCAGAATGACAATGACAATTTGCTTCAGACTTCGGGCTACCCATTTATCCAAAATTTCATATCAGGAGGTTCGTAACAAACGGCATCTCAATAGACAACGAGAAAATAGAGGATATTGTCTGATTCAGTTTTTCTTGTAGTGCTTCATCGAAAGCTAAAACTTTCAACACATACAAAAAAAATGTTGGGATCCCTCTTGCCGTCCGAATCCGTAACAACTTGGCATGGTGGACTTGGAGCAACGACCGCTCCATTTTTCAAAAAATTGCCATAAGAGATTAAGACACAATTAAATCCTTCAAAAATTCATCAAATTCAAAACTGCATTGAAAGAAATGTTTTTCAACCTTTCATAGTTTCATTGAAATTAAAAGGGGTAAGCAAAAGGAAAAAGATGATACAAAATACCATATTCCACAGGATACAATACTCTAATTCTTCAATTCAGTACTCCTTAATTTCATAGACACAAGAAAGAGAGAGAGAGAACAAAATAGATTCGTAAAAATTAATATTTAAGCCAACAGGTTAAGGAAAAAGCAACAACAGTACACTGTCTTTACCAGCAAAGAACTAAACTGTATACACTGATAATTGGGGAATTCAATGAGTAAAAATAGTATCTAAAAAGTTAGGCCAAAGAGTCATAAGGATACCCTTCTCAACGTTTTCTTGGCAAACTCCTGCTTGGTTAATTCAAATCTACCAGACTCTCGCTATAATTGTAAGTTCTAAGAGTGCGCAGACTCTCGGTATAATTGTAAGTTCTAACAATCCGCACTCGAATTTGAGTTGGCCTGAACAGTGGGTTCGCAGGATCATACAAGACTAGTTCATTGAAAAAGTTTTGTGCAAGAAGGTCACCAGTCTTTAGACATCCCACTAGCGTTTTGATTACTGGACTTGCTGTGAAATTGAGCTTCTTAATCCAACAGCTTCCCCCACAGGAATCATCACTCAGTGCCCAGATGTCAATATTCGAATATCCATGACACGCAATAATAGCAACAGATTCCTTATATTCCACTACACCAATCTTAATACCTTGGCCCAGAGTATCATCCGGTAAAGAAATTTTGCGAAATTTCTCACTGTGAACATCAAAAGACACCAAAATGAACCGCTTTGGACAAGAAATGTCTTCTGCTAACCAGTAGGGAAATCCTTCCACAATTGCTTCACAGAAGGGATGGATTATCTTAAACCTGAACTCTGCCTCAATTTCCTTCCATGAATTCTCATTCAGTGAATACACCTCAACTCGATTAACAGAAGGAAATCTGAAAAGATCTCTTACAATCCTCACTACCTTGTAGTCGCTGCTGGAATGATCAAAACCAAACCCAAAAGAAATATGATGAGGTATATCCCCGACCTTAATAGTGTAATTCTTGATGTCCTTTAGTTGTCGGGTAGCAGGGTTCCAAAGGTATAGTTCATCCAGTTTGTTAGCAATGCAAAGTAAGCCATTACACGACCCAACAACTACGAACCCTTTTTCATTAGTAGAAGTAGGAAAAGGGAGATTAAGTTTAACGGCTTTACTAGGGGAATCAGAGTTGATCAAGGAGAGGATATGTCTGCCCGAATTAGGCAGGAAGCATTGGAAATTGTTTGGTTGTAAACTCTGGAAAGTATGGGTGATGAAAGTGCTGTTATTAGGGTTCATCATGGTTCGCTCCATGTGCATTTTTATGAAGCTAGGATTAGAGATTCGGGATCTCCAAGGCTTGCACGCAGATTTGAAACGAAGGAGAGATTCGACCGGCAGTCGTGCTAGAACTTCGATGACGTTATCTTCAGGTAGATCACGATTCGACATTGAGAATTTAATATCAGATTCAAAATCAAATTGGGCGTCGGAGACGAGAAGTTGACAAAAGATAACAACGCAATAATGACTAAGTAACACTAGCAGAGAATCGCCTAACTCACTATGCTAACAAACTCACTCAAACGCCTGCAGTATAGAGGACGAATGGGGAAAACAAGAACACACAACATAAACACTCCTGTATCGCTCAATGGTTCATTTTTATAGTTTCTGGAAAACCCCTAGCTCCTATTACATGGGCTTTGAACAAGGCCCGATAACATTTGTAAACATAAAACCGGTCTAAAATAATTTTAGGCCTAATTTTACATTGTTTGGCCCACAGGTAAGGAAATACGAGAAAATCTATCAAGCTTGTTCAGCTTGCTGGTTGGGAAGGAAAAGCGATGTTGATACTATATTATATAAATAAAAAAAATACATTGCATCTTTTCTTGCTCAAATATGGTAATACTAAGTAAAAAATGAACAAATTATGCAACATTCTTAATGAACGCTTAAATATTGTGTCAAGGAAAGATTTATTTCTGGATTATTTATTTATTTATTATGTATTGTTTGCAACATTAATTTTTTATCACTTACAGTGCCAGTATTTACTTCTGTAGTGAAGTGATATGACTTGAACATCAACTCAAAAGGTATATCAACTCAAAAGTTGAATCAAAGACATCAAACTAAACATATTTGAAGTACTTGCAGATTAGAAAAGCATGCAATATAACACTTAGGAATTTATAAGCGTTAATTTATCTTTTATCTTTCATCTTTCAAATCAAAAATTACTTATCACAAACTGCATATATTATATACTTAATAGACCGAATTACTGAAAAGTAAAAAACTTACAGGGAACATGAATAAGCTTGTAACCGTTGTTCTCCAATGCTTGACATTCACTATATTTATCCAATTATTGTTGCTATTTTCTGAATTATGCCAACACAGTGGTGTACACCTAAATATTGCATACTTGTGTTGCTTTATTCTCTTCGCTTATGAGGTAGCATAATACTAGCTAACCCTCAAAACCATCCTTCAGACACTCTGCTAGCATATGTGTCCAAACACTGAACTCCAAGATCGTAGTTTAAGCCAACTTAGCCGATTATCACAACAGATCCTTCATATTCCACTATAGAGCTGAATCCCCTACCCACATGGAATCCTGAAAAACAAAAAGGAAAAGCATCCCTGTGTCAGTTACGAATCTAGTTCCATAGATATATCACCTCAGCCAACTAGTTTAAGGTTTAAAGCTTTTCAAGAAAACTTTGCAGTTTTAACATAAATGTAGCAGCATATATCACATTTTAGTATGGAATGGGAATATTCAAGAATACAGTACCACATTTTAGTTTGGAATCAACAAACAACATATATTGGGTTCATTAGATTTGAGAATTTAGTATCCAAAAGTCAAACAGGGTTGGTAGAATTAATACCGGAAGTCAACAGGTTCTGCATCACAAAAACCACGATGGTAGCTGCCTTTACCATATCATCAATATAACTGTAAGTTCCAAGCGTGAGCATTTGAACTTAAGGTTTGATTAATTTCATACGAGACTAGTAAATCCTCGAAGGATTGTGCGATAAATTCACCACTCAATAAAAATCCCTCTTTTGAGAACTGGACCTGTCATGTAATTGACCTTTTAAATCCAACAGCTCCTCCCACGAGAATCATCATCTAGCATCCCAATGCAAAGAAAAGTTTCATCACTGGGCAAACACTAATTTCCAAGATCCTACCTTCATTAGTCAACGTCAGCCACACATCCACTGGTCAGGCCACTGGATTTTCAAAAACACCTCATAATGCACATCAAACGAAAAACCCGCCTTCCAACTCCCTCCAATGTAATTAACCCCATCCAAAAAAAAATCCCTTCACAATATTACACATGTCATGTTTGAGTTCAAGATCCACTCCCAACTCAATTTTCCTCAAACAAACCTCACATACAGAATAAATCTCGACCCAACTAAGACAATTATCAATATGACTAGTCCATACAATCCTTACAACATTCATCATTCCATCAAAACTAAACCCCACACTAACACCCCTGGAATAGTATTAACTACTTGATTGGTATACTGTCCTTCACTCTTCTCATGGCAGGGTTTGAAAGCCAAATGTTGCCTCATGAGATAATAATAATCAAACAATAATCGATATGACTAGCATACAATTCAAAAACATTCATCAATCTTCATCCCATAAAAACTAAACTCCACACAAACTATTAAGAGACAATGCATTTTACAAGGAGGGCTTAACAGGATCATGTATTATATCGTAACAGAAACTTCAGCAGAGTACTCTCAATTGTATATCACGAGGGCTTAATAGGATCAAGCATCATATTGTAACAGAAAC
Source organism: Oenanthe sinensis (assembly GCA_028671895.1). Classification (NCBI taxonomy): domain Eukaryota; kingdom Viridiplantae; phylum Streptophyta; class Magnoliopsida; order Apiales; family Apiaceae; genus Oenanthe; species Oenanthe sinensis. The sequence goes on along the minus strand of CM053796.1, from coordinate 3,577,969 downwards.
TTCAGCATAGTATCGAATGTATACTATGAGGACGGCTTAAAGGATCATAGATTATATCGTAACAGAAACTTCAGCAAAGTAGTACAAAATGTATGTTACGAGCAGCACCAAACAATATCAATATCATGTATAACATAGTAACAAAACCTTCGAGGAGGGCTTAACAGGATAATGTATATATCGAAACAGAACATTCAGTATCAAATGTGGCCTAATGAGCTAGTGGTCAGACAAATGAGCTGAGAATTAGTAGAAATGAGGGGCTATTTGTAAAGTTTTCAACATGCACTCAAGATGTTTGAACATATGTCACTGAGAAAAATTCCATTTGTTTGTTAAATACTTGACATGGCACATTGCATGTTCAACTAAAAGAGACAGCGGGAAAGATACTAAAATTTTTGGTAACATATTCGGAAAATTATTTCAAGTTAAAATGTAAAAAAGTTTTGGCATTTTTATAAATATATAAAATTTTCGGTAATTACAATCAAACTCTAATGTATTTATATGAAAAATCTTTTTAACCTTCTTACGAATATATCTATTTGTTATTATCTCTTTTTAAATATTTGTAAAAATTGATTTATGACTAATTATAACAAAAATTAATCTTTTATTACATCATATTAGATAGTTCATATATTTGCAAACATGTGATTTATAATTAATTATAACGAAAATTAACTTTTTATAATTAATTATAATGAGCATATCTAGTAGGGACATCTTTTATCACGGAGAAAAAATATTATTTTATTAATATTATATTGCCATATAGTCTCCATATCATCGTCTAATTCAAATAGTTCAAATTGTTTATTTACTGGGACACTAGTAAATATAGAGATGTATTTTAATGTCTCCGCTAAAAATTAATTATTATATATAAAGTTTATTTCTAGATCCACCACTGCTAATAATAATATTATTATTATCATATAATCACTCAAGTTTGAATTTATGAGTAGAACATGACAATAGAAGTGTAGAATACATAGCTAATTAAAATAATGGAATTTCTAATACAATTGTAAATATGCCAAAGGACACAATAATTTCAAGAATATTAGAAAAGCAAGTTTGTCACAATTGTTTTCTATATATCTCCCAAGCATATATATCAATATGGAAGACCAACTTCCTCCTTTCTGATTTTAATGTAATATGTCTGCAAAAATAAGTTGTCTATGTCTCTGCTATCACTCGTGTCTTTCCAGGAACTTCTCTATCACAACTGAAAATGCTGCGAAGCCTGCACATCCCATGCACGCAGCTTTGGGGCCACCTAGGAAGCACAAAAAATTATGTACTATGCAGTGATATGGCAAAACGAAGACAAAAATTGAAATAAAAGTAACAAAAGTAAAGAAAACTCCGTGTCTGGATAAATGAATGTATGACAGCATCTGTAGACATAGCTGTAAACACATTAAAAAGCGTGATTGCAGAACTTATAAATATGTGTTGCACAATGGTTCCTGACTTCCTAGTAGTGGCATTCCTTGCCATAATATCAGCTATTAACACGTATCTTGATATATAGCTAAAGCCTTTCTGTTACCTTATCCTCCGTTTGTTGTAAGGAATGAAATGTATGTTGTGCATAAATATTGGTGATTTTCATTTTTTCTTCCATTTATTTATTACCATATGGGTCCCCGCCCCTAGCAAAATTCTGATATCAAGTCTGGCTTAAAGATGGGTAGTATATATGCTGGATGATGGGGCATATAAACTTATCCCCGGCATTTAACTGATGATAATTAGGAAAAAAATATTTTCTTCTCGCATTTCTCTAAAGTTATATCATTAAACTGTGTCCTCTTTTGGACCTTCAAGTACTTAATTTTCACATTGACTTCTCTTTAAATGTCAAATTTAGGGTGATAGATCTAGGGGTTTGCTGTGGTGTTGATTTTGACAACAGGCACAAGTGTTTTTGGTATTTCATATAAAAAAAGATTCTGTTATAAGCTGCGTTACTCTATATTCAATTAAAAGATCAAACATGAGTCTAACGTATCCTTAGGCAGAACCAATTACCTAGAAGGATTTGTTTGATTCACTATAGTAAAGGTGTCTATAGATAGATGAATGCGTCTAATCATATTAAGGGAATCACGAAGCACAAGTTTGTTTACACTTTACACAATCTTTCTTTCACACATTTAGTTCCTAAAAACTATGTCCATCAAAGCAGTGTAAACTAAAATTACATTTTAGCATAATTTACACTTAATAAGCAACAAACAAATCAAACGCCAACAATATTGTACCATAACAGCTTTGTTAAGACGATTATAATATCAGGCTTTTAGCATAAATGTTGCTTAATACAATATAATGTCACAATACAGGGTCAAGGCTCATTGTCTGCAAAACAAGAAGAGCATGCATCAAGGCTCATGAAATCATGCAAATTTGAAACGAACAATACCTTATTATGATGGCCATATTTTTACTGCTTACCACCATTTAGTTCATCTACAAATCGTTACCTATTCAAAGGGCAGAGATAAAGGTATAGTAAATGTTACCTTTTGCTGACAATGCCCCTCCAGTTACACATCCCGCAGCAACTGTGTTTGTCATGTCATGTTTTGCACGGACCTATAAATCAATATATATTATATAAATATCCACAAAATATTTTAAACACTCTAGTTTTTCTTACATGTATGTTTTAAAAGTCAATGGAGAGAATAAAATATAAGTTAATTGAATAAACTACAAGTCAATTAAATCTCATAACCACATGTGCATGAACTTCTGCAAGCCTGCAGTATGTTGGATACTTGGGTGCCACTCATCCTCACCCAACAATATTTTAAAATGTAATTCAGCGTGATACCTTCTCAACAACACATTCAGTAGCCGAGAAAATAAAACCCATCACAGCAAAAGTCTTGCAGGAACCCCAGCTCCTCCGACCCATCTGCTTCGCAGTATAAATAAATTGCTGCCTACCAGTCATCTCATCTTGCATTATGGGATTGTCTAATGCTCCTAGAAACATTCCCATGAACAATCCGAGTCCACCTCCTGCAAATATTAATCATGCGTAACATATAACAGATTTATTCATCAACATAAATTTAACCAGTTTGGCAGAAATAGGAAAAGACAATTCAACTACCTATTTACACTGTCCACATATTATGCAATTAGAACATACATTTCAAGATGCCAGAAACTATAACAAAAAGAACTCCTAAGACCCTAAAGATTCAAGGTGATTCGATTTCCAATACGAGTAACCTAGACATTGAAAATGAAATCCCACCGCTAGATGGATCCTTTACACATAGCAGAAACAATCATATGATATCCTGATAAATTACCCCTGTTATAGTTACATTATCTATACTCTATATAGTGGAAAAGCAAAATTTGAATAATGAGTTGTGAAGCCTATTGGTACCAAAATAAATATTGGTAACAAAATAAATAGTCTGGGACTACACGAAGTTACAATCGCATAAACGAATCTAAAGATTTCTAATTACTGTATCACAACTAGTTTCCACTACATGACTGAAAACTTATACTTCAATATTTGTTTTCCGGTTTCGGTTGTACCCTCATAATATCTGCTCTTATATTCTTATCACTGCACATATAATTTGAGAATATAGTGAATTATGTAAATTATTACTGTCCTAACACTGCATTTAAATTGTATTTGAAACACATGGTGGTTGTTTTTAATAAAATGAGGTGAAAATTAGTTGATATTTGGCTAATTCTTTCAACACTCATGCATAATATCTCTCCCTTGACTCATTTCATTCCACAAATTAAAACTATTTGTAATACATTTCAGTCAACAATTTAATGCTCAATTCTATTCATATACTTCACAAATTTTAATAATCTTTCAATCTAAAGACTATCCTCTTATATATCGCTCACCACACATATTGCGGAAAAAAAAAGACATTTCATATAAAACACAAATAAGCCCTGAAATATACTCAAAAAAATTCACAAAAAAAAAAAATACTAGCACATACCCATTACTCCACTAGTGACACTACGAACAGCACAATTATTCCAAATGTCTTGACCTCGAACTTCTTCGATTGTAGGCAATCGCAATGGCTCCACAAAGCGTGGTTCACTTGAACTGCTAGGTGAGTTAATGGTTTCATTTTCTGGTACAGAACTACTCATTCTAGCTCCACTGAAGTTCCCAACAACCTCTTCTCCTAAATGTTCAGAGTAACCCAAGTCAAGAAGTAACCCATATCAATATATGTAACTGACAAGCTCTAGAAATGACATCTTTACAAGGGTATATGTTAGAGAAGACTAGAATATAAATTGTGGTCAGGACCCATGTTCAAATTTACCTGTGAGCTTCCGTGAGGACTTTTTCCAAACAGGTGGCGGGCAACACTAGTCTACAAATTTCAACTGACGGAAGAAACTCGTATAAAAGAAACCGCAGTTTCAAAAAAAATAGCATTATGCCCGCATTATATACGTTTTATTTAAAATTTTATATTTTATTTTATTTTTATAATTATATGTGATTTAAAACACACATACATATATATATATAAGAAATCGAGTATCCGAGTTTCACTCGACATTATACTCAAATCTTATATTAAATACGAAGGTGCTATTTTAATTTTATAATATTATGCAAAATTATATATTTATTATTAAAAATTTATACTAAAACACCCCTAATATCTTAAGGAAATTCCTGAGATCAACCTCAAGTTCTTTTTTCTCTATATATAATACAATATATATACTATTAACGATAAATATAACACATATGATTAAGTATATAAGTACAAACTCATATATTAATAAAAATGAAATTTGAACATTATGAAAATAATGCATACATACTCATAATTATAATATTATATATTCATAATTTCTTTTTTATTTTTATATTTTAAGAAAATGAGAATATATATGTTCTTGTTTCATATTTTTTATTATAAAATTTATATTTTAATAATTAATACAAATAAAAGTATATTTTGATTTAAATGCAATATGGTTATCTATAATATATTATTATAATCGAAGATTAAAAATTTTGGTTGGTTAGTCGGTCGGTCGTTGGTACTGGGCACGGGCTTAAAAAAATATACATATATTATATATAATTTTACTTATTATAATATGGGCCCCAACTATATACATATCTAAATTAACTAAATTTTTATTTTTTAGACTCAATTATATATTTATAACATGAGTCCAAATTATATAATTTTACTTATTATAATATGAGCTCTAACTATTTACATATCTATATTAACTAAAATTTTATTTTTAATACGGGTCCATATTATAACATATTTATATTAAATAGAATAAATTTATATATAAAAAGAGAACATATAATATTAACATAAATTCTTAATATTATAAAATTATATATTAAATATCATTAAAAATATAAATAAAAAATTAATTTATTTAAATATTAGTTATCTCATACTTCGCACGGGTTATAAGTTTGTATTGTATATAAAAGTAAACATATTTAATTTAACAAAAAGATATTAATATTTTAATATTTTTCAAGTCATTAACATATATAGTTTTTTTTTGTCGGGTATTAATAGAGCTTACCGTTAAAAAAACTATATTTGGATAATTATCTAAAGTTAACATTTATTATAATATAATGTCAAGTTATTTTTTAAATATAAAATGGTATATTTTATTATTATAAAATGTTATATATTTTTTATATTTAAAATTCTAATGACTTTAGGTAACTGTCTAAAATTAATTTTAGAAACATTTTATTAATATAAAAAATGTAGAAATAAAAGTAAGATAAAATAAAAATATGAAAAAATGAAATTTACAAAAACCTACGTTTCTGAATTAATCCTTAGCAATCGAAAGTCCGAACCACAGGAATAAGACAGGTCTTTTCCTATCATTCTAATAATAAATTTTACCAATTACAGTTTTTGAAAATTTCACACCCTTTTCATCTCATTCCAATTCACCTTCCCCGACCATGAATGAAAACAACTCTTAATTAATTAATAGAATAATTTAGTTTATTCTAACATCTTAATAAACAATTCTTTTTCGCAATTTTTTTATATAGTTACAATACTACTTTTTTCCCGAGAATGTAGTAAGTTCATTTCTCAACTTAAAATTCCTTTTTTTGGCTAAGCCTATATATTTTTATAGAGTAGACTAAAGAGAAATTTCATGTTACAAGTTCAAAGAACTATCATAATCAAAATTTGGTGTAATAACAACTACCACCAACATAAATCAAATTAACAACTAAACTTAAAATAAAAACAGTTCAAATATTAGGCATCGATATGCAGATGTTATAATTTTAAATGGACAAATGTTCATGCACTTCAAAAAATTTATAATCTTTCAACTTACGGACTATCGTCTTCTTCACCCTCTTCTTCTTCAATGTCATTCATATAACTCTCTCCACATTTATTATTGCAAACAAAAGACATTTCTCCACTAGTAACACTGCAAACAAAAAATTACACGAAAAAAAAATACTGGTACATACCCATTACTCCGCTAGGGACACTACAAACGTCACAATTATTCCAAATGTCTTGACCTCGAACTTCTTCAGGCAATCGCAATGGCATACCGTGCACAACAAACCACCACAGATCGGCACTTACAAATTAGTAATTTTTGGTACACGTTGGTTATTGACTTGTCCTTACAAGGGGCTCAAACACACACTTTTTATTTGATGTGAGATGTTACATACACCATTTTGGTGTTATACCAAAAATTACGTCAAATTTGATGTAACACCAAAATTTAGTATGATTTTTAGAATATTTTTTAAATCTCAACATTACCCTTACACTCCTTTAAATATAACAAATTTATTTTCTTTATATCCTAACAATTTTATTACTTTTGTACTTGAATTATAAAACTGCTCTTATTGTACAAGAAGGATTCCTATTAATATAAAATTTAGTTAACGATTTTAGAAATAGTGTAACTTTTATATCATTTTGATATAAAAATCATATCAAAATAATATATTGTTTGAAGAGAAGATGCTCTATGTTAAAAAAATAACCTACATCAATATTTGTAATTACAAGCTCTAAAAATGAAATTTTACAAATGTATACACAAGTGAAGACAAATATAAATTGCGGTGTGAACTATAATTAAATTTACATGTAAGCTTTGGTTTTCCAAACAGGTGGGGGCAACAAACTATTAAAATACTGGTCTATAAACATACTAAAAGGAAAGGAAATGAAGTTTGAACTAATATGAGATATTAAAATGTAATTACTGTGGACTTTTCTCTGTGACCTAACACAAATTAGGAAAAGAGTGAAACATGACCATCCATTTATCTGCTAATAAAATTTTTAATTAAATAATGGATCTTCTTATCTTATGTTATTAGCATAATTTAGTTTATTCTAATATCTTAATAAATGGTTTTTTTGAAATAAATTTCTCTTTAATAAAATACTTTACAATTACATAACATCTATCTGCAACTATTAATGAAAAAATGTCACGACAATAATGTTGAATCGGTATCATCATGCAAATTTAACCCTGGCTCTATTTTGAATTCAGATCATGTTATTTTTAGGTTGCAGTTGTAATTTTTTTCTTGTATCAAATAACAACATAATCATGTGCATTAGATCATTTATAAAAAAAGGATAAATTTTGGTACAAAGCAGTGGTGAAAATTTGGCTCAAAACAGCTTAATTTAGAATAATTTACAGTGGTCTACCAATATAAAAATCATATGCAAACCTAAAGATTTTTACAACAATGAAAGTCTGAAATATACTTGAATTCCCATAAAGCTAAAATAGTAGGACACCGAAGCCAAACTTGTAGTATTGACCCTTAGAAAAACTTCCGCAGATCAAATGCAAATATCTGTGCATAGTCAAAGCAAACAAGGTAGAACTTGTATTTATGATGGGAGGATAAATCCATTGTAAATCCTGGATCGGGCATTTTAGGTCCAGGGGACGGTTTGAAAGTTTCAGTTTGTCCAGGAGACAGTTTGAAAGTTTCAGTAACATGAATCAGGCACACAATATTTTGGCCTAAACAAAGTTTTTTAAGGCATACAACACAATTCAATGCAGTTGGTTTGCAACAGAAACTGATATATACACCGATCACTCTTCGTCTACGTTCACTTTGTCATGCATGAAAAAAAGATAGACATATAAGAAATTCTTCAGATGTTTCATTAACTCATTAGAACAGGCACCAAATACATAATTAAAAGCTATTTACCACATTCATGCCGTGAGCAGGAAGTACTTTAGAATTTTGAACTTATACGAAAAATGTAATTATCCAAACTTAGAGAGTTTTTTGTTTTTGTTAAATATGTTTGCCCGTGCAGTCTCATAAATCAAAGTCAACTGAACATACAAATTTAAGAATACCACTGCATAATGTAATTAAACATAAGTGTGTTCTGTATGTGTTTTATTAAAGCTACATAGTTATTATAAGAGCATCTCTGATAGGGATTGCCAAAAAAATCAAAAGAAATGATAAATATCCTTGTAGAATTGAAGACAAAAATTACATCTTATTGATATCCACATATTGCTTCAAATTTTGTTACATTCTGAGATCATGAAAACAAATTGAACACTATCCGTGTTGGCAAATAACATCAACACACTGAATAAGTGCAACGACCTTACTCAAGTAATAACTTTAAGCAAGCAAATAGTGATAATTCTGATATTCGTGTGTCAAATTAGTTTGACACCTGCTTCTCTTATAGAATCAATTACTGCTTTTACCTTGCCATGGTATCTCTGATCTTTCTTATAAAAAACAGTGACTGCAGGAATATCCTTAAGCATCAACCGTTCTCCCAAGATTTTGCCTATTTTGGCAGCAGCAGCAACATCCCGGGTGTTTTCCATCGTTGGCCTCAAGGCTTTTTCTTGTGAGCTTGCAGATGATGCTACTGATGCTGTTGGAGTGTGGACTACTTGAGCACTTACATACTTGTTTGAAAAGTGCATTCGTAGGACATACGGCTTAAGAAAATTTGTAATTCTGCCAGGCTTGAGTGGAGGAGGAATAACCATTTCTGTTCACAGATAATAAAAAATACATAATAAAATAGTTCTCAAGTAATGATAACTTAATGGAATCACATGATTACATATTCAATTATCCCAAAAAAATATTTCTACGAAACAAACATAACTCCTGTTTATACCAAAGTTACTATTGAAGAAAGCCAATGCAGTACCTAAAATATATTTCAGCAGAGAATTATACTTCATGAGATTTCATCAGTTTAATTTGATTTACGCAACCAATCAACAAGGAATTCAATATTTAAACTTACAATCATTAAACAAGAACAAACGTGTTCACTTTAGCAAATTTAAAAAATTACCCATCGCTTCAAACTCAGCTCTTGCAGGCTTCCAACTCAGCTCTTACAGAGACATCACACACAATGATACTTATCACAAACTTGTCAAACTAATTAACAATATGACCACTCGCATATCAAAGAACTTATAAACAATACTATATTACATATCACCTTGACGTGATAATAATACACACACACATATAAATGATCTAGATTAATGGGTATTAACACATTTCCACATATCTTGAATAAACAGTAACAAAATTAAAATCTGCTACAGAAATTAAATTCTTGAACCGTGTTAAACAACAAATAATCATCTTTTAACATCAACATAGAAGATTAACATAAAAAACCAAGCCCCGTAGACTCAAATAACCAAAAAGATTCAATCTTTAACAAAAACAAGAACCCTAATTTACTTAACTGGAAATTAAGTAAAAGAGTACCTTATAAAAAAACCCTAATTGCAGGATAGAAATGAAATGCTGATTTGGGTTTTTGTGGGTTTTAGACCGAGGAGATGAAATGATCTGGACCGTTGGATGATATTTACTAGTTTATCTGCTTTGACTTTTAAATGAGTCAATGGAGAGAGAAGAAAAAACTTTGTTTTTAATTGGGAAAAAAACTCAAATTGTATATTGTGAGGTCTAACAATGGCAGCATTAAGAGAGCAGCAAAGAGAGTTAGAGACCAAAGCTAATGATCTCAGCAAGCTACAGAAAGGCAAGGCACTTCTTTTATATTCAACTTCAATTTGTCTTGTATATTGATTTTACTAAAGTACTGAACTTTAATTCAATTTAAGACTATTTATGTTAGGTTAAGTGATTTCGATAATGGGATTTCCAATTCGATTAATGGGAATGCGAATGAGATTTCATTAAGAAAAATGTATTGAAATCTCATTCTCATTCCTTTCTAGTAAATCGGGTTGGTCATTCTCAATTAATTGCTTACACAATTTATCTCCTGTGATTATGCGCAGATATTGCAAAGAATCACCAAGTTAGAAAGAAGTATACCATCCAGCTCGGTGAAAACGAGCTTGTCTTGAAGGTCTTTTTCCTGTATTTCCTCTATATATATCTATATCTTCCTACATATATAATGGGTTATGTTACTTATCTTTGTTGATATAGCTGGTATTTTAGTAGCTGATTTTTTGTTATTGTCTTGAAGGAGTTGGATCTGCTGAAAGAGGATGCCAATGTGTATAAACTGATCGGACCAGTTTTGGTGAAGCAGGACTTAGCGGAAGCGAATGCCAATGTTCGCAAGCGTATAGAATATATCTCTGCCGAATTGTATGTTTTTATTTAATCCTTATGGTTACTTTTTTGTAGATGCTTCATTTTCATAATTTAGCTAATTGGTAAAATTATATGTGATGTCTTTTATCTAGAGTTTATATGTATGTAAGATATGTTGGGAGAGTTACTCGACTTCAGTGATGTTTGGTTGAGTTTTTATGTATGTAAGATATGTGGGGATAGTTACTTTACTTCAATGATGTTAGGTTGAATTAGTTATACTGCGCACATCTGTAAAACAACTTCGTGAAGTAGTATTTGCTAGAAATGTGATCACGTATAACTGTATAAGTATATTTGAATCTAGAAAATAGTTTAATAATCATTTTACATGCATGTTCCATAATCATTTCCTTCTTATATGTACTTGAAATCTTAAAGCCATACTCACTCTCTGTTGTTGTATCTGGCCAGTCTGCAAAGTTTAACTGAAAACATCATGTGAGATTAATTTTTTGTGTTAAGATTAAAGAAATGAGTGTGAAATGTTTGTCTGGAAGGCGATATTTTAATAATTTTATGAAAAAAGGGGAGAGATAAGAGATGATTGTCATAGACTAGATAAAACAAATAGAAAGAAGCGAGATCGATGCATTCTTCCATTACTATTTCTCCAGAAACTTGTTTCATAGCTTTTTTTTAAGCTGCAGATCCCATTTTGTAGCCCTCTTTTCTTTCTTCCTTAAGAAACCTTTTGATTAGGGGTTTATTGTGGACTGGAGGTTATCGGTTATGTATGGTACTTAAGAGATTTAAAGTGCATATGGTAGTATAAAGAATATTAATATCACAAACTCAAGTAATTCACGTTATTATAGGCTGTTTTTGTGAAGATGTTTATTAATTCCCTTTCTTGTGACTCAAAATATTTTATATTTCATTGTGCCATATCCGCACTAAGACCCGAGTCATTAAATGCATTTATAAATATGAAATCCATCTAAATTTCTGCCAATTCCCCTGACTTTTTTCTTTCCTTTCCTGGATGTAATAAGTTACCGGATCTTCGCTTGAGCATAACCTGAATCCTCCCACCTGAGCATGTTTCTTAGCTAATAGAAACTAAAAGGATCGCATGGATTTGGTACCTTTTGTTTTTTTGTGTTACTAAGCATCAATAGTTTCTATGTGACGCTGGAAGTATGTATGAACATTGGCCTAAATCTAAGTAATGTCTTTTTTGTGATTATGCTTGTAGTTATAAGATGGTGTTGGCTTAAAGAATGGTGGCTTTAAGTTAATAAGTTGTCAGTATAAAATGCAAACACGAGTGTTTATGTTGATTCATGCTTGGGATATGTATAGTAGCCTAAATGTCCTTACACACTAATATCCAGTGTTGTCTGAGGATTAAACACAATAAATGTATGCATTGCATGCAAGTTTATTTTGGAACCTGTCATTTGATGACCATTACTTCTCTGGTTTTTAGTCCTATTACACATGGGAGAATATATCTTATGACCTCTGGTTGTAAATGTAACCAAAATTGACCATTAGTGAAAGGAAGAGTGTCTTAACTTGTAACACTATAACTTATGTAACTCAACTAAAAGAAAAGATACTTAACCGGAAGACAATCAAAAACTTGAAGCCACAAAGAAATCAATGCTAAATGAAGACAAGGTAATTGATACAATTCAACATGTTAACTATGATCAAATAAAGAAGAAATCATTGAAAGAAGTTCAAGACAGAGTTGTTCATGCCTCAGTGATTTGTAACTTAAAGATTCAAGATCATAACTATCAGTATCAATAAGGCTAATTGATTTCAAGTGAACAAGAAGGAAAGCAATAATTGGAAAGTCACATTACTAATTGAATATGGTAATCTATTCAAGAAGCAGAAACACTATCAAGACTAGTCACTTATGAATCAGACCATTGCATCAAGTGTCAGGACATTGATAGCAAGTTTATGTCAGTAATAGAGATCCAGGTTCAAGAGCTTGTTGAAGAATATGGAAGACATAAAGAAATCACAAGTTCAAGATGTTGCATAGAAGTTTCAAGTTGAAACCCAGAATTTTTCTAAGTACAAAATGTTCGAGATGGGCCAAGTAGAATATTCCTATGTAGAATATTCGACTTAAATATTTGAGATAGCCAAGTCGAACATTCCTATGTAGAAGTTTTACTTAGATGTTCGAGATGGCCAAGTAGAACATTCCTATGTAGAAGTTCTACTTAAAAGTTTTAGTTAGCCAAGAAGAATATTCCTATGTAGAAATTCTACTTAGCATTCGAGATGGCCAAGTAGATGTTCTACATAGAGGGCAGTTTCAACATGACACATGGCATCATCTAATTGGCAGATTTCCAAGCTTTCAAGATAAGATAAGATTTATGTGGATATCATTGGGCCACGTATATCTTAGTCTTTGAAGACTACAGGACATAGATTACAAGTAGTATAAATAGAAGTACTTGTGTATTATATTTAAAAAGAGAGCAATATTTTCGAGATAAACACTTGTAAAAGAGAGAGAGTATATTCACAGAGCTTAGTATCATTTACTACCCTCTTTACTTCTGGTGTACTTTGTAATGAATGTTGTAGCAACCCTTTCAAGTTATATATAAGACATATATTCCTTGAATCATTGTGTTCATTTATTACATGGTATTTATTACTTCTTAAATTCGAGAAGTTGTATTCACCTCCCCTCTACAACACATTTGGACCTAACAATTAGTTATATGGCATTACATCTTTTTAAGAGCAAAAAGTAGTATATTAAAACAATGTGACTGGAGCCAAATGCCACCTAATGTGTTTTTATGCTTAATGCATAATATGCAAATACATCAATAAACCTGTTGTATTAGTTGCTACTTTTATGTGTCAGTAACCAAATGCCAACTAATATATATGTAGATGATAACAAATGAATAATATGCGAAATTTATGTATTGGCCTGTTCAGTTATGAAGCTCTTAACTGTGAATCTGTGATGACATTTCCCTGGTTACATCATAGTACTATGATATGATAGAATAATCTATTACGCAAAAAGAAAAGTGTTCTGTATTGGACACTGATAATGACTAAAATAGCAGCAATTTTATTACACTATATCTAAGTGATAAGATTTTAGTGCAACATATTAGCATCACGACCTCAAACTGTTAGTAAATTGCCTTCGCAGTATGTAGCTTCAATTTTAATTTATTAATTGCAAAGGAGGTTAGATGACATAACACGGGGTTCCTGAATGGTAAATATTTCTGAAGTATATAAAGAAAAAACTGTAATTGTTCTACCAGATTCAAATTACATCATATTATGTTGTGCCCAAAACTATTTATTAATATGTATGACCTATCACTTCTACCTTTTTAAGCATTTTGCTAATGGTTTAAATTGAGAGTTTTATGATAGATCCGTTATCATGTATAAGTGTGCCACATATCAAGGTTTGAGTGAGACTATAACCATGGTTTGTGTTGCAATGCTTAAATATGATGTCTCTTAGATTTAATGTGTTGGGTAATTGTGCTCTTGTTAAATTGTATAATTTCGCATTAGGGTCCATTTTGCTGCTTTATTAACAAATATTATCATTTAAATTATTAATTAATCATTTTCGAAATAGGAAACGTTTGGATGCAGCTCTACAGGATCTCGAGGAAAAGCAAACTAGCAAGAAAGAAGCGGTCAGTACCAGATTTTCCATATACAAGCTTGTGATGCATGTGCCTTTACTTATCCGTAGCTAACATATCTTTATATTATTCATATGTATGGGCAAGCGTAACGCCACACCATGTGGCTCCAATCTATAATTTGGTGAAAAATTTAGTTAGTATACAATTAAAAAGAAATGCATGGGAAAAACTTTAGCAAGCTCTTAACTCCACTAACTAGTGGTGTTTTATGAAGAGTAAGTCTTTATAAAGTTGAACTTTTTAATAGAGCCATGGTAAGTCTGGTTCTGTATCTAGTTTTATGAAGAGTAAGTCTTTATATACTGTTTCATGTTACCACCATTACCCATTCACCTAGAGCAGAGTGATTAATATTAATTAAGTAAACATTTAGCTTGCCTGCTATTAAAAATGTCTTCCTTTTCTCCTGTTAAGTACTGGATGGTTGGGATGTTTGCTAAAACATAACTGCAACGACCTTATAGTAAATTTCCTTGAATTACTAGTGGACGTTTGTGGTGTAATGCACCATTTAAAAGATGTGAGCACTGATATTAAAACTTAAAGAGCTAGAGTTTCTTTTTGTGTCCAACTAAATGTATTATTTATAATATAGAATGCAAGGGAGATTCACTAAAATATAACCGATAAGGATCCACATTAAAATCTAAGTTACCTGGATTTAGGTATGACGTGTTGGACACAATATACGAAAATTAGGGACAACTTAAATCATAATAAGGATGTTACATAATATCTCGTAGCAATAATTAACAGTAAACTCAAATTAGGCGTTGTCTTCTCAGTTTATTCTTTTTTCTCATCACTCTCTCCTTGTTTCTTGTTTCTCATCCTTCTCTTTTTGCATCTTAAGTTCTTCTCGTAAGTGATCTTTCAGTTGGCTAAAGTGTCCACTTTTCACTCAAAGTATCCGATACGGGATAAATGTCATGTCTGATGTCTGATTGTCCGACACGGATACGGCAGACCAAAATGAAGTGTCGGAATAACATAGGTTGTGGTCATTAAAAGTACACAAGGAGAGGCGTACTACTATTATTGAATGTGGAGAGTGTGTAGAAGAGTTGTAAGAAGTGGAGAGTGGAAATTCCTTCTTGCGTTTAACTAAGATTTATGTTTGCATGTTAAATTTTCTATTTTAAATAAAGGATGCGAGGGATGAAGTGTCGGAATAACATAGGTTGTGGTCATTAAAAGTACACAAGGAGAGGCGTACTACTATTATTGAATGTGGAGAGTGTGTAGAAGAGTTGTAAGAAGTGGAGAGTGGAAATTCCTTCTTGCGTTTAACTAAGATTTATGTTTGCATGTTAAATTTTCTATTTTAAATAAAGGATGCGAGGGATATTTATGGAAGTTTAGCTGCGGTATATATGTTTATACAGTAGAAGTATCTGTTTAGTGCTATATCTTTGTACTAAATTACTAATATTCTAGTTATTATTTCCCTTATCATGACAGATTTACAAGTTGCAGCAAAGAATACAATCTCTACAGGCTGGGAAAGCCAAGGCTTAGTTAAAGTTGTGGGTCTGGAGTTCGGACGGAGCACTTCATTATAGCCTTGTTCTAAACTTGATAATTAGTTTTCCATTGAATGTAGCATAACTTCCTTTAAGCAAAAGCTTATGTAATATGTTTATGATTATTTTTTAATGCGTTCTCAGACGAATCCATCAGTGGTGGTTAAGAAGTTAGTTACTCTGTCTGTTGTCTGGGACAACTTTTGTAACATAGCATAATATAATCTATGAGACGGCCATATGTGTGGATTATGTGACATATAATGCAGATGCAGTCTTGCACAAAGATGATCTGTGGTACTAGATTAGTACAGAATCTCTGCAATTGTACAAAATTTTATACCCTTGTTCTGAACCTAGGTTCTTTGGCTATGCTCCATGATTTAAGAACATATCTCAAAGTTCTGACCCAGGAGGAAATGCTATATTCCTCGTCCATTTCAGCAAGTAATTCCAGTATTGTAGCACAACACTATATGGAAATTATATTGAACTCCACAGGGAGCTTTCTCTGCCTTCCACCTAAGCTGCACAGAAAATGCCTAAAGCAATCCTAGGTAGAGTCATTCATTCGAGTAGTCTGCATCTTCACAGACATGTTAATTCGACCGATGCTATCTCGTAGATTGTACCCTCATATGTGAAACTTTATGCACTTCCCGTTCCTTGGATTACTCCTGTAATTTTGAAACTTATAATTGCATGGCCAAGGGAGCGTGCAAACTTTTTATGAATTTGTTATACTATACAATCAAATGCATTGAAACATGTTGGGATGTACAGTTTGGCAGTATCTATTGTAGATGGTAGAATCATTCCTCAAAGTAATCCAATTCTATGCATATTAGTAACTTCAGTGATGATACTAAATCACTTAGATTCCTCCACTTACTAAAGGGAAGGAATATATAAACTGACTGGCAGAGTGCATATAAGTAGCTATAATGGAGGAATCATCAACCAAAGAATCTTATCAAGATAATAAGGAACGAATCATAAGTCAAACTCACTCTTATGCGATTGAAGGTACTGAGCAGCGATACGGAAGAAGAGTACTTTTTATTTACCAATCGAGAGGAGGTACTTTCGAAGCAAAGTTTCCAAAAAATTCATCAAGCAATTGCTCAACTACCACAATCTTGTAATGCCGCACCTGATTTAGTGCCTCTACATTGCAACAACCCCAGTGATGATGTTAGGCAACTCAAGGCAAGTATTTCTAAAAGTTAAGACTGAAATTCATACTATCTACAAGACTACAACATAGGTTCAGATGAGAAAAAAGATTTTTCATAACAAATCATGCAAAACCTTTTTAGTAGTTCTCACGGTTTTGTGGTTCTCCAATGAATCCGAGTCTACACGTACATGTATATACATGGGTACATATTACTCCCTCAGTCTCATCCATTTGTTTATATTTGGGAGAGGGTGTTTGGCACGCATTTTAAAATATGTTATGGAACTATATTTTATATGCACCTTAAAATGCATGCCGGACACCCTCTCCAAAATGTAAACAAATGGATGGGATGGAGGGAGTAATTATTATGTGCCTGTGTTTCCTGTGGTTACTGACTGAAATGAAATATGTTGTGCTGGTTTTTTCTCTTAGAATGATTCTCTTTTCTTGAGCACATCTGCTCTTAAGTTCGAAAGGAACTGGAAGGAAAAGTAGGTGAATGTGCGGAAGCATTTAGGGTTACAGGTGTTAATATCAAAGTAAAGGCCGGAAACATATTCATTTTTAGTTATTTCTG
The DNA here is from genome assembly GCA_028671895.1 of Oenanthe sinensis. NCBI lineage: Eukaryota > Viridiplantae > Streptophyta > Magnoliopsida > Apiales > Apiaceae > Oenanthe > Oenanthe sinensis. The sequence continues at coordinate 3,560,298 of CM053796.1, read as the reverse complement.
AATCAGTACCGCTTATGCTGAGTTACCAGATAGCTGCACATTCAAAGTTAACGGAGCGCATTTCGTGGTCAGGCTGACACGTCATCATACTATTGGAGAAGTGAAAATTGAAACCAACTCTCCTAAGCAAGAGTCTGAAGAAGACTTCACTAATCAAAACAATAAAGTTCAAAAGTCCTAAATACGTAACAACAAAAAATCTATGAGTATAGTAGTAGTAGGTTTATGAGAATCAGGTTCAGTAATGGTGGGCTTATAATCAGTAGTAGGTTGGTAAATAATGATACTGTTAATTTGTTCATATCTTAATATCAACTTCATTGAAGTTAAGCCTTTCTTTCTGTTATAAAACTCTCGTCTCATTGTAATCGAAACACATTGTCTGTGCAGCACTTTAAAAGACCTAAAAGAAAAAACAGCATCACCAAAAAATGGCCTCACTGATAGAAAGTCACCGTGAAAATGCAGTAGTAGTGACGAGCAAAGAAGCCATCAAGAAAAAAATATCCGAGCTTTTTAAGAATGCAAAGCTTCCATCGGGAGTCCTGCCTGTTGATGAAGTGGTGGAATTAGGACACAAGAAACCGGATTCTTGTGGGCTTTTCGGGAGAAGAAATTGGAACATTTTTTAAAGGCATTAATCGAAAGGCCACATTCTATACAGAGGTAACAGGGTTTTTGGAGGAACGTAGAATGAAGAAAATTACAGGTGTTAAGGCAAAGGAATTTGTGATATCCATGTCTCTTACTGATTTTCGCATTGATGATCCTGCGTCAGGGAAGATTATCTTCACGGGAATTGCTGGAATTTCGAGGAAATTTTCGATATCGGATTTTGAGGAGGAAGGGGAGAAGAAGGTGCAGGGAAAGGTTGTGGTCCTGTGGAGCCGGTGAAAAACAAGGTAGAGGTGAACAAAATGAAAGGGGCTAAAAGAGAGGTGGAGGTGAAGAACTAGTACTACACAAGTGCATGCATGAAAAGCTTTTAATTTAATTGAACTACCATATTATACGTGTATTATGTGCTTTAGTTGTATCATATAAGTCTTTTCTGCGATTAAAATAACCATAATCTTTTAGTTGACTCTATAGATTTTATAACTTTTATTTTGAATTCTCAAATTTTCAAAAAAGTCACCAGATTAATTGCACATGTTATATATCATGATACGTAAAGTTGAAAATTCATATGGAAATTGTAAGTCATTATTGATTTATCTCCGGAGAAGTTTTAATTAATTATTTCAACAGTAGACTTCGGGGGTGTTTGGGGTAGCTTAAATAAATAACTTATTTTAATTTTTTTTTACATATTTTCAAAAAAAAATAGATAAATATTCATTTTAGAATTTTAAAACCAAATATGATTTTCAAAAATGAAAATAAGTTACTTATTTTCAGAAAAAGTACATACATACTAACTTTTTCTAGAAATAAGCACTTATTTCCAGAAAATAATGGGGGCCAAACACCCCTTTCAACTGCTATGAAAAATCAATCAATGATATAAGAGAACTCAAGTGTCTTCCTCGATCAAAATTGTTAACAAAGCAGACTAACAAGCTGCTTAATTACACATGTTTGAATTTTAGAGTGTTTTTGCTTCCTCCATTATTAATTAAAAAAAGAAAAAACTAAATCTATTAATTTATACAGTACTGTAATGTTTACAATCTTATACTCGTATATATTATACTCGTATATATTAGTTTATTAGATGCTTATCTAGTTCCCTCTTATTAGAATTAATCTATTCTGTAAAGACTATTTAAAGTTTTGTTTTTTATGAATAAAGTATCGAAGTATTCACACACATATATATATAATTCTTAAGTTTTGAGTGTTTAGCTGATATTACTCTCATCAATATATGCCATGAAAGTCTAGAATGCGGTGGTGTGTGAGAATGTGCGAAAATCACTATTTTTCTTATTCTGCTGCTAACAAATTAACTGTGAACCTTGGTTTCATGTTTTATCTCCTTCCCTTGTGAGACATATATTTCATATCCTCACTATTTGATTCTTCTCATCATGTTTTTGTTGTTTTTCATATCTTCTGATATGACTACCATGCATGTTCTTTACATAATTCCAGTGGTGTGGGCGCTCGCCAAACAATATTAATTAAGAGCAGTAATTGTCATAATTTGTTGATGGAGGAATTTTTTTTAAGAGGGAATCAAATTATTTTTGAAAAACACTTTTATAAAATTTAATTTTTCCGCGGCGCTTCTTAATTTATTTGTGTGTCTCGGCTCCTCATACTTTTCTATTATTTAACTTTTGTACACATCTCAAGAGGCTGTAAGAGAGTTCTAAACATGCAACCTTACCATTAGAGAGTTTTAAACATCTACTCTAATAGACTTTTGTGAACATCTATATATAGAGGCCTCATATCATCCTTCCTCGTCATTTCCACCACCGAAAAGAAACACAACTTCACCAAAAATTAAAAAATGGCATCACAATTGATAGCAAGTCACCGTGAAAATGCAGTGGTAGTGACGGGCAAAGCAGCCATCAAGAAGAAAATTTCTGAGCTTCTAAAGAATGCGAAGTTTCCACTAGGTGTCATGCCTGTGGATGAAGTGGTGGAGTTAGGGCACAACCCCTCCACTGGATTCTTGTGGGCCATTCGAAAGAAGAAGTTGGAACATTTTTTCAAAGGCATTAATCGAAAGGCTACACTAGATACACAAGTGACAGGGTTTCTAGAGGAACGTAGAATGAAGAAGATTACTGGTATTAAGGCAAAGGAGCTCATGATATGGGTGTCACTCACTGATTTCCGCATTGATAATCCTGCCTCTGGAAAAATTATCTTCACCGGCACTGCTGGAATTACCAAGATTTTTTCGATATCTGCTTTCGAGGAGGAGGAGGAGATAGAGGAAGAGGAGGAGAAGGCGGAGGTGAACAAGGTTGAAGAAAAGGTGGTGGAGCCTGTGAAGGAGGTAGAGGGGAAAAAAATGCAAGAGGCTAACAAAGAGGTGGAAGTGAAAAACTAAAATTGCAGAGCTCACATTCAACAACTTACGGTTACTCTGGCTACTTACTCTGTTTTGTTTGTTTTAATAAAGTACTTTCATTCATGTTTTAGGAAAGTAGCCACAATTTGACTATTTGTCGTGGGCAATGCATCATTAATAATAATTTTCCCAATGTTCATTAGGGGTGCATGCATGTACTTGAAAGTCATGGATTGATCCTTAGCTTAATTCTTGTGTTATTATCCTTGTTGATTTCGATTATGTCGTGCAAACCCAAAATTCAAACTTATCGGAAATTATTTATCCACCCCTAAATACAACAAAGTTGTCGATATATAAAATTCAATATACAAATACTCCTAAAAAATTAAAATTTGTACATGGAATTATGTTCCATTGTATCAGATCAAGAAACATGATTCCATAATAATTTTTGAATTCCACTGAAATCATAGCCAAAAAATTACTGTTGTATGTATCAAAAAAATGTTGTGGAGTTGAGCAGTGAAGTACATTCATACAATCATACCGTCTGAATGCAGTTTGGCACGCCAACAGAACCTGCTCTGGGCATATGTGCTATTGGAAAAAAGAAGTTAATATAGTATTAAACACACACACACACACACATATATATATATTCAAAACTAAGCTGGAGGTCAGTCATTTTGTTCAAAAAGTTATTTTATACGATATTACGAAATAAAATTAATTTTCTATCATTGCCATTATGGATTAATAATCCTTGGCCTGTGTTCCAAAGGATTGCCAATGCAGCAACTTTCTATGTTTCACCAATCATATATTCACATGCTATATCTAACAAATGTAAAATAGATGAAATGAAAAGAATAACTGCAGAACTAACCAGGAAAACTGACTGGAAATTTCTTAAAGAATCCACGGGAAATTTCCGCCAAAACTATCTGCATTTTCCTTCAATTACTTCATAGCCTTCGATCCCAATGTCGTAGAATTCTTTGAAAATTCTTCAACTTCATGCTAAACCATCCAATAACCAGATCACAAAAATATATAACCCCCATGAGTGTTAAAAAAATACATTTCAACTAAAATTCTCATACCTATAGTGTCACATTCCACTGAGAACAGTCTCAGGATAAGAACACGTGTGATAATTAAGTTAAAAACAAAGTTGTGAAGAGACAGGATAGAGAAAAACAGAGGAGTTTTGATTGGAACAGAAGTGGTTTCGTAAACTTCACCTTAGCAGTTGCCATTTCCATTATAGAAGCACAGATTCTACTTCTTAATTAAAAAAATTTACATTTTTAAAAAATGATAATTTATTATTTTTTTAATACAAAAATTAAGATTCTAAATAGGGTTGTCAAAAAAATCTAAAAAATACGATATCCGTCCGGAATATTATCCGTATTCGAGACAAAACGGATATTATCTGTATCTGAATCCGACAATTTCGGATACGAATACGGATATAGGCATAATCGTATCCGAAATATTCGAATTCGAAATTAAATATATATGATATTTAAATAAGATATATAATATATATATATATATATATAATTTAAAATTTATTCTATTAGTTTTGTAGTGTGTATATATATATTTATTAAATAATATATTTATACAAATTTTATATAATTTTAAAAATATTATAGACATATATAAAAATATCATTTGAGTTTATATTATAAAGATAACAAAATTAGATTGAAAAGATAAATAAAAATTAATTTTTTAAAAAAATAGGCTTAAATCCCTTTAACTCTTAACTGATTTAAAAAAATTAAATTAAATTTTTACCATTTATTTTGCAATTTTTTTGAATTTTTAATACAAATTTAAAAATTTGATTAAAAATCGGATTTGAATCCTGATATTATCCGTATCCAGATAGCATTTCTCGGATCCGGATTTGGATATTAACCTTTAAAAATTTTCGGATTCGGATACGGATACGAATTTTCGAATTTGAATTCGTACACGGATAAGGATTATCCGTTTCACATCCCTAATTCTAAAAATATAAATTTTGGCACACCAAATAGGCAACTCTAATAAGGAGGCATCATATTATTTTTTTTAAAACACCCTCTTGTAAAATTTAACTTTTGCAGAGGTTTTTTTTTTTGCCACGTGCAGACGGATTCTTTATTTTTATGAGAATTTAATTTAATGGTAAAATTTTGTCAAATTTTTTTTAGACAAACACGTGTTCTCCGTGTCCACTAGATTATTACCTCTATGGACAGTTTAACTTTTGTACGCATATCAAGAGGCCGTAAGAGAGTTCTAAACATGCATTCTTATAGCCGTTTGAGAGTTTTAAACATCTACTATAATAGAATTTTGGACGCCTCTCATACAAGAGGCCTAGGCCTAGTACTTGTGAACATCTATATATAGAGGCCTCATATCATCCTTCCTCTTCATCATTTCCACCACCGAATAAAAACACTAGACCAAAAAATGGCATCACAATTGATAGCAAGTCACCATAAAAATGCTGTTGTAATGACGGGCATAGCAAGTCACCGTAAAAATGCTGTCGTAGTGACGGACAAAGTAGCCATCAAGAAGAAAATTTCTGAGCTTCTAAAGAATGCAAAGTTGCCACTAGGTATCATGCCTGCGGATGAAGTGGTGGAATTAGGGCACAATCCCACCACTGGATTCTTGTGGGCTATTCGAAAGAAGAAGTTGGAACATTATTTCAAGGGCATTAATCGAAAGGCTACACTAGATACAGAAGTCACAGGGTTTTTAGAGGAACGTAGAATGAAGAATATTACAGGTATTAAGGCAAAGGAGCTCATTATATGGGCGTCTCTCACTGATTTCCGCATTGATAATCCTGACTCTGGAAAAATTATCTTCACTGGCACTGCTGGAATTACCAAGATTTTTCCGATCTCTGCTTTCGAGGAGGAGTAGGAGGAGGAGGAAGAGGAGGAGGAGGTGCCGGAGTTGAAGAAAAGGGGGTGGAGCCTGTGAAGGAGGTAGAGGTGAAAAACTAAAATTGCAGGGCTCCCATGCAACAAGTTACGGTTACTCTTGCTACGTACTCCTGTTTTATTTGTTTTAATTATGTACTTTCATGCCTGTTTTAGGAAATTAAGCCACAATTTGACTATTTGTCCTGGGCAATGCAGCGCCAATAACAAATAGTAACAATAATTTCCCCAATGTTGATTAGAAATTTAGTATTTTAGAGGTGCATGCATGCTGCATCTGTTCATGTTCTTCAAAGTCATTGATTAATTCTTGTATTATCATCCTCGCTGATTTCGTTTATGTCGTACAGCTCTTAAATTCAGACTTAATCTGAAATTATTGTCCATTCAAATACAACAAAATTGTCAATTTAATCACAAAAAAGTTAAAATAAGCAACTAATTATGGACGGAGGTAATATTTTCTTTCAAAATATATGGTGTATATTAAAATATCAGTTTTTTTAATAAGATACATAATTTTTGTTCATGCTTTAACTAAAGTTTCTTTTTAAAACAATTGAAATATATTTACTAAATATTCTGATTCTACAGAAAATGAAGATCAAAGGCAATGATTATATCAAATTATATTTATACTGTGGACAAAATTGATTTCATGAATTCGAAGCCGACGAGATCATATCAAATGTCACCTCTGAATTAAAAATTAACGACCAATTTAACGGAATAACTCATATAAAAATATCATTAATTTTTTTCATTTTAATTCCATATTCGAAGTGTCATTTATACAAATAGGATATCTTTCCTTACATGATTTCTTGTTAATATAGAACAATATTTAGTTAGAATCATGTTTTGTGGTTAGTTGGCGGCTATAAATACTTTTCAACTTAATTTTTTGAAGAAACTCAAAAATACCAAATCATTACTAAATTCTTTTTATTAGAAAATTTTAATATAGATTCCGTATAACTATATAAGTATACGAAGGATACGAATAACAAATTATCTCATACATTAATATTTTAAGAAATAAATTTCAATTTTTTTATGTATTCTATATATTGGGAAATACACAAAAAGAGATTTTTCATCATCAAAAGCAATTTGGAGTCAGTTCCATTTTGAAGTAAATTTGGATCAAACACGTCACTTATATATAAATATTTTAGGTTTCTTATATCCAAAGTTATTATGGTATAAAACTCATTTATTTATTTCAGAGTTATTAACCAAAACACCCAACGAACTTTTTCTTTTTTTGCAATTTAACCTATGAACTTATTTTTTTCTCATATAAACCCAACGAAGTTTATAAAATTGTGAAAATAATGTAACTATCGCTAACTATTATTTATCAATCTATTTTTGTCAACCCATATAAAAAAATGTTATGTTGAATTAGATACATAATAAATTATTCATTAAATTATTTATTAAATATTATTATATTCTTTTATAATTCATATTGTTTTCTTTATTACTAAAGTAGTAATAATTTTATTAATTATAAATTATATTTAAATAATAGAATCTCATTTATAATTTTTTAAGTTATTATTATTATTTATTGTATATATTATATTGTTTTTTATATTTTAGTGTTGCACATTTTCTTAACAAAAAAAAGGTTAAACACTTTATTATATATTAGGATGCTCTTTTCAATTAATAAATTAGAGCATAAGTACATAAAATACTATTGAATATATGTTGAATAAATTATTTCAAATTTAAATTTGAAAAAAATTATTAATTGTAGTTAATTAGAATATTTTATTAAATAAATATTAACTACTTTGAAATCAATTTTTTTACTTTTTTCTGTGAAGTTCTTAAATTTATAATGTAAATAATTTAATATGTAATTTTAATATATACACACACACATATATAATTGATAGTTTAAAACATAATATATAAATATATAGTTTATTAGTTAAACGAAGTATGAAAGAAAAGAAAATTTGTCATATTTTTTGTTAATATATTAATTACGAGTTTCCTTATATTTTTAATATCCATTAGTAACTAATTCAAAAGAATTTATTATGTATTTAATCCAAAAAGACATTTTGTGTATGGATTGACAAAAATAGATATTGTGTCTGTAAGGATTGACTCAGTTGGTTAAAGAGGTGAATATCATTCTCTTAGTCACATGTTTGAATCTCACGGGAGGAGAATGTGTGATTATGTCATCCTGGGTCAGAGTCTGTCGCACTTATCTGGTTCACGTGGTTTGCAGACTATTGCGTGAGCCCGTGAATTTATCCAGTGCGCACCCAAAAAGGATAGCAGTTGCGGGTTCCCACAGTAAAAAAAAGATATTGATAAATAATAATTAACCATGGTTATTTAATTTTCACAATTTTATAAAGTTCATTGGGTTTATATAAAAATAAATAAATTCGTAGGTTAAATTGCAAAAAAATAGAAAGTTTGTTGGGTTTTTTGACTAATAACTCTTTATTTTATTAATCACCGTTCTTTTCTCTTGCGCCCACGGTAATCAACACCACTAGGTGTTTGGTTCAATCCATTCTGAAATCAGGGTTTCATCCATTCCAAACACATACATGATGTTTGGTTGAGAAAAAAAGGTGATTTGAAATCAATATCTCAAACTCACAAGGTATGGGTTTTTGAACCCAAGGGAGAGATGTGTATAAGAATTGGGTATGATGAATTATTTTATTTTAATATTTTTATCTCTATTTAAGCAATTAAATGTAAATATTTAATATGAAATAAATCAATGATAAAAAATATATTAAAATAATAAATTAATTAATATTTTAAATTAATTATAATTAATAACTCAAAATTTATTAAATCAAATATATTCATTCAAATATTCAACCAAACACATGATATTAGAAATGATAGCTCAAACTCATATCTTCTAAACCCGATTTCTGATTCTAACTTCGTACCACTCCGCAAACCGAACAACCCCTTAAATTGTTTGGACCAGGAGATCAATACCTCTGTAGAGTTTTTACCGTATTTTTTGATAAAAATAAACCATACATATAACACATATAAATTACTAATCAAAATAAATAAATCAAAAAAGTACAAATTACAAACTTATTTTCATAATGCTTATAAATATATTTCTATACTGATATTTTAACAACAGTTTATTTCGGAAAATTAAGTAAAAAGATGTTCTATTAATTTTTAAAAATAGCTTTCTGAAAAAAATACTTTTGATCTAAAAATTATATTTAGTTTAATTTTTGAAGAAAATAATTACAAATTTCACTATTAAACTATTTTAAAAATATTAGTTTTATATTATATTGTAACATATAAAAAAATTATCAAATAATTATCTAATTTTTTAAATAATATTTTTTCTACCAGCACTTTCTTTTATAACAAACAATTTTAAACAACAATCCGGGAGCATAAATTTATAAAGATTAACTATTTAATTGTAATCTTCCGTTATACTCTAATTCATTACACACTATTAAAATATTCCGTTTATTAATGAATTGATTCCTTTTTTTATAAAAAAAAATCTTGATAGTTGATACAATTAAAAACATATGATTCGTGACGTCCATTATAAATATCCTTCAATAATAGAGCAAAAAATCTCGATTAGCTCTCTTAAAAAGAAATATTCCCTCTCCTTTATCCTCCACGATCTCCTCTTCCAATACACACACATCATCCTATATATACATCCACACACAACCTCTTAGTTACATGCACACATACAAAACCATTATTTTTCAAACCCCAATACCTACCGGAAAATGACGTCACAACTCATCCAAAACCACCGTGAAAACGCCGAGATAATCACCGACGAAGCCCTTTGCAAGAAAAAATCAAAAGAGCTTCTCCAAGCCATCTCGTTACCAAAGGGTCTACTCCCACTAAACGACATCGTTGAGGTAGGTCATAACCATGCAACAGGGTTTGTATGGCTTAAACAAAAGAAAAAGAAAGAGCATTTATTCCGTGCGATAGGGCGCAAGACAAGTTATGATACGGAAGTGACTGCGTTTGTTGACAACCGTCGGATGATGAAGTTGACAGGTGTCAAGACCAAGGAGCTTTTTATTTGGGTTAGTCTGTCGGAGATCCGAATTGATGACCCGAGTTCGGGGAAAATTACGTTTGGTACCCCTACGGGAATTTCGAGGAGCTTTCCTGTCACGGCTTTTGAGGAAGAAGAGGATTAGTAGAGGGGTTTCGAAAAGTCAATGTGGTTTTTATGCACTAAGTTAAAAAGTCAACGGGTTTTAGTTTTGATGAGCTTTGCTAGTGTCCGTGTTATGGTTTGTGAATTGTGATTGATGAACAAATGCAATCGTGTTAGATGGGACTCTTTCCTAGATAACAGCATTTTGATTTTGTGGCACACATGTTTAGAAGTAAAAAACGTGTAACTTTAACTAATATTAACTTTTAAATTTTACATCAAATAAAAATTTAAATTCTAAATTTTTGTTTGATATACTTTTTTTTAATTTTTTATTAAATATACACATGCGTTTTTTACTCTTAAACATGCGTGTCAAAAAGTCAAAAAATTATTATTTAGGATCAGATAGAGTAAAATTTATGCAGGTACTCGTTCTGCTTAATTTTATTTTATGTTTAATTTTTTAATATATATTTTTAAAATTTTTAATTATATAATTAAAATTTTTAATTTTGATTCTTTTTCCTTTAACTTACAATATTAAATTAAAACTTTTATTCATAAAAAAGAAATTTTAAAAATAATAATTTATTTATATATTCAAAAAAAATTCTCGCAAGTAGAACGTGAACGCCTTACATCTATCGTGTACCAAACAAAGACGGAGAGTTTATTCATGACACGTGTACAAACGAATGGAATATTTTATTCATACTATATTATTATAAGCGAACATGAGTTTACTTTGGTTGTTCAACGCCTTTAAAAAAACTAAATAACTTTAAAAAATAATCAAATGCATATAATTTAGTATGATATTATATATCTAACACAACTACATCAGTTTTATTATCACTCAACTTCTTTAAATAATTAAATAACAAAACTATATCAGTTTCATTATCACTCAACTTCTTTAAATATTTAACCGATAATTATAAATGGTTTATAAAGTAAAAATACATATTAGTAATGGCAAGTGATCAAATAGAAAATAACTTAAAATAGAAAATAGAAAATAATATTTAAGTCATATATCCAATCTAATCTAATGGCAAGTAGGGACATCCACACACAAATCAAATACATCCACATACACACAATTCCACATAATCCCTCCGTTTTTAATTTGACTTTTTTCTATTAGTTAGTGAACTTTTTTCAAATCTAAGTCACCATAATTTTCTCCATCTCCTAAAAATCTATTTGCATACCATATGTGATATATTTCGGTGACTTTTATTTTTTCGGGGATCTCCATTATTTTTTACGAACCCATGATATATAATTTAGTATTTTCTATAATACAAATGAATGATTTCTATAATACAAATTAGTGGTTTATGTAATATAATTTAGTGATTGAAGTTTGAATCTGATAAGTGACGAATTTATTTTAATTATAAATTATAGTTGCCGAAATATAGCACATATGATATGGAAACTAATCATTAGGAGATAAAGAAAAATGTGGTGAAGTTAGATTTGAAAAAAACTTCGCCAATTAACAGGAAAAATCAAATTAAAAAAGAAGGAGAATAGATGGGATTGTGTGTTTAATGGTGTATTTAATTTATGTAGGAAGTGGTAGGTATAAGGATAATATTTTCTATTTCTCATTTAACCTCTTTTTTATTTGAGTAGAACTCTATCTACTATCTACTATCTATACTATACTATTATAAGCAAAACATAGTTTATTGTTGGTTTGGTTGGTAACATTTTTCAAAAAATTTAAACAGTTTCCAAAAATATTAAAATTATATAATTTATTTTATTTATAATATAATATTGATTATAATAATATAGTATAGATAATATAGTAGTACAAATCTAATACAATTGTAACCAATACAGTTGAATTATATATCTCATTTTAAATGTTACTCAAATTCTTTAAATTCTATTATAAATATAAATTATTATTTCTTTTAAAATCCTATTAAACTTTGAAAAAAAATTAAATATATAAAATCTATATTTTGGTTGTCCCTCATTTTTTTCACCTAAAATTAAATCTTAATATTATATTATATCTAAATAATAACATAAAATTTATACTTTTTATTTAATGTAGTTCCATTAAATACAATCTATTTACATAATTTAGTTTCATCACCGCTCAAACTCTTTAATTCATTTAAAATATCATTCAATTAAATAAATCCCATAAAGATAATAATAATATTATATTTTATCTATATTAAATTTTATTAAAATTATATACTAAATACAATATAAACATCTCAATTAATCGCTCTCAAACTATTCAATTCATTTAAAATTATCGCACATAATCGAATCTAACTAATATTATAATATTATTATTACTTTATCTATTTTAAGTTTTAAAATAATAACTAATTAGTTATATCTCAAGAATGATATAATATTATTCTTCTATCTATTATAAATTTTATATCAAAGATAATCTAAATATTTTAATTTAATCACCGCACAAACTATTCAATTTATTTTAAATATATTAAAAAATTTGAAGAAATTCATGTATCGCACGGGTTATAAGCTAGTAAAAATAATGTTTAAAATAGAACGAGTATGGGGGTCGTGGTGCAGACGATTTTCTCTAAAACTACAGACCAACCCGCGCATGCGGTTTGGTTAAATTTTCAAAATGCAGCCGTACCGCGTAATTCAAAAACCGCGTAAAGCACACCACATAAATGCGGTGTGGTGTGGTGCAGTTAATGCGGTTTGTGCGTTCTAACAATGTAATATAAAAGTTGTAATAAATTACAAAATTGAAATTTACAATAAGAATTACAAATTTTAAGTGAAAAAATAAAAGTTAGAGAATTTTTAGAAGTTAAATTACAAACATGAAAAACTAGAAAGCGAAATATAAATTTGAAAATACAACCGGAAACATATATGTTTTTTTATTTATAATAGTATATATATAATCAATATATAAAATAATATAATATATAAATTATATTATATTATATATAATTGTGGTGCGGTGCGATTTGAACCGCATTACTTAAGTATCAAACCACAACCCGCACCGCGCAGTTTGTAAAAAATTCAAACTGCAACCGCACCACAAAAATTGAAAACCGTATTTTGTGGTGCGGTTTGGTGCGGTGTGAGCGGTGCGATGAACGAATACTGTTGGACCAAATCAAGTCTACTTTATGTAATTCTCTGTCTTGCTGTAATATTTGTTTACTTCTATAATATGTTAGTGATTTAGATAATTCAATGTATTGTTGCAGTTAGAAGTATGATCAAATTGTAATTCCATGATGTAATCTAAAGCCAAAGAATAAGATCTGTTAGAAGATTCAAGGTGAATCATGCAACTAGACAAAGAAGGCTACTTGAAGAATAAAGAATGCAACTTGAAAATTCTTCTAAGGCAAACAGATCATTCGAGAAGTCATAGCATTCGAGAAGTCAAAAATGCAACTGGTCGAGAAGTCTCAAAGTGCTCAATTGGCTCAGTATTCGATCGAGAAGTGATATAGCTGAACCATTCGAGAAGTCAGGATATAGAAGCCTATCGAATAGTGTGAAAAAGTATACATTCGAGAAGTCTAGTAAAACAATTCGAGAAGTCAGCCAAAGAAGCATTCGAGAAGTGGTAAAGCTGAACCAATCGAGAAGTCTCAGTTTCAAGTGATCATTCGAGAAGTCTAGTCTAATCAAGAAGTCATCTAATATAGTATGCGATCGAGAAGTCTAAACATTCGAGAAGTAAGTCATTCAAAGACTAATCGAGAAGTCACAGCTTGTACTCAATCGAGAAGTCAATCACCATGACTTCTCGAAGCAATTTCAATAGAGTAATCGACTGTTTCAAAGAGTTATTTTAAAGGAGAATTGCAGAAGAACAAGACATATAATTTGCAGCTCTGTCCTTGCTGGACAAGTCAAGCCTGTGAAGATAGATACAAGACTACAATGAAGCTGGGAAGATAAGCAAGACAAATGACAGAAGATATAAAGTTGAACATAGCAGACTGTCAAGACAAGTGTTAGCTAGAAATAGATAGTAGTCAAATGTAAAGTATCTCTTGTCTATTTCTAGTTTTAGCTAAACTGTCTTATGTGAGCATGTGTCATAGGACATGTTGTCTATATATTTTATGCACAACCTCATTAGACAGTGTCTTTGAAAAAGTATCAAGTGTATTTATACCTTGTATTCTTCCTAGAACAAGAAGCTAAAATTTAATTTGAATTTCAGATTGTAGCAAAGTTCATTCTAATACAATTAGATTGAAAGTTACATCTGATGTATATTTTATATATTGTTTTATGTTCTTGCAAACACCAAACTTGTTTTAAAAGACTCCCACTCAAATAACAAATAGTTCATCACAGTTTCAAAAAGATCAAAAATCTTTGAAATATACATTCACCCCGTAGATTTCTGGGACTCTTAATTCCTAGCAAGTACTTTACACTAAGCAGTAATTAATATTTTATTTACTAAATTTTATTTCGTGAGATCAATTTCTAAAAAAGATGGATGATATATGTATGCCTCTAGTTAAATTACATTAGAACTCTCACCAATATCTCATTTATATAATTCTTATACATTTTGTATAAAAGAAATCCATTAGAATACCTCCTCCCAGTGGCGGACCTACCCGAAGCCCAGGGTAGGTCTTGGCCCTTCCTCAAATTTTGAAATTAAGTTAATAGTGTCATAATTTCATTGTTAAATATAGTTTGCTTGACTGGTTTTATGAAATTTTTTCATCCCTATAACCGGTGTTTGAGTCCCTTCACTAACATATATTATTTGTTTACTGGTTTTTGGTTCTTTATCACACATTAACTATGTTAAAGATGTATGTGACCCTCCCTGATATATGAATCTTTTTTTAATCATACATTACCTATGTTAAAGATGTATTTGGCCCTCCCTGATATTTAAGTCTAGGTCCGCCACTGCCTCCTCCGCTTGGGAGGGGTTAGTATTTTTGATATAGAAGAGGAAACTCTCATTTTACAAATATTATTGTACACTTAAGAATATTAATAAAAGCTGATTATTTTTTAAATACATTAAATGTATATATTAATATTTAATTTTTTATTTAATGTAAAAAGAAATTCTCTTAATTAATATTTTCTCTCAAACATTTATATTAATCATTGCTATGACTCAACCAAATATGATTACCCATCAAGTAACACCTACGAGCTCTACTTATTTAAACATAATTTAATAGTTCTCACCATTACCTCATAATTAAAATATCATAATAATTAACCCATCAACAAAAAGTAATTAATCCTAAAAATTAAGGTCCAAGATGTCGAGTCATGAATCAAAAGTGGATAATTGGTTCTTTAAATGAGCTGCTTCATTTAAATAATGTGTTGATAAAAAATGAAAACGCTGCTTCAAACACGTCTTTGACTGTCATTTTGATCATGAATTTCACGTATGTATAATTTTGCGTGATTACATAACAGAGGGATTTGGGAGTGGTTTGTCATATTAATAATTTACTTTATATTGATTTTATTTTTTGACTACTACAACATTTTTATTTTTATATATATAATGGTTCCTACTAATAATTCATTGTATATAGTTCATATTATTGAGAAATTATTTGGCAATGATGTACATGTTACTATTTAAAAGCTAAAATTTCGAAATATTGAAATGTTTGAAGAACCTAAAGCAGAAGAAGACAATTGATCCAATACTAATCTATGGTGCAATGAGGATATTTCTGTTAAAAGAAGCGGAAAAAGATACCATTAAATCAGTCATTAATAAACAAAAATATTTCGAAATTTAAGTATAGCATTTAAAATAAAAATAAAATTATTCAAAGGTAATTTAATCATGCAAATCACCCCACATCTTTAAAAGACAACCTTGGCACTGGTTAAAACTACCATTAACGCTAAAAAGTACTACGCTTAGCTAAAAATAAAGCCATTAATACTCTAATGGGTTTGTTAGAACATATACTCATCTCTAGGGCGAGATTTGTTAGCCACTAATACTCCAATGGCTTAAGGAGTGCCAATAATATTCTGAAATTTGTTAGCGATGGACAATTATATCAGTTGACTGTTTAAAAAAATAATTAAATGTCGAATATCTCGACAACAATCTTTAATGATTTGAGATTTATTAGAACAAATACTCATGTAAGGCTATAAGTCAATTTAGTAAAAAAAAATAAAAAAAAGTTGAATATAGGATGCATTTAACGCTAAAAAGTGCTACACTTGGCTAAAAATAAAGCCACTAATACTCCAATGGCTTGAGGAGTGCCGGTAATGTTCTGAAATTTGTTAGTGATGGACAATTATATTAGTTGACCGTTTTAAAAAAACCTTTAAGTGTCTGAATATCTCGACAACAATCTTTATCGATTTGACCAAAAGGAGATATAGCATTGACCAAAATGTTTTCATCTTTTTATTTACTTCAAATTACAATTCATGTTCTCACAAAAAAAAAAAAATACAACTCATGTATCTCTTTAATGAAACTACGTGTAATTATCTTAAATTATGATCAAGCAATAATTATAGTTCTTATCAATCTTTATTTCCATGTAATGCAACCAAATTACTAAGCATTAAAACCTATAAATTAACGAGTAAATTTTGTGAGGGTGTTTAATCCAAATTTAGAAGTATTATTAATAATTTATTTTTATTAATTACATTTGATTTAAGTTTTATGCAGAGTTGGTATTAAATTTAGGAAAATATTTTATATTAGACGTGATTTTAAAAGAACTTGAATATATAAAACAAATCCAATAAAATTCATGAATTTTTAAATTCATTAGTGTTAATAAGTTTTTGAATATCCCGAGATTTTAATAGATTATTAATAATCTAGATTAAATTTCCCTTAATTTTAAAACACTATTTAAAATCCTGATTGAATACTCCTAAATTTTAATGAATATTTATAAATCTTGATCGGAATTGAATACACCCCTTCGCCTGATATATTTTAAAATGTACTCCCTCTATCCCCTTTTACATATCTTTTTTTGACTTTTTATGATCAAATTGACTACTTTTGACTATAAATTAGAAATTACTATTTTATAATTTTAAAAAATTGAAAAATACATCTTAAAGTAGATTATATATAGATTCTAACAGTATAAAATTTTAATTTTTTTGAATTATATATTATTTTGAAATTACAATAAAAAATTAGTTAGTTTGACTGCACAAAAAATAATAGGGACAAGTAATTGGGGACGGAGGGAGTAATATTAAAGTGGCCCCAATATATTATTACATTGTTTTCCTATCGTATATAAAATTGACGAGTCTCTTAAATCAGCTGAATCGTTTTTATATCGGTGTATAAAATTTTCTGGCTCTTGTGATCAGCTTACATTTTTATACTAATTTTAATTCAATCTAAATACATAATGAATAACTTGATCCCGTTTCTCCAGTATTGCCTTGCTTGAAAATGAAATTTAGAACCTTATAGGAGGATTTTCAACATAATTACAGAATTGCAGAACGGATATCAAATGATCGTTCTCCCTGAGAACGTATAATATTTGTTTGAAAAATGTAGTATTTCTGAATGTTTTTCTTTTGTGTTCCGATGTGCAGGTCTCTGCTGACTGAATATTAGGGTAAACATAGTTATTGTCAAATGTTAAGATTATCATTAAGGCGGTCACTAAGCGATTAAAAACGTGTTAATCTTACATTCACACGAGTTTAGTTTGCGCCTTGGGGCAACCAGCAGTATTATCATTTTTGAACAACACATTGTTTGAATGAATTCACCAGACAAATATAGACTAAGGAGATAACTTGTGAAACCAAACTCCATAAGAATACGTCGCATATAGCATACCTAAAATATTAAAAGTATTCCCTTCATTTTTAATATTCAATACGGATAATATCTACTAAATCAGATGGAAATAAATCCGCAAAAATATCTTAAATATCAAAATAAGACTGCAAGTGTTATCTACTAAATCAGGAATATCTTAAATATCAAAAATCATTTACTTGAAATTTCATTTTATATCGTATGAAATTGTCAGTCTAGTTAAACAATAATCAGCTGAATTGGAGCTATAAAAAAAGTAATCTTTTTTCTTTTGATTTTAATTCAATCTAAATACGTAACTGAATAACTTGATCCTCTTCTCCAATATCACCTTGCTTAAAAATGAAATTTAGAATGAAGATTTTCAACATAATTGCAGAACAGTTATCAAAAATGTCTCCAAATCCATTGGATGGTGTGCAGGAGGCAGTTGTATTGAAGTGGAGGGTAAGTATACCTGTATAACTAAGACAATTACCCAACTAATCAGAAGTGATCCACACTGCATGTCTTTTCCATAATATTAGTGCCTTACTATTCGATCACCTACTAGTAACGCAACAAAAACACAGTACAAAGTACAAGCTCCTACTAGTAACACAAAAAACACAGTACAAAGTACAATCTTGGGTTATGCTCTGCTAGCATGACTGCTAATATAATCTACTAGTACACAGCACACAGGTTGCTTTCCATGGATACGTGCTGAGAAACTATGCAATGGCCGAGTAGACAATATACATTTGTCATCTCAATCCGAGAGCACTTCCTTCAAATGCAGCAAATTTATTAAGTTCTTCTTTACCAAAGTCTTCAGATTTAAATGTTCGCAAATATAAAGGTGGTCTTCAAAGTTGGACATCACAAGCAGTATCAAGTCAAAATCTTAAACGTCTTAAACTGAATATTGTCAGTTGTGCAGTATTTGAAAAACATAGCTCTGTATTTTGAGCACGGTGACTCTCATGAGTGTTTTTTAGCTCTCATCAAATCATTAACTTTATGAAAGTTGTTTTGCTAGTGGTGAAGGTGGTGAGCAATATTTGGTGCGGGACTTTAAATGTACACTCTTGATGATACTAACCTTTCAGAAAATAAAGAGTTAAGGGATAAATTTGGCTAGAAAGATGACGTGGATGCTATCTAAAGGCACATAATTAGATATAAACTTGCTTGATATAAGAATTGAAAGCTGAAATCAGTATAAACAGAGACTTTATCGAGACGAAGATAAACTTATCTCAACACCGCTGTTTAGTTAGCTCTTCATGGACCTCCAAATATTCAACACATTTTTAGTCAAGCACCTTCTTTCACAAATGAACAATGTACCCTGATCCTCAATCAAGCATATCTCAAATGCAATACTGGCTGTCTTCAAATTAGCGATATAAATAATACCGAGGTCTGGCACCACAATCTGGTATATATATTACAGCTTTACACCTGAAAACTTAACAAAAGATGCCAGGCTATCAAACCTGACAATGGAATAATGTAATTATTTGAACAATCAATTGGGCCAAATTACAGAGTAACATTATCACCTGATATTGTAGGCTTCTCTGTTTCCTATATAGAAAGTGGTGAGATAATAATTAACCAAACATCTAAGATACAAATTTCTTCTGCTACTGCAAAACTTCATGCATAGCTCTTTCATACCTTCTTTTAAACACGTGAGCTTAACATTATTATCTCAACAAGCACGTTATAATAGAGACTGGGTGAACAAAATTAACTAGATAACTTGCATAAGGTTCCCAATCCCATGCTCAGTCAAACATAAACTTATACACAAGTGCAAGCACTCATACATATATTGTATGAATGTTATTACCAGTTACAAATCATTAGAAAATACCAAGTTGGTACATGTTGCATTCTGAAAATGAAAGGCAGTTCTATAGGTACACAAGAAACTTGGTATGAACTGTCAGTCCCTACCCCTTTCAAACAATCACTCTATATGTTGATAATTTTGGATGTCTTATTATGTCTTGCCAATAGCATATAAAGTCCACAACACAATTTTGCATAGGAACCAAACTTTATTACATTTTAAAAGTACACACGGGTTTTCAAAGAAAGAAATTTATGTACACAAGCAGTGATAAAATGAGATAATGATGTGTAACCAACCACTAACTACAGAAGATAAACATTACAAGATTGATATCATGATATGTAACCAACCACTAGGATGATGGAACATATGTCACTTTACAGTTACCTTTTCATTGTCAACTACTATATATGCTTATTAGTAACTATTCCTTCTGGTATGCCTTGAAAAAATTAAGACTCCTAACAAAACACAAACAATTTTGTTGCCTTCTTACTAATATGAAAGTGAATGGCCACACCAAAATTTATCAAGCACAAATAAATTCCTAGCAGAAAACTCACGCAAGGCTAAAACCTGATAACAATTTCATAATTGAAAATTACTTTAAATAAAGAGCAACGAAATCGATTCAATCATGATAAAAATATCACCTACTTCATGTAGAAAAGAGATTACAAACTCAGAATCAACTTATTCACACACATGTAGATTGCCTTGTCCCCTATCTAATCTTTTAGAGTATAGGTTGGGTTACTTGGGTATACATACATCTTACACTCTGCAGACGCTGCTCGTGGATCAGGGTCACGAGCAGGATGTACCAGATATGTCTGATATGCAAACTGCCTTGTCATGGTGGGACCCTGTCATTCATTTACTCGTACATACTACTATACTAGTCAAAATCTTACTTAACCCTTTTCAGACTGGTGATATAAAAAAGGAAAAAGAGAAGTTTATGCAGCTTTAACCAGAAAGATAACCGAACAAGTATTGGACATAACCAAAGAATTAGGCAAGCAATCAGTGGCAATATTGGATTATCTACGCAGGCAAATCAACACAATGCAACAATATGATTCCCTAAGATTCGAGAAAATATGTGCCAACATAAATCTCAACCGTTGTTATGAAATCTCCTAAATAACTTTACATTTTCTCATTTCAAAGGTTATAAGTTATAACAAAGCAGTGACTCTCACTTTTATCTCATTCATCATATACCAAGTGCTTGTTTGGTATGCAACAAGAAGTCATTTCCTACGAAAATTATATTTACAATGGAAGTTGTATTTCCTAGGAAGTAGAAAAAGATTTTTGGTTGACAAATGGGTATTAACTTCCTATGGAAAGTGCAAGTTACCAAGGAGACTTGGGTAAGTAAATTCTCATATTGTATGGGTATTCAAACTTTCTTGAAACTTCAATTTCTCTTGAAAATGTCAACACCACAACGTCACAAAATGTACTTCCTAGATATTTGAAATTCCTTAATATTTAGATGTACAACCAAACAATAAAATCATACCAGGCCACAGCATAATTTTCAACCGAGGATATGGAAACATTTGTTATTGCTAGACGCTTTCAGAAAGTAGTCTGTTATTGCAGGAAACAGCTTGCCCTTTGACAAGAAAAATAAACAAGACAAGTACATACATAAACATAAAAAATGCTCACGACTAGTACACCAGTACAAACATTTTGAGCCTTATCACACAACTACCAGCCTATCATAACTCTACTGCAGTAGCGCTTTAGCATTGTACTATATTTACAAAAACAGCAACAAAAAAGAAAAGCACCACATCAAACAAAAATCGTGATCTAAGCAAAGAGAACCTGTGCACTTGTCGGAACCAAATCAGAGAAGGCCGCAGGGGCATTCACCACTTGCCACTGAACAGAGAAGCTGCACCTATCCTCAGAAGTTATCGCTGGGTTCGTTCTAGAGATATGGCCCACAGCAACATGAAGATTTTTTCCCACAACATAGATTCTGGACTCACAGCAATTAACAGAGAACGGCTTGCAAATCTGCTCGGGTAAAGGAGCACCAGCAACAGCCTTCCAACAATCAGTATTTGTATAGTAAACTTTAAGTTTAATCCTTTCATGCTCTGAAACTACAAATAAGTGACCATAGACCACAGCGCTAGTACCAGTCCACCCCTCTCTCAGCCCCGCAGCCATGTTCTCCCAGGTATCTGTTTTAGGGTCATATATTTGACCTCTAGGTACCACATAAAAAGGCCAAAACCAGCCTTCAGTTACAAAAAGCTTTCCATTGAGAACTGCAGCATCATACGAAGCCATATTTGTACCCATGCTTGCAATAGGTTTCCAAATACCCTTACGGGGATCCATAACTTCAGCAGAATTTAGCTCAAATAGATCTGTGCTATTTCCTCCAGCTACATAAATCATTCCATCGACAACCCCACTAGCAAAAAATGAGCGTGCCGTAATCATTTTTTTCATCACAGTCCAACGATTCTTGTGTACTTCATATTTCAATACCACATTCAGAGGGCAATCCACATCAGAGACCACGCCACCACACACATAGAGAGCACCCTCTTGGGGGATTGAAACACACCTAAACCCATGAGGGCAAACCTTTTCTTTGCAAGGCATTGCAGGAATAGAGTGCCAAGACAATTTCTTCATATCAAAGACCTGCCACTCAATCTTTCCAGTACATTTGTGAAAGGAAAAAACAAATAACCAGGGATCATGAAAACCAAACTCCTTTCTTCGAGTAAAAAATATTTCCTTACTTCCAAGCAACTGATACCAACGTCTAGAAACAGCTTTGCAAGGCGTATGGCTCTCTACTGGAAGCCGGAGAAGACAATTGAGGGCAATATCATCTGGAAGGCCTGGTAAGAGAGGCTCGCCACCAAGCGCCAATTCTGATTCTACTGAAGAATCTAACAACGATGACATCGAAGCAGCTAATCTAAACTTTGGGGACAATGTCATCTGCGAATCACCTAGCTTCTGTACTGGTGCTTGCTGAGACGAAACTCTTACCCTTTGCATCTTTCTCTAAATACCATACAAAATCAAAGCTAAGCTTAGTTTCCCATATACATGCTGGATTTCCTCAAAGTGCTTCCCTCGACACAAATCATAACCCTATATTCAGTAAACAAGAACAAATCACTTCATTCCTAACAACACCCTTTACAATCTTCATCAATCTAAAACTTTAATATACACTAGCAAACAATAAAAGGCCAAGCTACAAAATTAATTTCCAATTAATTCTCTCCTCTTTATCATCAAGTAAAGCACACAACTTGAGAATAAAATACACACACACACATACATAATCAAACCAAATAAAAGCACATGAAACACCAGAAAAAACAAAACCCCAGGTAACAAAACACCTCAGAACCAGCTAAGTCTCAATCATTTCAAGCAAATAAAAAACTTCAAGAAAATCAAAACCCCACTTCACAAATCACCAAGTTGATCAATTTAAATGGTCCCAAACAATAATCAATCATAAAAACAAAAACCCAACTCATATAAAAAGCAAAAAACCAAGAAAAAAACAAAAAAGAAACAGTACAACGCATAAAACTAAGAAAAGTGAACACAAGAACTTACAGGTATAAAATAATGGATTGTGGGCTGTATAAAGATGGTGACTTTGATAAGATTACAAGTCTAAAATTGTGGGTAAAGTATAAGAATTTGAGGGGAGTAAAAGACGAATCTTTATTTAACTTTTAGGTAGGAGGTGAAATGTATAGATACAGAAAGGATGTATGTATATTGTCTGCGGTAACAGGCACTTGCGGTAACAGGCACTAAAAGTTATAAGAGTTATGTGGCAAACAGAGTTTCATGTCTCGAGGAGAAGCTGATTCCAATGTATAATCTCTTTGTAAGCGTGTGAGATTGGACTTAACAGAGATTGGATTTGTTAAATTTTTTGAGGATTTTTGAATATAAAAAATGTTTCATTTTCATACTTGTGATTGGTATGTGTCAAATTATTTAGGGTTTTTGTGTAATTCTTGTTAAAAAATATTGTATTTTAAGAAAATATTTTATTAGAAAATTAGATTATTGTTTAATAATATTTTATTTTATATATTTTGAGATATAATATTAAAAAATATAATATTCTGAGAGATTTGATAATGAATTTTGTAGTTATTTTCTGTAAAAATTAAAAAATCAACTTTTTTCTTAAAAATTATTGAAATCTAATTTCTTTAAAAGCAGTTTTTGAATTTTATTCATTTTAATGTATTTTTCTGCAAAAAGTTATTACCGTCTGTAATAGACGGGATATTGAATATTAAATATTATTTAATTATAACATTTGTTTCTGAATAAGTATTCATTATTGGGAAAATTTAATCAAAAATTTCAACTTGAATTACAATTAATAAAGTAAATGAGAATTATGTGGCAAATAAAATACAAAAAAGGTTACTCATGATTTTAAGTATTCCATATTCCAAGGAAAAAATTACAGAAAATTTTAGTTTTTTTGAATTTAGTTTATTAACATCCTTCTTTCATAATAACATAGAATTGATTATTGTAAATTCGATAAAGATGAATTTATGTAACTATTTTTTTTTATCGTTTGTAACGCGAAAGTTTTATTCCAGCCCAATGTTGATTCGTAGTCCAAAATCTCCATCGAACTTGGCTAGCCCACTTATGTACCTGGGTTAACCCAGTTACTAGCAGCCGTTTTTGATATCACATACATGGCCCAAGTATTAAATTAGAATTTCCAAAATTATTCGATCAACTCTTCCAAAGAGACTCTGCGTTGTAAAAAAAAAACTGTGTTAATATTGCAACGTGAGCTAAACTAATCTAAGACATAGGGATAGATTGTGATTGGATTATGTAAGTGATAAGAATTTATTTTTTGTTGTCTACTTCAACTCTCGTTTATTCAGAGATTTATTTGAGTGACGAACGAAATAAATCTAATTCAATTTATGGTTTGTCATTAAATAGAGAAAATGTCATTTATGCAAGCATGTGTGAGATCTTAGTGCTTGTTTGGTTAACCTTCATTTATCCGGAAATTTTAAATATCTAGGAAGTTCTATTTTGTAATCATGTTTGGTTAACATTTGTATTGTATAGGAAGTAAAATTACCTATAAGTTGCAATTCCCACAAAGTGGGAATTGCTTATCCACCCTACTCTTGATGACTTGTACTTCATGGGAAGCGTAAATACCTACCTCTTAACTAAACAAAAATTTATAGTTTTCGAAGGAAATGAATATCATGATCAACCAAACAATCTCTTTTATTGTTCCATAATTTTCGGGCATTAAATTAGAAACACTGAAGTCCAATTGTTTTCGTATTGTAAACGTCCTGATCTTGCACTTACTCTAAACGTACGTGCAAGTAATTTCAAGCTCAGCCTTGCTTTCGTAGTTACAGTAAGAGATAATGAAGCCCTATTAAAGAGTGTGGTTGTGCGCACGTACTTCCAATGATCTTTAATGTGTAAAAATGTAATTTTCATTACTATGATGTGTTGCATCGAGTGTTTAAGATTGAAAACATTATCATGTTCCTTGCGGATCTTGTTTCAAAAATCTGGAAGATATTTGATTAGCCATCAAACACTTGGCGTAAAATCGAAACATGATGGACCTGAGTTTCGAATCAATCATAAATTTGTCCTTTCGGCCAACGTTTGATTGTAATGGCTTAATGCTCCAATGTTTTCATGGCTATGGCTGCTTGGCTGCCTGAATATATATGCACATGTTATATTCTTATAGTCCATGTGATGAGCCACTTTTGATGGTCCACATATATTTTTACCGGTCGGCAACCTAAGCTACTTATTCTAGGGAGTTAGAATCCCAGCTTCATTTGCCATCATAAATTGGATTGTCACCCTCAGCACATCTTTGTACGTAAGGTAATTAATTAAACAAAATCGACATTATAATATGTAAACGACTTAGAGAAACCAATTAGGTGTATATATGCATTTCCATTCAAGTAATTGCCAAAACAATTGTGAAAATATTATTTTTATTAATTATTTTCCAATAATAGTTAAATACAGAAATTTAAATACTGACACATTTCATACTCATGTTATTATCAAGGGGAGAGGAGTATATGTACAAAGAAAACGTTTAAATTTGATGGACCCGATCCTCCAACAAATATTACATAAAAAAAATTCTGCCTAAGAGGCCAGAATTTTATGCATTCAGATTCATCTATGCTTTTACTAGAAAACCGAAACGCTGAAATTGATGATATAGATTGATAGGCATATAGTACAGTCAAAAAAAAAAGAGAGATTGATAGGCATATATTGGGAAAACTTGAACGAATGATTTTCACTTGTTTGTCAAAAAGAATTGAGTATCATTTGGAAAGAAGTTTCCATTTGTCCCTAGCTATTTGAAGGATATTTTGACATTAATTGTACAACCTAGCACCTTGTTATGCATTGGAATGTTGTACACAACTTATTCATGAAAAGCTTACAACTATCGGTTAGTTAGAATCTAAATTAATGATACGTATGCCCCTAACCATTTATATTCAAGTTAAAAGATTTTGTATCATCACCCGTCAGATTGTTCTTGCTAAGGGAGGTGGTAATATTGACCGGAATTTATACTTTATAGATAATTTGGGGCTTATCTTTATCGTGGTTGCAAGTTCTGGATTCGATTTTAACTCATCCTCAAAAAATAACAGATACTAATTTATAAGACTACAAACTTAATTATTCAAAAATAAATATATAAAATAATACCGACACATTATAGTATCATCATCCTTGAGATTGTTTTTGCTGGACTCTGATTCATCCGAAAATTTTCTTCAAACAAATATTAATTTATAAGACTATAAACTTAATTATTCAAAAATAAATAAATAACAACTAGTGCAAATAGGCAATTATATATACATATATATAGCCTTTGCACCTAACATATGATATGTTCATCTAATTGTATAATGCCTTCGTTTTGGTTCATCAGTTAGTACTTGCTGGTCGACAAACATCCCTGGCAATTGATGTTTAGGAAATTACCCACCCACTGTGACAGGATCACATTTCGTTATGGTCATGTGTCTGCATGAAATCAATTGATACGTATATACACCTCGATCATGCAATATATTCGGTCACCATAAGTAAAATTTATAAAATAAAATACTAGATACGGCTTACCAACTAAAATATATGGTGTGTACATTGTATATTTGTGACCATAAATTTAATGCTTATAAAATTAATTTGGTATAAGCAAATAAAATGTTTGTGGTCATGCACGAAGACTCACATTATACGTTATACGTTTATGCGGACATTATATATATTATTAGATCTCTATTATATATCTATCTGGTAATAAATCTGTGCGTGATGTACGTGTGTGCTTTTTATTATTAAAGATTAAAGCATATTATGTTGCCTTCGCTATATAGAATCTCAAATGATTGGTCATTCGTATAGTTTATTAACTAATCGAATTTAAATAAACATTCGGCGATCTAAACATGATATTAATGTCTAATGTATTCGGCTAATCCCTTGGAGCGTATCCATGCATGTGATTAGTCAAAAATCCTTATTCGCATTAATAGACATGCTAGCCGCAGGAATTATATATTATTAAGTCAAATTCGATCAATCCAGGGAAGCGAGATATAACTATATACTAATGCCTTTTGAATTTATTCTCGATTTATGGGGACTGTCAAATAATTTTAATTTGAATTGAATAAAATTTCAACCAATAATTTTAATGTTAATTAACTATGTTTTGATTACCAGAAGCTATCATTAATTTAATATAATTAAAAATAATTGATTTTTTTTTTGTCAAAACTGAAATTTAATTATATATGAACTAAGTATTAATATTCTATCAAAAACAATTAAGTATTTTTAATATGTTAATATATGTGCAAATATATTGATTGTTGACATATTTAGGTTTGAGTTATCATATTGATCAAATGGAAAGTTTGAGTTATCTAAAATTTTCGGTTGTAGTGACTATAATTATAAAATTATTATTTAACAATTATAAAATTTATTATTCGAAGTGACGATATTCATTTCCATAGTTTAAATCATATTCTCAAACCAAATCAATCATAACTTATACATGAATTCGTTTCACTTGATTTAATGTACAAATTTAATTAATTTGATTTTATAAAAACCAATCATATTAATTTAACTCAAAATTTTGATAATCCGCAACAAAAACAAACCATAAAGCCCACACCCTTGTACACTAATTAAATTAAGATTGATTTTGTTCACTCTCGAGTCCTATTTATATACATAGTCACGATGATATGTATAGATTTTTGTGAACCAAACCAAACAATTTATCAATCCCATGTGGCTTTCGAAAAATGAAGCACGTGGTCTTCTCTATATGCATATGTTTTTGTTAGGTTGATGTCCCCTCCTCAACTCTTAACTCTCTATATAAACTCATTTACCCTCCTTAGCCTCTCATATTCAACATTTTTTCATCTCTTCATTCTCTCCCAAATATATCAAACACAACTCCAACATGGCTCCTTGTTCATCAACTACTACTACAAATTTTTATAGAGCTCATGCCATTTCTTCTTGTTCGATGAATGATCGAACGGCTCAGAATGGCTTATCAAGAATCAATATAAGGCCATGTATTAGAAAACATAGTGCAGTACAATCTGCTCTTCATTCTCCTTCTGTTCGGTTCCCGAAACAGCCTTACCATTCGAATGATATTACGAAACAAGAC
The DNA here is from genome assembly GCA_028671895.1 of Oenanthe sinensis. Classification (NCBI taxonomy): domain Eukaryota; kingdom Viridiplantae; phylum Streptophyta; class Magnoliopsida; order Apiales; family Apiaceae; genus Oenanthe; species Oenanthe sinensis. The sequence continues at coordinate 3,531,716 of CM053796.1, read as the reverse complement.
AAAACTATACCACAAAAATGGAACTTGTTACAAAAAGCCGCATCTAGAGCATTAGATGTGGTGGAGAAGGCATTACTCTCAGTTGAAGCTAAGCAGCCCCTAGCTAAAACAGCTGATCCAGCTGTTCAAATTGCTGGAAACTTTGCTCCGGTACCCGAACAATCGGTTCGTCACAATTTGCCAGTGTCCGGAACAATTCCTGAGCATATATCCGGTGTTTACGTTCGAAACGGGGCTAACCCTTTATTCGAACCTACTGGCGGACATCACTTGTTTGATGGGGATGGAATGGTACATGCAGTAACAATTAATGGTAATTCTGTTAGTTATGCATGTAGGTTTACGGAAACAGAAAGATTAGTACAAGAACGAGGTTTGGGCAGGCCGGTCTTCCCTAAAGCTATCGGTGAGCTTCATGGACACTCGGGTATAGCACGCTTAGCGCTGTTCTATGCTCGTGGGCTGTTCGGACTTGTTGATCAAAGCCATGGAATTGGTGTAGCTAATGCTGGCCTTGTTTACTTTAATGGCCGGCTTTTAGCCATGTCGGAGGATGATCTTCCGTATCATGTTCGAGTCAATTCGGGTGGTGATTTAGAGACTATTGGCCGATTTGATTTTGATTCGCAACTAGAATCTGCAATGATAGCTCACCCGAAACTTGATCCAGTATCGGGTGAGCTTTTTGCGCTCAGTTATGATGTGATTAGAAAGCCGTATTTGAAATATTTTCGATTTTCGAAAGATGGAGAAAAATCTGACGATGTTGAAATTCCATTAGAGGTTCCTACAATGACTCATGATTTTGCAATAACCGAGAACTTTGTAGTCATTCCGGATCAGCAAGTAGTGTTTAAGCTCCAAGAAATGATCAAAGGTGGTTCACCAGTCATGTATGACAAAAACAAGATGTCTAGGTTCGGAGTTTTATCAAAGTATGCTAAAGATTCTTCCGATATTATTTGGGTTGAATCACCCGAAACTTTTTGTTTCCATTTATGGAATGCATGGGAAGAACCCGAATCCGATGAAGTTGTCATTATTGGTTCTTGCATGACCCCACCTGACTCCATTTTCAATGAATCCGATGAGAGCTTAGAAAGTGTTTTATCCGAAATTCGACTTAATTTGAAGACCGGGAAGTCCACACGTCGCGCAATAATGAAACCATCCGAACAAGTAAATATTGAGGTTGGAATGGTGAACCGGAAAAAATTGGGAAGGAAAACCAGGTTTGCTTATTTCGCCATTGCTGAACCGTGGCCTAAAGTATCAGGTATTGCGAAAATCGACTTATTTACAGGAGAGTCACAAAAGGTGTATTATGGTGACAAAAGGTATGGTGGGGAACCATTTTTCTTACCTTCTGATTCAGACAAGGAGGATGAGGGACACATTATGGCATTCGTTCACGACGAAAAGACATGGAAATCGGAGCTACAAATCATCAATGCAGCGAGCATGGAGTTAGAAGCAACAGTTAAGCTTCCGTCTAGGGTACCCTATGGATTTCATGGGACATTCATAAGCTCCGAAGAATTGGCACAACAAGCATAGACATTTATTATATATGTAGTTAAAGTAGAGGTGTCTAATATCTGTGGGATGCTGATCATTCCCCGGACTCTACTCAGCTTTCAAACTAACATGTACAATTACATACATTTATTATTTGCTAAATATGTAGTTAATTTGTGAGTAATATTAATTGATTCCCTTTGAGAAGGACTTGAAGAAACTAAGCTTGTAGCTTGATCGTAGATAGCGTTGGAACTCGGCTGATTTCCTAATCCTAAACTAATTTCTATAATCTCGAGTTTAATTATCAAGTAAAAACTACGAAGTTTGCTGTCAAACTATCGGGTTAAGTACAAAAATACGGGATCTGCACCACGATTCGGTCATGATTTCGAGGTAGGAAAATTATTTGATGTTGATTTAGTCATCACTGAAATTAGTCGAATTGTTATATGTAGATTGGTCCCAAGATCCCGTATAATAGAAAATAAAAAAAAAAAAAAAAAAACATAAATGATCGATTTGATTCTATCAGGCCTAGCTATCGGTCAAAGAAAAACTTTCGTACCACGTCAAACAGATTTTTCGACCACTTAAACAAGTCAATTAATTATATATGAATTTTATTTGAATACATGGCTTTGCAAAAAAATATAGGCACCGTATTTGTCCGTATACGTAGCTTATAAATTAAAAAATACAAACATTTTTCTAATTTATAAATAACTTATAATAAATTACAAACGAGACCATAATCTGATCAAAACAAACTAGACGTAAAAATATTCACTCAAAACTGTTTGACTTTTGGATCTTTCCCGGCCGAGTCCAAGCTATTAACTTGCTCACACGCAAGAAATACGAAAGTGTAGATAACTTCCATTAATATATGTAAGGTGGTAATATGCCTAAATAAATTCTCCGAATCGGAACTTTTTTATAAGGTTGAGAAATAAAATTTGAATACTGAAGTACACATATTTGGAATAAATTTTAATTTTTAAACTATGTATTATTCAAAGCTGGAGAGATAACTTCACTAGATCAAACCTTCAATTATATTTAATTAATCACGTTAAGCAATGTAATTAAAACAAGATAGAGACCTATATATCATTTTAAATACGTAGTTAGCGAACATGCAAGAGAAAAAGTCGTCTCTGTAAATATAAAAAAACAACCTACTAGCTAGGCGTAATATACATGCACTAATCTTGCTTAATGAAGTTAAATTTCGAATAATACATATTATTGAACTGAGAAAATTTTATTTATTTATTTATCGAGTTTAAATATATATTATTAAAGTTATATTGCAGTTGAAAAATATTAATTAAATATCAAATTGTAGAATTTTTATTATACATGAGTTATTTATATAATATTTTTTCGTTATAATTACAATTTACAGAGCAATAGGCATCATTAATTACCGGTAGTCAAAGCTATTAACTCGCCCATACGTAAGAAAAGATGAAAGATGAAAGTTTGATGAAAAACGAAATGACATAGTTTCGTGGTGTGGGGGTAGTGCGGTCCCGAAAATTTATGCCCTAAATTTATACAGTCTTATATAAATATAAAAAATATTATAATTTATTAATAAAATTGAAAAATATTGATAATAATATAATAAATATTAAATTTGTTAGATTTTATTTTTTATTTATAATATTTTTTGATAGTTTATTTTATTAAAAAAATATAATTTAATAAATTTAATATATATTAAAGTATATACAAGATTTAATTTTAAAATTTTACACCGCGTCGGAAAATATTTGGTACGCGTGTAATCGACGAGTTCACTGTTTTCTAGTTTACACGCATATGAAATATTGGGTTGTTTGGTTCAACTTATTTTGAAATCAGAACTCATATCTCAAACACATAAAGTGTGAGTTTTTGATACCAATGAGGAGGTGAGTATGAGAAAGGGTATGAAAAATCATTTTATTTTAATATTTTCATTTCTATTTAAATGTAAATATTTAATATAAAATAAATCAATGATACAAAAATACATTAAAGTAATAAATTAATTAATATTTTAAATTAATAACTCAAAATTTATTAAATCAAATATATTCATTCCAATACTCAACCAAACACGAGATATCGAAAATGATACCTCAAACTCATATCTTCTTAACCCGATTTCTGATTCTAACCCCATACAACTCCACGAATCAAACAACTTCTAAGTGGGTTAAATAAAAAAAAATATTGATTTTGTAATTTTTTAATATTTATTAAAAAATATTATATGTCGAAGATTTTGATCTAGCCAAGATACGTGTCATGTTGATTGTTGATACGTTTTTTCTTTTTAAATTAAAATGGGGGGTACTGCAAGAATTTGAATAGGTTGATGGTGCCTTTGAAATTTTACAAATATTTGGTTTGATTTATTGTCTCTATGTTATTAGATAAAAGTGTATATATGTTGATATTGTTGTTAGAAAATATATGAGGATATTTTAGTATTAAAAACATATTCTATAACTTTTATGTAAATATAAATTTTTATAATTAAATCTTTTATTTTATTTTTATTAATCATGATAATGGAAAATACATAAAATGAAAAATATGGGCGATATGTCGTCAATTTTTGAGAGTCAAGACGAATGATTTGGGTTCTTAATGAGTGTATTAGCTAGCTTTAGATTTTTTATCACAGTCAAATCATACTACGAGTGCCATTTATTATTAGTAAGAAAATCTTACTATATACAGTTAGACTCTTTTTTTTGAAACAAATATATACAATAGACTATTAGTCATCGATTTATTATTTAAAAATCTTAAAAACTATAGAAAGTTTGCAAGGTTAGGCTTAAAATCGACGCACCCCTAAGATTTTTGTTACTTTAGTTTATAATATTTCGTTCACGTTATGTCCTCTCCCGTGGATGATGCCAGTCAATTACTCTTTTCTTATTGCGAGAATAATGAAAGATTCCAAGACATGCAGATCAATTATTCTTTACTTTTTGACTATGGGTGTTTGACTCCCTTTTTTTCCTCGAATATTTTTAAAAAAAATAGATATGTATGTATTTTTTCTGAAAATAAGTAACTTATTTTTTATTTTGAAAATAATATTGGATTTTAAAATTCTAAAACAAATATTTATCTTTAAAAAAATATGAAAATATGTATAAAAAAAATGTGAAATAAGTAACTTATTTTAAGTTTAAGGAATCCAAACGGCCACTATATATCCACACCCAACCTAAAGCAAGATTTATAAGAATTTCAATAATTTCAAAGATTTTAAGGTGTTAGTATATACAGGGGCGGACCTACGGTAGGAGCAGTGAGGGCAAAGGCCCCACTGAAATTTTCTGTTTATAAAGTAAAATTTATATTGTTATATTGATGTCCCTACTAAAAATAGTATAATATCTCCACTGAAATTTAATTTAAATAAAATCTTATTTAATAAAAAAGTTAAACTTTAAACTTTAAATATAATATAATCTTATTTAATAAAAAAATTAAATTTTAAATAAAATATAATCTTATTTAATAAAAAAGTTAAACTTTAAATTAAATATGTGGTTTCTTAAATAATTAAAAATAGATATAATTTGAACTATTATAATTGTATATTAAATAATGTCCTAGATTAAGTAGAATTTTAATTATGCCTATTAATATTTTTAGTATATAATATACATATCATATTTATTATATCATTAATGAGATTCGAACTCTTGACATTTGATAGTATTTGGATAAGATTTTTCTTATTCTTATTATATATAGGATATAATTATATATATATATATATATATATTTATTTATTTATAAGCTTATGAAATTCATGAAGTGAAAAACCTATAAATATATTCATAATTTTATAGATGATCCTCAATTTTATAAAATAATTATATAAATATATTCGAGAGATAAATTTAAATATTTAAATATAGTATTTACAATTATAAAATAATTTAACTAATTATAAAAATATTAAAAATTAGAACAAGTCATTTTTCTTCAAATCGCGAGTGCCCTACTAAAATTTTAGTTCGGATCCGCCCCCATCTATATATATAAACGTTCAGTGCATCTAGTTTGATTACACACTTAGCCATGTGGTTAACGTGATTTGTTTTTGGTTATTGTCATAAATGATAATGTTAACGTACTATATCACCGGCCACCCCTTCTCACTATCCATGCACAGTCCAACATGCCTAACACAAGCAATAATAATTAATAGATACTAATTATTAACTTAGGGTTGGTTTGGATGGAGATAGAAATTAATTTTTAAGAAAAGTTATATTTTTTAGATAATTAATTATTTAATAAAAAATTTAGGAAGTGCAAATTCTTGTTTAATTGATATATAAAAAAATTGTATTTCATAAAAAACTATGGCATGCCTTATATTAAGTTTTTAATATATTGTAAAAATATTACAGAACATAATATATAAATCTCCCATTAGTATTTTGCTTAAAAGTAGATTTAAAAATGAACAAAATCCGAGTGAGTAGGTAAGCAACTCGTGGGAAGGCGTTCTTTGAAGGCATTTTTAATTACTTGCTATAAAAATGACAAATAAACAAAAGTAATAGTGTAGTTATATAACTTGTTTTTCTAAATATGAATATTTAAATATAATAATTATAATAATAAGGATCAAAATATTTTAAAATATACATGTACAAAAAATTTTAACAAAGTATATACTTAATAAAAGAAATGCGGGATTACAGTTTAATTTATCCCTTAACTCCATATATAATCTCTAATATTTATGTGGCTCGCGACATCGGGAAAGCATTATTTAGAAAAATTGTAAATGCTTTAATATGTCTTAAAGGGTTCTAATAAGTTTTTTCTTACAAAGAGTCAATGGTTATCTAAGCAGTGGGGGCAGACCAACATAGCTTAGTCTTGGCCAAAATTAATTGTATTTGTGTGGCTGCAATTAATGTTGATAACTTGTTAAAAACATTCGATTCAAGAGGTGATACGTTCTATTCTCAAATTTTGGAACACTTAGCTTTCATATATAAAGTTCGGTTCAAATACTTTTAAATAAAGAATTAGCGATTGGATTGGATCCCTAATAATCGAATCAATCAATTTTTCCCAACATATATTTATGCAATGAACAAACCCACGTCTGTGTGATGTACTGATATGGTAACTGAAATGAATACATGTGAATCGGTCTACTATCCGATTGATTCGATGAAGCCCACGTGCCACAAAATTAATCTGTGGGGGCACGGTGCCGGCCTCATGTCTCTCACTGGCTGCCGAAACAAGAGAAACTTATTACTTAATCTCCCCCACACTAGAGAACATAAAACCCTTTACAACATAATAATTGTGTGTGTATATTCTTGTAGATACTTTGTACCAATCTATGCATTCTTGGCATGAATGTAATTTGAGTATAGTTTTTTTTATATAATATAGTATAGATTTTGAATGTCGATAGCATTGTGGTTCAATATTTTTGCTTCAGCCAAAAGGAGTATTAAATTCATTGGTATGCATATTTTTAAAAAAGTTTATTAGAACTTACTAATTTTCTATCAATATTTATCCCTTCACACCTTACCCATATGACATCTGTATATTATTCAATAATATTTCTAAACTTGTACGTGTTGCTGCTTCTTATCGACACGTATCGGAAAACGAGAGGTTGTGGAAAGACGATTGATTTCAACGATTCCTTGGATTCTGGTTTGACTTGTATAATTAATATTTGTTGCACTGCATGGCTTGCAACAGGTATTGATCACATGCATGATGCGTACTCTTTGCCCTTTCGACTTGAGAGAGGTTGAGTTCTATCATCACTAGTTCAGTACTATATATGTCATATGTGTGTACGTGCGTGTGTATTCATTAGATGCAACTTAGACTGATTGATTTATTTATCAATCAGTCTTCTTTGATTTTCTAACGGCAGTTTGTGTAAACGCAAGGACCTAGTAGCAAGCCGAAACCAATCTTCTTTGATTTTCTATCAGTAAATAAGACAGCTGGGCATTTTTTGACGTCCCCGATTGTGCAAATCTGTGACAGATTTAGAGTCAAACTATGCAAGAAATATTACTATGAATCTATTAATCTTTTAAAGTTTTGGGAAGCCATAATTTCATTTTATTGATAATGTATGGGGACCCTAGACAGCCTTGTTCATTCATATCCAATCTTAAATAGAAACCTGATAGAATGGTACACCAATTTGCAAGACTACGACATTCAATTAATTATTTACAAGTTGCTTCCATCCAAATGCTCCTGGCATATATGGCCAGAATTCTCGCTATCTCTGTCAGCCACAACGTTACCTATTACAAACAAAACATGGAAAGACATGACCACCTGATAGTTGTTCAGCAAATTTTACTTTTGTTTTCGATATGGTCAATTATAGAAATTTAAATACTTAAACGATTAAGACTGAACCCTTCAGGTCAGCACACTCAAGTCCTCGTACATCTTGTTTTCGCTATGCTACAATTAAAATTAGGAATAGCTTTGCGAATTTGATTGTTTACCTTGTATATCTTGAACTAGAATTGAGAACCAAATCAAATATTCTTCAATCTTCAGCACATACAGGTCTGATCATATCCCATGTATATTCTGATGGTAGATCCAGCTAGAACGAGTCTTTAGTAAGGACAGGGACATCTACAAAGTAACATGTCGAAGAAAACTTCACATGGGCAGAGAATTGAAGTTGTGGAATAACAGACAGGGACAACTGTGGTCATAAAATGCTAGATTCTTATTTTGTTTGTACAAGCAAAATATCCAGAAAAAACAATACATACTTTCGACATAAAGGACCATTCAGAAAACATTATTATATATCTGTGCTTCAATTTTGAAGGCCTTGATTTGATGAATATCCCTTAATTGGTCCCGTTAAAAACATTTTGGCCTATGTATGACTTGCTATATACTTTATCCTAATAGATTTTATGATAAATGCAGCAATACTACTGAAGGGGATAAAAAAAAACCATTAAGCCAAAAACTAAAATTACTGGTTCTTAGGTATCAAGCATTATGGACTTGAGGTCGCCTGGTCGGTGATTTGTACCTTTACTACTAGTGATAGCCTCAACTTCCGTCGCTATATCCATCGAATATGTTGTAGTACTATGACAAATGATTTATGCGAGAAAGGTCAAATTGTAGGACAAACTAAAGTGAGAACTGAGAAGTGAGAACTACGTTAATGAAAAGTGAGAACTGGGAACCCCATGTAAAAAAAAAAGAAAAACAAGATTACTGTTATCAGGTGAACTTGCTACAAAAACTAAGCATTACATTTTCTGTAATAATCTATATTTGAATGGACATTGATACATATGATCCTGCTCCTGCACAAAATTTATAATGTTGATACAGAGATCTGACATGTTTAGGCAAGTTTCAAACAAAATGCACACACTTTTGTGTATTTGTGTCCCCTTTCTCATGTGCTTTCTATAAACATGTTAATGCAAGTGTACAACATGTTGAAGCAAGTTTATGACAGAAAATTTCAAGGTCTAGTCGATTACACTTTCATAACCCAAATTATCAAATGTCATAAGAGTCAATATTTTTAATAGGGGCGGCCCTGAGATTTACGGTGTCTTAGGAAAAATTGGTTTTTGGGATCTAATCTATATATATATTCTATATATTTTCTATAATTTATTTACAGAGAATTTAAAATTTTGGGGCCAAGGCCACCCCTGATTTTTTATGCCTAATATTCCTCAAAGTTCCTCCGAACAACTATAGCCTTAGTTAAGTTTCAAGTGCTCTCTTAAGATTATATTAATATATTAAAAAACTATAACAATCGTACGAGAACAATTTTTTATATATTCAATGACAATCAGAATAGATATCAATTTTTCAGAAGGATAATCGCAATCAATTGCTGTTTACATGTTTCTCTACCACATTCCTTCACTCAATAGTGATAATGTAGCGCCAGTAGAAATCAGGATCACCTTATACATATGCTAAAATAGGACAAGCACAGCAAATAGAATTAACATGGCCGTGTCAAAGAATGAATCGTACACACGCGGATCAAGTGAAATTGCTAGACTAGGCATGTTCTATATTGAATCAGACAAGAGAATGATAAAATAAATAAAATTATTCAAGAATTTCGATTACAGAAAATCTTGTACGAGGCTGGAAAATGTATACCTTCCTCTAACTGCAGGGTGCACCTGAGCTTCAGAATAAAGGAGATGACACAACTTAACCAAGTCTAGCCCTTGTACAAAACAACTAGAAGATGAAAAGTTCTAGACATGATAGGAAATTTACCTTATCCGACAATCCTAATATTAACTTATTACAGGCTCCTACGGAAATAAACTTGGTAACATATATAAACACTGAACAGAGACGGCAAGTCAGAGCGTTGTCTCATGTCTGACATTCAAATTTATATGCATGCATGCCTAGATGACTTCCTGAAAGTCCAAAATTTTGTGATCAAGTACTAAATCAATTAATAGGGCATGCAACATGTCCTGGCAAAGTCTACGGTACTACATTGATCCGTAACTAAGATGATCACCAGCGAGGTCCCAAATTTCTGCCAAAATTTAGTACCATATAGTAATTGTTTAAAACTATAATCACCAGCATTCTTTATTAGCCCTTTCTTCAGGTCTTCACTAAGAAAGTAGAGTGAGAATAAAACCAGCTGCACATGGAGGAGGCTGTTATCAGCTTAGGAGTTTGTCTTATAATTCAACTCCATAGACTAGCAGGGAGCCCGAAAATCTTGATTGTGTGATTCTATGAGTGTTTTAGTGTTTCTCATTTATTTATTAGAGCGATGAAACCCTTTGCAATCAGGTCTTTATAGTTCTGGTAACGTATGTGACAGTGGCACCTCGAACCATTTTAGGAGGGTTCAAAGTGTTTTTTAGGACCAAAAGAACAACAAAACCTATTATCTTTTATTGGTTTAGAACCTGCTATATATAGGTTTGTATATATTCGTATCTCATTGACATTTGTAGCAGGACATTATCTTGTCTTACAAATTTGATAATATATTACAAATAAACGGTGTTACAAACTCTGTGTGCTTGCACAGAGTAGTTCAAGTGTTCAACAATAGTATTTGTGGAGTGTTATTAAATTTATGACTCAACGAGCCAAACAAACCAACATTATACAAATAAAATTTAAATGTTGTAGCCCATATCATAACATAATAGCATAACAATGCACAGGAGCAGAGTTATCTTTTCTTGTCATTGGACCTCAAACTGGAGTTGGTCCAGTATGTATTCTTGCAATTTCTTGGTTGGTATTCTCCCCTACACTGGATCTCATAAATTTATTACAATATTTTAGACCATCAAATGACGTGAGCCCTAAGGTCATTCACTTTTGTTCCGGTGAGATCCCTTGTTCCAGTGCCTTAAAATTTTCATAATTTGGGACTACTTCAAAGAAAGCACTGCCCTTATAATTGATCAATTAGATTTTTTTTTTCCTGCTAAGTATTACTGATCGGATTAGCCTTACTAATGAGGTGATCAGGCCATCCTCGCTATGGTCAGCATCATTCATTTTTGAAATAACATCCACCACAAATGATGAGAGTAAATGTATATTAACAAAGACTCTCTGTTACAGAAAGTGACTAGGCAATGTCCAAAGGTTTGGTATAGTGAGCATGACGGGGAAAATTAAAAAAAAAAACCACACAAACTTTAACAAAGAATAAGGAGCTATCATAATCATTCAAAACAGGGGCCATTAAGAATTGGAGCCTGATAGAAGATTAGAAGTCATATGTAAATCAACAGAAAATGTTGCAGATTTTTTATCGTCGGAATCAGGGGAGCTATTATATTTTGCCGGAGTATCAAAAGATGACAATGGCAGAGGATGTGGATCACAATAAACATTTCTTGGTGGAGAAGACATGATGGTGAATTTTAAAAGAAACTTCTTTTTAACCATCATTTTCGATCTTTCAAGCATAAATGTTATAGAATTAGAAATAATAGTAATTAAAGCAAAATTATCCAAAAAATTGAAAGCTAATTTCTTTATCTTTTTTATATAAAAAATTCTTCCCTTCAAGTATCCAAAAGTAATAGTAATACAATCAAGGACAAAAATATTCTTGATGAGAGCTTAAAGACCAGGAATCCTCTCCAGTTCTTATATCAGAGATTATCCCCAAGTTTAAAAGCTATATATCTAATCTCTTTGAATGAGAGGCGATTCCCCACTAAGTCGTGCAATCTATTATAAATCAAACGATTCATACCTTAAGTATGCCGCGCAATACAAAAACAGATCTTGTGTTTAACTACTGTTGGTTTGATTAAATTGTCGATGCTATTATTACCACTAAGCCAAAACAACCAAGTTACTCATGTCATTGTCCAGGACATATCGCACACAAGAACCAATGACACAGGTGAATTTGTTAGAAAACAAAGTGTTCATGTAACAATGAATCTTAGACAAAAGATTATTAAAACTTGTGCAAATATCATCAATTATCATGGACTAGTAAACAATACCAGAATCCAGAATATTATTCTCTTGAGTTGACAAAAATTGGAACATAAGATGAGACTGCTCCCTTCATAAACTTTGAACATTAGAAATAACGCCTGAATCGTTCCTTGAATTAAGTCTCATTTATCGAGTGTTCATCATCAATAAGTTAACATACACTACACTGGAATTCTGCAAACATAAAAAATTATGAATCAACGAAAAAGAATTAGCTAAGTCACAGTCCTGCTCACAAAATACCCGCATCCTATTCATATATAATGGTCAGTGATTTGTTTTTTTTAAGCTGCATAAATATAAGTTACAAGCATATCAAAGCATATGAATCAGCGAGGAATCATATTAGTAATTCTCATAACATGCACATTGATTAGTTCTTAGCAATGTCCCTCATTAACATCTCTTTGATTCTTAAAGGTTGGTAAAATTTTTGATGCTGTGCGATAACCGAGGAGGATGCCGATGCTTTCTTCATGCGGAAGCAAAGTTCCATCAAGTTAAAGACGCGTGTTGGTGAATTTTTCCAACTTTTTCTTGAGTTGTTGAGAAAACTAAAGCATAATTGTTTCCCTCAATCTTTACTACACAAGCACATAATTGTCGCGAAACATCTGATACTCATCAATATATCAGTTTCTGGATCACATTTCGCTATATTTACTTGTAGCCTTTCCAAGAAAATGAAGAAAGAAAACCTTTCGTGCCTTATGGCTAATAACAAATAATGCAACTATCTCTTCACCCTATCAGATTGGTGTGCTATACATAAATAAGATGATTCAAATTTAGCTTGTTCTCCACAGGAATTCAAGTTTCAGTGAAGTTTTTTTTTTATCGCGGAATAGAATACCTTACCATTAGGCTAAAATTTAAAACTCGAAGAGTTAAAGTTTTAATATACTGCCTTTACCTCATGAAATTTTAATCAAATTTTGCTAATCAACTTTCTTGGTTATATGCACGTCATTTGTACATCTTTCTGTATCCATTTCTGTGCGCCTATCATTACTTTTTGCTAAATTGCCTTTTTACTTGTATATGCTCAGTAGAGTAACTTTTGGTTTTTACTTTCTGAGAACGAAAACTTAAAGTAAAATAACTAGCTAGAATCCTCCAGCATGCAATTTTCCCAGACGTTTACACATGACAAAGTTACTATCTACTTATAAGATGTGTCAATACCAATCAAGATATTAAGAAGAAAAATAGAAAACAAGTGGTGCTTGTATGACATTGACCTTTGAACAACCGAGTAAAGCTGAACCACTAAAAAACAAGAAGAAAGAAGATCACAGATACTAAAAAAGTCTCCAAACTCTTAATAACTTCAAGCTTCCAACCCACCATCTTTGAAAGTGAAGCCCAACGCTCCTAATTGATCTCCCTTATGCCCACAACACCTTTCATGATGAATGTATTAACTTTGTTTAATCAACAAAATTCGTGTAATCATTAATCTTTTCTGTTGATCATATTGGTCAAGTATATAGTAAAGTAAAAGATAAGCAAAATAAGCAAAAACCCCATTAAGTAGCACAAGTTTTCTGATTCACATTCTGCATATATTGTTACGTAAGGCGATTAGTTGAGAGTTTTCAGGCATGGTGGAACCAAGGGCTAACCAAGACCGAATCCCCAACTGATTTGAGAACCGAGACTGATCTCGGATATTCTTGTGAATAATTTATTATTTAACATTTTAGCTCCTGCAACTTTCGAGTCTTGATTCGTCACTGGACTTTCTGGCCGCGATTATTGCACATTTTTAACGGAGACAGTAAATAAAATTCAAAATTTGAGCAAGTTTAGTTGATTCACTCATTCACAAGTTCTGTCGACCGGACATATCTATGTAGGACTAGGAGTACTGGCATCACATATATAACCAAGCAAAATTAAAAGGCTTTACAAGGCTATAGCTGAAGTAAAATTATATGCATTTTACATGTCCACAAGTAGCATGCAAATTAAATACGCACCAAAGAACACGGTATCATGAACTGTTCATATTTATTTCTGAAAAGCAAAAAGCCTTTAAATTGTGTTGTATAATTACTTCTATTCTTAGATAAACAATATATATGTATCCTTTAATGAAGACATAATTAACCTAAAAGCATAGGTAATTAAGTTTGACATCAGAAAATAAATGCAGAGAGCATATGATAATTTTTTTTTAAGTTTGTCCTCTGTTAACTTGCTGAAATTGAGAAGATACTGTAAGAAAAAAAACATTATCAAAACAATACTTCACCTCTAATCAGGCTGCATGTAACACAAATTATATCCTAATGATCATCACAATAAATCGAAAATTTATCAAAAATGTTATCGAGACCAGATATTGTACGGTGATGGTGTTCCTTTTTGCTGCTTCAACTCTTTGTAAAACTTCTTGATAAATTCTTCGGCTGCCTTGTCCACTCGAGGATCATCCTCTTCTTTCAAAGGAAATGGCGAATCGGTGATCCTCAGCTGTCTCACCATCGGGGTTTGTCCGAACCCCGGTAATGCCACCAAGGGTGAGGCCTCTGGCTTCTCATGATTGTTGAGCATTTCGAATACGTTTCGAGCTAGGTTAATGTCATCAATGCTGTTTTGGTGGTGGTGAGATTTGCGTTTTGTAAAATAAGAAGCGTAGAATGGAGTGTTGCTACAACTGAATTCGTATTCTTGAGGAGAGATGAACGATAAATCATTGTTGGAACGACAAGTGAAGGCGGCGTAATGGTGGTAGAGCATGAGGTTTCCTATTGCTTTACCGGCAAGTTTGCCTCTTTTCATCATCATTTGAAAATCAACTAGTAACTTGCTCTTTCTTATACTTTTCTTCAACATGAACAGAACTATCTTCACTACTTTCCACACTTTCTTTGCAATCACATTTGAACTTTGCTCTACCTCCATCTCTTTTTAATTTTATTGTATAATTGTAGTCGAGAGAGATCAGAGAGATGGAGCTAGAGAGATCGAGAGAGAGATGTGTATAATATGGTAACTTGGAGTGTGTTATAGGAAGCAAACAATGAAGATCTATATATAGGTCCGAATGAAGAAGATTTTTACCACATGAATAATTGTGTGTGCATATATAATTGTGAAAACTAGGATACTTTTGCAAAAACATAGGCTTTTACGGAACTTACTGATTCGACTTTTATAATTGGTAAAATTAATTTTACCTGCAACACTTTATTTGCATGCAGGATGCACTCAATCATTTGATTTACTTAGTTTATGAATCCATTATTTTTTTTATGAAAGTAACATCAACTTGAAAACGATGTACTCGTAAATATTTATAATTTGTATCTGTAATTCATTATGATGTTCCTTTCTTGCTTGTGATACTTGTGTCTGTCGTCTTTGTATTCTCATGACCACGAAAGGTTGGAGATTGTATATTATTATATAAATCGAGATGTACAAATGTCTTTAAATATTTAAATATTATAAAACTGCCGCATGGCTTGATACTACTACTAAAATATAGATTAAAGAGAAGATTATTACAGCATATAACAAAAATGTGGAACTCCCTAATACATTAGATCCAGTTTATTTAAACTCCAATGCCTTAATTCGTGAGTAAACTCGACTTATATTATATATTACATAAATCAAATTCACTGAAAATTTGAGACATTAAATTTTTAACTGATCGATTTGTTTAAAAATATCTAAGTTTGTTTATTAGATAATTTGTTGGATTCGACTTCAAAAACATTATAAAAAATTTAAAATAGTTTACAGTCCAACTAAACAAACATACCCCTAGTACCAATCAAAAGATGGACAATAATGGGACTGTGCCAACAATAATAGTACTGTACTTTTGGAAGTGATCCGCAAACTATAGTCGAAGTTGTTGCAACTTGTAAGAGAGCAAGAGACATATGTGTCGTTTTACCACAGATCTCATAATTTGTTGCCAACTGTAAATAATAGTAGTAAAATTTATGGGCAGATGCACACAAAAATCATGAGAATATATCTACTTTTGACTCGGTCGTAGTTCCTTAGCGTAGGCAATTTCAATTTTTGGGTGCAACAAGAGTTGTCTCTGGCCACACACCAAAGTAAAAAACGAGATTTTCAACATATTGCCACTAAACGCCATACTGTTAAAAAGCTATTTATGCAATGTCTAAATTTTTCGATGGGTGCGTAGAACAAAAGGTTGAGGTGATCTATCATATGTCTATCTAGAAACCTAATTTGACAAGCATAAACCATGTTAAATTACAAAACAAGATTATATAAACTGAGTGATGAGTCCCCGATTCAACTAATTTGAACGATTTTTGGTGGAATTTTGATAAATTTAGATTTCACTAGACAAATTACGTTATACATTTAAAGGGAATTAGATCAATGTTAAAATGTGAATATATAATTTCAGTATGTGAAAAAGATAATGACCGCCCAACATAAATTATTTGTTTTTCACGATCCTATTTATATAGGTTACTATATGTTACTAACTTACCAAGCTAGGCTGCTCTACTATGTTTAAACTAAAGATGCAAAAGATGCAGCTTCCATAGAGTAACAATAAATATCCTTACATAACATATGTCAATCTTAATAGTTTGACCACATTCTTAATGTTTCATTCGCCTTCTTCTTTAACCTCACGGTCAAACTTGAGATATACTGTTCTACTGTTCCCGTATTCCTGCCAAGTTGACCCAAGTCAACAGGAAGGCCACTATATATGATTTCGACCGTTCCAAATTATTTATTCTACTAAATTATATTATTTTAATATTTTTTATATATAATTTAAATATATTTTAATTTTTATAATAATAATTTAATTTTAATTTAATAATATATGTATATATTCTATATAATTTTTCATATATTTTATTTATATTTTAATAGGATGATGTTTGTGTATTTTGTTTAGAAATATATTTTATTTAGAAGATTAATGTGAGATATATTTTAATTAGGAGATTAGTATTTAAAAATTAGGCACAACAATAACTATCCGGCCCAAATACCGATCAAGGACCACCGACTACCAAACTTTTAATCTTTCGGTTTTAATAATATAGTATAGATTTGATTTTGTATGTTAAATGGATTTAGTTTTGATTAAAAATTATATATATTATATAATTGTAAAAAATTATAAAGTTTATTTTTTAGAAAATATATGTAATTTATTTTAAAATATATTTTTAGAAAATATATGTAATTTTAATTATTAACTAAAATTTGATCAATTTAATCATAAAAAATCAAAGAAAACATATAAATGAGTGTATATCTATGTTTAAAAAATGTTTTTTTTTGTAAAAATCAGTAAAAAAAATCGGATAAATTGGTCAAAAATCGAATTAATCGGTCAAAAATCAGAATTAATTGGTCAAAATTTTGAAAATATATATATTTAAATTATTTTATAATAAATTCAATCATTTAACTTATAAGCTTGTTCTCTCTTATTTTAAAATTTTGTTATATAATTACTTAAATCTGTAATATGTATAAAAAAATAATTATATATAAAAAATAATATTAAATTGATCCCGATTAATTATTCCGATTAATCCCCGATTATCCGATTAATCCATGTTAGGTGTCTTAACCAACTAATTTCAATTCCCGATATTTATAAAACTGGTGTATATATATAAAGTCGATAACATAACAGTTCTACATTTACAAATACAACTTTTTAACCAAGATGTGATTTAAGAAAAACATGAAACGATATTTTCTTGTGCTTAATTACTAAAGTTTGGGAGCTCAAATGGAGATGAGATAAAAGATTCTTCAAATATTAAAAAAAATATTAATTTTAACAAAAACACAAAATAATATAATTTCATTAAAGAAATTAATCAGTTTTCAGCAAACTCAACATAATATCATGCGTTCGGTTTGCCGTTCTTTATAAATTAAAATATATTTTTTAATAATATAAATTATTTATTAAGTAAATTAAACGCATTCTATATGTTTCATTAAGCGGATTTAGATAAATTTTATGACGCATATATATAATTGTACGTTTGATGTCTCGCACCAGTATCTCAGTTGGTTGAGAACAAGACCTTTGGGGCTTACCATCCCGAGGTCTCAAGTTTGATTTCAGAGTGCAGGCAAATAAGCTGGACACCCATAAATCGTGGCCGGACACTAGTAAAAATATCTAACAAAAAAAAATTGTACGTTTGATTTCCTAACTCGTACAGTTCGTATATTTTCAGTTCTTTATTTGCCATTTAAGATGCATAATCACTAACATCTACTTTCACCATGTACGTACGTTTAATTCCTTCTCATTTTTTTTAGCTCATTTTTCTTCTCTATGTTCTTTTATTATTTTTTCCCCTTGTTTTCAGCCTCAATATGCATGGTCTCTCTCTCTCTTATGCTATACCTTTGAGAAGGGGCATGCTCTATAAAGCATTAAAGGCTTAAAGCTAGCTTAGTGCACCATCTTTCTGTTATAGTAATAGTACTATGTTGAATCAAACTTTAATCACACCAATCGATGCACTAGCTATGTATGTGGCGATCTTATAAAATAATTAACTTTTTCATCTTTTGTGATTAGTGTGGTAAAGACAATGTAGTTCATGTTGCTTAAGCTAAGCACGTTTACATGTCATCTAATTATATTGACTCCAACTTTGTGACTTTACGTCATGACTATATAATAAACAAAACATGTCAAGCAAAAATTAACCTAATACACACCATTAATCACATTCAACAATAGAAATTTTATAGTGTAGTGCAACTAATTAGAAGCTAATAGAATATATAATCTCAATTAATTAGCCCAAATAAGTGATATATATAAATATTACTCCAGTATTTAACAATAATTTCAGAATAGGTTAGAGAATAAATATGACTCGACATTGCGATACTGATTTTATTTTTATTCTTCTTTAAAAGTTAGTGTTTTCGTATAATGACTCAGAATGCATACATGGAAATATCGAATAAAATTTGATAGCTGATCACATATACCATCTACTTATCGTTAGTTGTAAAATGAACAAATATATTAAAAATTTAAATTTGTAACCTCCAACAAATCGAACATATATGAACATATACATGTCAATATCATCACTATGCAAATAAGCTTAACTATCGAATATTTATAACTCGTTCGCTCATTTTATAAATTATTTATAAATTAAAAAATTACATATATTTTTTAATTTATAAACAATTATAAAAAAATCATTCCCCCAACACGTTCTATACATATAGATCCGAACGGCTGTAAATATCTTTTTGCAAGCAATAATTAAACAAACATGCAACGTAAAGAAACGTTAAGAGACAATCAAGGTGAGTAGGGCATGGTCAATTGATGTTTGCTGTGTTTCGAGGTGAGTGGTCATTTCTTTTCGGCTTTTGCTTTAATTAAGAACAAAGTGTACTTTATTTAATTTTGAACCCTTCTCCTCCACTCTGCACTTTATAATGCATCAGTGCGTTTTCTCATATCAACAGTCATGTAGTTAGCCAGAGATTATGTAATTTTTATACTTAAACTTACGAATTCTAGGGCTTTCAATTAAACTTACGAGGCTTAAATTTTTATATTTAATTTAGTTGCGGAACACATTTTAACATAAAATGTTCAAAGATAAATTCATTTGTTGAAGTGGACTACAACATACTTGCACATATATATTTTTGTCTAAACATTAATTGGGTTAAGGAGCGAAAAAACCCTTCGGGTTTAGGCATAGGAGCGGATAAGCACTTGTGGTTTAATAAGACTCAAATAAGTCCTTTAAATTAAAACTAATGATTCAATATAGCCCCTCTAGTTAGTTTTTCTTAATTATGGTTAGAAAATTACTATATTTATGTATATTGTGACATTAATATTTTAAAAATATATCAAAATATTCTAATTTTAATATTATGACGTTAATATTCATGTATATCGTAATAATATTGTTACACGAAAAAGTATATAAAAAAATTATATTCTAATTAAAACTTATCTTTAAATAAAATATATAAATTTTATCTCTTTTAAACACGAACACATATAAAATACGTGAAAAATTATATAAAAATATTTCTACACAAGATTATAAATAAATTAAAATCATAGATATAAAAATAAAAATAAATTCTAATCATATAAATACAATATTAAAGTAAAAATAATAAATATTAAAAACAAATTCGTACATTATACGAAATGTAAGAAATTGTGCATATTTGTCTATATATATCTATATATGTATGTATGTAAGTAAGTGTGTGTATGTTTGTATGTATTATAATTTAATATTAAAATATCACTCATATTTAGTTAATTATTAAAAAAATATAAACATTCATACTAATATTGGTAGAATTTAAAAATAAAATACAAATTAACGTGTAAATGTTTAAAGGTTAAAAATTAATAGTTAAGTAATAAAAAAAGTATATACATACATTAATATTGGTTAACAACTTATTTATTATTTTATAGAATTATTTAATAAAAAACAATTATATAAAAAAAACATATTAATTTATAAATAATAATGTTATTAATAAAAAATTAATAATATAAGATATATATGTATATATATATATATATATATATATTTATATTAATGTAATTAGATATTTAATAATATTTCTAACCATAGTTAAGAAAAACTAATTAGAGGGGTTATATTGAACCATTAGTTTTAATTTGAAGGGCTTATTTGAGCTTTATTAAACCACAAGAGTTTATCCGCTCCTACGCCTAAACCACAAGGATTTTTTCGCTCCTTAACCCATATTAATTAGTATATAGTTTATTAGAATTAATTGAACATTTAGAAAAATAATTAAGATGGAGATGAAAATGGGACAAACACTAAACAGGTAGAGACTTAATGCCATGGCATAATGAGATTGATTTAAAATCTGATCAGCTGAGAAAGCAGCGTTTAAGATTCAATGATAAAGACGGAAAAGCCATGGTTATATATATAAATACTTTTGTAAATCTAATTTATTTTTCAATTATTCGATGTCCACGAGTTTGCTAAATTATTGGTGGTCCTAGAAACAAGGGGGACGTTCACTTGTTGACTTCGTGTAACAATCTTTGTCTCTTATTTTATTTTTCTCGATTAATTTGTCTTTAATACATTCTTATCACTCTGCCGCCAGGCGTTTTCTCAGCAATAACCATGTTTCAATGTATGCATGTATTATGCATGGACATGCGAGGAGAGGTGGCCAACTAAGCGGACTGGGCGAGCCGTGTCAGTTTACCCGCGAGCTGTACCGGTAAGCCGGTTTGATCACCGAGGGATTCGGGCAGGGCACGCGGGGAAGGCGAGCCGTGCCGAGTCGGGTCGGTCCGGAAAATCTGTGACACATGAACAGTTCGGCGGGTTAGCAGGTTTTGTTTTGTTTTTTTTAAAAATCTTTAATCCATTTAATATTGCAGATTTGCCGAGCTGAACTTGCGGGCCGTGCCGAGCTGCACGAGTTGCATTGTAATATATAGAAACCTAGCATGTTAACATTTATTTAATCTGTGCTTTATTTTTGAATTTTTTTTAAAAAGAGTATGTTTCATATGGATTCTTTAAAATAAATAATAATTAACATATTTCTAACTCTTTTTTTCGTATGTACATATTTTTATTGAAAATAAATAAAAATTTAAGGTCGGGTTTAATTTTATTTTTTTTAAAAAAATAAATACTTATTTCATACGAATATTTTTGGAATAAAAAAGGACGGTACCTCTATAATTTTATTAATTAAAAAATATTTTACAAATAATTTGAGAGGACTCCTCTCTAAAAAAACGGAACAAACCGTCTGTACATAACAAACATATTTAAAAAAATGAAGCATATCAAATTTAAAAATATAAAATAAAAATATTTTGTATATATGAATTAAATTTATGACATAAAAAAAGGTACATTCTCGGTTCTCCACTAAAATAGTATTTTATGACTTAAATTTAAATTTGTGTTATATTTAGTATATAATTTGAGTTTCAAATTCGATTTTTTAAGTTGAATTCAAAATTATTAGATTTTTAACGGTATTCAATTTTAGATTTAAAATTCAATTTTTTTAGTCAAACTCAAATTTAATAGTTGAATAAAATGAATAAATAAAAATATTAATTAAATTATTACACATCGAATGTATTTATGCCTTCCCAATTTCCCATGCACCCTGGGTCATGCAACATCTAAAAGACCAATTCATATATAACTATATTGTGGAAATTTGTGGTTGTGTCGAGTGTGCCGAGTCGGATCGTGTCGGGCTGACTTGTCACGATTTATGACTAGTTACGCGAGTCGGTCCGTGCTGAACTCGGTTCATTCAACTACAACTTCATTTTAGCGTGTCTTGTTTTTAATAAGCAGCGCCTCACAATTAAGTATTCTAGGTTAACTTTTCAAAAAAAAAAGTATTCGAGGTTAAAATATTTAATTATAAAAGTATTACTGAATTTTAAAATTAATCGGGACTCAAGTAAAAATTTATACTTTTCTTAAAAAATAAAAACTTCAAACAAATAAATTCTTACTAAATTATCGAGTTCAGTCGAGATTTAAATAGTTTTTCATGATTCCGTCATTGTTGATAAGTGTTAATAAGTAAAAAAAAAAACTTGTGCGTGAGTTTTTCAATTAATGAAAAAAAGTAAAATCAGTGAATAGTAAATGGAATGAATGGCATGTTCGGCTACATTTGCGTACACCTGATTCTTGAGTTGCAGCTTTACTCGGTACAGGATTAAGCTCCATCTAGAGGGCTTCAAATAACATTTAATCTCGGGCCAATGACCAGTGCTTGGACTCTTCAAGTGGCCC
Organism: Oenanthe sinensis; assembly: GCA_028671895.1. NCBI lineage: Eukaryota > Viridiplantae > Streptophyta > Magnoliopsida > Apiales > Apiaceae > Oenanthe > Oenanthe sinensis. Next base: position 3,508,803 of record CM053796.1, on the reverse strand, counting down.
GTAACTGGAACTAAACCCAATATTATTATGCAAATTCGATTAGATATTAAATAAATCAAGCTTTGTTAACTTATACAAATTTGAATTTTGAACACAAAAATGAAATCGATAATAGTACTATATTATACATTGGGTCCATACAAATTTGGGTTGAGTCACGCTTAGACAACTTGGATTGCAGCTGTATATCATAAATTGGAGCAGGTCGGGCCTATATCATACTCCAAGTGGGCGCGTTATACTGGCATGGGCTCTAGCATGTGCCAGTCAAGTCCAAACAATTTAGCTGATCAACACCAATTTCTCGTTATCACATTTTAAATACTAAAATCTACTCATGCGTGAGTTAGTAAAACTAATGGTTGCATTTACTGAAAAAAAACTAATGTTTACAATTAATTATATGTTTTCGGGCTCAATTATTGTTATGGTCTTGTTGTGAGAAGAATTTGGTTATAACACTATGGAGATCCTTCTTAGAATAGCGAAAGAAAAGTGACCATAATCAGTTATGAAACAGCTTCCAAACTGAGCTTCCGGAGAAGGTAGATGGTGATTTTTGTAAAGAAAAAACTGAGTTGGCAGGGATTCAAAGCACAAGGATGCAGTCACGATGATTACACTGGTCAAGTACTTCAGATTATCAATGAATATTCGATTTTCACGTGCTCTCCGTGCATGTGAATGTTTTCGGAACTGAAACTCTCTACCAGTTGTCTACATACCCTATTTATAAGGATCAAGTCCATATGTAGTTCTAGGTATTCATGACTCTTTTGATGATCAGTTGTCAACTGCGTTTTAATCCTCTGATTGAAAGCTCATCCCGAAGTGGTTTAGCTGAAAGGAGAGTCCAGGCCAGCTGGGACTCCTTGGAAGCTCCCTTGTGATGAATAGATTACATCCTTTGGATAGTGAAACATCTGCATTACTAGGTCTTTCTCCCCTAAGTGGTTCCTCATCCTTGGGTGGTTTCTCAACCTCTAAATTCTCTCAACAACATTCACAGGTTGCTATATTAGAGTTAAACCTCTATAATTTTCCTCAAATTGGTCTGAAACTTCTTCAAGGACCTAAATACTGATAGATTGGACCTCAAATATCCCTTGAGCCTAAATCTGGCTCAAGTATTTGAAATTCTGAATTGATCAAATGACATGTTTGTGTAATGATAATAATTTGAATTTGGATTTGGATTTTATTTGAATTACAAGACATTCAAATATTAATACAAATATTAGAATTTCAAATGACAACTCAAATCCTATTATTTGAAATCCATAATTTGAAATGAAATTAAAATTCTCAAACCCAATGTTAATAAATTTGACATTGCTTGGTACTTGGGCAATTACCAAATCTCAGAGAATTTTCTTACATGCACATTTTTCTCTTTAGCACTGATTGAAATACTAATCATTTAAAAATTTTAAAGTTAGATTATACTTTAATTTTCACTCGGTACCAAACATAAGTTTTATAATTCAAGTTGTATTTATTTATTTGAAAATTAATTAAATTATTAAAATTTTAATTTTACTCTAGTAATTGAAAATACATATGTAATACTCACAGTAATAGGATAAATCCGTCAAATTAAATATTTATCGTAAATGTTTATGAACATGTGTTTATGAATTTATTACGAATATGTTAACGAATTATGTTCACCTACTATATTCATAAACAGTATAATTGAACTTGTTCGTAAATTTTCGAGCCGAACTATGTTGTGCTCAAGTTCAGCTCATTTATGAACCAAACTTGAAAATTGTATTTATATTTGACTTGTTTATAAATGAAACCGAACTCAAATCAAAAAAATTTCGAATCAAACATCAAATTATTTGTGAGCGTATCAACTTATTTACGACTCTACTTATATGTGGGTATTTTAAAGTAATGTTATTAATTTAATGACATAAAGTTTGTTCTAATAGAGTTATAAAATTTATGCTACACTAGCTTGCAATATATGTAAAAATAAATGTGTAAAATATAAAAAAGAAAATTGTATATTACCACAACTAAATTCAAATTTATCCCTTCACATGAATTATTTATAAATTTTATACTTAAATAAAAATTAAAAAATTAGTAGTAAGTTTATTCAAATGCAGAAAATTCAATTTTTTTAACCACAATTCTTAATCTAATATATTTTCTATATTTATACCTTTTCTTTTATGTTTTATAATATTTTTAATCACACCACCTAATATAATCCAACTAATTCTAAATTAATAATCCAATTAATTAGTTTTAATTGACATTTTTTTATTTTTTTACAACATAAAATTAAGAGCAAGTATAACAATTTTCTTAAATAAATTTCTAATCTTAAATATAGAAATGTGGTATAAAATAATACCTCAACAGTTACTTAAATTACTGGGATATTTCGAAGTTCAGTAATCATTTCTCTATTCTTTTCTATTTTTTTTCTTTCTTCATTTTTAAGAGTAATTAGAACAAGTCCAAGATACTGTTTGGAAGTTAGAGATTTGAGGCAAAACAGAAATTTGACTATATAAATCCTCTAACATGAGTGTTTGGTAGTTAACGGATTTAAATAGCTTATTGAGGTGAAAAACTAATTTTGAAAAAGCTACTTTTATGAGTTTTTTGCATTAGAGATTTGTAATGTGTCACAAACAATTAATTTAATTTAAACAGTTAATTACCAAACAGTTTCATACAAAACAACTAATTCAATCCGCTAGTCAAAATATTTAATTCAATCCGCTAGTCAAAACAGCTAATTTAATCCGCTACGGCTAACCGCTAATTACTAAACAGGACCCAAGAGTTTTCATAAATAAGGTACTAATTAAGGTAAGATATAACGAACATAGGAAAACATATTGCTCCAACAATTTACTAGTGGTTCATTAAGTTAAAGAACAGTATAAGATCCATTTGAGACTCTTTCTAACACCTTAAAGTTTTAGATGAGCCGGTTACTATTCTTACAATTTATGAGGGACACAAAAGCAAAAAGTATACCAAAAAATGGGTGCCCGTGATTCACTTTTCAACCGAAAAAATAAGTGCCCGTGATCCACTATTCAATCAAAAAAATGGGATTTTGAGGAACATCTATTTTATTCTTTATTTTTAAGGATATCCTAATCATTTCTTATTTGATTTTTGTTAATAAAAAAACTATTTTTCCTCTTTTTCCACCCTTCTTTTCCTCTTTTTTTTCTCCTTATCTCCTTTTTACAATTCAAATATATTATTATTTTAATAATAAAGAATGAATATAAGGAATGCTGTTCGAGAACATGTATAAAAGTAATGTTCTAAATTAATAAGACACAATATTTTATAATTAATATTTATAAGGAATCTATTACGAAACTAGTGGGCTTATTTTTAGATTTAAATTTATTAATATTATAACAATAAATAATAAATATAGGAAAGTTTGATTGAAGTTGATATATAAAATAAATTAATTAAATCAATATTATTTATTATTTTATAATATTTATAAGAAACAAACAAGGATCTTGCTAGGTTTGTTTTAAATAAAAATAAAAGAGACAAAACTTAACAAAAAATAAAAAATAAGAGAGACAAAAGAAGTCGATACAGACGTAGAGATACAGTTATATTGTTACTTGTTAGCACATCGCAATCTTTTGTTACATCCAAAGAACAAGATTGAATTTTACTAATTGACCACCTCTCTTTCTCTCCTTACCCTTTTATTATCATCATCAACTACTCTCAAACCTTTTTTTTTCAATCTTCAATCTTTAATTTCTCTCACAAATAACAACAAATATCCAAGATTTCTGAAACCCAGATCCCAAGTTCACAGATCTACAATACCCAGATCTTCGTTTTCACTATAATGTCCAAATCAGATCTCACTCACAAGATTTTCCCAGAACCAGTAGCTGATGAAATTGACCATTTTGATACTTTACCTGACTCTCTTTTGCTGCTTATTTTCAACCAGATTGGTGATGTTAAATCATTAGGTCGTTGTTGTCTTGTTTGTAGGAGATTCCATTCGCTTGCACCTCAAGTTGATAACATCTTTGTGAGGGTGGATTGTGTTATTTCTGATGAGGATTCGTTGAATTCGGGTTCGAGTTCTGGTTCGAAATCAAGCTCACCCTTTTCGTCGTTGTTTCGATTTATGTTTGGTGGAATTGTGAAGCCTTTGACAAGTATTACTCAGTTTTTGCAGTTTAAGAGGAGTGTTAGTAGTGGTGGGTATGGTTCGAATTTGTCTTCCTTGTCGGTTAATGGGGAGGATTATGATGAATTGGATCAAGGGGGTGTTACACATCATTCACCTACTCAGGTGTTGAAGAATTTTAGTGAAATTAAGGTTTTGAGGATTGAGTTACCGAGCGGTGAGCTTGGGATTGATGATGGGGTTTTGTTGAAATGGAGGGCTGATTTCGGATCGACTTTGGATAATTGTGTGATTCTGGGTGCGTCTTCGGTGGTGAATTGTAAGGGTTTGGATAATGGTGGTGGTAATTTAAGTAGTGATGATGATAATGGGAGTATACCGGAGTCGTTTTACACGAATGGTGGATTGAAATTGAGGGTTGTGTGGACGATTAGTTCGTTGATTGCTGCTTCTGCTAGACATTATTTGTTACAACCGATTATATGTGAGCATAAGACTTTGGATAGTTTGGTGTTGACGGATACGGATGGGCAAGGGGTGTTGTGTATGAACAAGGTTCAGTTAGAGGAGTTGAGGGTGAAGCCATTGTCGGCTTCGAGTGCTTCTAAGAGGACGCTTGTGCCGGCTTTGAACATGAGGTTATGGTATGCACCGCAGCTTGAATTACCTGATGGGAGTGTGTTAAAGGGGGCGACTTTGGTTGCGATTAGACCAAGTGAGCAAACGGTAGTGAGAAAGGAGGTAGCGGATGGGTCGTGGGTGTGTTTTGCGTTTGAGGAACCTTATCGTACTGCTGCAAAGATGTTGATTAAAAGGAGGACTTACTGTCTGGAGATGAATTCTTTTTGAGACTGTTGTCTTGTATCGATGAGGTAGTTTTCTATATTGTTCAGCTTACTGTAACGACGATTATATCATGCCCTTTACTTATTGACCAATGTTGTACAGTTTGACTCCCTAATGTTTTAATTGCATGCTCTGGTATATCTGTTCTCTGTGTTTAAGGATTATTATTTGACCATTAATTGATGTTAGATTTATAGTTAAACTGAAGTATATAAGTATCATGTTACTTTTGTAGTTCTCAGTAAGCAGTACATACTGCATCAGAACCTTATTCAGTATGACAGTATATAACATGTTACATCTGCACTTGCACAAGTTATTTGTAACTGGAAGCCATGACTTGCACTGTCTCTACCGGTAATTGAGGTTGCTGATTTTTTTGATACTTGGTTGATAGTAAATGTATCAGAGTTAGCCCAGGCAATTTGTTAAATGCTGTAAGTTTAAGAAGTTTGTAGGCTAGCTTATTAGAATTGTATTACATGTAACATGTATTGATCTTAGCTTTTAAATTTGTGTGTATGTTCTGTTTTCACTGTTCTAATATGTTATAATTTTGTTTTCTTTAGTTTATCTTTCATACTCCGCATCAATACTGAATTCAATGTGTTTCTGTTTAACAGGTCAAAAACACAATTTTGTTGTTTATGTTGGTCTGCAAATGGAGTTTATTCATGGAGTCGTAACCTGTCAAGTGTCATCCTGTTTAGTGCTTCCATTTTAATGCCAGTGAGTTGATGATTTGCCAAGATACCTGTTTCCTGCCGTGCTGCCCATGGGATGATATGCATCTGCTTCCAGTTTTATTTCAGGCATGTGCTTCTACAAATGCAAGCGATGCTTTTAGATTGGCATTGTACTCCTAGATCAACATTATATACTAGATACTGTGCCCTTGAAATTTAGTCGGTTCTCTGTGAATATTGAACGTGCAAATGTGAATGTTTTTGTGAACCCTTATGGTTGGATCATCAATATACTTTGCATTGACTACTTCCATTGTAGCTAATTAAGTGGTTCTTGTGATGGTATTGTAGAATTTGTCTTCATTTTTACCGAGTATCTTTCTTCTTTGATATCTCTTTCTTGTACTTGGTTCAAAAGTAGCTAAAGCAATATTATAAAGTTCTCATTTGTATTTGGAAGTAGCTGAATAAATAGTATGAGTAATTGTGAGAGAGGATTACCGTGCTTCATACAGTAATTAATTCACTCGCGTCAATTTTTTTATATACATATATTTATATGTTATAATAAAATAGAATAACTGAATAAGTATATTTATACTGAATTATTTTATACAAATTGCAAAAACATGTATATACTATATAATGTTTAGTCGTGGGTGTATGTAAAGATTAAAAGAAGAAAAGAAGTATAGAAGAATAACCTGATAAAATAATTCTGAATCAAGTCCTTGGCATGAGATGTTTCTTCTCCTTTTTCCTCTTTAGATCGTTGTAGATTAGGCTTTTACTTTTGATTTGTGACGGCCGTAATGTTTACAACACAACATATATTCTTTTAACTCAAATATGGCTGGACTGGGTCAAAAATATATTAGGCTGCGCCAAACGAAAATTAGGCGGACCTAGGTGACACTAGGCATCATCTACCCCTTAAAAACTATGGCGGGTTGGACAACTATCTGTTTTTTGTCACCTGGGCGATGCCTTGACAACTATGCATGTCATATTCTATACCCTTGCCCAACAGGCTATCTCATCTGCTCAATAGTGTGATATTCTTGATATATCAGTAAAATTAGGAGTTGTAGTCATCCAGAGGCATGGGATAAAGGAAGCAGTAGGGTGATTTATGTATATCTATACTGATGATCTACTATGTTGGTTGATTAGGATTGCACTCAAAAACTACTCCCTGTCCTATAATGGTAGATGACTAGGATTTCAATGTTAGATGACTGTAGTTTCACTTAAGAATACTCTCTGTCCTAAAATAGGTGAACGGATGCACTTCTTAAAATCTTTATACAGAAATTGTTGCCTTGAGGGCCATAAGGAACTGCTGCTAAAATGGTCAAAAGGAGAACTTATGTATTGAGATAAACTCTTTTTTGGCAGTTTTGTGATGTTTAGATGTGGTAATTGTCTACTTTGTTGTTCTCTGTAACGGTGGTGATTTCACAACACTTTTTTTCTACCTATTGATGGTGATGTATTAAAGCTAGGGTTTATGTGTCATGTGCAGTATCAGTTATTTGAATCATCTTGTTGATAGGATACATCTAGGGGCTAGGTACATACTTTGGTGGGAGACATATGTATGAACCTAAGAGTTTCATTGGCCAATCAGGACATGATAGATTATTTTAATGCGACCAGAGAAGGTTTACGAGAATTCGAAAACTCTTGATGCATAAGTTAATAATATTAGATTTGTGATGATATATGCCTTCCCAATACTAGAAGCCATTTAACTATGTTACTCGGACTCAGCTAGACGTGTCCAACATGGATACGTGTCCAAGTATCGGACTCGGCAATATTTTGAAAAATATACATGTTTTTGGCCTAAAATAAGTGTCCGAGTGCGAGTGTCCATGTCCGAGTGTCGAGTGTCCGACACGGGTACTCGAAGGTAAAATGAAGAGTCCGAGTAACATAGCCATTTAATGATAGTATAGTTGATTACTTGAGTTAATCCATGAACACTATGATCAAATCTGATAAGTGGACACAGTGAAAGATAAAACAAAGAACATTTAAATCTAGAGTGATCTTACATAGAATGCTAGGCAACCCAATTAATTAGTGGGCTTGTTATACACAAGCACATATTCCATAGTGTATTTGATCTGCATTATATTTCCAGGTACAAATTAACTGCGCTGTATCTTACAAAATTTCATATACCAATTCCTATGGCCCCCCTCCCCTGCCTATCCCGTCTCTGTCATGTGCCTTTTGTATGTCAGTTGCATATTTGTGATTTATAGTTAAAAGTAAATTATCAGGAGTCTGTGGTAGTCGTACAGCGCAATGTGGTAGAAGATGTAGCAAGGAAGTATATTTGTTGGTTCACCACAATCTCTTTTTGTAATGTGTACTTGGGAATAAGAACAATAACCTCTTGTTTTGCACACCAAAACTGAATTATGGGTACAAAATATCTTTCATATCTTTCTATGTACTTGTAAGTTGCCTAATTGGCTTATTTATCTTTCTTAGCTTTATTTTATATCGGAAAAGATTGTTTTCTTATCCAACTTCTAGGATTGCTATCCTGTAGTCTGATCCCCAGAGGGTGATTGCAATTTTTAAGTTTATGAACAATTGTGGAGCGAGTGAAAAAAAGTGACTAATGCATGGGATGTTGGTTGTCTTGGTGAAACCTAGAATTTCTGGAAAGGAGATCTTCATACTGTTGCATAATTCTGTGTTGTAAATGATTATTGCATTAGTACCATCTTATGAACTTCACGATACAGAGTATTAATATTTCCCAAGTAACTTCTAAAAATTTCCTTGTTTTGCTTTTACTAGCGAGACTATGAAGTATGAACTTCGAATTATTGCAGAGATGCACTTCACTTTAAAGTATGGTAAGATTTTAAACAACTATAGGTCAGATCGCTAACTTAATTGTTTTTACCTGCTTTGAAGTACGCATTCGAAAGCCAGTTAAAAAGTTTTCACCCGAAACAATCATTAGCTTATATGGATAATGAGTTCCCACCTTGGACTGGCTGGAAAGGTAGTTAAAGGGCATTTCTATATTGGCTGTCAAGATCAAGAAGGTTAGACATTCTATAGCAAACCCTACCTCATTATTAAGTTCTGGTTTGAGTCGCACCATGCAGTCATGATAATCGTTTCGAACTGAGAATTTAAGTTACAGTACAGATTAAAAAGTTAAAGCGGAGATGAGAATTTGTATGCCCACGAGCTAAAATCCAAAGACGTGTTAGAATTGATGGAAGGCATGATAAACTTGGTTAAAATGTGTATTGCAGCAGCCATGATAAAAACCTTGAAACAGAAGCAGCTACATGGAGTAGTACCATCTTGAAAATGTTTACTTCCTGGAAATAGCATCGAAAGGAAAAACTATAAACATTCAACATGAAATCGTATTTCAGTTCTTGATCTAATAACTAAGAAAAATCGATTAAATTTATGCTCGATAAACTTGATTTAAATAATCCGTAAAGGACTCGTCTATAATTAAGAACATATGGAATTTTTTTTATACCATACTCCTTCCGTTTCATATTAGTAGTCCACTTTTTTTAAAAAAATTCAAAATAATTGTCCACTTCAACTTTCAATGTAAAATTTAATATAATTTATATTTTCAAAATCAACTCTATTTCACATATCTTTAATTTATATTTCCCAGATCAACTCCATACCATATATTATATTCATTTAATGCAATAAACATGAGTACAACCAATCAATAATAAATTTTCTTAATATGCATTATGCGTTATTTTTTGAAAGTGGACTACTAATATGAAACGGAGGGAGTAACACATGAAACCATTGTCATAACAGAAAAACAGAGTTTCTCCATGTTTCAGAATTCAAATACCTTGGTGGCTCTACTATCCGACTAATATAAACGTTGTTACAAGGCCAATAGATTGCCAAGAGAAATCATAATCATATTCAACCTTTAGTGCAATAAAAACTCAGATCGTTTCCAAACCAGCATCTGCTTAATAAAGATAATAAATTCTTCAACGGAAGACTGAGAACTTCATTTAGGTTAACAAGACAACAAAAACCGTAACACAAAAACAATGCAATCCAGGCATATTAATAAATTATGTCCACCGAAATTACACTGAGCCTGGAAAATAACTTCGAATTTAATATGAAAGGCACGAGAATCTCGCAGCCATTAGTCGTAGTACTTTTGTTCTAGCAAGAAAGTACAAGTTCCTCTTCTTCTTCAGCTTCATCTACCTGCATTTAACAGCTTCATATACCTGCATTTAACATAGATATATGAATGTTATATGTTTGGTATAATATATCAGTTGGATAGTTAAGTCTCGTACTCCATGTATCAAATGCATGTACATTAAACAAACTCAAGTCAGTTAACCAGAGACAGACCAACTGAAGACGATACATATCACAATATTTTTTGAAATATTGGCATGATGATCAAGTGTATCAGCTATATATCTTAGGAATAAGAACCCTGGAAGCAGCCTCTTTACAAAAAATAAAGGTGAATCTAGACCTTCCCCTGACTCTTGGTAGTCCGGGGATTATGTTCACTTGGGATCCTTATACACCGGATATGACCTTTTTCGATTCAAAATTACTATGCAAAACTCAGAGATAACCACTACAGTCAAACAGTAATATCTCTTAACCAAAGTATGTGCTGATCTCATATAATGAAATATGAACTGGCTGTGACATCTGACTGAATAAGGAATCAGATAAGATGCTTAGATATGTACATAAAAATTAATAAATGAAATATTGCAATACAGTCAAATTTCTAATGCTCAATAAATAATATATAATTTAAATCAGTGTGTATTAAATAGTTAAAGCCAGGTGGGCACTTGCAAGCAAACAATACAATTTCTATACTCGCAACAAAACAATGTGATTCTGCAGTACTGTAATTTTCGAAATGCACTCATCAAGACATTGTTTTCACTCAAACCCTGAGTAGATACATGACTTGTGATAAATTAGAGAGCCTAGGCTAATTTCCCTTGCAATGAGGTGCGTTTGACAGAGTGGAGAGGGTCCTTGACTTTATTAGATTCTCAAAGCAGAAGGTGCTGCAAAGTTTGCTTGCAGAGACAATTCGGGTGAAAGTTTAGTGTTACAAAACTGATACATCTATTCCTCTAAGTTCCTGGTTTCTGCAATTACGTTTTAAAGTACCCTAATTTTCTTTCCTCTCCAAAAGTACGGTAACCTGAAAAACAACATTATAGTTCTGTAACTAGAAGAACCACAATGCACGAGGGTGATTAACCAGGATGAAGAGTATCATAAATACATGGAATTGAGGCAGCACATCATGTAAGTTTAGATTCATATTGTGTGTTGAGTATTCCAATAGAGAGGGATAAACCCTGATTCAGTAAAAGATCCTGAAGAGAAAACCATTTATGTTGAACCTGTGCCGAGTTCACCACAAACAAAGGATTTTTTGTTGGCCAAGTGCAACTCTTTTCTGTATATATCTATACCCCTATTTTTGTTTCTGTAATATATTACAATCCTAGCATACTCACTTCATGTTTACACATCTAAGTAGACCATGTGCCTAGCTTATTGTCGGGTCTTTCTGCTCACGGGAACTGACATTAGGCTCAGGGGCATGAAAGTGCAAAACACATCTTCAGGGCCTTTATCTTAGCCTCATGGGTTGTGAGCAAAAGAGAGCACTATCTTGAGGTCAGGCCTACCTTAAGCTGACCAATGAAGCAAAAACTAGTCTAACCTTCACACTGTATAAACACCGGGATTACTACTAAGTTCTAGCTGTGTGAATTACTAATCAAGAAATTGGTAGAAAAATACTCAAAATGAGGTTCCATGGTACATTATTAATTTTGTGGCAAAGAAATTGTTAGCTAATTAGTCGAGAAGAGGATTTAGTGCTAAGATGAACATAAAGAAGCACCTACAATTGACAGCTTGCACCTGGAAAATATAAAGTACGAGAGAATGTGAAAGGATGTAGACGTTTAAAATGCTAGAAAACTGTGATTCTAATCACACCCATTTTCCTAACACCTCAATGTAAGGTTTTATTAGAAATCACCGCCTGACATGTATATCGTGTGTGTGTGGTAATAGTAATCGCCCAAGAGAAGGTGTGTACTGAAAATATTTGGAACTTTACCTATTCCTTGCTGTACTACATTAAGGATTGTAAGCTAGCACCAAGATCTTGATTTGATCACAAGTTGGAAAGGAAAACATGACATTGATGTCATTTAGATGACCAACTCGATCTATCCTAAAACATTAAAGTGACAATAGAAGCCTGCAATAAATGGATCCTAAATAAACCTTATACTTTTAAGACTTCTCTCCACTTGAACAAGTGGAGGACCAATGGACCATAACAATCCTATTAAGAGACAACCATGATCCCAGCATGGGGCACAATTCAACTAAAAAGAACCATACAGACAAAGGTGTAAAATGTAAAAGGGTTCAAACTCGATACCTATTTTCCAAACCTTGATAGGACTTTATACTTACTCCCCTCACTCGCACCAGTAAAACATCATCATAAACTCATTAAGAGACAACCACTACCACCAAACATCAAGGAGAAAGTGTAAGAGGACGTAGGATAGAGATCTAGTAAAAAAAATGACGTGTTTCCTTTATTTACTAGATTTTTTACTTGATGTTTAATTATTAGGGAATTAATCCTGGCAGATGCAATCTTTATTTAATTTTATTACCAGCAGACTTAAATTCAGTATTGAAAAAAAAAATGTACTCGTGTGCCATCACAGTCTATTGGTTCGTTTACAATTAATCCACCCAATTCTATCTTTAATTTTTTTTTTCCTTCATCACTAACTCTGACAAAAAAGTATTAAATGGAGAACTAAATGGATCTTGAAATTTTTTAACGTCACCAATTAAGAATTAAGCTCCTAGCAAAGATGCTACTTCAATTCTGTAGAAGAGATCTGAAGTACGATTTTGCCACTCTTAGCATCCCTCCCTCGATACTTATAATTTTATGAACCATCTTAAAAATCATGTCAACAATTACATATGGCATAAAGTTTGATACACAGTTGAGGCACTCAACTCAGAAAGTCCATGTGGTTGTGCACGTTTGTACAAATTTGCAAAATCAAAAGAGGGTAATATATGCTCCATCATGATCCATGGGAGGTTTTGATATACACGGTTTTAGAGTAAGTCAAATAGTGTCCTAGGGTATTCCTTTCAAATATTATAAATAATAGGATTTCTAGTCTTAAGACAATATTTTGTTTTCACAAAAAAAAGAGACACTATTCTTATAATTACTCCGCAATATAATAATAATAATAATAATAAAATTTGAACTCCGACTATATTTGCGAGTGAGAAATGAAGTGGAGAAAAAGAGGGAAATGATTGTTTTATTGATAACAATGAATAATGAATGAATATAGGTTCCTAACATATAAAGAATGAGACGAATGTTTGAGGAACAAGGACTCATTTAGTAATGACTTGCTCTTACAATTATTTGTTACTATATATACAGGCTAACTCAACAAAATAACGCCGAAAAATTTAAAACAAATTATTTTAAACTGCAAAATTAGGGTTTATTTGTGCATGAGATCTAGCCTAAGGTCGTCCCACGTTCTTAAAAATAGTAGCACCATTTTCATAAACTTTTTCAGTCATGCTGCAAAGCTTGACACCTAGCTAATTCATTGCCTGGTAATCCGGTGCTAGCTTCTATTTACAGTGACATATAGATGGTATTGGAGGGGCACAAACTTTGGGCAGTGCAAAGAACATGGAACTTTTAAAACATATATATTTTTACAATGTATTTCATTGACCACAATGCGCATTCTCTTAGTCCATTGACCAACACCTGGCTAACTATGCACTTGTTAGAAAGAAGGGAACCAGAACCAAAACAAACCAAGAGACAAACATTACTAGTTGCAGTGCAGCACCCCTATTAAATATGCATAATAAATTATATATAAGCTCTTTTTATGAAACCAAGAATCTATACCTATTATACTACAAATCCACACAAATCCAAGAAAAGGGTCTAATAATATTTTGCAAGAACAATTTAACAAAATAAACTTAACATGACTACATGAGACAAGACTTTAAAATAGCAGAAAATTAATGGAAAACATTCAATTTCATTAAAAATTAAGAATAAAAATATGAATATTACCGGATGAAGCGGATGGGCAGGCATGAAATTAGTTTTTTCCTTTCCCCTTTTGATCCGAATGCCAGTTAGCATCTCCGTAAAGGAGTTGTAAAGGTCCGTCTAATCCAGCAGCAAATTGATGATGGTGTTGATGAATTTCTCCCTTTGTAGCGGCGGGACTGATAAAGAAAGGTACATTGGATCCGTCAAATGGAGTGAACCTCTGAAGGTGTGGCAACATTGACAATGAATTGGACTGAAGGGTCTCCCTATTGTAACCGGAAGCAAGGCCCGAAGAGACAGAGAAGTTAATATTGTAATTATCATTTCCTCCGGTGGCAACAAGATTATTATTCGGTACAAATGAAAACTGAAAAGGTTGCTGGTGATGGTAATCATCTCCGGGAGTAATGCTGAATGGCTCCAGAGAATTTGCCATCTGAGTTTGTTCCGAATAACCACATAAGAAATGATCCATTGGAGTTCCGTAAGCCGATCCGTTAGGGCTATTAGTACTAGTAAAGTTTCCAGTTAGTAGTTCAGTGAATGAGGAGGTTTGATTCACATTTTGTTGGTCACTTCCGAATAAAGATTGTTTGGTTTCCCTCTTTACTTTCTCCGGAGCTTTAGTTCCATTGTCGGTCCTCGAGACCGACAATCCACCCGAGCCCTTACTAGTCTCGGAAGTACTAGTAGAAGCAAGTTTCGACAATGAGAGGTTTTGCTGTTGCAGACAGTAACTCGGATCTAGTTCGAATTCTTGTTCATTAGTGTCTTCACTCGATGGCATTTCGTAACTAAGTTGCTTACGCGTATCGACAAATGAGTCAAGTGTAGGCAACTCCGCTATCGAACTTTCAGCAGCTCTTAACAACCACTCCACTGCTTTACTAGGTTGTTCGTAACCAAGCCGATCTTGCAAATCATAAAACTGTATAGCTGTAGTAGCCGAGAGACGAACACGTCGGTCCCTCAGACGACCTTTCGAAGTCCAAACCTTGCTGTGCCTATCTTTACCACCAGAAGCTTTCGAAATCCTAACAATTCGAGACGATGGCCATTCACAAACCCTTCGAAAATCATGTCCAGAAGCAATTCTTTTGGCTTGTGACTCATCTTCTTCATCCATTTCTTGAATTATTTTGTTTGTTTCATCCACTTACATGTCCTTTTTTTAGGTTTCCTTATCTTAATCTTTTACAGTGAGTAAAATATAATGCTAAAAATTACTAAAGACCTAAGTTTTAGAGAGAGAAACTGTATGTGCTGATGTCCTTTGCATTGATGACCATCGTTGACACCATTTTGGCTTCTCATCGTATTTATTATGATTTTTATGTGAATATCGGCTGATAAATTATCCTTGCTGTGCTTACTATTAAGGTTTAGCGTTTT
The DNA here is from genome assembly GCA_028671895.1 of Oenanthe sinensis. Taxonomy (NCBI): domain Eukaryota; kingdom Viridiplantae; phylum Streptophyta; class Magnoliopsida; order Apiales; family Apiaceae; genus Oenanthe; species Oenanthe sinensis. The sequence goes on along the minus strand of CM053796.1, from coordinate 3,493,532 downwards.
TAGGTTAAATACAGTAAGTATGCTGCAACACTCGTTTGCTGGAACGTGACGTCGTGACCCCTAATTTATAACTATACTTTTATCATTTATAATTTTATATATATGCGTTCACGGGGCAGGCTAGTAAAGTCTGAGGGAAGCTGAGTGTAAAGCCTGCGAAACAGTAAAACCACAAAGGAAAAAGTCAGATGAAAATAATATTAGGCATCAGATGCTAAGGAGGGGCCTAGTACTTTTAACATATATACAATCACATTATACATACAAAGATGGCATATACACACACGTATGTTGCTATGAGTCAAGGTAGCAGCAGTAACTGTGTACTAGTAAGATAGTTACAGTTCTACTAACTGCAACTTATAGTAGAGCTTTTATGATAAAAGCCAACTGGGAACCTACCAATTCTTCGAGAGTACGACTATGCTACATCATCATCATCAATTGTATATATACTACTCGTACATAAATTTAATAAAATATAATTTTATCAACAGTTACATATTATAAATTTAAAAGGTTTTTGAATTTGAACCAATTTGGTTCGAAAACCTTTAAGTTTACTTTTCCAAAAATGAAACCTTAATCTTTTGTAAAGTTTAAAATTATACCTTCAAATTATTTGACTCCTAATATCTCGTTGCCGTACATGAAAACAAAATACATATAACTATAAAACTATTAAAATATGATTGAAATTTCGAATTTGGAATTGACATAATTACTGCCTTTTGCAATTCAATATGATTTCCGCAACCATTGTGAGCCTTTGAATTTAGTTGTTGTTTGTTGTGGTTTGATTTAATGTCCGGGATGTTAGATTACATGATTTTCAATATAATAGGGATCTTTGCCGATTTGAAGATTTAACCTTCGACAACCCCAAAATTAATGGTTTTGTTTTGAGAAAAGTAAGCTTTTAGGTTTAAAAACCTTTATATACATATGTTTTACTCCTTTTATTGGTGTATGTATGTTATAACAATCGTTGGTCAAGAATGTGAATCCCACCGTTTATGCTTGTATGTATGTTGCTCTTTAATGTCATGAACCTCAACTTTTCATTACTGAAAAAGAAGAAATATCTATCATATTGCTAAAATAGAATAATAGAACAACTCTAACTATTTTTGTTTTGGTTGTAGTTCTATAGCATATTCATATCATTTGTTAATTAGCTCTTTTTAAGTTTATTATTCAGTAGCTCATTTGGAATATTATAGGCTAGGCAGCTAAAGTTAGCTAGCTCACCCCAAGCAGCGTAAGGAAACAATGTCAAGAAAGTACAATTAACTCGAACGCACAGATTTAGCCAAAACAAAAACTTGACGCACACATAATTTTCACAAGGATTATTTGTGAAATAAGTTGCCCGCTTCCCATTCACAACTAATTTGGACATGCGAATATTTTTTATTTGAACCATACACCAACATTATTATAGAAGGAATAGAACGGATTATCCTATGAGAAACATTATTTAACTTGGCCCCTTTTGCCAATAAAAAACTAAGATCGTTTCCAAAATGATGCACGCCACTACACTAGCTAGCCATTACTGCTCTGATAAGAAAACCAGGATCTAAGAGAGAAAGACAATGAACGCATTTCGTAATTTAAGACAAGATTTCCATTCAGGTTAAAAAAGAACAAAACGGCACGAAAACAACAAAATCATGGTGTACAAATAAGTTATGTAGAAAGAAACCACACATGAGCCCGAGACGACTTCAAATTAATTAGGAAGACATGGGAATTTCGCAATCATTGATCAGGATACTGATGTTTTACCAAGATATTATGATCTATGATCTCTCTACTTCTTCTCTTCACCATCTCCTCTGCCTGCATTTGAGATAAACAAATGAACGTTAATTATATATGCATATGGTTTACAAATTCATTAAAACAATATTGTGATTTTGCAGTACCAAATTTATGATATCGCATGCATCAGTTCAATGTTGCTTTCCACTCAAACCCACACACGATTACATGAGATGTTAAACTACGAAAGAGTCTAGGCTTATAATGTTGTGTTTGGTTGGGGAGAAAGGAAAGGAATGGAATGGAATGAGGTGAAATTAAAGAGAAAAAATAATAAAGATTTAAAGAAATATTTGAGAAAAATGAGAGAGTGTAAAATTGTGATGATAAAAATTTTGAAGAAAATAGGTATGAAAAGGAATCGAGCATTCCTTCTCAAATTAATTAGGAGTTTGAGTTGTAGTTCATGTTATTAGGAATGGAATGGAGTTTGGAATGAAATTTTTGAACATTTACCTATATTGTAGTTCAAATTTCATTCCATTCCTTCCGATTTCATTCTTCCAACCAAACACAACATAAGTTTCTCCTGTTGTGAGTTGCCTTCCACAGGGCAGGGAGGGTGTTTAACTTGATTAACTTCTTTAGGCAAAAAGTAATGCAAATGAGTTCAGAAAACAAAAATTGGGGTGAATCAATTAAACTTAATATCCTCCCAACTTATTACAGAACTGATTCATCTATTGCTCGAAGTTCCTATTCACTGCAACGACGACGTTTATAAAAGTGACATCTCAATCATCTCGAAAGTTAATTAGCAAGAAAAACAACATTACATTATTTACATTCAACTAGCAACTTAAGCAGCCAATTAATGTAGAACTCTGTAACTTATAATATTATGCCAGCACTGAGAACAACTGTTATTCAATATTAATTTGTGTGAACTTGTGGATATATATATATATATGTAGAATGAAAATTAAAAACTATAAAATAATTATGTTTGTATTAGTTTAAAAGATAATATTATAATTTGTTGATTGCATTAACACAAAACTAGATTATTTTGTAAGAAAATGTGTACATTTATTCGTATTAATTATAAATATGAACTTTTTAAATATCCGATAATTGAGACGTTTTGGTTCATCCCTGGTGTTTAATAATGTTTTCATTACAACCTGAGAAATTGATTCGAAGAAAGGAATCAATCAATTAATTAGTTCTTGTTTCCTAAACATAATTTTAGAAGAATATATATATTATTAATCTTTTTATTGACCTTCAGCTTCTAATTAACTTTTATCATATATTCATATCAAACAGTGCTTAATTATCAGTAAGAATGCCAACCTAGCCCTAGATACTTGGGTCAGCATGCAGGATATTTCAACATGCGTATCTCTGTAGTACTTTCACAATTCCTAATTTTAATTCTTTTTACAAATCATATTTAAAATTATTGTTAAGTAACCAATTTTACAAAATCTAAGTGCTTGTTTGCTTAATCATAACTCATAAGGTGTACACTTCATTTGAAAGTTGTATTTAATTTTTAGGTATTATATTTTTTTCTAATGAAATTTCTAGAAAGTACAAAATCTTGTTTAAAAAATTGTAATTCATGCAAAGGGTAAATGATCAGGGAAGGATACATGGATAAACAACTTCACATAACTTTTTGTGATAAGTGACACTTCTAATACTAACTGAATAATTGAAGAATATAAAAACATATAAAATGACTAAATTATCTATGGTGATCATGAACTGCCAAAGCTTTAAACTGAACCAATGCCAATTGTTGTATCATAATCCGTCAAGACCATATCCGAAATCTTAGCATACTTTTGTTACTACATGGGTCAAATTAAAATTTTAATAAAAAAAACTTAAAACAAAAAATTAAACTGCCATATTAGGGTTTATTAGTGCATGATATCTAGCCTAATGGAGGGTAAATGTAGGGTCCCGTAGTCTTAAAATAAAAAGTTAATAAACCTATGTAGTCAAGCTGCCAAAGCTTGACACCTAGCCATTTCTTTGCCTGGCAATCCAGTGATAGCTTCTTGTTACAATGACATATAGATATATGGCTTTAGTGGGACACAAATTTTGGGCAGTGCAAAACACTTGGAAGTTATAAACTATCATTTACACCCTATCTTATTGACCAAATTACATTTTCTTGGCTCATTGACCAACACCTGGCTAGATTACACTTGTTAGAAAGAAGGGAACCAGAAACAAACCAAACCAAGAGACAGCCAGCCGATTCCACATCCACAGAATTACAATATCCCATGCAACAAAAGAGTAAACATTGCCTAGTAGGCTAGTAGCGCCCCCTATTATATATGTAAATAGTTTGGCTCTTTTCATGAAACAAATAAACAACATCATTCATAGTACAACTGCACACAAATCCAATAAAGGGTCCAAAAAACTTTTGCAAAAACAGTGTAACTAGATTAACCTCACATGAACCAAGATTTTTAATAGCAGGAAAATGTAAAACAATCAATTTCATATAAAAAAATAATAATATGAGATAATGATATTACCATAGAATCAGATGGGCAGTCATCAACTTAGTTCTTTCCTTTCCCTTTTTGATTTGAATGCCAGTTAGCATCTCCATAGAAAAGTTGCAAGGGTCCATCTAATTCAGCAGAAAATTGAGGATGGTGTTGATGATTGTCCCCCCTGGTCGCCGCGGGGCTAATGAAGAAAGGTACATTGGATCCATCAATTGAAGGAAACCTCTGAAGGTGAGGAGACAACATTGATGGTGAATTGGACTGAAGGGTCCCCCTACTATAACCCGAAGCAAGGCCGGAAGAGACTGAGAAGTTAAGATTGTAATTATCACTTCCTCCGGTAGCAGTTGCAACTGTGACAAGATTATCATCCGGGACAAATGAAAATTGATGATGCTCCTGGTGATGGCGATGATCTCCGGTAGTAATACTAAATGGTTCCAGAGAATTTCCCATCTGAATTTGTCCCCAATAGCCAGTCAAGAAATTATCTATTGGAGCTCGATAAGCTGATCCATTAGGGCTATTAGTACTACTAAAATTTCCAGTTAGTAGTTCAGTAAAAGAGGAGGTTTGTTTCACATTTTGTTGCTGACCTCCAAATAAAGACGACTGTGTGCTTTCATTCTTTACCTTCCCTGCTGCTCTTCCTCGTGCCCTCTCTCGAGCTTTGACTCTATTCTCAGACCTCACTGACAATCCACCCGAGCATTTACTAGTCTCCGAAGTACTACTACAACCAGATTTCGACAATGAAACATTCTGCTGTTTCTGACAATAACTCGGATCTACTTCAATTCCATGTTCAATAGTCTCTCCACTCGATCTCATTTCATCACTAAGTTGCTTAGGCGTATCGACTAATGAGTCAAGTGAAGGCAACTCTGATATCGAACTTTCAGCAGCTCTTAACAACCACTCAACTGCCTTACTAGGTTGATCATAACCAAGCCGATCTTGCAAATCATAGAACTGAATAGCTGTAGTTACTGATAATCGAACACGCCTGTCTCGAAGACCTTTCCAAGTCCATACTTTGCTGTGTCTATCTTTACCACCAGATGCTCTGGAAACCCTAACAATTCGAGACGATGGCCATCCACAAAACCTTCTGAAATCATTTCCAGAAGCGGTTCTTTTCGCTTCTGATTCATCTTCTTCATCCATTTCTTGACCTAGTTTGTTAGTTTCGGTTGTAATTCTTGCAAATTTATTGACTTGGTTAGGAATATCATCCACTTTCATACCTTTCTTTACATAACTCCACTTTAGGTTTCTTTATCTTAATCTTTTACAGTGGGTAAAAGAAAAAGTCTTGACTAGAATGATAAAAGGCACTAAAGACCTAAGTTTGAGAGAGAGAAACTAATCAACTGCACTAAGTATGTGCTGATGTCCTATGCATTAATGACCATTATTCAGACCATTTCGGCTTCTTTTACACACTTAAATACAAAGTACATTATACAAATAGACATGTATGTTATGAGTTCCGATCCCTCATAAATGATTGCTACAACACATTTTTCGCAAGTAATAACTGCAATAAAATCAAAATTCCAAAATTTAATCTCAAGCATGGTAAGTGTTCTCGTACTCACATAAAATATAAATGTTATTATATATGGCAGTTGATCATGCAGAACAAACGATTATTCACAACAATCTATTTACGCTTTTTTCCGTGTATAGCAAAATACCCTAAAAACTCGGCAAGAAACGTGGATAGATGACGTGATTCCTAAATTCACAAAAATTTCTCGTGTTAATATTATTCACGAAAAAAAAGTCGAATAATTATAATAATCGTTTGTCAGGACCAAGACTCATTATATATTATGGATTATAAATATGTACTTGCTGTAATAATTTTCTGAGTGATATAATATAAACATGTGTGTGTATATATATCACGGGTAGGGTAAGTAAAGTCAGAGGGAAGCTCCGTTTAAAGCTAGTTGCAGTGATTTTAAAAACCAACGCAAAGGAAAGCCTGTTAAACAGTAAAATCAAAGCAAAAAATAAGTTAGATTTACATATAAATATATTAATAGGCATCAGATGCTAATTAGAGAGGTCTAGTACTTTTAACATATGCGATCAGAATATTAATTGTACATACAAATATAGTTTATATAACCTATACATCTACATATGCGATCAGAATATATATTAATTGTACATACAAAATATAGTTTATATAACCTATACATCTATAAGTCAAGCATGCAGTAAATGTGTACTGGTAACTTCCTTACCACTACAAGGAAAACTGAAACAGACAACGGTTTTTCCCCGTTGTCTGACACCCTGTTTTCCCGTTGAGTATTAAGACGCCGTCTGATATACACCTCAGACAACGGTACGCTAACTGTTGTCTAAAAGATAGCAAGACAACGCCCCATGTTTTAGAAACCATTGTATAACACCTAGAAACAACAACGCTATGTTTAAAAACATATGTGTGAAATGAAGTCAGTCAAGTGTTTTAAAAATAACATATGTTGTTGTTCAAGGGTTAAGACAATGGTTCCTTAAATAAAAAGAGTTATTTTATCAACATTTACATAACAGTTTTATCAATGAATATCATTGTTGCATAGTTGAGTCTACAACTGTTTTTTGTTGTGTTTCTTTTAGTCAGACAATTGTTTCATTTTTTTTATATTGTATGTGTTTTCTTTAAGACAAAGGTTTAGTTTATAAAAAGCCATTGTTTTAGATGTTTGCATACCGTATTTTTATAAAGCCTTACTATTGTCTGATGTGATTAATAACATATGTATTTATAGATGGCGCATTAGCTAAACATAGAATAGACAATGGTTTCATTTGTACAAAAACAGAGCTATAACAAGCAATGAACAAGCCAAAAAATTACCAAAACTAGTCAAAAAGCCAAAAACTACCAAAATCAGTATCATTCATCCATATATTCACCACCAGTAACATTCACTCATTCACCACCAATATAAATCAATTACCAACTATACACAACCACCATTACATCTAATCCAAATTTACAACCAAAATAACTATCATCAAACCAACTAAGAATATTTACAAAAGCCAACCAACTGAACACCCAAAATTCGACCATTTAAACCAATCAGGTTTTACCTTTACGTTCTCTGCCTCTTCAAGCTTTTTTTATTTTTTCAAATCAATATTTGGCTTCTTCTGAGGCTTCAGATGTTCTCCCTGCATCAGCTGACAAATCAAGATATAAAAGAAGGTGAAGAACATGTCACTGGAAAACAAACACTAAACATGATGCTTCCAAGAGAAAATTTTCTTTACTCTTCTCAAAAGATTTAAATTGAAAGAATTCTTGCATTGCTTCCAGAGAACTTTATTCAATGTTTCGAGTAATGGCCCTCAAGATCATATTCGATAGATCTTCCAGTTGCAGAAACTTTATAGCATCAAGAAGAATGCAAAGAATGCATATATCCTCACTGAGAAATTCATACTCAAACAACTAACATTCCTGTTCAAAAATCAGCTTCGCAAGCCATAACTATTGCAGTTATATCTACCTGATATATGTTATCGATGCTCTAACTTGATGGCATGTCAGGTATAACAGTTTTAATGCTTCCAGTTGCATCAATCAGCTGCACACTTTCAGGAGGATAGAGAATTCTACAAAAAATAATTGTAAAGATTCAAATAGGAAGATAACATATATATTCTACAACTTCACTGATATATCTCTCCAAAACCCACCAGAATCCTCAATCACTTGCTTCAACTTTCAGGGCATAATAAACCCAACAATCTCAGTAATCTTGAATTTGTTCATAATTTTCTTTGGGTAATCCTGGCTTCATTGACAGGAACATCTATTCCTTCAATCATATTTACAACTGCAAAATAAATGTTTTAACGTAAGAATGCATCACAATGTTGAGAGTGGGTGATAGGGTTTAATACCCAACCATATATGATACAAACTAATAAGAATGAAGCTTAACATTCAAAGTAATCATATTAGTCTCTTAGTAATACACATTCAAGAAATTAGTTACTAAAACTCCATGTTGCTTGTATACTCTATAAAATTCAGATCCTGCTTCAATCACGAAACATGGAATCGAATATAGCATAACATCCATATTAAAAATATATTTATAGGATCTATGCAACTTTCCTTAGCCCAACCATTAGTTCTTGAAATGTAACTTTTTCATCCTTGTTGGTGTCTATCAAGGTAAACATGTCTCTCATAACTTCTACTTCTTTGATAGACAAGTATTCTGCAATCACCTGCATCATTTAGTAAACCCAAACCTTGTGACATCTTAGCATAATTGATGCTTATTTGGAGTTACATCAAAATTTACGGACTACCTATCAAATACGGGGTGATAGGGTTCAAGAATTACAAGTTTCTTTTACCACTCACGACAACCTCTGCTGGCAAAAATATTGCTAATATTACAATTTTGAAACATAGTGGAAAATAAAGTAGAATGAAAAGTAGTTAGAGCTACACCCTATTCAGATTGTGCAACAATAGCACAAAAGCAGACCCAACTCTTAAATTATTTGTCTAAAATAATACCCAGAAGCCAACAAGAAGCACAATTCACATGCTATAACCTCTTGTATGATAAATCAAGTATACCAACCCAAAAGTTACACTTCAACAACCATCAATCCATGTATGAATTAAAGTATAGCTAATTAAGATGCTAAATACAAAATAATACTAAAAAACTAATTAATACAACATAAAAATTAGTTGAGCAAATATTAAGATTAACAAAAGCCCCAAATCAAGATAATCGGTAAAACCCAAGCTACAAACCGAAATCACATAATCGAAATCAGGTATTACCTCAAAATCAAAGCCCAAACCAAACAAATTACAAATCTAAACTGAACAAGTCCTAATTTGAATCCCAGAAATCAAAGAGACTGGATTATTATTTAAAATGAAATAGAAAATAACATAAAGTAAGAAATCAATTGAACATAAATCGAAGAACCCCAAATTCAAAGAGAAGAAATTGATTGATAAGCCCTGATTTGAAGAAGTATAAAACCAAAGTCTCAAATCAAATGGAAATAGATGGTAGAAATCAATTAAAATCGAGAGATTTCACCAGTGCTAGAAAGTGAGATAAGAGGGCGGCTGAATGTGAAATTAACCCTAGTAGATATATTATGTGTTTATGGCCGGGAGAGTGGGAAATAAAAATGTGATAAAAGGGGAAATGAAATATTGGGTAACGGGGGGAAATTACAATACCTTAAGGGGGAAATTTTTGTGCAAGAGGGGAAATAATTTTGGGTAAAGGGGAAATATAAAAATATTATAATATTCATTCGATTAATTAAGGAGTTGCAATTTTAAAAAAATTATATAGCTTGAACAATGGATAAATTAAGATGTTTTTTTTATTTTGTACAAATATATTAATTATATTGTATATAAGATATTTAATATGAGTATGTAAAATTAGGATATGATTTAGATATAATATAATATTATAAAAAGTGTTAACGAAACTGACTACAAAAAATCTAAAGCCGAGTTATAATAATATATTATAAATATTTTTATTTTTAGTCTTACATCAATTTTTTAATGATAGTGATATGATTATTTTATATTAATTTTAATATTTTGAATGGTTTATTAATTTTAATTTATTTGTTAAAAATATTTTAATTTCAATAATTAGAAAAACATAAAAATCAAATTTAATTTTTTAAAAAAAATTTATGCATCACTAGTACATATAGAGGGATGAAATTTTATTTATAATCAGGAAAAGGGGGAACATGTTAAAACATTAAAAAAATAACATTTTAGTATTCATTTGATTTATATAATGAGTCGCTATTTTAAACAAATTAATAGTTCAATTAGTAACGGTTAAATTGAGATATTTTAATATTTGGTACAATTACATTAATTATATTATATATAAAATATTTAATATAAGTATATAAATTTAGGATATAATCTAAATATAATATTAGAAAAAGGGTTAATGAAACCAACTACAAAAAAATCTCAAGTTTGGTTATAAATTTATAGTATAAATATTATTATTTTTAGTGTTATATATTTTTAATTTAATACGGAGCTAATTATAGTATTATAAAAAACCTCAATGTGTACATCCTAACTTTTAAACATAAAAATAAACTCATAACTCATAATATAAATTTGTTACAAAAATTAAAATTTATTAAAAAAAACTACGAAAAAGACAATGGTTTTTACATTTAAAAACTGTTGTCTTCATACAACACATAAAACACAATTGCTAAAAAAACTGTTGTATGTTTAACCGTAAAGGACAAAAATTACCTTTTTATAATAAGACGAAAAATATTTCTAGAAGATTTTTTAATACTTCTGTTAAAAAAAGCACACAAAATAAATTTAAAAATTCTAATTTTTTTTACACAGCACAAACATCTAAATATCTTAACATCCGTACGGTTGGATAATCGAAAAAATTAATTTTAATTTAATAAGAAAGAAATTATAGATTTATTATAAACTCAATATCTACTTCTTAACTCGTTCATATAAAATGTATACTCATATTGTTCCAATTACAAAACTATTACTTATTATTAACAAACTATATACATTTATATGTATCCATATTATAAAATTATAAAATTTTAATTTATTTTGTATTTGTAAAATGAGTTTATATTTTAAATTTTAATTTTTTATAAAAACTTAATCCTGTATTCATAATTTTAATTATAACAACGTGCATACATAATTATTTCGCTCTTGTAACGTATCATATAATTTTAATGTAATATGTTATTTATAATTAGTAAAATGAGAATTTTAATTTATTTTGTTTTTATAAAATGAGTAATTATTTTTAATTTTAATTATTTTTTAATAAAATAGGTAACTATAATAATAATAATAATTATAATTATAACAACGTGTTTCCATATATACCTATTTCGCCGTAATTTATCGAAATGACATTATAAACACAATTTTTTAATCATTAAAATGAGACTTTTAATTTATTTAATTTTACAAAATGAATAAATATTTTAAATTTAATTATAATTATATACGCATATATTCAAATGAACAGGTGCTGCCTTGAGACACTTCTCTAGCTTCCTCATTTTACGTGCCCACCTTTTCTCTTTTCCTTCTTCTTCATCTTCCTATTGCTTCGTCTTCATCTTGTCTCTTCTTCTTATTGTCTCCTCTTCCACAATCACTTCTCTTGTCTAGCTTCAAATTTTACTTTCCAAATCAATCAAAATTACAATATATTTTCCAAATGACTAATAAAATGCGGGAGTTCTTCATCAAGCAACAATATATTTTCTTATGTTTTAAAATGCTTAAAATGATTCGTTTTTTATGAATTTTGTTTTTTTAAGCTATAACTTAGAAAAATATATTTAATTATGTATATGTACTAATATATATATATATATTTTGCTAGTAATTAGTAGATAATTTATGGTTCGAATAAGAGTTATTAATATGTTTTCTGGTTTAAAATTTAGGATATAAGCATTAAGAATTTTTATAAAACTATAATTAGCTCCATATTAAATTAAAAATATTTTTTTCGATAATCAAACCGTACGGATGTTAACATTTTTTGGTTTTAGTTATGTATAAAAAAACTAAAATTTTTGAAATTTATTTTTTGTATTTTTTAACTAAACTAATAAAATGTGTTTAAAAACATTTTTCATCTTATTATGAAAAGATAATTTTTGTCATCTTCTGTGAAACACCAACTGTTTTCACAAAAATTGTGAAACACCAACTGTTTTCTACATAAAACCGTTTTAAAATAAACCGTTGTGTAGAGTTCTTACTTTGCACAACACAATATTGAAAAAGTGTTATCTGATGAGCTCTATCATACAACACAATATTGTACTGTTGTGTGAAAACGTCTTACATAATGCCTCACAATAAACACTTATCCGATATCAACAACGATTTCTTATAGAATTGTCTGAAGTCTATTCAAACAACAGTTTTATTAAACCGTTGTATGGAACTATTGTTATGCACAATACGACATATAAAAAGTGTTGTGTGATTGAGTTTTTTAGGCAACGGGTTTAAAACTGTTATATAACACATGGATTAGACAACAGTTTTTCAGGGGGGGAAATAAACTATTGTATGTTAATTCTGGACAACACTTTTTTAGCTGAGCATTGTCTGATTGGTGTTATCTGAAGCTGTTTTTCTTGTAGTGTACGGATTTACTAACAGCAACGTTTAGTAAAGCTTTTATGTTAAAAGGCAACATGGAACCTACCAATTCTTCGAACAGTTTGTTTGTACAGTTGTACTACTGATCTAAATGTTCATAATTTTAAGTGGACTGCAACAATTTAAAAACGGTAAAAAAAGGTTTTTTGGTGTTTAAATTTGATTGATTTTGATAGTTTGGAGTTTGGTATTTGTATTTTCAAAATTATCAATTTCAGTGTCTGAAAAAAAAGGGCAAATTTTTTCAAATAAGTTTCATTTTCAAATAATTAAGTTTCAACTTCGGTTATAAAGTTCAATACTATACATTTTACATGAATATATTATTAAGTCGACATGTCACATGATATGTCCAATTTATTTTTGAAAATGTTATATTTAGCGTATTAACTTGTTAGATTTTAACAATTTGGTGTTTGAACTCAATACATTTTAATAATTCAATATAATGTATTACTTTTGTAATTAAAATTAAACAAAATAAGTTACGATGTAAACTTGTTACTAAGATAATGTGGTCGTTTGGGGTTCCTTAAACTTAAAATAAGTAACTTATTTTATTTTCATTTTTGACATATTTTCATATATTTTTTAAAGATAAATATTTATTTTAGAATTTTAAAACCAAATATTATTTTCAAAATAAAAAATAAGTTATTTATTTTCAGAAAAAGTACATACATCCCTACTTTTCCCCGGAAATAAGGGCTTATTTCCGGAAAAAAGCTGTTGCCAAAAAGCCCCAATATTTTTTTTCTAAAATTCTTTAGGCTATCACTTTAAACAAGTTCTTAGTCAGTTGAATTTCTGAGCGAGGTTGATTACAAGCCGGGGCAGAATGAGAGGTAAAGGTTAAGGGAGGCTGAAACCCGATTAGAGTCAAAATTATTAGTATTAATTGTTTTTGATCAATTGAAAAGACCTGTTAGATTATAATTCTTATTTTTTACAATTCTAGTTGTTGTTCGTTGTCCCACATTATCACATCATCACTTCTTGGATAATTAATTTACAATTTTCACAAAAAGATTTTATACATTTACCACTTTTCTTGAGTATACTCTTATTTTTCAATCATTTGATTAAAAAATTTCAAAAAAGTAATACCACAAAATTAAGATAAGTTTTCAAAAAAAAAAGTTTTTACAATATGATTTATTAGAGTATACTATTACCGGGGATCCATACTATTTACAGTATTAAAAAAAGGCATTAGAATTTAGAAGCATTCAAATGACAGATTTCACAATAAATTAAAAGATACAAGACAATTTAATTTAAAAATTAAAGACAAAGCACATTACATATTTTTTCAGGCACAACAATATAAGATAACAACATGACAGATACTTGTAAATTCAACACTAACAATTTGGTTATTTTATGGCATAAACTTTATTTTCGAAATCACGATAAATTTTTTAAACAAGGGCTATCTTTAAATACTGGTTCTGATTACAATTAAGTACAAGTAGGGTTGTAATTCGAGCCGAGTCGAGCTGAGTTCAAGCTTTTTTTTGTCGAGCTCGAGCTTTTTTTTGTCGAGTCAAGTCGAGCCTAAAATATGTGTTCGAGCTCGACTCGGGTAGTATTCGAGTCGAGTTCGAGCCGCTCGCGAGTTTTTGAGCTTAACGAGCTTTTTTACGAGTTTTCGAGTTTAACGAGCTTTTAACGAGTTTTCGAGCTTAACGGACTTTTAACGAGTTTTCGAGCTTTAATCGAGCCAATCGAGCTTTCTTCTTCTTCTTTATTTGGAAAAATAGTTTTATCCAAGTTAAGTGGATTATTTGATTTTTATTGTAAAATTGACTAAACTTTAACCGAATATTATATAATTAGACAAAATTAAAAAGTTATACTAATATATTACTAAAAAGTATATATAATTTACTTTAAAATTTTAATTTTCAAAATTGTAAAAAAAAATGTTAATTATTAGTCAATTTGGTTAATTTGAACATTAAATGTGAAATAATAATATGAAATTACATTAGACATTTAGGTGTCTTGGCTATACTTATATGTTACTTATAACTTGCATAATTTTTTCAATTTTAAGTCATTTTATGATTTATTACACAAACAAACATTTTTTAACTCAAAATAAAAAATGACTTTAAACTGGGCTCTTAGTATATATTAATTTTTTTTAAAATAAGTAACTTATTTTTTATTTTAAAAATAAGATCTGGTCTCAAATTTCAAAATTAAATTTTAATCTTTAAAAAAGGTATAAAATTAATAGAAGTATAGAACTATATATATAAAAATTAATCGAGCTCGAGCTCGAGCTCGAGCCGAGTCGAGTTCAAGTTCGAGCCTTATCGAGTCGAGCCCGAGTCGAGCCTAAAAATACTCGACTCGACTCGAGTTTTTAATCGAGTTTTTTTAACTAAACCCGAGTTTGGCACAGTCATGTGCTAGTCATGTATAAATGTAGAAGCCGAACTGGCCCATGGCGCCACTTATGCAACCTTGCACCAAATATTAAACAGACTAAAAACCTATACTTAGGGCTGTAATTCAAGTCGGGATTTTTTGAGCTCGACTCGATTAACTCGGCTCGACTAAACTCGAACTCGTTATCGAGCTCGAGCTCAAAAAATCCCGACTCGAATTACAGCCCTAAGTATAGGTTTTTAGTCTGTTTAATATTTGGTGCAAGGTTGCATAAGTGGCGCCATGGGCCAGTTCGGCTTCTACATTTATACATGACTAGCACATGACTGTGCCAAACTCGGGTTTAGTTAAAATTGTTCAATAAAAATGAAAAGATTTATGTTTTATTATTTTAATAAATAAATAAAATTTCTGTTAATTCCTTATTTATATTTTTAACATAGCAATAATTAATGAACGGTTAACATATAAAAGATAAATTTATATGACTGAAATAAATATGTTAATATATTATATAGATATATAGATATATAAATTATTTTTGATATCTTAAAACATTTAAAATCAGTTATATATATTACGATCAATTTTATAATAATTATTAATATTGTATATGTTGATTGTAATCTACAAATCATTAAAAATAAATTGGAAAAGTTAAAAAATAATTAAATTTGGTACTACTATATCTCATTAAAAATGTTTTGTCTATTAATAAATAGTATAAATTAGTGTATTTATATTTTTTTCTGTTGAATATATATATATATACACACACACACACACACACACATATTGTTAGATATGAGAATCACAAAAATAACACAAAGGGGGGTGAATGTGTTTCTTGATTTTCTTTTGTGACTGTCTGTTTATGAAATTTTGTAGCTTAAGAAAACTTAACAGTGTTTATATATGTAAATATGCGGAAAGTAAATAAACACAATGTTAACTTTTCAATCTAATAGTGTATTAGAAAGAATTGCTACAATATAAGATTCTTGACTTGAATTTTAGCTTCTTGTTCTTGGAAGATACAATGTATGAATACACTTGATAATGTTCAAAGATACTAACTAATGAGCTTGTGCATAGGCTATATAGACAACATGTCTTTTGGCACATGCTCTCACTAGACAATTTAGCTAAAACTAGAAATAGACAAGAAACACTTTATATTTGACTACTATCTATTTCTAGCTAACACAATCTGTTGACAGCCTTTTGCTTTTAGCTTTATCTCTTCTGCCTTTTGTCTTGTTCTTCTTCCAAGCTACATTGTAAACTTGTCTCCATCTCCACATGTTTGACTGATCCTGTGATGACAGAGCTTCAAAATCACTTGTCTTGTTCTTCTGCAAATCTCCTAGAATTCAGCTTCTTGAATCAACCGAGTACTCACTTGAATTTACTTCGAGAAGTCACAGTAATTGACTTCTCGATTGGGATAGACTTCTTGATTGCATACTTCACATGATGACTTCTCGATTAGAATAGACTTCTCGAATCATACTTGAAACACAGACTTCTTAATTGGTTCTACCCTTGGTACTTCTCGATTGCTCCTTTGGCTAACTTCTTGATTTGTTCAACTGGACTTATCGAATCATACCTATTGCATAATTCTCGACTAACTGCAGTTTCTTTGACTTCTCAATTATTTTCCCTTTCTCGATCGATTACTGAGTTAGTTGAGTATTTGAGACTTATCTACCAGTTTCACATGTCTGACTTCTCGATCACATATTTGCCTTAGAGTATTTTTACTGCAATTCTTATTTGATCAAATCTTCATTGATTTGATGTCTGATTCAGACTTGAATTTTTTATCAATCTTTATTCTTGACTCATATTTACATAATGATTTCACATTAGAAACATACTTATATTTGTAAATACATTAAGACATTCTAAGTACACATCATATTACAGAAATATTACATGTGTTACATCAAGACAAGTAATCGCATATAGTAGACTTGATTTGGTCCAACATATATATATATACACACACAAACACACATGCATGCATAAGTAATTAAAAATATTAAATTAATTAATGTGATTAAATAATTTAAAAATAAAATAATAAAATTTAGATGGTATAACATATTTAATCTCATAAGATAAGCTTAAATAATTTATATTAAATCTATAAATATTTTAGTAAATAAATAGTATGAATCAGAATGATGATTAAATTCTATTTAATCTATATTTGTAGAGGTAAATCTATATGATTTTGTTAAAAGATTCATTTATTAATGGTATATTTAAGTATTTTGTTTGCTTAAGCAGTGTTAAAATTTAAATATGAATAGAATCCTAGGGTAAAATTGGAAATTATAAATAATAAAAATATGTTAGTATCAAAAATTAGTAATTTTGTATCACCGAATACAATAAAAAGAGTTTGAAATATAATAGAATTTTATTAAAATTATTATTATTATATATATAAGTATAATAATTGAAATGTAATTAGTCGGTTTTTGCACACGCGAGTTTAATACTCATCCATCTATAAATAATAATTAAAATAAATTTATTTAAATAAGTTTATCATTTATTATTTTAATTTATTTTATTAAAAAATTGATTTAAAGAATGTTGCTATAATATAATAAATATTGAATATTGAATTTAAATAAAAATTAGAATTACAGATAAAACTAACTTATTCATAAATATAATTTAATAAAGGTTTTATTAAGTAGAGTACCCGAGTACTAATTTGGACACTTATATGTCCTACACTATATCATGCATGCATGACATATATGATGCCTTATTAGTACTCTATTTAAGATAATTTACGTAACAATTGTCATTTTACTTATAAAGAGATTGTTTACTATAACTAAAATAGCACCGAAATTAATAATTTAGTGAAAATAGAGTCGTGTTTGTATAGTAATTTTAATAAAAAATAAATCAAAAGGGTATTGAGATAATATAAAAAAATTAAAATTAAATAATATTTAATAGAGATAAAACTGTAGGGTGAAAATAAATACAAAAAATTTAAATAGGTATATAATAGAAGAATGTGAATAAATAGAATTTAAAAAGAAATGGGATTAGGGGGAGAATCAAATTTGATACATAAAAATTACTATAAATAGAGAGATTGTTAACAATAGATAGCATTGAAATTAATAATTTATTGAAAATAGAGTCTGTGTTTGTGTGGTAAATTTTAAATTATTAAAAATTAAATCTAAAAAGTATTGAGATAGTGTAAAAAATGAAATCAGATAGAATTTAAGTAAAGATAAAACTGTAAGATGAAAATAAAAAAATTTAAATAGTGATATAATAGTAGAATGTGAATAAATAGAATTTAAATAGAAGAATTTAAGTAGAGATAAAATTATATGAGAAAATAAAAAAGAAAATTTAAATAGTAATATAATAGTAGAATGTGAATAAATAAAATTTAAATTGAAGTAGGATTGATGAAAGAATTTAAATAGAGATAAAATTATAGTGTGAAAATAAATAGAAAAATTTAAATAAAAATATAATAGTAAAATGTGAATAAATAAAATTTAAATAAAAATAGAATCATAGGGGTGAACCCAAATTTTGGAGTAATAAATTTGGTCAAAGGGGATTTGGCTTAATAATAAAGAATACAGGCTTTGTAATTTTAACTGTTTGTTATCATAGTGGGCCTAGACAATACATGATGTGATTAACAATTATCTATCATTTATTCATTTGTAGTTATTGGATGAAGAAGCTCAAATTGCTCTGTATTTTCTACTTACTCACAACTCTCTAGTGGTTTAAGAAATTTCCTAATTATGTCTAGTAGTGTATTTTGTATTTATTGGAAGAATATCGAAGCTCAACTTGCTCTGTACTTTCTACTCATTATTCACAACTCTGGGCCGCCAAGCACGACCTTGGTTTTATCAGCTACTATATACAACTAGTCTCTCGCCTCTCCACACAAATTTACTACATTTCATCTGCATTATTATTTCAAAGAACAAACATAAAGAATTCTAAATGGCTGAAGCAGTTGTGTCAATTGTTGTGGGAAGACTCACTGATTTATTGAATGAAGAAGCTCAACTTCTTCATGGAGTGCGAGATGAAATTCAACGAGTGGTGACTCAGCTCATGCGATTTGAGTCTGGGATCATTTTATTCGGATACAAACCGATTCCGGGTATATGAGGTCCGGATCCAAACCAAATATAAAGCAGTACCGTATTTTTTTATTTCTAACCGGGTAGTTTATGATCTACTGAATATGAGTCAAATATAATCCACTAACATTAAATCTCGTTTTTATTTCAACTATTCTAATGATTATCATTTAATCAAATAAATATAATACTATAAAAACATAATAATTATGAATTAAAACTTATGTATATATAATTTATCACGGTAAATAAATCGTATTTTGTAAAAATTTAAACTTATATGAGATATTAAGAAATTATAAAATTACTATTTACTTACAAATGTAATGGACTAAAAATATAATTTATATATGGGTTCGAATCGAATATGAATCATGGATCATATTCGGATATTCAGGTAGGATCATTTTATAAAAAATGATATGATACCTAATCTGACTTGGTATATGAGTGCTCATATCCGGGATCATATTTTATTCAAATTTAATTTTTCCGCCAGATTTGGATCGTTTATAAAACGGATATGAAACATGTATCATATTTTCGAGCCGGATATAAGCCGAGATACCGGATAGTCCGTATTAATTTACGGCCCTAACTGTCTGCTATTACTTTTTCCATTTCAATTCCAAACATGATTGGTGTCATTAGGGGTGAGCGCGGTTCGGTTCGGTTCGGTTTTTGACCGAAACCGGAACCGGAACCGCATATCTTCGGTTTTAAAAATTGAAAACCGTAACCGAAACCGATGGTATCGGTTTCGGTTTCAGTTTTAAAAAGACCGGTTCGGTTTTATCGGTTCGGTTTCGGTTAAAAAATCGGATAAATAAAAATGAAAAAAATATATAATTTAAATCATTATATTTTTACATTCAAATTTTATACAATCAAATATTTGATCACATTCTGCATAATAACACTACAAAAGAAAGGTAAGAAACTTTAACAATCAAATTTTAAGGTTGAATCAATAAAATGTGAATGTCCTTTATCGTAGTATGCAATCTAAAAAGCACATAATCATGTCTAATTATATTTACTCCTGATTATATTCTTTTTAATTGGAAAATAGAGGAATAAAATGTTGTAAATGGGTTGTCATATTCCCACATTCAATATTTGTATAGTTGATGTTGTAATATGAAATATAATTGAAAAAATTATGTTCTAGGGAAATTTAATACTTAAATTATATATATATATATATATATATATATATATATATTAATAAATTTATTTATTTTAATGATCGGTTCGGTTCGGTTTTTTTCGGTTCGGTTTTGACCTATAACCGGAACCGGAACCGAAAATGTCGGTTTTTAAAAATCCAAAACCGCAACCGCCGGTTCGGTTTCGGTTTTGATTTTTTCGGTTCGGTTTTCACCGGTTTCGGTTCGGTTTCGGTTTCAATTCGGTTTTTTGCTCACCCCTAGATGTCATTGCATCACATGGTGTTTTTGAGCCACATATATGCTTTTTTACTCGAGCAAACCGCCGAAAATACCATTAAACTTTTCTCCGAATTACAAATTAATTATTTATGTTTATTTTGCACACGTTTAACCAACCAATTTTATAAAATCATATAAATTTTAACCGTAATTAAATTAAAATCTTGCTACTATAATATTATCGGAAGTTGATTCTCTAGCCACACAATCCAACAAGTAAAATTGATGCTAGTAAAATGCATATTTTGTTATTTATCGATTTTTTTTTTGTGTGTTTTTCACTTGTGTGATGGTTATTTTGGCAAAATAATATACGTTTGTACCACGTGACAAACAGTGATATGATAAATAGTGTCCATGTCAGATTTTAATTTAAGCATAATTAAAATTTTGTATAATTTTATAAAATTTATTGGTTAAACGTGTGAAAAACAAACATGATTGATTAATTTATAAATTAGAAAAAAGTTTAATGTTTTTTTTTGTATTTAGCTCTTTTTTACTCTCCACTGAATACTATGAGTTTCTTTTCTACTCGTTATTGACTATGAGTACTCTGGGCCGCCAAGCACGAACACGACCATGATTACTTTAATCAACTACTACTATAACTAGTCTGTTCGCCTCTCCACATATTTACTAGATTAATTTAATCATTTTAGAGCCCTACTATAACTAGTCTGTTCGCATCTTCATTTGTAGTTATTGGATGAAGAAGCTCAAATTGCTCTGTATTTTCTACTTACTCACAACTCTCTAGTGGTTTAAGAAATTTCCTAATTATGTCTAGTAGTGTATTTTGTATTTATTGGAAGAATATCGAAGCTCAACTTGCTCTGTACTTTCTACTCATTATTCACAACTCTGGGCCGCCAAGCACGACCTTGGTTTTATCAGCTACTATATACAACTAGTCTCTTCGCCTCTCCACATAAATTTACTACATTTCATCTGCATTATTATTTCAAAGAACAAACATAAAGAATTCTAAATGGCTGAAGCAGTTGTGTCAATTGTTGTGGGAAGGCTTACTGATCTATTGATAGAAGATTCTCAACTTCTTCATGAGGTAACTGATCAAATTCAACAAGTGGTGAACGAGCTCACGCGAATGAAGACATTCTTACCAGATGCTGATTCGAGACTCAATGAACCGAGAGTTAGAGATCTGGTTGCTCAAGTACGTGACCTTGTGTATGATGCTGAAGATGTAGTTGAAACTTTTCTCCTCAAGGCTTCATCTACTGAAAGACGCAAAATCCAAGGTGGGATCAGGAACAGAGTTGAGAGATCTGTTTGTGTTCTTGATGACTATGTCTATCATCACAAGTTTAGTAGGGAGATCATACATATCCAGACAAGGATACAAAGCCTCTCCAATTGCTTTGATGAATATGATATTAGATCAACACGAGAGGAAGGCCACGAATCATCATCAAGTGATGCACCACCGGGTAAGCTAAAGCGATTTTACTCTTACTCTGTTGTTGAACCAGATTTGTTCGTTGGATTTCAAGATGATCTTAAAAGCTTGGTGGGCCATCTGGTCAATGAAAATGATGATTGCTCCCCAGTTATCTTCATTGGCGGAATGGGCGGACTGGGAAAGACCACTCTTGCTAGAAAAATTTACAATCATTCCACCATTAAGAAACACTTTTCGGGGTTAGCCTGGGCTTCTATTTCACAGAAGTGGCAAGCGAAAGATGTGCTCCAGCGGATTCTTATTACTCTTGTCCATGACAAAAAAGAGGAGATCCGTCGCATGGAAGTTGACAAGCTAGTAGAGAATCTGCTAGAAGTTCAGCAAACGAAAAATTGTTTGATAGTTCTTGATGACATATGGACAAACGATGCATGGGATTCTTTAAAAGCAGCCTTCCCAACTGAGACTTCCAGAAGCAAATTATTGCTTACAAGTCGTAATATCCATGTTGCTGACCATGTCAATCCGAAATGCTTCATTCACAAACCAAAATTCCTTGATGAAGAGCAAAGTTGGGAGCTACTCCGGTTGAAAGCACTTCCAAAAGAAGCCCATCTAAGTAAGAACTTTACCATTGTAAGAGTATTATTTTGTCTGTTATAAACACACTGCTTCCACACAAAAGTATGTTATAAACTTATAATGTATGTATACTCTGATCTTCTATATTAGATGATAACCCAGTTCAGCTGCTTTCATTGATGTGAAGGCCAACTTTACTGTAAGATTATATAACCATGAAAGTTTAGTTTATAACACATTTAGATATATATATATTTATACAGCTATTTCGATTTTATGGTTTTACAAAGTTGACAGAAACTAACTCTAGTAATATTTTCTACAATTGATCTCCATCAAATTTTGGCAAACGTATCACATTAAAACAGAACATTTATTGTATCTTTTACTAATCAAGGTGTATATATAGTAAATGAGTTAACTTATAGGATTTTTCCTATTTTATTGCGTGTTAATGATTACAGACAGCACAGCCAGAAAAAAGATGGAGGAATGGGGAAGAGAAATGGTCCAGAATTGTGGAGGTCTTCCACTAGCAATAGTTGTTTTGGGGGGGATTCTTGTAACAAAACCGACCATGATAGAGTGGGAGAAGGTATATTATGATAGTCGGTCAACCCTAAAGAGAGGTGAAGGTCTGGGAGAAGATCATAGAAGAGAAGTACAAGAAACTTTAGCTTGGAGTTACAATGTTTTGCCCACTCAATTGAAACTGTGCTTTGTATATTTGGGTAAATTCGAAGAAGATGAAGAGATAGAAGCAGAGCGTCTGTATCAGTTGTTGATTGCGGAAGGCATGGTACTATCGAGTGATAAAAGTGGTGAAGAATCAATGATGGAAGTGGCGGAATCGTACATGGGGGAACTGGTCCATAAGAGTATGGTTCAAGTGAAATTTGAAGACCAAGTTTACTCGCAACGAAAATTTAAATCTTTTGTGCTTCACGACCTAATGAGAGACCTATCTCTGTCCATAGCTAAACGAGAAGATTTCTTCACAGTTGTTGATTTTCAAAAAGTAACCAATTTTCCCTTCAATACAGCCTCTTCCACACGACAACTAGTAGTCTATTTTGATGCAGAAGGACCTAAAACTATTAAAGAAAATCCCTTTTTTGTTGACAAAGCCCATCAACGACGTGTCAGATCGGTTTTACTGATCCGAAGTTTCCAACCAATATCGGGACTGCATCTTGCAAATTTCAAGTACCTACGAGTTTTTGTTCTGGAAGAATTTGAATATGATGAAATAAGTGTGTCTTGTTGCTTTTTTGTTATTACTCTTCGAAAGGTATTGAGCAGCCTGGTTTACTTGCGATATCTGAGTCTACATCAATCTGAGTTGATAATATTTCCATCCATTCAAAACCTTGAGCTACTAAAAACTCTCAATTTAGACACAAAAGACGACATGTATTTTCCACCATGGCTATCGATAAATATTCTGAGCAAGTTACGACATTTGCGGCATTTATATTTACCAAGGCTTGGAATTAAGGGTTTAGGAAAAAATCGTAAATTAAGGTTTAATGGGTTGAGCAAATTAGAGACACTGGAGAACTTTTATTCTGAGTGGTGTGAAGTGAAGGATTTACCAAAACTACTCCGCCTAGAGAAACTAAAGCTACAAGTAGAAGGTAAATGGTATGACGTGGAGGAGATAATAAAATTCTTGTCATCATATTCACGTCCACTGTACTTGACCCTTAATATAGATGGTGAACAGGGGTTTGAAAATGGTGCAGATATGTGGAGACAGTTGTTCGGGAATCGTAATCTTCGCCTTGAGAAATTACGAATATATGGCATGCTCCCAGAGTTGAGTCAAATATTTGGGGGGCCGCAACAACAACTTGGTAATACTTATATTCATGATGTATCTTTAATTCGCATCACCAAACTAGATTTAGGGTGGTCCAAACTAGAGGAAGACCCGATGGCAGTACTGGAGAAGATTCCTACGTTGCGTCACCTCATATTAACCACAGACGCATATATGGGGAAGGAAATGGTTTGCTCAGCCATGGGTTTCCCAAAACTCATATGTCTTGAACTGTACTGTCTTCCAAACTTGGTAAAATGGAGGGTGGAGGAAGGAAGCATGCCCATTCTCAACTACTTGAAGTTTGCTCTTTGTTTGAAGTTGGAGGAGCTTCAATTCCCTTCAGATTTATGTGATAGGGTCCGACTGAGAAGGACCTGACTTTAAAATTATGGACGATGCCTTCAGATTTATGTGATAGGGTCCGAGTGGTAAACGGTGAACAAGGACCTGACTTTTATAAAGTGGCTCACGTTCCTCGCCTCGACATTCACTAATCTCAAGTGAGTATTCTCAGTCCTCTTGATTGGATTTTTACTTTTTGTTTTCACTTTGTCAAATTTTGTATCATGCAACTCATGTAATGTAAATAAATTATTATATTATTATATCATTCTTAATCTATTATCTTATGTGATTGTTATTATAAAAAAATAAATTAATTTTATACTGTATAAATATAAAATATAAATTTGAAAACAAATAAGATGTTAAATAATATATAACATGGATTGGATTAAAATGATTGTAACTCTTGAATGGTATGCAACTGATCGAGCATATATGATTTGATTTTAATAAAATGATATGATATGTAACTCTGCACTCGGTCAACAATATTTTTGACACAAGTGGAGAGAAACGAACACACCTTCATTATTGATGAATTTTACTACAATGAAAAATAATTATTTCATCTTTTTTAAAGTACATACATGTCTTTTGTTATACATCTTAATAAAAATAGTAATTATTTTTTTTTTCATAAAAATAAAATTTAAATATACTAGTTATAACTTTGGTCCAATCTCATCTTGCTAATACAATCATATAAAAAAATAAATAAAAATCTTAAATGAAAGTCAACTACAATATTAGTCGGCCCACTGTCTACAATAACAACATCAAGAAGCTAAAGAATCTCAAAATGGCTGAAGCAATAGTGTCAATTGTTGTGGGAAGGCTAACTGATTTATTGACTGGTGAAGCTCAACTTCTTCATGGAAAAGTGAGACACAAGATTGAACAAGTGGTGACCAAGCTCAGGTGGATGAAGACATTCTTGCAAGATGCTGATTCAAGGATAAATGAATACAAAGTCCGAAATTTAGTTGCGGACATAAGAGAGCTTGCCTATGATTCTGAACATGTTGTTGAAACTTTTCTGCTCAATGCTTCATCCTCTGGAAAAACAATTCAGTGGATTAATACGAACAAGTTTTCAAGAAAGATCAAACAAGTAGAAAAAAAGATGTCCCGTCTTTCCAACTGTTTTCGTGATTATGATATCGGATCAACATTAGAATCCCCGGGATCATCTAGTTCCTCATACGGAACAACGGGAAAACTAAAGCGATTTTACTCTTTTCCTGTTGTTAAACCAGAATTATTTGTTGGATTTCATGAAGACGTTCAACTCTAGTCGTAAAGTTGATGTTGTTGAGCATGCAAATCCAAAAGGGTTCATTCACCGACCTGAACTTCCAAGTGCAGAACAAAGTTGGGAGCTACTTCGGTTGAAAGCTCTTTCCAGCGGTGATTATCTAGGTACGTAATTTACTCTAACTTACTATGTTTCATTCACTCGCTCCAAGACCAAAACTCAATCGAGTGCAAATTTATAAAACATCTTAGGCAATTCAGTTGATTTTGAATGTAGAGTCAACTTGCAGCTTTTGAAGTTCCAACGAAGTACTCTGAAACTGCAATAAAATGCAAATTTGGTTTGGTAGGAACTTTTAAAACATGTTAATTTCATTTGAAATGTGCGATCAAATTAGTGACATTTATTTTGATGTATCTTTATTCTTTTACAGTTTTTGTGCATGTATGTTGTTTCAGACATTACCAGAGATGTAAAGAGGATGGAAAAATTGGGAAGAGAATTGGTTAAGCATTGTTTTGGTCTTCCTCTGGTTATCGTCATTCTTGCGGGAATTCTTATCACAAAACCTTCATTAATAGAGTGGGAGAAGGTATATGATGATAGCCTATTATCATTGAAGAGGGGGAAAGGTTTGGGAGAAGATTATCAAAGAGAATTATTCGAGGTATTAGTATGGAGCTACAATGATTTGCCCCCTCAATTGAAGCCATGTTTTCTGTATTTAGGTAAATTTAGTGAAGATGCATGGATAGAAACAGAGACTTTGTATCAGTTATGGATTGCAGAAGGAATGATATACAAGTTAAACAGTTTGCAGAAACAGAAGATTTTTTCCAAGTTACAGACATTCGAAAAGGAAACAATTTCCATCTCAAATCTTCTGTAGACTCTCAGTTTGCTTACACTCGTCAACTTCTAGTTTATTTTGATAATGGATATACAAGCAAAGAAGCTAATTCCTATTTTCTCAAACAAGTAAATCACCAACTCTATCGATCAATATTACTAATTAATGACTTCCCAACAAGTTTGCCACCAATACTGGGGTCAAGTGTTGTTAATTTTAGGTTACTACGTGTTTTATCTTTAGAAGATGTTCAGTTTAATAGGCAAACCGTTTCAGGTATCCTATCTAGTATTAATATCGGAAGAGTATTGGCGACCCTTGTTTACTTGCGATACCTTAGTGTTAGATATACTAATCTACTTTTTTTCCCATCGATACAAAACTTGGTGCTACTACAAACTCTCAAATTGGACATGTTAAACAGTATATACTTTCCACCATGGCTGTACAGAAATATTCTGGGAAAGTTGAGACGTTTGCAGCATTTGTTTTTACCACACCGCCAAGTTCAGAGGAGGAATTCAAAATTACGGTTTGATGAGTTGAGCAGGTTAGAGACACTGGAGAACTTTGATACTAGATGGTGCGAGGTTAAGGATATACCCAAGTTAATCAGTCTTCAGAGACTCATGTTAAAAGTAACAGGTAGTTATCATGATGTAGAGGAGATGATGAAATACTTGTCAGATTTAGCTTTATCTTCGTCTTCATGTTTCCAGTACTTGTCCCTGTCCCTTACTCTTGGTATGCACGATCCAGGATTGAGGAATAATCCAGACAGTTTGAGAAAGTTGTTGCAGAATCATGATTACCACCTTGAGAATTTGAGAATTAGTTGCCAACTCCCAGAGTTGACTCAGTTATTTGATCAGCAACAGAAACAACTTCATTGTATTCATATTGATGCATCTTCTATTCGTCTCAGCAGATTAAGTTTATGGGGTTCGCACCTATAGGAAGACCCGATGCCAGTACTAGAGAAGATTCCTACATTGTGTGACCTCCGCTTATTAGCATCAGCATTTTGGGGGAAGGAAATGGTGTGCTCTGCCTTGTGTTTCCCAAAACTCACCGTTCTTAAACTGTGGAGTCTCCCCAACTTGGAAAAATGGAAGGTAGAGCAAGGAAGCATGCCCATTCTCTCCCAGCTAGAGATTAGTGAATGTCACAAGTTGGAAGAGCTTCCAGAAGGACTCATATTCCTCAGTTCTCTTCATATATTAGTGCTAAAAATGCCTTCAATCTTCTGTCATAGGGTTCGCTTGGTAAATGGTGAACAAGGAATCGACTTTTACAAAGTTGCTCACGTCCCATCCCTCCAGATTGTCGACATTGATTAATTTTCTTGCTTCTTGAATGGATTTTTCCTCATGACCTTCAATTCACTTTTGTGAAACTTTGAATTTTATTATAGGTTATAGATGTCGTATACTTATTGAATGAAATTAACTTTAAATTTTTACACACTTTCATAATCTCACGAGGACTTGCTAATAAATACATCTGTATGATTATAATCTTTTAAGTTTTCACACCTATTTTAAGTTGTAAAAAAAGTGGTTTTTTAACTTTTCCCCACCTATTTTAAGTTGTACAAAGAAAATATTTTTATACATTATTTTTTGAATTTTTTTTAAAATAAAAATATAAATGCTAAACTTTTAGTATTCACACAAATAAAATTTTAAAAATAAAATATTTTTATTTTTTCTAGATGACAATTGGTGAGCAATGCCCTATATATATCGTTTCCTTTTGTAACTAGTAAGTAGTACAAGAACTCGACCTGACAACACAATACAAAAATGATACAAATATTTAATATTTATGTTTACATTTTGAGTACACGACATAAAAGTACACGAATACGATGTACTCGAGATTTAGTGTCGGTTTTGTATTTACCCTTTAAGTACACGACACGAAATACACGACATAAATAAATTTATAATTAAATTTTAATATTTATAATGAATATATGTGTATTTATAATAAATATATGTATGTTTATTGTTAAAATAAAACATGATTTTATAATATTGTATGTAAATATGATTTAAATATATATTTAATATATTTTATAAAAATGTTACCTTAAAATCTTTTATTTTTATTTATTTATATTTATATTAAATCTTCTTCGAAAGGTATTGAACAACTTGATGTACTTGCGATATCTGAGTCTACGTGGATCTAATTTGTTGATATTTCCATCCATTCAAAAGCTTGAGCTACTAAAAACACTCAATTTAGAAACAGGACACAGCATGTATTTTCCACCATGGCTATCGATAAATATTCTGAGCAAGTTACGACATTTGCGGCATTTATATTTACCAAGGTGGGGAATTGTTTATGTACTGAAAAATCGTAAATTAAGGTTTAATAGGTTGAGAAAGTTAGAGACACTGGAGAACTTTGATCCCGAGTGGTGTGAAGTTAAAGATTTACCAAAACTAATCCGTCATGAGAAACTAAAGCTAAAAGTAAGTTGTATTTTAATAATAAATATATATTTGAAAACGAATAAGATGTGTAATAATATATAACATGATTAAATTATTGTTTTTTATTTTATTAAAATATATTTAATATTTGATTGAGTTTTTTTTATATTAAATATTTGAGATTATGGATGATAATGAGGATCAATAAAAAAGGCTTTATTGAAGAATTATTTGGATCAGCAGCCCATAACAAACTATAACCAGGCGTTTTCTTCAATCCCGTCTCTAAGAAAAACCCTTATTCTAGCTGCTACATCCCATTTTCTAGCTGCAGCATATATATTGGACAGTAATATATACTGTAGTTTTCAATATTTTTTGCTTCTATTGTCATAAGCCTCTCAGTTGCCAATTCCGCTACTTATATGTCAGTGCGTAACTTAGCTGCACTAAACAAAATGGCATAGAATTTATGAGCACAAATGCTTCATTAGTTCACATAACTTGATCTGACTTCAAATTTGTAAGCTTCAAGTGTGTATACATTTTAAATCATTGAAGCCAATTCCCATGCTTAGAATTAGGCACAAATCATAGAATTCTAGGCTATGACATCTTCCTCAAAAAGCTTCTGTACCATTTTTATACATGCACATTTAGCACAACTTGCAAGAAAGGCTGTAGTAACAGAGGGGAATGAACTTAATCTGCATTTCATTATATACGCTAATATCATCAAATTCCACGCAACACAATCCCTTCCAGGCATTCGATGAAATAACAATCCCGTAACCTCCATGATAAAATATGATATAAGATCCATTTGGGATCTTTTTCTAATACATTAAGTTTTAGATGAGCTCAACATGGTATCAGAGCTCAGGTTGGCAGGGGTCACAAGTTCGACTCTCAGCCTCCCCCAATATTCTCACAATTTATGAGGGACACAAAGGCAAAAACTATGCCAAAAAATGGGTGTCTGTGATCCACTCTTCAACCCAAAAACTTGGATTTCGAGTGAGTATAAGATCCATTTGGGTCTCACAATTTATGAGAGTAAGTCCAATGCAAAATAGCTATAGTTATTTCTATAATTTGACATCAAAAAGTGCTTCTTAGTGTTAAAATAGAACTTCAACTCCGATGCTAGTTGCATTTTGTATCCAAATAATTCCAAATTTAACTAATTTTTGTACTTCTCTCCTAAACTTTATTTAAAGTTCACCACTATGCATCTCATTTATGGTTACTTGATGATGTGGGATGAGGTGGCATAGATGCATAAATGCATAATTGGTTCTGTTACGGATTAAAAATTAGGTCGTCTTTAATGTGTAATTAATGCTAGGGTTTGGAAGAGCTTCGAGCTTTAATGGCTGCACTAACGTTTCGTGACTATCTCGGGTCCTCGTTAACTGCCTACGTATCTCAATGTGTGTGAGAATCAAGCCAAAAAAACGTAATTCTAATGTTGAGGGGTTAGGCCCTTTATATAGGCGCACAAGGCCCTTAGAGCTAGGTTAGGGTCAGGAGACTTGGTGGTCAAGTCTCCTAGTGACGTAAGGTTGTTGTAACCTTTCAGGAACGAGGGTCCTCATTGGACTCTTCCCACGATAGGGTTTCTAGATCCTTCTAAAATGAAGGACTCCAAAAGGTTTCTTGGGCCTTTACTAAGCTTTTATTAATTAATTACGAAATTAATTAATAACAAAGGCTTAATGGGCATATATGGCTTCAGTAGAGCTTGTGGGCTGGACTTACAAATCCAGTTGATCCTAGGATTTATTTTCCTTGTTCGTTTCAAGGGCCCAAGTATTTGGACCATACTAGGTCTAATAAATGAAATAATAAATGTTATATTTATTATTTCGTATTTTTTACCTATATCATTTGCCCCCCAACTTTTGGGAAAACTTCGTGAGTTTTCGTAAAAGTTTCACAAAGGGTTTTCAGTGCCTTATCGGGCTTTTGACTCGTTTCAGTCAATTTTATCTCGACTTTTGGGCTCAGACCTTTTTATTATTAATCCCTTTAAAAGTATTAATATTATATAAATTGGCCCCTCATGGACTTTATTTTTAGAAATTTACAAAGGAGAATTTTTTGTGGGCCTGGCTAATTCGACCTGGAATGAGGTCGAATTGGGGCTCATTTCCACCCTCAGGTCGATTCTGGGATTGAGCCTCTCATCGACCTGGGTCGAGGTCGAATAGGGCCTCAAATCTGCTCCCAGGTCGATTCTTGGGATTGAGGTCGACATGTTCAATTCTTTGATTCCATCGACCTGGAATGAGGTCGAATTAGACCTCAATGCCCCATCCAGGTCGATAGGATTTGAGGTCGAACAGGCCTTCTTGGCTTATTTCCCTGTCGACCTGGAATGAAGTCGAATTAGACTTCATTTCTGCATCCAAGTCGATATTAAATTGAAGTCAATTATCAACCTCATTTGAAGTTGATAGAAACTTCATTCCTTGCATTCCAATCAAGGTTGATGTCCTTGTTGGCTTGAATGCCTATCAACCTAATTCGAGGTGGAATTAGACCTCATTTTACCATCATGGTCGATGTCTTTTAGGGCCTCATGGACTTGTAACTTTCGACTTGGAATGAGGTCGAATTAACACTCATTTCACCTTCCAGGTCGAAATGTTTTGGGGCCTCATGGCTTTGTAATTTTTGACTTGAAATGAGGTCGAATTAAAACTCATTTCACCTCCCAGGTCGAAATATTTTGGGGCATCATGGCTTTGTAATTTTCGACTTGGAATGAGGTCGAATTAAAACTCATTTCACCTCCCAGGTCGAAATGTTTTGAGGCCTCATGGCTTTGTAATTTTCGACTTGGAATGAGGTCGAACTAATAAGCATTTCACCTCCCAGGTCGAAAAGTTTTGGGGCCTCGTGGCTTTGTAATTTTTGACTTGGAATGAGGTCGAATTAACACTCATTTCACCTCCCAGGTCGAAATGTTTTGGGGTCTCATGGCTTTGTAATTTTCGACTTGAAATGAGGTCGAATTAAAACTCATTTCACCTCCCAGGTTGAAAAGTTTTGGGGCCTCATAACTTTGTAATTTTTGACTTGGAACGAGGTCGAATTAACTCTCAAATACCCATTTAAGTCGAAATCTCTTTATTCCTTCAGGAATGGAAATGAGTTGAGCCCTATGGGTTTTGGGCCCTCGACAATATGGGCCTTAGTTGGGCCTCTTTGTAGAAGGTTTGAGGCTTCAATTTCGCCCTTGAGTTTAAGTGGTTTATGAGCCTTTATTTGTAGATTCATGGGTCTTTGTCCCTTTGGACGGCTTTCAAGGATTTTCGATTTGTGTGTTGGGCCTTTACGTCTCGTGGGCCTTATACTTCGCAGGCCCAAGTTCTAGATCCTTCTTCTGAGTTCTAGAACATATATTTTATTTATTTATTATTTTGTAACCCTTGGGCCTTCAATCATGGGCCTCGTTAGATGATCCCATTCACTGGTCGTACCGGTTGATTTGTCTTTCAATGGTCATGTGACCTGGAATTGTCCGTTCATGGGGGATTCTAACTGTCGTGTGACCGGCTGGGTCACCTATATATGAGTGTATGAGGGGGCTTCATTTCCCACACTTCTCATTTCTAACTTCTCAAATTTCTCGCAAACACTCGAGCTCTCCAACTTTTAAGCAAATCCAGCCTTCAGTCCTCTCAAGGGTATTCATAAGTTCGAAAAATTAGCAGCTATGAATGTGGGGTCCGCTAAAAGAGGTAAACCCCTTCGTCGCATCCCCATTTATTCCACTTAGTGGTCTTTGCTTGATACGATAAACCAAAGAGGGGATGAATATCCCAGCCAATCCCACCTGGACTCATACAGCCATAGTAATAAGTTTTTTGATACTGATGTAGTAGATGACTATAATCGATTGTTCAACTTTCCTCCACGTTACACCATTTCTTTGGTCGAGCCTGGTGACAGGACTTGCCACTGGAAGCCCGACCATTTATTTGTTTATGTAGATGCCCTGTTAGCGGGGCTTAGGTTCCCCTTGCATGAATTTATCCCCACTTTTTTGGCCAATGTTCAGATAAACCCTTGCCAAATTGCACCCAATGGATAGAGACTCATCCATTATTTTATGGTTTTATGTTTAGAGGAGAAGATAAAAATGATTGTCCCCTTTTTTCGAAAAAAAATTCAATTCAAAAACTCCTCCAGCCTTTTCATGGGTTGGGTTCACATAGGCCATAGGCCCAACCAGCCCCATATCTTTGATAATTCTTCCATTCATGATAATAATTCCCATTGGAAAGAAAATTTTGTTCAAATCAAATGGGAAGGGGGAGACTGGTGAACCCTCTTTAAATCCACTTTCGGGAAGGTAGCCGATGAGAGCGTCGACTCCATTATGCTCTCAAAAGAGGAGCAGGCAGTCTATGTCGCACTCACTTAGGTGGAAGCCAAGGAAGTATTTTGGGTTCTTCTGGATAAGTGTAGGTTGAAGGTTGTTGGCATGTCTAGGGCCTCTAGTAAAGGTATATTACTTTACTTAGATTCACTTTCTTTTTGCCTTGAGTGTTTGATTGTTTCGCTAACGTTCTCATGTCCCTTTTACAGCTGCTGCGTAAATTAATGAGTGGATTATTCCACACATAGAGGAGACAGGCCGTATGAAACGGCTTAGGATGATGAGTGAACCTAGGCAATGGAAGGAGCCTCCGGCCTTTTTACAACCTCACACGGGGCCAACTGATGCTGAGGGCAGTGGAACTGTCAAGGCGCCCAAATCCCTGGCTTTAAAACCTGGCTGGGGATTCAGGAAGACAAATATCGTGGTTGGATGCCCAGACCACGCAAGGGATTGGTCCATTCACTCTATTACTCCTTGTGACTATAAGAATATAGTGTTGGGACGTGATGAGGAAAGCACTAAGGCTCTGGGTGCGCAGGCATTGGCATCGGTAAAGCTTTCTTGTTTCTTTTAATTTTGCACACTTATCACTGACATGTTTTAATTTTTCCCTACTTTGTAGGCATTCCAACAACTCACTCTTGGTTTGGTGGTTTTTCAAGCCAATGCCTACTTTCAGGCTTCTCTGCACCAGACAGAGTCGTGGAAGACTCAGGCAGGGAATTATAAGAAGGATCTTTCTGTGGTTGTGACCAAAATAAAGCATTTTGAGAAGAAGATGGCTGAGAAGGAGGAGCTTTTGAAGCAGGCCCGGGCCGAGGTCATCGAACTCCGGGCTGACAAGAACGCCATTATTGATGAATATATGGCCTCAGAGGAGTATCAAGACCTGATCAAGGAGCATGACGATCTCATCTACCTTGTCAACTATACAATTGGGTGGAACGAGTCACTGAAGGCGGTGTTAGAGAAGCATCTGGGTTTGTTTGACCCGAAGGTGGACTTCAAAAGTTCTTAGTCAGCTGAGGCTTTGAAAAGATTGATCGATGCGCAAGAAGAGGAAACTGAAGGGGACAGCAACCCTGATGTTAGAAAGAAGAGAAACCACTAGCCAACTCTTACTCCCTCTCCTTCCATGTTGTGCCTAAGAAGATCATCCTTGAGGCAACTCCTCAAAAATCGGCTGAGGAAAGATCTTCTGGAGAAGAGGAGTCGAGTGAAGCCGGGGAGGATTCATCTTCGTCGAGCGAGGAGGAGTCCTCGGAGGAGGAGGAGACAACCAAGTAGTTAGGATTTTTATTCTTGTATTTATGTTGGCCCTTGGTGGCTTGTAAAAGGATGTTTGGCCCTCAGGCTTTTATTTATGTACTTGTGGCTTTCTTCATTTTCGTCCTTTACTTCTGCCTTTGTTTTGTTTGTTTTTCGTGTTTAATTTGAACATAAACAACAAACACTCGCGAGGCTTGTAAAAGACTTAACGAAAATAGCTAATGCAATATGATGAGAACGAAAAACATTCCTTAGAAACTAACAAGTTTTCAAATGAAACTTAATATCAAAAACAAGTCTTGCCTTCAAGGCTAACAAACCGACACCTGAACGTTTTTTAAAATCAAATTCATAAACTTAAACATAATAAATCCTTAAGTTGGCAGCATTCCAGTTTCTTGGGATTTCAACCCCTTCAAAGGTTTGGAGCTTGTATGCACCTTGTCCTGTGACTTCCTTCACTTGGTATGGTCCTTCCCAATTTGGAGCTAGCTTGCCTTTGGGACCAGCTCCAGATGTCTCGATCTTTCGCAGGACTAAGTCTCCTTCGCGAAAGAACCTTTCCTTGA
Organism: Oenanthe sinensis; assembly: GCA_028671895.1. Classification (NCBI taxonomy): domain Eukaryota; kingdom Viridiplantae; phylum Streptophyta; class Magnoliopsida; order Apiales; family Apiaceae; genus Oenanthe; species Oenanthe sinensis. Next base: position 3,457,999 of record CM053796.1, on the reverse strand, counting down.
CTCTGAGGTTGTAGTAGAACGAAGCTTTCTTTTGGTTCTCTACAATTCTAGCATTGGCTTCATCACGTAACTCACCTATCAAGTCTAGAGCCAACTTCATGCTTTCCTCATTGGTGTCAATTTGAAACTCCTGCACTCTTGGCGACGTCTGAGTAATTTTGACGGGCACCACTGCCTCAGCCCCGTAGGCTAGTTGAACAGGTGTTGCCCATGTTGAAGCCTTACAAGTAGTTTTGTATGCCCATATAATTGGGAGTAGTTCATCAACCCAAGTCCCTTGAGAGCGCTCAATCCTCTTTTTGAGTCCGTCTAGGATAATTCTGTTGGCAACCTCAGCTAGCCCATTTGACTGTGGATAAGCTACTGAAGTAAGCGTAGTTCAATGTTATAGTTTCCACAGTACTCTACAAAGTTCTTGTTGTTAAACTGCGTTTTGTTGTCTGTTACTAGGATTCTAGGTAACCCATACCTGCATATAATGTTTTCGTAGAAGAATCGGGTCACATTCTTAGTGTCAATATTGGTCAAGGGCTTGGCTTCATCCACTTAGTGAAGTAGTCAATGGCGACAATGAGGAACTTCTTTTGTGCACTGACCATAGTAAACGGACCTAAGATATACATTCCCCACATAGAAAAGGGGAGTGGGGAGTTGATGGATGTCAGCATCTCAGGGGGCTTTCTAACGATGGGTGCAAACCTTTGGCAGCGATCACACATCTTAAGATAAGCTTTAGCATTTTTAAGCATCTCAGGCCAATAAAATCCTAGCCTCATGACTTTATGAGCAAGAGCCATGCTTCCAAGGTGCTAGCCACATATACTTTCATGAACTTTCCTTAGGGCAGCTTCAGCCTCATGGGATCTCAGACACTTCAAGTAGGGTTTCACATACGAATTCTTGTAAAGTATTCTTTCTAATAGGGTATACCTCAAGGCTCTCACTGATAGTTTGCGTGCCTCCAGGGGGTCAGTTGATGTTTTCCCCATTTCCAAGTAGAGCTTGATGGGATCCATCCAACATGCTCCCAGCCCAATCGGGGCTACTAGTTTAACATCAATGCTCGGGGTCTTCAAGACTTAGAAATAAACACTGCCAGAGTAATTCTCAATCTCTAATGATGCAAATTTAGACAAGGCATCAGCCTTCACATTCTCCTATCTCGGGATATACTCAAAGTGATATTCTTCAAACTACGTGGCTTGAGCTTTAACAATTCTTAAATATTTCATCATAGTCTCTTCACGGGCCTCAAACTCCCCATTCACTTGAGAGATTATCACCCTTGAGTCGCCACATACTTTCATGTTTTTCACCCTTAGGGCTCTGGCCAGGCCAGGCCCAGCTATCAAAGCTTCGTATTTTACCTCGTTATTTGTAGTTGGAAAATCCAACTTGATTGCATATTCGATAATAAATTCATCCGGGCTTTGCAAAACTAGGCCAGCTCCACTAGTTTTTATTTTTGAAGCTCCGTCAAAAAAGAGCACCCAATATTCTTTGAGTTCTTCCTCTCTTTCTTCCTCTTTTTCTTTCTCATTTCCATTTTCTTTACTCTCTTCTTTCCCCCCGACTTCTTGGTTAGGAATGGTACATTCAACTACGAAGTCAGCTAAAGCCTGGGCCTTGATGGTTGTTCTTGGCTTGTATCTGATTTCGAACTCTCCAAGCTCAATGGCCCATTTGATTAGCCTTTCACTGGCCTTGGGGTTGTGCAGTATGTTTCTCAGGGGCTGGTCTGTCAAGACTTCAATAACATGCGCCAGGAAGTACGGGCGTAGCTTCCTTGAATCCATTATCAATGCTAAGGCAAACTTCTCAACCTTTGAGTAGTTCAGCTCTGCACCATGCAGAATCTTGCTGACATAATAAATGGGTTTCTGAACCTCGGCTTCCTCTTTCACTAGAACAGCGCTCAGAGCTGAGCTAGAGACGGCAAGGTACATGTACAACACTTCTTCGGGTATTGGCTTGGCAAGCAGTGGTGGCTCATCCATGTATTTCTTCAGTTCCTCAAATGTTGCTTGGCTCTCGTTATTCCACACGAAGTCCTTGACCTTTTTGAGGGCCTTGAAGAATGGTAGACACTTTTCTCCAGACTTGGATATGAAGCGCCCCAGGGCTGCTACCCTTCCTGTGAGCTTTTGGACATCTTTTACTGTCTTAAGGGGCTCCATGTCCAAGATTGCTTGAATCTTATCAGGATTGGCCACAATGCCTCTTTTGGAAACAATCAAGCCTAGAAATTTCCAGACCCCACTCCAAATGCACACTTGGTTGGGTTCAACATCATTTTATGGGTTCTTAGAACTTCGAATGCCTCTCTTAGGTGTTCGAGGTGGTTGGCATTGTCTAGGATGACCACATTACGCCATAAGTGCACATAGGCAATGCTTTTAGAAAGCGTTGCACTGAAAACGTTGCGGTAGCTCTGAATTTTTTGCTCTTTTGCAACACTGCTAAAATAGTATTGCATTAGATAAAATTTCGTGTTGCATATTACTCACGGTGTTGCAGTGAATACAACACTAACGAATGGTGTTGCATTAGCTAATTTTTTTATAATAATTAGTGACGTGGCAGTGAGCTAGTGCTGACGTGGCAGTATGGGGCCCACCACGGCTGACGTGGCAGTGGGACCCATGCTGACGTGGCTGGCGGGACCCACCAGTGGGCCACAACTGCTGACGTGGTAATGGGACCCACACTGACGTGGCAGTGGGGGGCCCACCACTACTGACGTGGCAGTGGGGCCCATGCTGACGTGGTAGTGTGGGGCCCACCACTGATGATGTGGCAGTGGGACCCACGCTGACGTGGCAGTTGTGGGGCCCACACTTGCTGACGTCGCATGTGGTCCCCATCACAAGCGTTGCATTTAATATGGTAGCGTTGCATTTGGTTGTTTAGTGTTGCCTTTGTATTTTCTAGTCTTTATATAATAATTAGTATAATTCGATTGTTGAATCAATTTTTTAAAATTTATTTTCGACGATCCAACCATACGGATGTTAATATCTGACTATTTTAGTGGTTCTATTTTTTTTAAAAAAAAATCAGTTTTATTCTATGTGATTTTATACTATAGCAAACCGGTCAAACTAGACTTTCTCTATAACTAGTGTTGTGCTGAATGCTGAATTTATTTTTTTACATTTCTTTTCCGACGATCCAACCTTACGGATGTTAATATATGACTATTTTAGTAATGCCAATTTTTTTATAAAAATTTTCAGTTTTATTCTATGTGATGTTATACTAGTCAAACCGGTCAAACTAGACTTTTTCTATAACTAGTGTTGTGCTGATTGCTGAATCAATTTTTTAAAATTTATTTTCGATGATCCAACCGTACGGATGTTAATATCTGACTATTTTAGTGGAGCTAATTTTTTTTTAAAAAAAATTAGTTTTATTCTATGTGATTTTATACTAGTCAAACTAGACATTCTCTATAACTAGTGTTGTGCTGAATGCTGAATCTATTTTATTAAAAAAAATCGATGATCCAACCGTACGGATGTTAATATCTAACTATTTTAGTGGCCCTAATTTTTTTTAAAAAAATTTCAGTTTTATTCTATGTGATTTTATACTAGTCAAACCGGTCAAACTAGACTTTCTCTATAACTAGTGTTGTGCTGAATGCTGAATCTATTTTTTTAAAAAAAAAATTCGACGATCCAACCATACGGATATTAATATCTGACTATTTTAGTGGTGCCAGTTTATTTTTAAAAAATTTCAGTTTTATTCTATGTGATTTTATACCGGTCAAACTAGACGTTTTCTATAACTAGTGTTGTGCTGAATGCTGAATCTATTTTTTTTAAAAAAAATTCGATGATCCAACCGTACGGATATTAATATCTGACTATTTTAGTGGCGCCAATTTTTTTAAAAAAATTTTCAGTTTTATTCTATGTGATTTCAAACCGGTCAAACTAGACGCTTTCTATAACTAGTGTTGTGCTGAATGCTGAATCTATTTTTTTTAAAAAAAAATTCGACGATCCAACCGTACGGATATTAATATCTGACTATTTTAGTGGCGCTAAATTTTTTTTAAAAAAAATCAGTTTTATTCTATGTGATTTTATACTAGTCAAACCGGTCAAACTAGACGTTATCTATAACTAATGTTGTGCTGAATGCTGAATTTATTTTTATAAATTTCTTTTTGTGATTTTATTCTATGTGATTTTTGTAAAAAAAAAATTCGACGATCCAACCGTACGGATATTAATATCTAAATATTTTAGTAGTGCCAAATTTTTTTATCATTCCAAAAATTAATTTATATAACCATAGTTATGATCTTTTATTTCTTATTAGTATTAATTTTACGTATTTAGTAATAATTTATATTTGTTATTAGTTTTTAATAATTTTGTATATATACTTGTATAATTAGTTTTAAAATATTGTCTAACATTAATATTTTATTAAATGTCCATAACCTTAAAAATTAAAATTAAAATAATAAAACTAAAATCTAAAATACAAATACAAACACATCTACACAATTACACATCAACACAAACACACACACATCTACGCATCGACTGCCGATTATGAAGAACCCTAGCTCTCTCGACTGCTGCTGCTGCTTGATTATAAAGAACCCAATTAGTCCAAACCCAATTAGTTAATTCAATATATACTAGCCCTTAGATCCAAGTACACTCCACACTCACACATCCATTACACTCACACAGACACTCGTAAGGTATCAAAGCAGCTCACACAGACAATCGCAAGATTAAGATTTTACTCGCAAGGGTAAAATCAAAGAGATATGGCAAGTCAAAGGGTATAATCGAAGGGATATTGCAAGTAAAAGTTAGGGTTAGGTTTAAATTACAAGTAAGTTTCAATTGAAAAAGTTAAGGTTAGGTTTCATAAAGGTACGAATGGATTTGTTTCTGTTTTATCTGAGGGTTAGGTTTTCTTTTTTGCAGGTAACTGAGGGTATATATAACTGAGGGTTTCATAAAGTTAGGGTTTCAATTAGGGGTTTCAAAAAGGTATGCATCTGTATATTTTTTATTTGTCTCTGTTTTATCTGTTTATATGGCTTCTCCTTTTTGTCTCTGTTAAATGCCGATTTCTACGTATATTTAGTATCTATTTTTAGTCTATTTGTAGTGAGATCTATTTTTAGTATGTGGTGATGATATAGGACCAAAGCTAAGCAAGAGATTCACTGACAACAAAGAAGGAGAAGTTGACTACAAGACCAAATCAGGCACTGCTTGGTCCCACAATTTCCTCAATCAGAAGCCATGACATCCTCTCTCTTACCCCAATCAGCGTCGCAAATGGATTGCTGAGCAGACCCATGCCCAACGTGATCGTAGAGCTGAAGAAGTTTCTCGTGAGGTAAATGGGTCGTGTTGTTTTTGAAAATCTTGAGTACCCTTTTGATTGGTTTTGGCTAATTTTGTTGGTTTGACAAATGGGTCATGTTTTTCTTGGAGAATCCTGAGTGCCCTTTTGATTGATTTTGACTAATTTGGTTGGTTTGACTAGTGAGTCATGTTTTTTTTGGAAAATCTTGAGTGCCCTTTTGATGATTTTGGTTAATTTGGTTGGTTTTGTTGATGGGTGTTTTTTGTGGGATTGTGGTTGTGCAGTATGCTCAGGAGCAGGAGTTTTTTCGACAGACGGCTCTTGTTTCCAAGAAAGAAAAGGAGAAAGTAATATATGTACATACATTTATGTGTGTGTGTGTTTTAGTAGGTTGTTGTGATGTATAATATGAATGTGCTTTTTGTATAATTTTTTGTTTGAGGAGTAATATATTTGGTTTTGTGTTTGATTTGATATTTTGAGGTTATTTATATTCTTGAGCCTAATAAAAAGATTAATTTTTGTGTACATCTAGTGCTTAGTTTCGATGATTTGTGATTAGTTGTTTGAGCAATTCATGGTAATGAGATGATTAAATTATATTGATAGCTCACATTGACAATGATCTGAAAGCCTATGCATATGGAAATCCCAAAACGGACTTCCATGACAGAATGTTGTATTGCTTAAATTATGTAGTATAGTAGAGAAATGGAGACTCATACCAGAGAGTGCTAAAGCTGCAGAGATCGCTGAAAATACAAAGAAGCAAGATCCAGATAGCTCTTCTCAAGATCCAGTATCAAATGCAGACTCTGCTGCAATGTATTGGCTCATGCACCTAAATGCTTACTTTGTTCTGATATTTACTTGATCGGTGTTTGTGACTATTCAGTCACTGACCTTATTGTTGTATGTTTTAATTCCTAGTATCTTTTTTAAGTAAAATAAAACTTTTCTTGTAGGCCCTCGGACTTCCCCGCAGTTGAAGAAAAGAAGAAAAAGAGGGTAAAAGACATCTATGGTCGTGCTTTACCAACAGAAGAACAATTTGATATTCTAAAAAATGCCCCAAGGTATTTGTAGTTTCTAGAACAAAATCATATAATTAAATTTGTTTCTAGATTTAGTTGCTGGTGAACGGTGATTGTATCCATGGCATTCAAAATCACATTTACATTCTGTTCAACTTGGTCTTATCACGATGCCATGCTTTAACCAGATACATGTGTAGGAATTTGACATTAGATACTTTTGTGCTACCGTGTCAAGTGATCAAGATGACAACGATGCCCTCAAGGCATATACAGCAAAAGCCACTCAGGCATCTTATCATCATCTTATTTTGGATGCGACACTAGGTTTGTGTTAGTATGTTTATGATCAATAGATTTCTGTACTTTGTTGACAATTACTATTCATTATTTAATTCAGCAATCATAACTTGCTAATACGATTCAGAATGAATGTAGTATGTTCTACAATGATGTTGCGTGCAATGGTCAAATAGACAAATATTGTCAATGCATGCAATCGTTCTGCACTCTTCAGCTAACATATATTAATTCTACTGCATCGTGTATTCTGCCTGTCACATTCTGATATTTTCCTATCTATCTTGATGTATCTTTATTTTGCTAGTTGGGTAAATTGCATTTTCGTTGACTACTCTCTGCAAGCTCTGCTGGTGTTACCTTTGTGTTTTTTCCCTAGATGATATTTCATGGTTTTGAAGTCCCTATTCTAGGAAAAATTTATTAAAGAGTAGTTTAATTGGGTGATCACCTTTAAACTGTTGTTATGTCTAGTCAAACTTATTATGAAGATAGTTGCTAGTCCTTTTAGTAGAATTAGTATTTCATGAACTCATGAACTACATGCGCCAAGATCTGAACAAACATGAGCTGCTGGGATCTGATGGTTTGTGTATGCCATTATACATTGTAATTGGTGTTCCTTCTCTGTTCTTCTTGAAGGACGGATGAGATGTCTTGCTGCATTGGCTCGTTATGAGGAACTCAATAATTTGTGCAAGGAATACTGGACACCTGCTGAGCCAGCTGCTCGACTAGAGATGGCACCTATGGTCATTATTTTTATGAGTATAACATCTCTGTAAATAATAGACTTTTGCTTTTATAAGTGTTACATTATGAATATTTAGTATTGCAATATATTACAATACACTGTTGCCAATGTTAATATTGTTGTTGCAAGGCTTTCAATTTAGTGTTGCATTTTACCAATTTAGTGTTGCCGAAGGCTTTCAATTTAGTATTGCATTATATCATAAAAGTGTTGCATAAGATCAGGCCCCACTACTGACGTGGCACTTGGGCCCCCCACTGCTGACGTGGTACTGGTGGTCCCCCACTACTGACGTGGCACTGGTGGTCCCTCACTACTGACGTGGCACTGTTGGGCCCCACTGCTGACTTGGCAAAAATGGGCTCACTACTGACGTGGCACTGGTGGGACCCACAGCTAACGTGGAAAAACGGACCCCACTGCTGACGTGGCATATGGTCCCCACTACTGACGTGGCATTGTTAGGCCCCATTGCTGACGTGGCACTGGTGGGCCCCACTGCTGACCTGGCCCACATTTGTTTCAGCTTCACATTTAAAGCAACACTAAATTTTGTTGCATTTATACCATGGTGGTGTTGCATTATGACCAATATGCAATACTTTCAGCGGTGTTGCATTACACAACAAAAGCGTTGCATTATAGGTCAAAGGCAATGGCCGCAGATGCAACACTCAAAAAGTGTTGCCTTTTTCGATTTCAGGCCTAAGGCAACACCATTTGGCACATAAGGCAACATCAGAGAGCATTGCATATGAGCACTTATGGTGTAGTACCAACATGTCATCAACATAAACCTCCATGGTCTTACCAATTAAGTGCTTGAAAATTTTATTTACAAGCCTTTGGTATGTTGCTCCTGCATTCTTAAGTCCAAAAGTCATAACCAAATAACAGAAAATACCAAAATCAGTTATGAATGGTACCTTAGGGATGTCATCGGGGTGCATTTTGATCTGGTTGTAGCCACTGAAGCCATCCATGAAGCTAAGCATCTCGTGCCCAGTTGTGGCATCAATCAACGTGTTTATCCTTCGTAAGGGGAAACAGTCCTTTGGACAAGCATCATTCAAATCTGTGAAGTCCACGCACATTCTCCACTTTCCATTAGCCTTCCTGACCATCACAGGGTTAGCTAGCCACTCAGGAAATTGAATTTCTTCAATAAACTCGGCTTCTAACAGCTTCTCCACTTCTTGCTTAATGGCCTCTTGCCTCTCAGGAGCAAAGTTTCTCTTCTTCTGCTTGACTGTTGTCCTTTTAGAATCCACATTCAACTAATGCGTTATGAGTTTGGGGTCTATCCCTGGCATGTCGGCAGAAAGACATCTCTGTTGTCTTGCAAGAACTGAACCAGCTGTTGTTTCAGGTCCTTGGGGAGTGAAGTCCCAACATATGCCACTTTTTCATGATCTAGAGGATCTAGGGGAATGGGCTCCAAGTCCTCGGTGGGCTTCCCCCTTCTTTCTTCTTGATCTCTAGCATCCAAATCTTCGATGGGGAGGACCTGCCCCTCAGTGCCATCAGGCTTCAAGGCGGTCACGTAAAAACTTTTGGCCATTTTTTGATCTCATCTCTCTTCTCCCACTCCATTCCTAGTCGGGAATTTGAGTTTCAGATGATATGTAGAAGCTATCGCCTTGAAGGCATGCAGCCCAGTCCTCCTAAAGATTGCATTGTAGGTAATGCTTGCCTTGATAACTAGGAAATTAAACATTTGAGTAGACTGTTGAGGTTCTTCACCCATAGTCATAGGTAGTTGTATAATCCCCTCAATCCGAGATTCCACTCCATTGAAACCATAGATAGGCATGTTGGATCGGGTTAGTTGTGAATCCTTGTATCCCATTTTCACAAAGGTATCATAAAATAGGATGTCTACAGATGACCCATTGTCTACCAAGACTCTTTTCACAGAAAATTTTCCTATGACGGTGGTGATCACCAAGGGATCATCATGGGGAAACCTTATCCCTTCCAAGTCAGAATCATCAAATGACAAAGAGACCTTAGTCCTTGCTCTCTTAGGAGGCTCTCCTACAATGCATATTACCTCTCTTCGTTTGTCATTGTAACCTCTATCATGTCTAGCACCATCCTTGGTGTATTTTTTCAACTTTCCTCTTCTAATCAGAAACTCGATCTCGTCTTTTAACTGACGGCAATCATCAATGTCGTGTCCCACATCTCTATGGAACCGGCAGTAAGCGTTCTTATTTCTCTTTTCAGGATCAGTCCTTAGTGACTTCGGCCATCGAAGGTCCTTGCCCTTCTCAATATCCATCAATATTTGGCTTCGGGCGGTGTTTAGCCTTGCATACTCAGTGAACCTTGATCCTCCTTTCTTTTTGGAGTCATTAGCATCATCACTCTTCGCATACTTGGCATCGACCGTATACTCGGTATCACTAGCTCGCTTCTTAGAGTAGGTGTTCGAGGCTTGAAACCCTTGGGCTTTCCTCATACTCTCTTCAGCCTTGATGTACTTTCCGGCTCTCTCCTGGAGCTCATTCATACTCTCGAAGGCCCTCTTGGCTAACGATCTTCTGAAATTCTCATCTGAAGTTCCTTGCTATAAGGCTATCATAGCTACCTTCTGGTCTAAATTAAGGACCTTCAAGGCTTCCTTAGTGAATCTGTTCATATAGTCCCTCAAGGACTCATTCTTCCCCTGATGCATATTCATGAGCGAAGCTGAGCTCTTCTCATGAGTTTTGCTGCTGATAAATTGACCAATGAAGGCCCTGCTCAGATCTTTGAATGACCCGACGGAGTTGGGGGTAGACGACTAAACCATCTTTGTGCCATATCGCTCAGGGTTTGAGTGAACTCCCTACATTTGACGGAGTCGTTAACATTTTGCAACAACAGTGCATTTGAGATCGTGAGAACGTGGTTTGAGGGGTCTTCAGTCCCATCATAGGCCTTGATAGTGGGCATCTTCCACTTTTTTGAGATTTTCTCGTTCATAATCTCCTCCGTAAAGGGAGGCACTGGATCGTCAGGATCATCAAGTGGTAACAAGTCTTGGGGATCAGCCCTAGCACGACTTGACCTTACTTGTCTTCTGGTTGGGAGCTCATCCAGATCTATCACAGGTGCATTCCTAGTTCACCCTTCAGCCCCCTCAACTCTAGGGCGATGTCGCCTTGTTAATACCCTTTCCAGGTCTCTCCTTAGTCGTTGGGCTTCAGCTTCATGAGCACGTATCATTTCCTGAAGGTTTACGGAGTCGGTGTTTTGATGCCCTCGGGGTTGGATACTCCTCCCTCTGAGGGGCTCCTTGCCGGGTCGCCTCCTTCGGGGGTTAACATCCTCGTCAGACGACTCCTCATCATCAGTAGAGTAAGGTCCAGAGAAATCCCGATTCTTTTGTCGTGAGGTATAGTGAGGCAGCAGCCCTTGCTCATAAGAGGGCTCGTAGTTTCTCGGGAGCCCATGACGAGGGTCGGGTATTACAGCAGACGAGGCCTGCAAGGTAGGAGGAGCGATAAAAGTTGTACTAAGGGGTGAAATTACCTGGAGTGGAGGAACCGAAGCATGGATAGATACATCGGGGTTGGAAGAATGAACGACGATGCTTAGGGGTCCGGTACGTCGGGTACTTGTTTCAGGGTCCTCAACGGAAGTGGTTGGAACAATAGCTCTTTATTCCCGCGTCGTGGCTTGGGAAACGTTGGTATCAACAGTGGTGTCAGGGATCTCTCCTTTGAGGGTGCTCGTGGTACTTCGTGTTCTTGCCATGGTTGTTATTTTCTTCCCACAGATGGCGCCAAATGTTACAGATTAAAAACTAGGTCATCTTTAATGTGTAATTAATGCTAGGGTTGGGGGGAGTTTTGAGTTTTAATGGTTGCACTAACGTTTCGTGACTATCTCGAGTCCTCATTAACTGCTTACGTATCTCAATGTGTGTGAGAATCAAGCCAAAAAATGTAGTTCTAATGTTGAGGGGTTAGGCCCTTTATATAGGCGCACGAGGACCTTGGAGTTAGATTAGGGTTAGGAGACTTGGTGGTCAAGTCTCCTGGTGACGTAAGGTTGTTGTAACCTTTCAGGAACGAGGGTCCTCATTGAACTCTTCACACTCTAGGGTTTCTAGATCCTTCTAGGATGCGGGACTTCAACAGGTTTCTTGGGTCTTTACTAAGCCTTTATTAATTTATTACGAAATTAATTAATAATAAAGGCTTAATAGAACTATGGCTTCAGCAGAGCTTGTGTGCTGGATTTACAAATCCAGTTGATCCTAGGATTTATTTTTCTTGTTCGTTTAAAGGGCCCAAGTCTTTGGATCATGCTAGGTCTAATAAATGAAACAATAAATGCTATATTTATTATTTCCTTAGGATTATTTTTTACCCATATCAAGTTCTAAATTTGAAACCAAGGATGCATATATGCATATTTGCATCTAAGTATAGAACCCCTTTAGAGTCGAAGGTTTTAGCATTTATTTTCAAATTATAGAAATGGCCCCACTTATAACATTGTTACTCTGAGAGACACGAATACAAAAACTATGTCAAAAAATAGGTGTCATGATCCACTATTCAGGAAGGCTTTGGATCTTATATCATATTTTATCACTCCAAACAATAAAAAGTAAGCAATGCTGTACGTATTCACGGCCAAATTTTCACTCGGATTACTCACATAAATCACACAATGAATCATTCTCCTAACCTTCAACGACATTATATCGTAACTCACTCTGATCAATAGATTCACAATAGTAACCGAATCAAGCTCAATCCCTTCCATTTTCATTCTCTCAAACCCGGAAAATTCTCCTTCAAATCACACCTCTTACATGCCTCAAAAATCAATGAATTTCAAAAATCATCATCAATAGTTAACTACTATACTATCTTTTTTTATTTATTTAGCATCAAATTTAATTTAATTTTTTATTGAATTGATTTATTTACAATAATTTTTTTTCTATCATTAATGCTACACTTATGACCCACTATCCGTCGTAATATGGTGGGTATTTGAAATAATTCGAATCGATGGGAGGCACCGGTATTGATTATTTTATTTTATACAAGTTAGTTTTTCAATAAAAGTCAAATGAGTAATGGCAGGTAGAAAATCAAGTACCAAAGCATGTGCTAAATCGTTGACTGGATGATTATACAAAAATAGTTAACTACAACCTACAAATTTAGTAAATTATACTACCCCGTCTTAAAATAGTTGTCCATTTAATATTTTATTGTATACGCATAAAATACATATTTCGATAAATTATTTTAAAAGAATTTTAAAATTAAAATTTAATATTTAAATTTTTATTTAGAAATAATTAAAATACATGCAAAAATTAAAAATTCAAAAAATAGTTCGAAAAATAATTTGTCAAACTATTTTTGTATAATCATCGAGTCAACGGTTAAAAATAATTTGTCAAACTATTTTTGTATAATCATCGAGTCAACGGTTTACCACATTTTGGTACTTCATTTTCTACCTGTCATTACTCATTTAACTTTTATTGAAAAACTAACTCGTATTGAAGAAAGTTATATAATGTATTTCATTAAATTTTGATTATTATTTTAGATGCACAAGACCTTTAATTAGTAGATTATTTAATCTATAAAGAAATGTATTTGCTCTGCAATTGTCACGTTAGGGTGTGTTCATGAAGCCAGAGTATAACTATAAGCAACGGACATGTCACTTTTATATGTTCCACAATTCGAGACAGCACTGCAGGCTGCAATTGTCACGTTAGGATATGTGTTTTAGTACAAATATACATATCTCACAAACACTTTCAAAGACATAGCTGGGCTTAACTTTTCTCAAGCATAGAAACACTAATAAACTAATTGTTATTGTATCTATTGAAGCTGGAAACATCTTCCAGTCAGTTGTAGCAAAACAAAAATTAATAAAATTAATTTTTGAATTTAAAACACCTTTCTTGATTTTCTTGCTTACTGTTGTTTGCATTTGTTACTTGATACTATTACTTCTTGTTTTTTTGTTAGCAAGATTATTAATAAATTATCAAGTTGCATTCAACCCCACTCTGCAACACTCATATTGTTTAACAAGTATGGTTGAGGAAAGTAGTGGGTGTAGTTATTTTTTATATTATAAAACTTTACTATTTTTGGAAACGTAAAAAATTAAGAGGGACGTCCAAAAAAGAAAACTGTAAAGACACGTGGACGTCCAAAAAAGGAAACTGTAAAGAAATGGATTGGACAGAGGGAGTATATAATAGTAGAATGTGAATAAATAGAATTTAAAAAGAAATGGGATTAGGGGAGAATCAAATTTGATACAAAAAATTACTATAAATAGAGCGATTGTTAACGACAGATAGCACTGAAATTAATAATTCATTGAAAATAGAGTATGTATTTGTCTGGTGAATTTTAAATTATTAAAAATTAAATCTAAAAGGTATTGAGTTAATATAAAAAAATAAAATCAGATAGAATTTAAGTAGAGATAAAACTGTAAGATGAAAATAAAAAAATTAAATAGTGATATAATAGTATAATGTTAATAAATAGAATTTAAATAGAAGAATTTAAGTAGAGATAAAATTGTATAAGAAAATAAAAAAAGAAAATTTAAATAGTAATATAATAGTAGAATGTGAATAAATAGAATTTTAATTGAAGTAGGATTGGTGAAAGAATTTAAATAGAGATAAAACTGTAGTGTGGAAATAAATAGAGAAATTTAAATAGAGATATCTATACTATATTATTAAAACCGAAAGATTAAAAGTTTTGGTCATCGGTTGGTTTGGTACTCGGTGAACCATAGAAAAGATCTCAACCGTCCAATTTTATGTGAACCATAGAAATAATCTTAACCATTGAATTTTAATAAAATATAATTTTAAAAGGAATATAATCATACATACAACTCTAACCTCAGTCGTCCTCCTTTTATAATAAAATATGATAATATTATATTATATTTAAATTATATTCTATATTTTTCTTTTATAAATCATACTTATCATATAATTTTTATTTAATATATCATTAAAGTTTATCCTATAATTTTTATTTATTCTTTTAATTAATATACTACCATGTTTTAATTTCCTCATTAGTCAACCTCTTTAATTTATTTAATATCATAATTTATTAATAAAATTATATATATATATATTAAAATAAAATTATTATTTTATTTATAATATTAATTAAATTTTATTATTACGCTTTATCTATATTATATATACTTTTATATTATATTACTCTAAATGAACTTTTTTTAATTAGAATATAGAGTTGTACTCGCATCTAATAAAATATTTCAATTTCTTCATCGCTCAAACACTTTAATTTATTTAAAATTATAATTTTATAATGAAAAAACTTTAATACTAAAATTATATTAATATTATATATATATATATATATATATATATATATATATTAAAACATACTCTTTTATATAATTTTAATTAAAATATTTTCTAATATATTCAAAATTCTTTTTATTAATAAAAATTTATTAATACTTTGCACGGATTATTAATCTATGTTAATTAATATAAATATATAACAATATATTAATGAGAATTTAAACACATAATATAAATATGATTCAAAAATAATTTATCTCATGTACAATATTACATAAAAAATATTAATAACATAAATAATCAAATTAAATATTTAATTCATTTAAAATATATAATATATTATTTATTATTATTCTCCCGTGCTTTGCACGGGTTACATGCTAGTAATAGTAAAATATGAATAAATAGAATTTAAATAAAAATAAAATTGTAGGAGTGAACCCAAATTTTGGAGTACCAAATTTGATCACGAAAGGGGGTTTTGCTTATATAATTTAATAAAGGTTTTATTAAGTAGAGTACCCTTAAATAGAGTACTAATTTGGACATTTATATGTCCTATGCTATATCATGCATGCAGGACATATATGATGTCATATTAGTACTCTATTTATGGTAATTTACGTAACAATTGTTATTTTACTTATAAAGAGATTGTTTACTTTAACTAAAATAGCACTGATATTAATAATTTAGTGAAAATAGAGTCATGTTTGTATAGTAATTTTAATAAAAAAATAAATCAAAAGGGTATTGAGATAATATTAAAAAATTGAAATTAAATAATTTTTAAATAGAGATAAAATTGTAAGGTGAAAATAAATAGAAAAATTTTAATAGGTATATAATAGTAGAATGTGAATGAATAGAATTTAAAAAGAAATGGGATTAGGGGGAGAATCAAATTTGATACATAAAAATTACTATAAATAAAGAGATTGTTAACGACAGATAGCACTGAAATTAATAATTCATTGAAAATAGAGTCTGTGTTTGTGTGATAAATTTTAAATTATTAAAAATTAAATCTAAAAAGTATTGAGATAATGTAAAAAAATGAAATCAGATAAAACTGTAAGATGAAAATAAAAAAAAATAATAGTGATATAATAGTAGAATGTGAATAAATAGAATTTAAATAGAAGAATTTAAGTAGAGATAAAATTGTATGAGAAAATAAAAAAGAAAATTTAAATAGTAATATAATAGTGGAATGTGAATAAATAGAATTTAAATTGAAGTAGGATTGGTGAAAGAATTTAAATAGAGATAAAATTGTAGTGTGGAAATAAATAGAAAAATTTAAATAGAGATATAATAGTAAAATGTGAATAAATAAAATTTAAATAAAAATAGAATCATAGGGGTGAACCCAAATTTTGAAGTAATAAATTTGATCACGAAAAAGGGTTTTGTTTATTAATAAAGAGTATAAATGGGTGTTTATACAGGGCTTTCAGCTTTGTAATTTTAACTGTTTGTTATCATAGTGGGCCTAGACAATACATGATGTGATTAACAATTATCTATCATTTATTCATTTGTAGTTATTGGATGAAGAAGCTCAAATTGCTCTGTATTTTCTACTCACTCACAACTCTCTGGTGGTTTAAGAAATTTCCTAATTATCTCTAGTAGTGTATTTTGTATTTACTGGAAGAATATCGAAGCTCAACTTGCTCTGTATTTTCTACTCATTATTCACAACTCTGGGCCGCCAAGCACGACCTTGGTTGAATGGCTGAAGCAGTTGTCAATTGTCGTGGGAAGACTCACTGATTTATTGAATGAAGAAGCTCAACTTGTTCATGGAGTGCGAGATGAAATTCAACGAGTGGTGACTCAGCTCATGCGGATGAAAACATGATTAAGAGATGCTGATTCGAGACTCAATGAACCTAGAGTTGGAGATCTCATTGCTCAAGTAGGCGTCCTTGTGTATCATGCTGAAGATGTAGTTGAAACTTTTCTCCTCAAAGCTTTATCTACGGGCTTGACTCTAGTCCGACTTTGTGTATAGGTTTCTTGTTAAAAATTCAATGTTCTCAAGTGAACTTGTGTCATTTCTGCCTAGATTTGTTTGTCAGTCAATTATCCCTCCAAACTCAAGTTTCCTAAATGAAACTTGAGACCAGATTATGTTGAAGTTTGGTCATAAAAAAAAAAATCCAAACCAAAATAAGATAGGGAGTGTCAGTGTATGTATCGTGACAGTTCTTCAGGGAATTCCCAGACCAGATCCAAAAACCAGACCAGACCAGATCCAAAAACCAGATGGTGTGCCCCCTCTCTATTCAGGTCAAGTCCTTGAGAGTGGTAAAGTAGTTGATTGCCATCCATCAACCTATCAATCATGTTGACCATCAAACATGTTTAAACTCGTATTTTACCAAGTGATTGCATGTTTAAGTTCCGGTATCTTCAACAATTATCTGTTAGACTGATTGAAGGCAAGTGTTGACAGCAACACCTCCTCTGTTCAGACATATATCTCTCACTTATACACACTGATCAAGGACAATAAATAATATAGTAGAATAGGAATATCATAGAGATAAGGCTGACCTGCTATTTAACTTGGAACATTATATATAAGGTTAATGTATTGGACGAGCATATTTTGTTTTCAGTTTTAATACTTGGGTCATTTTCAAATTGTACCTGTATTTTGAGTCGTGCCTGGGTTAAAAATTAGTGCATCTTTAAATTGACGGTATTGCACTACTTTACATTTAAATGTGTAATCAGAGGAACTAGAAACAAACATTTTAACTTCTACTTTAGTTGTCAATTATTTTTAAAATGTACAGGAAGAGGACGAGGGTCCAACACATCTTCCAGCAATGTCCAGCAAAGTATTCCTAGGCAGAGAACTTGCACACATTTTGGCAAAATAAATATGTTTATACCACGTGACAAACAGTGATATGACAAATAGTGTTCACGTCAGATTTTAATTTAAGCACAATTAAAATTTTGCATAATTTTATAAAATTTATTAGTTAAATGTGTGAAAAACAAACATGATTAATTAATTTGTAAATTAAAAAAAAATTAATGGTTTTTTTTTTTGCATTTAGCTCTTTTTTACTCTCCACTGAATACTACGAGTTTCTTTTCTACTCGTTATTGACAACTAGTACTCTGGGCCGCCAAGCACGAACACGACCATGGTTAATTTACAAATTAGAAAAAAAATTAATGGTTTTTTTTTGCATTTAGCTCTTTTTTACTCTCCACTGAATACTATGAGTTTGTTTTCTACTCGTTATTGACAACTAGTACTCTGGGCCGCCAAGCACGAACACGACCAAGGTTACTTTTATCAACTACTACTATAACTAGTCTTCGCCTCTCCACACATTTTACTAGATTAATTTCATCTGCTTTCTTTCAAACAAAAAGCATAAAGAATTCTAAATGGCTGAAGCAGTTGTTTCAATTGTTGTGGGAAGGCTCACTGATTTATTGACTGAAGATTCTCAACTTCTTCATGGAGTGAAAGCTGAAATTGAACAAGTGGTGACCGAGCTCATGCGGATGAAAACATTCTTAAGAGATGCTGATTCGAAACTCGATGAACCAAGAGTTGGAGATCTGGTTGCTCAAGTACGCGACCTTGTGTATCATGCTGAAGATGTAGTTGAAACTTTTCTCCTCAAGGCTTCATCTACTGAAAGACGCAAAATTCAAGGTGGGATCAGGAACAGAGTTGAGAGTTCTGTTTGTGTTCTTGATGACTATGTCTATCATCACAAGTTTAGTAGGGAGATCAGACATATCCAGACAAGGATACAAAGCCTCTCCAATTGCTTTGATGAATATGATATTAGATCAACACCACAGGAAGACCATGAATCATCATCAAGTGATGCACCACCAGGTAAGCTAAAGCGATTTTACTCTTACTCTGTTGTTGAACCAGATTTGTTCGTTGGATTTCAAGATGATCTTAAAAGCTTGGTGGGGCATCTGGTCAATGAAAATGATGATTGCTCCCCAGTTATCTTCATTGGCGGAATGGGCGGACTGGGAAAGACCACTCTTGCTAGAAAAATTTACAATCATTCCACCATTAAGAAACACTTTTCGGGGTTAGCCTGGGCTTCTATTTCACAGAAGTGGCAACCGAAAGATGTGCTCCAGCGGATTCTTATTACTCTTGTCCATGACAAAAAAGAGGAGATCCGTCGCATGGAAGTTGACAAGCTAGTAGAGAATCTGCTAGAAGTTCAGCAAACGAAAAATTGTTTGATAGTTCTTGATGACATATGGACAAACGATGCATGGGATTCTTTAAAAGCGGCCTTCCCAACTGAGACTTCCAGAAGCAAATTATTGCTTACAAGTCGTAATATCCATGTTGCTGACCATGTCAATCCGAAATGCTTCATTCACAAACCAAAATTTCTTGATGAAGAACAAAGTTGGGAGCTACTCCGGTTGAAAGCACTTCCAAAAGAAGACCATCTATGTAAGAACTTTACCATTGTAAGAGTATTATTTTGTCTGTTATAAACACACTACTTCCACACAAAAGTCTGTTATAAACTTATAATGTATGTATACTCTGATCTTCTATATTAGATGATAACCCAGTTCAGCTGCTTTCATTGATGTGAAGGCCAACTTTACTGTAAGATTATATAACCATGAAAGTTTAGTTTATAACACATTTAGATATATATATATACAGCTATTTCGATTTTATGGTTTTACCAAGTTGACAGAAACTAACTCTAGTAATATTTTCTACAATTGATCTCCATCAAATTTTGGCAAACGTATCACATTAAAACAGAACATTTATTGTATCTTTTACTAATCAAGGTGTATATATAGTAAATGAGTTATCTTATAGGATTTTTCCTTCTTTTTTTGCGTGTTAATGATGATAGACACCACAGCCAGAAAAAAGATGGAGGAATGGGGAAGAGAAATGGTCCAGAATTGTGGAGGTCTTCCACTAGCAATAGTTGTTTTGGGGGGGATTCTTGTAACAAAACCGACCATGATAGAGTGGGAGAAGGTATATTATGATAGTCGGTCAACCCTAAAGAGAGGTGAAGGTCTGGGAGAAGATCATAGAAGAGAAGTACAAGAAACTTTAGCTTGGAGTTACAATGTTTTGCCCACTCAATTGAAACCGTGCTTTGTATATTTGGGTAAATTCGAAGAAGATGAAGAGATAGAAGCAGAGCGTCTGTATCAGTTGTTTATTGCGGAAGGCATGGTACTATCGAGTGATAAAAGTGGTGAAGAATCAATGATGGAAGTGGCGGAATCGTACATGGGGGAACTGGTCCATAAGAGTATGGTTCAAGTGAAATTGGAAGACCAAGTTTACCCACAACGAAAATTTAAATCTTTTGTGCTTCATGACTTAATGAGAGACCTATCTCTGTCCATAGCTAAACGAGAAGATTTCTTCGCAGTTGTTGATTTTCAAAAAGTAACCAATTTTCCCTTCAATTCATCTATGGAGCTGACGTCTTCTTTCACACGACAACTAGTAGTCTATTTTGATAAAGAAGGATATAAAAGTATTAAAGGTAATCCCTTCTTTTTCAACAAAGCCTATCAACGCCATGTCAGATCGGTTTTACTGATCCGAACTTTCAAACAAATATCGGGACTGCATCTTGCAAATTTCAAGTACCTACGAGTTTTTGTTCTGGAAGAATTTGAATATGATGAAATAAGTGTGTCTTGTTGCCTTTTTGTTATTACTCTTCCAAAGGTATTGAACAGCCTGGTTTACTTGCGATATCTGAGTCTACATGGATCTAATTTGTTGATATTTCCATCCATTCAAAACCTTGAGCTACTGAAAACTCTCAATTTAGACACAAAAGACGGCATGTATTTTCCACCATGGCTATCGATAAATATTCTGAGCAAGTTGCGACATTTGCGGCATTTATATTTACCAAGTGATGGAATTGAGGGTTTAGGAAAAAATCGTAAATTAAGGTTTATTGGGTTGAGCAAATTAGAGACACTGGAGAACTTTAATCCAGAGTGGTGTGAAGTGAAGGATTTACCAAAACTACTCCGCCTAGAGAAACTAAAGGTAAGAGTAGAAGGTAAATGGTATGACGTGGAGGAGATAATAAAATACCTGTCATCATATTCACGTCCACTATACTTGATCCTTTTAATTATTATAAGTGAAGACGGGTCTGAAAATGGTGCAGATATGTGGAGACAGTTGTTCGGGAATCGTAATCTTCGCCTTGAGGAATTATATCTACGTAATAGCGTGCTCCCAGAGTTGAGTCAAATATTTGGGCGGCAGGAGCAACAACTTGGTAATACTTATATTCATGATGTATCTTTAATTCGTATCACCATACTAAATTTATGGGGGTCCAAACTAGAGGAAGACCCGATGGCAGTACTGGAGAAGATTCCTACGTTGTGTCACCTCACATTAGGCACAGACGCATATATGGGGAAGGAAATGGTTTGCTCAGCCATGGGTTTCCCAAAACTCACCGATCTTCGACTACTACATCTTCCAAACTTGGTAAAATGGAGGGTGGAGGAAGGAAGCATGCCCATTCTCAATTCCTTGGATATTTATGGTTGTCGTAAGTTGGAGGAGCTTCCAGAAGGACTGAGATTCCTCAATTCCCTTGATGAATTACAATTATATGATATGCCTTCAGATTTATGTGATAGAGTCCGAGTGGTAAACGGTGAACAAGGACCTGACTTTCATAAAGTGGCTCACATCCCTCATATCATCATCGGAAATGGATTATTTCCGTTCTAGTACTCTTTTTAAATATTATTTTTAATACTTTAAATCCTTATGTATGTCCAATATTAATTTTTTTTAATTTTTTGTATTAATAACATTGATAAATTACAATTATGGGCGATGCCTTCAGATTTCTGTGATAGGGTCCAAGGACCTGACTTTTATAAAGTGGCTCACGTTCCTCGCCTCCAGATTCTCTAATCTCAAGTGATTATTCTCAGGCCTCTTAAATGGATTTTTACTTTTTGTTTTCACTTTGTCAAATTTTGTATCATGCGGACTCATGTTATGTAAATATATTATTATATTATTATTGTATATAATTATATCATTCTTAATCTATTACCTTATGTGATTGTTATTATAAAAAATTAAATTAATTTTATATTGTATAATAATTATATAAATATAAAATATAAATTTGAAAACAAATAAGATGTTAAATAATATATAACATGGATTGGATTAAAATGATTGTAACTCTTGAATGGTATGTAACTGATCGAGCATATATGATTTGATTTTAATAAAATGATATGATATGTAACTCTGCACTCAGTCAACAATATTTTTGACACAATTGGAGACAAACCAACACACCTTCATTATTGATGAATTTTACTACAATGAAAAATAATTATTTCATCTTTTTTAAAGTACATATATGTCTTTTGTTATACATTTTAATAAAAATAGTAATTAATTTTTTTTTCATAAAAATAAAATTTAACTAAATTTCGGACTTTGTATTCATTTATCCTTGAATCAGCATCTTGCAAGAATGTCTTGATCCACATGAGCTTGGTCACCACTTGTTCAATCTTATGTCTCACTTTTCCATGAAGAAGTTGAGCTTCATCAGTCAATAAATCAGTTAGCCTTCCCACAACAATTGACACTATTGCTTCAGCCATTTTGAGATTCTTTAGCTTCTTGATGTTGTTATTGTAGACAGTGGGCCGACTAATATTGTAGTTGACTTTCATTTAAGATTTTTTTTTTTTTTTTTATATGATTGTATTAGCAAGATGAGATTGGACCAAAGTTATAACTAGTATATTTAAGGACATAAGAGAGCTTGCCTATGATTCTCAACATGTTGTTGAAACTTTTCTGCTCAATGCTTCATCCTCTGGAAAAACAATTCAGTGGATTAATACGAACAAGTTTTCAAGAAAGATCAAACAAGTAGAAAAAAAGATGTCCCGTCTTTCCAACTGTTTTCGTGATTATGATATCAGATCAACATTAGAATCCCCGGGATCATCTAGTTCCTCATACGGAACAACGGGAAAACTAAAGCGATTTTACTCTTTTCCTGTTGTTGAACCAGAAATATTTGTTGGATTTCATGTAGACGTTCAACTCTAGTCGTAAAGTTGATGTTGTTGAGCATGCAAATCCAAAAGGGTTCATTCACCGACCTGTACTTCTAAGTGCAGAACAAAGTTGGGAGCTACTTCGGTTGAAAGCTCTTTCCAGCGGTGATTATCTAGGTACGTAATTTACTCTAACTTGCTATGTTTCATTCACTCACTCCAAGACCAAAACTCAATCGAGTGCAAATTTATAAAACATCTTAGGCAATTCAGTTGATTTGAATGTAGAGTCAACTTGCAGCTTTTGAAGTTCCAACAAAGTACTCTGAAACTGCAATAAAATGCAAATTTGGTTTGGTAGGAACTTTTAAAACATGTTAATTTCATTTGAAATGTGCGATCACATTAGTGACATTTATTTTGATGTATCTTTATTCTTTTACAGTTTTTGTGCATGTATGTTGTTTCAGACATTACCAGAGATGTAAAGAGGATGGAAAAATTGGGAAGAGAATTGGTTAAGCATTGTTTTGGTCTTCCTCTGGCTATCGTCATTCTGGCGGGAATTCTTATCACAAAACCTTCATTAATAGAGTGGGAGAAGGTATATGATGATAGCCTATTATCATTGAAGAGGGGGAAAGGTTTGGGAGAAGATTATCAAAGAGAATTATTCGAGGTATTAGTATGGAGCTACAATGATTTGCCCCCTCAATTGAAGCCATGTTTTCTGTATTTAGGTAAATTTAGTGAAGATGCATGGATAGAAACAGAGACTTTGTATCAGTTATGGATTGCAGAAGGAATGATACTGTCGAGTGATATAAAAAAGAAGGAGAAACAATGTTGGAAGTAGCTGAATCATATATGGGGGAACTTGTCTATAAGAGTATGGTTCAAGTGAGATACAATGATGTGGACTCATCCTTTACAAAATTCAAATCTTGTTCTCTTCATGACCTTGTGAGAGACCTAACTCTATCCCAAGCAAAAGTAGAAGATTTTTTCCAAGTTACAGACATTCGAAAAGGAAACAATTTCCATCTCAAATCTTCTGTAGACTCTCAGTTTGCTTACACTCGTCAACTTCTAGTTTATTTTGATAATGGATATACAAGCAAAGAAGCTAATTCCTATTTTCTCAAACAAGTAAATCACCAACTCTATCGATCAATATTACTAATTAATGACTTCCCAACAAGTTTGCCACCAATACTGGGGTCAAGTGTTGCTAATTTTAGGTTACTACGTGTTTTATCTTTGGAAGATGTTCAGTTTAATAGACAAACCGTTTCAGGTATCCTATCTAGTATTAATCTCGGAAGAGTATTGGCGACCCTTGTTTACTTGCGATATCTTAGTGTTAGATATACTAATCTACTTTTTTTCCCATCGATACAAAACTTGGTGCTACTACAAACTCTCAAATTGGACATGTTAAACAGTATATATTTTCCACCATGGCTGTACAGAAATATTCTGGGAAAGTTGAGACGTTTGCAGCATTTGTTTTTACCACATCGCCAAGTTCAGAGGAGGAATTTAAAATTACGGTTTGATGAGTTGAGCAGGTTAGAGACACTGGAGAACTTTGATACTAGATGGTGCGAGGTTAAGGATATACCCAAGTTAATCAGTCTTCAGAGACTCAAGTTAAAAGTAACAGGTAGTTATCATGATGTAGAGGAGATGATGAAATACTTGTCAGATTTAGCTTTATCTTCGTCTTCATGTCTCCAGTACTTGTCCCTGTCCCTTACTCTTGGTATGCACGATCCAGGATTGAGGAATAACCCAGACAGTTTGAGAAAGTTGTTGCAGAATCATGATTACCACCTTGAGAATTTGAGAATTAGTTGCCAACTCCCAGAGTTGACTCAGTTATTTGATCAGCAATAGAAACAACTTGATTGTATTCATATTGATGTATCTTCTATTCGTATCAGCAGATTAAGTTTATGGGGTTCGCACCTAGAGGAAGACCCGATGCCAGTACTAGAGAAGATTCCTACATTGTGTGACCTCCGCTTATTAGCATCAGCATTCTGGGGAAAGGAAATGGTGTGCTCTGCCTTGTGTTTCCCAAAACTCACCGTTCTTAAACTGTGGAGTCTCCCCAACTTGGAAAAATGGAAGGTAGAGCAAGGAAGCATGCCCATTCTCTCCCAGCTAGAGATTAGTGAATGTCACAAGTTGGAAGAGCTTCCAGAAGGACTCATGTTCCTCAGTTGTCTTCATATATTAGTGCTAAAAATGCCTTCAATCTTCTGTCATAGGGTTCGCTTGGTAAATGGTGAACAAGGAATCGACTTTTATAAAGTTGCTCACGTCCCATCCCTCCAGATTGTCGACATTGATTAATTTTCTTGCTTCTTGAATGGATTTTTCCTCATGACCTTCAATTCACTTTTGTGAAACTTTGAATTTTATTATAGGTTATAGATGTCGTATACTTATTGAATGAAATTAACTTTAAATTTTTACACACTTTCATAATCTCACGAGGACTTGCTAATAAATACATCTGTATGATTATAATCTTTTAAGTTTTCACACCTATTTTAAGTTGTAAAAAAATGGTTTTTTAACTTTTCCCACCTATTTTAAGTTGTACAAAGAAAATATTTTTATACATTATTTTTTGAACTTTCTTTTTTTAAATAAAAATATAAATGCTAAACTTTTAGTATTCACAAAAATAAATTTTTAAAAATAATATATTTTTATTTTTTCTAGATGACAATTGGTGAGCAATGCCCTATATATGGTTTCCTTTTGTAACTAGTAAGTAGTACTACCAAAAACTCGATCTGACAATTTATTACATGACACAATACAAAAATGATATGAATATTTAATATTTATGTTTATATTTTGAGTACATGACATAAAAGTACACGATGTACTCGAGATTTAGTGTCGTGTTTACCCTTCAAGTACATGACATAAATAAATTTATAATTAAATTTTAATATTTATAATGAATATATGTGTATTTATAATAAATATATGTATGTTTATTGTTGAAATAAAACATGATTTTATAATATTGTATGTAAATATGATTTAAATATATATTTAATATATTTTATAAAAATGTTACCTTAAAATCTTTTATTTTTATATTAAATTTTCTTCGAAAGGTATTGAACAGCTTGGTGTACTTGCGATATCTGAGTCTACGTGGATCTAATTTGTTGATATTTCCATCCATTCAAAAGCTTGAGCTACTAAAAACACTCAATTTATAAAGTCGCTCACATCCCTCGTCTCCAAATTATCCAACCCACAAATTATCATGCCTCTTGAATGGATTTTTACTTTTTATCTTCAATTTATCAAATTTTGTATCATGCGATTGATGTAAATAGAATATAATATTTATTGTATATATTAATATTATTTTAAGTGATTATTAATTTTTATGGTCGAGTTCAAATTATAAGAAAATAAATTAATTTTAGATTGTATTTTAATAATAAATATATATTTGAAAACAAATAAGATGTGTAATAATATATAACATGATTAAATTATTGTTTTTTATTTTATTAAAATATATTTAATATTTGATTGAGTTTTTTTATATTAAATATTTGAGATTATGGATGATAATGAGGATCAATAAAAAAGGCTTTATTGAAGAATTATTTGGATCAGCAGCCCATAACAAACTATAACCAGGCGTTTTCTTCAATCCCGTCTCTAAGAAAAACCATTATTCTAGCTGCTACATCCCATTTTCTAGCTGCAGCATATATATTGGACAGTAATATATACTGTGGCCGTTTGGGTTCCTTAAACTTAAAATAAGTAGCTTATTTTATTTTTATTTTTTACATATTTTCATATTATTTTTAAAGATAAATATTTATTTTAGAATTTTAAAATCAAATATTATCTTCAAAATAAAAAATAAGTTACTTATTTTCAGAAAAAGTACATACATCCCTACTTTTTTCGGAAATAAGGGCTTATTTTCGGGAAAAAGCTGCACCCAAACCGCCCAACTGTAGTTCTCAATATTTTTTGCTTCTATTGTCATAAGCCTCTCAGTTGCCAATTCCGCTACTTATATGTCAGTGTGTAACTTAGCTGCACTAAACAATAGCCCCACATGCGAGCGTCTGGCTTAAATGGCGTAGAATTTATGAGCACAAATGCTTCATTAGTTCACATAACTTGAACTGACTTCAAATTTGTAAGCTTTAAGTGTGTATACATTTTAAATCATTGAAGCCAATTCCCATGCTTAGAATTAGGCACAAATCATAGAATTCTAGGCTATGACATCTTCCTCAAAAAACTTCTGTGCCATTTTTATACATGCACATTTAGCACAACTTGCAAGAAAGGCTGTAGTAACAGAGGGGAATGAAGTTAATCTGCATTTCATTATATACGCTAATATCATCAAATTCCACGCAACACAATCCCTTCCAGGCATTCGATCAAATAACAATCTCGTAACTTCCATGATAAAATATGATATAAGATCCATTTGAGGTCTTCTTCTAATACATTAAGTTTTAGACGAGCTCAACATGGTATCAGAGCTCAGGTTGGCAGAGGTCACAAGTTCGACTCCTAGACTCCCCCAAAATTCTCACAATTTATGAGGGACATAAAGGCAAAAACTATGTTAAAAAATGGGTGTCTGTGATCCACTCTTCAACCCAAAAATTGAGATTTCGAGTGAGTATAAGATCCATTTGGGTCCCACAATTTATGAGAGCAAGTCCAATGCAAAATAGATATAGTTATTTCTATAATTTGACATCAAAAAGTGTTTTTTATGTTAAAATAAAACTTCAACTCCAACGCTAGTTGCATTTTGTATCCAAATAATTTCAAATTTAACTAATTTTTGTCCTTCTCTCCTAAACTTTATTTAAAGTTCATCACTATGCATGTCATTTATGGTTATTTGATGATGTGGGATGAGGTGGCAAGGATGCATAAATGTATCCTAGGTTCTAAATTTGAAATCAAGGATGCATATATGCATATTTACATCCAAGTATAGAACCCCTTTGGAATTGAAGGTTTTAGCATTTATTTTCAAATTATAGAAATGACACCACTTATAGCATTGCTGCTCCGAGGGACACGGAAAAAAAATTATGTCAAAAAATAGATGTTCGTGATCCACTATTCATGAAGGCTTTGGATCTTATATCATATTTTATCACTCCAAACAATAAAAAATAAGCAATGCAGTACGTATTCACGGCCAAATTTTCACTCGGATTACTCACATAAATCACATAATGAATCATTCTCCTAACCTTCAACGACATTATATCGTAACTCACTCTGATCAATAGATTCACAATAGTAACCGAATCAAGCCCAATTCCTTCCATTTTCATTCTCTCAAATCCGGAAAATTCTCCTTAAAATCACACCTCTTACATGCCTCAAAAATCAATGAATTTCAAAAACCATCATCAATAGTTAACTACTATACTATATCTTTTTATTTATTTAGCATCAAATTTAATTTAATTTTTTATTGAATTGATTTATTTACAATAATTTTTTTCTATCATTAATGCTACACTTATGACCCACTATCCGTCGTAATATGGTGGGTATTTGAAATAATTCGAATCGATGGGAGGCACCGGTATTGATTATTTTATTTTATACTACAAGCTAGTTTTTCAATAAAAGTCAAATGAGTAATGGCAGGTAGAAAATGAAGTACCAAAGCATGTGCTAAATCGTTGACTCGATGATTATACAAAAATAGTTAACTATAACCTACAAATTTAGTAAATTATACTACCCCCTCCAAATTAGTTATCCATTTAATATTTTATTATATGCGCATAAAATATATATTTTGATAAATTATTTTTTAAATTTTTTTTAAATAAAAATTTAATATTTAAATTTTTATTTAGAAAATAAAAATTCGAAAAATAATTTATCGAAATATGTTTTTTATTCGCATTAAAATACATGCAAAAATTAAAATTTCAAATAATAGTTCGAAAAATAATTTGTCAAACTATTTTTGTATAATCATCGAGTCAACGATTTACCACATGCTTTGGTACTTCATTTTCTACCTGTCATTACTCATTTAACTTTTATTGAAAAACTAACTTGTATTGAAGAAAGTTATATAATGTATTTCATTAAATTTTGATTATTATTTTAGATGCACAAGACCTTTAATTAGTTGATTATTTAATCTATAAAGAAATGTATTTGGTCTGCAATTGTCACGTTAGGGTGTGTGCATGAAGCCAGAGTATAACTATAAGCAACGGACATGTCACTTTTATATGTTCTACAATTCGAGACCAGCACTGCAGCTGAATAATAGTAACAAAATTTGAACTTTCCACTGCAACCGATCACTTTAAAACTCACGACGATAGGATACCGTTTTTTTTTATACAACTTGAGTAGATATATTATACTGATTTTTCACATGGCTTATTTTATCCAGGTTACAGTAGATAAGCAATGCATGAAATACATCAAGAGGTGCTGTGGCCAGCTGCATGAAATACATCCAAAAATATATAAATATATGTACAGACTCTGAGATGTAAAGCAAGTAGTCAACTACAGAAACATACTACATTTGAGGTTTCGATCTAACAACAAGCAAAACAAGGCAAAATGGCTGAAGCAATTGTGTCAATGGTTGTGGGAAGACTCACTGATTTATTGACTGAAGAATCTCAACTTTTTTATGGGGTGCGAGATGAAATTCAACAAGTGGTGACCGAGCTCATTCGGATGAAAATATTCTTAAGAGATGCTGATTCGAGACTCGATGAACATAGAGTTGGAATTCTGGTTGCGCAAGTACGTGACCTTGTGTATGATGCTGAAGATGTAGTTGAAACTTTTCTCCTCAAAGCTTCATCTACTGAAAGACGTAAAACCCAGGGTGGCATCAGCAACAAAGTTAAGAGATCTGTTTGTGTTCTTGATGACTATGTCTATCATCACAAGTTTACTAAGAAGATCAGATATATCCAGACAAGGATACAAAACCTCTCCAACTGCTTTCGTGATTATGATATTAGATCAACACTAGAGGAAGGCGACGGATCATCATCAAGTGATGCACCACCAGGTAAGCTAAAGCGATTTCACTCCTTTTCTGTTGTTGAACCAGATTTGTTTGTTGGACTACAAGAGGATGTTAAAATCTTGGTGGGGCATCTGGTCAATGAAAATGATGATTGCTACCCAGTTATCTTCATTGGTGGAATGGGAGGACTAGGAAAGACCACTCTTGCTAGAAAAATTTACAATCATTCCACCATCAAGGAACACTTTTCGGGGTTAGCTTGGGTTTCTATTTCTCAAAAGTGGCAAGCGAAAGCTGTGCTGCAGCGGATTCTTATTGGTCTTGTCCATGAGAGAAAGGAGGAGATCCTTCACATGGAAGTTGACAAGCTAGTAGAGAATCTGCTAGAAGTTCAGCAAACAAAAAATTGTTTGATAATTCTTGATGACATATGGACAAAAGATGCTTGGGATTCTTTAAAAGCGGCCTTCCCAACTGAGACTTCCAGAAGCAAATTATTGCTTACAAGTCGTGATATCCATCTTGCTGACCATGTCAGTCCGAAATGTTTCATTCACAAACCAAAAGTTCTTGATGCAGAACAAAGTTGGGAGCTACTCCGGTTGAAAGCACTTCCAAAAGGAGACTATGTAGGTAAAAACTTTACCATTATAAGAGTAACATTTTTGTGTTATCAACACACTACTGACTCCACACAAAAGTCTGTTATAATGTATATATACTATGATATGCTATATTAGAGCAAGTACAACAGGTTACCTATTTGTCTTAAGCTAAAATATAGGTAATGTTACAAAAAATGGCACTCCAACAGTATCCTATGGTTACCTAAAACACTAGGACATGCATCTCATTATCTATTTTTAGATAACCACTAGTCATTACCTATTTCATTTCTATGAATTAAATAATCTTTTCTCTCCGTTTTTCTTCATCTTTTCTCTCACTTTTTTTCTTTTCCCTCCTTTTCAGTAGTAGTTAGATTCAAATTTATTATTATAATAATAATAGATAATGAATATAGGGATTATTGTTGGAGTTCACAACGTCCTAGTAGTTACCTAAATTATAGGTAACTAAATAGGACATTGTTGGACTTGCTCTTAGAAGATAATCTAGTTCAGCTGCTTTCCTTAATTTGATGGCCAACTTTACTTTAAGATTATATAACCAGGAAATTTTAGTTCGTAACACATTTTAGATATATACACAGCTATTTCGATTTTATGATTTTACAAAGTGGACAGAAACTAACTCTAATAACATTTTCTACAATTGATCTCCATCAAATTTTCGGCAAACGTATCACATTAAAAAAGAACATTTATTGTATCTTTTACTAATCAAGGTGTATATCTAGTAAATGAGTTATCTTATAGGATATTTCCTCTAATTTTTTGCGTTTTAATGATGATAGACACCACAGCCAGAAAAAAGATGGAGGAATGGGGACGAGAAATGGTCAAGAATTGTGCAGGTCTTCCACTAGCAATAGTTGTTTTGGGGGGAGTTCTTGTAACAAAACCGAAGATAATAGAGTGGGAGAAGGTATATTACGATAGTCAGTCAGCCCTAAAAGGAGGCAAAGGTCTGGGAGAAGCTCATCAAAGAGAAGTATTTGACATTTTAGTTTGGAGTTACAATGTTTTGCCTGCTCAACTGAAACTGTGCTTTCTATATTTGGGTAAATTTGAAGAAGATGAAGAGATAGAAGCAGAGCGTCTGTATCAGTTGTTGATTGCGGAAGGCATGGTACTATCGAGTGATAAAAGTGGAGAAGAAACAATGATGGAAGTGGCGGAATCGTACATGGGGGAACTAGTCCATAAGAGTATGGTTCAAGGGAAATTTGAAGACCAAGACTACCCACAACGAAAATTTAAATCTTTTGTGCTTCATGACTTAATGAGAGACCTATCTCTGTCCATAGCTAAACGAGAAGATTTCTTCACAGTTGTTGATTTTCAAAAAGTAACCAATTTTCCCTTCAATTCATCTATGGAGCTGACGTCTTCTTTCACACGACAACTAGTAGTCTATTTTGATAAAGAAGGATATAAAAGTATGAAAGGTAATCCCTTCTTTTTCAACAAAGCCTATCAACGCCATGTCAGATCGGTTTTACTGATCCGAAGTTTCAAACAAATATCGGGACTGCATCTTGCAAATTTCAAGTACCTACGAGTTTTTGTTCTGGAAGAATTTGAATATGATGAAATAAGTGTGTCTTGTTGCCTTTTTGTTATTACTCTTCCAAAGGTATTGAGCAGCCTGGTTCACTTGCGATATCTGAGTCTACATCAATCTCAGTTGATGATATTTCCATCCATTCAAAACCTTGAGCTACTAAAAACTCTAAATTTAGACACAAAAGACAGCATGTATTTTCCACCATGGCTATCGATAAATATTCTGAGCAAGTTGGGACATTTGCGGCATTTATATTTACCAAGTGAGGGAATTAAGGGTTTAGGAAAAAATCGTAAATTAAGGTTGAATGGGTTGAGCAATTTAGAGACACTGGAGAACTTTGATCCAGAGTGGTGTGAAGTGAAGGATTTACCAAAATTAATCCGTCTAGAGAAACTGAAGGTAGAAGTAAAAGGTAGTAAATGGTATGATGTGGAGGAGATAATAAAATACTTGTCAACATATTCACGTCCACTGTACTTGAGCCTGACCCTTAGATTTACTATTCCTGGACACGGGTCTGAAAATGGTGCAGATACGTTGCGACAGTTGTTCGGGAATCGTAATCTTCTCCTTGAGAAATTACAAATAGAAAGCGTGCTCCCAGAGTTGAGTAAAATATTTGGGGGGCAACAGCAACAACTTGGTAATACTTATATTGATGTATCTTTAATTCGCATCACCAAACTAAGTTTATGGGAATCGCGGCTAGAGGAAGACCCAATGCCACTACTGGAGAAGATTCCCACGTTGTGTGATCTCATATTATCCATGAAGGCATATATGGGGGAGGAAATGGTTTGCTCAGCCATGGGTTTCCCAAAACTCACCTTTCTTTATCTGTGGGAACTTCCCAACCCGGTAAAATGGAGGGTGGAGGAAGGAAGCATGCCCATTCTCAACTACTTGAATATTGGTTATTGTTTGAAGTTGGAGGAGCTTCCAGAAGGATTAAGATTCCTCAATTTCCTTGATCAATTATGTTTATATGATATGCCTTCAGATTTATGTGAAAGGGTCCAAGTGATAAATGGTGAACAAGGACCCGACTTTTATAAAGTCGCCCACATCCCTCACCTCTATATTTAAGATTGATGATCTCACTCAAAGTTCCTAGAGCCCCTTGTAAGGCTTGTTGAAAACCCGTTGTCGGACTTGATTAATCAAACAGTTTTCAGATTTTATATTTATCCGCATAACCTCAAAAGAAATATCATACCTTTCTTTTACTTTAATGAAAATTTATCTATTTCCACTTTTCTAATTAGAAATGAGTTTTATATCAAACTGTCCACCGATCTCATCAAAATATATCAAGTAACTCATCGATCTCCACGACGACTCATTTAAAACACTAAACTCATAATATATACCATTGCGTTAAATACTTAACGGTCCATCTTAGGGGGATTGTCCCACATAAAATATCTTAGGTCATTATTAACAGTAGTGTTCCTGATCGAATTCAGGTGAATTACAGATGACAGAATGTAATTAAATACACTTATTGGGACAAACTATGTTGGTGGTAAACATCAAAAGAGTCCGAGGAAAGTTATCCCAGCCAAGAACACAATATTCTAGAAATGACCTGGTCAAGGTGACTCATGGAGAACCTACAAAATCAAGAATGAATTAGCAAAATTGTACATACATGGGTTCTATTTTGCCACCTAACAGATCCAGCATAGTAACGGTTGATCCATGTTGACCGTTAAGTATTTAACGGAATGATATACATTACGAGTTTAGTGTTTTAAATGAGTCATCGTGGAGATCGATGAGTTACTTGATATATTTTGATGATATCGGTGGACAGTTTGATATAAAACCCAATTAGAAATTAATTGGTCGTTTTTATCCAAGAATCTATTAGGAACCACTCTCTATTCACTTTTTTGAGTCATAATCATGATGCAGGAGAGATGGCTGAGTGCTTGAAGGTGCTATGTAGGCTTTTCGAATCAAGGATTCTCGTGCCTCTTGAATGGATTTTGCCTTCATTTTCAAATTTTCTATCATACCAATATACAATTGAAGTAAACAGAATATATTAATATTGCATATAATTATATCATTTTTAATATATTATTTTATTGTATATAATTATATCATTTTTAATGTATTATTTTAAATGATTGTTTGATATTCATGTACATACATAATATTTAAACAACTATATAGACTGATAAACCTATAATTATATGTTATATATTTTGGGGAAAATGCGAGAGACTCAAAAGTTTTACTAAAATTTGTTTAAAATACTGATATACTACGTGTGTAAAAATTATATGATACATGCATGTATGTGCCAAAATGTGCTATTAATTTAATAAAAATTTGGGAATATTTTTTGTACACCTAATAATACTTAATATTTTTTGTACACCTAACTAACAGAAAATATTTAATAATTATATTTTAATATTTTTATGATAATGTGAAGAAGCCTTCCAGAAAATAAAAGAACATTTAGGAAAGCCTCATCTGTTAGCTAAGCCAACCGAAGGGGAAACATTGATTCTCTACTTGGCTATCTCTGAATACTCAGGTAGTGCCGTCCTAGTGAAGGAAGAGGTCGACTTGCAGTCACCAGTCTACTATGTGAGCAAGAGACTTCTCAACGCTGAAACGAGATACTCTAACATGGAAAAATTAGTCTACGCCTTGATACTGGCAGGAAGGAAGCTAAGGCCTACTTCATGGCGCACAAAATTGAGGTAAGGACGGCTTATCCACTTAGACAAGTCATGCATCGGCCAGAGACATCAGGGAGGATGTTGAAGTGGGCAGTTGAATTGGGGCAATTTAACATCGAGTACAAGCCAAGGAATTCTATTAAAGGGCAAGCTCTAGCAGACTTCATTTTGGAGTTCTTGCCAGACTTTAAAAATTATGAACAAGCCATGGTTCCAGTAGAAACAGCACACACCCCTCTAAGGAGAGGAAGGGGAGTCCTTGAACTTTGGTGGATATTGCATGTTGATGGAGCAGTAAATAACGAAGGAGCCGGAGCCAGCATAGTCCTCATCAGTCCTGAAGGGCATTACCTTATGATCACGATTCACTTCGCCTTTCGAGCCACTAACAACGATGCAGAGTATGAAGCCTTCATTGCTGGAATGGAGCTTACCTTAGAAATGAGAGCAACTCACTTAATTGTCCAAAGTGATTCTATGTTGGTAGTATATCAGGTAAAAGGGGGGTACCAGGTGAGAGGTCCTAGGACAAAAATGTATCTTGAGTGCGCCAAGCACCTGATAGAGAAATTCACAGAAGTTCGCATAGAGTAGGTGCCCAGAGATCGAAACTTCAAGGCGGATGCCTTGGCCAAATTGGGATCACAAAAGATGCTACGATGTTAGGAGTCATCCCTCAAGAAATTCAGGAGAAGCCAAGTATCCCAGAGATAGAGGTTATGGCAATTGATGAAGAAATTCTAGAGAAAGTCACATGGAAAACACCTATTTGGGAATTTTTGAAGGAAGGAAAACTTCCTGAGGATAAGGGAGAAGTTAGGAGACTTCGGTACAAAGCAGCTAGATATGTGGAGTATGATAGGGTTTTGTATAGAAGAGGATTCAATCAACCTCTACTTAAATGCATAGGTGGAGATGAGTGCACTTATATTTTGAGGGAAGTACATGAAGGCATTTGTGGCAACCACTCGGGGGGTAACTCCCTAGCCATGAAAATCCTTAGGCAAGGATACTATTTGCTAGGGCATGTGATAAATGCCACAGATATGCGAACTACATCATAAGCCCGGTAGCTTCTCTTATCTCTATGACAAGTCCATGGCCATTCGCCATGTGGGGAATTGATCTTATAGGAGAATTACCAAGAGGGAAAGGAGGAGTCAAATATGTTGTGGTAGCAGTGGATTATTTTACAAAGTGGGCAGAAGCCGCTCCTCTTGGAACCATAACAGCCAAGAAGATAACAGACTTCATATTCAACGCCATTGTTTGCAGATTTGGTATCCCATACAAACTGATCTCCGATAATGGGAAGCAATTCGATAGCAAGGAATTGAGGACCCTGTGTGAGAACTTGTCTATAAAGAAAGATTTCACATCAGTGTATCACCCTCAAAGCAATGGGCAGACCGAAGCCATTAATAAAATCAGCAAGGACACCTTGAAAGCCAAGTTAGAGGAAAGCAAGGTAAGTTGGCCGGAGGAATTACCCCAGGTATATAAAAATTTTAACATATGTAATTTATGATAGGATGGTATGTATTAAACAACTTTCACGCTCCAGGTGTTATGGTCCTACAACACTACTCCTAGAAGTACCACAAGGGAATCGCCCTTCATTTTAATATATGGTTGTGAAGCCATGGTATCAGATGAGGTCGGAGCCGGGTCTTTTAGGAGGGACAAATTTCAGGTAGGAGATATAGAGTTTTATTTGAACTCCATTGAAGAATTCCAATTGTTATAGTAGTCAAACCCCGTGATTTTTCAGGAAGAAGTCCAAGAGGCGAATCACAGGCTCTACCTGGACTTACTTGAAGAGACAAGAGTTAATGCTCAGGTGAGGTTAACAGCATATCAGCAGAGAACGACAAGATATTACAACTCAAATGTTAAAGAAAGACCAATTCAAGTAGGTGACCTGGTGCTGAGGAAGGTGATGCCCCACGCCAAGATGGCAGGCCATGGAGTATTTGGACCTAACTGGGAAGGACCATATAAAATCAGAGCTGCACTATGGAATGTGTCACACAGCCGTGCGGAAGCGTCGACCAACGACTAATTTTTCAAAACTTTCGGCTGAGTGATGTGCCAACTCTACGCCTAGAGTTTGGCCAGCAATGTGCAGCTAACCCTTGGGCCTTAGTCTCCAAAACTCTTTGCATGCAAGATGGGTTAGTAACAACTTCATAATATAAACGAGACGAGCATATACGTGAAACCCCCAACCTTTTTATTACTCCACAAAAAGGATCTAACAATCTAGGCCTGCTTGCCACAGCTCGGCACAGCTACCCACTAACTGCTAGCAATACAAGAGTGCCTCACTACAAAGCTCTTTCTCTCTCTAGAACTCTATATAGCTCTCTCTGTATTTTGCTCTCACTTCTCTCTACAATTGTGTCTCTCAAACTATGAGTTGATGAATGAATGAAATGAGAATGAAGTAGCTCCTCCTTATATAGGCAGCTAAGCGGGCTTTGGATGGCTCAAGCCCATCCAAACTTTCCATCTATGGTGAAGATCTTCCTTGATACACTCCCATGAAATCCTCCTTTTAGAATATTCCCAAGGATAATCCTCCTTCTAGAATGATCTCTAAGATATGCTGAATCATATCCCTTGATTTCCGCCATTAGAATATCGTGCCTGATACCAAATCAAATATGATATGCTCTAGCTTACTTTCCTTATTTGTAAGCTAAGCCCATCCATATGATATGTATAAGCCCAATTCCATCTTGCACATTGGATCCATGTCATGCCTTCATCATACTTCAACCCTGGCCCAACTGATTGCATCACATATCCAGCTCCACCATGAAACCATGCCTTAGCTAAGCCCACCATGTCTGACTCTTTAAGACTCGTCTGCCATGTCGCCTCTGTGTCATTGAGGACTAATGGTGGATTATGACTCTCCCTTAAGCCGGCCGTGCCTTTGTTCAAGTCTCACCTAATCCTGCCTCTCTTACCCTTGTGTCATGTTGCGTGACTCCTCTAGAATCAAGTGTGCCCACAATACATGTTCCCTATGTCTGTGCCTGGTTATGTATTACTTTGCCTCCGTTGTCATGATCTAAGCCTTTGACATATCCAACTCGTGCAAGTGCCCTCATAAGTCACAAGTGCCCCATGAGCCCCAAGTGTGCCCCATGTGCCTCATGTGCCCCACTTCATCTCAACGCCAAGCCCCATGCCTGGCTTGCAACTTTGGTGCTGAAACCCAACGTCTTAAGCCTCCCAAGTAAGCCACCGCTCCGACCCGCAGCACCAAACTTAGGCTCAAAAGCCTAAGGGTCTAACAAACCACCCCCACCAAAAGAACTCGATGTCCTCATCGAGGGATGATTCCAATACTCCCGAATCTGATCTTCAAACTACCACAAGGTCACACCTTTCTCCCATGTTGCATCAGCTTCATCTTCGCTTTCCCACTGCACTAGGTAATCAGTCCTCCTGTTCTTCTTACTCATCCCCTGAGTTTTATGACTAAGGACCTTTTTCACCTTCTTGTCGAATTGTACCATGATCACTGGAGGTGCCCGTTTCCCTTGCTTCCTCCCATCAAGCAACAACTCTGGCTGAAACGGCTTCAGAAAACTGACATGAAACGTGGGGTGTAGTTTTAATCTATCCGGCAAGTTAAAACGGTACGCCACTGCGCCTACCTTTTTCACAATCTCAAAGGGACCATCATACCTCTGAACAAGCCCTTTGTGAATTTTTCTTGATTTGATCTTCTTCCAAATCTGTAGTGTCAATTTCAACAACACCTGGTCGCCTACCTCAAACTCTAAGGAAAGACGCCTTTGATCGGCATACTTCTTCATCCTTCTCACAGCTTTCTCCAGACTAGCTTTGGCTTCGTCAATCATCTCTTGCCTCCCAATAGCATACCTGTAAGCCGCAAGACAAGTACCACCCGATCTCTGTATAGCCACTTCGTTTGGCGTTCGTGGTTGAACTCCAAAAATCACTTCAAAGGGGATCTTGCCAGTCGCCGAAGACTGCTGCAAGTTGTAGCAAGACTGTGCTACATCCATCAACTCTAGCCAATTTTTCTGACTAGCTGAAACATAGTGCATGAGATACTCTTCCAATAGCTGATTCATCCGCTCTGTCTGACCATCTGTTTGGGGATGATTTGCAGTAGAAAACTTCAACTCACTTCCCATGAACCCAAACAATGCACCCCAGAAATGCCCTGTGAATCTGCTGTCTCGGTCACTGATTATATCCTCTGGCAACCCAAAATGTTTCACCACATGCTGAAAGAAAAGGCCAGATGCTACATCCGATGTACATTTCTTTGGCGCAGGAATGAACACCGCATACTTCAAAAACCGATCAACCACCACAAAGATTGACCCCTTTCCATCCACCTGAGGCAACCCAAGAATGAAATCCATCGATACAGACTGCCACGGTCTATCAGGAACCGGTAATGGTTGTAGAAGTCCAGCTTCCTTCTTTTTCTCAATCTTGTCAAGTTGGCACACCAAGCACGACTTGACATAGGCCTCAACATCATCGATCATCTTCGGCCAATAGTAGGATCTACTAAGCAATGTTAACATCCTCACTACCCTCGGGTGCCCTGCCCACTTTGCATCATGAGACTCCCTCAAAATTCTTTGCCGAAGTGTCCCCCCAATAGGCACATAGAGCTTATTGCCTTTCACATACAAAAGCCCATCATCCAGCCAATATTTACGAACCACGCCTAACTTCACTTCCTCCACAAGCTTCAGATACACAACATCGGATTTTGACTATAGCCTGCTCTCTTCTAGGAACTCAGTGTTCACCACTGACATAGATACCAAAGACTCTTGCACCTTTCTGCTCAATGCATCTGCCACCTGGTTTTATGCCCCCGATTTGTGCACCCATACAAAGTCAAATTCTGCCATAAATTCCTGCCACCGTGTCTGCTTTGGGGTCAGCTTCTTTTGAATCTTGAAATAAGTGTTTGCCACATTGTCAGTGCAAACCACAAACTTTGCTCCCAACAAGTAATGCCGCCATATCTCCAAACAATGCACCACAGCTGTCATCTCCTTTTCATGGGTACTGTACCTCTGTTCAGCATCCTTCAGCTTTCGACTTTCATAGGCCACCGGATGTCCCAACTGAACCAACACTCCACCCACAGCACGATCAGAAGCATCAGTATGCACCTCAAATGGTACTCCAAAATCTGGAAGTTTGAGCACGGGCTCTGAAGCAACTGCAAATTTCAGCTTTTCAAATGCCTGTTGACACTCATCATTCCAATCCCAGATATGATCCTTCTTTAGCAAATCTGTCAAAACACCCACCCGCTTCGAGTATCCTTGAATGAACTTGCGGTAGTAGTTCGCAAGACCAAGAAAAAATCTCAACTCAGCAACTTTCTTCGGAGCAGGCCAATCAATGATGGCCTCAACTTTCCTCTTGTCCATTTTCACCGTCCCTTGGCTAATCACATGCCCAAGGAAATGAATCTCCTCCCTGCAGAACTCACATTTCTCCTTCTTCAATAGAGGCTATGTTCTCGCAGTTTAGTGAAAATGCACCTTAAGTGGTCTAAGTGAGCTTCAAGACTATCACTGTAGATCACAATATCATCCAAGTACACAACGACAAAGCGGTCTAGGTACTCATATAGCACATCATTCATAAGATTGCAGAATGTAGCATGTGCATTTGTTAAACCAAAAGGCATAACTAGGAATTCGTAAGACCCATACCTTGTCACGCATGCGGTCTTAGGCTCATCTCTTGCTGCAATTCTGACTAGACAATATCCCGACCTCAGATCCAACTTTGTAAAGTACTTAGCCTTTGAGAGCCTGTCAAATAGCTCAACAACATTTTGAACAGGGTACTTGTTTTTTATAGTTACCTTGTTCAAGGCACGATAGTCCACACACATTCGCAACGACTCATCTGCCTTCTTCTGAAATAAGACTGGGGCACCATAGGGATCTTTAGATGGTTGAATATACCCACTCTCCAAAAGCTCATTTTGCTGCTTCCTCAGCTCAGCTAACTCCATAGGTCCCATGCGGTAAGGAGCTTGAGATGGCGCCCGTGTGCCCGACTCGAGCTCAATCTTGTGATCCACAACTCTCCTTGGTGGCAATGTCTTTGGCAACCCTGGGGGCATGACATCTTCAAACTCCTTGAGTGTAGAAGCAACAACATCAGGCATCTCCGTCTGATCATCCTTCACTTCCACTAAAGCAGCTAGAAAAGTCAATTCTCCACGCTTGAGCCCTGCCTCAACCTGTATAATAGCTTACAACAGTCCCACCTTTTGCTTCCCTGAGTCACGATTAAGAACACCCTTCACAAAGCAAGGAGTATCCTCATCCCCAACCATTATCCCGCCAAGATGTGGCATCACCGTAGCCTTGGCTTTCAACAGAAAATCCATCCCAAGTATAACGTCAAAATCATCAAGTGGGACAGCCAAGAGTGTTACCTTTCCAATTCATGAACCAACTGTGAGATCCGCCAATGATGATCCACTGATCACTTACGTCTCAGAATTCACAGATTTAACGCGGCTAGTGCTTGCTCCTAGAGCCAAGCCAAGATGCTCTACGCTCCTGTCAGCCACAAAATTATTAGTAGCACCAGTGTCTACCATTGCCATCACCTCATGCCCATTGATGACAACCTGCACATACAACAAACTAGATGACTTCACAGCTTCCTTTGTCTGCAGTGCATTCACCATTCTGAGTGGATTAACCCTTGAGGGTTCCTTCCTTTCCTCATCCATGGTCATCGCGTTCAACTTCTCCTTCTTTGGACAATCCTTCATCATGTGAGGACCCTCGCAAATATAGCATCTCAACGGCTTCTTTACTTGCCCACCACTAACTTTGGCTTTGCCTTGATCCCCGTCTTGGACTCTCTTCTTGCCTTTGGATTTGAACTTTTGCAATCTCTCCTTAGCACCCTTGGTTTGCTTTCCCTTGTCACTAGAACCAGCTACAAAATTAAAATCCACCAAGCTATCGGCTTCTACAATAGCTGCTGTCAGGTCCTTGACATTCTGTTTCCTTAGCTCAGCCTGTGCCCATGGCTTAAAACCCGAACAAAAGTTAAACAACTTGTCTGCCTCTGCCATGTCACGAATGTTCAACAGATTAGAAGTGAATGCCTTCACATAATCTCGTACAGTGCCCGTCTACTTCAAGTGTTTTAGCTTCTCCCTAGCCACCCATGCAGCATTATTAGGCAAGAACTGCTCCTTAAGCTCTTTTTTCAAGACATCCCAAGTCTCGATTTTGGGCCTCCATGTGCTTTCAACATCATCCATGCGAGTACGCCACCATAACTTGGCGTCACCTCCAAAAAACATACTGGCCACAGTCACTTGTTCACCATCACTGATATGAGCCGCCTTGAAATACTGCTCCATATCCCACAAGAAATTCTCCAATGCCTTAGCATCTCTGCCACCCTCATATGACTTAGGCTCTGGCACCTTGAACTTTCTCGTAGCTTCACCCGAAGTATTGCCCCCAACAACCATTGTCTTCCTCAGAATAGACACCTCCTCATAAAGCTCCGCCGAAGTATTCTCCAACTCAGCAATTTTCCCCTCAGCGTCACGTAGGTGATTCTCTAGGATCCGTCTGAATTGATCAATATCAGACCTCATGGTTGCACATTGCTCTTGCACTAGTGCAACATCGGCAGACTGCGGTTCACCAAGCATCTCCTCAACTTTGGTAACTCTGTCATTCATAGAAGAAACTGTAGGACCAGCCATAGCAACGTTCTCAACGCAGCTCGGATACCAACTGTCACACAGCCGTGCAGAAGCGTCGACCAACGACTAATTTTTTAAAACTTTCGGCTGAGTGATGCGCCAACTCTACGCCTAGAGCTTGGCCAGCAATGCGCAGCTAACCCTTGGGCCTTAGTCTCCAAAACTCTTTGCCTGCAAGATGGGTTAGTAACAACTTCATAATATAAACGAGACGAACATATACGGGGAACCCCCAACCTTTTTATTACTCCACAAAAAGGATTTTACAGATGCTGAAGAGCCTGAGATAATTGTATACTCAGATGGGGTGATGTTTGCAAATGAAGATGGAATTAGGGTGTTTTAGAGCATGGAATCCCTGCAAGAAAAGAATCTGGATCTACTTGAAGATTTGGTGAAGCAGTTGAAAGAGTATCATTATCCTGAGGAGAGCAGTCTCATGTCAAATGTTATGAGGATAATTCAAGCCAAGAAAAAGAAAGAATTTGAAAGAAAGATTGAGTATGAGAGGACTCAGCAATGTCTTCTCAGAAACCCCAATAAAATGATTTTCTACAATTCTGGTAGATCTGCTGAGGAAATCACCTTTGAGGAATTAAAAAGTATGGCTGAGAATGATCCTCATATCACTGAGTTAATCAAGAAGCAACTGTTCAACATCACCAATTTGAGATTTTTGATCTAAAGAATAGAGCACTGGATATCTATGACTCTAAGAAGAAAGAAGAAAGAGAGAAGAGAAGAAAGTTTGAAAGTGAGGTGGAAGCTGCCAAGAAAAAGGTAGAGAAGATTACAAGAAGAATTAAGGAGGCTGAGATTGACATGAAGCATGCAATGCTAAATGATCAATTCTAAAAAAGAGCTACATATGTGTCTCCTGTCCTTTTTGGACCCCTAAGAATCATTGTTGATAGCATTGAAATGGAGGCTGTCAATTTCAGGGTGCTCAACAATAAAAATTTAAGGAAGATCTTCAGACTCACTACAGGTTCATTCCTAGAATTTGAAAGAGATCTAAGCAAGAATGTCTGGGAAATTATTGAGTCTAGAGAAGAAGAAGATGAAGCCATTGACAAACTCAAAGTGAAGCAGGTTTACTCTTCTACAAAAGACAGATTTGTCAAGGACATGTTTGGGATGAAATATCTATGTATCTTCAAGGGACCAACTGAGAACTATTACACCTACAAAGACTTAAAAGATTTCTCCTACAAAATGGTGAAGCTAGTCTTAGATTGTGTTTCTGATCATGCCAAGACAAATGAAGAAAACAGGAACTGAAAGCTATTGAAGGTTTGTATGGAAGAATGACTGATGAAAAGAAGTGAAGTTGGAGCTCAAGCTGAAGTTGAAGATTTGCTCATTCTAGAGGAGCCTAGTTTGAGATAGAATTGTACTTTAATTTTTCTTGAATATTTTTCCTGTACAAATACTTCTGTTTTTATTAGTTGAGTTAACATCTGCAATTTTCTTTGAATTTGTCTTTATTTTTCATAAAAACAAATTGGGGGAGATTGTTAGGGATTATGGTGTTAACATTGTAATCAACTAATATTTTACTTAGATTAATTAGAAATTAATTAAGTAAAATATACTGTCATATACATATTGACAGTATGTTTAAATGTCACTTGTAACAATATGTATTAAAGCCAAGTAGGTGACAGTAAGTATCAATATTTACTGTCTTGTAAAAATGTAATAAATGATCTATGAAGTAGAAGTTCACAAAGTGTTCATGCACATCATGGATCAAATCATTGACAGTAAGATTCTGCAAACTGAAGCCTACGACAGCATATTCAAGTGACAACACCTTTTGGAACAGACGACAGCAACTATTCCTTCAATAGTAAACTTGGCGAAGATTGAAGAATCAAAGACAACAAGTATTACTGACATCAACTATTCCCTTGACAGTAAACTTGGCGGAGATTGAAGAATCGAAGACAACAAGTTTTACTGACAACAACTTTGGCGGGGATAGTTGATAGCATGTTTAGCGGGGATAGTTGACAGTAACTTTGGACGACAGCAGG
Organism: Oenanthe sinensis; assembly: GCA_028671895.1. Classification (NCBI taxonomy): domain Eukaryota; kingdom Viridiplantae; phylum Streptophyta; class Magnoliopsida; order Apiales; family Apiaceae; genus Oenanthe; species Oenanthe sinensis. The sequence goes on along the minus strand of CM053796.1, from coordinate 3,413,361 downwards.
TTTTAGAAGACTGTCAAGCTTAACAGTAAAGTATGAGGAGTCAAAGATGTTGTCACCAAAGAGAAGTTAAAGGTTGATAATAACCTTTTGGTGAAGCTGACAGTCTGTTTCAAGTAGCAGACTAGGTAGTGAAAATTCAAAGATTGATCTTGACAATTCTATCTAGTCTGTCAAGTCTACTACAGCAATTTAGAAAAAGGCAAGCAAAAAGATAAAACATGCTCAAGGAGTTAAGGATGTCTGTACATCTCAGAACAACTTTATCTATAAATGGAATAAAGACAAATTTGAATAGAAAAAGTGAAATTTCTATTTTAAGTATTGTCCTAGGAACAAGGAAAAGTACACTTCTAAGTGGGATATGTGTTTCAGTACAAATACACATATCTCACAAACACTTTCAAAGACACAACTGGGCTTAACTTTTCTCAAGCATAGAAACACTAGCAAACTAATTGTTATTGTATCTATTGAAGCTGGAAACATCTTCCAGTCAGTTGTAGCAAAACAAAAATTAATAAAATTAATTTTTGAAGTTAAAACACCTTTCTTGATTTTCTTACTTACTGTTGTTTGCATTTGTTACTTGATACTATTACTTCTTGTTTTGTTGTTAGCAAGATTAGTAATAAATTATCAAGTTGCATTCAACCCCCCCCCTCTGTAACACTCATACTGTTTAACAAGTATGGTTGAGGAAAGTAGTGGGTGTAGTTAATTTTTATATTATAAAACTTTACTATTTTTGAAAACGTAAAAAATTGAGAGGGACGTCCAAAAAAGAAAACCGTAAAGAAACGTGGACGTCCAAAAAAGGAAACTGTAAAGAAATGGATTGGATAGAGGGAGTATATAATAGTAGAATGTGAATAAATAGAATTTAAAAAGAAATGGGATTAGGGGAGAATCAAATTTGATACAAAAAAATTACTATAAATAGAGAGATTGATAACGACAGATAGCACCGAAATTAATAATTCATTGAAAATAGAGTATGTGTTTGTGTGGTGAATTTTAAATTATTAAAAATTAAATCTAAAAAGTATTGAGATAATATAAAAAAATAAAATCAGATAGAATTTAAGTAAAGATAAAACTCTAAGATGAAAATTAAAAAAAATTAAATAGTGATATAATAGTAGAATGTTAATAAATAGAATTTAAATAGAAGAATTTAAGTAGAGATAAAATTGTATGAGCAAATAAAAAAGAAAATTTAAATAGTAATATAATAGTAGAATGTGAATAAATAAAATTTAAATTGAAGTAGGATTGGTGAAAGAATTTAAATAAAGATAAAACTGTAGTGTGGAAATAAATAGAAAAATTTAAATAGAGATATAATAGTAAAATATGAATAAATAGAATTTAAATAAAAATAGAATTATAGGAGTGAACCCAAATTTTGGAGTACCAAATTTGATCACGAAAGGGGGTTTTGCTTATATAATTTAATAAAGGTTTTATTAAGTAGAGTACCCTTAAATAGAGTACTAATTTGGACACTTATATGTCCTACACTATATCATGCATGCAGGACATATATGATGTCTTATTAGTACTTTATTTATGGTAATTTACGTAATAATTATCATTTTACTTATAAAGAGATTGTTTACTATAACTAAAATAGCACTGAAATTCATAATTTAGTGAAAATAGAGTCGTGTTTGTATAGTAATTTTAATAAAAAAAATAAATCAAAAGGGTATTGAGATAATATAAAAAAATTAAAATTAAATAATATTTAAATAGAGATAAAATTGTAAGGTGAAAATAAATAGAAAAATTTAAATAGGTATATAATAGTAGAATGTGAATAAATAGAATTTAAAAAGAAATGGGATTAGGGGGAGAATCAAATTTAATATATAAAAATTACTATAAATAAAGAGATTGTTAATGACAGATAGCACTGAAATTAATAATTCATTGAAATAGAGTCTGTGTTTGTGTGGTAAATTTTAAATTATTAAAAATTAAATCTAAAAAGTATTGAGATAATGTAAAAAAAGAAAATCAGATAAAACTGTAAGATGGAAATAAAAAAAAAATTAATAGTGATATAATAGTAGAATGTGAATAAATAGAATTTAAATAGAAGAATTTAAGTAGAGAAAAAATTGTATGAGAAAATAAAAAAGAAAATTTAAATAGTAATATAATAGTAGAATGTGAATAAATAAATTTAAATTGAAGTAGGATTGGTCAAAGAATTTAAATAGAGATAAAATTGTAGTGTGGAAATAAATAGCAAAATTTAAATAGAAATATAATAGTAAAATGTGAATAAATAGAATTTAAATAAATTTAATCCTTATTAATAAAGAGTGTAGATGGGTCTTTGTACAGGGCTTTGTAATTTTAACTGTTTGTTATCATAGTGGGCCTAGACAATACATGATGTGATTAACAATTATCTATCATTTATTCATTTGTAGTTATTGGATGAAGAAGCTCAAATTGCTCTGTATTTTCTACTCACTCACAACTCTCTAGTGGTTTAAGAAATTTCCTAATTATGTCTAGTAGTGTATTTTGTATTTATTGGAAGAATATCGAAGCTCAACTTGCTCTGTATTTTCTACTCATTATTCACAACTCTGGGCCGCCAAGCACGACCTTGGTTGAATGGCTGAAGCAGTTGTGTCAATTGTTGTGGGAAGACTCCCTGATTTATTGAATGAAGAAGCTCAACTTGTTCATGGAGTGCGAGATGAAATTCAACGAGTGGTGACTCAGCTCATGCGGATGAAAACATGATTAAGAGATGCTGATTCGAGACTCAATGAACCTAGAGTTGGAGATCTCATTGCTCAAGTAGGCGACCTTGTGTATCATGCTGAAGATGTAGTTGAAACTTTTCTCCTCAAAGCTTTATCTACGGGCTTGACTCTAGTCCGACTTTGTGTATAGGTTTCTTGTTAAAAATTCAATGTTCTCAAGTGAACTTGTGTCATTTCTGCCTAGATTTGTTTGTCAATCAATTATCCCTCCAAACTCAAGTTTCCTAAATGAAACTCGAGACCAGATTATGTTGAAGTTTGGTCATAAAAAAAAAATCCAAACCAAAATAAGATAGGGAGGAGTGTCAGTGTATGTATCGTGACAGTTCTTCAGGGAATTCCTGTTCAGATTCAGTTTTTTGCACTTTTTGACCCCCAGACCAGATCCAAAAACTAGATGGTGTGCCCCCTCTCTATTCAGGTCAAGTCCTTGAGAGTGGTAAAGCAGTTGATTGCCATCCATCAACCTTATGATTGATAGGTTGATGGATGGCAATATCATAGAGATAAGTGGGCTGACCTGCTATTTAACTTAGAACATTATATATAAGGTTAACGTATTGGACGAGCATATTTTGTGTTCAGTTTTAATACTTGGGTCATTTTCAAATTGTACCTGTATTTTTAGTCGTGCCTGGGTTAAAAATTAGTGCATCTTTAAATTGATGGTATTGCACTACTTTACATTTAAATGTGTAATCAGAGGAACTAGAAACAAACATTTTAACTTCTACTTTAGTTGTCAATTATTTTTAAAATGTACAGGAAGAGGACGAGGGTCCAACACATCTTCCAGCAATGTCCAGCAAAGTATTCCTAGGCAGAGAACTTGCACACATTTTGGCAAAATAAATATGTTTATACCACATGACAAGCAGTGATATGACAAATAGTGTCCACGTCAGATTTTAATTTAAGCACAATTAAAATTTTGCATAATTTTATAAAATTTATTAATTAAACGTGTGAAAAACAAATATGTAAATTAGAAAAAAAATTAATGAGTTTTTTTTGCATTTAGCTCTTTTTTACTCTCCACTGAATACTATGAGTTTCTTTTCTACTCGTTATTGACAACTAGTACTCTGGGCCGCCAAGCACGAACACGACCATGGTTACTTTTATCAACTACTACTATAACTAGTCTTCGCCTCTCCACACATTTTACTAGATTAATTTCATCTGCTTTCTTTCAAACAAAAAGCATAAAGAATTCTAAATGGCTGAAGCAGTTGTTTCAATTGTTGTGGGAAGGCTCACTGATCTACTGACAGAAGATTCTCAACTTCTTCATGGAGTGAAAGATGAAATTGAACAAGTGGTGACCGAGCTCATGCGGATGAAAACATTCTTAAGAGATGCTGATTCGAGACTCGATGAACCTAGAGTTGGAGATCTGGTTGCTCAAGTACGCGACCTTGTGTATCATGCTGAAGATGTAGTTGAAACTTTTCTCCTCAAGGCTTCATCTACTGAAAGACGCAAAATTCAAGGTGGGATCAGGAACAGAGTTAAGAGTTCTGTTTGTGTTCTTGATGACTATGTCTATCATCACAAGTTTAGTAGGGAGATCAGACATATCCAGACAAGGATACAAAGCCTCTCCAATTGCTTTGGTGAATATGATATTAGATCAACACCACAGGAAGACCATGAATCATCATCAAGTGATGCACCACCAGGTAAGCTAAAGCGATTTTACTCTTACTCTGTTGTTGAACCAGATTTATTCGTTGGATTTCAAGATGATCTTAAAAGCTTGGTGGGGCATCTGGTCAATGAAAATGATGATTGCTCCCCAGTTATCTTCATTGGCGGAATGGGCGGACTGGGAAAGACCACTCTTGCTAGAAAGATTTACAATCATTCCACCATTAAGAAACACTTTTCGGGGTTAGCCTGGGCTTCTATTTCACAGAAGTGGCAACCGAAAGATGTGCTCCAGCGGATTCTTATTACTCTTGTCCATGACAAAAAAGAGGAGATCCGTCGCATGGAAGTTGACAAGCTAGTAGAGAATCTGCTAGAAGTTCAGCAAACGAAAAATTGTTTGATAGTTCTTGATGACATATGGACAAACCATGCATGGGATTCTTTAAAAGCGGCCTTCCCAACTGAGACTTCCAGAAGCAAATTATTGCTTACAAGTCGTAATATCCATGTTGCTGACCATGTCAATCCGAAATGCTTCATTCACAAACCAAAATTTCTTGATGAAGAACAAAGTTGGGAGCTACTCCGGTTGAAAGCACTTCCAAAAGAAGACCATCTATGTAAGAACTTTACCATTGTAAGAGTATTATTTTGTCTGTTATAAACACACTACTTCCACACAAAAGTCTGTTATAAACTTATAATGTATGTATACTCTGATCTTCTATATTAGATGATAACCCAGTTCAGCTGCTTTCATTGATGTGAAGGCCAACTTTACTGTAAGATTATATAACCATGAAAGTTTAGTTTATAACACATTTAGATATATATATATACAGCTATTTCGATTTTATGGTTTTACAAAGTAGACAGAAACTAACTCTAGTAATATTTTCTACAATTGATCTCCATCAAATTTTGGCAAACGTATCACATTAAAACAGAACATTTATTGTATCTTTTACTAATCAAGGTGTATATATAGTAAATGAGTTATCTTATAGGATTTTTCCTTCTTTTTTTGCGTGTTAATGATGATAGACACCACAGCCAGAAAAAAGATGGAGGAATGGGGAAGAGAAATGGTCCAGAATTGTGGAGGTCTTCCACTAGCAATAGTTGTTTTGGGGGGGATTCTTGTAACAAAACCGACCATGATAGAGTGGGAGAAGGTATATTATGATAGTCGGTCAACCCTAAAGAGAGGTGAAGGTCTGGGAGAAGTTCATAGAAGAGAAGTACAAGACACTTTAGCTTGGAGTTACAATGTTTTGCCCCCTCAATTGAAACCGTGCTTTGTATATTTGGGTAAATTCGAAGAAGATGAAGAGATAATAGCAGAGCGTCTGTATCAGTTGTTGATTGCAGAAGGCATGGTACTATCGAGTGATAAAAGTGGTGAAGAATCAATGATGGAAGTGGCGGAATCGTACATGGGGGAACTGGTCCATAAGAGTATGGTTCAAGTGAAATTTGAAGACCAAGTTTACCCACAACGAAAATTTAAATCTTTTGTGCTTCATGACTTAATGAGAGACCTATCTCTGTCCATAGCTAAACGAGAAGATTTCTTCACAGTTGTTGATTTTCAAAAAGTAACCAATTTTCCCTTCAATTCATCTATGGAGCTGACGTCTTCTTTCACACGACAACTAGTAGTCTATTTTGATAAAGAAGGATATAAAAGTGTTAAAGGTAATCCCTTCTTTTTCAACAAAGCCTATCAACGCCATGTCAGATCGGTTTTACTGATCCGAAGTTTGCCACAAATATCGGGACTGCATCTTGCAAATTTCAAGTACCTGCGAGTTTTTGTTCTGGAAGAATTAAAATATGATGAAATAAGTGTGTCTTGTTGCCTTTTTGTTATTACTCTTCCAAAGGTATTGAGCAGCCTGGTTTACTTGCGATATCTGAGTCTACGTGGATCTAATTTGTTGAAATTTCCATCCATTCAAAACCTTGAGCTACTAAAAACTCTCAATTTAGACACATATGACATGTATTTTCCACCATGGCTATCGATAAATATTCTGAGCAAGTTGCGACATTTGCGGCATTTATATTTACCAAGTGAGGGAATTAAGGGTTTAGGAAAGAATCGTAAATTAAGGTTTAATGGGCTGAGCAAGTTAGAGACACTGGAGAACTTTGATCCAGAGTGGTGTGAAGCTAAGGATTTACCAAAACTACTCCGTCTAGAGAAACTAAAGCTACAACTAGTAGGTAAATGTTATGATGCAGAGGAGATAATAAAATACTTGTCATCATATTCACGTCCACTGTACTTGACCCTTAATATATATGGTGAACAGGGGTTTGATATGTGGAGACAGTTGTTCGGGAATCGTAATCTTCGCCTTGAGGAATTACGAATATATGGCATGCTCCCAGAGTTGAGTCAAATATTTGGGCGGCAGGAGCAACAACTTGGTAATACTTATATTCATGATGTATCTTTCATTCGTATCACCAAACTAAGTTTATGGGGGTCCAAACTAGAGGAAGACCCGATGGCAGTACTGGAGAAGATTCCTACGTTGCGTCACCTCGCATTAACCACAGGCGCATATATGGGGAAGGAAATGGTTTGCTCAGCCATGGGTTTCCCAAAACTCACCGTTCTTCTACTGATCGATCTTCCCAACTTGGTAAAATGGAGGGTGGAGGAAGGAAGCATGCCCATTCTCAACTACATGGGAATTCGTGAATGTTATAAGTTGGAGGAGCTTCCAGAAGGACTGAGATTCCTCAATTCCCTTGATCAATTACAATTATGGACGATGCCTTCAGATTTCTATGATAGGGTCCGAGTGGTAAAAGGTGAACAAGAACCTGACTTTTGTAAAGTGGCTCACATCCCTCGGATCATCATCGGAAATTGATTATTTTCGTTCTAGTACTTTTTTAAAATATTATTTTTAATACTTTAAATGCTTATGTATGTCCGATATTAAATATTTTTTAATTTTTTGTATTAATAACATTGAAATATATTATTGGATGTCATATAAGAGATCATTTTTTTATTTTTAAATAATTGACATTTAATTATTTTACACACACTTTAAAAAGAGTTGATCGATAGTTAAATTTATTCATTTTTTAAAACAAAATGTGAATAAAAATATTTAATTATTATTTTAGTTTAAAAATAATTATTTATTTCAAAAATTATAAAATATATACAGAAAAGTTATACAATAATCATTTATAAATTGAGGAAGTATATGGCATAAAATGGTATTCTCAGGCCTCTTGAATGGATTTTTACTTTTTATTTTCACTTTGTCAAATTTTGTATCATGCGGACTCATGTAGTCATGTTATGTAAATATATTATTATTGTATATAATTATATCATTCTTAATCTATTATCTTATGTCATTGTTATTATAAAAAAATAAATTAATTTTATATTGTACTGATCAATCTTCTAAACTTGGTAAAATGGAGGGTGGAGGAAGGAAGCATGCCCATTCTCAACTACATGGGAATTAGTGAATGTTATAAGTTGGAGGAGCTTCCAGAAGGACTGAGATTCCTCAATTCCCTTGATAAATTAAAATTACATGATATGCTTTCAGATTTATGTGATAGGATCCGAGTGATAAACGGTGAACAAGGACCTGACTTTTATAAAGTGGCTCACGTTCCTCGCCTCCAGATTCCCTATCCGCAGTGAGTATGAGTATTATCAGGCCTCTTGAATGGATTTTTACTTTTTATTTTCACTTTGTCAAATTTTGTATCATGCGGACTCATGTAGTCATGTTATGTAAATATATTATTATTGTATATAATTATATCATTCTTAATCTATTATCTTATGTCATTGTTATTATAAAAAAATAAATTAATTTTATATTGTATAATAATTATATAAATATAAAATATAAATTTGAAAACAAATAAGATGTTAAATAATATATAACATGGATTGGATTAAAATGATTGTAACTCTTGAATGGTATGTAACTGATCGAGCATATATGATTTGATTTTAATAAAATGATATGATATGTAACTCTGCACTCACTCAACAATATTTTTGACACAAGTGGAGAGAAACGAACACACCTTCATTATTGATGAATTTTACTACAATGAAAAATAATTATTTCATCTTTTTTAAAGTACATATATGTCTTTTGTTATACATTTTAATAAAAATAGTAATTAATTTTTTTTTTCATAAAAATAAAATTTAAATATACTAGTTATAACTTTGGTCCAATCTCATCTTGCTAATACAATCATATAAAAAAATAAATAAAAATCTTAAATGAAAGTCAACTACAATATTAGTCGGCCCACTGTCTACAATAACAACATCAAGAGGCTAAAGAATCTCAAAATGGCTGAAGCAATGGTGTCAATTGTTGTGGGAAGGCTAACTGATTTATTGACTGGTGAAGCTCAACTTCTTCATGGAAAAGTGAGACATAAGATTGAACAAGTGGTGACCAAGCTCATGTGGATCAAGACATTCTTGCAAGATGCTGATTCAAGGATAAATGAATACAAAGTCCGAAATTTAGTTGCGGACATAAGAGAGCTTGCCTATGATTCTGAACATGTTGTTGAAACTTTTCTGCTCAATGCTTCATCCTCTGGAAAAACAATTCAGTGGATTAATACCAACAAGTTTTCAAGAAAGATCAAACAAGTAGAAAAAAAGATGTCCCGTCTTTCCAACTGTTTTCGTGATTATGATATCAGATCAACATTAGAATCCCCGGGATCATCTAGTTCCTCATACGGAACAACGGGAAAACTAAAGCGATTTTACTCTTTTCCTGTTGTTGAACCAGAAATATTTGTTGGATTTCATGAAGACGTTGAACTCTTGGTGGGACATTTGGTAAATGAAAGTGATGATTGTTACCCGCTTGTCTCTATTTGTGGAATGGGAGGTCTAGGTAAGACCACTCTCGCGCAAAAAATATACCATCATTCCACCATAAAGACTTATTTTGCTGGTTTAGCTTGGGTTTCTATTTCACGAAAGTGGCAGACAAAACTTGTATTGCAGCGAATTCTTGTAAGTCTTGTACCTGAAAAGAAAAATGAAATCCTTACGATGGAAGATGAAGAGTTAGTGGAGAATCTGCTGCAAATTCAGCAAAGGAAAAAATGCTTAATAGTCCTTGATGACCTATGGTCAACGGATGTTTGGGATTGTTTAAAAGCTGCCTTCACAGCTGAAAAATCTGTAAGAAAATTAATGCTTACTAGTCGTAAAGTTGATGTTGTTGAGCATGCAAATCCAAAAGGGTTCATTCATCGACCTGTACTTCTAAGTGCAGAACAAAGTTGGGAGCTACTTCGGTTGAAAGCTCTTTCCAGCGGTGATTATCTAGGTACGTAATTTACTCTAAGTCTCTAACTTACTATGTTTCATTCACTCACTCCAAGACCAAAACTCAATCGAGTGCAAATTTATAAAACATCTTAGGCAATTCAGTTGATTTGAATGTAGAGTCAACTTGCAGCTTTTGAAGTTCCAACAAACTACTCTGAAACTGCAATAAAGTGCAAATTTGGTTTGGTAGGAACTTTTAAAACATGTTAATTTCATTTGAAATGTGTGATCACATTAGTGACATTTATTTTGATGTATCTTTATTCTTTTACAGTTTTTGTGCATGTATGTTGTTTCAGACATTAGACATTACCAGAGATGTAAAGAGGATGGAAAAATTGGGAAGAGAATTGGTTAAGCATTGTTTTGGTCTTCCTCTGGCTATCGTCATTCCGGCGGGAATTCTTATCACAAAACCTTCATTAATAGAGTGGGAGAAGGTATATGATGATAGCCTATTATCATTGAAGAGGGGGAAAGGTTTGGGAGAAGATTATCAAAGAGAATTATTCGAGGTATTAGTATGGAGCTACAATGATTTGCCCCCTCAATTGAAGCCATGTTTTCTGTATTTAGGTAAATTTAGTGAAGATGCATGGATAAACAGAGACTTTGTATCAGTTATGGATTGCAGAAGGAAGGAATGATACTGTCGAGTGATAAAAAAGGAGGAGAAACAATGTTGGAAGTAGCTGAATCATATATGGGGGAACTTGTCTATAAGAGTATGGTTCAAGTGAGATACAATGATGTGGACTCATCCTTTACAAAATTCAAATCTTGTTCTCTTCATGACCTTGTGAGAAACCTAACTCTATCCCAAGCAAAAGTAGAAGATTTTTTCCAAGTTACAGACATTCGAAAAGGAAACAATTTCCATCTCAAATCTTCTGTAGACTCTCACAAAACCGACACTAAATCTTGTGAGATTTAGTGTTGGTCTTGTGTTTACCCTTCCTTCAAATATACGACACGACACGAAGTACACGACATAAATAAATTTATAATTAAATTTTAATATTTATAATGAATATGTGTATTTATAATAAATATATGTATGTTTATTGTTAAAATAAAACATGATTTTATAATATTGTATGTAAATATGATTTAAATATATATTTAATATATTTTATAAAAATGTTACCTTAAAATCTTTTTCTTTTTTCTTTTTTGAAAACTTTTATTTTTATTTATTTATATTTATATTAAATTTTCTTCGAAAGTTATTGAACAGCTTGGTGTACTTGCGATATCTGAGTCTACGTGGATCTAATTTGTTGATATTTCCATCCATTCAAAAGCTTGAGCTACTAAAAACACTCAATTTAGAAACAGCATGTATTTTCCACCATGGCTATCGATAAATATTCTGAGCAAGTTGGGACATTTTATATTTACCAAGGTGGGGAATTGTTTATTTACTGAAAAATCGTAAATTAAGGTTGAGCAAGTTAGAGACACTGGAGTGGTGTGAAGTTAAAGATTTACCAAAATTAATCGGTCTTAAGAAACTAAAGGTAGAATAGAAGGTAAATGGTATGACGTGGAGGAGATAATAAAATACCTGTCATCATATTCATATTCATGTCCACTGTACTTGACCCTGACCCTTAGATTCACATTTCCTGGACACGGGAATATTTACAGATATACTGGACAGTAATATATACTGTAGTTCTCAATATTTCTTGCTTCTATTGTCATAAGCCTCTCAGTTGCCAATTCCGCTACTTATATGTCAGTGTATAACTTAGCTGCACTAAACAATGGCCCCACATGCGAGCGTCTGGCTTAAATGGCATAGAATTTATGAGCACAAATGCTTCATTAGTTCACATAACTTGATCTGACTTCAAATTTGTAAGCTTTAAGTGTGTATACATTTTAAATCATTGAAGCCAATTCCCATGCTTAGAATTAGGCACAAATCATAGAATTCTAGGCTATGACATCTTCCTCAAAAAACTTCTGTGCCATTTTTATACATGCACATTTAGCACAACTTGCAAGAAAGGCTGTAGTAACAGAGGGGAATGAAGTTAATCTGCATTTCATTATATACGCTAATATCATCAAATTCCACGCAACACAATCCCTTCTGGGCATTCGATCAAATAACAATCTCGTAACCTCCATGATCAAATATTATATAAGATCCATTTGGGGTCTTCTTCTAATACATTAAGTTTTAGATGAGCTCAACATGGTATCAGAGCTCAGGTTGACAGGGGTCACAAGTTCGACTCTCAGTCTCCTCCAATATTCTCACAATTTATGAGGGACACAAAGGCAAAAACTATGCGAAAAAATGGATGTCTGTGATCCACTCTTCAACCCAAAAACTACGATTTCGATTGAGTATAAGATCCATTTGGGTCTCACAATTTATGAGAGCAAGTCCAATGCAAAATAGTTATAGTTATTTCTATAATTTGACATCAAAAAATGCTTTTTAGTGTTAAAATAAAACTTCAACTCCAATGCTTGTTGTATTTTGTATCCATATAATTCTAAATTTAACTAATTTTTGTTCTTCTCTCTTAAACTTTATTTAAAGTTCACCACTAAGCATATGGTTACTTGATGATGTGGGATGAGGTGGCATGGATGCATAAATGCATCCTTGGTTTTAAATTTGAAACCAATGATGCATATATGCATATTTGCATCCAATTATAGAACCCTTTTGGAGTTGAAGTTTTTAGTATTTATTTTCAAATTATAGAAATGGCACCACTTATAGCATTGTTGCTCTCCGAGGGACACGAAGGCAAAAACTATGCTAAGAAATAGGTGTTCGTGATCCACTATTCCCATCTTATATCATATTCTATTACTCCAAACAATAAAAAGTAAGCAATGCAGTACGTATTCACGGCCAAATTTTCACTCGGATTACTCACATAAATCACACAATGAATCATTCTCCTAACCTTCAACGACATTATATCGTTACTCACTCTGATCAATAGATTCACAATAGTAACCGAATCAAGCCCAATTCCTTTCATTTTCATCCTCTCAAACCTGGAAAATTCTCCTTAAAATCACACCTCTTACATGCCTCAAAAATCAATGAATTTCAAAAACCATTAAATTTGAATTTTTTATTGAATTGATTTATTTACAATAATTTTTTTCTATCATTAATGCTACACTTATGACCCACTATCCGTCGTAATATGGTGGGTATTTGAAATAATTGGAATCGATGGGAGGCACCGGTATTGATTATTTTATTTTATACTACAAGTTAGTTTTTCAATAAAAGTCAAATGAGTAATGGCAGGTAGAAAATGAAGTACCAAAGCATGTGCTAAATCGTTGACTCGATGATTATACAAAAACAGTTAACTATAACCTACAAATTTTGTAAATTATACTATCCCGTCTCAAATTAGTTGTCCATTTAATATTTTATTGTATGCACATAAAATACATATTTCGATAAATTATTTTTTCAAATTTTTTTAAATAAAAATTTAATATTTAAATTTTTATTTATAAAATGAAAATTTGAAAAATAATTTATTGAAATATGTTTTTTATTTACATTAAAATACATACAAAAATTAAAAATTCAAAAAATAGTTCGAAAAATAATTTATCAAACTATTTTTGTATAATCATCGAGTCAACGATTTACCACATGCTTTGGTACTACATTTTCTACCTGTCATTACTCATTTAACTTTTATTGAAAAACTAGCTTGTACTGAAGAAAGTTATATAATGTATTTCATTAAATTTTGATTATTATTTTAGATGCACAAGACCTTTAATTAGTAGATTATTTAATCTATAAAGAAATGTATTTGCGCTGCAATTGTCACGTTAGGGTGTGTGCATGAAGCCAGAGTATAACTATAAGCAACGGACATGTCACTTTTATATGTTCTACAATTCGAGACCAGCACTGCAGGCTGCAGCTGAATAATAGTAACAAAATTTGAACTTTCCACTGCAACCGATCACTTTAAAACTCACGACGATAGGATACCGTTTTTTTTATACAACTTGAGTAGATATATTATACTGATTTTTCACATGGCTTATTTTATCCAGGTTACAGTAGATAAGCAATGCATGAAATACATCAAGAGGTGCTGTGGCCAGCTGCATGAAATACATCCAAAAATATATAAATATATGTACAGACTCAGATGTAAAGCAAGTAGTCAACTACAGAAACATACTACATTTGAGGTTTCGATCTAACAACAAGCAAAACAAGGCAAAATGGCTGAAGCAATTTTGTCAATGGTTGTGGGAAGACTCACTGATTTATTGACTGAAGAATCTCAACTTTTTTATGGGGTGCGAGATGAAATTCAACAAGTGGTGACCGAGCTCATTCGGATGAAAATATTCTTAAGAGATGCTGATTCGAGACTCGATGAACATAGAGTTGGAATTCTGGTTGCGCAAGTACGTGACCTTGTGTATGATGCTGAAGATGTAGTTGAAACTTTTCTCCTCAAAGCTTCATCTACTGAAAGACGTAAAACCCAGGGTGGCATCAGCAACAAAGTTAAGAGATCTGTTTGTGTTCTTGATGACTATGTCTATCATCACAAGTTTACTAAGAAGATCAGATATATCCAGACAAGGATACAAAACCTCTCCAACTGCTTTCGTGATTATGATATTAGATCAACACTAGAGGAAGGCGACGGATCATCATCAAGTGATGCACCACCAGGTAAGCTAAAGCGATTTCACTCCTTTTCTGTTGTTGAACCAGATTTGTTTGTTGGACTACAAGAGGATGTTAAAATCTTGGTGGGGCATCTGGTCAATGAAAATGATGATTGCTACCCAGTTATCTTCATTGGTGGAATGGGAGGACTGGGAAAGACCACTCTTGCTAGAAAAATTTACAATCATTCCACCATCAAGGAACACTTTTCGGGGTTAGCTTGGGTTTCTATTTCTCAAAAGTGGCAAGCGAAAGCTGTGCTGCAGCGGATTCTTATTGGTCTTGTCCATGAGAGAAAGGAGGAGATCCTTCACATGGAAGTTGACAAGCTAGTAGAGAATCTGCTAGAAGTTCAGCAAACAAAAAATTGTTTGATAATTCTTGATGACATATGGACAAAAGATGCTTGGGATTCTTTAAAAGCAGCCTTCCCAACTGAGACTTCCAGAAGCAAATTATTGCTTACAAGTCGCGATATCCATCTTGCTGACCATGTCAGTCCGAAATGTTTCATTCACAAACCAAAAGTTCTTGATGCAGAACAAAGTTGGGAGCTACTCCGGTTGAAAGCACTTCCAAAAGGAGACTATATAGGTAAGAACTTTACCATTATAAGAGTAACATTTTTGTGTTAACACACTACTGACTCCACACAAAAGTCTGTTATAATGTATATATATACTATGATATGCCATATTAGAGCAAGTACAAGAGGTTACCTATTTGTCTTAAGCTAAAATATAGGTAATGTTACAAAAAATGGCACTCCAACGGTATCCTAGTGGTTACTTAAAATACTAGGACATGCATCTCATTATCTATTTTTAGGTAACCACTAGTCATTACCTATTTCATTTCTATGAATTAAATAATCTTTTCCTTCCGTTTTTTTTCATCTTTTCTCTCACTTTTTTTCTTTTCCCTCCTTTTCAGTAGTAGTTAGATTCAAATTTATTATTATAATAATAATAGGTGATGAATATATGAATTATTGTTGGAGTTCACAACGTAGTAGTTACCTAAATTATAGGTAACTAAATAAGACACTATTGGACTTGCTCTTAGAAGATAACCTAATTCAGCTGCTTTCCTTAATTTGATGGCCAACTTTACGTTAAGATTATATAACCAGGAAATTTTAGTTCGTAACACATTTTAGATATATACACAGCTATTTCGATTTCATGATTTTACAAAGTTGACAGAAGCTAACTCTAATAACATTTTCTACAATTGATCTCCATCAAATTTTCGGCAAACGTATCACATTAAAAAAGAACATTTATTGTATCTTTTACTAATCAAGGTGTATATCTAGTAAATGAGTTATCTTATAGGATATTTCCTCTAATTTTTTGCGTTTCAATGATGATAGACACCACAGCCAGAAAAAAGATGGAGGAATGGGGACGAGAAATGGTCAAGAATTGTGCAGGTCTTCCACTAGCAATAATTGTTTTGGGGGGAGTTCTTGTAACAAAACCGAAGATAATAGAGTGGGAGAAGGTATATTACGATAGTCGGTCAGCCCTAAAAGGAGGCAAAGGTCTGGGAGAAGCTCATCAAAGAGAAGTATTTGACATTTTAGTTTGGAGTTACAATGTTTTGCCTGCTCAACTGAAACTGTGCTTTCTATATTTGGGTAAATTTGAAGAAGATGAAGAGATAGAAGCAGAGCGTCTGTATCAGTTGTTGATTGCGGAAGGCATGGTACTATCGAGTGATAAAAGTGGAGAAGAAACAATGATGGAAGTGGCGGAATCGTACATGGGGGAACTAGTCCATAAGAGTATGGTTCAAGGGAAATTTGAAGACCAAGACTACCCACAACGAAAATTTAAATCTTTTGTACTTCATGACTTAATGAGAGACCTATCTCTGTCCATAGCTAAACGAGAAGATTTCTTCACAGTTGTTGATTTTCAAAAAGTAACCAATTTTCCCTTCAATTCATCTATGGAGCTGACGTCTTCTTTCACACGACAACTAGTAGTCTATTTTGATAAAGAAGGATATAAAACTATTAAAGGTAATCCCTTCTTTTTCAACAAAGCCTATCAACGCCATGTCAGATCGGTTTTACTGATCCGAAGTTTCGAACAAATATCGGGACTGCATCTTGCAAATTTCAAGTACCTACGAGTTTTTGTTCTGGAAGAATTTGAATTTGATGAAATAAGTGTGTCTTGTTGCCTTTTTGTTATTACTCTTCCAAAGGTATTGAGCAGCCTGGTTTACTTGCGATATCTGAGTGTACGTGGATCTAATATGTTGATATTTCCATCCATTCAAAAGCTTGAGCTACTAAAAACACTCAATTTAGACACAAAAGACGGCATGTATTTTCCACCATGGCTATCGATAAATATTCTGAGCAAGTTGGGACATTTGCGGCATTTATATTTACCAAGTAATGGAATTAAGGGTTTAGGAAAAAATCGTAAATTAAGGTTGAATGGGTTGAGCAAGTTAGAGACACTGGAGAACTTTGATCCAGAGTGGTGTGAAGTTAAGGATTTACCAAAATTAATCCGTCTAGAGAAACTGAAGGTAGAAGTAAAAGGTAGTAAATGGTATGATGTTGAGGAGATAATAAAATACTTGTCATCATATTCACGTCCACTGTACTTGAGCCTGACCCTTAGATTTACTATTCCTGGACACGGGTCTGAAAATGGTGCAGATACGTTGCGACAGTTGTTCGGGAATCGTAATCTTCGCCTTGAGACATTACAAATAGAAAGCGTGCTCCCAGAGTTGAGTCAAATATTTGGGGGGCAACAGCAACAACTTGGTAATACTTATATTCATGTATCTTTAATTCGCATCACCAAACTAAGTTTATGGGAATCGCGGCTAGAGGAAGACCCAATGCCACTACTGGAGAAGATTCCCACGTTGTGTGATCTCATATTATCCCTGAAGGCATATATGGGGAAGGAAATGGTTTGCTCAGCCATGGGTTTCCCAAAACTCACCTTTCTTTATCTGTGGGAACTTCCCAACCTGGTAAAATGGAGGGTGGAGGAAGGAAGCATGCCCATTCTCAACTTCTTGAATATTGGTTATTGTTATAAGTTGGAGGAGCTTCCAGAAGGATTAAGATTCCTCAATTTCCTTGATCAATTATGTTTATATCATATGCCTTCAGATTTATGTGAAAGGGTCCGAGTGATAAATGGGGACCAAGGACCCGACTTTTATAAAGTCGCCCACATCCCTCACCTCTATATTTAAGATTGACGAACTCACTCAAAGTTCCTAGAGCCCTTTGTAAGGCTTTTTGAAAACCCGTTGTCGGACTTGATTAATCAAACAGTTTTCAGATTTTATATTTATCCGCATAACCTTAAAAGAAATATCATATCTTTCTTTTACTTTGATGAAAATTTATTTATTTCCACTTTTCTAATTAGAAATGGGTTTATATCAAATTGTCCACCGATCTCATCAAAATATATCAAGTAATTCATCCATCTCCATGACGACTCATTTAAAACAATAGACTCATAATATATATTATTCCGTTAAATACTTAACAGTTAACATGGATTGACCGTTAGTATACTGACTAAACCTATTATGTGGCATAATACGTGGATATTACATGGCCAAAAATTAAAAAGAAAAATAAAAACATTACACGTCAAAAACAATAAATAATAAACATAAATCACCATAAACAATAATTGATTACGACAAACAGAAGCTTCCAAAAGTCTGTTTAGTTACCGTCATAATATGCACCGATTGGATTTGTGATTTTCAGTCATCAAGTAGGTTGCTCATAGATACTTTAAACTTCTTAGCATGTTTTCCTGCTTCAAAATATTAACATCACCCCATTGCAAACACGGATCTGTGAACCAGCTTTTCCGACCTATGCACCATGCTCCAGGGTAGCTCTGTTATGTCCACATTTAAGGATCTTCTTGTCAATCATGTCCAGTACTGCCTCGTCTTTTGCAAATTGTCTTGCAAAAGTAGCCCCGCTTTGAACCATATGCTTGTAATCTGAGGAATTCAAGAAGTCAGGCTCCATCTTAGGGAGATTGTCCCACATAAAATATCTTAACAGTAATGTTCCTGCTCGAATTCAGGTGAATTGCAAATGACAGAATGGAATTAAATACACTTATTGAGACAAACTATGTTGGTTAGTAAACATCAAAAGAGTTCGAGGAAGGTTATCCCAGCCAAGAACACAATATTCTAGAAATGACCTGGTCAAGGTGACTCATGGAGAACCTACAAAATCAAGAATGAATCAGCAAAATTGTACATACATGGGTTCTATTTTGCCACCTAACAGGTCCAGTCAGTATGGTAACGGTCACCGTTAAGTATTTAACGGAATGATATATATTCTGAGTTTAGTGTTTTAAATAAGTTATCGTGGAGATCGATGAGTTATTTCATATATATTGATGAGATCGGTGAGTAGTTTGATATAAAACTCAAATAGAAATTGATTGGTCGTTTTTATCCAAGAATCTATTAGGAACGGCTCTCTATTCACTTTTTTGAGTCATAATCATGATGTATAGGAGAGATGGCTGAGTGCTTGAAGGTGCTATGTAGGCTTTTGGAATCAAGAATTCTCGTGCCTCTTGAATGGATTTTGCCTTCATTTTCAAATTTTCTATCATACCAATATACAATTGAAGTAAACAGAATATATTAATATTGCATATATCATTTTTAATATATTATTTTATTGTATATAATTATATCATTTTTAATGTATTATTTTAAATGATTGTTTGATATTCACGTACATACATAATATTTAAACAATTATATAGATCGATAAACCTATAATTATATCTTATATATTTTGGAAAAAATGCGAGAGACTCGAAAATTTTACTAATTTTTTTTTCAAATACTGATATATTACGTGTGTAAAAATTATATGTGTTGTGGAATAAAAACTAGGGTATAGTTAATGCGATGCGTGTCGGAGCTTAACGAGGTTTAATGGCTGAGCTTGTGTTTCGTAGCTTAATACTGCCCTCACAAGATGCCTACGTATCTCAAACGTATTGAGAATCAAGCCAAAACGTAGTTTTAAGAATGAAGGGTTAGACCCTTTATATAGACATAGAGAGTCTAAGAATTAGAGTAGGCTTATGAACCTTGGTGGGCAAACCACCTCCTAGAAGGATTCTGAATCCTTCTCGTAATAGAAGTAATTTCCAAGTAGGAATATGTTTTCTTGTTGATCGAGGTGTCTTGGGGACTACTCCTTGGAGTAGTTTCTTTGTAGTTTGATATAATTAATTAGTTGTATCTTTAGCCAATCAATTAATTACGAATTTATTTACTTAATTAGGGTTTCGAGCCTCATTAATTGGGCCTCCCTTTTGGACCTTGCTAGGTCTAATTAATGCCATATTAATTATGTCTCTAGGGCTTACTTTCAGCCCATATCATTTGCCCCTCAACTTCTATAAAGTGTGCAATACTTTGTAGAAGTTAAGGTTCATGACTTTGTTGCTGAAGTTCCCATTCATTTATGAAGAATTTCCACAATTCTTTTCTTGTGCCCACTGGTATTTTTTCTTGATTTTTAGGAATCTTTCTCTATTTTTAGGGAATTTTCCCAAATTTATTTGTATCCACAGGTATTTTTCCTTGAATTTTAGGAATTTTACTCTATTTTTAGAGGATTTTTTCAAATTTATTTTCTATTTAAATCATTTTTAATGATTTTTTAGCATTTTTAGCATTATTTTTCAACCAGAAATCCTAGTCGAATTCGACCAGGATCCTGGTTGTTTCTTGCTTCAATCAGGAATCCTGGTCGAAAGGGACTCCTGGTCGTGGATCCCTAGTCGAATTCGACCAGGATCCTGGTCGGTTATTGCCTTAACCAGGAATCCCGGTCGACAGGGACTCCTGGTCGTGGATCCCTAGTCGTTAATAGGGTCAATTGTGGCTTCTAATCGTTGAGGATTCCTGGTCATATGTTCGACCAGGATCCTAGTCGTTTGTAAGGTGTTTTTAGTACCTTGTCGTTGAGGATTCCTGGTCGTTTATTCGACTAGGATCCTAGTCATTATTAGGCAATTCATTGGCTTCTAGTCGACTAGTGTTTCTAGTCGTTGGGTCTTTCGAGGTTTTTTGTTGTGATAACTGTTGAGCATTGACCCACGGGTCTTTGGGATTTGTTATGGCCCAAACTTTTACTTGTTTTATTCGAAACAAAGTTTTAGTCCTCATCGATTTTTGGGCCGTATATTGTCGTGGCCCAAATTACTTTGTGGGATTTTTACCGGCCATGAGAAGTTTAAACGGTCAAGCTACTGCTTTTCTCGGCTATAAATAAGTGAAGTGAGAACTTAGTTTTTTCACTTCTCACTTTCTTAGTAAAACTCTCCCAAAATTTCACTCTAGAGCTTCGTAGTCAAGACGATTTTCGGCGAAATTTTCCGATCAATCTTCATCTTCTTCGTTCTTTCAAGCATTCATCCGTTGAATATCAATGGCCGACTCCCAGGACGCTGCTCAATAGAGACTTCTAGCCAGGGCAGCAAAAAGAGGTAACATTATTACCGTGAATCCTTGTTTTTCCTCAATTTCTGAATTGCTAGAAGTCATGGGTTATGAGTTTCTCACTTTAGCCGAATTAGATGCTTTTAATTACCAGAGTATTTTCACAAACCAAGTCCATTGCGATAAATTTACCGAACTGTATAAATTACCTCCTGGTCTCAAATTTGTTTTAGCAGAACCAGAAGATCGGGCTTGTCATTGGCGGCCCAATAGGTTGTGTATGTTTAGGGATGCCCTTATAGATGGGCTTAGATTTCCTTTTCACGAGTTTATAATTAAACTTCTAGCTGAAGCTAGGATAAGCCCATGTCAACTCAGCCCAAATTCATGGCGGACTCTTCTTTGTTTCATGGTTGTATGCCTTAGGAAACATTATCCCCTGTCCGTTACTGTTTTTAGGAGTATTTTTCAATTTAAAAATAGTCCATCAAGCATATTGGGCTGGGTTTATATAAACCGTAGGCAAGGGGTAAGCCTAATTTTTTGTAACAAATCTTTACCCGACACTAACCCGGAGTGGAGGAGGGATTTCCTTAATTTGGAATGGGAAGGAGGAGATTGGGGCACCCTTTTTAGGACCTCCTTTTGCAAAGTGAAAGATGGTAACCCAGCCATTGCGGCTTGGAGGCCCAGCTGGGGCATCCAGAAGCAAGACACCGTTGTGGGGAGTGTCCTGAACTCCGTTGATTGGTCCCAAAATTCGATTCCTCCGGCCGATTGGGCCAAAATTGTTTTAAAGACGGACATCGATGAGGCAGAGTCTCTTGGGTCCCAGGCCATTGCTATGGTAAGGCCCAACCTCCTCTTTGTACTTTAGTTGATTTTTGCGCTTTTCTATTTCTTGATTCGAGTATTTTATATTTTTTATCAGGTCAACACCTACTTCCAAACCATGGCTCATCAGGCCAAGACTTGGCATTTCTCAGAGAAGGCACAGAAGAAGGGCAAAGCCAAAGCGGAGGCCCAGGTGGCAAACCTGGAAAAGAAACTGCTCAAAAAGGAGCAAGAGTTGGTGGCGGCCCATGCTGAGCTGCAGGAGCTGAGGACCGAGAAGAAGGTCCTGATTGACAAATACATGGAGTCGGAGGAGTTTTTTGCTTTTATTGATAAACATGAAAACATGGTATTCGCGATGGTCGGTGCCCAAGCTTGGGGCAAATGTGTGGATGCCATCTTGGCTAAACATCCGGTCTTTTTGATCCGGATGATTTTCCTTGCCCCATGGGTCAGCCGTTAGCTCTAGCTTCCACTACTCAGGGGCAGGATCAGGAGACTTGTCAGGGGGCGAGGCCTTGGATGAGTTTGATCGGGTCTTTGATTCTACTCTTGAGGTTGAGGATAACGCTCAAAAGGAAGTGGAGGAAGAAGAGAAGACTGAGGAGGAAGAGAAGGGTGAAGACACTGAAGACTTTCCTTTGTTTTCTTTTTCCTGTATTTCTTGTATTCTTGTATTTCCATTCGGTTTTTAAATTATGTAATCCTAAAGACTTTTTATTTATAAAAAGCCTCTTGTTATTTGTTTTTATTTTTCGTGCCTTAGCATATTTGATAAAATATACTTTTCGAGCATAAAAAAACAGATAAAACTGGATATTACTCGGAGTGCCAACTGTGCTAAATTTTATTCTTTTTCTTGCCTTAGCATATTTGATAAAATATACTTTTCGAGCATAAAAGAACAAATACACATATATATTAAAGTGCCTATCCAGGCTCGATCTTGTTCCTTTATCATAAAAGAACTTCATAAAGATTGCCAATCTAGGCTAAACACATATGTTTTTTAATGTGCCATCAGGCTGAGAATTTTATTAGTAATGCCTTCGAGGCTAAAGTGGGCACAGCCTTTACAAAATTATAATCTTGTCTGGAGCGAAAGGCTCTTATATCCTAATGATTTCGTCGAACCATATATCTACTTAGTTCCTACTAAATATAAGAACTCATAATTGAATTCTTTAAACGTAATAAACCTTCAGGTTTGAAGCATGCCAAGTCCTTGGCACCTCAACATCTTCTAGGGTTTCAAGGATGTATGATCCTCCTCCCTTAACTTGTTTTATCTTGTACGGACCTTCCCAGTTGGGGGCTAACTTGCCTTTGGGCCCTACCCAGGAAGCTTCAGCTTTTCTGAGGATCAAGTCCCCTTGTCTGAAAAACCTTTCTTTGACCCTTAAGTTGTAGTAGAATGACGACTTCTTTTGATATTCAATGATTTTTGTATGAGATTTGTCTCTGACTTCATCTATCAAGTCTAATGCAAGCTTCATTCCTTCTCCATTTTCCTCGGGCTCAAAGGCCTTGATCCTTGGGGATACATGTGATATTTCAACTGGGACCACTGTCTCAGCTCCATAAGCTAGGAAGAATGGAGTTGCATCAGTAGTGAATCTATGAGTGGTTCTGTAAGCCCAAAGTATTGGTAAAAGCTCATTCACTCTGTGCTAGCAGAACGCTCGATCCTTTTCTTGAGACCATCTAGGATGATTCGATTAGCTACCTCAGCTTGCCCATTTGCTTGTGGATGTGCAACAGAAGTGAAGCGTAGAATGATGTCATTATCATTGCAATATCCCTTAAATTCCCCGTTATTGAATTGTGTGCCATTGTCCGTAACTAGGATTCATGGTATTCCATACCTACATATGATGTTTTCCCAGAAGAATTGAGCTACTTGTTTTATGGTTATCTTGGCTAGTGGCTTAGCCTCAATCCATTTAATGAAAGAATCAATTGCAATGATTAGGAATTTCCTTTGTCCACTAGCCATTGGAAAGGGTCCAAGAATGTCCATTCCCCACATTGCAAAGTGGATGGGTGAATTGATGGACGTCAACATCTCAGGAGGTTATCTGACGACTGGTGCATGCCTTTGGTACCTGTCACTCCTTCTCACATACTCATTCGAATCTTTTAACAAGTCAGGCCAGTAAAAGCCTAGACGGGTGATCTTATGAGCCAAAGCTCTGCCCCCCAAGTGTTGGCCACAAATCCCTTCATGCACTTCTTTTAAAGCCTCATGGGCTTCATCTGGCCTTAGGAATTTCAAGTACGGAATAACAAAAGATTTCTTATAGAGAATTTCATCGATAAGAGCGTATCTTAAGGCCCTAACAGTAAGTTTTCTAGCTTCCATGGCATTGGCTGGTGTCCATCCAGATTGAAGGTGAGCGCTAATTGGGTTCATCCAGCAACTGCCCATGTTTATTGGGGCTACCATCTTTGCATTGATGCTGAGGGTCTTCAAGATTTGGAAGTAAACACTTCCCATATGCTCATCCGCTTCCGATGAGGCGAACTTCGATAAGGCGTCGGCCTTCGTATTCTCTTCTCTAGGAATATACTCAACCTGACATTCTTCAAACTGAGTCATTATAGCTTTGACTAGTCGGAGGTACTTAATCATAACTTATTCCCTTGTTTTGAAATCCGCATTTACTTGGGATATAACCAGCTTCGAGTCTCCACAGATTTTGAGATGTTTGGCATTTAGTGCCTTGGCCAAGCCCAGGCCTGCTATCAGAGCTTCATACTCGGCTTCATTGTTGGTTGTTGGGAAGTCAAGCTTAATAGCATATTCAATAATGAATCATTCGGGACTTTGTAACACCAAGCCTGCTCCATTAGATTTTGTTTTTGATACCCCATCAAAATTGAGCACCCAATATTCCTTAGGGGTGTGTTTTACTTCTTGTGTGTTTTCCATAATATCCTTATCCTGCCCCCTGACTTCTTGGTCGTTAATAGTGTACTCGACCACGAAGTCAGCAAGAGCTTGAGCCTTGATGATCGTTCGAGGCTTATACTTGATGTCGAACTCCCCTAGTTCTATGGCCTACTTGATCAATCTTCCACTTTCCTTAGGGATGTGTAGGATATTCCGTAGCGGTTGATCAGTTAGTACCTCGATTTTGTGTGCTTGGAAATAAGGACGTAATTTTCTTGAGGCCAACACGAACTTCTCAATCTTGGAGTAGCTAAGTTCTGCTTCATGCAAGACCTTGCTAATATAGTAAACTGGCTTTTGAATCTTTTCTTCTTCTTTTATAAGGACGACGCTCAGGGATTTATTAGATACAGCCAAGTATAAGTATAGGACGTCCTCGGGACTAGGCTTGGCCAATAATGGGGCTTCAGTCATATATTTCTTCAGTTCTTCGAAAGCGGCCTAACTTTCTTTTGTCCACACGAAATCATTTACTTTCTTCAATGTTTTGAAGAAGGGTAGGCACTTGTCCCCAGATTTGGAGACAAACCTTCCTAAGGCTGCAATTCTTCCTGTTAATTTCTGGACATCCCTTACTGTCTTTGGGGATTCCATGTCGAGTATAGCCTTAATTTTGTCAGGATTGGCCTCAATCCCCCTTTTTGAGACCATCATTCCTAAAAAATTTCCAGATCCAACGTCAAAGGCGCACTTTGCCGGTTTTAACATCATTATGTGGTGTCTCAACACTTCAAATGCCTCTTTTAAGTGATGGATATGGTCGGTCTTATCAAGGCTTTTGACTAGCATGTCATCAACGTAGACCTCCATGGTTTTTCCGATAAGATGCTTGAATATTTTGTTCACTAGCCTTTGATAGGTGGCTCTTGCGTTCTTTACCTCAAAGGCCATAACAAGATAACAAAATACACCAAAGTCAGTGATGAAAGATACCTTGGCAATGTCATCCCCATGCATCCTGATCTGATTATATCCACTAAAGCCATCCATGAAGCTTAACATGTCATGTCCTGCTGTAGCATCTATAAGTGCATCGATCCTCGGAAGGGGGAAATAATCTTTTGGGCATGCATCATTCAAATCAGTGAAGTCCACGCACATCCTCCATTTTCCGTTGGATTTCCTGACCATTACAGGATTAGCAAGCCATTCAGAGAATTGAATTTCATTGATGAATCCAACCTCTAAGAGCTTTTCGACCTCTTACCTTATGGCTTCTTGCCTTTCTGGAGCGAAATTCCTCTTCTTTTGCTTTATGGTTTTTCATCGCGAATCCACATTAAGCTTATGAGTAATTAGATTGGGATCAATTCCTGTCATATCAGCGGTTGTCCACGCAAATAAGTCCCCATTATCTTGTAAAAACTTTGTCAATTTTTCTTTCATAGGATCTTCTAATGAGGCCCCAACATAGGTGACCTTTTCAGGCTCCCCTGGGACTAAGGGAATTGGAACCAAGTCCTCGGCTGGCTTCCCCCTTCTTTCTTCGTCTTCTCTCGAATCCATGTCCTCTATGGGTAGGACTTGCCCCCCGACTCCATTGGGTCTCAGGGCTGCTACATAACAGCTTCTTGCCATTTTTTGGTCTCCTCTCTCCTCCCCAACACCGTTTCTGGTGGGAAATTTGATTTTTAAGTGATAACTTGAGGCTATAGCCTTGAAAGCATGCAATCTTGTTCTTCCAAGGATGGTGTTGTATGTAGAAGAAGCTTTGATCACCAGAAAAGTTAGGATCTGAGTGACCTCTCTAGGTTCTCTCCCCATTGTCATGAATAGTTCCTTCTACTTTTGATGCTACTCTGTTAAACCCATAGATGGGAACATCCGAAGGGGTTAGTTGGGAGACATTGTACCCCATCTTTATAAATGCATCATGGAACAAGATATCAACTAACGCTCCATTGTCCACCAGGACTCTTTTTACTTCTGAGTTTTCTATCAAAGGGGCAATAACGAGAGGATCATCGTGAGGAAACTTTATCCCTTCTAGGTCCGAGTCATCAAAGGATATGACCGCCTCCGTTCTAGCACGTTTAGGTGCTTCTCCTACGACTTGCATCACATCTCTTGCGTACGCTTTTCTTGAATTTCTTGAATTCCCCGCAGCGGTGGGTCCTCTAAAAATCATATTAATAACTGGTCCTCTATGCTGGGGATTTCTATCCCAACTATCGTTATTTTTTCTGTTATCATCGCGCCTATCATGGCTTTCATCTTTAGTGTACTTAGAAAGTTTTCCTCTTCTGATGAGGAATTCGATTTCATCCTTCAATTGTCTGCAGTCATCCGTGTCATACCCGGTATCCCTATGAAACCAGCAGAATGCATTCTTGTTCCTCTTCTCAGGATCAGACTTCAGAGGTTTAGGCCATCTCAGGTCCTGATCTCTTTCAATATCCATTAGGATTTGACTTCGAGGCGTATTCAGCCTTACGTATTCGACAAACTTTTGTCCCAAGTTATTTTTCTTGGAGGGAGATTCTGAATCCTTGTCCATCTTAGAGTATTTGTCTCGGGTGTCATATTCTTGATCACCTTTTCTCTTTTTGTTATTATTCCCATGTGTTGCCACTGATATAGTGGTTTTCTTCATACTTTCTTCTGTTTTAATGTATTTCTCTATCCTGTCTTAGAGAAGAAGCATGTTCTCGGGTGGATGTTTAGCCAGAGATCTCTTAAAATAAGGGTCAGTCGTCCCCTGTTGTAAGGCTATCATGAACACTTTCTCATCCATGTCCGGGACTTTTAAGGCTTCATTGGTGAAGTGGTTCAGATAGTCCCTTAAAGATTCGTTATTTCCCTACTCCAGATTCATGAGAGAAGCCGAACTTTTTTCGTGCACTCTTCCGCTTATAAACTGGCTTATGAAGGCCTTACTGAGCTCTTTGAAGGATCCTATGGAGTTGGGGGGCAGCCGGCTATACCAACATTGGGTCATGCCCCCAGGGTTTGTGGAAACGCCCTACACTTCACAGCATCGTTGATAAGTTGTAGTAGCAACGCATTCGAGAAGGTTCTCACGTGATTGGCTGAATGATGGTGAGCATCTTGAACTTACTAGAGATGTAAGCATTCATGATTGCTTCGGTAAAAGGTGGTGTCGGATCATCTAGATCTCTAAGCGGCGGCAATTCAGTGGGGTCAGCCCTTATAATTTCTGTTCTTTTCCCTCGAGGGGTTTCATCCAGTTCTATGACATCGGGGGCTTCATGCCTCGGGGTTGGCCTTCTAGCCTGTCGATCTAGGCTTTTCTTTAGCTCTTTGAGCTCAGTCTCGTAGGAAGCAATTTCTGTTCTAGTGTCCTACGGGACTGTGAATGTCGACTTTCTACGGGTTCCTTACCAGGCCTTCTTTTCCTAGGATTGACATCTGTGCCTTCTGAGCTTTCATCATCAGTTGAGTATGGTCCTGAGAAATCACGAACTTCTACTCTACGCCCATAATTTTGTTGTTCCAGTCCTCTGATGTAAGGAGGGGGATAGGCTTAGGAGAGTCCAAGCCTAGGTTGGGCAACAGTGCTACTAGGGATAACAACAGTGGAAATTTACGCGTTAGGAGGAGCAGTAGCCATAAAAGGAGTTTAAGTTACCTGAGACAGAGGATTGGACCTATGGATGATTTCCTCAGGATTGGTGAAGTGGACGTACTCACTAAACGGGCCAAGCCTTTGAGTGTTAAGACCTTGAGTTCGCGGGAATAGTGGTGGTAACGGGAACCTCGGTAGTATGGGTTTCATCAGGAGGGATGATAGCAGTCGGATCACCTGTGGTAGGGACGATGTCTCCGTCAGTTCGTCGTGTTCTCGTCATGGTCGATGTCTTTTTCCCACAGACGGCGCTAAATATTGTGGAATAAAAACTAGGTTGTAGTTAATGCGATGCGTGTCGGAGCTTAACGAGCTTTAATGGCTGAGCTTGTGTTTCGTAGCTTAATATTGCCCTCACAAGATGCC
This sequence comes from Oenanthe sinensis, assembly GCA_028671895.1. Classification (NCBI taxonomy): domain Eukaryota; kingdom Viridiplantae; phylum Streptophyta; class Magnoliopsida; order Apiales; family Apiaceae; genus Oenanthe; species Oenanthe sinensis. The sequence goes on along the minus strand of CM053796.1, from coordinate 3,384,615 downwards.
TACGTATCTCAAGCGTATTGAGAATCAAGCCAAAAACGTAGTTCTAAGAATGAGGGGTTAGACCCTTTATATAGACGTAGAGAGTCTAAGAATTAGAGTAGACTTAGGAACCTTGGTGGGCAGACCACCTCCTAGAAGAATTCTGGATCCTTCTCGTAATAGAAGTAATTTTCAAGTATGAATATGTTTCCTTGTTGATCAAGGTGTCTTGGGGGCTACTCCTTGGAGTAGTTTCCTTGTAGTTGGATATAATTAATTAGCTGTATCTTTAGCCAATTAATTAATTACTAATTTATTTACTTAATTAGGGTTTCAAGCCTCATTACTTGGGCCTCCCTTTTGGACCAGGCTAGGTCTAATTAATGTCATATTAATTGTATTTTTAGGACTTACTTTCGGCCCATATCAATATGATACCTGCATGTATGTGCCAAAATGTGCTATTAATTTAATAAAAAATTGTGAATATTTTTTATACACCTAATAATACTTAATATTTTTTGTACACCTAACTAACAGAAAATATTTAATAATTATGTTTTAATATTTTTATGATATGCATGTAAAATAAAAATATAAACAACTAATTAATAAAATTAAGATATAATAACATATTCATATATGATACGAAATAAAATAAAAAATAGTATAAATATAAAATAAATGTAATTTAATAAAATAAAGAAAATATAATATAATATTTTTACATTTTTTAAACTCAAAAAGTCATATAGTCATATATTTTTTAATACAAAAAATATAATATTAAAATACAAAAAGTATAATATTAAATTTTAATTAATAAAAAAATAACCCATAATTTACACGAAATACAAGTATAAGGTAGTAAAAATAGCATAAATGAAATTCAATTTCAAAGTCACAATACATTATTCTACCACAACATCTATTCATAAATTATAAAAAAATCACAGTGCCAATATGTAAATATTTTGAACCTAATTTAGTTTATATTTTTGAGAGATTGTTAATCTTTGAGGTCAAGTCCAATAAATAAAGAAAAAGTTAGATTGTATTTTTCGAGTAAGCTAGTCATCTCTCGCGGCAACTAGGGATCACACTGGAATAGTGCGGGGTGAGTCACTTTATATGAAATTGCATCGGTAATAATTGAAAGTGATATTTCAGATGAAGTTGATATCAAAAGTGTTATAAATAATTTTATTAAAAAATATGTAATAGAATAACGTTTCTTTTTAAGTACATTTGTTAAATTTTATTTTTTGTTTACAATATCTTTCGGTAGCTTGTTTTATTTTAAATATATAATTTAATAATTTTAATATATCGAAATATATATGAAGAGTCCAATTTTAAAATTTTACATAGCCCCCAAAATATTTGCTACACCGTAACACCCTATCGGTAACGTGATGACTCCAAGGTGCAAGCCATTTGTCCGCCAGTTACGACTTCGAACAATGCTTACTTATGAGCAAAAGGGTCATAAATTATTCAATAGAAAAAGATTTGCATGTGACACAAAGATCCCAACTTTGTGGATCCGTTGCAAGAGATGAAGTACTTTTTAAAGATAGATTTGAGATTGGAACCTCGAGCTCCTATAATATAATTGTATAGATATAAATTTGAAAACAAATAAGATGGTAAATAATATTAAACTTATTGAAAATTCTGGATATCAACGGGGCGAGTTATTGTCCGGTTTTGTGCGTATATTGTATAGTTTATACAGTAATTAAACTTTAAAGATTTGTTCGGCCTTATGGCCGGTTTGGCAACCCATTTTTTCCGGAAATAAGTCCTTATTTTCGAAAAAAGTAGGTATATATGTATTTTTTCTGAAAATAAGTAACTTATTTTTTATTTTGAAGATAATATTTGATTTTAAAATTCTAAAATAAATATTTATCTTTAAAAAAAATATGAAAATATATAAAAATAAATAAAAATAAAATTAGTTACTTATTTTAAGTTTAAAAAATTCCAAACGGTCACTTAGCTTCTTGAATTATATATATAGTTAGTTGTACAATTAGTAATATCACCACTTTATTTCTTTTCATTTTGTATGGCAACATTTTTATTAAAATCATCTTCTGCGCCTTTTTTTTATAACAATTTAAGACAACTTCTAGCATTTTCTTATAAATAACAAGAGATAAAAGATGACTGAAGCTATTTCAATTTAGATGCTTCTAATGATTAGCAAATTTCATGATTTTCATTATTGATTGTTTACATATATTTCAATGCATTATGAGTTATTTCATCTTGCCAACCAAACTCCTAAAGTTGTCTCAGGTAGCTAAATGTCAGTTGTAAAAGTAATTTTACAAGATTGCATAATCAACTTTTCCCTTCCTCTTTATAGCTAGCTTGTAGTATAAAGCAAAAACTACTTCCTAGTCCTCAAGTGAAATTTGTTCAATAACTTGCAAATGTGCAGGTTCATATTCATCCTCCTGTACTTGTACAATATTCTGAACTTCCCCGATTATGTCCAGCCAAATACAACCAGGCGGTTTCTTCAGTCCCCTGTGGCCCTGTCTCTAAGAAAAACCCTCATTCTAGCTACTTCATCCCATTTTCCAGCTGCAGAGCCAGCATATATATATATATATATATTGGACAGTAATATATAGTTCTCAACATTTTTTGCTTCTATTGTACTTACTACCAAGTCTCTCAGTTGCCAATTCCGCTACTTTTATATCAGCGTGTAACTCACAAGCACTCAACAATAGGCCTCACACGCAAGCGTCTGGCTTAAATGGCATAGAATTTATAGCTCAAATGCTTCATTAGTTCGTCCAGTTCCACCTAGAAGGCTTACCATACAAAGTGTTCCTCCTAAGGATGGCAACTTTACCACTCAGTTATCTCTCTAAAATAGTCCCATATTCTTCATTTACAAAACTAGAATTAACACAAGGTGTCAAGACACTAAGAAACATAACTTGATCTGACTTCAAATTTGTAAGCTTTAAAAGAGTATACATTTTAAATCATTGAAGCCAATTCCCATGCTTAGAATTAGGCACAAATCATAGAATTCTAGGCTATGACATCCTTATGAGTAAGTTCATCTTCCTCAAAAAACTTCTGTGCCATTTTTATACATGCACATTTAGCACAACTTGCAGGAAAGGCTGTAGTAACAGAGGGCATTCGATCAAATAACAATCTTCGAATAAAAAGTAAGCAATGCAGTATGTATTTACAGCCAAATTTTCACTCAAATTACTCCCATGAATCACACAATGAATCATTCTCCCAACTTTCAACGACATTATATCGTAACTCACTCTGATCAATAGATTCACCGAATCAGGCCCAATTCCTTCCATTTTCATTCTCTCAAACCCCCGAAAATTCTCCTTAAAATCACACCTCTTACATGCCTCAAAAATCAATGAATTTCAAAAACCATCACCAATAGTTGACTACTATACGATCTTTTTTTATTTATTTAGCATCAAATTTATTTTAACTTTTTATTGAATTGAATTATTTACAATATTTTTTTCCTATCATTAATGTTACACTTATATATGACCGATTATCCTTCGTAAATATCACTATGAGACACACTAAAACTAAAATTGCAAGTTAATTTATGGTATTTTTTTCCATAAAATTTATACATTTTAGCTCGATACGCTTATATATGTAATAGACTTATAGTCTATATACAATATTAGGCCAACCGATGAATCTCGTCTTTTCAAAAAATATAGTTGATGTTTTACATACACACACTCTTGATCCATAATGCTATCATACTGTATTGCATTATACCAATTAATTTAACATGCATGTCTCCTCCACACACTGGATTTTCATTACAAAAACTCGAAAAAGAAGAGTGACCCAAGTTTGTTATGATATCTGAGTGATTATTTTGAACATGCTGTCCATGCTGTCCAATGCTCCTCAACATTAGTCAGTTGGTAATGCTTATTTTCTGTCTTTTGGTTGCATCTATCTGGACCACAACAGAGCCAATCCTCTCTTTCTTACACTTACAACTCTTTTATTGGGTACCTAAATTCGAATTACCTGTAGAAATACACGTGTCAATTCATATATTTACAAGAAAAATAATATACATTAGCAGGGACCGGCCTAAAATTTTGAGATATTCTATGCTAGCTTCAAAAACATTTGCCCCCGTTACACACGATACTCTTATGATTAAAAAAATATTTTTCTTACATTTTTGCTATTAAAATCATTAATCAATCCTTTAAAATTAATTAGAATCTGTTAGCATTTCCTTCTCGATGAATAACAAAACCAACTCATTCAAATGTTCCTGTGACGTACTAGAATAGAAATGCTATTTAATCGATTTCAATTTTGAGAAACTTGAAGGGTTTCGAGGCACAAACGCAGCGGAATAAACGCGAAAAATAAATCAAAATAGCGAAACCCTCCGCAGGATCCATGCGAAAACAAAAGATTTAATTCGGAGATAAAGAATAAATACCATTAGAAGCTTTAACAGTTCATTAATGGAAGATTAATGGAGGTCCAAAGCTTGTTTAATCACCACGTACTCGCTCTCGCGATCTACGCTCTACGGTATCCACACGAACACTTTTCATGAAGGATTGATGTGTACTAGCACCCGAAAACTGCTTCTCTCTCTATCTTCCTCTTTTCTCAAAACGGCTAGGGTTTTAGTAAAAATATGTCTCTTCAATTAAATCATCCCATAAAGAGATTATATAGAGAAAGGAATAAGTTTTCTAATTATAATCCAATTATAATTAATACTAATCCAAAATTCTAAATTATTTAATTAAGTCTCACTTAATTAATTATTAATTTTGGAATTAGTTTAAATAATTCATTTATTCTATTTATATAATTAATTAAGTCATACTTAATTAATATCATAAATAAAATAAATTATTTATTTAATTTAAATTCATAATTTAAATTATTTCTCCTTCAAACGTTCTTTGTGTGTGACCCTGTAGGTTATTATTACGTTGGCAACAATTTTAATATCTAATTAAAATTGTAAACAATGAGCGGCTCTAGTAATACATCATTGCTACTCAAGTAATAATAATAAATCGGTGATTCGATCAAGCCTTTCGTGAATAATGTTCCATGTAATATAATCTCTTTAATCTTGATATTATAGATTAAACTCAAGGCATGTCTCGTGTCATCCTCTTCATAATTTAATCTTTATTTTCTTGATCGATGAGTAGACTATTAAAATCAAATCAACATTTGAGCACGGCCGTGCATTTCATAGTCTCACTCAAACAAGAGGCCAATAATATCACTCCTAAAATTAGGAAGATTAAATCTCATCTAGATCATTCATATTTCTCATATGATTCATGATATACCCAATGTCCACTTTTATCATCACTCGGTCAAAGGTAACTTTTAATGTAATCAAAGTATATTAATTCTCGTATAGAAATATAATGATTTCAGGTCTAAGGATAATTACACCATTATCACAGTGAGAATTACTAATGACACTTATTTAACATTTAGAATCTCACGGCGGGTCATTCCAGTGCCATGCATTGAGACATGCACTTATGTTCTTGACTTTAGTATCACCATACCTATGACCAATGAGATGTGGTCATCTGTCAAGAAACATACTAGTCTTTGTGCATTATTATTGTCCTTAAATAATAATACTCGACTAGGGAATTTTAGAAATAAGATATTATTCATATAATCTCATTTTTAAGTCACATACTTAAAGATATATAATACGTATCAAAATTCCAAGGACATTTATTATGCTTTCAATTTATTACGCAGTAAATAAAACATAATAAATAAATAATAATCAATAAAACATAATCTTTAATAATAAATATTTTCCTTAAAATATAAAAAGTATTGTCTCTAGAGCACAATTACTAACAAAACTCTATTCTACCGGAAATACGATTTAATCAACTTCAGTTTTGAGAAACTCCATTCGGTCATAACCAGGGTAATTAAATTTCAACATATCAGTCACCTTTCCTTTTTCACTTCTATATAAACATTCTTTAATAACTCTTAGTTTTGAGGATAAATTTGTTTTAGTCGGGGATGAAGGAAATTTATTCGACAGGAAAATTAAAAATAGAGTAAAGTGCACTTTGTGTACTTGCACTTTTGAACAGACACCACTTGAAATATTGATTTTTTAAAAACTCCACTTGCTATATTGAATTTATATTTTCAGCACATTTTGTGTATCACCGTCAAATTTTCTTAACTTCGTTAGTGAATAACTGATATCACAAGGTCAAATAAGACTTTTCATAAGACTCATATCTAAGTTTCCCTATCCCTGCCAGTTTTGATGTAGTTAATTCCCGGATTTTCTAGTATTCTTTACATTTTGCTCGATGTCACTTTTTTTCCTTCATCTTTCTGCAAAGTTTTGATCTTTACTTCAAGATTTCAATTCCCATGTTCTTGTTTATGCTTTTTGGTTCATGAAGATTCTATTTTTAAGCTATGTTATTTCAAGATTCTTGGGTGATGATATGTATATTATGTATATACGTAGATATATTGAAAGTCATATGACTAGTCGTATTTGTAATAAGAAGATGACAACTCAACTCAGATAAGAAAGCGAAATAAATAATAAATATGGAATAAGGAATTGAGACAAAGAATCAGAATATCAGAAGAAGTCTAACAAGACTGTTACTCTATACTGAAAGAAGTTCATTAATATGTTCAAGCGTCAGTGTAAAATAAAAGAGTAGTATCTCAAGAAGTTCATAAGATTTTAAGTGCCTACTACAGAAAGATTCCAGAAGAAAATTATCGAGGAAAAACAATAAGAAGTCAAGACAGGACAAGACAAGACACAAAGACCACTATAACAGAAATGAGAATCAACATTGTAGTTAGTCCTTCGTGAACCAGACCAGTGCACAGGGTGTCAACAATGTCAGTGAAGATTCGTCATCAAAAAGTTCAAGTGGTTAGAAAGGTTATTGTTGAAAAACAGAAGAGTTTTATCTACATTAACAATAGTCCTACAATCAAGACTTTAATTTAATTCTCTATTAATTAATTATTTAATTTAATTAGTAAATTAATTCACTTAGAATTAATTTATTTCTTAAATTAATTAAAGGATTAATTAATTTAGAATTATTTTAGAATGAAGAAGACAGAAGCTGGAATCTCAAAGGAATACAGGTTTGTTTGGAATGCAGTGTACAAGAGTCGGAATCCAAGATTGAATATTTGATTGGGTACATGCAGTGGTGAAAAGAAGTATTGTCTAGTTTAAAGAGTCAGATTATTTCAGTAACAAAGGTACTTCTAATTGCAACTGTATATACAGCTAAACATGTCTGACAAAACTGACTTGAAAAAAAGACGGAAAAAGAATTGACACGGAAGAAATGCATAGTCATATATTCTTAAAGGTGGAACCCCGGTTAGAATTGATTTATCATTTTCAAGTCAAAAGGAGTTTGGTTCCAGACGTTCAGAAGACCGCAGCTTAGAGCGTAAGGATTTATTTAATTAATAAATATTTTATTTATTTAGTAAATTATATTTATAAATATCTAAATAATATTATATATTTATTTTTATAATTTCTAAATTAAATTTATTATTTATTAATCAAAGATTATAAGTTGTGCGGGTCTAAAAACATTTCTACGGAGTCTGTCTATAATAAGACGAAATAGACCCCTTTTCTTTTCAAATTGTCATACCGAGAGAAAAAAGAAAGAAAAAGATTGTTGAAGGAAATGTCATGCCGAGCAAAGAAAAGACATACCGATTTCTCCTTTTCAAAAGGTCATGCTGATGCAAAGGAAAAAATCATACCGAGTAGATTTTATTTAATTAAAAAGTCATACTGATTTTTTTAATTAAAAAAAGTCATACCAATTTTTGAGAAGTCATACCCAGCTATTTTAAATGTCATACAAGTGTTAAAAATGTTATACATACTTAAATAAAGTCTGTAAAATATCAGATTTTCAACCTCTATAAATATAATTTTCCATTTTAAAAATTGTAAAATGTCATAACACTTAAATACAAGTGTTAAAAATGTTCTAGAAAGTCATATCAGCTTTTCAACCTCTATAAATATGAGGCTTATGCTTCATAATTCGATAAGTAGAAAAATATTCAAATTCAGTAATTTGTCTACAACGTTATATTCACAGACTTTCTATGCTGTTTGAATTCTTAATTCCTTAAATAGAACAATTTATGTCAAATTTGTTCTAAGGAATTAAGAAATATTCTACTGAATACTGTAACATCAATTTAAGTTTAATATACATATTTAACTTGAATCTTGTTTACTTACTTGTTAATTTTCTATATCTTAAATGTTTAATCATGAAAATAGAAAACTAGTAAGTCAGCCTCCCAAACATTACAAGGACTCGAACCCTCAGCTAAAGTAATAATTTAATTCCGCAAATTTTGAAAAGAATTTTAAATTGTTGTAAGTATCACATTCAACCCCCCTTCTACGATACTTTCGGGACCTAACATATATATAAATAGATCGATATACATACATATATATGTGTATGTATGTAATTTATATACAACCTCAAATTAATTTATACTCAAACGAGGATCGAGTTTCATAATTGATGGTTATAAAATTACTCGTGTTAATCTATGAGTTACAATTTTTTCCCTCAAGTTTTAAATTTCTTAGCCATTAAAATTGAAAGTTTGGGTTAATTGGATGTATATATAATAGCAAAAAGCTAATAATTAATTTTTGGATGAAACAGCTCTCACAGAGTTGAGGAAAATAGACGGTGATACACAAAGTGTGATGAAAATAGAAATTTAATATAGCAGGTGAAGGTTTTTAAAAATCAGTATTTCAAATGGTGTCTCGTCGAAAGTACAAGTACATAAAATACACTTTACTCTTAAAAATATATGCAGGTTTAGGCAAGTGAAGATGAGGTGGAAAAGTTGATGGAATGGAACGAATGGAGAATGGAATGAAATTTATACTCTTATTTAGGTGAGATTAGGGAAAATGTTTATAATTTTTATTTTTTCTTTCATTCCATTCCAAATTATTTGAACTAGAATTCTAACCCACATGTTTTGGAAGAAATGCTCCATTCCATTTTTCACCATTTTTCCTACAATTCTCATCATAGAAAATTTAGACCATCTCATGTTTATTCATAATTTCACTAATACATTTTTCTTTCTTCATAAAATTTGTTTATAATTTTTCATTCCTTTCTATTCTCACAAAGTGAACAGAACCATAGTGTTTAACAAATTGATATTGAGTATAGCTTAGACACTAAATCTCTAACAAACTAAAAAGTTAAAAGAGAAACAGAGGAAAAAGTGTATGAAATTGTGAAAAGGAAGAATATAATTATTTGGTAAGCGTCACTATTAACAAAAGCTTCATTAAAGGGGTGTAATCTTAATTTGTCAAAGTAATATCATGCATGACATTGCACCAAAAATCAGATATTCTATTGTTATTTAGTGTTTATTTTATGCATACATTTTTATGTTATGTTCTGATCTGTTAGGTAGTGAGGGAACGTGATTGTTATATGGAAGTAATCATGCATATATTATCCTATAGTAAAGTGGAGATGGTTCGAATGGACGGGACGTTTCTACAATGGAGGGAAATGAAATAGTTGTAATTTTGTTGTATATACACACTTTGTGATATATATAGACATCTATGTCATATATATGATGTGCATGCAAGAAGAAAACTCCAAAGTTAGTTAAGAAACTAAGGGGTGGGTCATTTGAAACTTGTTTGGTAGGTATATATGTTTTTCAACAAGAAAGAGACCTATATATATATATACTCATTTCCCTCACCCAATTGTTTATAGTTGGGTTACGCATAGAAATTAAGAAAATACATATGATAATGGTGAAAAGTGATGATAGCGGGTAAAATGGTGGAACCAATCAATATTTAATATATAAAGTGAGTATAGTAGAGGAAAGTAGTGGATGTAGTTATTTTTTATATTATAAAATTTTATTATTTTTGGTAAGTTTTGAAATGTAAAGAATTGGGAGGGACATTTCAAAAAGGAAAGTGTAAAGAAATGGATGGGACAGAGGGGTACCATTTTAAAGAATTAAAGTAGTGTGGATATTTATCATTCCTGGCGTATATTTTTGGCTAAATAATAGAATGAATTTTTTAATTTAATATATTTTTAATGAATAAAAAAATAAAACAATTAATATGAAAAATAAAACATTATTATCTATTAAAAATTAAACAATATCTTAGGATCCATAGATATGAATTTAAAATGCACAAAACTCATAGCTCGTACTTTGTACCACCAACCAAACAACCCTTACAAAATTATTTACAAATATATTTTACTCAAGGTTACAAATGTAGTCAAATACCACTCAATGAATCAACTATACACACACACTCAAAAAAGTATCCTCTACCCTTGTACATTTTATTATTACATTTTGTGATCTTACAAATATAAAATCCTATTCATAAACACTCCTTTGTTTGCAAGGAAAATGGACGAGTCATGGAGAATGCCAATGGGAATGTCCTCGACAAACCCTACACTCCCACGTCGAAAATCAACTGAACATACTTCTACTAAACCCTTTTCCGGCGAGCCCACGCCACTAGACCCCGAAGACTTCGACGACGTCTTCGGGGGCCCACCTCGCACTGTCCTTTCCCGCCAATTCTCCCGCGGGGACATGCAAAGCCTTTCGTACGAGCACATTTTTCGGAAGCCGGAGAAGTTCATTTCTCCGGCAATAACCGGGAGGAACTTGCCGGAATTCAGGATTCCGGCAGCCGGAGGAGGGAAGAGAGAGGAAGAATTTTATGTGGACGTGTTTGGGAATGAGACGGACGAGAGTAGGAGGTGTAGGTCGAGATCAAAGTCGAAAACGACGAATTCTAAGTCGAATTCGTCGTCGGTTTTGAGTTCGGAGGATATTAGTCCGTTCCGGCCATTGATCAGTGACGAAGATGCTTCTTTTCCTGTGTTTGCTTCAAAGCTCAGGTACTACGTACACTTTGTTTCTTAATCTTCTTTTAACAAATTTTAAGGAACTGTACCATCATTATATTTTTCATCAACTTTAAATAAGTACTTATTATGGCACAATGTGAATAATGTGCATGCACGTTGGTGATGCCGTGATGCTCATGTTACTTTATACCTGTATTTTGAAATCCATCATTTTAATTTGAATATCGAAAATATTGAACATTAGATTAAGCGGAAAGAGATTGGAATCAAACTGTCGTGTTTGTTTTATCTAATTTATAAGTTGAAAAATGTATGCATTTTTTAACTTATAATCTCCTGATTTCATTTCTATTGCATAGAAGTAGACCGAAACCAATCTGAATCCACTCAGATGTTATATCAAACTTAGATTCCTATTAGCTCCGATTTATGTATTACAAATGCATGTTTTTCCAAGTGCGTAAAATCTCCATTCTCATGTTATTGAAACTTTGTTTCTTACATAATTTGAAGAGAACTTCTTGCTTAAATGTTTTAATTGTATAATTACTTTGATCAAAATCATGTTTAGGGGAGTATAATTAACTCTTTTCAGTATATATACACTGCTTAAAACACATGGAAAATTTAAATTTGGATAGATGTGATATAGAAAGTAAAATTAATAATTAAACTCATGGCCGACCTGACTTTAGGGGAAACCCCACCTGGCTTATGGTTTGGCCTTTAAGTAAAAGAGTTATTATGTCACAGCATATGATATGATAAGTGATCACCTTTTGTGTTGGGGCCATTACTCTATACAGATAGCAAGCTTTGCTTTAGATATTTATTTATTTTCAGGATAATAGACAAAATAAAACACATTTATAATGTTTTAGAAATCAAGAGATAGGATCTCCAGGATTTCGTTTAGCTAGGGCTGTTGTGCAGAGGTTTGTGCTTTTAGTAGTGCACAACCAAGTGACATCAAGGTTACCATAAATCAAGTCCGGTCGGAGACCTTTTTCGCTTGTTAACAGAAACTTGAGTTTTTGAGTCTCGATTGAGATCCGATATAAGTGCAGGGGATTTTAATTTTGTGAAATTTTTCGATATAAAATTTAGCATAGAATCGCAAAGTAATAGTTTAAGTTAGACCAGCAAAATTGTGACACAATTTTGCAAACTGAGTAGATAGAGCAAGCAGCAGCCATGTTGTTGTTTTACTAGCACCAGACACAATATTAAACATACTGCAGTTGTTCTATTATGAATGTGAAAACAAAAAGTAAATGTTAAGGGGAACTGCTTATATTATTGAACGCATGTATTAGATGTGGTTGCTTATTCATTTCAATATGTGTTTGAAGGCCAATAAATGTCCCATCTAGATGGAAGACGTCGACAGCAATGCACAAAGTAGTGCAACAGAAACAGGGAATGTCAGATTTTTCATGCAGTCGTCCTTCTGTTGCTGAAAATGAACATGTTGAGAGTTTTAAAAGCACCGATTTTGGATTCTCTAGACGTGTGTCTTCTCCGGAAACCTCGAACCTTGGTCCTAATTCATATAGTAGCTTCAAAGTATCAGTAGATGATCTGGAGGTCAATTCCCCTTCATCTGTTGTATCCTCCCTTCGTCAAGAACAACAATATAGGACCAAAAAAATTCAAGAAGAAGAGGAAGGTGATGACGACGAAGTGATGAGCTCTTACATTATTGAGATTAACGCTGGTGATAAGAAACAAACAGATAAAGTAGAAGGTGTTTCTGAAGCAATTGAATGGGCGAAAGGAAAACTTCAGTCACAGAGTTTACTAGAAGACTGGGGCATTAGAAAACCTGAGAAACAGGTTTTTGCAGAGATTCCAGGTAATGTTACATATTGTCTTGCAATTGTACTACTAACTATTATTTTGGAATTCTATATGAGGCTGCTAACAAGGAGTATATGTTTATATACTCATGAACTCGCAGAAACGCCTGCTCTGCTTCAGCTTACGGATGCACAGTTATATGGATATGCATCATTGGGCTTACAACTGGTAATTTTGTTATGCAGAAGTTTAATCCTATCTTATTAGGGGGAAACAATGTTTCTTGTAGATACTGTACGGAAAAATAAGTGACATTATAACTAGCATCTGTCTGTTAATAGATGACTGATGGGGAGAGGAAAACAATGGTCCTTGTAGATATTGTACGGTAAAAAGTAGTAGTGGCATTATTTGTACATGCTGTCTGCTTGGTAGATGACTGATGTGTAGAGGAAAACTGTGGGGGTGCGGAACAATATCGGGACAATCTTACAGCTCAACTACTTTTGTCGTAAAATCTAGAATTGGGTTGTGAATGATGATCCGGTAGTTATATTCCAATGATCAATTCTGGATCTGCCTGTAACTCAATAATTAGTTCTGGTTGTTAATAGGTCCCCATATATGCATGTTTTTTCATGTTACATGACTACTTGCTTTAGTTTGCAGAGTGCTTTCCCCTTGTCGGGACATTTGAAATGACTACTTGCTCAAAGTTTTCCACTATTTTTTTCATTTCATATTCTGAATTAAAATCAAGGTTTGACTAAAAGTCATTTTTTTTCTTTCTTGTGTGTAGTACAGAAGGAAATGGCATTACTAGATGAAGAGATAAGGTTGTGGTCATCTGGAAAGAAAAGAAACATTCAACTGCTGATCTCAACTTTACACGATGTAAAAACTAATCTCTAAAGATCATATACTATAAGATTGAGAAATGCATGAGCTGGTACTAACTCTCCTATTTTTGGGTGCTAAATTAAAATGTTAATTATTAGATATTGTGGCCAAGTAGCGGCTGGTTCGCAGTCCCTCTAGGAATCCTGAGTGAAAGCTCAAATTTGAACAAGGCTTATCAGAAAGCGCGACTATGTCTGCATCCTGCCAAACTGCAACAAAGAGGTGCAACTCTCCCTCAAAAATATATTGCAGAGAAGGCACTTTCCATCCTTCAGGTAAATTGTTTCTGGCCTAACAATATGTGTGTGTACCTGTGTTAATGTTTATCCGCAATCTCATACAACGACCACTGTTTTTATTCAACTATTTTTTGTGGTGATTATGGTAGACTGGTAGTACATATACATGGTCTCCACGCATTTACAAATGACAGTGCAGTCGAAGTTATACAAACAAAACAAACTTACACAAAAAGACATATCTTGTGTATTTTGGATAATGATATTGAATCGCAGAGATCTCAAGTTAAATTTAAGTTATTATTACGAAAACACTACAGTTGTGAGAGGAAGTGAAATGATTAGTATTTTTAGCAACAAGCCACCAACAATTATTGGCATAATGTCACCCAAAAAAAACAAACAGGCATGATTACCCATTATCTTGCCTATCTTTCAGGCCCATAGCTAATCATTGTCTCTTGCTATAATATAGAAACTCATAGATTAGAATAAAAGCTTTTTAGTATGCTGTATAAATGATTAGCATTATCCTAATTTTACCTACTGAATTAATAAAACCTAGCTAGATGCATTCTTCTCAAAAAAATTATTGTGATTGCCAAGACATGCATGCATAGATTATAATATCGAGCAATCTGTTTTTCTTCAATGCATGCACACGTAGTCTCAGAGATTGTCTGCAAGGAAACTTCTATTCTTGCAATTCATTGTAATTTTTACAGTATGATTGATTTATCTGATTATCTTTGAATTCAGGATGCCTGGGCTGCATATATATCCCAAGATATCAATACAGCTAGAGGATAAATTATTTGGTATAAGCTTGTAGCAATATATCGTGAACTCGGATAGAAGTTTGGATTTAAAAGATTTTGTGGAAACTTTTTGTGTTTTGTACATTTAAATACCAGACTGAACTGCTTATATATCAAACATTAGTTTTGCAACTGAAAGTTAAAGATATGCACAGGAGGATCATGCAAGTTTTGTATCAAATATGTACACATATATAATGGTGTTATATGAAGTAATTTGTATCAATTATAGTAGATGTATTACATTAAAGCCTGGTGTTTTGTTATGATGCAAAAGAAAGTTGAACAATTACTTTTGTTGAAAGATTCTTGAGTAAACACTCGGGAGATTTCTATGACATTGTTGACACAAAATTATCAAATTGATTAGATTTAGAATATAGTCACATTCGGCCCCTATGTCTGAATTAAGCATTGAATAGTTTCACTTGATCAATGGTGAAAATGAGGTGTGCATTTATATAGAGAATCGTGTTCCACCGCAAACTCTACAAACCAGCTAAAACTTATCAGCAACAATAGTACAAGTCATCAATCACAATACTAGAAGTCATCACTTTGAGTAATACAAATGACCATGTTGTGGTTTGTAGGCCTAATTAGTTTCTACTTGAATGTGTATATATGTAAGCTTCAACATTGAAGTCCCGGAAATTTTAAGACAGGGATCTTTTGACAAGGCTGTCACATGCCTATCAAATAATAATTTCTAACAAATCCTCCTAACTATGTAGAAGGGTAAGTCAGAGTCGATCCCACAGAGACAAACGTATCAATCACTAGTTATTTTTGACTCGATTTAGCTAAGCAAGTAACACAATAAAATATTGAGAGATTATTAAACTAATATTATACTAAAACAAATAATGTGTATTATCAATTAACTAAAAAACATCTAGAATTAAGTATCACTGCTAGCATGAATTAATGCAATTATGATTTCATACCCCAATTAATTATAATATAATACTCACAAGGAAAGATGCGCCCTACAAAATACCAATAACCTCTCTCGAGTATTAATGGCTTCTCTAAAATACAATCAAGCCTATTTTCATGCAATTTAGAGACATTAAACACAACACCCAACTTCCTAACAATCTGTTGTACCTATTTTCATGGAGAAGTTCATATCCTTATTGAATTAATCACAACTATCTAAATCCAACTCTCGTTGATAAATGGATATAAGGTTCAAACAATACACATAATCACGTCTGACATGTTATTGTTAATTAAGCACAATCCAACAAGTAAGAGCATAAAACACAACTATATTGGAGTTGAGAAAAATCATGTATCAATCATAACTAGGGTTCAACTTAACCCTAGAATAAAAATCTACTCACTCATAATTAAATTAATAACACAAATAATATGAAAAGAATACATAATTAATATTAATGAGAATAGAGATGAAAACCTTCCATTTTCAATCTTTTACCAGAAGAAAAGTGAAAACCCTTGCTCTCTTCTCTCTCTATGTATGCGTGTAAGTAATCTAATGTATGTAATATCTAATATATCTCTAATAAAAGTATTTAAATGATTAAAGAAAATTACAAGTACGTTTCCTAAACTGATTAAGCTTCTACAAGGAAAATTCGTAGTCGACTTTTCTGATGTGATTCTGGCCTGATCATGTTGGATTATGATATCTGGACCCTTCAGAATGAAAGAAAATTTAATAATCTACGCGTGGGCCGTTGAATCGCCCAATTCTGATGTCTAGAACTCAAGAGATGACTCAAACAGTGTAGCGTGCAGCCCAATTAATTCGAATTTCCTTCCAATTAATCTTCAAATTGGACTCTTTAATCTTCAAACATTTCAAGTTTAAGATTTCCTTGCAACCTACAATAAAACATTAAAATCTAATTAATAAAAGTCCAATTACATGCAAAATATATTAAATATAGGGAATAAAATCATATAAAGTATATATAACTTTATCATCTTTCACTAGAAAGTACATGCAATGTCCAACAATTTGTGATCGACTTAATTGATCTAATGTCCAAATGTATGAACGGTGAAGCACTACAACTGAAATTATGATCCTCCAACTATACATTTTATATGTCTGCAGACACCTATAACTTACATTATACAGTAGTTAATAACATAATAATTACAGAGAATCTGATATTTCTGAAAGCCTATCCACCTCCCTGCCCTGTCAGCTTCTTGAATTCATCAGTTGTCTTGAGCATTACTAGCAATGGAATTTTCGTCCCACTTTCAACACATTCTATGTTCCTAGGCTTTATCCTCTTGTCTCAACTAAAATACTGAGAAAATTTCTTCAACTCCTCCGAACTACACCCCATCTCATTTGCAAAGTTGTCGAATATCGGCTTATAATTGTTGTCAACACTTAATGTAAACAGCCCTGGACATCTCAAAACCATCCTCACTACACTTCTGGAAAATCCCAAACTTTCCAAAAAATCCAACTTAGGAATGAGTGTTTTTTCCACACTAAAGAGTGAAGACCAACAGAACTGCATCTTGATAAGACCAGTGACATTAAATCCTTAAACCCAAGTCTTTAAAGATATATCAAAGCTGGTTTGAGCTGTTTTTTCACACTTGAGACGCTTATTTGGCATTGCACCTGTCGCTACTTATATACATTAGAGTTTCCTCTGTTTTTTTATATTTGACTTATAACTTTCTAATTTTTAAGGGTTTTTATTATTTTTAATTAAGTTTTTTTATAAATTAAAATTTTGATTACATATTTTTATTAAAAAAATAAAAAATTATAATTTTAACTATACGGTCAAAAAAATTTAAAATGTGTGCCAGAAGATCTATAAAAAAAAGGATACAAGATTGTAAGATTGAAAATTTATATGAGTAAATGTAAACAGATTAATGATTTTAAAAGAAAACAAAACGCCTACAGTTACACGGCCCTTAAACTTTCAAGCCTATATCGAACTTAAATCTTTAAAATTCGAACTATATATATCATCCAATGGCCTCTAAAAATATATCTTCTCTGCCAACAGATTTATCGGTAGTTGTGTTTTGCAGACTAGAAGTTGAGAGTCTTGTACAATGCACTGTTGTTTGCAAAGCATGGCATCATATTATTAAGAGTGCTTACTGTGCCAAAGCTCATCTCACCTATCAAAAAACCTCCTCCATCCAATGCAAAGAAATATGTACTACATCAAGATTCAAGATCATGCTCATTACTTAATGATTTTGAGCCTCTAAAGGATGGTACCGAACATTCTAGACTATACTATTGTCCCGAATTATTCGAGAGAGATTTTAACATTGGAGATGAATGTAAAATGAGGATTCACGGGATCTGCGACGGGTTGTTATGCATTTCTGCTGACAGGATCTCTTATTATCGGTATTGTGTTGGAGATAATATTTTTTTATGGAACCCGTTTTGTAGAAAAGCTAAAAAGCTTCCGGAACTTAAAATCACTGAAGAATGTGACGGGTTTGTTAGGAAGGGTGGTGTGACCTTTGGACATTACGATAATGATTATAAGGTGATAGTAATATCTTGTGTTGATTGTAAATACATTGTTTCTGTTTACGGCTTGAGTAGTAATTGTTGGAACATTATTCATACTATTCTTACTATGATCACAAAATTGAGGGATTTTGTGTTATGCAACCTACCAGGTTGGTAGATGGTATTGCATATATGATGATTGATATATTCAGGAGAACACGAGCCACGTATGAAATCCCAATCCCACCACTGACAGTATGTTTTGATTTAAGAGATGAGACTATTCAACAGTTGAGGTGCCCGGATGAATTTCTTCGATATGGTACTGAATATTCTATGGAAGCATATGGAAAAACAATAGCTGTTGTGGGATGTGATATTGTTGTGGAAAAACAATAGCTGTTGTAGAGATAAATTTTCATCCAGAGCACTCTGGGAAAAGAAGCATGTAATGAAATTAGACCTTGATTATTCTGATCCTGTAGGTTTCTTATATAATGACATATATATGGTAAGGACGGAATTCATTTTGCCAGACGGACAGCAGACCTTATTCTTTTTGTACAACTAGGAGTCTAGAGAGGTTACCGAACATAGTTCTCCAGAAGGCTATCCAGACGATCTCTGCAGAATAGAATCTGATTGTGTAGGGAGCCTTATTCTACTTGATGAAGATGGAGTATATCCTTTTGTGCATAGTAAGGAGATGAAATCTTCCTGCACTTCTGCGTTGCATAATGCTCTTTATAAGACATCAAGAAAACGAAAGAGGTAAGAGAACAGAGTGAGAAAAATAAGAAGGGAAAATCTTCTATTGCAGATTTTATTTTATTTCAGATTAAAGGAGAAGTCAAAATTAGGATTGAATTTGAATTATTATCGCTTTTCTCTATAGACTTTTATATGCAGTATTGTAATATAAATATTTTAAGTCTATGGTTTTAATAGGACATATCTCCATTTCTTAGCTGCATGTTTTACTGTTTATTTTTTAATTTAAAGAAACACAAAAATAAGCTCTCAGCACGAGGTACCCTTAAGTAGCATCCACTTCTTGCACCTCAAATTATAATTTGCAATATTGCATATACCAGTAGCTCCATCAACTTCAACTATTTGCACACAGCACACTGATTAGAGATCTATGAAACTAAGCAAAATGAAAAATCATTCCATTTGCTTTGTTTCGTTATTTGTTGGATGCACATCAAAGTAGAAGAGTCCACTACTGTTAGTTAAATCGATCTTAGTTATAAAGGCTGTAAGTTGTCTCTTGTGTTGACATTGGTAGTTACTATTTGATTGTGGTCATTCCTATTTTTATAGCAAGTTTAGAATTCAATCTCACTGTCAGGGCAAATGGCTTAAACATTGAAGTCATCATATGTCAATGGTTCTGTCCTAAAAGATCAGCTACAAAATTCCCTAACCTTCATCCTGCATTTATCAGGTCTTTATCAAAACAGCCTCATAATCACATATATCGCTCTTCAGATTTTTGTTGTTACTACGTTCCTCTAACAAAACCTACCAAGTTTGTAGATAGCATTGCATGTATGTAGCAGATCCATATATGGAAACACTCCCATCATACAAAAACTCAGCCACTAATACACGAATGTTTTACTTTTAAGTGATGAATTCAACACTAGTTCAAGTGTCCAGGAGAATGTCTTCAATATGGTGCTCAGTTTACTAGTTTCTATATTTAACGAATTGTGTTCCTTATGTATTCTCCTTCTCCGGAATAAATGCAATCATAAGTAGGTTTTATTTCTATATTAATATAGGGTATGCAGACATCTTGAGGAAGGATCCTGAGACAGATTGAGACACCTTTAAGTTCAGCCTCTAACATCCAGAACAAACATTCGTGTGGTTAGCCAACGAGTTTCAGTGTATCCAGTGTGGGCATTACAGCATTGAGAGGACCTTTCCCTAGTACGAGAGGTGGTTAGATGATCATATCGACAATCTAGCTGTTTGGCAGGTTGACATAGTTACATCTATGTAGAACCATAAGTTTAGGTAAATGCTTCATCTTACGAACCCGGAGGTATGGTAGAGTCCCCGCTGAGTATTTAAAGTTAAGACTGGAAGAATTTTGCTCTAAGCTTTTATAGATGTTATGTTGTAATTTGTAACTCATATCGCAAATTAACTTATAAGAACTTCAGCTCATCTTTGTAAAAACAAAGAGAAGGGAATCATACATTACGAAATAACACAAACAGATTCGTTACAGAAAATTACACTGTGAATCAAAAACCAGATGAGAAAATTTTATTTTTAACGAAAAACAATAGCACCAGCATAAAACCATATAGCTTAGCAAAAAAAAAAACATAAAACCATATAGTTCAAATGTTAAAATAGAACACATTCATAACCAGACATTCTACTATTCTAGTAAGGCTCCTCCTCCTCCTCATCATCATCATCAATGAGCTGGCCACAGTCAGCAATGACCACACATCTTATGTTTCCAGAATTTTCGATAGCCTCAAGCACATCCATGCCTTCTATAATTTTCCCAAACGCAGCACGTTTCCCATTCCAATAGGCCTGTTCAGAGAGGCAAATGAAGAAGCCTGAGTTGCACTTATCACTTTGAAACCTACCCATTGACAAAGTTCAATTGTGGTGTTTGTTCAAGTAGTTCTCATCCCCCAAGTCTGCTCCATAAACCCACTCTTGATTTCCAAATGCCCAAATATATGCTCTGCAAGATAACTGCAGAAAATGCAATCCCTTGTAGTGTAAAGGCTTGCCAGACTTTCCATTTCCCTTCTCCCCAGTACAAAGTGCACGAAAATTTTCAGCTGATTTCGGAGTCGTGTCTGCAAAAAGCTCGAAAACAATTCGACCTGCTATGCACCATCAATTTCAATATCCATAAACACCTTTGGGTTTGCCATGTCGTCTTCTATTTTTTCTTTCCTTTCCTCTCAAGTCATAAGATTATGGAAACTATATATAGACACGCTGCATGATTGTTTGATGTGCTAAGAGAGGTGCTTGCTTAGACGTAGTCTAGCTGACCTGCATTTATAATTATTCATACGAGTTTAAAAATATAAGAATATCCCATCTTGTTGATTTTTGTTAGAACTTACAAGTAGAGGTGGCCATACGAGCCGTGCCGGCGAGCCGGCGAGCCGGTTTGGCCAACTCGTGACTCGGGCACGGCACGTCGGTTTAGGCGAGCCGTGCCGAGTCGGGCCGGTTCAAAAAATGTTAAACTCGTGTACAGCTCGTCGGGTTAAGCGAGTTAGGCGGGTTTTTTTTTAACTTTTAAAAATATTATTTAAATATTACATTTTTATTATAATTATATTACATTTATTTTAAATTTTCAATTATTTTAAGTTATAAGTATAAAAACGTCCTTCTAAAATTATTAAGATGATGAAAATTGTGTATGAGACATATTTGAAAATACAACTAAAAATAGGATATATTTATAAACAACTTTTAAATTTGGGACATATGAGAAAATACCCTTTATATTAATAAAGTTAAAATTTTTAAAAATAAATTCGTGTTTTTAAATATTGAACCATAAATATTATTTTTTAAGTTTTATAAACAAAATTTCTTTGAAGTAAACACCAAATTGTATTTAATTAATTTAATAAAAAAATATAGTTATTATGAAGAACACAATCATTATTTAATATATATTACGGGAGAAGTAAATAATTATATTAAAAAAATAGGAAAGATTTCGAATGTATAAAAAAATTATTTTGATCAACCATACAGAACTTTGATCAACCATCATCCTCAGCCGGGCCGTTACGAGCCGAGTTACCGGTGCCGTGCCGAGTTCGAGCAAAACCGTGACGAATTTATTTATTTTTTAAACTTTTTTTTAATTTCATTTAATATTTTAAAAGGATTAAAAAAATATATGAATATTTTTGGAATAAAAGAGAATGGTAACTTTATAAATTTTATTAATTAAAAAATATTTTACAAATAATTTGAAATGATTCATCTCTAAAAAAACGGAACAAACCGCTTGTACATAATAAACATATTAAAAATATACGAAGCAAATCAAATTTAAAAATACAAAATAAAAATAAAATATTGATATTGATAGTTTTCAGGATCTCAAAAAAAATTAAATATTTAAATCTTATTAATAATATAGTAAAATGTAATATTTATATAATTAAAATTAAAAATATCAATAAAAATTAACGAGTTACACGTGCCGGGCCGGGCCGGTTTTGCTCATTGCGGTTCGCGCGGGTTAGACGTGTCGTGCCGTGCCGGTTCCGGTTCACTACAAATCAACTCGTGCCCGGCTCATTTTTTTAACGGTCCGTGCCGATTTTTGAACCGGCCCGGTTTGGGCGAGCCGGTCACGGGTTCAAGGGCGAGCCGGGCGAGTCGGGGCGAGCCGTCCCGACTCGCCCGTTTGGCCGGCACTACTTACAAGTAAACACAGCATGCATATCACGAAAGTTGTTAGAAAGGAAAGTCAATAGTTATGAATAAATAGTCTGATCTGTTTGGTTGTTAGAATCGTTGGCACTGATAAATTGTATGATAAATATTGCATCGATAGCTTAATGTCACCAGCATGACTAGCTTTAGTATACATCATCGGGCATAACATCTTTTACTGTAACATACCCTCACACGTGGTATAGTAGGTACTTAGTACAAGTCAAAACTATAACAGGGACAAACTCTAACAGGTCCATGGCAAGAATTATCTGAATTTATCCGCGCTTTTTTTTTACGAATAAGAAAAAATCTTAGAAAGCTCTTTAAAAGCGCAGATAGAAATATATTGTCCTTAAATTCACGTCAAAAACCTAGTATTAATCCTATCCACGAAAAAAAATGGGGCCAAATGGATGCATCAGTGACAATGATCAGAACCCTTCTAGAATATACATCGTTACAATCGTCAGTAACAAATATAGTTATGCGAATTGCTGGGTAAGAATGATAACAAAATTCAAGTTACAGCTAGCTTAATTCAACAGTCCTTTGTTAAACAGGATTATGCTGTGCTATCATTCACACCATTAGTCTCCTATTTAACGCAGCTCAAGTGTTGCGTCACTTACAGAAATATTGAACACAGAAGATATCATAATTACATTATCAGCTATTGTAGAAAGCTTCTAAGCTAGAATCAGGTATTTCTTCCAAGCAAACTACTATATTTGAAGAAATGCTAAATTACAGCACTAGTAACTTCTCTGGCTGATATTTTTCAGTAATCAAGAGACCCAACTGATGCAATCCCATTGCTCAAATTTCTTGACTCCTGTTGGCTCGGATAGTTGTCACAGATATTGCCGGAAAGCCTTTGAACTGGAACCGAGTTCAGAAGCTCTAGACCTTGCTTACCCATCTCCTGCACTTCTTGAGGTGAGAGTATCTTGATACACCAGACACTGTTAACAAACTCCCTGGAATACATAACCATAAAACACACTTAAAAGTAAACTAAAAAAATTCTTGTTTGTAACATCTAGTAATGAAAAAACAGAAATTAAGATACATGAGCATAAGATGCTGCAACCTTAGGACTAAAATCCATGCCATTTAAAGGTAAACTTATGTTTTGTAATCTGATGATATAGATTTCACATGTTATATATAATATGATCAAATTTAGGCCTACCCCTAACACTTTAAAATTTTGACATTGTTGATATTTGCTATACCTGGTATTCAACATTTGCATGTGTGCTTTTTTATACTCCCTCAGTCCCACCCAATTGTTAACGTTTCGGAGAGAAGGTCCGGCACGCATTTTAAGGTGCATATAAAATATAGTTCCATAACTTATTTTTTTTTAAAAAAAAATTCTGAATAAAAATTTAAACATTAAATTTTTATTCAGAAAAAAAAAATTAAAAATAAGTTGTGGAACTATACTTTATATGCACCTTAAAATGCGTGCCGACCTTCTCTCCGAAACGTTAACAATTGGGTGGGACGGAGGTAGTAGTACATATCATTAGAAAGTTTGTTAAATATCCAAAATTTAGAAGTTAGTAGGGTGATGCAACTTTTACATGGAATTATTATACAAGAACTTACGGCCAGGGGTCATCGCCGAGGAGAAGAACATCATTCTCCCGGTCAACGAATACAAGCTGCCAGCCTGATCTCAAAGGATCCTCCAATTGGCCTTCAAGGCCAAACATATGAGCAAGCTCACTACGCAGTTCAATGTAACTGCTGAATTTGGCTATGTCTAGTGACCGCCCGAAGGATCCTGACTTGTACACCTGAAAGGAATTGCTAGCTTTTAAGTATGCAATATTGTCAAATTTAATAGTGAGCATCAGTAAAGATAATATGTGATAAAATGCATAGTCCTTGAATAAATGGTAAAACAAAATTACCTTTACAAAAGTTGTTGGTGTGTTTTCTTGTACCAAATTTTCATGCGACTGCAGAAAATTTGTTTCATCGATACAACTGGAAGCTGCCATTGATGGATTAATTGAAAAGTCAACGCCTGCAGTACTCATGTAATTGGAGGAAGTGAAAGGTAAGGTTGTTGAATCGCCATCACTTCCAACTCCCCCAAGACCTGATATCCCATTTTGCATGAGGAGAGATGTCGAATCTATATTAACCCCAAACAGAAGGCGTCTCTGAGGATCATTGTCCCCGTCTTGATCAATTGAGCAATCCCTGCCAGAGTATGGTAGCAATGAAAAAGCATTTTGAGTGATGTTAGTATGGAGGGATCCTAACTGCTCCATCTGGGGTATAAAATTTTGAGATACTCCAGGGGATAAAAGAGGATCAACCGCTACTCGTTTTGGTGGCCATCCTGCAGAAGTCAACAGGGCAGCAGACCTAGGAAAATTAAGATGGGAATTTTCATCTTGCGGAAATGAACCAGTAAAATTATGCAGAGGAGATACAACAGGACTGGTGACAGGGTTCCCATTTGAGTCTGAAAAACTCTGCTGTTGCATGGAAGTAAATTTGTCCAAGGACGGTGACTGAGCTTGAGAAGTGAACTGAGTTACAAGAGGGTTAATCCCTGAAACTTTCTGATCATCAATCAGTTGGTGTTGCTGAGATCTTATAGGTTGCATTTGCTGATGCTGTTGTTGTTGTTGCTGCTGCTGCTGCTGCTGCTGATGCTGCTGATGCTGCTGCTGATGCTGCTGCTGCTGCTGTTGTTGCTGTTGTTGTTGCTGCTGCTGCTGATGCAACAGCTGATTACCAAATGAATTCTGGTGTTGCAACTGTTGCTGAAGGTGCAACTTACTTTGAGCTTGGGACTGATTTTCCCCTCCGCTATAAAGAAATGAAGCTTCAGGCTGCGACTCTTGTAACATATGATTATGTTGTAACATCCTATTAGGAACCCCTTGAGTTTGCTGGAACTGCACAGCCGATGGATTAGGATATTTAGAATTATCAACAGACCTCATCTCCTGAAGCGCAGCAGCAGCCATAGCTTGATAAATTTCAGCAGTTTGCATGCCAAGCATTGAAGCATCAACCCTTGGCTGCATCCAAGGTGTCACTCCAATCCCTTGAAAGTTAAGTGACTGGAATGCTTGGTCTCCGTTATCCCCTCGGAGCCACATAAGTGGAGAATTCATACCTAAACCGTCATCCTTCATACCTGTACGCAATACAAGTTATAATGATAACTCGGGAGACACAATAAGTGATAGAAAGAAATTGAGAGGTAGCTGAAACACTACATAGTACAACAAGAGCACAATATGTTTTAACGAGTGGGAATTAATACAAGGCATACAGAAGAATGTAATCAGGTTTAGTGTCATTCCCATTATAATAATGAGTGAATGAACTTACCATTAAATGAGGGTAATCCTGGTGGCCAAGGTCGCTTGAGTCTGAGCGGAAATGGAGAGGGATACATTGGGAATGTAGTTAGAGGTTCAATTTCCCAGAGGGAAACTCTTGGCTGCCTCTCCCCAGCTGTAGACTCATCCCAGCCAACCTGCATTTACCATGTAAGTTTCATGCCAATTTTACTAAACATATGTAGAAACAGAAAGAAAAACCAGCAAGATCTTCAGCTAAATATATACAAACCTTTACTGAACGCCAATGTGAGTTTTGCCACCGAACAGGATCCAAGTCACTTATCCCGGTAATTGTTCCCATATAGCTGTAATGGGACAAATTTAATAATTGTCTATTAGGTACATCTGAAAGTATAGCTGTAACCAAATGCTAAAAGGAAATTTTAGACTTTATTCATAGTCGCTTAAACAAGCTATTTTGCTCGTCTGAAAATTGAGTTGCTCTACTTATAAATAGTTTGACTTAACTACTCCACTGGATTTGAAGTCTCTTAAAAAGGACTGACTTCCACTAGAAAATATAAATCCCTTAAACTTGTAATTATTCAATACATACTAGCAATAATATTTTCTACGTATTTAGCATTCAAAATCTTATAAAATCTATTACAGTGACATTAAATTTATCGTTACTATTAAGTATTTTATACTAACAATTACATCAATAGTTTCTATAAAAAGGCAAAGAGGTAAACTACAAATGAAAACTCTAGTGGTTTGTATAAGAATTTGGAACATACCGACGGACACTTGATTCTTCCGTTTCAAAAAGCATCCGAAAGCGCATGCCAACAGAAACTCTAGTATGATAGACTGCTTTAACATACTTGGCAAGAGGTATGACAAATTCTGATGGGCAGGCCCTAAATACAAAATGAAAATAAGATTTGAAAAAAACAGGATTCTATATTTACAGACTAACAAAATATGCAGCACAACGCACCGTGGATTATAAAATATGGTGAAACGGCTATTAGTGGCAGCAGCATGAGCTGCAGCAGCAAGAAGCCCCAAGTGCATACTGTCACATGATAATACTGAAGAAGGCATGACCGTTTGTGGCCGAATAGCTCGCCGAATGCCTAGAAATAATTGATTCTTTTCATTCCTAGTGCAAGAGAAAGAACTCAGCAACTTGGTTTGATCTCAGCTATACTAAAACTATCTACAAGACAGATAATAGTATAATATCATAGAGCTAATAATATCTTATAAAGATAAATTCATAACAGATTGTTAGAAAGAAAATATTTATTCAGTAAAACTGTATGTACATCATTGAAATTAAACATTATGAGCAGAGAGATTGCATGTTATCTACCAAACACTTATGTATTGCGTAGAAAGGATCAGAAGAGGAAGCAAACAATCATCATAAATTGTTGCTACAAGCCTCCAAGAAGAAAGAAACAAGAAAAACATCAATCTAAACATAAGAATGATATCTTACCATATAAAAAGGACAGAATCACCAGCAACAAGTCTCTTTGCACTTACAAACACACTCCATCCTGTTGTAAGTAAATGCCTCTTCGGTTGGCCTGTAATAAGAACAAAAGTTTCTAAGAATCATAATGCCTCGTACTAATATTAATAACCCACGAATTCAAAATATTTAAAGGTATTATTATCTCGAAGCTCACATAATTACAAGCTCGGACCTTTAGCAAGCCAACAAACTTGCAGATTGTCATTTAAAATATCAAAGTTAAGTTTTCCAGTAAGTATGATAAGCAACATACTATCAAAATACAGTCTAAATTGATGTGAAGTAGCATGATCTGATAGAGATATAAATTTGAATAACATTCTACAACCAGCTTTAGTGATACAAAACAGATTCTCAGACATCTGAGGGACTACTTCCTATTTTCTTAGAAAAATATCAGGCTCACAATCATGTAAATGTGTATAGGTGTGAACTTCAAGCTTTTTGCAGTAAGAAAAACCATCTACGAGAATCTATCCACCTGAGCACCCTTGACTTCAGAAGATGATGTGTTGATTCTAGTTTAAACTCCATTCCAAAATAAGCCTTGCAGTACAGGATATCTCATCTCATTTCTTCTCCCGTCTTTTAAATCATATATACAAAATACAAAATCCTTACATGGGGATTGGGATGTCGCCGGAGTGCTATCCATATACTATTACAAAAAACTTTCAAGCGAATACCCTCGAATTTATTTAAAATGGTAGATCATTACGTGTAAGTTGTAACAATAAAGATAATAGATTATTAACTAGCAAAAGTTAATAAATTATTTGCATTACTTTGTTACTTTAACACTTCGCCCGATGGCGATGATTAAATGGTGATGACATGGAAAGAGATTCCGTAGGAGACAAACATGAAAAGTGCCTACTGAGGTCTAGACAGTTGTCTCTGTGGTTAACCGTGTCGATAAGATCCAAATATAGCAAATCTTACAGATATCAGGAAATAAATTACTTCGTATCAGCATGTATATTACAACTGAAATGCTTATTTTAGGACCGAGTATACAAATCTGAAAATTAAATACATAGAACTAGAAAAAACTGCCCCTTTGGAAATAGCTCGACTTCTACTCCTAAAATTGGCAGGTTATCCTTGGGACAAGACAAACCAACTGCTCAAAAATACAGAAGTAGAAGGACCTAACATTTCACAAGTGATACTACAATATAACATATTCTGATGCTCTTGTAAAATATGATTTATAAAAGCTCACCACGAAATATGTGTCTAAATTTCCATTCATTTTCATGTAGATCTCTTGCAATCAACTCTTGGGCAGGAGGCTGCTGTGAGAAATCCTGTAAGCCAAAACATGCTGTTAATGCAAGGCAGCTTAAGAAGGGTAATTCCAATTAAAAAAGAAATAGCTATAATGCTATATAGATGAGCAAAGAAGCCAAACACTGCACCAATGGGGGGAAAACTTTTTCTGCTGCACGACGAGGAACTGAAAAACCACCATGAGTACTTGTGTCACTCGCGGTCAATGTTTTGCAAAAATAATTGGTCGGCTGTTTGCAGTGGGCAGCCAAGTCAGCTGGAAGAAATGGTTCCTTTTGCTCTTCCTACAGTATTAAAATGTTTATGAGGAAACAAAGAATATATAAAATAAATATAGATAAACATAATATAGTTACAGTTGCATACTGAATTAAGTGGTTGCAAAGTCATCTGAGCATAAACCTCATCTGTCTCTGCATCAGCCTGCAAGTGAGAAATCAGGTCTTGGACGGAAGGGGGACAATATAGAAGGGAAACAAATACTAACTCTGTTCCGTGTTAATAGTCGTTTATGGAATTTTGCACTGATTAGAAAGTGCGGTCAGTAGTAATATAGTTATCCATTTTATACCCTAAATTAAGTACTGTGAAAGAGAATACGAAAAAGAAATAAAGGTATATTGTAAAAAAGAAATCACATATTATACATAAAAAGTATACGACGACAAAAATAATGGAATACTAGAAAGTCCAAAACGACTATCATTATGGAATAGACAGTATTACTCTGCTTACATGCATAGTTATATTGTGTAGCTGGCAGATGAGCTGTGGTGGCAAGTTTGGATGATTAGGGATATGAGCATCTACTTCTCTGTTTGTCGATGCAACAACCTAAACAAAAATTTAGAATGAGTAATTGTAACCTGTATGCTGTATGCTGTATTCAAAAACAATATCTAGTCATTGGTATCAATAAACCATTTTTAACAAACATACTAGCAGAAAGGAACGTCAATCAAAAATTCAAACTGACACAAAAAATATGTTCTACGGCTTTTTTTTCATTAGCGGTTACACTTTTAAATTTCTGTCAAGTGCAACTCTTCGAGCATTAGTAATTACATTCAAGTGCAACTCATTGGTTAAAGGCAAAAACATATTATGAGCCTAAGTCACTAGAACATGACGAGCTCTTGACATGTTTTAACCTAGTAGCAAATACTAGATCAGTAATTAATGTGCACCCTAGAGCTACTGTTTACCCCCAAATATTATAAATATACAAAAGAATAGAAGTCGTGAAAGATTATAAGAGAAAGTAACCTGTTCACTATGACCCTGAGGGAAATATACCACCCGGCTTCCAACAGCAGGAAGGGAAACAAGAGGTCCGGCACACGCATGCCAAAGTTCAGAATTCAGACAACTTTTTTCACCTGAAAATTGAAGGAGATAAGGTAAATGTTAAAGAAGCTCCTGTTGTAGGTTGCAAATTTTGATACTGAAATCACATGTGGAAACATCTGCCAAATTCATTTTAAGGTCTTTATTAATGAAAATAAGTATAACCAGCTACAATCATTCAAACAAAAATTGCAAATGTCGAAATTTTTCATTAGTGAGAAAAGAAGATGACCTCAAAACCAAAAAACAGGTTACGACAGAAACCAAATCTTACTCATAACTTACAGATGAAACTTAGAAGGAAAAAAGAATTAAAACATAAATAGTAATCCCTAATTTGGACACAGATTCCAAAAATAACACTATGAGAACCAATTATGCTTGCATTATTAAAAAAACAACACTTCAGCTAACTAGCATAAATCAGGAAATATGGCTAAAAGTCAAAAACACTGAGAGAGAGGGAGAGGGGGAGAGAGAGAGAGAGAGAGAGACCTTCAGGTGACTGCCTATTGAAACTTGCAGAAGATAACCTCATATCTGCAGATACAACAACCTCCTTAACCCAAAATTGGTGTCACAAAGTAAGATCAAAATCTATTACTAAATCCAACAATTGAGTACAAATTTCCCCACAAGCCAATACCAAAGTGCTTCACAGACTCTTCCTTCCCTTCTTTCTCACCCAAAACCAACATAATCACTTCCTCTTAACCTCACAATCCCCACCCCCAATGTGATACCTAATTAACACAACCACCTCAAACTATGCAAAGACTTCAACTTTATGCAATGCTGATCTTCTTAACCAAACCCCAACACACCAAAACCATAAATATAAAATTATATCTCTAATTTTCTAAACTTTTATATCAGCTCAAAACTTCAGATCTCACCTGCAACGCCCAAGAAACCCCTAATTTTGAACTTCAACAACACAAAAAACAACCCCAAAAAGCTCAGATCTTTACAATTTTTAAGCACACCCCTTCACATATCACAGTGATCAAGAACTTCAAAGCTCAAAAATCTCAATAATATTACAATATATGAAGAATCTGTACTATATTAGTACATGGGTATGGGTGAATATTGATAGTTAATGAATAGAAAAGCTAGTTGGGGCTTTTACAAGAGCTTTTTTCAACTGGGTAGCAATGGAAAAATGGGAAAAAGGTACTAGTAATGAAAGAAGAGAGAGAGAGAGAGAGAGAGATTGGTGTGGAAGCTTGTGCCTTTAATGCTACTGCTACTTTCTCTTACTGTATCTATATTTTTCACTTACTGTGTCTATCTGTATGTATATATTTCTATTTGTACTGTCAACTTTCTCTCTCCGAACTCACAGTAATATATATGCCGCCGTTATTTTTTCTTACAGCTTCCAAGTTGTGAGGAATTGATAACTACATTTTGCTCAATTATATTTTAGATGTTTTAAATTAATTGTGGTCAATTTAATAAAATTTTAATCGAGATTATATATATTATATTATTAAAAAATATTTAAAATTATATAATTAAAAAATATTTAATTTATTTAAAAATATTAAAGTATAATTTTTAATTTTCAACTAAAATTTAATTAACTTAATTATAAAAGTTTTATTTTGAACAATTAATTTGAGATTGAGAGATAATTTTAAAATTTTGGTAATTGAGTTCGTAAAGGAGTTGACTTTAAATTGTACAATAAAATTTTAATTGAAATATAATAATTTTAGAGCATATAAGAATTGATCAAGTTTTATACGTCTAAATTTTATTTGTGAAATTATATAATATGAATAATATTGTAAATTATGTTATTGCCAGCTATAATATGATTGGATATATCGTAAATGATTGAATTCAATTTTGCAGGGTTACTATTACATAAATAAAAATAACATAACGGAGACCCAACTAGTTGGTAAAAAGAAAACTAACTTCGATTCGAAAATGAAAATGACTGTTTTCGTTTCCGTTTCCGTATGCAAATGAGGATTGACTATAACATGTAAAAAGTACCTGAAAAATATTTTGACAATCTTGACAAGAAAAATAAAATCATACTAGTCGGCAATTATATATGTACACCATGTGGGTGCTCGTTAGATTTGATGTTTACACTAAAGTTTGGGAATGGAAGTGCCACTTTCGAGATTACAAATGTACAATCAATCCTTAATTTAGTTTAGCCTAGACTGTGATTTGATTTGATTTGGAAATGCTAAGTTTCACTACTATATGTTGCTTCTTCTACGGTATCTAACTTTTAACATTAGATTAAGTTATATTTGATTATAAAGAATGAAATGATATAAAATGATATAATTATAAGGAAATGATAGGTAAAAGTTGGAAGAAAATTATAAAAATAGATAAATATTAAGTGAATGTAAATTCGTTATAATAAAAAATATGAAGAAAATAATATGACAATGGATACTTTTTTTGAATAAAAGATAATTGATACTAGGAAAGAAATAGAATGGCAAATGAAAATTTTGAACTTATACAATAATTTAAATTTTATTTCATTGAGTTCTAATTTCTTGGTATGGTAGGTGGAAAAGTGAAACATGCCGTAATTTATTTTTCACTATGTGACATGATGAACTAAATTTTTATTAGTTGAATATATTTAAATCCGATTATATGGAATATAATATACATCTGCATAAATTTAAATCCCAAATCTTCGATATGAAAAGAGTTGGCTTAGGCTTTAAAGCTCAAGGCCCCATGTAGTGTCTGCAATAGCTCCAATAGTTATAACAATTTTTTGCAGAAAAACTGTGAGTAAGGTATTTGGTAAAATTAAAAAATTACTGTCAGAGGAAGTGCTTTTGTTCTAAAATGTGAAGTTAGACAAAATATGTCTTCCATATTTTTGGAAAAATCTATTTTTCAGCTTTTATAAGAAGTAACAATAAATTTCATCATCAAACCTCCCAAAAGCATTATTTTTATACATTATATCTCAAAATATGCACGAATCAAAAAAGTTACTATGTTTAACCACTTAATTTTTCTAACAACATTTTTTTCACCAACACTTATTCTCACAGCACGACAGTTTTCAACAGTAATCCCAAATGGACCCTGAACCTCTATATTGTAATTTGTTTGGGTTCAAAAAGATTGAATACGAATTTTAATTTTTTTTATAACTCTATTTGAAAATTTGAGCAATCCCTTCTCAAACAGGACGACCTTGGACTTTGTAAAATTGTAACTATAAGTCTATAGAGAAAATTTATTTTTGAACCTAACAATTGTTGGTGTATTGGCCATTTTTATCACAATTTAAAGTAAAATGGTCTAAAATATCACAATTCAAAAAAATGGTCTTTTATATCACTCAAAAACGGAACTTTATGTTACGTTTTTATAATGTTTAAAAAAAATAAAAAACGCATTTGTAACATGCGTTATTGAACAGAAACGCGGTTTCTATTTGCGTTTTGAAGCTATGCATGTACCAGCTTGTGGGGTCCAACTCACGTAGTACGCTGCATATGTCTGTTGCTGCTCAAGTGCTCAATTGCTCAGTTCACTTTTCTAAATAAAAATAATAAGAAGAAATCCCAGCCCACGGTAAAGTATGGTCCAGCTTATGTACACGAATTATATAAATTTCATAAACGTTGTTTTAAGTTGCGTTGATCCGTGATAGTAGGGGCCAGCTTTTTGAATAGTGATTTTGAGGGTCATTCATCTTCAAATTGTGATAAAAAAAACCCGTTTTTCACAATTGTATATGTCGTAGGTTTATATAAAAAAGAATTTAGATTGTATTTTTGAAATGACAGAATTTGAATTGTCATTTTAAATTCTCAAATTTGTATTAATATTTGAGTCCTTGAATTTCAAAAAAAAATTAAATTCAAATTATTGATTTCAAACATGTCATTTGATCAAATTCAGAATTTCTAATGAAATTCAAGTTCCAAACAAGCTATTAGAAAATTTGAAGATCTCAAGCATTGTCAAAGCTATGATATTTTTTATCAAATGCGACTAGCAAAAAAGTTGTATACATGCGTTATCCATGCACATCTTGTACACAAGTCGATACAAGATTACAAGTTGACATTTATAAAAAGATTTGTTGAGTTTTTAGGCCAAAAATCAAGTTTCTCATTCTCACTGTTTGTCCCACATTGATCAGGAAATAGTCCATCTAGTAGGTAAGTCGGTTTAGCCCGCTTTCAGAAAGTGTCGGGATAGAAGGTTCTCGTGCCTAAACTAACACTATGAGTGTTCAGATTTGACTGAAGCCATCGGAGGTGGTCCCGCTGCATGGGATCGTTCTATCGGGTTGTGTGACACTGTCCGGGTTGGAAGAGGGAGAGAATGAAAGGTTGTCGGGAAATAGTAATAGGAGATGTTTTGAGAGAAACACTTCAGTGAGTAATGGATATACATAATAGGGGTAAAATAGCTATTTGGTCATCAAAGTAAAAGCCAACTTGCAATTTCATGATCAAATTAAAAAAACTTGCAGTCAACTTATTAAACATTCTCGACGTTTGCTGAAAGGTGATTGAACGTAAAGAAAGTTTTCACGGCCGTTAAATATCGTTGACTTTAACGGAACTCCGTTAAGTCATACTAAAATTCCGATTTAAAATTTTTAAAAAATTCTTATTCTGATTTTAAAAAAAATTATTTTCAAATCTTAATCTAATTTTAAATTTTTTTTAAAAAAAAATCCGATTTAAAATTTTAAAATTTTTAAAAAATTCTTATTCTGATTTTAAAAATTAAAAAAAAATTATTTTCAAATCTTAATCTAATTTTAATTTTTTTTTAAAAAAATTCCGATTTAAAATTTTTAAAAAATTCTTATTCTGATTTTAAAACTTTTTAAAAAAAAATATTTTCAAATCTTAATCTAATTTTAAATTTTTTTAAAAAAAATTCCGATTTAAAATTTTTAAAAAATTCTTATTCTGATTTTAAAAATTTTTAAAAAAATTTATTTTCAAGTCTTAATCTGATTTTAAATTTTTTTTAAAAAAACTATGATTTAAAATTTTAAAATTTTTAAAAAATTCTTATTCTGATTTTAAAAATTTTAAAAAAAATATTTTCAAATCTTAATCTGATTTTAAAATTTTTTTTAAAAAAATTCTGATTTTAAAATTTTAAAAAAATCTTAGTCTAATTTTAAAAATTTTCAAAACAAATCTTAATCTGATTTTAAAAATTTTTTAAAAAAATTATGATTTTAAAATTTTTAAAAAATTCTTATTCTGATTTTAAAATTTTTTTAAAAAAAATTATTTTCAAATCTTAATCTGATTTTAAAATTTTTTTAAAAAAAAATCTGATTTTAAAATTTTTAAAAAAGTCTTATTCTGATTTTAAATGTTTTTCATCCATCTTTTAACGTTTTAAACGTCCAAAACGTAATTGAAAGCGTAGCAATAGTTTGATGAGTTGACTGTAAGTTTTTTTAGTTTGGTGGTGAAATTGCAAGTTGGCTTTCACTTTGATGACCAAATAGCCATTTTACCCTACATAATAGGTATGTTAGACTGAATTTGTGTATAAAATTCAGAGTCGTATACCCAGATATTGTAATCTCTTTGTTCTAGTGAAGTTATTGTCCTTGTGGATATAGGATTGTCGAACCACGTAAAATATCTGGCCTCTTTTACTATATGTTATCGGTTTATTGTTTTCATTATCATCATATATATTTGCGGGTCCAAATAAACGATTAAATATATAAATACGCTTCCGCATATGATGGGGATCGAGTCAGATTTTCAACAAGTGGAATCTATAAACCATGTGAAAAATCACTCGTGAAAATATGTTTGAACATATGTCTATCAAAACAGCAATATAAAGTGAAATAACCCGTGTTAAAAAAACCACAATCAAGATCATCCGCGTTCGGAGAATTCCGAATTATCTCGAAGATTGACAATTTAAAAGCACATGTGCAGAGCATGTTCCACTAAAAGGTCAAGAATACCAAACACACCTTTCCTTTGGATATTTGCGCATCGCAAATTACACACACTTGCACATATACATGGCATGTATCATGTCATGTGTAAATAATTTGTCTATGTTATATTATTAAATTGAAATTGAAATATTAAAATTGTTTTTTGAAATATTAAAATTTTGATATCCAATATTGATTGATATTTAAGTTCGGTAATTGATCAAAATTTTTAATTAAAATATATATCTAAATACTAAAATACATTTTTAAACAAAATCCGCAAATATTATCTCCTTACATATGTTACCCGTTGTATTATCTAGTGCAACAGTGGCCGGTACAAACTATTGGAAGATTACAATTTTCACGAGCAACAATGGCTTCTCTGTCATTTCCAAATAAACCAAAATGTCACGTAGTTAGTTATACCCATGATGTTTTTATGCTATTTGTGGCTGTGTGGTTTATAAAATCCTTATGGTTTGTAGGGTTTTAATCCTTAATTATGCTTTTTTTGATTTCAAGACTTACGTAAGTTATACGATTGGATATCCCTACTTACTTTTTCTTTAAAATTTCTGATTGATTTTTTATTTTTTTATAATTAACATATTAACCAATAAAAACTTCCCTACTTACTTATAATAATTATGATAATATAGAAATGCACTTAATCACACGCTGCATGGCTAGCAATTAAGATATGCATTTCTCAATCATTGCACAAGGCGAAGAAATTAATATTTGAGTGAATATATATTAAATATTATGGAAATGATCAAAGATCCAAAGGTATCATGTTTAGATATTATGCTTAGTTGAGGTATATGTGCCCTACATTATACGATACATGTTCCTAGTACGTGCAATTGACAGATATGTATTAGCTGCAGTATTTAAACTAGTTTGGTCATAGGTCACTAGTATAACTCAATAATGCAACTAATTGGCCCCTATATATTCACATGTTAATATTAGGAATATTAACTGTACTAAAAATAGTTATATATATATATATATATGTACGATATAGTGTGGGTTATATATGTATATTATATTATCATATCTCAAAAATTAAAAGTTTTGGTCGGTCGATACTTGGCCACGGACTTAAAAAATATACATGTATTAGATATAATTTTACTTATTATAATACGGATTCTAATTATATACTTCATCCGTCCTTTTCATTTGTTAAGTATCTGGCACGCATTTTAAGGTGAATTTTAAGGATAGTTTCATAACTTCTCTTTCAGTTTCTGCAACTCCAACAGTGCCATTCTATACGGTGCCTTAGAAATAGGCTCTGTACTTGGAACAAGGTCAATAGTAAACTCTGCTTCTCTTTGTGGCGGCAAATCTGATAGATCTTTTGGGAGTAGATCTGCATACTCATTCACAACCGGATAATCTTCAATGCGAGACTCATCCTTAGACGTATCCCTCACAAAAACAAGATAGCCATCACAACCCTTAGAAAAATGTCTATTTGCCTTTAGAGCTGAAATAATTTTAACTACTCATTTCGGTTGAGACCCCTGAAACACAAATTCTGATTTTTGCATATCTCCAAAGATCACACATTTTCCCGGACAGTCAATTCCTGCACGATGCTCACTCAGCCAATCCATACCCAAAATAATGTCAAAGTCATGCATCACCATCAGAAATAAGTTTGCCTAGATAAGTATATCCTACAAAGTCTAAAAACTCTTCATTTTTATTAAGAAGACACATAAAAGGATTCACTTACTAAGACTAAATTGTAGGATTCTGAACAGATGAGAAACAAATGACAAATAAGCCAACACATATTCGAATAATGCAAAAACCTCACGTCTAAAAAGGGATTCATAATACTAAATACAAATACGAATGAAATTCGCAGAAAGAGACAAGCTAGAGTAGTTTATAAAATTTAGAGTAGTTTATAAAATTTATAAAAATATATTTAAGACTATTGTCATTAATGAAGATGTCACAGGTTTCTCCATACAAATAATGCCTTCAAATTTTTAAGGCAAAAATCACTAATGCTAACTCCAAGTCATGGGTATGATAGTTTACCTCATAAGTTTTAAGCAGCCTAGATGCGTACAAAATCATCTTCTCATGCTGCATAAAAACATACCACAATCCTCTCGTAGAAGCATCACTATATACTTGGTATCATCCACTCCCTGATGGTAAAACAAGTATAGGAGCTGACACCAACCTCTTCTTCAACTCTTGAAAACTATGTTCACGATCATCATTTCACTCGAACTTAACCCCCTTCCACATCAGCTGAGTCAATGGCAAAACTATGGATGAGAAACCATCTATAAAGTGCCTATAGTAGTCTGACAAACCTAAGAAACTCCTCACCTCTGTCACAGTGCTAGGCCTCGTCCCATTTGTGATAGCCTCGACTTTCCCAGGATCCAACTCAATCTCCTTACCCGACACAATATGCCCCAAAAATGCAACACGCTCTAACCAGAATTCACACTTCGAAAATTTTGCAAACAATTTCTTCTCCTTCAAAATTTTAAGTACAATGTGTAAATGCTCCTTATGTTCTTCCTTACTCCTAGAGTATATTAAGATATCATCAATGAAAACCACAACGAACTTATCCAAGTAATCATGAAAGACCTAATTCATCAAATCCATAAACACTGCTGGTGCATTAGTCAACCCAAAGGAAATCACAAGAAACTCGTAATGACCATATCGATTGCGAAATGCTGTCTTCGGAATATCTTCATCCCTTACTCGTAACTAGTAGTAACCCGATCTTAAATCTATCTTAGAAAAATCCTTTGCCCCTTGCAACTGATCAAACAAGTCATCAATGCGTGGAAAATGATACTTATTTCTGACAGTCACCTTATTTAACTCCCTGTAGTCAATACAAAATCTCATAGACACGTCTTTCTTCTTCACAAAACAAATTGAAAAATACAGATAAATAGATGGAAGTAGTAACCAAAACATAAGAATGAATATAATATAGAATTATGCATTATATAGTGAGTGCTTCGCCTTTTGTAGGCCTATAATAAATGGTTTGAGCGTTTCGGGGACTAGAACAAAAAACCGGCCAAAGTGGGATTCAGGATAAATGTTTTTACTCAATTTGGGGATTCCGTCATGTTCCGTTACAAAAACCGTCAAAAAATTTAAATTTTGAAGGGTAAATTGGACATTCCACAAGTAAGCAACGGTCATCTTCTTTGTATGTTATTACTTTAGCCGTCTTTGACCATGGACTCGGAAAATGCCACCCACGTGTCTTCGCCGCCTTGCTCCCGGCGGCGCGTGAATTCAACGAACCGCATGGACAGATGCTAACGCTGGAAGGAGGTTTCTAGGATAGGAAGTGGAAGATTATAAGTTTAGTTCTTTGTTTAATTCTAAGTGTATGTGTTTAATGAATTCTAAGTGTTTGTTTAATTGTCTGTGAGAACATGCTATGTAAGTGCACTGATGTTCAAGATTTGATTGCTTGTATCCTATCTTTGATCGCTCTCATTGCCCAAGTTTATACCAACAAGCAGCTCTGTTGCAGTAAAGAACAGAGCTCAGTGGATGAAGCCTGAGACCTTCCCCATACGCTGCGCAAGCTTCTGTGTACCTTTCATACTTGAAGAGATCATTTCCACGAGCACGAGCTCTTGCTACAACCCTGACATTCTTAAGTAAAACTGATATTTCACTGCTTCTCGGATCTAATTGTCCTGCTTTCTCTGCAGATGTAACAGAGTTCTCAAACCTGCATAAATCCATCGTTCATTTACTCTCCTACTGAACCTATATTTTTCTTACAATGAAAAATAAAAGATGCAGAACTCACCTCCCCAATGACATCTCAATTTGAGCACGGACAAAATGTGGATAGGCTTCGGAAAGAATGCCAAAAAAATTAGTCTGGGAACAAGATACTGAATAAGTTTCAAACTTGGGGGCGTTTGAGAGGCTTAATTCCGCTTCATTGAGTTGGCAGAGCTTATGAAAAGCTTCAGCTCCGCAGGCAAATATCTGCAGTTTCAATAAAATAAAATAAAAAGGTTACAGTCAAACTGTTTTCCAAATGAATCATGCATCAACTACAGCATGCAGGCTGCAAGACATTTATAGGAGCTTTCTTACCTGCGGAGAAGCATCAGCGCCAGAAATAATTGCAGCTTCACTTTCTCTCAACACGCTTTTCCAATCACCCGATCTTCGTGAATCACTGCACTTGTTTAGGTGATTCTCTACTTCTTGCAATTTCTGCAACTCAGCTGGATCTGGCTGCAGCCCCCGGAAGTGTTAAGGGGAAGTGTTAATTAGGGCCGATCGAAATGAATTTTAAGTATATGTAATTTGTTTTTTTGGGTCAAAAATACCCCCACGGGATAACGGAAGTAACGGCAATATGAACGGAATACCCCACAATGTATACAAAATATGTTTCCAGAACCCCCGTTGACAGGTTTTTTGTTATGGTCCCCGAATCACTCAAAGCATTTATCTTGGCTACCCTTCCTGCAATTTTCTCTTATACAGTAGTATAAAATAAGAAGACGGTGAGATGTGTAGCAGAGAAATTTCTAAGCCGATAGATTTGTGAGACCCACATATTTATTATGCCTCGATTTCTTCGCCAAACCCTACACACCACTCCCTTTCTTGACGTTGACTGGTGTAGTGCCGTCAATCTAGTAAAATTAATTGAGTATTTAACTTTCCCGTTTCAAATACTCATGAGCTACATATTCAGAACATTTAGTTCAATTTTTAAATATGTAAAGTGTGCCTGCCCGTTCTTTTATGAAGTACTCGGGATGCCAGATATTCAAACCATAATTCACCCATTAGTTACATTCAATTTTTATATCAAATCAAAGATTATACTTTCCCTTCCATCTTAAATAACTTTTAGGAAAATATTAATTTAAAATATTTATCCTATTCTTTCGATATTTACTTTTGTATTATTATTCTTGAGATTAATTTAAATTTATAAACAATACAAAATATTTTAATATAATTATTAGGAATAAATAAGAAAATAAATTATTCAATTAACATTTCTCAATATATGTAATTATTTGAATAATGTCATTTTAATGTAAAATGAGAAGAATGGAGTATTTATAAATATAAAATTTATTTACATGAAATTTAAATTATTATTTCAAAATTTATTTACATGAAACTCCAAATTACTATACTTAAAATTTAAATTAAAAGTAAATAATTCTTATTATTTTTAACATATATTTCAGTCAAATTTAAAATTATAAATAAATTAGAGATTCTAAATTTATAACAAGTCCTAAAATTTTAGAAAACTAAGATTAAGGAAAATATTTATATATAATATAATTTTACCATTCTTAATTCCTAATCAACTTTAGGAAAGTGAGCTAGGCAGCACCGTTTATTTTTCATTATATATTTGAAGTCAAGAATAATCCCTTGTTTTTGACATTGTTATGAAAATCGGTGATTAATCACGATTAATTACCGATTAATTTATGTTCGATAACTCATCAAACTGATTAAATTCTTATTATTTAATTAATCATTTCGATTAATACTCAATTCATCTGATAAATCCATGTTCCGTATTTTCACCGTTTAATTCCATTTTTCACTTTTTATGACACCGGTTTTTTGGTAATTTTAGTAATGATTTTGTTTTCAAAGATTAAAGACGTATCGTGTTTGTTTGTTAGCCATTCATTTTGCATGGGCTCGATCTATTCCCGAATCTAAGCTCGCCAACCAACCATGGTACGCTAGAGTATTTAATTTTGTTACCCTATTGAAGATCTAAGATCTATTCATTTTGTTACCCTATTTATGCACCGGCACTGCGTCCTGCCACGATGCGTTACACCCACTATTACGTATGAATATGATTTGTTTCGACTTAATTTAAAAATTAAAAAAAATTAAAATTAAATTGTTTTGATTTTAATGTTTGAAACTATAATCGCGAACGATTTTAAGCTCGCCAACCACCCACGGTATATCGGTGCTACTATACCATAGAGTATTTAATTATTTATGCAGTGATGTTACATCTACGTTATGTCGAATAAAGTACCAGTATAAATGTATACATTTGACTATTCTTCAGATTAGATTTTACTAGTGACAGTCCCCTAGTAGTACATTTTAGGGCCACATCTCTTATTCTCTCTGCCTATATATTCTTTGTTTAAAAATATATATATTTTTTAAAAAATTATACATAATATTCTTTTTAAATCATTATGTAAATCGATTGATCTTTTATACTTTAAATTTTTCTAAATATATACTTCAAATTAATATTTTTTTATTTAAATAAATTTATATGTATAAATTTTTTTATTTAAAAAGAATATAATTTAAAATACCTTAAATATGTGTATAAATTCAAAAAAATAATATAATGTATTAAATAGTAATTATTTATTTTATTTTACAATATAATGAATGAAAACAATATAGAAAAAGTCAAACTGATTGTCAATTATTCCAATAAAAAACAGGCGAATTTATGGCACATAATTTCATAAAATGGTAAAAGTTTTCCTATCAAATACTCCCTTTTATGAAATTTAAAAGTCAAATCAACTCAACTTTGACCATGGATTAATAATTATTGTTAAAAATAAAAATTATGAAAAAATATTATTAAAAAGTATATTTAATATATTATTAGACTTAATTTTTATATTTATAAAATTATAAATTAATAATGTATAATTTGCGGTCAAACTTTTTTTCTTTTGACTAATTTGGCTTATAGCCTTACAAATAAGTATCTGTTCTAAAAAATTCTGGGGTGAATCAAAGTCGAACCCAGAACCTGGGACGACAGTGGATAAGCCCTCAACCACTTGTGTTATCCAATCGTGCTCAATTTGCAGCACGTTTGACTTTTAAAATTTATAAACCGTCAATATTTGTAGGATGAAGAGAGTAAGATTTTGCTACTATTTCTGCTATATTATAAAATTTTAAATATTAAAAATTTTAGTTACTTAGTCGGTTGGTAATTAAATCTAACAAACTTTATATAATATATATGCATATATGTATCATAACATTATTCATCTAATATAATATAAAGTTTAATATTAATAGGGTTTTTATTAAAATTACACATTTAAAATACTGCTAGAAATGACTGCTGGTTGATATTGTAATTTTAACAATATACATTGCTTATTTATAATATGAAATAGATTTTTTTTTTGGAAACATATAATATGAAATAGATTACTTAAAAAAACGTTCGATTTGGAAAATGTAAATTAATGTTAAAAATACTATAATAATGCTATTAATTACTATAATTGACATTTATTTCCAACCATCCGCCTATATAAACATACAACAAACATTTGTGACACTAATTAAGGAGGCAGAAGAGAATATAACAATGATTAGTGTGGAACCCTCGAGTACTAATCATGTTAGAGTGTAGTATAAACCTGATTAATTAAGTTAGAACATAGAGAAAACTAATCATAAAAATGGTTGACCACTTTTTACAAGGGCTGCACAACTTTTCGGTCCGGACTTGTAAACCGGATCAGACCAGGTCGTTTGGTAGAAGGGCCGGACCGGACCGGATATATCCGATTCGATCTCCGGTCCACAAAATCAAAAAAATTCGGTCTTCGGTCCGGTCCGGTCTAAACCGTGAAAAAACCCGGACCGGACCAGATTTTATACATATAAGTATATTTATTTTATTTTATATATTAAATTATATAATTTAAGGATAAAATGTTAGAATTTATAGTAATTTAATCCTTCAAAATATCATAGAATAAAGTATTATAATAATAGTAATCAATATAACAAATTAAATAATAAATATATTTAGTCTATATATTTAAAAATGAGAGTTATATATATATATAATATTATCGTATAAAGAATAAGAGATATATTTATTATTAAATATATATTAATTTCTAAAATAATTTTTTTTGTACTTAGTATACAAATAAAATGCTATAAATATAAAAAGTATATATAAATAATAATTAACCTGTCCATATCGGTCCGGTTCCGATTCGATCCGGGTTTTACTAGTCTGGTCCGGTCCCAAAGACCGAATATAATCGGTTCGATTTTTGGTCCATACATTTAAAAATTTTTAATCTTCGGTCACATCTAATCCGGTTTTGACCCTTTGTGCAGCCCTACTTTTTATTGCATTTTATGTCCTTATCTCTAAGATTCTGTAAATTTGGAAAATGATATGACACCCAACTTTTCAATTTCAATTATAATCAAGAGAAGGGGGATAATATTGAAATTGTTATTATTTTTATTGGATATTTAAAGTGCATCAAGTGACTCAATAATCGATAATTCGTATCCTGTTTTGAGTTTGTGTGAAGATATTATACAAAAATATAATAATAATTTTCATGTTATTTTGCATGAGACATTAAATAAAAATAAAATTAAATAAGCAAATTTATGAAAATAATATTTTATTTATATATACAAATATATATCTATACACAATTTTATGAAATTTTATATAATTATTACATATATGATTATGCTGCGTATTCCACTATTATTATAATAGAAAAACACTGATTATGCTGCGTATTCCACTATTTATCGACTATTTAGGTAATGTAGTTTTACCACTTGCTTAATTATGTCATGTACTATTTTTCGACTAGGTAATGCAGCTTTACCACTTGCTTAATTATGTCATGTGCTATATTTCGAGTATTTAGGTAATGTAGCTTTAGAAATTAGAACCAAAGAATTGTTAAATTAAAGGCTATGTTTGTTTTAACTTTTAAGGGATTATAATATCTGGATTA
Source organism: Oenanthe sinensis (assembly GCA_028671895.1). Lineage (NCBI taxonomy): Eukaryota > Viridiplantae > Streptophyta > Magnoliopsida > Apiales > Apiaceae > Oenanthe > Oenanthe sinensis. The sequence continues at coordinate 3,339,632 of CM053796.1, read as the reverse complement.
TTTATTACTTTATTATTATTTTTAAAATCTATATGACTATTATCCTATGCAAGTAGATTTTAACCTTATTTTTGATTTATTTTGTTGTTTTATGTTATGAGTAATGATTAGCATACTAAAATAAAAGAACTTCAGCTGAATTGCATTAACTGTTTTAGTTAGTTTTGAGCTCTTACTTGAAATATTGACACTAATTCTGTCTGCAAAAAAAAAAAAAATTAATCTAGAGATTGAAGACATATTATGCTCCTGGTATATCCTTATTAAAATATAAATGTTTACTTTTGGACTCTGCATGCAATTAATCTGAATGTGAGTATGTGACATATTTGGTGGTAACAAGTACTGAGTTTTATGGCATTGCTTTCCAGTTTCCCACATATTCCCAGATCGAGTCCGCTGAGATGTCATCGTTTTTCTTCCACCAACATTCCGAGTGAATGGTTAAGCGAAATGCTTGAAAGACTTCCGTTGTTGGAGAAACTTCACCTTGACTGTGTTTGCCACTTTAAGAAAGATATTGAAATTGCAGGGCGATGTTGCCCTCAGCTGAAATCATTGAAATTGATCCATCCATTATATAGACGTCCAAAAATGCGGTCTGATGAAGATGCTCTAGCTATTGCAGAAAACATTCCTGGACTACGCCATCTGGAGCTCTGTGGACCCAATAAGATGACAAGTGATGGCTTGCTGGCAATTCTTGAAAACTGTCCTCATCTTGAATCTCTTGAAGTGTGGCATGGTGTTGCCAACATAGGCCTTGATCTAGTAAAAAGGCTATCTCAGTAGATCAAGGATCTGACGCTCAAATATGACTACGGCGAGAACAGTGATGCTGATAATTCAGATTTTTCGAATGACGATGATGTTTATGAACTCTCTGATGATGAAACTGATTATTTGTATTCTTCAGACAAGAATGATTCTTGGGGAGAATCTGATATCAACTCTGTCTCCTATGTCTATGATGATAGCGGATGTTCTGGTGGCAGTGGCAGTAATTCTGACTAAGTTATTTTTGCATGGTACGTGAGCCTTGTTTAAATAAGGAGTTGGAGTTGTGATTTTTTTAAAACCTTTTGAGGATTAATTGCATGCATTTTACTGTTTTAAGCATATTGTTCTTTTCTAGGCCATCTGTTTCCTGTTTTATAGCATTGGTCTGGCACCATTTCTTGGCTTACAAATTCTGTCAGCTAAATGCAGGTGCCTGTGTTGCTGTTAGCTAAGGGAAGTTAGAACGTACAGAGTTATTTTCTTAGGCAATTAGCTATATGTATAGTTGACAATGTACTGCATCCTAGAATTATCATATGATGCAGAAGCAAGTTATTGATTTTGCTTTGGTGAAATGCCCGAATGTGGGTATCTACTACTTTTGTTTGTTTCAGTGCTACTATATGTGCATCTTTAATCAGCAGATGATAAATATCGTTGTACTAGATGATCGCGGTTATAAAAAGAAAAATATTAGCATGTGTGTTTTCTGTATTTGGAACTGTACTTTCATAGTTAATTCTTACTGATTGAGGAATTAGGGTGTAATTCAGTCATTTGTTACTGTGAACACTTCCTAGTCCTAAAGTGAATGAGCAAACATTTGGTTCAATTCTGACCAGACTTGCCCCTTCTCTGACACAAAATTGATATTTCCTCCGTCCCTTTTACTTGATCCCCATGTAAAAGACACACATATTAAGAAAGTATTTAATAATATGATTTATTTCTATGTTTACTCATAATAGATGTCAATGTCTTGAATAATGAAATAAATTTAAAAATGAGTTGTAGAGTTGAGAAATAGGAGCAATGGGTAGTATTGAAAAAATATGTAAAATGATATATTGAAAATAAGGTAGGAAAAACTATTTAGGGACCGTTTTTTTTTCAAAGGGTCAAACTAAAAGGGTCGGAGGGAGCAGAGAGTACTACTCTCCAAGTCTCCGTCAACCTGACACAACATGGTTTATATCTGGTTAAAAAATATGATCAACATGACTTATATCTGGTTAAAAAATATGATAAACATATTAGATTGACACAAAATTTGAGCTTAAATAAAATATATAATTATAAATCATATAATTTTTTACAATTATGATCCATGATCATCCATCCCGGCATTATGATTAGAATACAAATTTTAATGTGCTGAATTCTGTTCAAATTTCAATTTGGAATACTATCATATTTTTAACTTAAAAACCTATTTATGAAATATTAATACCTTTAAATTAATATTTTTAACTATTTTAATTTATCTACTCAAATAATTACTCAGTTATAAATATATCATCAGATTTAATATTCAATACATCATATATTTAATATTTTATTTTATGATTATTAAGATTATTATATATTTAATAATTTACTTTAATAATTATTAATATAAATGGGTTAATACAATTCACTCTTGGTAATCTTGACCTCGATAAAGATCCATGGCCTCCCCCTCAACGTGGGTCCCACTGCCGCCGGAGAGGAGCCGGAACTGGGTAGAACTTCCGGCGGAGCTGACGTCATCGATTCTTGTGCGTTTAGGTGCAGTTGAAGTGCTGATGAGTGCTCGAAAAGTGTGCAAAACATGGCGCCAAATCTGCTCCGACCCGGAAATGTGGCGGGTCGTGGAAATTAAATATTCGGATTATGAAAAATCACCCGAAATGTTGAAACATGTGGTTAAGAAAGCAGTGGATTTGAGTTGTGGCCAATTGATCCATCTTGATCTCCAGATTTGGGGTCACCCTCATAATCTGCCTCGTTATGTCTTTGATCGGTATCGTTTCGTGTCTTCGTAAATTTAAATTTCCGTAATATAGACTGATTATGTTTCGTATACTACTATTTTTCGACTATTTAGGTAATGTAGCTTCACCGCTTGCTTAATTATGCCGTGTACTATTTTTCGAGTATTTAGGTAATGTAGCTTCACCACTTGCTTAATTATGTCGTGCACTGTTTTTCGAGTATTTAGGTAAAGTACCTTTAAAACCAAAGAATTGTTAATTTAGAGGACTATTAGCGTATACAAAAATATTTTAGCCGTCTTTTTTATTAATTTGTTGTTTTATGTTATGAATTTCGTAGAATTTGGATGATGGTGTCGAGTCCTTCTATAGGCATAAGGATTAACATACTAAATAATTAAATATTAAATAACAGATCTTTAGCTGAATTGCATTCACTGCTTTGGTTAGTTTTGAGCTCTTACAAGAAATTATGACAATGATTCTGTCTACAAAATAAAAAATCTGGAGACCAAAGACATATTATGCTCCTGATATATATTGATTAAAATATAGATGCAAAAAATAAATAAATCTAGAGATCGAAGGCATATTATGCTACTGGCATATCTTGATTAAAATATATATGTTCACTTTTGGACTCTGCATGCAATTAATCTGATGTATTTGATAACCATATACATGTGAGTATGTGACATATTTGGTGGTAACAAGTACTGAGTTTTATGGCATTGCTTTCCCACATATTCCCAGATCGAGTCAGCTGAGACGTCTATATCTTTTTTCTTCCACTAACATTCCGAGCGAGTGGTTGAGCGAAATGCTTGAAAGACTTCCGTTGTTGGAGAAACTTCACCTTGACTGCATTTGCCACTTTAAGAAAGCTATTGAAATTGCAGGGCGATGTTGCCCTCAGCTGAAATCATTGAATTTGATCAACAATTTATATAGACGCCCAAAAAAGGGGTGTGATGAAGATGCTCTAGCTATTGCAGAAAACATGCCTGGACTACACCATCTGGAGCTCTGTGGACCCAATAAGATGACAAGTGATGGCTTGCTGGCAATTCTTGAGAACTGTCCTCATCTTGAATCTCTTGATGTGCGGCATGGTGTTGCCAACGTAGGACCTGATATAGTAAAAAGGCTATCTCAGCAGATCAAGGATCTGAGGCTCTCATATGACTCCAGCGAGGACAGTGATTCTGATAATTCGGATAATTCGGATAATTCGGAATCTTTGAATGAGGATTATCTTTGTGAAATATATGTTTTCTACAGTGATGATGAAACTGATGATTTGGATTCTTCGGACGAGGATGATTCTTGGGGAGTATCTGATATCAACTCTGTCTCCGATGACTATGATGATAGCGAATGTTCCGGTGGCAGTGACAGTAATTCTGACTAAGTTATTTGTGCATGGTACATGAGGCATGTTTAAATAAGTTGGAGTTTTGATTTTTTTAACCCTTTTGAGGATTAATTGCATGCATTTTACTGTTTTGAGCATATTGTTCTTTTCTAGGCCTTCTGTTTCCTGTTTTATAGCATTGGTTTGGCACCATTTCTTGGCTTAAAAAATTCTTTCAGCTAAATGCAGGTGCCTGTGTTGCTGCTAGCTCAGGGAAGTTAGAATGTACGGAGTTATTTTCTTAGGCAATTAGCTAACCTATAGTTGACAATGTACTGCATACTAGAATTATCATGTGATGCAGAAGCAAGTTATTGATGGTGCTTTAGTAAAATGCCCAAATGTGGGTATCTACTACTGTTTGTTTCAGTGCGACTGTATGTGCATCTTTAATCTGCAGATGATAAATCTCGTTTTACTTAGCAGCTGATCTTGGTTATTAGAAAATATATATTAGCATGTGTGTTTTCTGTATTTGGAATTGGACTTTCATAGTTAATTCTTACTGATCGAGGAATTAGGGTATGATTCAGTCATTGGTTATCGTGATCATTTCCGAAAAGAAATCATATATACAAAGATCATGAGTGATTTGTGAACAATTGCTTGTTTAAAGTGAATGAGCAAACATTTGGCTCAAGTTTCCAGGTATGAAACTTTTGCCTGTGTTCTTCTCCAAGGAAGGATTGAATTTACGAGGTTAGTTTATTACTCACTCTGTTAAGAAATAATTGAAGTTTGACTAGTTGGCACACATTTTAAAGAGTTTTGACTACATAGTTAAAAATTTTATTTTTAATTTTTTTTTTAATACAAATTTTAGTTTAATATTTAATTCACATATTTTTTTTAAAATAATAAATTTAACTATATAGTCAAAATTTCTAAAAATGTGTGTCAAAAAGTCAAAGGTCAATTATTTCGGAAGAGAGGGAGGAGTAAGTTTCAATTCTAATAAGACCTTCCCTTTGTCCAACCAGAGGTCCAGAACCGGGTTGAAAATTGATATGCACTAAACGGCAATACGCCTACACCGTTATTTATCTCGTTCAAAAATATGATAAGTTTATCAAAATTTGTTTTGTAAATATATGTATTCAGGATTTTTAACTTGACAAAAATATGTTTGAAAAAAAATTGGGTCATAGAGAATCAAGCTAAACAACTACTCCCTTCATCTTGACGAACATGTTCATTTTAAAAAAGTTATTTTATTTTCTTACAAATATCTCTAATTATTGTGTTAGAAAATGACAATCTAACTGAGTTTTAAGTAAGTTAAATTTTGAAAATTATAAATATAAAAATAATTTTGATAAAATATCATTATATTTATTTTAAAAAATTATTTTTATACATTTATATTAAAACTAGAAATGAACATATATTTAAGAATAAATCCTTTATATATATATATATATATATATATATATATATATATATATATATATATAATAGGACGGGTTTGTATTGAGTCATTTTAATTTACAAAAAATTCATGAGTCAATTTATTCATGTAATATTACTATTATAACCTTAACTATTTTAAATATAATAGGAGGACAAGGGGGTTGTATTGAGTCATTTTAATTTTAAAAAAAAACATGAATCATTTTATTCATGTAATATTACTATTATAGCCTTAATTATCTACTTAATGAAAATTAAAGTTATTTTATTAATTGTATATGCATTGAATATATAACCTTATAATCTTAATAATTTTAATATAAAACTAATGTCAGCATAAAAACATTAAACTATAAGAAATATAATTTTATTTATAATAAATAATTATTTTACTCATATATCTTAAATGATATATAAAACTTATGTCTATTTATATATACAATTGTCTATTATAAAATTTAAATATTTTATTAATCGAATAATTTTAAATATGCAAATAAATTAAAAAATGCAGTATTAAATATAAGATCTAATATATTAAACAATATATTTGGATGAAAATATAGAGTTAATATAACAAAGTATTTGATTTAAAAAAATGGAATAGTTGATACTATATAATAATATAAAATAAATGATGGATTAGTTGAAACTCTAACCATTTAAAACAAAAGAATTTCGAAAAATAAATTTTGTATTATATGAAAAAATTATTTGAATTTATGTAACAAAATGAAAATTTTAAAGTGGAACCCTATATATTATATGTATTAATTTATTAAATTTAAATATAGAGACTTGGGTTGAGTCAAAAATATTTTAAATTTCAAATTTCATATAATGTATAATATATAAATACGTCATATATGTAATATTAAAAAAATTATATTTTAAGTATTAAAATATATTTATGTAGAACATCAACGTTAGTGATTGTAACACATATTCAATCTTGCATCAAAACAACTCGTAATCGCAACGACTCAATTGCAAGAGTGGAGTTCAGTTATTGATTGTAACATGTACTCAATCTCACATCAAAATATATATAGATTTTATTTCAATATATAAGGTATAATATTATTATCAAGTCTACCATTAGATGATGATATTTTGGAGACCTGTGATTGATTCGTATTTTAGCCAAATTTATATTTAAGTTAATATAATTTGACCTTATGTGTGATACGAATTCAAGACTTAACTTTATTTCAAAAATTAAACGAGAATAACGACGGATATATTTTTCAATAATAGATAAAAGTTCGAAGTGAGAATACAAAACTAACTAATATTATCCCATAATAACTAAATAGGTGCGATGTGAACCTGAATAATAACTAAATAGGTGCGATGTGAACCTGGATTATATATTTGATGAATTTATGGGCTATCTGCTCGGTATGATGACGTGATAAATTTAAATAAGAGAATTTTAGAAAACAAATTAAAATTGAAATAAAAAATATAATAAAAATTAAGCTAGTGACCCATGCCTCGCATGGACTTTCCTTCCGCATCCGATTGATCGAACGGCCTATCTAGTTTTATTTTAAAAGTGAACATATAAAGGTACATAACGGTTGAAGATGCCAAAAAAAAAAAAAAGATCGAGTGATATGTTACTATTCAGTATTCAATCATGTTCAAATATTTATTGAAAGTTTAAAAAATTATAATATTAAAAAGAATAAAATATATTCTCCCCAGATCTTCATCAATCATCACCCACAACATTTCAAACCTAGCGCTCTCCACATTCAAAAAATCAATGGGCCCCACCTCAAAATCGTTGCAATCACCTGCGGAGAGGAGCAGGAACTCCCGGAGGAGCTAACGACGTCGTTTCTTGGGCGTTTAGGCACACTTTATAAGACAGCCAGTGCTCGGAAAGTGTGTAAAACGTGGCGTCAAATATGCTCTCGCCCCGAATGTGGCGGGTCGTGGATCTTAGGCTTTCGGATCCGGGTTATCGAAGCAAGTATGATTTTCTGATAAATAAGATGGCTAGAAAAGCTGTGGATTGGAGTTGTGGACAAGTGATCGATTTTCGTCTAGCTTATTATGGGGATGATAATCTCCTTAACTATATATCTCACAGGTTTATCTATGGTCTGCGTATATTTATCCTGTAAGAATGTTTTGTTTGTTCTAATACGGACACGAAATGCACTAAAAATTGGAGTGTTTCTCTTGAATATAATGTAAACTATTTAGGCCTGTTTGTCAATTAGGGGTTAGCTATTTTGATTAGCGGTTTGAATTAACTGTCTTGACTAGTGGATATTTTAAAAGAAACTGTTTGGTATATAACTGTTTGAACTAGACACGTCGTAATCCTCTAATTGAAAAAGCTATTTAAAAAACTCCTCTAAGTAGTTTTTTTTAAATGAGTGGATTGAGCCTAAACCGCTATTTCAATCGGTAACTACCAAACACCAATATTAGAGTATTTATTTAGTCAAACCTCTAATTTACTTCAATCCTCTAATTTTTACTCAAACTTCTAACTTACAGTCAAGGCTTTAATTTATGTTGCAATGCAACACATACAAGAGAGATTGATGAAAGAGAGCAAGAGAAGAAATATTATAAATGCAATCATCCATCACTACAAGAATGTGTGTTTATAATATAAATGTTTAAATTTAGATCTTTGTGCAATTACGCTGTTGTTAGCAATAAGCAAATAGATGTGACATATACGGTGGTCACATGTATGTGAATACTGACTTTATTTGCCTTCATTTTGTAAATGTTTCCAGATCAAGTCAGCTGAGATGTCTACATCTTGAATCTTGCTCTACAATTACGAATGAAGGGTTGATTGACATGGTTAAAAAACTTCCGTTGTTGGAGGAACTCCACCTTTATGGAATTCCCATATCTATGCAAACTATTGAAGTTGCAGGGAGTTGTTGCCCTCTGCTGAAATCATTCAAATTGAACAAGTCAAGGTATGTGTGCCCACATATGGGGTGTAGTGAGCATGCTCTAGCTATTGTGAAAAACATGCCTGGACTTCGTCATCTGCAACTCCAGGGAAATAAGATTTCAATTTTTGGCTTACTGGCCATTCTTCAGAATTCTCTTCATCTTGAGTCTCTTGATCTGCGGATGTGTTTCTTACTTGCCGAGTATGGAGCTGATCTAATAAAAAAGCTATCTCCGCAGATAAAGGATCTTAGGCTCCCATACGACTATACCGACGATGATGAATTTGATGATCAAATTTATACATGTAATACTTGCGATTACACTCGACCACATTTTTCTGATGTGTCTGATAGCGACATTGATTCTGATGAGTTTTCTAGTGGCACCGACATAGATTCTGACAACGAGTTATTTGTTGATGATATTTGATGGTACGGATCTTGTTTTCTTAGGGAGATGAAAGTTTATATTTTTAGCTTGTGGATTATTGTTAGCACACATGACTGTCCAAGTATATTATTCTTTTCTAGGCCTTTTATATGTATCGGTCGATTGTATTATTCTTCTCATTAAAGCCTTTTTTTTTAATCTTCTGGTTGATGGCATGGATTGGTTATATCTTCTGTATCAATTATGCAAATCAAGATTTTCTTACATTTGAAAGTTACGATTTTTTTTGTATGCATTTGACTGTTCGAGTATATACTTCTTTTTTATTATTATTTTGTTTAGGTCTATCGTCTTGTATCTTCTGTTTGATAACATTGATCGGTTCTCATCTCTCGGCACTAGTAACGTCTGTCAGCTAAATGTAGGTATCGATGTTGCCTGCTGGCCGAAGTTGGAACATGGGGACTTAGTTTGGTAGGCAATTGGGCAAATAAAGTTGGTCTACTGCAGGACTGATATATACATCTCATGTTTGTGGCTGATCACTGATAAAGACTGTCCTTGTGTTTTTTTCTTCTAAAGACTATGAATGTATGTGCTAGGCACTCTGATCCAGTTTCAGTTCTGATATATTCTAATCCTTCTCTCGGACAAGGACTATTGTCATCATTCATTAGTTTTTTTTTATTTGACTGGTGTTTATTTTATCAAGCAAGAAGACATCCATTTGGAACTAAAGATACGGTGGATGACGTGAATCCGCTGGTTTGGTTATTTAGTTGCTGTATAAGAACTCTAAATACGCCTTTGCTGAGCTCGACGAAGACTTATTTTGTTCGATAAAATGCTCCATATGAAACCTCTGCCATTGCAGTCTATCTAATCAATATTTTTCGTTTATATTGTCATCAACTGCTGTGGTAGCATAGAGTTGGTTATTGCTTTTCGATACTAGTTGCAATTTTTTACTGTGGTTCTGTACCTAGTGTAAGAAGTTCTTGGCAAAATAGGAATCATCGAGTGTGGTTCTATACCTAGGATAAAAAATTCTTGGCATGATTACTGTCTTTTTTTTTCAACAACTGAATGTAATTTCAAGATGGAAGATTATACATCTCTTTTTAATTAAAAAAAACAGATTAAAGATACAAGGGACCTTTTTAATTTTGGGATCAATAGTTCAATACTACTCCTATAGGACACTTTGTACAGCTTAGTACCAGCTCTAAATTTATAAATACTACACCAAGAGTTCAGAAAAAATTGCAAGGACTCCCCTGGATTCAAAATTGAAAATTGAGATATTTTTTTACACACTTCTCGATCAAAAATAGGAGTATTTTTTTAATTAGTTTATTTTATATAAAAATTTAAACACTACTATACTTTTATATAAAATAAATAAAAATATCATTTATAAAATACTCCTCCAAAAATATTAAAATGCGTGAAAAAAAATATAAAAAAGCCATTCATCGTCAAAGTACTAGAGAGTCCCGGAAAAATAATAGCATCTCCGACTGCTCCTCTATTCGAGTCCTTAAAATACAGGCTCCAACGTTACTAGTGATTTTTTATATCACTGGTATAAGAAATGATAATAAAATATGAGTGATTCGTTATATCATTAGGATTCACTCGAACTTACTTAAAAATACAGGTAACTGATATTATAAACAACATCTTTCTTTATATTATTATATGGTACAATAATAATGAAAATTATTTTTAATAATAAAATGAAAAATGAAAAATGAATATAAATAATATTATTAAAAAAATATTAATATTCAATATTTTATATTAAATTTAAGCAGTGAATCTATTGGACTTTATAAACCCATGCCCTTTATCTCTTAATATTCGTAACCCTAAGCCCTAAAAAATTATCAATGGCGTCCCCTTCTATTCCGGTGCCACCGCCGGAAATTCCCGACCGGAACTGGCTGGAACTCCCGCCGGAGCTCACGGTGTCGATCTTCCACCGCGTCGGCGCAATTGACGTACTCATGAATGCTCGGAAAGTGTGCAAAACGTGGCACCAAATCAGCTCCGACCCGGGAATGTGGCGGGTCATTGATCTGAGGTATACGGGTGATCTTTATGATGTTGATCTGCGAAAAATGGCTCGGAAAGTTGTGGAGATGAGTTCTGGACAGTTGATTGATTTGAGTATTCGATATTTCGCTGACGATGAGCTGCTCAATTACATCGCTGATCGGTATAACAATACTTTTTGTAACAATATTATGTTCAAAAACAATATTATGTTTAGTTTCGATTAGTTATCGTAATTGTCAGTACCCGATTCGTGTTGCATGTTGAATTTATGGCCCGATTATATGCATGATTATGTATATAGGACTGTGATTAAATAACATATTACCATTCGTAAAATTATTAATAATGGGTGAGATATGCAATACTCAAGATTATTTATAGGGTTCCATGTTTGTAGGCTAAGATGGTTTTTTGATATGTTTTTGTAAGACATAGCTGTCCAATGTCCCGTTTTGATATGAAATTATCTTTTTCTTGATGGGTATATTTTCAAATTTAAGTTTGTTATAGTGGTTTAATTTTGAGCTCGGACCGCCTTTTATGTTGCTTCTTTGTTTTATGGTCATTTACAGATATTGTTGCGGTAGTTAACTATATATTTAACCAGTACATTGTCATTATTATCCTTATGTGGGTGTGTAATGGTTTCTTCTACTTATGTAAAGTGATTGGCTAGTTCATTTCCGCTTGGTGTATATTACTAGTCAGATAGTTAGAAACTAAGCTTAATTTGAACTTGTTTCTGCAAAATCTTATACAGTTTTTAGTTTTTTACTTTTAAGGTGACATTTGTAGTTTTTGTCATGTAATTATATGCAAACTAGTTAAATTTGGCGAGTACTAGAATTTTCAAGTGGCTCTTTGCTCTTGGTTTCCTTAGTTGTAAATATTTTGTTATATACCATGACAATCAAAGTTGACTATTGGTGTCATTATATGGCATAGACATCAAGGGACTTGATGATTGATCTTCAGCAAAATTGCAATCACAGTTTCAGTTTAGTGTGAGCTCTAGTAGTTCTGGTGTTTGAAAAAGAATATTCTAGTCAAGTCATCAGTGTGGAATCTATATGGAACTACTTCCTTAATTATGCCAGCTATTAGATAATCATTAAGGCTGGCATGCCTAATTGAGAATAATTTATTGGAAAATGTCTGAAAGTCGAGTACCAACCAAACAGAAGTGTGCCAAGCAAAATGTTATCAGTACTTACTACTTACAGAGGCTCATTTTTTTCTCTCGCATTTTAGTTTTAGTAACATTGTAAATGATCCTATCAAAAAAAATTTAAAAAAATAGTAACATTGTAAATGACGTATTTGGTAAAAGTTTAGGGTTATGATGAAATTACCGAAACATTTGTCTGGAATATATCTGTTTTATTTTGGATTTTGCTTGCTATTAGTCTTTTAGCAATAACTACATAGATGTTTATCTCTGGTGGTTACATGTGAGTACTGACTCTCACGTTCCTTGCCAACATGTTCACAGATCAAGTCAGCTAAGACATCTAAGTCTTGTATCTTGCTTCAGCATCACTAGTGATGGGTTAAGTAATATGATCAAAAAACTTCCATTGTTGGAGGAACTCCACCTTTACCGCATTGACATCTCTAAGCAAGCTATTGAGGTTGCAGGGCAAAATTGCCCTCAGCTGAAATCATTCAAATTGAACAGCCAATATTATGAATACCCAGATACTGGGTGTGATGAGGATGCTCTGGCTATTGCAGAAAACATGCATGGACTACGCCATCTACAGCTCTTCGGAAATAAGATTACAACAGATGGCTTGCTGGCCATACTTGAGAGTTGTCCTCATCTTGAATCTCTCGATATGCGGCAGTGTTTACATCTTGCTAAACTTGAACCTGATCTACTAAAAAGGCTATCTCAGCAGATGAATGATCTCAGGCTCACATATGACTCCCTTAAAGACCTAGAATTTTTTGATGAAGTTGATTATGAATATGATGATTTGGATTCTTACGATGATGATGATCCTTCTGAACTATCTGATATCGACATTCTCTCGGATGACTACGATTATTATGATGATGATGATGATGAAAATGATGTTGACAATGATTATGACGATGATTCTGGTGGTAGTGACACATATTATGACTATATATGATGGTATGTGTGGTTTTTTTTAAGGAGTTGAAATTAAAAATAAAGAAAATACCTTGTGGTTTATTTGCATGCAGTTAACTGTTTGCATATGTGATTTTTTATTCCTAGGTCTACTATATTCTATCTTCTGGTTGATAACATTTGTTGGTCATCATTGATTGGCACTGACAATTCCGTCAGCTAAATGTAGGTGGTAATGTTGCATGCTTGCCCGAGGAAGTTGGAACATATGGACTCATAATGGTAGACAATTAGCTAAATGAAGTTGACATACTACTGCAGCGCAGAATTATCATATGATGCAAAAGAAAATTGTTGATGGTGCTTTGGTGAGAGCTCAAGTTTGTTTCTTTTGTGTGACTGCAAGTATATATCATCTCTGATATCTGGGATTCTGGGTGATGGAAACTCTAGTTGTGTTTTTCTTCAAATAAGTAAAAACGTTCTGATATGTTCTAAACCTTCTCTCTTGCATGGCTTGTTGTCTATTCATCATCGTAGGCGTTTTTATTTATGTTTGGTGTTGTGTTTCTTTCATAACGTTCTCTTAGATTCAGCTATAAAAAAAAGATTCTCTGAGAATTTGGAACAAAAAAAATGGTGGTTCGGAGGTGAACCAACCAGATTGGTTATCTAGTTGTTCCAAATTATCTGGTAAGTTCCTTGCATGTAGGCTATATAATTTTAAGATGGTTCTTTATGCAAAACTCTGCCTTGTTTGCTCTAGCCACAGGAAAACCAAACTAAGCATATAACCAAATGAGGTCGGGGAGGGTATGATGTAAGTGGAAATTTCTGCTTTTAAGAATAGAAAGATTGGTTTTGTAACCACCCTTGTCTTTTAAGAAAATCAACATGCTTGCATAAGATTTAAATTACCGAATTTGGTACTGTCATCGTTGGGTCAAGTAGCTGTTGTCGCCCTTGAAATTTTAAGGCATTCATAAACCGAATGAGATTCCTGTTACAACTTGGTTACCTTTATAAAGTTCTGTTGAAGAATGGTACATGGTTATCTTTAATGTGCTGAGAATCTGAGATATTGGGGGTGTTTGGGAATCATTTTTTTTCCGGAAATAAGCCCTTATTTTCGGAAAAAAGTAGGGATGCATGTACTTTTTCTGAAAATAAGTAACTTATTTTTTATTTTGAAAATAATATTTGATTTTAAAATTTTAAAATAAATATTTATCTTTAAAAAAAATATGAAAATATGTAAAAAATGAAAATAAAATAAGTTACTTATTTTAAGTTTAAGGAATCTCAAACGGCCGTATTGTACTGTCAACACAAATAAATTTGCATACTAGGCCACAACAGAGGGCAACATTCAAGAAAGAGCAGGAGAACTAGCAGGCAGGCACAAGTTACATCGCACACAGTGCTTACTTGACCATATTTCTAGTGTGTTGAATATTTATTTTTGTGTATTTGTACAAAACTAAGAAGCTGTTTATTACCACAAATATGAAAACTGTAAGATTAAATGCATGGTACGTGATACTGTGATAGTATAGGCCAACAGCCAAGCCTAATGCAGCAGCTATTCTACTTCATCACTTCTCTGAACTCTCCCCATATCTGCCTTTGAAAAGAGAGTTGAATCTTGCAACCACCAACCAACTCAATTAATATCTATTATATTTATTTAAAAATTATTGCAGTAAATTTTAACAATTAATATTAAATAGTTAGACATTAAACTAGTAGTTTATTTCTGATTAAAATATGTACGCACTGTTGTTAAAATCCAGAATCTCGAATTCTTGTTATCCGGAAAAATAAAACTATCTTCTCCGAATAAATGTAGAAATTTTTGCCTATATCTTAACATTATATATCGATAATAACCGAGCATCTTTACATGGTTAGCTACATCCTTCTCTTTGTGTGTTCTACCTATATCATCATTACCATCAGCAACCAGCCATAAGAGCACTAATATTAATTGAATTTTTTTTTTAACTCCATATTATTAGGATTGAAGGTTAAAAAATACAACTAATATTTATTTAGAGAAAAAGGCAAATATTTATAAGGAAAATGACACGTGGAAAGAGTAGAGACATGCCACGTTTGAGAATGTGATTAAGTGAAGAGAAAGCGAAATGAGAGTAGGGTTAGGGCTTGGGGACATAAACTTTAAATTAAGCTGGGCTGCCTGATTGGTTGGTAGGTGTTTCAAGTAGACAGTCCATGTGTTGTCTTAATTATTCTAAAATTATTACTTAAAATTAATTAATTAATTAATATTTTAAATTACAAATAAAAAATCCTTAAAGAAAACATCATATGTACTTTTTCTGCAATTTCTGTTCGGAGTAGTCGCATAACTTTGAACTCACATGCGTTATAAAAAATCAGCTTGCAAATAAATTTGTTTTCTGGCCTATACATAGTTTAATATAAATCATAAATCAGGATGTCACGCTAAGATAAAAAGTATACAGCAGAGGTTGAGATAGACTAAAAACATTTGAATAATTAAAAGAATAGAGGAGGTCAACTTTCCACACAGTAGAGATTTATTTAGGGTAAAATGGCTATTTGGTCATCAAAGTAAAGACCAACTTGCAATTTCACCATCAAACTAAAAAAACTTACAGTCAACTCATCAAACTATTGTTACGCTTTCAATTACGTTTTGGACGTTTAAAAATTTAAAAGATGGATGGAAAACTGATTGTACAGCTTACGTGTACAATATTTTCTACGTGGCTTGTTGACTCGTCGATCCATAATATCAATTAATACCCGAATTTGATACCCATATATCAATTGTTCACCCCCTAATAAGTTACATACATATGTTTTATATATCTCTCCTCTCATATACTCTTATATATCACATATAAGGTTGAAATCATGTAGATGTGGAATTCCTAATCGATTGAACGAGGTGTGTATTGTAGATGTGGAATTCAAACATGTTGTTGGGAAACTTGGATGTAGCCGTGTTATTAGAATTCAGCCTTAGAAGTTTGGAAACATGTAGTTGTAGAACATAATGATAGTATGTATTGATGAATAGAATGATGCTTACATGTTCGATTTTCGTAATAAACCTCCCTCCCGTTGCACTTCTTTCTTCATCATCTTTATTGATTTCTCTTGATTTGTGAATTAGGTTTTCAGTTTAGGATTGATATAAGTGGGTTACATTTTGATTATATGGTTATATCCGTTATTATTAGACTGGGTCGGTTCTATTTCGGGTTAAAAAGCTGACATAGCTGATGATTTAGTATGACTTAACAGAGTTCCGTTAAAGTCAACGATATTTAACGACCGTGAAAACTTTCTTTACGTTCAATCACCTTTCAGCAAACGTCGAGAATGTTTAATAAGTTGTCTGCAAATTTTTTTAGTTTGATCATGAAATTGCAAGTTGGCTATTACTTTGATGACTAAATAGCCATTTTACCCGATTTATTTATAGATTGTTGAATAATATGATCTTGCGGTATCTTAACAACTCGAGTTGGATAACTGTTAAATTAAGCAGAAATAAAAACAGTTGTTATATAGGCTTTATAGATAACAAACATGATTTCAAAACAAGAGGTAAAAATTTAGTGCCTAAACTCCTTTCTAATCACCTTCTCTTGAGCAATAACTTAACCTTAAGTATGGCATTGCTTAAGCTGTGATATATGAACAAGCATGCATATACTTCTTGTAAACTTTCGTGAAATTTTGCACAATTTGTTTTCTAGACTACTGTTGATGATGTTATGTTATTGTTAAACTTTTTTCTAATCTTGATTTGCCACACCCTTAAGCAAGCAATTAAGCCAAAACAAGATGGTTTAACCACTCCACCAATACTCATAATTAAGATATACCCCCATTCAATCACACCAATCTTTTTATAAAAATATAAAAATTTATTGATAAATTTTTCTTATTTAAAAATTAATGGGTCTATATGTATATATTCCAAATTCGAACGGATTAATTTTGATCATTTAATCGCCAATATTATTATAGCTTTTTTTGTTGAGTTAATGCCAATAGTACTAACAAACTAAAGTGTACGAATAGTTTATAAACAATAGTCATACTATAACTACAAGTCACATGTTTTACCATATTAAAAGAACTCAAACGGCGTCGTTTGTCTCACATTCTTGTCACTACCCACCGTCCCATTTTTCCTATGCATTCCCGGAACCTCCGGTGGTGTCACCGTCCTTATCAATGCAAAATTCATCCCCTTAAAAAACGGGTGGGCCTTCACCTCACCCGCCCCACGTTTCGCCCCGACCCGATTACCCGGATCCTTTTCCAACAAACCCGAAATCAAGTCACGCGCGTGCGCTTCACTCCTACTCAACACAAACTCATTCGGAAAAGTCAACGGATCTTTGACTATGCCACGTAACGTAGCTTCATTGCCCCCACATGCAAACGGAGTCCGTCCATATATCATCTCGTACATAAATATACCAAGGGCCCACCAATCCACCGCATTACCGTGGTCCCCACCTGATGCCACCTCAGGCGCCACGTACTCATGGGTCCCGACAAATGACGATGACCTGGCAGTCACCGGTTCAGCAACAAATAACCGGGTTGATGACGAGGTTTGAATTTTCTTGGACCGGAATAACCGGGATGAGAGACAAGAGAAAGGTGCGGTGGATTTGGAACGTGATGAAACGAACGGGGAGGATGAGGCGATGGGCGACATGAGAGGTGATTCAACGGTTAAGATTGGATTAGAGCAGAGTGAGAGATCAAAATCACTGAGCATGATGTGACCGTCGGATCTGACCAGAACATTTTCGGGCTTTAAATCTCTGTATATTATTCCCAACATGTGAAGGTACTCCAATGCTACCAATACTTCAGCTGCATAAAACCTGTAATTTTTGAGAAAACAACATATCAGGAATACTAAAAATGAAACATTCGAGAATCGTAAAAATTTAAATTTGTACTATGTGAGTCGCTTGTTTTTGCACGTATGTCGAAATATTTGTAAATAATTAAATTTTCATACAGAACGAAAAAATTGAACGCATCGAAATGCATGAAAAATTTCAAAGCAAAAAAATATGAGTATATATATTATATGAAGATAAAATATAGAAAGAAAATGTGACTATGTGAGGTGTACCTAGCGGAATTTATGGAGAAGCGTTTGTTGGGTTGTTTATGACGGAGAGAATGCAAATCACCACCGGGACAAAACTCCATGACAACACAAGAGAAACACGAAGCTTCAAACTCAGCATGTAACCTAGGCAAAAACGGATGATCAAGCATTTTAAGTATCTTTCTCTCGGTTTCAGCTCTCTTTAGCTTCTTCTTCACTGCCAAAACATCCTTATTCACAACTTTCATAGCATAATAACAACTCTCATCGCTTCGAAGACGACATAAATATACTTTTCCAATGTCACCGCTTCCGATCTGTCGTACGAGGCTCAAGTCACGAAACCCTAGGGCTCCCCCGCTGTTTTTTCGGTTAAATGTGGCTGATTTTATTGCTTGCCATGATGAGTCTGATGAGCGGTGAGGCTTTAGCATGTGGTTTTCGGGTGAGTGGGGAATTGTTGGGGTTTCGAATGATAAGCGGCTGAAACTAGGGCAACAACTTTCGCTACTCATTGATGAGTTTTGTGTTGTTGAATTATTTGAAAATATTGCTTCTTCACTTTCCACATAATCAAACATTTTGAGATACTATGTAGTGGTTAAGAATCGAAACTCGAAAAATAAAGATGAATATCCGCTAGGCTACAATGCAAGAAATATTATGTGTGTGTTGGGAATTTTTTAAGGTTGTGCAATGCTTTAAACCTTTAGTGTGTGACTGTGTTTTTTAGAGAGAAATTTAAGAGTGAAGAGGAGGAGGAGAAAAAAGAAAGATGATATAATGGTTAAGACGGTGGTTGGGGGAGTATTTATGCTATATACATTAGTACGGATTTCTGTAAAAAAATTCAAGTTTGTTTTTACAGCTTCTGTTCGGGAGATGAGTAATGATGAATTGATAATGTAGATATGTCAATACATGTGGTAGTTACGTAAGCATTTTGTCATATTATTAAATATTATTTAAAAATAATCAAATTCATGCTAAGTGTGTTAGAAAATTAAAAAAAATGATTTTGTTTGTTAATGTTTATTTATAATAATTTAATTGTTAATTAAACCAGAAATGTCAACATGTTCACGTTAAGAAAGTGTCAACAAATCCAATGTTACTGCTTGTGAAGCACGTGGAGAACAGGAAGACTGTTGCTTATCTGAGTGAGTTGCTCAAGGTTTGCAGAGTGGGCGTGATTAGTGACGAGGTTGCTTGTAAAACTACACTGTTTAGTATTTCGAAGTTGTGCAAGTAAATTTAATTATTTAAATTGGCATAATATTAATGTCAAACATTGTCATTATAGTAATCACATTGTCAGTATAGTAATCATGAACTAATATATTATCTATAATTATAATCTGTTTGTTAATGGTGCAAATGGTGATTTAAGTTGGTTTTGTTGGTTAGCAAGGAAGGAGAGAAGAAGATAAGATGATGAACAGAAAATCCAATTGGGCAAACAAAAACAAAAGAAGCATGCTATGCATGTCAATGTGCCACCGAGATTGTGAACAGAAGGTACAGTTCGAATATATACAAAGGATCCTCCAAAAATAAGATAGGGAATCAAATTAATATTAGGTCCCATTTCATTCTCAATTGTCACACTTTTTAGATTAGAAAATAATTCTTGATAACCACATTTTGATCGTTTATATCGAAATTGATGTCTTGGAAATTGGTAGGGTAGGCACTTACATACCAGCTAGCTACCACAAAATGAACGCTTTAGATAATCCCTTAGAAATATATCCCGTATAAATGTGGGTCCATTTTTTGATAATCGATTGTATTTTTTCTGAAACGTTGATAATCGATTGTTAAAATTATTATTTCGGAATTGTTAACACCCTTATTTCAAAAAATATATAATAAATTAGATTAATATTCAATTTTTAATATAAATATATATATATATACACACTATTTTATTAAAGCTGTAAGGACAAATATTTGTTTCGTCTTCGGTCTGGTCCTTTTGTATCACACTCAATTTCAAATACAAATGTGTGTCTCATACTTAATTTCAAATACATTCTTTTATTCAATATACTACTATATTTTAATTTTCTCATTAGTCAACCTCTTTAATTTATTTAATATCGTAATTTATTAATTATAATTTATGAATATTAAAATATTATTATTATTTTATTTATATTAATTAAATTTTATTATTGTATTCTATCTATATTATATATACTTTTATATTATATTATTTTAAATGAACTTCTTTTTTAATTATAATATAGAGTTATACTCAAAATCTAATAGCATGTTTCAATTTCCTCATCGCTCAAAAACTTTAATTTATTTTAAATTGCAATTTTATAATAAAATTTTTGAATATTAAAATTATATTAAAATTTTATCTATATTAAAACATACTCTTTTATTTAAAATATTTCTAATATATTCGAAACTCTTTTTATTAATAAAAATTTATTAATGCTTTGCACGAGTTATTAATCTATGTTAATTAATATAAATATATAATAATATATTAATGAAACTTTAAACACATAATATAAATATGATTCAAAACTAATTTATTCCATATACAATGTTACATAAAAATATTAATAACATAAATAATTAAATTAAATATTTAAATAATTTAAAATATATAATATATTATTTATTACTCATTCTCCCGTATTTTGTACAGGTCATAGGCATATATATATATATATATATATATATATATATATATATATATATATATATATATATATATATATATAATATGATTATATATATAAACATATACTTAAAAGATTGTAACTTAGTTAAGAGCATGATGAGACAAGATTAATAAAGTATGATTATATTATATATCTTCTATTTTGCTACTCTCACTTTTGCAGATTTTGTGGGATCCTTCACTAATTTTATTTTCATATTTTATGATTTTTCAGTGTCATGTAAATATATTTCTGGAAGTTTATGATAAGACTAATAAAGTCATAGAGTCATAGAGACATACAGAATCTAATATATGATCGATCTTTGATTATAAAGATTTTGCAACTCCAAAAAATAAAGCTCCCCGGCCGGATTAGAATAAGAATAACGTACACTCCTCAATTATAAATGAGAAATGCACATCTAATCTAATCGATTTTTTGAATTCAAATATTATCTAAGTTACATTTATTTGGTCAATTTTATAGTTAATATAATTACATAAACATTATAATATTATATAAAATCTTGATAAATATTTCTATTAATACCTTAAAATTTTAAGAGAATGAATAACTTAATATGATATTATTAGTTCTAAAAATTATCTCACAAGTTCCCGTATTAATACCTTAAAATTTTAGAAGAATTAATATTAATATAAAATTGTATATAATTAAGTAATGAATAATTGAATATACAGTTTCAAAATAATTGAAATATTTACGCTTTTAATCATAATACCTAAATTTACCCAAAAATAAAATATTTCCGTTAAAGAATCATTGTAGATTATTGAAACCATGTGGTGGGACAAATATATAATAATTAAGCTAGTGGGTGCCTTAGTTGAAAATCATGCCTATGCAGCTATGCTCAATCATATACAGTACTCCTCTTTTATTTTGCATCTTAATATATATTTTAACAAACAAGCTTTCCCATGCACCTCGTTCTCAAGTACATAAACCCAGACAGATAGAGATAAAATAAAAATATATACTACCCAACGAGTACAATTATCAATTATTAACCAGATGGCTTAATATTATATTCAATAAGATTATGCAAATAAATAATCTTTCCGTTCCACCCATTTTTTTACGTTTTGGAGAGAGGGTTCCGTCACGCATTTTAATGTGCATATAAAGTATAATTCTGTAATTTATTTTTACAAATTTTTGTTTTTGAATAGAAATTGAATGTTTAAATTTTTATTCAGAAAAAAAGAATTAAAAATAAGTTATGGAACTATATTTTATATGCACCTTAAAATGCGTGTCGAACCTTCTTTTCAAAACGTAAACAAATGAGTGGAACGGGAACTACTAGTTATATGGTTAATGTAGTGTATCAATTGAAGTTAGATTGTTGAGTACGAAACACCCAGCCAATATTAATATTCTTGGTGTTTTGATAGGGGGACAATCGGACAGAATCTGTTTTAGCATCAACAAATCCTACTTATTTTAGGTGAAGGAAATGTGTATTAAAAGATCACAAAGATTCTGGATGTTCTCTGCTTAGCTTACTATATTATGGGTAGTGACGCGTTACAATCGTGTACCGAAATCATTTATTTATTATAAATTTTTATAAATAAGGTTTAATATGAAAAAAATTTAAGAATCCAAGTTCATGTCCTCTATTCACGCTTTTCACCGTTGTAAGGTTTTTTTATCTACGAAAAGTTATTATAATGAATTAGGGATCTAGCTTGTAGTTTAATTTATTTAACCATTTTAATAATTGTTAATTGTTATAATATATATAGATATCCCTGCATATACTAATCTTAGAATCTGCTCTCTTTTTATTTTATCAAAAAGCTTTTTATCAGATACTATTTACCTCGTTTTTATACGAGGTCAAAATCTATTTTATGTGAGGTCAAAATTATAAATAAGTTTGACGTGTGACTGTGTGAGTGTTATTTATTAATTACAAAGTATTTTATTAGAGAATGAAAATTATTTTATAACTTATGAATTTATTGAAGAAAATAAAAAAGGGAAAATAAATTATTTTCAAATTTCGTGGATGTGCTGAAAATTGCAAGTCAGCTAGCAGAACTGTATGTAAGTACTAAAATTGTCAAATATCACCAGTACTGCCTCTTACCTAAAATATTTGTACATATATCAATTTACATAGGTACGAAGAAATTGCAGCAGTAGCATTCGTAATATATACTTGATCTATACATGGCTTTTACTTTCACCTCGACAAGGAAACATGCACGCAAATAGATATATATTATATATATATTCAATTTATCTGATTATACCAAGAGCCACGTTAAAGAATATGATGCACAAAAAAGTAAATTATATTATATAGTTGTCTGTGACATGCTAGGAAAATGCAAGATATATACCAAAGATGATCAACGAAATTAAACAAATTTAAATTTGTTCACATATACAAAGTACTTAAAAATTTAATTTTCATTTATTTACAATAATAATACATGTCTATTGTAACGGATTTTTGAATTAAAATCGTTAAAAATTAGGCTCCAATGTTAATTTAATTTTTCTTTCATTACAAATAGATGGATATTGTTGGTCCCTATATAAGATTGTAGAAGAGGGTTGAATACAATCTTAAGATTTTTTTGCGGATTATTCTAATTTAAAATAATATTTTAATTATCAAGTATAATTAAAATTATTTAAACAAGATTTAAGTTAAATACGTATATTAAACTTGAAAGGGTATGACAATATTCCGCATAATATTTCTTAATTCCTTGAAACAAATTTGACATGAATTGTTCTACTTAAAAGGATTTAAGAATTCAAACCAGCATAGAAAACCTGTGAATATAACTTTGCAGACAAATTACTGAATTTGAATGTTTTCTGACTTTCAAAAAATGAAGTCAATTGCCTAATATTTATAGAGGTGAAAGCTAGCAAGACATTTGATTAAAACTTATTAAAAAATCATAAAGACTTTATAATTTAGCCCTCAAGACTTTTTAAATAAGCTGAGCAAGACTTTTTTTATTCGATAAGAGTTTTGTAAAGTTCGGTAAGACTTTTTCTTTAACTGCAGCAAGACCTTTTTCTTTTGTATTTTCGGTAAGACTTTTAAAAAGTCTTAAAGAAATAATTCGGTAAGACTTTTAAAAATAGCTCTCGGTAAGACTTTCCGTTTGAATAGCTCTCGGTAAGATTTTTCATTCACCTGTCAATTTAATTTGAAAAAGAAAAGGGGTCTATTTCGTGTTATTATAGACAGGTTCCGTAGAAATATTTTTCGACCCGCAAAACTTATAATCTTTGATTAATAAATAATAAATTTAATTCAAAAATTATAAAAATAAATATCTAATATCATTTAGATATTTATAAATATAATTTACTAAATAAATTAAATATTTATTAATAAAAATAAATCCTTACGCTCTAATTTGCGGTCTTCTGAATATCTGAAACCGAACTCCTTTTGACTTGGAAATAATAAATCAATTCAAATCGGGGTTCCACTTTTACGAATATATGACTCTGCATTTCTTCCGTGTCAATTCTTTTTCCGTCTTGTCTTCAAGTCTGTACCGTCATGCCTGTTTAGCTGTATCTACAGTTGCAATTAGAAATACCTCTGTTAATGTAATAATCTGACTCTTTAAACTAGAGAGTACTTTTTTTCACCACTGCATGTACCCAGTAAATATTCAATCTTGGATTTTGACTATTCTACACTGCATTCCAAACAAACCTGTATCTCTTTGAGCTTCCAGCTTCTGTCTTCTTCATTCTAAAATAATTCTAAATTAATTAATCTGTTAATTAATTTAAGAAGTAAATTAATTCTAAGTGAATTAATTTACTAACTAATTTAATTAATTAACAGATAATTAAATTAAAGTTTTGACTATAAGATCATTGTTGATGTAGATCAAATTCTTCTATTCTTCAACAATAACCTTTCTAACCACTTAAATTTTTTGATGACGAATTTTCACTGACATTATTGACACCCCGTGCACTGGTCTGGTTCACGGATCACTAATTACAATGTTGATCCTCATTTCTGATGTAGTGGTCTTTATATCCTGTCTTGTCTTATTTTTGTTATTCCTTTATAATTTTTTTCTTCTGGAATCTTTCTGTAGTAGGCACTTAAAATCTTCTGTATCTTCTGAACTCTTCTGAAATATTACTCATTTATTTTACGCCGACACTTGAACATATTAATGAACTTCTTTCAGTGTAAAGTAGCAGTCTTGTCAGAATTCTTCTGATATTCTGATTCTTCGTGTCTAGTTGACATTTTTCGACTTGATTCATGTTATTACATTTATTATTTACTTCCATTTCTAATCTGAGTTGAATTATTATATAATAATTACAAATATGCCTTATCATATGTCTCTCAGGTATACTTGGAACATTTCTTTTATAAAATTAATATAAATATAAATTAATCAAACAATTATTCCCACTCGAATTCAAGCAGCCTGCAGAAAAAAGACTTTTGGTTGTAACAGTAGCAGAAAAATCGGGACCCTTGTTTTTGTTTCGGGTCTTTTTGACATGACATTTGTCCCGTATATGAACCGGCCCTCTTCATGTTTTTGCATGAGAATTATGATTGTGATGAGTTAGTTTCCGGTGTAGGGTATGATTATATTATATATAAAATGTCTCCATCTTCTTTATATCTTTTCACTGGTACACCCCAAAATGATACATCAAGCATCACCACAAAGGACCATTTATATAATTTAATCACGTCTCTGTCTATCTGATACAACAAAAGCTGATTATATGACATTTAAATTATAATCGAGTCCGTATTTTTTGGTTAAATTTTTACTTAATTTGTCAAAACATTGATGATATATATTATGTTTTATTTTGCTAATTAAGGTGCATACATGATCATACATTCATGTTATCAACAACTACTTAATTACTAATTAGTATGCATTTTTCTCCATATAAACCAAACATGCAATCAAAATCATTTGCTCATTCCTTACAAAATAGAATTTTCCTATATTTCCAACAATTTCGAGAGTGAAAAATCAAATGAAATATTTCTCTTTCGTCTCCTTACTTTTATTTTTCTTTCAATTTTTTTAATCATAATTTCAGAAATACACTAAAAATAATTTTTTTATTTAGCATTTTCCTAGAATGTGTGGCATCTGATGCATAAACTATGCATACATATACAGTAATAGATAATCACATTTTCTTAAATTTTTGTACTACATACTATACATTAATGGGTTAGGTCAGTGAAAGATGGGGGGAAAGCAAACACCCTACCAATATTCAATTTATCTGATTATACCAAGAGCCACGTTAAAGAATATGAAGCACAAAAAAGTAAATTATATTATATAGTTGTCTGTGACATGCTAGGAAAATGCAAGATATATACCAAAGATGATCAACGAAATTAAACAAATTTAAATTTGCTAACATATACACAGTACTTAAAAATTTAATTTTAATTTATTTACAATAATAATACATGTCTATTGTAACGGATTTTTGAATTAAATCCGTTAAAAATTAGGTTCCAATGTTAATTTAATTTTTCTTTCATTACAAATAGATGAATATTGTTGGTCCCTATATAAGATTGTAGAAGGGGGTTGAATACAATCTTACGATTTTCTCGCGGATTATTTTGATTTAAAATAATATTTTAATTATCAAGTATAATTAAATTATTTAAACAAGATTCAAGTTAAATACGTATATTAAACTTGAAAGAGTGTTACAATATTTCGTAAAATATTTCTTAATTCCTTAGAACAAATTTGACATGAATTGTTCTACTTAAGGAATTAAGAATTCAAACCAGCACAGAAAGTCTGTGAATATAACTTTGCTGACAGATTACTGAATTTGAATGTTTTCTGACTTTCGAAAAATGAAGTCAATTGCCTCATATTTATAGAGGTGGAAGCTAGCAAGACATTTGAATAAAACTTATTAAAAAATCATAAAGACCTTATAATTTAGTCTTCAAAACTTTTTAAATAAATTGGGCAAGACTTTTTTTACTCGGTAAGACTTTTTTATAGCTCGGTAAGACTTTTTCTTTAACTGCAACAATATTTTTTTCTTTTGTATTTTCGGTAAGACTTTTAAAAAGTCTTAAAGAAATAATTCGGTAAGACTTTTTAATAGTTTTAAAGAAATAATTTGATAAGATTTTTAAAAATAGCTCTCGGTAAGACTTTTCATTGAATAGCTCTCGGTAAGATTTTTCATTCACCTGCCAATTTAATTTGAAAAAGAAAAGGGACTTATTTCGTCTTATTATAAACATGCTCCGTAGAAATGCTTTTCGACCCGCACAACTTATAATCTTTGATTAATAAATAATAAATTTAATTCAAAAATTATAAAAATAAATATCTAATATTATTTAAATATTTATAAATATAATTTACTAAATAAATAAAATATTTATTAATAAAAATAAATCCTTACGCTCTAAGTTGCGATCTTCTGAATATCTGGAACCGAACTCCTTTTGGCTTGGAAATGATAAATCAATTCTAACCGGGGTTCCACTTTTATGAATATATGACTCTACATTTCTTCCGTGTCAATTCTTTTTTTGTCTTGTCTTCAAGTCAGTACCGTCAGACCTGTTTAGCTGTATCTACAGTTGCAATTAGAAGTACCTCTATTACTGAAATAATCTGACCCTTTAAACTAGACAATACTTCTTTTCATCATTGCATGTACCCAGTCAAATATTCAATCTTGGATTCTTACTCTTGCACACTGCATTCCAAACAAACATGTATCTCTTTGAGTTTCCAGCTTCTGTCTTCTTCATTCTAAAATAATTCTTCATTAATTAATCCTTTGATTAATTTAAGAAGTAAACTAATTCTAAGTGAATTAATTTACTAATTAAATTAACTAACTAATTTAATTAATTAATAGAGAATTAAATTAAAGTCTTGACTGTAAGACTATTGTTGATGTAGATCAAACTCTTCTATTCTTCAACAATAACCTTTCTAACCACTTAAACTTTTTGATGACGAATCTTCACTGACATTGTTGACACCCTGTGCACTGGTCTGGTTCACGGATGACTAACTATAATGTTGATTCTCATTTCTGATGTAGTGGTCTTTATATCTTGTCTTGTCCTGTCTTGTCTTCTTTTTGTTTTTCCTCTATAATTTTCTTCTTCTAGAATCTTTCTATAGTAGACACTTAAAACCTTCTGTATCTTCTGAACTCTTCTATATTCTGATTCTTCGTGTCTAGTTAACATTCTTCGACTTGATTCCTGTTATCACATTTATTATTTACTTCCCTTTCTAATCCGAGTTGAGTTGTCATCTAATAATTACAAATAGTCCTTATCATATACCTTTCACATATACTTGGAGCATTTCTTTTATAAAAATAATATAAATATAAATTAATCCAACAATTATTCCCACTCGAATTCAAGTATCCTGCAGAAAAAAGTTTTTTGGTTGTAACAATAGCAGAAAAATCGGGACCCTTATTTTTGTTTTGGGTGTTTTTGGCATGACATTTGTCCCATATATGAACCGGCCCTCTTCATGTTTTTGCATGAGAATTATGCTTGTGATGAGTTAGTTTCCGGTGTAGGGTATGATTATATATAAAATGTGTCCATCTTCTTTATATCTTTTCACTGGTAGAACCCAAAATGATACATCAAGCATTACCACAAAGGACCATTTATATAATTTAATCACGTCTATGTCTATCTGATACGACAAAAGTTGATTATATGACATTTAAATTATAATCGAGTCCGTATTTTTTGGTTAAATTTTTACTTAATTTGTCAAAACATTGATGATATATATTATGTTTTATTTTGCTAATTAAGATGCATTCATGATCATACATTCATGTTATCAACAACTTAACTACTTAATTACTAATTAGTATGCATTTTTCTCCATATAAACCAAACATGCAATCAAAATCATTTGCTCATTCCTTACAAAATAGAATTTTCCTATATTTCCAACAATTTCGAGAGTGAAAAATCAAATGAAATATTTCTCTTTCGTCTCCTTACTTTTATTTTTCTTTCAATTTTTAATCATAAATTCGGAAATACACTAAAAATAAATTTTTTATTTAGCATTTTCCAAGAATGTGTGGCATCTGATGCATAAACTATGCATACATTAATGGGTTAGGTTAGTGAAAGATGGGGGCAAAGCAAACACCCTACCAATATTCTCGGTGTTTTGATAAGTGAAGGCAAGACACAATGAGTCACATCAGCAGGTTGTATTAAACTTTGATTAATTAACTGATAAAACTAATTAAAAAAATTATTATAATATTTTTAGTTAAAAAATTACTGTATTAGCTGGATCAAGCACAACCCAGATATAGGAAAAGGGAATCCAAGTTATGGTTTGTGGGTTCCAATAAAATTAACATGTACAAAGTCAACAAATAGTTAAATAATTAAAAAAAAACAACGAATAAAATGCGTATTGTTCACACTGCTAATCTTAGTAGCAAGTACAATTATGTAATGCAGTTTAGTTTAATCTAATTCTTCAATCTTGTCGCACTGGGTAATATGTTAATGATTATATTAGGACCACTTTAAAATTTATATTATAAATTAAGTGGATTGCATTTTTTATTAAAGGTTTTCTGGTCAATAATATATTCAATATTTATAGAACTATTTTTATTTGTCAAAAAAATAATATATTTATAGAACTATTTTCACAAAAAAGAAAGAAAAAATTTAAAAATGTTATATTACAAAATTAATATTAATATTATTTATCTAATTATAGAATATCATGAGGGTTTAAAAAAGTCCATAGAACTTAAAATATTGTAATATACTAATATCTTATACAAAAGTAAACTTTTGGTGAATATATAGGTAAAGATTTTTATGCTTTTTCTTGTTGTTGTTTCATATATCATTTCCTCAAGGCCCAAGACAGATTAAACTGGGCTCTACCCCTAAACAGTTCCAAATTGTATTCAAACCACTGTACAGAAAATGGGCCTATAATCGATGTTAAGTGACGATATAATCGATATTTCGAGGTGAAGGTATAATTGATACAAAAATTTGGAAGAGACTTTGACAAGGTAGTGGACACATTTTAGCGTGAGAATAATTAGAATAATATAACATAACACATTTCAGCGAACAATAAAACATAACACTACATGCCGGCAAGGGTTGTCTCAGCTAGTTAAAAAGAGAAATATCATCCTCTAGGTCATAGGTTTGAATCCCACGGGATGAGAATTTGTAATTATGTCATTACCTCTTTTGTGTATTTAAAAGTGTCATTACTCATTACACTTGTCCTTAAACTCACTTTACACTAGAGAGAAAGACATGATGAAGAAAATTTATCTATGGATTGTTATCAGCCTTGTAGTCATGAAATGCTATTTGGGTATGTAAAACTCTCTTTCTCATGGTGCTATTTTTCTGTTTCATAGTATTACTTGACTACAAATGTTACCAACGACATGCTTGGTTCGGAATCATGGAAATAATCTCCGGGTCTGTGCATTGTACTGGAATGTTTTGGATTAGCCTGCTATGAAAATTATGATTTCTTTTAGCACGTTGATTGATGTTTCGACGACATTTGCATGTTTTTCTTAGAAAATTTCTCTGATTTTTGTGCTTGCATGCTTACTGATGTTTAGACGACGTTCATTACTGGTTTTCAGTATGTATATGTTGCAGAAAATTTTTAAGTTACTGTTAGCTAGTTCTAAAATCTAAACTCATACTTAGTTTTCTTTCTTTTTGCAACCTATATTTTTTATTTTTTTGCAAGTATCAAGTCTCTGGTTTCCGTTCTCTATAATTCGTTATGTTAGTGTTCTGTGTTTGCTGATAATCTGGAAACTATGTTTTTTCTGTATGGCTACTCCTGAGAACCAAACTGGAGGTATAAAACAGAATCGAAAAAAATAAAGTATTGTTATTGTTGCTTTAACAGAAAGAAAGGGATCGGAGACACATACAAATGTACTTGAAGTTTTCTAGAAACAAAAAAAAGAAGAGATCGTAAGGTGCTTTGCTTCCTTATTGTATCTTATACTACTTGTAGTAAAGTTACTAAAAGGATAACTACATCCATCTGCTAATTTATCAGTTCAAACCATTAAAAACGTGCTCATTATAAATTATGAGAGTAAGGCTGCATATGTAGAGACTCACCAACAATTGTTGATGTGAGAGCCTTGTTCTACTAGCTAGATACGGCATTTAATCATAAACTATATTGATAAGAGTCTATTATCTGTCTTTTGCTGTTTTGCATCAATTTTCGAGTTGTTTCGATTTCAAATTTAAGATGTTAGCTTACTGTAACATGTTCATAATCATTCCTAGAGGTATTTTACATTTTCAGAATGTAAATTGTTGTAACCTATAGGTGCCGCTTCTGTTTTAACTTTTAATTATAATATTAGTAGACTTCCTTTAAGTTAATGTTATATGAATGTGATTTTTAATTCTACTCTTATGACATGAATAGAACTCCTATTTTATTTCAAGAACTTGTGAGATGGATAATGTAATGTCCTATAAATGTACTATAGTCTTTTGGTTTTGTTGTTATGCATTTTTATCAGATTGAGCGTAACCAGATTGAATATAATGGCATAAACGATCCCCATTTGAAATTTGATTAAAATTTTTCAATTTTAAAAATCCGCAGATTATTGATGTGTATAAAACTACTAAGTCTGTCATTGTAAGACATAAAGCTATAACATGTTCTTTTTGTGTATTTCGATTTCTAGTTGATGCAGTAGAGTTGGTGCCTGTTCAGGAAAAAGCTGATATAACCAACTATCAACCAGTTCTATCACCACCAGAAGGCAACACAACATTCCTTGATGGAACAAGCTGGTGTGTTGCACGGCCTGGTGTCTCCCAAGGAGATCTGCAGGATGCATTAGACTGGGCTTGCGGCATGGGAAAGACCGATTGTGGTCCGATTAAATCTGGCGGTCCATGCTTTGAACCCAATACACTTTTGTCCCATGCCTCTTTTGCTTTCAACAGTTATTACCAACAAAATGGGAATTCTGATATCGCCTGTAATTTTGGAGGAACAGCCACCCTAACCAAGAGAAACCCAAGTAAGGAATCCTCTTTTTCTCTCTAAGTTTTTTATATGTTAATTTTGAAGTCCAGTAATTACAATTTTAATTTACTTGATCACGAACTCCAGAAAAAAGCGGCTCAGCAGTAGATAAGACCTCATTCATAACTTGAAATAGTTTTAAAGCCATTTTGGCCTAGATCTCATTATTCTCAAAAAAAATAAAAAATTGGACCAATGTTAAATAGTGTTCTACAGTCGATATAGGGGAAACCTTGTACTTTAAGACAAGAACATACATTCTACTATTATGTTCTGGAACAGGATATTCTAATTCCACTCATTAATCGTTTCTTCTTAACCGCAGGTTATGGAAAATGTGCTTACTGTACATCTGAGTAAGTCTTGAGTATTTGCACTTCAGCAATCGATACTTTTGCTGTTTCACAATAAAAATTTCTAATCTTTAGTTGCACTGATGTTTTTGGCTTCAGATCTTTACGAGCTTCGGCATCTGCATTGTCAAGGTACAAACAAAGGTTTCTGTCATGGAAGTTGTCTGGGATTCTGCTACTTTTGTACTTGGGTAGTTGATCTATATATGCTTAACACATTCTGTTAAGCATTGTGCACTGGTCCTAACATGATCATGTTCCCTTATGAAGCAATAAAAGTTGCAAGTGGAGGATTAAATTTTGGTAAATTTATTTAGGAAATTTAAGGAACATGGGGAGTGATGTTTAGGACTAGAGGTTTAGCACTTCTCCCAAGGATTCTTAGCATTTTTGTTGGTTTACAAATCTAATGTAATTTAGCCTCTGGTTTTCTTTTAGATTTATATCCATTGTTATTTGCTAGCAGTTCAGCAGTTGCATATGCCCACCATTCCATAATTCTTGTTACTATATCGACATTCTTAAAAAAGTAATATTTATATAAAATATTTTTGGAATTTTTTTATAAAAACAAAATCTTAAATTTCTATGGAAAAAATTTACTGTTATAGAAAGAAATATAAAACTATTAAATATAAGTATATTTTTTATATATCTTAAAATGGGTGAAAAAATTGACAAATATTATGAGAAGCAGGAAGTGCATACTTATACAATATATGCAATTATTTTATAAAATTAATTTTTTAATTTTCTTTAAATTCTAGTGTAATATTTTTCTCATTCAAAAAGAAACTCACGCATATATATTTTTTAATTTCTTTATTTTCACCTGACTTAATTTCTTCCACTTTGTTTAATATGATTAAAAAAAATAATGATACTCAAATACTAAGAAAATAAATAGTATTACGTTGTTTTTTTTGTGATTGGCAAGAATTGTTTTTTCAACTTTTTTTCGCTAATTGACT
Organism: Oenanthe sinensis; assembly: GCA_028671895.1. Classification (NCBI taxonomy): domain Eukaryota; kingdom Viridiplantae; phylum Streptophyta; class Magnoliopsida; order Apiales; family Apiaceae; genus Oenanthe; species Oenanthe sinensis. The sequence goes on along the minus strand of CM053796.1, from coordinate 3,306,280 downwards.
TTTTTAAATAACTTTTATTGGTATTAACTAATAAGAAATAATTATAAAAAAACTAATGAGAAATAAATATAATATTATTATTTGTATTTTTTAAAATTCCTTATATTCGTTAATATTAAAAAATGGATTTTTTAAAGAAGCAATGAGCTGCATGAGCACACACTTTCTCTAACAATTTCTAGACCAAGAACAATTTTTTGTATAAAAATTTATTATTACAGTGACAGCTTTAACGACTAATTAGATTGTATGAAACCCGCTCGGCATAAAGTCAATTTTTGATAACAAACTCGAGTTTTTCTTGTTTCAAACCATAAAAATTGAGTTCGATGAGTTATTGAATGCGAACTACTATTTTTTTTAAGTTAACTAATGCGAACTAATATTTTTCCTATATAGGTGTTGGTTTAAGATTAACTTGAATAAATAAAATTAATTTAAAATTGAGTTTATATATTGTTCGAGTTTGTCAAAATTTTGGCTTAATTCGAGATGTTGGCATACACAATCGAATTCCAAAACACTCACCGACCCAAGTGAGTAAGTGACTCAAACCCCCTCCCCTCCTCCGATTTCTCGTAAAATATTGAATTTAGTTAACTACGAGTATTTTGTAATCAAGATGTTTTATGCAATATATATTTTATGCATGGTACGAATATGTTTATATCTGAATTCGAATTTAAACAATTTAAATCTGTATAAAAAATATCCGGAAAAGTATATTCGAATTTATATGGTGAATAATCTAAATTCAAATCCTGTTTTATGTCTTTTCAAAAAAAATATAATTTTTTATTTTTAAATAAAAAAATGTATAATATTATATACATCTTAAAAAATATTTTTTTAAAGAATAAATAAATAAATGAATATATATTATAAATCAAACATAATAAAAAACATACTTTTAAATATTGTTATACCCAATATTTGGACACGGGTCCTAGGCAGGCCCAATGGCATAAGGTGGCCGGCCCACCTCGCATCTGGGCTCACATGGCTTCAAAGCCTACATCCAGCTCGCATCGTGCTAAAGATGATAAAATATTCTAAGACCCTTGGCCTAGCGTGGGGTCGCATCGCTAGCTCACCGGCCTTAAACTCATTCGGCTTCGATAAGGAAGAGAGAGGAGAACCGGCCCCCAGCCCGGTTCGCTTCTCATCACCTCCCAGGTCGCATGGACTTGACAGAGAGGCCCTCAGCCCGGCTCGCTTGGACAGACACACTGCCTCCAGCTCGCTTCGCTAGCCCGGAGTACTTAGCACGGATTTCTCATAACTAGCTGAAAGGCTCCTAACCTCATGGGCTCACCTCACTTGGTATTATTTGCTAATCTGAAGACTGTAGAAGGCCCCCCGGGGTAATATCTCAACATACTTATCTATTTGAAGACAGCTAGCCCCACGGGCTCTCATCTCATCAAGGGATCCGCACATGATCACCTCTACATACTGCTTCCGTGAGGCCACATCACGCACAACCGCTCCCGCGAGGCCACATCGCGCATAACTCCCTACGGGAACCCCTTGCTCTACAACTCCATGACAGCCCCCAGAGCCTAACGGGCTTGGGCCATGGCAGTTACAGACATATGGGAAGTTTGCCCTCCACATCCGCACAGACTTGGGTCAAAGCCCAGCACGTCTAAGGATTTGGGCCTGATGGACCGGACCAATACCTAGCCCATATAGGTAACTTGTCCTCCAAGAACTACGTGTGGCTTGAACCCCTATATAAAGGGTACGTAGGCCTCTTGTTTCAGTTGAGACAACAGTTGGCAGCAAGAGAACACATATTTTCTCTGGCCTTCTAACGAATCAACAACAAGATCAGCTACCAAAATCCATCACTTTCCTCCCGTGTTCTTCGCGTTCTTCATCAAGTTCATAGCAAAATCATCATATTTTGCTCCGTGATTCCAACAAACCTCCAAATTACTGTTATACCAGTTTTTCCCTATAACAATTGGCGCTAGAAGGAGGGGCTACTTGACATCTGAGGGAGAAGGATGTCTAACTCTAGGAGAACCGGAAACTCATCAGAAAGTGATAGAGCTGAGGATGACGAGACCCCGAGACATGTCAACGAGAACCCGCCTCAGACCGACCCCAAACTCTTGGAATTCCTGGATGAGATGGGTCAGCAGATGCTCGAGTTCAACAAGAGAACGAGGAGGATGGAGAGGAGAGGCGCCTCAAAGAAGGCTAGCGCGAGCGCCCGGCGACGAATGAGGAGGGCCAACAAGTCTAAGCGGCCCTGGTCGACCGTGAAGCCTCGTGACCTCATGAATGATTTTAATGATGAAGCCGGAGATGTAGGGAAGGACGAATCATTAGAGTGGGATGAGGTGCCCCCCAGTCAGGCGCGGCAGGCCCATGAGACCCCTCACAGGCCGTTTCATGGCCCAGCCCCCTCTGAGGCGAAGGCAACCAGTGTTTTTGATAGGGTCGGGAGAAGACTAACAGAGCATGATCTAAGGATAAAGCTGGAGAGAGCCCGAACTAAAAACACTGAGGTAAGGCCCCCGAGTATAGCACGTGAAACAGATGGACCCCCTCGCCATCGCGAGCGCGCCAGGTCCCCATATCGTGCTCATGTATCGGAGAGGCCCCCTCCCAAGGGAAGAAATCAGGAAGCTCAGTCCGCGATAAGTGGAGAAGGTGGAGGCCGAAGGCGTGAACAAGCACCGCCCCCATCACATAGAGCCAGCAATGAAAATAATAACGAGGAGAGGCTGGGAAACCTCCGCATGAACGATCTTAGGCAGCTTCTAGAGCGCATGGAGAAGGAGAAGACTGCTCCAAATCCTATCTCCACCCAGTCGCCACCAATGAGATCCGGGTCGCACCTCTGCCCGCCATCTTCAGAAACAATCCGAATCTCACTTTTAATGGTGATACTGATCCAGCTGGATACCTAATCCGCTTCAATATTGAGATGGAAGTTTACCAGGTTTCCACCCTAGCCCGGTGCCGGCTATTCGCCGCCTCTCTCAGGGGTAGTGCCCAACAATGGTTCTCCAAGCTCGGGCCCATTATGATCGACTCATGGGAACTACTGGCAGATATATTCATCAAACAATTTCAGTCTTCCATGCTCTATGCCCCACCTGTGGCAACCCTTGCTAATATTAAGCAAAAGGAAGGAGAAACCCTGCAAGATTACTTCAAGAGGTTTAATGCCGAAGTACCCCGAGTTAGAGGAGCAACTGAAGAGGCTGTAAAGAACTTCCTGATAGCGGGTCTTAAGGAGGGAACTGACTTCTGGAAAAGCCTACAAGCTAAGACACCTGAAACATTGTCTGAGTTTTACCGGCAGGCTGAGCCCTTTAAATGGGTGGAGAAATCTATGCTTGACTTAAAGAAGAGTAACAACAATGGAGGCCGGGGAAAGAATAACAAACGCAAGGGATCCCGGAGTCCGGATAATAGAAATAGGGGCCGTAGAGACAGAAGCCCCAGCCCGAAGAGGTATGACAAAAGGGAAAGAGAGAGGTCCCTTGAGAGCGATAAATCAGAGGACAGGAGGCCCTATCCGAAATACAGTCGCCACACCCCACTAGTGGCCCCAATTGAGCACATCTACGCAATTAATGCCTCTAAAGGAATCTTCAAGAAGCCTCCACCAATGACGAATTACGGTAGAAAGGACTCTCGGAAGTTCTGCGCCTATCATGAGCAGTCGGGCCATGACACCGCTGATTGCAGACATTTGAAAGACCAGATTGAAGACCTCATCAGAAGTGGTCACCTCACTGAATGGGTGGTAAGAGAAGTGAAGAGACATCAGAGGAGTGATTATCATAGCGTCCCGCCTCCTCCTTCGAAAGATAAGGCTCCGCAGGATAAAGAGAGACCTGGGCTTGGCAGTACTAGAGAGGACAGTATCCATATTATCATCGGGGGTCCTCATATTGGTGGAGATAGCAAACGAGCCATGGAGAGATATGCCAGAGAGGCCAAGGAGCGTCCCCTCACTAATATCCACCACCTCTCGCAGAGACCTCCCAAGCTGTTTAAGGGAGAGGAAACTGATATTATGTTTACTGAAGAGGATGCCAAATGGGTCCATCACCCCCATAATGACGCCCTGGTAGTTAAAATAAAGATCGGATCCTCAAATGTGCACAGAGTACTTGTCGATAATGGAAGCGCTGTTAATATTCTCACTTATGATGTCTACCAGAAGATGGGTCTCCTTGACAAGGATCTCACACCTACTATCGGCCAGCTCTACGGATTCACCGGGGCATCGGTTAGCGTCAAGGGCCTCATTAAACTCCCCGTCACTCTAGGGGAGGAGCCCTGCATGACCACCCAGGTTGCTGATTTCATGGTGGTAGACCAGCACTCTGCCTACAATGCCATAATTGGCAGGCCCATACTGAAGGAAATGAGGGTGGTGACCTCTATTTACCACCTTTCAATGAAGTTTCCCACTCCAAAGGGGGTAGGATGTGTCAAGGGCTTCCAGTATGATTCTCGAGAATGTTATAACAAGGCCCTCAAGTCAGCCGAGAAGACAAGTAGAGAGGTAAAAGCCATCAATGTAGACAATTACAAGCCAAGTTCAGGTGATACCATGATCACACCGAAAATAGAGGACGCTATGTGCAACACCATCACCGTCGAAGAGCTCCCGCAAGATTATTTTGAAAGCATGGGAATTCAAGTAGAGCCGGTACCGGGGGCACTCATGATGGAGCCCTCCCAGCCAGTTCAAAATTTGGTAGAAAGAATTGTGGAAGAGGCTAGTGATGATGAGGAGACCCCAGAGCAGTTAGCAAAAAGACTCAGTAAAGGAAAATGGGTTCCAGAGGAGACCTCAGCAGTGATAGATCTCCCCAACGGATTCTCTCGTGAAATCACAGGCATCACCGAAAGATTAGTCAGTCCGAGCGGACCCGGGGGGTACACATTGGAGGATCGAAACAAGGAAGTGCTCTCTATTGAAGAAGTGGGAGAAGCAGGTATGACTCAGGATTTCGAGATGGATATTGATCCACGTATGCCCGCTCATGTAGAAAGAGCTGGGGCAGCCGAAGATACTATCACGATTCCGGTGGACGCACATGATCCTTCTAAGTGGCTGAAGATTGGCTCTAATCTCGACCCAAACATGAGAGACTCTCTGGTCTCCTTCCTCAAAAGTAACTTGGATGTGTTTGCCTGGTATCATGCTGATATGGTAGGGATTGACCCTAAAGTTATGTGTCATCACCTCAACATTGATCCAAATAAAAGGGGGTGAGGCAGAAAAGGCGCCCTGTCAGTGGAGAGAGGGCTGAAGCTCTCAAGGAAGAAGTGGATCGGCTCCTCAAGGTTGGGCTCATCAAGGAAGCTTTCTATCCCACATGGTTGGCCAATCCGGTTCTCGTAAAAAAGCCAAATGGGAAGTGGAGGACTTGCATAGACTTCACTGACCTAAACAAGCATTGCCCCAAAGATAGATTCCCTCTACCAAGAATTGATCAACTAGTGGATGCAACTGCTGGTCACGCACTACTTAGCTTCATGGATGCTTATTCAGGATACAATCAAATTCCCATGTATGAGCCCGATCAGGAACACACAGCATTCATCACAGATAGGGGTCTCTATTGTTATGTTGGGATGCCCTTCGGCTTACTCAATGCCGGATCCACCTACCAGAGGCTGGTCAATATGATGTTCGAAAAGCAAATTGGTAAAACCATGGAAGTATATGTAGATGATATGCTGGTTAAGTCTAAGGAGGCCGCGGATCACGTCGGCCACTTACCCGAGATGTTTGACATCTTGAGGAAGTACCGGATGAAGCTCAACCCCCAGAAATGTGTCTTCGGGGTAGAATCCGGGAAATTCCTAGGCTTCATTGTTAATCACCGAGGGATCGAAGCCAACCCGGCCAAGATCAAAGCTCTAATAGAAATGAGGTCACCCAGGAATGTCAAAGAAGTGCAGAGCTTAACCGGGCGGATAGCAGCTTTAAATCGCTTTGTCTCCAAATCATCTGACAAATGCCAAGAGTTCTTCAAAGCAATCAGGAGCATAAGAAAGAAGTTCGAGTGGACCCTTGAATGTGAAGAGGCCTTTCAACAAATCAAAGAGAATCTAGGCAGCCCACCTCTCCTATCCAAGCCTCTAGCAGGGGAGACTTTAATTCTCTATCTTGCTGTTTCAGACTACTCGGTTAGTGCTGTTCTGGTTAGAGAAGAAGCGGACACTCAGTTTCCTGTGTACTACGTGAGCAAGAGGATGCTTGATGCAGAGACCCGATATACTAACATGGAAAAGTTAGTTTATGCTTTCATTCTGGCATCAAGGAAGCTCCGACCTTACTTTCAGGCTCACAAAATTGAAGTAAGAACCGCCTATCCACTAAGGCAAGTAATGCACAAACCAGAAACATCTGGCAGGCTATTGAAGTGGGCGATTGAGCTAGGCCAATTCGATGTTTCATACAAGCCCCGCAGTGCCATAAAGGGGCAGGCTCTCGCAGACTTCATTCTGGAATTTCCACCTCATAGTGACGAGAGCACACAAGTCCCCACTAAGGTCTCGAGCACCACACAAGAAGAAATCAACGAAAACAGCACTCCTTGGTGGACCTTATATGTTGATGGAGCAGTGAATAATGAAGGAACAGGTGCAGGGATAGAGCTTGTGACTCCGGAGGGACACAAACTCAATACAGCTATCCACTTCACCTTTCAGGCCACAAACAATGATGCTGAATATGAGGCCCTCATATCTGGCCTCAAACTAGCCTTAGAAATGAAGGCGAAAAACCTTAATATATTCAGTGACTCTATGCTGGTCGTCTACCAAATAAAAGGGGGGTTCCAAGCCAGGGGTCCTCGTACTGAGCTATATCTTAATTGCTCCCGACGGCTCCTCAACCTCTTTAGAGAAGTCAAAATTGAACAACTCCCACGGGGTCAAAATGCCCATGCAGACGCACTGGCCAAACTCGGCTCTCAGCGCGAGGCCACTCTGTTAGGGGTCATTCCCCTTGAAATCCAGAGGAGGCCCAGTGTCCCTGAGGAACTGAATGAGAAGAAAACTCCATCACTTGAGCTAATGGAGATTGAGATTGAAAATCCGGCCCCAACTTGGATGACTCCAATATGGGATTATATCAAAATGGGTTCATTACCTGGAAATAAGAATGAAACTAGAAGAATCAAGTACAAGGCCGCACGGTATGTTATTTATGATGAGGTCCTTTACAGGAGGAGCTTCAATATCCCACTTCTCAGGTGTGTTGATGGGGCCGAATGCAATTATATACTTCGAGAAGTACATGAAGGTATTTGTGGCAATCACAAGGGGGGTGTTTCTCTAGCCCACAAGATCCTCCGACAAGGCTACTACTGGCCTACTCTCAAGCACGACGCCATTGAATTCGCCAGGTCTTGCGACAAGTGTCAAAGATATGCTAACTTCAGCAACACCCCCGCTGCTCCACTCACCTCTCTGATGAGCCCGTGGCCCTTTGCCATGTGGGGGATTGATTTGATAGGAGATTTGCCGAAAGCTAAGGGAGGGGTCAAGTATGCTGTGGTGGCAGTTGATTATTTCACTAAGTGGGCCGAGGCCGAGCCCCTAGCCACTATCACCGCCAAGAAGCTTAAGGATTTTGTGTACAGGGCTATTGTGTGCAGGTTTGGGATCCCCTACAAGCTCATTTCTGATAATGGAAAGTAGTTTGATTCCAAGGAAATGCGAGAATTTTGTGACAACTTGGGCATCAGAAAGGATTTCTCAACTGTCTGCCACCCTCAATCAAATGACCAGACAGAAGCAATAAACAAGATAATCAAGCACACTCTGAAAGCTAAGCTGGATGAAAATAAGGGCAACTGGCCCGAGGAGCTCCCTAGGGTCCTCTGGTCCTACAACACTACCCCGAGGAGCACTACTGGTGAGACCCCATTCTCCTTATCATATGGATGTGAAGCTATGGTACCTGTGAAAGTTGGCTCTGGATCATTCCGTCGAGATCATTTTGACCCCAATAATAATGAGGTCAACCACCGACTCTACCTCGACATGATTGAAGAGACCCGGGCAGACTCTCAGGCCCGCCTAGCGTCGTACCATCAAAGGACAGTTAGGCACTACAATGGGAAGGTGAAGGCTCGTCCCATCCGAGTTGGAGATCTAGTCCTACGCCGGGTCATGCCAAACACCAAGATTCAGGCACATGGAGTCTTCGGTGCCAACTGGGAAGACCCCTACAAGGTCAAGACTGTTCTCTGGGAGGGAACATATCACCTCTCTGATCTCAAAGACAAGCTTATTCCGCGAGCATGGAATGCGGAACATCTCAAGAAGTATCTACCTTAACTACCCATGTAACTGGCAGCACTATTTATTTTTAGACTTCGTATGAATAAATCATCCCAAGTCTCGGGGGGTAGTAGTGTTATATAAACACCTCTTTGAGCTGATGTAATGACTCTATTGGCCCTATGTTCTTCAGTTATTCAAGAAATATGCATGGTTTTCTTTCAAATTTTGTGTGATGTATATCAATATCCATGAAAGTTCGTGCAGTTAGGGTCGGGCTGCGTCAATGTGCGGCCATAAATTGCAAAGCTAGGCGAGGCCTAACGGCCAGCCAAGCGATGCGACGTGGGGCCCCGTCGTCACCTAAATGTGCGATGCGAGGCCATAACCACGGGCCCCGTTGAGACGAGCTCAGGCCAGCATAGGTGTGAGGCCATCTGGTTCAAAAATGAACGAGCCATGGCCCCCATGCGAGGCCATAGTAGAACGGGCAGGAAAGACTGAGATCGTTGAAATGACCTGAAAACAGTTATCAGTTGTGAAGAAAAATAATAAAGAAAATGAAGCAAAGGCTAGCACGGAGGCGACGCCAGCCATTCCTGTTCGTAGTTGCCCGAACTAGGCCCCCTCAGCACGAGCTCAACACTGTGTGGCCGGAAATTGCAAAGCTAGGCGAGGCCTAATAGCCAGCCAAGCGACGCGACGTGGGGCCCCGTCGTCATATAAGTGTGCGATGCGAGGCCATAACCACGGGCCCCATTGGAACGAACTCAGGCCAGCATCGATGTGAGGCCATTCGGTTCTAAGTCATTCGAACCAGGCCCCCATGCGAGGCCAATAATGATGGGATCGCAGAAGCGACCTGGACCTACTTAAACGTTTGTGGAATGAAAGAATAAAGCAGATAAGTCAAGATTGTTAGCTTCACGAAGCGATGTCACAATCAGTTCATAAAAAGCGACCAAGTAGTTGGAAATATGCAACATGAAGATATACTATGCGATGATAAGCGAAAATTAAGACATGGGTAAATAAAACGAAGCGAACAGAAATGAGATGAAGAAATTAAGGCATTAAAATAAAGTTAAAGTTATTACAAATGCGAGGCATAGACGGTGCCCGCAACCCATCAAATTCGGCTCGCAAACGAGCACAAAATACTTGTCAACGAATTACAAATAAAGAGATAAAAATTACGAAGCCTCCTCTTGCTGCTGCTCTTGGGCTCTCTTCGCCTCTAGCTCCGAGGCTCGCTGAACGGCCTCCTCCTCCATTTCCTTGCGAAGGGTCTCTGCATAAACTCGGGTGGCCTCGCCCAATTGACCCCAGTCGAAGTCAGGCAACTTCTTCATGAAAGATTTCATGAACTTAACTTGCCCCAGAGCCGAGGCCTCAGCAATTGCCTCTTTTTTCTCATAAGCAAAGTTAGAGATCGCAGTCTCTTGGGTTGCGATCTGAGTCTGGAGCTCGTTCAGCTTTTCGTCAAAGGCCTTTGTATCAGCAACTCGCTCCTTCTCCAACTCTTTGGCTTTGTCCTTCGCGGATCGGAGATCCCTCCTTAACGGGCTGAGCTCATCCTTCAGCTTCTTTTGCTCCTCGAGCAACTTCTTCTTCTCGGCCCCCATCGATTCGACCTTGAACTGAAGGATGGCATTCTGCTGAGATTGAGCTCGCATCTCCTTATGACGGCTCGTCTGCCTATAAAAAAGTTCAGCAGCGGCCCGGGTAAGAGCAGCATTGTTCTCCTCGAGGGAAGACTGGGCCCATAGGTTGAGGTCGCTCTCGGACACATGAGAGTGGCCCAACTTCGCGAAAGCATTAGCCGCTGCGTGAGGAGGGACGGCGGTCACAACCGTTTCTTTTGCCGGTTCGCTTCGTTGCTTCTTGAGATCAGCCTTTCCGGCCTCAGCATCAGATGACCTCTTTTTCGAATCATCTCGGGGGGGCTTGCTCCCCGAGGCCTTAGCATCTTTTAGCGAGCTGAGCTGAGCCGGCCTCAAGACCACATTTGTGATCGCCACGTCATCATCCTCCTCAGTGAAAGGAGGGGGAATGATGTTAGATTTTGACATATCTGCACAAGAAACATACGATGCGGTTAGAGAATAGTTGGAACCATATAAGCATAGACATGTATAAATGCGAAGAGAATGCATAGGATGAGTTGGATGCGATGCGAAGAGACAGATGTGTATCATGATAAGCATAATGTACCGAACTCAATACGGGCCCGCTTCGCTTTGGATTTTTGGGTCGAGCTCGCAATAGCCTTTCCCTTCTTAGGGGACAACCTCGCTCCGTCCTTCAAGAAACCATAGGCGACCAAGTTTGAGGTCGTTACTAGTTCTTCATGTTCCTCTCCTCGAGGGGCAGCTGCAGTAAACGATCGGCTCGCTTTTTGGCCTCGCCGGAAAGTGGTGTGCGAGGAGGAGCAACTTAGAAGAAAATCAAGAAAAAGACTCAGCCTCGAATCGGTTTTAAAAGAAAAAATTAAAGGAGAAAATAACGAGGGGGTGCATACCTGGTTTATAATTAAAAACTACATGAACCCTGGTCACGTCGAACACGTAGAAATACGGTTCCTTCCAGTGGCCCACATTGCTCGGGGCCCCGTGCAACAAGTTCTTGCCATTGAATTCGGGCCAGACCGAGAGATACAAATATCTGAAGTCCTTCTTCCCCGAGGACTTGAGGTTCAAAAAATATCCGAGCGTCTTCGCATCGAGGTCGGGGAAGTTTTGCTTCTTATACAGAATGTACAGGGCAATGGTGGATCGTCAACCGTTAGGGTTAACCTGAATGGGTGCGATGTGGAAGTATTCGCAAACATCCAAGATGAACGGATGCACGGGCGAAGTGATCCCAACCTTCAGCAGCGAGGTGGATAGGACCATCCTCGGGACACGACCCTCATTCTCCTCGTGATTGAATCTGTAGCATCTTTGATGAGGACGAGGCAGAACGATGCGACCCTCCAGCCTAAATTGCTCGACCGCCTCGGCCAGCGACTCTGGGGTCAAATTAGTTCTCAAATCTCGAGCCGCAAGCACTCGAGGGGAGGATGGCCTCGTTGAAGAGCTGCTCGCACCCTCACCCAAAGGCTTCGCGCCTATGTAAATTGGCCCTTCCAGTTCGGGCTGGTCAGGTGGAATGTAGGCTTCACCATCGGAGTCCTCGGGAACAAACTGGCAATTTTCCAGGTCAATTACCCTGGACACAGCATTGTCATCCTCGCTGTCTGATGATTCGACCCAATGTGAGGTCGCTTCATCTTCTAGGTCATGGTCGACCTCAGTGCGAACCCGCTTGCCCTTCGGATTGCGAGACTCGTAGTATGCACTTCCGAGCTCACTCCAGCCCGAATCACTACGGACAGGAATTGGCTGTTGAGGATGAAGGGGCTCCTCGCCAGTTTGACCCTGAGTGGCTCGCTCCGCGATCCGACGAGCGATCTCCTCCTCGACTGCTTCCTTTGTAAGAGGGCCCGACCCGGCATTCAGGAAGGAGAAGTCGATGGGAGTTATTGATTTCTTCTTCTTCCATTTCTCAAGGCCCTCGTGCCGATCATAATCTTCTATGGCCCAAGACGGGTCCATGTTCAATATAAATGAGTCCGAGCTCGACTGCTCGACCCGAGCTATGAGTGCAGCCGCCTCGGGGCTGACTTCGGTCCCTGAGATGATTGGATGACGGTGCGTACCCGACATCTCGTTCAGCTCGCGTTGAAATTTAGCCGAGCCTCGCAGCTCCTTTGGGTAATGGCTGAGAGGCGAAGATGTGCTGGTGGCCGAATCGCTCGACATCTGAAATAGATGGTGAATTGATTAAGGTGTGTGTCCTAAAATGGCTAAGTGTCCTCACATCGCACACGAGCCGGTCCTAAATCTAAGGTCGATATCGCGACGCGAGGAGAAGTGGGGTGTGTGAAATGATGCGACCCGGGGAGTAGGATCACATCGTATGAAATATATATGAATGGATGATTAAACAAATATTATATGCATTCAATGAAAAGCGAAGACAAAAATAATGAGTTCAGGTCGTTACCTTTCGTGTGAGAAGGTGGGCTCGAGTCTGTCGAGGAGGATTGATTAGAACTCTGCTCGCTAGAAGATTCCGGCGAGATTGGATGAACAATTCGAGTTCGCACTTGGATTCTGGGCATGAAAATCAGCTAAAACCACCGTTTGATCCTTGAGCTCTCGGATATTTTTTCTCGAAAATGATTCTGGAAATGATTAGAAATGATTGGAAAGTCCACATATTTATAGGCAACTGAGGAGAGAGAAACGACCAGGACACGTGGCACGATCTTGGCCACCCATCTCGATCTGATGCATGCGACCTCATCGTAAGCATATACAGCCTCACCTCCAACGGCTATATTCTAGCTCGCATCGCGCGAGAGACCCCTTCAATTGTCCTGAAGTCTAAAGGGTTTTAATGTGGTCAGCTCGGTCCGTTTAACATCCAGGTCGCAATCATAGATGCATTTTCTTGAAGAAAATGTTGATAACTCACAAAGGCTTGGCAGTTCGTTTCACCAGTTCAATAGAAGCCTTCTTCTGGTCGCTTCGCATGGAAGATTTCTGGTTTCAATTATTATCTGATTCCACCTCGCATCGCTAATGGCGAGGAGGAATCGGGGGGTAGTTGTTATGCCCAATATTTGGACACGGGTCCTAGGCAGACCCAATGGCATAAGGTGGCCGGCCCACCTCGCATCTGGGCTCACATGGCTTCAAAGCCTACATCCAGCTCGCATCGTGCTAAAGATGATAAAATATTCTAAGGCCCTTGGCCTAGCGTGGGGTCGCATCGCTAGCTCACCAGCCTTAAACTCATTCGGCTTCGATAAGGAAGAGAGAGGAGAACCGGCCCCCCGCCCGGTTCGCTTCTCATCACCTCCCAGGTCGCATGGACTTGACAGAGAGGCCCTCAGCCCGGCTCGCTTGGACAGACTCACTGCCTCTAGCTCGCTTCGCTAGCCCGGAGTACTTAGCACGAATTTCTCATAACTAGCTGAAAGGCTCCTAACCTCATGGGCTCACCTCACTTGGTATTATTTGCTAATCTGAAGACTGTAGAAGGCCCCCCGGGGTAATATCTCAACATACTTATCTATTTGAAGACAGCTAGCCCCACGGGCTCTCATCTCATCAAGGGATCCACACATGATCACCTCTACATACTGCTTCCGTGAGGCCACATCACGCACAACCGCTCCCGCGAGGCCACATCGCGCATAACTCCCTACGGGAACCCCTTGCTCTACAACTCCATGACAGCCCCCAGAGCCTAACGGGCTTGGGCCATGACAGTTACAGACATATGGGAAGTTTGCCCTCCACATCCGCACAGACTTGGGTCAAAGCCCAGCACGTCTAAGGATTTGGGCCTGATGGACCGGACCAATACCTAGCCCATATAGGTAACTTGTCCTCCAAGAACTACGTGTGGCTTGAACCCCTATATAAAGGGTACGTAGGCCTCTTGTTTCAGTTGAGACAACAGTTGGCAGCAAGAGAACACATATTTTCTCTGGCCTTCTAACGAATCAACAACAAGATCAGCTACCAAAATCCATCACTTTCCTCCCGTGTTCTTCGCGTTCTTCATCAAGTTCATAGCAAAATCATCATATTTTGCTCCGTGATTCCAGCAAACCTCCAAATTACTGTTATACCAGTTTTTCCCTATAACAAATATATATATTTATATTCATCATATTCGAATATTATGGATATATCCTTGTATCCGAAATTGTCGGATTTGAATATGAATAATATTCTGTTTATTTTAAATATGAATAATATTCTGTTTATTTTAAATATGAATAATATTCATTTTATTTCATATTTCGAACAGATATTTTGAATTTTTTTGGAACCCTAATAATGAGTTGTTTAAGTTTATCAAGCAGACTTCGTTGTTTTAAAATTGAGTAGTTACCAAAACAACTGTTGCCTAGAAAGTTGAATGAACTACGTAGTATTCTAAGTTGCATGTAAAGATGTCGAAAAATAATGGTTTAGCTGTTGGCATAGATCTGGGGACAACGTACTCATGTGTTGGAGTTTGGCAACATGGTCCAGTTGAAATCATTGCAAATGATCTGGGTAACAGAACCACACCATCATGTGATACTGAGCGTTTCATCGGCGAGGCTGCTAAAAATCAACCCGCTCGTAATCCTATCAACACTATATTTGGTACTCATATATGCATGTTATTTACTGTATTTAGTTGTCTGTTTGAAGTTTTATATGATTGTGTTTATTTTTGATTTTGGTCCAGAACAAGCGCACAACTATCACTCCGCCCCTAGCTAGCCGCGGATAGGATGACGTAATCCTGCATTCACATAAAAAATCTAGTGTTAATTTTATCCGTTAAAAAAAAGCGCAGAGCGATGGTTAAATCAATAGCTTATCATGACCAGGACCCTCTAAGATTATTTTACTCTTTTTTTATATACTGGGTGTCCCAGACCAGCTTTCATGCACCTTTTAAGATTATTTTACTTGTTTACAATATAAGGAGAAAGGGTTATTGTGACTGATTTAATACAAAGAATCTGTCGTAATTGCTTTAACTTGGGAATTGTTTGTCGCAAATGCACTTGTTGTAAGTCTTACTTTGTCGCATCTATCGCAAGTTATTGGTGAGCCCCTATTTCAAACGAAACATTTATTAATAAAAAAGAAATAAATAATACAACTGATTTTGTCGCAAAGTTTCCTCAACTTGTGATGGATGCTGTCACAATATTTCATATAATATATGATGGATTCCGTCGCAATAATTCATATGATTTGCAGAAATGTGACGGATTTCATCACATTTTGGTCTCTCCTTCCCAAAATTTGTGACTGAAAAAAGTAATATTCTCTGATTTCTAGTACTCACGGCAGGTTCCGTCGCAAGATATCATTTGATTTACAATATTTTTTACTAAATCATTCATAATATATAAACCAACAAAGCTCATTTCACATATTTTTACCCCCATCACCTTTGAAAGACCTAATTTAACATGTTATCACTTTCTTGTTACGCAACACACATTAAATATACACTATGCATGTAAAATTAGAATAAAACAAACAATTAAAGAGTCAAATTCAGATTAAACATTTGGCAACAGATTGATAAACATTATAGAAATCCATATTCATCGCAAGTTACGATATCCGTCATAAGTTTACAATATCCCAAAAAAAATTCTTGAATCCAGCCTATAGGCTATTGGCTAATACTGCAGTTTCAGCTAATAACAAAGTTCCCACTGCTATAAAAAACTAAAATCTAGCACATATGTATCACTAGCTAACACCCAAAAATAAGCAAAAAAAACTATAGGCTGATATTCAACTTGATAATTACTCGCCTAACTTCTCCTAGTATGGACACCATTTCGACGTTTACCCGCCGCGGTGATAGCGGCCCCCAACATCATCATCATCACTGCTGTCTACATTAGGATCATCCTTGCGAATCACCCTCTTACCCTGCAAAATGTTATCGATGACATATATTTATACCAGGAAGGACCGTCAAGCCTAGGAAAAAGAAAGTTCAAAATTACTAACATGAGGAAAACATGGTCCGGATTGATCCTTTTCATGAAAATATATATTTTAATACTGCTCAGGAAATGCTTCGCAAGGCTTTGAGCTCATATCAGTTGGACAAAATTGAATTATTTTTCAGCTTAGGTACTTTATGCAGGCCCAATCAAAGCTTTTCAGGAAGCAACGCTACTATGCAGGTGAGCTTCAAAATATTATGTATTAATAAGTTAGGATTATAAGCTAGCGACCCATTGGTGACATAAGTAACTAGTCCAGCACTCAGTTCAGCTAACTACTAAACTAATCAGTGGACCTTAAACATGAACTAATCAGTTCTGGGACTAATTTCACTTAGCTAATCGTCGATTAGAGAAGTCCACCAGTTTTGGAATATGTGCAGTTTTAGACATAAAGGGAGGACCATACTCTGTCTATTTAGATAACAAAGGACATATAACCTACACTAACACACAGACAGTTAGACGCAACATCCAAAGCCATACCCAAACATATATTACTAGTAGAACACTATAATATATGTATTAGTAGAGCATTATAATATAAGTATACATTGAGAGAAGATGGTTTTGGCAGATTTATGGCATGTTACAGCCGCCCTACTTGCATTACTGGTAGCTTTTCACCTTTTTACATGTATACAAGAATGTTGTGGGCTTCATGTTCTCAAGAATAGAGTATCAGTTACAAGGCTAGAGATTTTGAGATTTGTATAGATTTTCATATACATAATATCATGTACATTCTACTAAGAAATAATTCTATCTAACAAGTTCATCAAGTGAAAAGTAACTTACACTCGTCCCACCATATGAATGCGTTCAAGAAACCTACAGCTACCACTAGCACCATCACGACATCTCCCATCCCACCTCTCATACTACCGTTGCTAATACCTACATGTCTCCAACGACCACCAACAACTCCCCTCTCACTACCACCATTCATCCTACCGCCATCACCAACAACTCTAATGTTTGTGCGACGGACATAATGCTGCACAGACAAATGAGAACTTTACTAAAAAACGGACATAATCGAACAGGGGCTGCTATAAGTTTTCATTAAAATAAGAAACGGGACCGTTTTATCGTAGTTAATCATAAAATAAGAACTCTAATGTATATGACAATTTTAATGAAATTGTCATATAAACAGCACTAAACTATTTAATTAAAATAATATTAATTTTAAATAAAATTAATTATTTATACATAAATAAAACACTTTTAAGTTTTTAAGGACATTTATTTACTAAAAATACTAATTTTTTACTGAATTTTTCATCAAATTATTAATTTTTTATCAATTAATTTTTTTATCAAGATATTAAGTTTTACTAAAAATATTAAATTATTTGTCCGTGCTACACTTATAGTATATAATAATTTATATTTATATTAATAAATATTATACAATAATATTATTATAATATTTTATATGTATTAATTTTTATTTAATATTTACTCATAAAATAATATTTTATGCGTTTTAATTCATATTTTATTTTTGTTTAATTCTTTGTATCTTAAATTTTATTCAAAAATATATTTTAAAACTTGAAATATTCTGTATATGTTATTTTTAAATAATTTAATCATATTATAATATTTTTATATATTATTTATTATTTAATTATGTGGTATGCTAATTTTATATAAAATTTATTATATTATATTAATATTTGATACATGCAGTAGATACCAAATTAAGATTATGTATTTTATCCAAACCTATATATGTTATGTTATGATGTAATTTATAGAGATTGAGGATCCTGAGTTCGATCTCACATAATTTTCCTGATGTTATCTTCAAATTTCGCATTAAAATACGAGGGTGTTATTGTAATTTCAGAATATTATGCATAATTACAAATTTGTCATTAAAAATTTATACTAAAACACCCTATTATTACCTTAGGAAATTTCTTGAGTTCAACCTCATGTTCTTTTTTCTCTAATTTATATTAATAAACTTAACTTAATATTTCAAAATCTGATACCAAAAATATTAGTTACATTAATGATAATTATTAAAATGTGACAAATTAGAGTATGGATTTTGTGTGAATCTAAATATATAGATATAAAATCTAAAAATGAATTATCTAATGGATTAAATTAAAGTTATAAATTTTATCTGAATCTAAATATGGATACCAAATATAAGGAATGGATTATACAACATAATAGGGTAACTATTATATAAATATAATATCAATAAATATAATTATATTTATTTCAATATAATATATATTTATTTCAATATATATATATATATATATAATTATATTTACTCGGATCGGGTTAGCGGATCGGATCATATACAATCCATATCCATATTTATCGGATCGGATTTTTAACGAATCAGATTGAATTTTTATAAATCCATATCCGTTTATAAAATTTCGGATCGGATTGGAGGTCCGATATATTGATAGGCCTATTGTTGTGTATATAAAATTAATAATGTTTAATAATGTAATATAATATTTCAATATACCTTATCAACCATCCACGCTTTAAATTGTGTCTCAAAATAGTGTACTCGGATTAATAAGTGGATCTTGTGCTCTCATTTCCGCTTCAAAATCTCTAAAGTGGTAAAAGAATGCATGAGAAAAAATTTAAATTCTATTTATAATTGTAAAAATACCAGGAGTTTAGATTCTTATCGATATGGTGTTGCTTCTGGCATGTTAAAGAACACATAATTTGCTGCAACTTGAAGCGAATTGTTATCCATGAAATAACCTTTGGAAGAGCCAAAAAGCTTTGTTACATTAAAAAAATATTTTCACTTTCAGATATTAATTGCGGAGCATTGGGACATTTATTGAGGACAGATAAAGTTGCGATGTCATCTGTCACAAGTTTGAAATTTTGACGGAATGGTTAATTTTCGGTCGCAAGTCTCATACGCAAAATATAATAATCATTTATCAAAAATAATTTTAAAAGAAAAATAAAATGATTTTCAATTTGCGACAGATAATTTTGTCGCTTAATACTTTATGACCGAATATTTAAGCAATCCATCGTAAATTGAATTAGCGGGAAAATAAATTGATCACAAATAAATTAGCGGGAAAATAAATTAATAAATTATTATTAGGGCTGGAATTAAATTAATAAAATACTAAACTTGCGATGGAAATCGTCGCACAATAACTTGTGACAGAATGATTAAAAACCGTCGTAAATAATATTTGCGACAGAATTGATGCTATATTCCGGTCGCAATAGCCCCTTTCTCATGGAGTGTTATCTTTGCTGGAGGAAACCACAAAGACAAAAAAACCACTGGGACAGACGCTTGAAATTGTCTATTTATCTTTGCTAGACGAAATCAAAGAGTAAATTCTACATGTTTCATTGATTTTAATAATATCTGTGTACACATATGCTAAAAGGTTGATTGGAAGGAGAGTCACGGATTCGACTGTCAAAAGTGACATGAACCTTTGGCCTTTTAAGGTAATTGGTGACCATGATAAGAAACCTAAGATTGTTGTCAATTATAAAGGTGTTGAGAAACGATTCTCGCCTGAGGAGTTGTCTTCTATGGTTCTCAATAAGATGAAGGAAATTGCAGAAAATTACTTGGGAAGTAATGTAAAGAATGCTGTTGTGACTGTCCCCGCACACTTTAATGACTCTCAGCGGCAGGCTACAAAAGATGCAGCAACAATATATAGCAGGTCTTAATGTGCTACGTATACTTGTTGAGCTGACAGCTGCTGCAGTTGCATATGGTCTTGACAAGGAGCTTACGAGTGGTTTGGCGGGGGAGAAAATTGTCCTTATCTTTGATCTTGGTGGGGGGACTTTTGATGTTTCTCTTCTCAAAATTAAGAAGGATAATATTGAAGTCCTAGCTACTGCTGGTGACACTCACCTTGGAGGTGAGGATTTTGACAATCGTCTACTAAACTATTTTGTTGAAGATTTCAAAACTAAGCACAGAAGAGAGATCAGTCGAAATGCTAAATCATTAAGAAGATTGAGAAACGCTTGTGAAAAAGCAAAGAGGTTTTTGTCTAATAATACTATGTCAACTATTGATGTAGATTCTTTGTTTGATGGAATTGACTACTGCACAAAAATCAGTCGTTCCAGATTCGAGGATTTAAACATGGACCTGTTTAGAAGTTGTGTGGAGACAGTAAAGGAGTGTTTGAAAGATGCAGAGGTGGACAAGAGTAGGGTCCATGATGTTGTTCTTGTGGGTGGTTCTTCTAGAATTCCAAAAGTACAAGAGCTTTTGCAACAGTTTTTTGATGGGAAAGAACTTTGCAAGAACATAAATCCTGATGAGGCTGTTGCTTATGGTGCAGCTGTCCAAGCTGCTATATTAAGTGGAGAGGGTAATAAGAAGATCAAGAACTTGGTGCTGATTGATGTTACTCCTCTGTCTCTTGGGATTGCAGTTGACGGTGTACTCATGTCTGTAGTTATTCCAAGGAACACAACTATTCCCAACTCAATGAAAAAATCATACACTACAGCTCATGATGATCAAACATCCATTAAGATAAGTGTTTTTGAGGGTGAGAGAGCAAGAACAAAAGATAATAATTTTCTAGGGGAGTTTATTTTAACTGGGGTTCCTCCTGCACCAAGAGGCAAATTTAGTTATTGGTTAACCTTTAAAATTGATGATAATGGAGTACTAAATGTTTCTGCTGAGGATGACGCTACTGGAATCAAGAAAAGCATTAAAATCATCAAAAGAGGAATGCTTACATTTAAGGAGATC
Source organism: Oenanthe sinensis (assembly GCA_028671895.1). Classification (NCBI taxonomy): domain Eukaryota; kingdom Viridiplantae; phylum Streptophyta; class Magnoliopsida; order Apiales; family Apiaceae; genus Oenanthe; species Oenanthe sinensis. The sequence continues at coordinate 3,285,650 of CM053796.1, read as the reverse complement.
GAAAGAATGGTTCAGGATGCTGAACATTTCAAGGCTGAAGATGAAGAGTTCAGGAGAAAGATGAATGCGATGAAGGCATTCGAGGATTATGTATATAAGTTTAGGGACGATACTGAAAGAAACAACAATCTTGAAGCTTCTGTTAAGCAGATGATAAGTTATTCTTTCAAGGAGGCTATCGAATGGCTAGATGTGAACAGAAATGCTGAAATTTACGAATACGAGTACAAGAAACAGCAGTTTGAAGCAATCTGCAATCAACTCATTCCTGGCAGTGCAAACATCAAGATTGAGGAAGTGTAAAAACTACATGCTTAATTGAATTATTCCAATGCCTATTTTTGGTTTTAACAATTTCCATTATGCAATCTTCTACTGCAAGCGTGGCTCTTGAAACTTTTACATTGTTTGGGTCTTCACTCTTCACGTGTTTAAGATTAATATTTTCGATTCCTAGTTATGATTACAAGTACAAGTTTTTCTTGTTTTCTGCTTCGTTTTAATGAACCATAAGCACATAAAGTTTAAATTTCAACTTGCGATGAAACTACAAACTTTGGAAGATGTCACGACAGGGTAGGTAATTACTGTACCTCCACTTCATGATACACTTGCATGTTTCTCTATTGATGTACTAGTTCTGTAACAAATTATTTTAAAATATGTAAGTATGTACTGTAACTAACTTACTACATAGGAAAGGGCCAAGTACTAACAAATAACTTTAAGTGTTTTTTTCTAATCCATAATCCCGGGTAAATATACACATGTTGCATCCCTTAACAAAAAATTTCATCATAAACAAAATCTTATCCAAATAGGATCACCAATGAACAACTGCCATGTCAGCAACAAGGTTCATAGTGTATCTTGCATCAACCACTCTGAGACCACAAACTCTTCATGTGGCCTCAAACATTGAGCTTCTTTTAGTTTTTAAACTTGTTAAATCCACTGCAACTTAAATTTATACATAAAACTATAATTTTTATTCATAAAATCTTTGTATTGTGAGCAGCAAAATGGCAACTGCAGTCATGACATCTCTCCCTCAGTTCAATGGTCTGAGAGCCAATTCTCCATCAGTTTCTCCTGTCAGAAGCTTGGTCAGTTCTTTTTTTCTTTTTTATTGTATATACATAAATAAACAAACAAACAAGTGTGTGTAATATAGCAGTATCTGGCGTTTCTATTGCTTGGCTATTATTTTCTTTTATTGTTCTTTTCCCACATTCAATGCATGTCACATATTTGGTAAGTTAGCTTGTTACAAGATCTGGATAGTACATTATTCACATGTTAGGTCAGGAACAATTTATATTTGATATACAATTTCTTACAAGAAAAAAACTTGAAATATATGCCATTAGTTCTGTCTCATAATGCAGGTCTTATTTTCACTTGCTTTGGCCTTTTTGAATTTATGAAATTTCTTGAAAGTGACAATTATTTAGAGGTGAGTGAAGTGAAAGTTTACTGAATACACAGTTGCACTATGTCCGTCCCTGTGGAAATGTGATGCCTCTGTGTGCTTAGAGTATGTTAGATCGAAAATTGAAATTTCTAGCATTTCAAGTATAGGTGAACTAGGTTTCGAGTTTTTAATTTTTTGCAATTTATCATTTCCAAAAAAACATGAAGCGGATACTTCTCTCCTCTTGGTAATAATGAGAGGTTGAGTTTGGAGGCTCAATAAAGACATGGGTGTGTGAGTATTTAAGTTCTGCAAATAGCCATTTCAAAGAGAAACTAGCGACCGATAGGCTATGAAACTATCAACCTTTAATTGACATCTTTGAACATACCAAGGAAACATTGATGGTAGAGGGACATCGTTTTTTTTTTTTTTGCAAATTTAAGACACAGGGATACACAACTAGTACAATTGAACTTATTGAGCAAGAATAATATCAACAGATTGCAGATCTTGGAGCCTGTCATGTGATGGTTTGTTAGTCCTTTAGATCCCCTTCTTTTTGTAATTAAAAGAAAGTGTACCTTTAAATAGTTTTACTTTGACTTAACAAGTGATTTTATTTTTGCCAAATATAAACAGTAAAGATTCAAAAGAGTTCTTACTTAGCCTGACAAATTACTTGCACATATGATTGGCTTTGTCATTTTCCGAAAGGTATATCGGTCAATAGGGTAAACTAAATGTATTGTTACTGCGGCAGGTAGCAGTTCAGCCAATGAAACGCAAAGGAAATGGAGCTTTGGGAGCTCGTTGTGATTTTATTGGATCACCAACAAACTTGGTTAGTGATCTTCTTGTCGCGCACTCATAAAAGACATATGTGACTTCCTCGAACATTTGGATTGACAAGGAAAACAGACTTGGCTTTGAAAATAGATTGTAATCAGAAATAACACTAGAATGACTGAGCTAATATATGTATGTGCATATGGACAGATAATGGTGACTTCTACAAGCTTGATGCTTTTCGCAGGAAGATTTGGATTAGCACCATCGGCAAACAGGAAGGCGACTGCAGGCTTAAAGCTTGAAGCAAGGGACTCTGGACTACAAACAGGGGACCCTGCTGGTTTCACTCTGGCAGATACATTGGCTTGTGGAACTGTTGGTCACATTATTGGAGTTGGAGTGGTTCTTGGCCTTAAGAACATTGGTGCTATTTAAACAATTGTTCTCAATTTAAGTTGTTAATAACAGTTTCTTGTTCAACTTTTTATTCCATTTGCATATAGGTTTCCATTATTTAAACACTTGGCCTCCAGATTTTCTGCTATTTTGGCTGATGACATTCATCATATACGACCAAAATTCAGAATTTGACCCAATTCACAACACGATTAACAGATAATTCTTTTAGTTTAAAAAAAACAGATAATTCTTTTGAAAATGATATAAAAGTGATCTGATTAATTAGAATATGACCAAAAATGATTTATTTATTGGAACAATATTCCTGAGCATTAAAATTTATTTTTATTAACCATTTAATAAATTTTAGATTCACTTGAAATTGACCGGATGACAGAACGAAAATGTCCCAAAATTCAAAATTACCACTCGTAATATAAAAATGTCCCAAATGATCGTGCCGGTAGAGCCATAGAGGAGCTTATGAAGAGAGTAGAGGAACTGACAAAGTTGCATCAGTGTTGCGTTGTCTGCTAAACTTCTGCTTTGCTTATTAATCTTGTACTTTTAGTAGACCCGACAATTTTTCACACGACACGAAAAACGATACGAAAATTTAATGTTTGTGTTTACATTTTGAGTATACGACACGAAAAATACATGAACACGAAGTACACGACACGACACGAGGTACACGAAATAAATATATTTATAATTAAATATTAATATTTATAATAAATATATGACTATATGTATATTTATAATAAATATATGTATATTTAATTTTTAAAATAATACATAGTTTTATAATATTGTAAGTACATATATGATTTAAATGTAAATATTTCATATAATTTTGTAAATTTTTTACCTAAAAATCCATATTTGCATTTATTTAATTAATTATATTTATATTTATATTCAATTTTATACGAAACACGAGAACGACACGAACATGAAGGTACACGAACTCTAAATGGATCGGTTTTATGTTTGATCTTTGAGTACACGACACGAAAAGGTACACGACGAAAGTATACGAATTGACAGGTCTAACTTTTAGGTGTTTCGAAGGTGCAACATCTTCGTAATACCTGATTTGTACACTGTTTACATTTTTAATGCCAATCCTAGTCTTCTAAAAAATATCTCTACATATAGTTCTTTGTTTATGGCTAGTCTTTAGGTTCTATCACAGTTTTTTCTTCTGGTTTTCCACCCATGTTTCTTTTTACTCTAATGTATAGCAGTCCTTAAAAATAATATCATTATGATTTTTTTTTTGTTCTGAATCAGCCAACAAAACTTGTTCTGGTGGCACATTTCTTCTGTAATTAGCTACAAGTTTGTAGTATTCATTAAAATGCTTTACATTTCAGGACCAGGAAATCACAGGAAGAAAGATCATAACTATGGAGATTGCATGATCTGCATTCTGTGAAATTACAGTATCATAAGTTAAATTAATGACGCCCGAAATGATTGGGAAACATGACTGGTTAAGTTACACTAGCAACCCACAAAATATTAATAGAAAAATATGGGCAGGTCACTCGAAAAGAAAGAACAATCACAACATTCTAAACAGTCAAATTTCAACAAAAAAAATCAGAAAATGAGAGATGTTACCAATAGAGAACAGTGCAAACTGTAAAGTATGAAAAATGATCACAGATTAACTACAAAAGAGACCGTATATGTCAGAATGGCTCTGCTGTATTAGTTACGACAAGCTTCAGACGCTACGGTTAAAATCCCCAGAAGATATCCTTTTGAACAATGAGAAGACAACAATGTTCAGTTATCCAGCACAGGATCAAATCATTATGCACCCGCCTCGGCAAAAGTTCTTTGTCGCTGCCTCTCCTCATCAGCATTTCTGAGGAATTGATCCCAACCACTTCCTTGACTGGTATCAATATAATCATAGGGAACAGCAGTTTTTAGACCTGGTCGTACTCCACATTGGCTCTCCACAATCCTAAACTCCAACTCATTCCCCTTTTCGTCAGAAGGTTGTTCCAGTTCTTCCCAATTAAACAACAATGGCAATGTGAATGCACCCCAGGGATTAAAATCTAAAACTTTAACCTTCCCACTAGTGGTAACATAGACATCAAAGGTATATTTCTCCAATTCAAAATTCTGGCTCACCTTATCTCTGAAAAATTCTTGAATTGCCATTTCCAAATTATTTTTATCCTCAAGAATGGTAGGGTAGTATCCAGTGACCTCACGCTGGGAGATTCCGACTAAGATTTGATTCCGTACAAAGCAGCGGAATTCCCTCTCAGGTCGGAGGGATGGGTACCACTTACGAAGGGCAAGGAAAAAGGACGAGGGTCTCGACAAGGTCTTATCAGAGCATGAATCGTATGCATGACATAAGTCATGGACTAGGGAGTCAGAGGAGCGAAGCAAAAGCGCAATCTCACTGAAAGAAGTGCATTTGAGATTCCCAGTTGAGCTTATCCATGCAGAATCTTTAGGAGCACTCCAATTCAGCTTAGGGAAGACAGCACCCCCAAGGGATTCAATTGATTCCATAATCTTCAATTCTAGTTCTTCGAAAGAAGGTGGAGGAGAAGTTTGTTCCGCTTCATCTTCAGATCCTTCTTGCACTACAAAGTCTTCTTCCTCTTCAGGGTTATGAATCCTATTCGGCAAGGCATCGTCATTTGAGATAGAAAGAGGAAGCAAGAATGGTCCATAATCATCAAGAAGGTATTGAACAAAGGATTCAGGAAGTTCATGAATAATGGTTTTAATGGAGGCAGATCTAAATTTTGGGTACCATTCCTGAATTTGGCATCTATTTACTTCTTCTTCCTTCATCTTCTATATATTGGAAAAAATGATTATTGCTCAAGCCTGGGCTAATGCCAATTCCTTGTATCTTCTGCTCAAATGAGATTCACAAAGTCAGCAACTAAGCCCCTTCAAACTATGTCTTTCAAAACTAAACAAGTACAAGTAGATTTAGACATTTAGTACACAAATAAAGTATTGTACATAAGTAGATAATAGAATTCGGAAACGAAAGCAAATATAATGGAGATAAAGAAAATAGCTTTGACAACAAGAAGCTTCGATGCATATGAATAAATAAAAACTCGTGACTCACACAAAACACATAGAGGATATATATAAGGACAAGGATAAACATTAGAAGCTGAAATAGCAGACAAAATGTATAGATCGTAAGATCTTACAAGTCAATTAACAGTTAATCTACTCACTTAAAGGGAGTGTTAGTTCTTCTGAGTTGATTCGGGCCATAAAGGTAGTTGATTTTATCTTTGAAAACATGTACTTTCTTACATATTTGAATTAAATCAAATTATCTACATACTGTCTACACTTCATCAGCAATTCAAGCCATAATAATTATTATAATTACAATTAAATCACATCAAATTCTTCACTCGGAAACAGAATTCAAATCTCTAACCCTTCTGCTTTTTATCTTCATCAATACCATCACAAAGATGCATAATTAATTTTATTTATATATCGTATTTTCGTATATGGGCTTAAGGCACATTTCCTGTACAGCTCAAAGTCAGTTTTTTGTAAATAGCCAAGTGGCAACACTTCTTTCCCCACCCCCATGGCCAAAGATTCAAACTTTAAATCCTCAAACACTTAAAATTTAAATGCACCAAATAATATGTAGCATAAAAAACAAAAAAAATAAATAAAGCTAAAATACCCTATTTCAAGAAACACATAACACTCATCAATCTGGTGACCAAGATTCAAGAAACACATGAAATTCACCAATTCTCACACCCTATGCATATAAAGATTTAAACTTTACACATAACATCCATAAAGAAAACAGTATATCACACATAATCTATGTAAAAAAACACATAATTGTATATATAGCAATCACAATTTCAACTTGTCAATACATATATACATATACATACAATATACGTACATGTGTGTGTGTATATATAAAGACGGTGAATACTTACCTAGAAAACCAGGATGAAGAAAAAGGTTGGTCTTTCAGAAAGCCATTGGGCTCGGCTGCTTAGCCTTTTCTAAAAAGTTTTTAGAGATTTTTTTTTTATTTTAAAGAATAAAGTGTGTTTTATGAAAAAAATAACTGTGAAAATACATTCGAATTTTCACGGTGGTTTGGTTCACGGGGTGTTATGGGTTGCAACCAGGAATCGGATTAGTGTGGTATGAGTATGAAGTATCATTGCTCTTCATTGCTGATATCATGTTTGGTTGAATGGTGGATAGAATTTATTAATTTAATATATTTTTTGATGATTAAAAAAATATAAGCAGTTAATATGAAAAATAAGTTATTATTATTTCTCAAACATTAAACAATATCATTATAAATTTTTTATTTTAAAAATTAATATGTAATTTTATAAATAAAGGTAAAAATAATTATTTTTAATTTGATTCCGGCCTCATACCCACCTCCTCCTAAGGTATCAAAACACACACATTATGAGTTTAAGATATAGATTTTAAAATTTAAAATTTTAAACCAAACATGTATGAGTTTAGAATGAACAAAATCCATACATGATACTGTGAACCAAACCACCCCTAAAAGCTTTTAAATTTTTTGATAGAAATTTGACTTCGTCTCTGGCATTTTTCAAAAAAAATAATAAAAAATATAAAGAACTTTATTTTTTCATAAGAATTTGATTTTAATTTAGTTATTCATTTAAAATGATAATAGAATGATAATTGAGTAACAAAACATAATTAAAATTTTAATTTAGAGAATTCTTATATATCAAACTTTATTTTATACTCCTAAGTTTATGCCGTGATCCGAATCAATATGAAAAGCACTATTGAGAATATATATATATTTAAAATTCTATTTAATAAAGAAGTTTTAAATAAAGTATTAATTAAAATATTATATATCTTATGATATATGTTATAATATACTGCAAAGATATTGCATAAAATATAATATTTCAATTAATATCAAATATTCCATTAAACTTTTTTTATATACATATTTTTTTATATTAATTCTTTCACTAATTTAAAATATATGTTAAATTAATCTATTTGACCTAATGCATAAATATTACAATATAAAGAATTCTAAAATTTATGTGCTCTATTTTGTATGCTAATTTTAACAATAGTTTTTATATTCATTTTTCATTATTATTATTAATATAATAATAAATTTAAGAAAGATAAAAAAGAATCTAAGATACAATTTCCTAAAATTTTAGTACAAAATAATATTCCCTCCGTCCCACCCAATTGTTAACGTTTCGGAGAGAAGGTCCGACACGCATTTTAAGGTGCATATAAAGTATAGTTCCATAACTTATTTTTAATTTTTTTTTTCTGAATAAAAATTTAAATATTAAATTTTTATTCAGAATTTTTTTTAAAAAAAAATAAGTTATGGAACTATATTTTATATGCACCTTAAAATGCGTGTCGGACTTTCTCTCCAAAACGTTAACAATTGGGTGGGACAGAGGTAGTATTATTTTGAACAGGGGCTCTTTCTAGTTTACATATTATTATATTATAAATTTTGTTATAGATCTCTCCACTCTCACAAGTTATCAATATTGACCCTGTAAGAAATGAGACCCGCTTCTTGCTGAAATAGACTTCAGTTTCATATGTTGAAGATTTGTACTGGTAAGTACAGTCAACTTCTTCTTTTACTTATATATATGTTGTGTTTCATATGTCATGTTACAAGATTTGCATGTTGATTAAGTGGTTTTATGAGCTCTGTCTTTGATCTTCATATATGGGTTGTGAGAGTTTGGTGAGTTTTTTAATGTTTTTGGTTTGATATTTAAGCTGTTTAATTTGATGGGTTGACTTCTTTTCAGTTTATGACTGCAAACTTTTTTTTTTTTTTGGTTAAGTATAACTGTAGAAGCCGTTGACTTTTATTTTGATGGTATTTAAGTTACTGAAGTAAACATGATTTTGCAGGAATCTTGTTCTGTTAACATGAGGAATTGTTGAATCAACTTAGTAGCATTAAAGTGCAAGTCTAGGGGAGTAATGTTTTTGTAGCAGAGAGTGGTGATATAGAACTGTAAAAGTAACTGAAGATGGCTTTTAAACCATTTGTTTGGTATTGTAAGCCAGTGGAAAATGGGGTGTGGGCAAAGGCGGTGGAAAATGCATTTGGAGTGTATACGCCTTGTGCAGACTCTCTGGTTGTCTGTTTTTCTTATGCAATTGTTTTGGGTTTGTGCTTGTATCGAATATGGCAAATCAAGAAAGATATGAAAGTTCAAAGGTTTCGACTGAGGTCAAACTTCTTTAACTATGTGCTGGGAATGTTGGCTGTATACTGCACTGCTGAACCTTTGTATCGGTTGGTCATGGGTATATCTGCAGTAAATATTGATGGACAGAGTGGTCTTGCCCCATTTGAGGTGGTTAATCCTGTCCCTGTAATGTTTTACATAACTTTATGAGAAGTGCCTCAATTAGAGATAAATATAAAACACAAGTATCCAAATCTATTAGGGAAATGAATACTTCTGTACGTCATGTATTTACATTTTGTTGTATAAAGTAGCTTGTTCTATGCTTCAAATCCCATTTTATGAAATTAGAAGAGCATAATATTATCATTCAAGCAAGCTTGAAGTTGCTTCTGCTTCTTTTTAGTGATAAATTTCTCTTTAATAGTTTTTTCAGAACATACATTTAGTAGATTTTCGAATTTTGAAAAAGTAAGCTAGAACTTGAACTTGCAAAGTTTCACCTTTTTTTATACATATTTCTGAAATATTTTTAGATCAAAATTGGAAATTTAAGAAAATTAATTTTTCACGACCTTTTGTTTTCTAGGAGTGTATACCTCCTCTCCTTTTCGTGAACTTTTTATCTAAAAAATCCCCCCCCTTGCATGGTTTTTATGGTTATCTAGTTCAATAGCACGATAAGGCATGCAATGCAAAAGTACCTATTCATTAATTTATTGTATGTTGCAGATTGTCACCCTAATTATCAAGGCATTTGCGTGGTGTTCTATGCTGACCATGCTTGTTGTAGAAACTAAAGTGTACATCCTAGAAAGCCGCTGGTTTGTGAGGTTTGGAGTCATTTATGCTTTGCTAGGGGACACTGTGATGCTCAATCTTATTTGGTCAGTGAGGAACTTCTATGACCTGTAAGTATTTGGTTATCAATTTCCTTTACTGCTTTAAAACAGTTACTAGAAACAATCCTAGTTTATTTTTATTGAGCTTTACACGAGCATGGAGTAGATAGTATAACACAAGCAGTGCACTGTTTTTTTGGTAATTCAAGAATTTCAAGAAATGCACTGTTTTACCTATCAGTATTCAACGATTAAAAGATTGTGCATAATATGTGCATGCGATTCTAGTAACTTAAATTTATGGGGAATTTTTTTTTATGTTTTGTTTTATAAAGCATGGTCAGTAATAAGAACACCTGGAATTTTTCAGAAGAAAGGCTCATGGTAGATAAATTCTTATTATTTTTTTTAATTTAAACATTGCAGATCTGTCCTATATCTTTATATCAGCGAGGTCTTCATCCAGGTTAGGCGCTAATGTTTTCTGTAGGCATTTGCTATTGTGTTCTAACATTATGCTCTTCAATTTGCCTAATGTACCCTCCAACATTTGGAAATGTCATGATAAGGTCAGGATGTTGGAACTGTCATATTAAGGCCAGGCTACGTTAATAGCTGATGTGTGAATATATTATAGTTGCCATCTGAGGCACCGAAGATGTTGCTAATTGACTGCTTGACTTCCAAATTAAACATTGTGTACATCATTCTAGCTGAATATTAGTCAACTGATTAAACATGGTTCAGAAATTGGAATTCAGATTTGAATGCTATATATCTGGGAAGTGGAATATATTTCCGCTGTACTTTACTTAATACATGGACTGGAGAGTTCTAGTGATCTAGTCTTAACTTCTTAACATACAATATAGGGATAGATAATTGTGCTTCGTTTTTTTGAATTTTCTGTTTTGGTCCTTAATACCTCTTTTAGATTGCCGTGATTGGCTGAAAGCTGCCATTATGCTTAATAATCTAAAGAAGGAGTAATGTATAAGCTGCGCGTAAAGTTCTGGCAAAAAGTTCTTTCTACTTTTGGACAGATCCTGGATCTGCAACTTTTTAAAATTTGTAGTAGAAGATCACTGATTATGACCTGTCATTTTTAAATTGCATCCATTACCTGTATGATCAATCTAACCTCAGCCTTTCCTCTATATTAGGTTTTGTTAGGAGTACTGTTGCTTGTGTATGTCCCCAATTTGGATCCTTTCCTAGACTACGTTCCGGTGCAAACTGAGTCTGTGGACAACAGCGAATATGAAGAACTTCCTGGAGATAGAGAAGAGATCTGTCCGGAGAGACATGTCAACATATTATCTAGTATGTGCGAATTAATTAGTCTCTGCTAAATTTTGTCAATGGATTGCTTAACTTCACACCAATGGAATAATGTATGCTCTTAAAGCTACAGATTTAGTGTTGCTTTGAAGACCATCACATATTGTGCCTTTATGAGGAGATTGTTGTTTGGCTCAAAGAAAAAAAAGTCTGTTCTGCAAATTCAAACTTGTTTTAAATTTTTTACCTATATTTCACCAGGGTTCAACTTTTTACCTCATTAATGACTACTGAAATATGAATATATCCACTCTACTTTCACTGCCACCACCATAAAACGTTTCATAGACTAGTATGCAAGGGTTCAGTTTGTTTGTGTATGATCTGTTCATTCTCTAAAAGTTTGAGCAAAAAGAAGTTGGTAGTTATACATAGTAGCAAAATACTCTATTCAGTTGTGTTGGTTTTTGAACCATAATTGTAATTGACCAATCTGTCTTGTGGAGCATGATACCAGTGCCCTGAATCTGCTTATGAAATTTCTTATTATATAGCACATGACAACATAGCAAAAATAAATAAACTAAGTTCATTGTTTAGCCTTTAGATTGCTTCATCTCAGATAAAACATTTGCTGCTACTGTTTCAGATATTGTATTTAGCTGGATGAACCCCCTTATGCAATTAGGCTACAAAAGACCTCTCACTGAGAAGGATATATGGAAGCTGGATACATGGGACCGGACTGAAACTCTGAATAATAAGTGTGTTTTCTTTCCTCTTGGAGATATTTCTTGTGCTGCTTATTATGGAACTGGTATATATATAATATGACTCTTCAGGTTCCAAAGATGTTGGGCTCAGGAGACTTGCAAACCTAAACCGTGGCTTTTGAGAGCATTAAATAGCTGCGTGGGCGGAAGGTATTGATAGTCGTACATTTTAGAATTTTATGATGTAGCATGTAGACTGCTTAAATGTTGACATATATTCGGACTGAATATATATGTTATTTGTTGTCTGTAAGATCTTAAAATCTCGCTGATTTCCATTATCCTTTCTGATCTTGCAGATTCTGGTGGGGAGGATTCTGGAAGGTAGTGCTTGTCCAAACCTATACACTTTAGCTGGTCATATATAAACATATAATTCTGGACATACACACACACCCCAGTGTTACAACATTAGATTCCTTATATTATCATGCAACCTATACATGCAAGTTCATATATCCATCTTGCTGGCAACCTAGGTGAATAAGTTCTCTATAAGGTTTTGAATTGCAATTTCTGATGACATATTTTTCATTTTTTATGTGTTTTTCACATAGAATTAAACTCTAACTAACACACACATTTATATGTGCCGTTGACTACTGCTAGTATGTTTTTTTCAATCCCTTGACATTGTAGTTCTGATTTGGCCGATTGACAGATTGGTAATGATCTTTCCCAGTTTATTGGGCCGATGATATTGAGCAGACTCTTAGAGGTAAGTCTTATTTTATTATGTTAACTTCTCTTGACATATATAATTTAATTTATTCTTCATTTTGTAATATTTGTATAATTCTTAGTGTCAAATTTGTTTGACAGAGGAATTCATGTTTAAGTTATAAGGAGCAACCACCCCATGTAACTTATTGGGATTGATGTCTTTCCGTAGGAAGGAGAATAACTAAATAGATTGACTGCCCTAGAATATCTTGTATTAGTATCATTAAAAGATAACTATTGTGAGAAACATATAGATGTTCAGCTGCAATTTCTGTCTCCCAACGAATGATGCTGCAATAACTTTAGGATTGCAAAAGCATATAATTACATACTTTATTAAACTGTTTGATTATATGAATCTTAAAATACAATGGAGGAACTAGTAAACTACATATGTTATAACCTATTTGTGACCTACTTGGTTTGTAATTTTTTATCCTAATTTGCAGTCTATGCAACGAGGGGATCCAGCTTGGATTGGTTACATCTATGCCTTTTTAATATTTGTTGGCGTGGTATGAAATAAAAACCTCTTCTTCCCTTTATGTAACTTCGACACATTGCAAAAATATGTTGGAATCTGAATTAGTAGAACTTGTTAGGTATTCGGCGTGTTGGTTGAAGCTCAATATTTTCAGAATGTCATGCGTGTTGGATACCGCCTCCGATCAACTCTGGTAAGTTGGGATAGTGTACTTCTTAAATTTAGGTTCTGGTTTCTGTAGAATCAGTTGTAAGCATATGCTACATGGTTATGTAATTATGGTATTCTTGCTTAAATTGTAATTGGTGCAGTTGGACCTCAAAACTACACCTTTCTGATAATGAATTTCAGTTGGACCTCAAAATTCCCGTAATTTTTCACTTATTTGAACATTACCATTTTATTCTTGTTTGTAAACTGTTTTTTGTGGCCAGGTCAAACAAATAGTTATTGTCACCGACTGACAGTGTACATATGAAACAGTTAGGATCCTGGTGCTTTTAGTTTTTTATGTATTAACTGGGATTTATGTTCCCTATTTAACCTTTTTTTTTAATCTGAGATTTTTATATTACAATGTTTCTCATAATCATATGCATTTCTTCTGTTTTTCAGGGAAGCTCTTACATCTAGTTGTTAGAAGCGTGCTAAAAACTTACTTTCTTATGCAGATTGCTGCAGTATTCCGGAAGTCAATGAAACTAACGCATGAAAGTCGCAGAAAGTTTCCATCTGGAAAAATTACGAACTTGATGACAACTGATTGTGAATCGCTACAGGCATGTTTTTGCATAACATTTTGTGCATGAATAATAATATAGCTGTTATAAGATGCAATCAATTTCTAGAATAAGCAGGGACAGACATAGGTGCAGTTTATTTTTTATTACTTTACATTTGTGACATTACTACGCTCAAACAATATAGGGTGCACCATGCTAGCATTTTTTTATAAAAAGGTTTGTGTTTAAGGTTTTTGCACAATATGCTGTGCAGCTTGTCTTCTTAGTTCAAGTTAGCTGTGCAATTTGACAGTAGAATGAGAATTTCGAGAAACATATTAATCTAAGAAAACTGCATGTACTAACAAGAAACTGAAGCGAGTTTGTATAATGGATTTTTATGGTTTAATTACTGGTTTGTTGTGTTTTGTGGCAGTTTTCCTTTGCACTTTTGTTTTTTCTTTTTATGTAATTGAGAAGGAAGAAGTATGATATATGCTCAAGTAATGCACATAATAATTAATTGTTTGTTTTCTTTTAACAGCAAGTTTGTCAGTCACTTCACGCTTTGTGGTCTGCTCCTTTTCGTATCACCATTGCGCTGATTCTTCTTTACCAACAGCTTGGTGTTGCTTCACTTCTTGGTGCATTGCTTCTAGTCCTTATGTTTCCCGTACAGGTAACATTTTATTTCTTGAGTTCTATTATGTGCATTAGAAGTGACAATAATTTTCAGTTTTTTACTTGGCTTGCATCTCCGCTCTGCAAATCATATTACGGTTTCTTTGATGCTGAGTGTCCAGGTCCATCTAGAAGTTTACTTTTAGTTTGTGCATATTGTTCATCCATTCGATTCCAATATATGCATATTTGAAGTTAATCTGTCACTGAATGCAAAAGAGAGTTGAATGCAATATGTCTATCTGTCGTATCACCTATATACAGTCTGTGTAGCTGTATATTCATATCTAGCAAAATGCATGCTGAAGTTTCGAATCCCGTGCAAATTACATACTTCCCTCAAGTAGGTCTAACGGCATCAGTACTTTAACCCCTTTATATTTGTGTAAATATACAAACACACAGGTGTCTGTATATACACATACAAAAATATATGTAATCTTTTTCTTCTCTCATTTGTCTGATGACAATCGCTTGCACTCACTAAACTTACTTTCACCATTGCTTTTTATGTGAGAAGTGCTATCATTACGTGGAGTTTCTTATCCTCCTTTATGGCATTCTTAAGATAGTGAATAAGAGGTTTGTTTTTCTTCTGGCCTATTAGTATGATATCATCTTTTTATTGATTCATAACAATGCCACCCTCATCGATTTCTTAATCTTACTATTTTATTGAACTCTTAATACCAAACTTGACCCTAACTCCACCTAGCCACTTGCCTGAAATTGAATAGCTAAAAACGTTACATTACCTTGCTAACAAACTTGAGGAACCGGAGTATAGTATCCATTCAAAGCAAAGTAAAGAAATTTTTAACCCAGATTCAAGGCCAAGGAGTTTAAAATCATGCAATCTTTGTCATGTTGTCTTCAGGATTAGATGAAATCTGATAGAGTGGAGAATAAGGTTTTTGTATGGCATTAAATCCAAACAAGTGATCTTGTTTTTAATGTATTTAATTCTTTAATAAATACGTTTAGGTGTAGTTTTCAGCATTTTGAATCTCAAATTTACAAAACCTACAAGAATACAAAATATCAAAGAGTGTGCAGTATTGCTATTGTATTTGAAAACAAGTGGAGGTTCATTGAGAAAAATAAATTTTAGGTCACAAGGATATTATTATGACTATACATACAGCTTAATCCCATAGCACAAAAAATATGTTATGGAAGTATGGAATGAGGGAAGAATGAACAGTTGTTTTATTAATTGAGACTCCTAGCTGAAGAAACTTGTAAATTCTTTGATAATTTCTATGTACCAAAACTCAAAGTCATCGTTTGTATCAATTGAGAGGTTTGGATCAGTTACAAGGTCGTGCTAAAAAGAGACGGAAGATTAAGAGTTATTGAGTTGTGGAATTACAATTTGCCTTGTATGTATATGTGTGTGTGTCTCCGTGAGTGTTTTTGTATATCTATACAAATGTAAAGATGGTTCATAAGCTGAAACTACTGAAACAACCCTTCTTTTTAAGACAATTACTGATGGCATTAGTTTATTTCACGGAAGTATGCATATTGCACGAGATTACAAACTCTAGTATGCATTTTGCTAGATATGAAATTTTAGGTACACAGCTCGCACATAGGTGATACTTCAAGTACACAGATTGCCTATTACTCATAAAAATATAGCTAAGCTAAACATCACATATACCTTAAAAATGCCTAGAATAAGTGAGCCAAGATAAAATACCCTCTTGAAAATGATAAATATCCATCATTGATACCATAGACTTGCACTTGTTAATTAGTTATTATCTCTGTCTCATATGTGTGTGTGTGTGCATTCATGCACTCTTTTTATGCTAACAATGGTGTTTTTGGTAAAATTTTATCTCTGAACAGACGTATGTTATTAGCAAAATGCAAAGGTTGACTAAAGAAGGACTACAACGTACTGACAAGAGAATCGGCCTCATGAATGAAATTCTATCTGCCATGGACACTGTGAAGTATGATTATTGTGTGGATTGTTTTTTGTGGAAACAAGTGCTTAATTCTGTAGTTGAATGAATCTTTCTGATTCTTGGGTCAAATCTATCAGATGTTATGCATGGGAAAGTAGCTTCCAATCTAAAGTTCAAAATGTTCGTGTTGAGGAGCTGGCATGGTTTTGGAAAGCACAACTACTTGGCGCGGTATGTCTTATATAAAGTTCTTAAGGAGTATATGTATATATTTGATTTAGGCAAACACTGTCTATCAAATTTTATGCCATTTCTTAATAAGATTTATTATTTGTAAAATGGTGTATTTGTCTATGACTACATGTTATCATGTGTGGACGTTGTTTCACAGTTTTCTAATGCCAATTGCCACCACCACATCTTTTGAGATCCCGATACACTGCCCCGTAATTTAACAAGGAAACAGAACATGATTGTTGTTTTCGTAGACTATCAATTTCTTGCACCAGAGTGCCCTCATGCAACACCTGAGCATGCCTGCATTATTGTCAAAGCTTCAGTAGGTAGTTGACTTGATACAACATATAAGTTGCTTGAACCATCACAAAAAGCAATTTATGAAAGTCTTTAGAATCTCATGTTTCTTATATACTAAAGGTATGTACCAATGATTTGAAAGTGCATGATGTCTAATATATTTCATAATATATACTTCCTTCTCTTCCACAAAACCAGGACTTGACCTTGCAAATATTCATACACAGGCAACTCATTGTTCACTCACAACGTATTTAAATTCACATAAACCATTTGCAACAACATATTCCTTGGATATAAAAATATGTTTAGCATCATATTGATTCATATAAGTTGGAAGGAAGGACATCAAATAAGTTGATAAATACTAAAAAGATAAAAGACCGTGTTCATGATGAATGAATTGAATAGTTGATATTCAGAATTTAAAAGAAAAGAAAGAGATCTTCCACAAGTGCTGATGAAGTATCAGTTTCTTCAATTTAATCATCTTATTCTGTGTATCTTTGAGTTGGAAGATTTCAAATTGATGGAGATAATGAAAAAATTCGCTGAATATATTTAATATTTGGCTTGAAACCCCCTAGTCCAAGTTTTGCCCTTGTTTGATATAAAATTTGGGAACATGAACATGAAGTGTTTTCTGTTGTTCCTTCATTTTTTTCTTAATTAGAAGATATGGTGTGTCTCAGTGGTTTACGGGATAAATTAGATGCCTTTTTCTCTCTCTTAAGTTCTTTACATTCATTAAGTTGGCACAATGTAATTTTTTAATTACAATAATTTTCTCTTGATTAAGCGTAGGTTGTGACTTGTGCTTAACTGTTGTGTTTCCCCCTGACGTCAGTTTAATGACTCTTATTTGCATACTGTTGTAATGCTAAGTATCTATAATTTAACCTTTGTCCTTTTGTTTTGTTTGATCATACTAATCATACTCTTTATTCTTGTCTTGCAGTGGAATATGTTTATTCTAAACAGTATTCCCGTTGTTGTGATTGTGGTAACATTTGGACTGTTCACTTTACTTGGAGGAAATTTAACACCTGCAAGGGCATTTACATCACTTTCTTTGTTCGCAGTCTTGCGCTATCCTTTGTACATGCTTCCAAATATTATAACACAGGTTTGGTTTTGTGTTCCCCTGTCATATACATATCATTACAATTATAGCCTCACATGTGATATATACTAAACATGTCCAAATTGCTATTTTGTCTCTATGCCTTTCTTAAATGTCACTGCTGAGCGCCCTAGATTACATAATTTGGTGATGACAATATACATGATAAAAACTTGTATCTTGCTTATATAGTTGTCATTTTCATTTGCCAATTTATCTTCTTTCGAGTCAGCTTGGCTGGATAACTTTTTTATTCAAGAAGTATAAAAGAAGAAAAAAGGAAAAAAAATGAGATAACAATGTCGATATGATTGCTTATAAACGATCATGTTTGATAATCTGGAGTACTTAATGTTTCGACTTCCCAGGCCAAAGAATCACATAATAAAAATTGCATTTATGAGATGTGGTGGAATGTTGCCGACTAATTTTAAGTATTTCTACACTTGATCTGTTCATGTTGATTTTTTAAAAAGAAGAAAAGAAGGCATAAATTAATTTACATGAGAATATGAGATTTTTAACTTTGTTTCCTTTGGTAGGCTGTAAATGCAAATGTATCTTTAAAGCGACTGGAGGAACTTCTCTTGGCGGAGGAAAGAATTCTTTTGCCGAACCCACCTCTAGAACCAGGACTTCCCGCAATCTCAATCAAGAATGGTTCATTTTCGTGGGAGTCAAAGGTTAAATTTGAAGTCATTCTTTAATTACTTGAAAAAGTTATTGGGTCATGCGTCCACCAAAGTAACAAATTTAGCCATTCAACTTTACATATTCATGATTTTTTTAAAGTTCTTTAAAACTTTCCGGTAATTCCAATCATATATGATAATGAAATTTTTTCAAGTCATATTGAAAGCTTGTCCTTACACTTATATTGTCTATTACATGATCCCGATGAAATTGTACCTAAATGAACACTGTCAGGTTAGACCACCATGACCGAAAAAACTTTATGTGTAAAAACAATATTTTAAGCAACCTCCCTTCATGCCAATCCTTATTATTTTTCTTTAAAATTGACAACCTAAAGAATTGAAAGAGAACACTGATATGACACTTGGTGTGTAGCAATATCAAAACTTGGCTAATATATATTGACCACAGAAGGAAAACAGGACCGAGTCACATTGGGCATTCTAAAGAAGTAGCCATTTTTTGTATAATATTACATTAGGCATTGTATGGGCAGGAAATACTTTGCGGGAGGCTATCTTTATCCAATGTGTCAATAGTCTGTACTCAATAGGATGTATATGTCACTATTGCTAGATGCCCCACAAAAAGATATAACATAAAAAATGATTTTGAATTGCGCAAGCATGCTTTTAGAATTTACAGACATTTATTATTCATTTTGTTTCCAGTCAGAGAAGATGACGTTGTCGGACATTAATTTAGATATACCACAAGGCAGCCTCGTTGCAATTGTTGGTAGCACCGGAGAAGGAAAAACATCACTTGTATCAGCGATGCTTGGAGAGCTTCCAGCAGTTGCAGATACAAATGTTGTTATTAGAGGAAAAGTTGCATATGTTCCTCAAGTATCATGGATCTTCAATGCAACAGTGAGTGTGAGCAGTTTTTATGTTGTAGCATTTAATTTTCCTAGTTTACAGCCACCATTCAAGTTCATATATAAGGTGAAAATCAAATATGTGATATTTTGCACATCTAAGCCAAAGCTAAAAGGTGATGTGGAAACCGTATATACTTGTTCGGTTTAAATGTTTGCTACTTTAAGTGTTATGCATATGTTAATCTTTCAGGTACGGCAGAACATATTATTTGGATCTGTATTTGATCCTACAAGGTACTCAAAGGCAATAGATGTAACTGCATTGCAGCATGACCTTGACTTGCTTCCTGTGAGTGCTCATGCAACAATTTCATGCTGCTAGTTGTCATTAATCATGGATGTATATGTCTAGCTTATTTATTTTTCAATATGAATAAATTGTTTTACCTTCAATTGACTGTATAGGGAAGTGATCTTACTGAGATTGGCGAGCGTGGGGTAAATATTAGTGGTGGGCAAAAGCAAAGAGTGTCCATGGCAAGGGCTGTATACTCTGATTCAGATGTTTATGTTTTTGATGACCCTTTAAGTGCTCTGGATGCTCATGTGGCTCGACAGGTATGTCTACTTCTTGTAAACAATAGATACTGAGTTAAGTGTTGTTAGTTAATGTTTGTATTTCTCGTATTTAAAGGAACGCATGTCGAGCATAGCTAAGGGGAGAAGTTATGGTTATTACATTTCTTCTGCATACTCTACATGGGCTACATGCCTAAACAATATTTTCAAAATGCAGAAGATTAGGCTATTAAAAGTATATTCACTGTTGACACTTTGATGATACTGCTGTTACATCTCCAGGTTTTTGAAAAATGCATCAAGGAAGAATTAAGAGGGAAAACAAGAGTTTTGGTCACAAATCAGCTGCATTTTCTTTCACAAGTAGACAGAGTTATTCTAGTACATGAGGGCATGGTGAAAGAGGATGGAACATTTGAGGACCTGTCAAACAATGGCCAGTTGTTCCAGAAGCTGATGGAAAATGCAGGGAAGTTGGAAGAGTATGTGGAAGATAATGAAGATGGTTTAATCATTGATAGTAATTTGAAACCTGTTGTGAATGGTGGAACAAACGAGGTTCCTAAAGATGCAAACCAGACAAAGAAAAATGAAGGGAAATCTATACTTATCAAACAAGAAGAACGAGAAACGGGAGTGGTCAGCTGGAGTGTTTTGACTAGGTAAGAAGTGGCTAATTCTTTGATCTGCCATGTGCATTTACTTTTTAGGCTCTTTCTAACATTCCTCGCTCAAAAAGCCATCTTGGGATTAAAGAGTGGGTCACTAGGAGCCAAAACATTACCTTGGTGTCCAATTTAAATATTTGATAATATTGGGGGTACCTGTGGTCTGACGCGATGCAAGTGACCAACTCTCCCAGATGAGGTGTTGGGGGAAGACATTAATTGGTTCATATATCTCTTTTAGCAACTTTCTTGATATAAGAATCTAATATGCACTTGCTTTTTTATACATGTGGGTAGTTTTTTTTTTTTTGAAGAACTAATTTTGGACACTAAATTTCTTTTCAAAGAACTCGAGGTTTTGACCATGACAGTAATCTAGTTTCTGATGTTGGCATTCGTCCATATAGCTAGGATTTCTAAATGTTGATGGTCCATTAAATGTAGTTAAAAACCTTAAGTTATGTGTTTACAATGATTATAGTTTCTAGTAAGTTGTGTAATTAGCAAATATATTAATTATCCACAAATTTATATTTTGATAAACCTTAGTTCTGCATTGTAATGATACATATACTGATATACAACGGTTATCTCTTTTGTTAAGTGTACCAACATGACCTTTTGGTGGGCCAAGACGAACCAAGTTATTGCATTTAAGGAAATGCAATTATACCTTGCATTTTATGTAGACTGGGTTTTCAAGCTGGGAAATTTTAGATAAAATATAATTCATCATCTAAACTTGTTAATGCATTTCGTCAACATTCATATATTCATACATTTCATCCCAGTTTTTTCTTATTTTGGTTAGATGGTGATCATACATATCATTCTATCTAATGAAGTATCATTTTGAATAATTCAGAAGCGCTACATCCATATACTATATTTTAGACATGCTATCTGTTAATTCTCAGGTATAAAAATGCATTAGGAGGATGGTGGGTTGTTATGATACTCCTTTCGTGCTATGTTCTAACAGAAACTTTGCGAATTCTAAGTAGCACATGGTTAAGTGTTTGGACCGATGAAAGTAGCCCGAAGAGATACGGACCTGGTTTCTATAATTTGATCTATTCACTTTTATCGCTTGGTCAGGTATGTTTTACATATAATCTGTATCATCCGAATCAAATGTGAAATTTTCATTTGTTTTTTTGATAATGCAACAAATACTATTTTCTTTCATTTTGTTAGGTTATAGTGACATTGGCAAATTCATATTGGTTAATCGTATCAAGCCTTCATGCATCCAGAAAGTTGCATGAAGCAATGCTGAACTCTATTTTAAGAGCGCCAATGGTCTTCTTCCACACCAACCCACTTGGACGTATTATCAATAGGTTTGCGAAGGATCTGGGTGATATCGACCGCAATGTTGGGCCTTTTGTCAACTTATTTTTGGGCCAAATGTCCCAGCTTATTTCAACTTTTGTCTTAATTGGAATTATAAGCACTATGTCATTGTGGGCAATAATGCCACTTCTACTCCTGTTCTATGCAGCCTATCTATATTTCCAGGTAGATAAAAATATCTTGCTTCATGACTGTTCTTTATTATCTTGAAATTGTTGGTACTTGGATATCAGTTACTTTACAGTTTATACTCATTCAAACCTTATCATCGTAATATCTATCATAGGGCAATGTAGTATTATTTGACATAACTGATTTGACAAAGATGTATGAAAATGCTTTTCATTCTCAATCAATTGACATACAAACAAGCTCCTGTATTTATAGGTACAGCAGGGCTAATTAGAGCTACAAATCAGTTAGCATACCCCATCATATCTGCCTGGAAATCAGCCTACAGTATCCCCTAATATCAGCCTATCATATCACAGAATATCAGCCTATCATATCACATAATATCAGCCTAAATTAAGCCTAATACAACTGGTACAAATCACAGATTTACAGCTAGTAAATAACATCTATAATACACAGTAATGATAATTATATTGACATGATTAAGATATCTGCACATTACATCAGAATTTTATTCTCTTGATGTTATGATCCGGTTTTTTCATTATATTGATAGTAACATAAGTTAAACATCCAAAAATGGAAAGATTTACACACACAATCTAGCTATTTATTATTTAACTACATTTATGACTCGATATAATCCAAGTACGTTGAGGATTCTAACTTTCATTTTATCAAACGAGTTGAGCAAATGAATGTATTAACACATAAGCATGATATAAATATTAAGCCCTTGTAACCTTAAGGTTTTGGGGAGAGTTTCCAGCATAAACACTTCAATCAGTGGAATGTGGGAACTTACAAGGTAGGAGATAAATTACTGAGATGAGTTTCGAAAGCCTTTAAATACTCTTCCAGAGGTTAGTACTTAGTAGCCTACAATAAATATAAGTATAAAAATGATTATGTGAAGACTACCATCCGAGAGAACAGCCGGTGTGAGTTACTGATGTGGATTATCATGGGTGCATGTTTGTTAATGCGGGTTTGTAGATGTTTTAATTAAATTGCAATAAGAATTACAGCTATGATTATTTGTCCTTGCAGAGTACGGCGCGTGAGGTGAAGCGCTTAGATTCTGTTACCAGATCTCCTGTGTATGCACAATTTGGAGAAGCATTAAATGGTCTGTCAACCATTCGTGTTTATAAAGCTTATGATCGAATGGCCAACATTAACGCGGACTCGATGGACAATAATATCAGGTTCACTCTTGTGAACATGAGTGGAAATCGTTGGCTGGCCATCCGGTTGGAAACATTGGGAGGAGTCATGATCTGGCTTACTGCAACATTTGCTGTTGTGCAGAATGGAAGGGCAGAAAACCAGGAGGCTTTTGCCTCTACAATGGGTCTGCTTCTGAGTTATGCATTAAATATTACAAGCTTATTGACTGCTGTATTGAGGCTCGCAAGTCTAGCAGAGAATAGTTTAAATGCTGTTGAGCGTGTTGGCACATATATAGAGCTGCCTCCGGAAGGTCCATCTGTTATTGAAAATAACCGTCCTCCTCCTGGATGGCCTACCTCGGGATCAGTTAAGTTTAAGGATGTTGTCCTACGTTATAGGCCAGAACTACCTCCAGTATTGCATGGATTATCCTTTTCAATTTCTCCAACTGACAAGGTGGGGATAGTAGGAAGGACTGGAGCAGGAAAATCTAGCATGCTTAATGCTTTATTTCGAATTGTTGAGCTGGAAAATGGAAGTATCATGATTGATGGTTATGATGTTTCGAAATTTGGACTGACAGATCTTCGTAAGGTTCTTGGTATTATACCACAGGCGCCAGTTCTTTTCTCAGGTACAGACACTTAGAATAAAGAAGACACCTTTATATTTTTTGTGCGGTTGGTAACTTTTGGGAAACGGGTAATAAGCCAAAATAAAATGGAATTGATTCAGTTTGGCTCGGAAAAGACGAAACTTTTTAATAAAACTTGTTTCTATAGAACATTAGAATGCACACTTATACTTATTTTATTACATTTCATATATTTAAGCACAATGTATCCGGGTGTGTTTTAGCTAATAACATTTATCGTAAAATCTTATATGAAATTTAACATTTTCTGTATAGCCTTGGTGAGAATGAAGATTATGTTTCTAGAGGAGAAAAATCAAGGTTTTGTTATTAGTAATCACTAATACAACTCATCCTTTTTGAAGGAATAGGTTTGGCATTTTTTTTGTATATCTAATAATCTTACAATGGGTTATATATTATTTTGGCATGGCTCATATGTGATTTAAAAGAACTTTATTACATGTTCTGCTGCAAAACTGATCAAGGGAGTAAGAATGTGAGGATTCTTCTTTTACGGCTAAGTAGTGAGATAGTTATTGGGATTCTGAGTTCAGTGAAGGGGTGGCTAGAGGATAGGTTTCAAAAATCGAGTAAAGTATATAAAGCTTAAGGAGGTTGCTGCTGCCATTAATATTCCGCAGCAGTGTCTACTGTCTAGCAATTTGGCTAAAGGATAGGCTTCAAAAACCGAGTAAAGTATATAAAGGTCAAGGAGGTTGCTGCTGCCATTAAGTGTCTAGCAAAGAACCTGAGTTTTTTATTCTCTTAGGAGGATAGGCTTTTGAGTTTGTTAATTATGATAAGAACTTTAATGACATGGACTATTTATTCTAATGAATGTTGTTTTCATTTGTCAAGGAACCGTCAGATTCAACCTTGATCCCTTTGATGAACACAATGATGCTGATCTATGGGAATCATTGGAGAGGGCACATCTGAAGGATGTCATTAGGAGAAATTCGTTGGGGTTGGATGCAGAGGTATGCAAGCATACTATTGAGTGTTCAAAATATGTCAGGAGTACGGTTAATAATGAACATTTCTTTTGTATATTTTATCTGTCATGTGTTTTACATGTCTCATTTCCTTTCCCTCCCCCCCCCCCCCCCCCCCCCCCTCTCTTTTGGATAGTTCACATGGCTCAGTTTCAAGCACAATATATAGGAACAACATGTGCAGAGCAAATTGATTTCCTGATAAATTTTATGACAAGAATAATTCTCCTTTTTGATTAATCCCAAGAACCACATGAAAATAGTAGCAATTCATCATGCCCTGTTCAATGTGCATAACACAGTCTAGAAATATTGATTTGAAGCAGTGACATTCAAAAAATTATCCTATCCCTGCTACTTTTAGCACCTAAAATATGGACAGCAGCAAAGAGTAAAATGGGAGAGGACATTTATCCTTGCTAAGCAACATAATATACATATAATATAAGAAATGCTTCAGACCAAATACAAGGCAAAGAATCACGTGAGACTTGTTTATGCTTGGACAAAGTTTGTCCAAAGAGTAGAAACAAATCAGATCTAGTTGTAGGATAACTCAGGGTAATAATTCCTACAGAGGAGAATCGTATCTGTAATCTCCTACATAGACAAAATACTAACGATATAAAGATCATGGATCTTGACATTATAGCAAAGCATTTATCTTGTTTATAGATTTGTTTCTATAAAATACTTGTTGTCAGTTGTTGTTTATACTGTCATCTTGCAATTTGAGCATTGCTTGTACATGGATTGTGCAGGGCTTGGTATTTCACAAAAGCAGTAAGTTCTCAAGCTCCAGTGTATAATTGTATTCACTGTTAATAGTAACAGCCACTCAATAGTGAAAACTGTTTATTCATGTAAACCTTTCTCCTCATGGGATTATTAGGTGTCAGAGCTCTTCCCACTTTGCCATGAAAAATATTTTCATTTAATTTCTATTTTGATCTTATGTGTCCTATTATTTCCCTAGCTCTTAATACACACAAGCAAGGGATTAGGGCCATAGGTGCTTCAGTGATAAGCTACGGTTTGTTTATGCTGTTTCTTACCTGCTTAGGATAAGTTTACTATCCTTTTTCCAGAAAAAGTCTCATATTTCCATAAGTAGAAGATAGAAGATATGCTGGTCAAAAAAATAGAATTCCGGCTCTTTTATCACTTTGCTTTAACTAAGAGTATCATATTCGTTAACTTGTCAAGGTTTCAGAGGCAGGGGAAAATTTCAGTGTTGGGCAGAGACAACTACTAAGTCTTGCTCGAGCATTGCTTCGTAGATCAAAGATTCTTGTTCTTGATGAAGCAACAGCTGCTGTTGATGTTAGAACTGATGCACTTATTCAAAAAACCATTCGGGAGGAATTCAAATTCTGCACGATGCTCATTATTGCTCATCGGCTAAATACAATTATTGACTGCGACCGAGTTCTTTTGCTAGATGCGGGTCAGGTATGGAATATTTCTCATGTCTTTGCTTTATATTTTTACCAATGGAAGACTGAGGCACTTCCTTTTTCTTTTCATTTTTTGTCAAGGGTGGCTAATTTTATTTACAAACAAATCTGCTCGCATGTATCAGGTCCTGGAGTATGATACCCCCGAGGAATTGCTTCGAAAAGAACAAAGCTCTTTCTCTAAGATGGTTGAAAGCACTGGGGCTGCAAATGCTCAGTACTTGCGTAGCTTAGTACACAGCGGAGATGACAAGAACCAATTTGGAACACATGAAACCAAACAACTAGATGGGCAAAGGAAATGGCTAGCCTCATCGCGCTGGGCTGCTGCTGCACAGTTTGCCCTAGCTGTTAGCCTCACTTCGTCACAGAATGACCTCATACAGTTGGAACTTCAAGAAAATGATGACAATATCCTCAAGAAAACCAAGGATGCAGTTATAACTCTTCAAGGTGTTCTCGAAGGAAAGCATGACAAAGTTATTGAAGAGACTCTTGATCAGTACGACGTCTCAAGAGATGGATGGTGGTCAGCTCTCTACAAGATGGTTGAAGGTAATCTTCAGTATATTATAGTATTGACATTGCATTACATTATTGGAACTAGCAAGGTTACCAGTGTCCATATTAAAGAAGAAAAGGTAACTTCAGTTCTCTTTTACTCGTCAGTCCTACTTATATTAAATATAATGCTTTGATCAGTGAACTTGGATCATCCTGGGCTGCCACGTCGGTGCACTTGTTCATAATTTAAACTTTTATATGCCAACTATATATATTTACATGTTTTAAGCTTTCACAGCCATACACATGTACGATTTTTTTTTTCCAATCACTTGTAAGCCTCCTTGTCCTGTGCTCCCAGAAGAGAACAATCAATTGCCTTGCACTATATTATGTTCATTCCTCCCCTACTACACAAATACGAACATACACACCTGTAACTAAGTACGTTTTATTTTTCAAATCATCAGGTCTTTCAATGATGAGTAGGTTAGGTCGAAACAGACTTCATCATTCAGGAGATGGTTTCGGAGAAGTCGCCATTGATTGGGACCAGATTGAGATGTAGTACACATGTTTTTCATACGTTCTCTCACCTGAAGATTGATATCTGTCGATATACCGATATACAGAAATGAATTTCTTGAATTTTAGGCTGCTTAACTCAAAGGTGGCCTGCTTATATAGCACAATTCATGCAAATGTCTCCTAATTATGAGAGAATAAGGAGTGCAATTTATATATATTTTTTAAATGCGACTCAATTTATCCTGTATTTTATGCTGTTGTTAAGTTTTGCATGTCTCATATTTTTGTAAGGGAATAAGCATTTCATTTGCTATAAATAAGAGTGCCTTGTCACTGAGATTACATCAAACAAAATGATCAATTAAACTTGCACAATTTCTCTTAAAAAGATGATTTTCTATAATTAACCAAAGAAAAACTAATATTTGCGGGTCTCAACCTTGACGTTCTTCGGCCGCATTTGAAGGGGTGTTGGCTCAAGGGGGCATAAATTGGAGTTATAATGTCTCAAATGGCACATCCGGAAATGTCACTTCAAAACGCTATATCTTGTAATGTCTTGTTTTTTTTCTTTTATTTAAAATGCAGGATAGTGTTGAGTTCTGGAGATTTTATGGAGACTTTAACGCCACTTTATGTGATGTTTCAAGTTCCAAAACATTATACGAAATAACGTTCAACTTTCAAAACATTACTAGTAGCGTTTTTAGTAAATTCTCAAAATGCTACACGAATCATCATTTTGGAATACTATTTTGGGCAATTTATTCAGGTTGTGACATTTTGTTTCACCCTTTTTTCCATTTGAAGTGTATTATAACGAGAAAATATACAACCGTAACTTATAAATTAAATTAAATTAAAAGATACTAATATTTTTTAATTTATAAATCAACGTACCTCAAGTATAATATAACTGGTCAGTGTACACTCACATCAATCGAAATCAAACAAAATTTATACAGTAGCTGCTAACAAAGTTTGCTCACATCATTACAATAAACAAAGCAAGGTTCTACTGTTCTGGTACGAATAAAAAATAAATAACCCAATAAAATAATTTAATAAAATTAATAAAATAAAATAAACAATAAATTTCAAAATTACATTTTCTACTTTATCCACTAGCTTCCACCACTAGGAATGACAACGGATCGGGTTCGGGCATTGTGAAATTCAAATCCAAATCCAAATATTTTCGGATTTTAAAATTAAATCTAAATCCAAAAATCAATATCCAAATCCAAATTCATCGGATTTTGGATCAGATCGGGTTTTTTCGGATATCCAAAAATTAAAAAATAATTTAATTAATTTAACTATCAATAGGGCACCTAGAAAATTTGTTCAATATTCATTATATTTATACAATAATTTATATGCATCCTTCTCTGATTAATACCTTAATATATAATATAATAAAAAATTAATAAAAAATGTGCTTATCACTTTATTAATCTTTTTTGTTTTAATCGAATCACAATCGTTACATATTTTGAATATTTATATATATTAACAAATAGATAAATATTAAAATAATTTTATCTTGAATAAATTTTAAAAAAAATATTGAAAAAAATATAATAAGACTCTTTCTAAAAAAAGTAAGTAAGTTAATTATATATGTAATTAATATATATATATATATATATACATACATTAATCGGTGTCACTCACTTTTGTAATTCGATCATATGCACTACTTCACTATTGCATGCTCTACATATATGTATGTAAATTCTCTGTTGTTTATACTATGTTCGTTTTTAGTTTTTACTTGTTTTAAGTGTGATGTGGTAGTCGTTGATATTTGATAATATCGATTTTGTTTTCTTTCTCTAAGCTTAGTGTTTGATAAGAGTTATATGTTAATAGCCAGATAAAGTAATTTATGGATTACAATGTGTTTGACTGATATAGCTGCTACCTTTTTTTGTTCCAGGTGGTGCAATGCCTGTGATAGTTATCAGTTTCGAGTCTGTTCAGTGAAAATTGGAAGGTTTAAATGTATGGTTTCACAGTCTTGGTATTAAGAAGCGGGTTTTGAGTTGGTAAATTGTGTGTGCGTATCTGTTCTGCAGTAAAAGAAATATGGGTTTTGATCTACTGACTCGGTATTGCCGGCCTATGAAGTATGGCATTTGGGCACACGAAACAGGGAGTGCCTTTGGTGCTTATACACCATGTGCCATAGATTCTTTTGTGATCTGTGTATCAAACTTGGTGCTTCTGGTTTTGTGCTTATACCGAATATGCTAATTACAAGGGATCCTAAGGTCCAGAGGTTTCGTTTAAGATCAAATATTTATAACTATATGTTGGGATTTTTGGCTACTTACTGTACTGTTGAGCCGTTGTTTAGATTGAGTACTGGGGTTTCAATTTTTAACTTGGATGACCAGACTGGCTTCGCTCCTTTCGAGGTGCACTATTTCTTTCTCATATGAGTTGCAACATGCATGACTATATGACTTCGGTAACTAGTATAACTACACCTCTTTATGATGCATGTTCAAAACCCATTCATCACTAGCTTGTATGAAGTTACAGTCACTATTTTGAGGTGTACTACGTATTTTATATTTTATATTCTTTGTTATTTTCATCTTAATAATAACTAGCTTATATCCCGTCAAAAGCACGGATGTCTCAATTAAATTAATATTAATATAAATATCTGTATATTAAAGTTGTTTTGTATTTTTTTTTGTAATTGTTTAGCTTTAGATTGGAATCATTTACCTTTGTTAGTATGTTTAGTACTAATAATATGAATATTATATTTTTAATATGTTTTTAGTATTTTTCAAACCCTAAAACTTTGTTAGTGTTCTTAGACCCAATAATATACATATTAGTTTCTCATATATATTTAGAGCTATAAATATTATATTTAATTATGCGCTTATTATATATACATGATATTTCTGCTAACGTGCCATTTATTTAGCAGATTATAATGCTACAATCCTATATCAGGTTTCTATAATAGTAGTTCTTTGAAAGTAAGAAGTAACATTTATATATAAAAGTTGGTTTAATTTCTCAAGAATTCTATAATATAAGACACGGCTTAAATGTCCAAGTATATACGAAGTAAGAAATAGCCCTGCTATTGTTTTGTACCCTTAAATATGTGACACAATTCTCATTTTGGTCACATACCATTGTTCTTCCATACAATTATCATTTGACACAACTTTATATATATAAATATCTCCTTGTTTATTTTATTTATATATGTTATTGCACTCTCTGAAATCTGAATGAGATTGGAGATCTTTGCGCAGATTACAATCTGTCCTTTTGAAAATGATATAAAAGTGATCTGATTAATTAGAATATGACCAAAAATGATTTATTCATTGGAACAATATTCCTGAGCATTAAAATTTATTTTTATTAACCATTTAATAAATTTTAGATTCACTTGAAATTGACCGGACGACAGATACAAAAATGTCCCAAAATTCAAAATTACCACTCGTAATATAAAAATGTCCCAAATGATCGTTCCGGTAGAGCCATAGAGGAGCTTATGAAGAGAGTAGAGGAACTGACAAAGTTGCATCAGTGTTGCTGCCAGTTCTTTTGTCTGCTAAACTTTTGCTTTGCTTATTAATCTTGTACTTTTAGTAGACCCGACAATTTTTCATACGACACGAAAACACGACACGAAAAACGATACGAAAATTTAGTGTTTGTGTTTGCATTTTGAGTACACGACACGAAAAATACACGAACACGAAGTACACGACCGAGAAGTAGTGTCGGTTTTGTGTTTACCCATCAGGTACACGATACGACACGAGGTACACGAAATAAATATATTTATAATTAAATATTAATATTTATAATAAATATACGACTATATGTATATTTATAATAAATAAATATATATTTAATTTTTAAAATAATACATAGTTTTATAATATTGTAAGTATATATATGATTTAAATGTAAATATTTCATATAATTTTGTAAAATTTTTACCTAAAAATCCATATTTGCATTTATTTAATTAATTAATTATATTTATATTTATATTCAATTTTATACGAAACACGAGAACGACACGAACACGAAGGTACACGAACTCTAAATGAATCGGTTTTATGTTTGATCTTTGAGTACACGACACGAAAAGGTACACGACGAAAGTATACGAATTGACAGGTCTAACTTTTAGGTGTTTCGAAGGTGCAACATCTTCGTAATACCTGATTTGTCACTGTAACATCTTCGTAATACCTGATTTGTACACTGTTTACATTTTTAATGCCAATCCTAGTCTTCTAAAAAATATCTCTACATATAGTTCTTTGTTTATGGCTAGTCTTTAGGTTCTATCACAGTTTTTTCTTCTGGTTTTCCACCCATGTTTCTTTTTGCTCTAATGTATAGCAGTCCTTAAAAATAATATCATTATGATTTATTTATTTTGTTCTGAATCAGCCAACAAAACTTGTTCTGGTGGCACATTTCTTCTGTAATTAGCTACAAGTTTGTAGTATTCATTAAAATGCTTTACATTTCAGGACCAGGAAATCACAGGAAGAAAGATCATAACTATGGAGATTGCATGATCTGCATTCTGTGAAATTACAGTATCATAAGTTAAATTAATGACGCCCGAAATGATTGGGAAACATGACTGGTTAAGTTACGCTAGCAACCCACAAAATATTAATAGAAAAATATGGGCAGGTCACTCGAAAAGAAAGAACAATCACAACATTCTAAACAGTCAAATTTCAACAAAAAAAATCAGAAAATGAGAGATGTTACCAATAGAGAACAGTGCAAACTGTAAAGTATGAAAAATGATCACAGATTAACTACAAAAGAGACCGTATATGTCAGAATGGCTCTGCTGTATTAGTTACGACAAGCTTCAGACGCTATGGTTAAAATCCCCAGAAGATATCCTTTTGAACAATGAGAAGACAACAATGTTCAGTTATCCAGCACAGGATCAAATCATTATGCACCCGCCTCGGCAAAAGTTCTTTGTCGCTGCCTCTCCTCATCAGCATTTCTGAGGAATTGATCCCAACCACTTCCTTGACTGGTATCAATATAATCATAGGGAACAGCAGTTTTTAGACCTGGTCGTACTCCACATTGGCTCTCCACAATCCTAAACTCCAACTCATTCCCCTTTTCGTCAGAAGGTTGTTCCAGTTCTTCCCAATTAAACAACAATGGCAATGTGAATGCACCCCAGGGATTAAAATCTAAAACTTTAACCTTCCCACTAGTGGTAACATAGACATCAAAGGTATATTTCTCCAATTCAAAATTCTGGCTAACCTTATCTCTGAAAAATTCTTGAATTGCCATTTCGAAATTATTTTTATCCTCAAGAATGGTAGGGTAGTATCCAGTGACCTCACGCTGGGAGATTCCGACTAAGATTTGATTCCGTACAAAGCAGCGGAATTCCCTCTCAGGTCGGAGGGATGGGTACCACTTACGAAGGGCAAGGAAAAAGGACGAGGGTCTCGACAAGGTCTTATCAGAGCATGAATCGTATGCATGACATAAGTCATGGACTAGGGAGTCAGAGGAGCGAAGCAAAAGCGCAATCTCACTGAAAGAAGTGCATTTGAGATTCCCAGTTGAGCTTATCCATGCAGAATCTTTAGGAGCACTCCAATTCAGCTTAGGGAAGACAGCACCCCCAAGGGATTCAATTGATTCCATAATCTTCAATTCTAGTTCTTCGAAAGAAGGTGGAGGAGAAGTTTGTTCTGCTTCATCTTCAGATCCTTCTTGCACTACAAAGTCTTCTTCCTCTTCAGGGTTATGAATCCTATTCGGCAAGGCATCGTCATTTGAGATAGAAAGAGGAAGCAAGAATGGTCCATAATCATCAAGAAGGTATTGAACAAAGGATTCAGGAAGTTCATGAATAATGGTTTTAATGGAGGCAGATCTAAATTTTGGGTACCATTCCTGAATTTGGCATCTATTTACTTCTTCTTCCTTCATCTTCTATATATCGGAAAAAATGATTATTGCTCAAGTCTGGGCTAATGCCAATTCCTTGTATCTTCTGCTCAAATGAGATTCACAAAGTCAGCAACTAAGCCCCTTCAAACTATGTCTTTCAAAACTAAACAAGTACAAGTAGATTTAGACATTTAGTACACAAATAAAGTATTGTACATAAGTAGATAATAGAATTCGGAAACGAAAGCAAATATAATGGAGATAAAGAAAATAGCTTTGACAACAAGAAGCTTCGAAGCATATGAATAAATAAAAACTCGTGACTCACACAAAACACATAGAGGATATATATAAGGACAAGGCTAAACATTAGAAGCTGAAATAGCAGACAAAATGTATAGATCGTAAGATCTTACAAGTCAATTAACAGTTAATCTACTCACTTAAAAGGGAGTGTTAGTTCTTCTGAGTTGATTCGGGCCATAAAGGTAGTTGATTTTATCTTTGAAAACGTGTACTTTCCTACATATTTGAATTAAATCAAATTATCTACATACTGTCTACACTTCATCAGCAATTCAAGCCATAATAATTATTATAATTACAATTAAATCACATCAAATTCTTCACTCGGAAACAGAATTCAAATCTCTAACCTTTCTGCTTTTTATCTTCATCAATACCAGCACAAAGATGCATAATTAATTTTATTTATATATCGTATTTTCGTATATGGGCTTAAGGCACATTCCCTGTACAGCTCAAAGTCAGTTTTTTGTAAATAGCCAAGTGGCAACACTTCTTTCCCCACCCCCATGGCCAAAGATTCAAACTTTAAATCCTCAAACACTTAAAATTTAAATGCACCAAATAATATGTAGCATAAAAAACAAAAAAATAAATAAAGCTAAAATACCCTATTTCAAGAAACACATAACACTCATCAATCTGGTGACCAAGATTCAAGAAACACATGAAATTCACCAATTCTCACACCCTATGCATATAAAGATTTAAACTTTACACATAACATCCATAAAGAAAACAGTATAACACACATAATCTATTAAATCACAATTTCAACTTGTCAATACATATATACATATACATACAATATACGTACATGTGTGTGTATATATATAAAGACGGTGAATACTTACCTAGAAAACCAGGATGAAGAAAAAGGCTGGTCTTTCAGAAAGCCATTGGGCTCGGCTGCTTTGCCGTTTCTAAAAAGTTTTTAGAGATTTTTTTTAAAAAAGAATACATTCGAATTTCCGAGGGTCGTTTGTTTCACGGGCTGACACGAGTTGGAACAGAAATCGGGGTACGGTGGTATGAGCAAGAAGTATCAATATCACGTGTTTGATTGAATGGTGGATAAAATTTATTAATTTAATATAATTTTTGATGATTAAAAAATTTAATAAAGATAAAAATATTTTTTTTAATTTTATTCCCCATACAGATGGCCTCATACCCTCCTTCTTCTAAGTTATCAAAAACCCTTATCTTATGAGTTTGGAGTATGAATTTTAAAATTTAAAATTTTAAACCAAATAACAAGTAAGAGTTTAGAATGGGTTGAGAATAGCTCATTGATAGAGCTATCCTGTTGTCGTCCCCAAGGTCTTGGGTCTGATTCTCACCTATATCGAATTAAATATTCAACAGATACTAATAAGTATCCTAGACTTAATCAAAAAAAAATGTATGAGTTTGAAATGAACAAAATTGATACTGTGAACCAAACGACCCCTAAAAGCTTTTAAATTTTTTGATAGAAATTTGACTTCAAGTCTCTGGCATTTTTCAATAATATAATAAAAAAATATAAAGAACTTTATTTTTTCATAAGAATTTGATTTTAATTTAGTTATTCACACTACTCGATTGGCTTCAATATCTTGACTTCTCGAATGGATACTTCTCGATCGAATACTGAGTCAATGAGTGTTTTGAGACTTCTCGACCAGTTGCATATTCCTGACTTCTCGAATGGGTGACTTCTCGAATGAGCATTTGCCTTAGTCGAATTCTCAGACTGCAATCCTTATTTCTTCAATAAGCCTTCTTTGTCTAGTTGCATGATTCACCTTGAATCTTCTAACAGACTTTATTCTTTGACTTAAATTACAACTTGAAATTACAATTTGATCATTCTTCTAACTGCAATAATATATTGAAATGTCTAAGTCACTACCCTATTACAGAAGTTCTAAATATATTATAGCAATACAAATAATTACATAGAGTAGACTTGATTTGATCCAACAATATAAAGAACTATATTTTTTCATAAGAATTTGATTTTAATTTAGTTATTCATTTAAAATGATAATAGAATGATAATTGAGTAACAAAACATAATTAAAATTTTAATTTAGAGAATTCTTATATTTCAAAATTATATTATACTCCTAAGTTTATGCCGTGATCCGAATCAATATGAAAGCACTATTGAGAATATATATATTTAAAATTTAAAATAAAGAAGTTTATTTTTTCATAAGAATTTGATTTTAATTTAGTTATTCATTTAAAATGATAATAGAATGATAATTGAGTAACAAAACATAATTAAAATTTTAATTTAGAGAATTCTTATATTTCAAAATTATATTATACTCCTAAGTTTATGCCGTGATCCGAATCAATATGAGAAGCACTATTGAGAATATATATATTTAAAGTTTTATTTAATAAAGAAGTTTTAAATATAGTATTAATTAAAATATTATATATCTTATGATATATGTTATAATATATTGCAAATATACTGCATAAAATATAATATTTCAATTAATAGCAAATATTCCATTAAACTTTTTTATATACATATTTTTTATATTAATTCTTTCACTAATTTAAAATATATGTTAAATTAATCCATTTGACCTAATGCATAAATATTACAATATAAAGAATTCTAAAATTTATGTGCTCTATTTTGTATGCTAATTTTAACAATAGTTTTTATATTCATTTTTCATTATTATTATTAATATAATAATAAATTTAAGAAAGAGAAAAAAGAATCTAAGATACAATTTCCTAAAATTTTAGTACAAAATAATAGTATATTAGTAAAATTTTAAATGAATCTTAATTTTACAAAAATACTCGTACCATGTTTGCATATAAAATTCTATATATTTTAGATAACTTACCTAAACTGTATTTTAGACTCCCTAATCTATTTAAGAAAAAAGAGAAAATAAATAAAGAAAAAAGTAAAAAAGAGAATAACTAATAATTATTTAAAAATAAATAATAAAATATATATTTTAACATTTTAAGAAATCACTATATTTCCCATTATTCCCGTAAGCAGTGACTTCAGATGTGTAGCTTATATATAAACTTATAAGCTAAACAGGGGCTGTTGCTAGTTTACATATTATTATAAATTTTGTTATATATCTCTCCACTCTCACAAGTCTAGGGGAGTAATGTTTTTGTAGCAGAGAGTGGTGATACAGAACTGTAAAAGTAACTGAAGATGGCTTTTAAACCATTTGTTTGGTGTTGTAAGCCAGTGGAAAATGGGGTGTGGGCAAAGGCAGTGGAAAATGCATTTGGAGTGTATACGCCTTGTGCAGACTCTCTGGTTGTCTGTTTTTCATATGCAATTGTTTTGGGTTTGTGCTTGTATCGAATATGGCAAATCAAGAAAGATATGAAAGTTCAAAGGTTTCGACTGAGGTCAAACTTCTTTAACTATGTGCTGGGAATGTTGGCTGTATACTGCACTGCTGAACCTTTGTATCGGTTGGTCATGGGTATATCTGCAGTAAATATTGATGGACAGAGTGGTCTTGCCCCATTCGAGGTGGTTAATCCTGTCCCTGTAATGTTTTACATAACTTTATGAGAAGTGCCTCAATTAGAGATAAATATAAAACACAAGTATCCAAATCTATTAGGGAAATGAATATTTCTGTACGTCATGTATTTACATTTTGTTGTATAAAGTAGCTCGTTCTATGCTTCAAATCCCATTTTATGAAATTAGAAGAGCATAATATTATCATTCAAGCAAGCTTGAAGTTGCTTCTGCTTCTGCTTCTTTTTAGTGATAAATTTCTCTTTAATAGTTTTTTCAGAACATACTACTTTTGAATTTTGAAAAAGTAAGCTAGAACGTGAACTTGCAAAGTTTCACCTTTTTTAATACATATTTCTGAAATATTTTTAGATCAAGATTGGCAATTTAAGAAAATTAATTTTCACGACCTTTTGTTTTCTAGGAGCGTATACCTCCTTTTTGTTAACTTTTTATCTAAAAAAACTCCCCACCCCCTTTTGGATGTCTGCATGAGTCGCATGACCCGACCTTTTGCCTGTTTTTGTTAATTATCTTTCTCAATAGCACGATAAGGCATGCAACGCAAACGTACCTATTCATTAATTTATTTTCTGTTGCAGATTGTCACCCTACTTATCAAGTCATTTGCGTGGTGTTCTATTCTGACCATGCTTGTTGTAGAAACTAAAGTGTACATCCTAGAAAGCCGCTGGTTTGTGAGGTTTGGAGTCATTTATGCTTTGCTAGGGGACACCGTGATGCTCAATCTTATTTGGTCAGTGAGGGACTTCTATGACCAGTAAGTTTTTGGTTATCAGTTTCCTTTACGGCTTTACAACACTTACTAGAAACAATCCTAGTTTCAGTTTTATTGAGCTTTACACAAGCGTGA
Organism: Oenanthe sinensis; assembly: GCA_028671895.1. Lineage (NCBI taxonomy): Eukaryota > Viridiplantae > Streptophyta > Magnoliopsida > Apiales > Apiaceae > Oenanthe > Oenanthe sinensis. The sequence goes on along the minus strand of CM053796.1, from coordinate 3,247,503 downwards.
AGTAGATAGTATAACACAAGCAATGCAAAGTTTTTTTTGGCAATTTAAGGATTTCAAGAAATGCACTGTTTTACCTATCAGTATTCAACGATTAAAAAATTGTGTACAGTAAGTGCTTGCGATTCTAATAACTTGAATTTATGGGGATAATTTTTATGTTTTGTTTTATAAAAAGCATAGTCAGTATTCAGTAATAAGAACAGCTGGAATTTTGCAGAAGAAAGGCTCATGGTAGATAAATTCTTATTTTTTCTTTTAATTTAAACATTGCAGATCTGTCCTATATCTTTATATCAGTGAGGTCTTCATCCAGGTTAGCCGTTAATGTTTTCTGTAGGCATTTGCTATTGTGGTTCTAACATTATACTCTTCAATTTGTCTAAAGTACCCTCCAACATTTGGAAATGTCATTATTATAGTTGCTATCTGAGGCACTGAAGATGTTTCTAATTGACTGCTTGACTTCCAACATAAACATTGTGTACATCATTCCAGCTGAATAGTAGTAGACTGATTAAACATGGTTCAGAAATTGGAATTCAGATTTGAATGCTATACATCTGGAAATTGGAATATATTTCTGCTGCATTTTACTTAATACGTGTACTGAAGAGTTCTAGTGATCTAGTCTGTTTCTTAACATACAATATAAGGATAGATAATTATGCTCCGTTTTTCAAATTTTCTGTTTTGGTCCTTAATATCTCTTTTAGATTGCCGTGATTGGCTGAATGCTTGCCACTAGCTTAATAATCTAAAGAAGGAGAATGTTTAATGTATAAGCTGTGCATAAAGTTCTGGCAAAAAGTTCTTTATACTTTTTTGGACAGATCCTGTATCTGTAACTTTTTACAATTTGTTGTAGATCACTGATTAGGACCTGTCATTTTTAAATTGCATCCATTACCTGTATGATCAATCTAACCTCAGCCTTTCCTCTATATTAGGTTTTGTTAGGAGTCCTGTTGCTTGTATATGTCCCCAATTTGGATCCTTACCTAGACTACGTTCCGGTGCAAACTGAGTCTGTGGACAACAGCGAATATGAAGAACTTCCTGGTGATAGAGAAGAGATCTGCCCAGAGAGACATGTCAACATATTATCTAGTACGTGCGAATTAATTAGTCTCTGCTAAATGTTGTCAATGGATTGCTTAACTTCGCACCAATGGAATGATGTATGCTCTTGAAGCTACAAATTTAGTGTTGCTATGAAGACCATCACATATTGTGCCTTTATGAGGAGATTGTTATTTGGCTCAAAGAAGAAAAGTCTGTTCTGCAAATTAAAACTTGTTTTAAATTTTTTAACTATTTTTCACCAGGGTTCAACTTTTTACCTCATTAATGACAACTGAAATATGAATATATCCACTCTACTTCCGCTTCCACGACCATAAAACATTTCATTGACCAGTATGCAAGGGTTGTGACACATGGAATTATTGAGGAATAATAGATACTTTCATTTGTTTGTGTATGATCTGTTCATTCTCTAATAATTTGAGCAAAAAGAAGTTGGTAGTTAGACATAGTAGCAGAATACTTTATTCACCTGTGTTGGTTTTTGAACCATAATGGTAATTGACCAATTTGTCTTGTGAAGCATGATACCAGTGTTCTGAATCTGCTTAGGAATTTTCTTGTTGTTATATAGCACATGACAACATAGCAAAAATAAATTATTTTCATTGTTTAGCCTTTAGATTGCTTCATCTCAGCTAAAACATTTGATGCTACTGCTACAGATATTGTATTTAGCTGGATGAACCCCCTTATGCAATTAGGCTACAAAAGACCTCTCACTGAGAAGGATATATGGAAGCTGGATACATGGGACCGGACTGAAACTCTGAATAATAAGTGTGTTTTTTTCCTCTTGGAGATATTTCTTGTGCTGCTTATTAGTGAAACTGGTATATATAAAATATGACTCTTCAGGTTCCAAAGATGTTGGGCTGAGGAGTCTCGCAAACCTAAACCGTGGCTTTTGAGAGCATTAAATAGTAGTGTGGGGGGAAGGTATTGATAGTCATACATTTTGGAATTTTATGATGTAGTATATGGAGTGCTTAAATGATGACATATATTCTGACTGAATATATATATGTTATTTGTTGTCTCTAAGATCTTAAAATGTCGCTGATTTCTGTTAACCTTTCTGATCTTGCAGATTCTGGTGGGGAGGATTCTGGAAGGTAGTTGCTTGTCCAAACCTATACACTTTAGCTGGTCATATATAAACATATAATTCTGGACACACACACACCAGTGTTACAACATTAGATTCTTTATATCATCATGCAACCTATACGTGCAAGTTCATATATCCCCATCTTGTTGTCAACTTAGGTGAATAAGTTTTCTATAGGGTTTTGACTTGGAATTTCTGATGACATAATTTTCAATTTTATGTGTTTTTCACATAGAATTAAACTCTAACTAACACACATTTATATGTGCCGTTGAGTACTGCTAGTCTGTTTTTTTCAATCCCTTGACATTGTTGTTCTAATTTGGCCGATTGACACTTTGACAGATTGGTAATGATCTTTCCCAGTTTATTGGGCCAATGATATTGAGCAAACTCTTAGAGGTAAGTCTTATTTTATTATGTTACTCTTCTTGAGATATATAAATTAAATTTATTCTTCATTTTGTAATATTTGTATAATTCTTAGCGTCAAAATTGTTTAACAGTGGAATTCGTGTTTAAGTTATAAGCAGCAACCACCCCATATAACTTATAGGGATTGATGTCTATCCTTAGGAAGGAGAAAAACTAGGTAGATTGACTGCCCTAGAATATATTGTATTAGTATCGTCAAAAGATAACTTCTTGCAAGAAGCATATAGATGTTCAGCTCCATATTTATGTCTCCCAACGAATGATGCTGCAATAACTTTAGGATTGCAAAGAATATAATTACATACTTTATTTAACTGCTTGATTATATGAACCTGAAAATACAATGGAGGAACTAGTAAACTACATATGTTATAATCTATTTGTCACCTACTTGGTTTATAATTTTCTATCCTAATCTGCAGTCTATGCAACGAGGGGATCCAGCTTGGATTGGTTACATCTATGCCTTTTTAATATTTGCTGGCGTGGTATGAAATAAAAAACTTTCTTCCCTTTGTGTAATTTCGACACATGACAAAAATATGTTGAAAAATCTGAATTAGTAGAACTTGTTAGGTATTCGGCGTGTTGGTTGAAGCTCAATATTTTCAGAATGTCATGCGTGTAGGCTACCGCCTCCGATCAACTCTGGTAAGCTGGGATCAAGTATTTCTTAAATTTAGGTGCTGGTTTCCGTAGAATCAGTTGTAAGCATATGCTACATGGTTATGTAATTATGGTTTTCTTGCTTGTTAAAGAATAATATAAGATCCATTTGGGACTCTATCTAACACCTTAAGGTGTTAGATTATTGAGTAACCAGCTCATCTAAAACCTTAAGGTGTTAGAGAGTCCCAAATGGATCTTATATTATTCTTTAACATTCCCCCTCACTCGAAATTCCATTTTTTGGGTTGAAGAGTGGATCACAGGCATCCATTTTTTGGCATAGTTTTTGCCTTCGTGTCCCTCATAAATTGTGAGAATATTGGGGGAGGCAGGGAGTCCAACTTGTGACCCCTGCCAACCTGAGCTCCCCGAGCTCTGATACCATATTGAGTAACCAGCTCATCTAAAACCTTAAGGTGTTAGAGAGAGTCCCAAATGGATCTTATATTATTCTTTAACATTGCTTAAATTGTAATTGGTGAATTGGACCTCAAACTACACCTTTCTGATAATGAGTTGCACTTCAACACAAATTTGATCATTTTTATGCCTTCACAAATTTTCACACTCTTATATTGTAATCTATTTGCAACACTTAAGTATGCATCTTCATTTAATTTTATGTTGATCCTCATTACAATGTATTAGAGTTTTCGATTTTTCTAAAATATAAAGATTTTAGATAATGTATTGTAAGCCTTTCCTATTATCTTTCATTTTGTTAATTTGAAAGTTAGTAAACTCATTTTTACTGTCCCCACATAAATTTACTACTATTTCTTCAACTCAAATCCTCATTGCCTAATTTTTCACTTATTTGAACATTACCACTTTATGCTTGTTTGTAAACTATTTTTTGTGGCCAGGTCAAACAAATAGTTATTGTCACTGACTGACAGTATACATGCGTAACAGTTAGGATTCTGTGCTTCTAGTTTTTTATGTATTAACTGGGATTTATGTTCCCTATTTAATTTTTTTTAATCTGAGTATTTCCTCTTACAATGTAACTCTCATAATCGTAGGCATTTCTATCGTCTTTTTTTTCAGGGAAGTTCTTACATCTAGTTGTTAGAAGCGTACTAAAGAACTTACTCTCTTATGCAGATTGCTGCAGTATTCCGGAAGTCAATGAAACTAACGCATGAAAGTCGCAGAAAGTTTCCATCTGGAAAAATTACGAACTTGATGACAACTGATGCTGAATCACTACAGGCATGTTTTTGCATAACATTTTGTGCATGTATAATAATGTAGCTGTTATAAGATGCAATCACTTTCTAGAATAAGCAGGGACAAAAATAGGTGCAATTTATATTTTATTACTTTACAAACTGTGACATTACTATGCTCAAACTATATAGGGTGCACCATGTTTGCATTTTAAAAAAAATAGGTTGGTGTTTACAATATTTTGTGCAGCTTGTCTTCTTAGTTTAAGTTAGCTGTGCAATTTGACAGTAGAACGAGAATTTTGAGAAACATATTAATCTAAGAACACTGCATGTACTAACAAGCAACTGAAACGACTTTGTATAATGGATTTTTATGGTTTTAATTAGGTTTGTTGTGTTGTTTTGTGGCATTTTTCCTTTGCACTCTTTTTTTTCTCTTTTTATGTAATTGAGATGGAAAAAATATATAAGCTCAAGTAATGCACATAATAATTGTTGAGTAACTAGCTCATCTAAAACCTTAAGGTGTTAGAGTAAGGCCCCAAATGGATCTTATATTATATTTTAACATTCTCCCTCACTCGAAATCCATTTTTTGGGTTGAAGAGTGGATCACGGGAACCCATCTTGAGCTCTGATAACCATGTTCAGTAACCAGCTCATCTAAAACCTTAAGGTGCTAGAGTAAGACCCCAAATGGATCTTATATTTATATTTTAACAATAATTAATTTCTTGTTTACTTTTAACAGCAAGTTTGTCAGTCACTTCACGCTTTGTGGTCTGCTCCTTTCCGTATCACTGTTGCGCTGATTCTTCTTTACCAACAGCTTGGTGTTGCTTCACTTCTTGGTGCACTTCTTTTAGTCCTTATGTTTCCCATACAGGTAACATTTTATTTCTTGAGTACTATGATGTGCATTAGAAGTGACGATAATTTTCAGTTTTTTACTTATGCTTGCATCTCCGCTGTGCAAATCATATTATGGTTTCTTTAATGCTGATTGTCCAAGTCCATCTAGAAGTTTACTTTTAGTTTGTGCATATTGTTCATCCATTTGATTCCAATATATGCATCTTTGAAGTTAATTTGTCACTGAATGAAATATAGAGTTAAATGCAATATGTGTACCCGACTACTCGTAGTATCACCTATATGTAATCTGTGTATCCGTATTTTCATATCTAGTAAAATGCATGCTGAAATTTCAAAAATATATAAATATACAAACACACAGGTGTGTGTGTATATATACATACAAAAATATATGTAATCATTTTCTTCTCTCATTTGTCTGAGCTTGTAGCTGACAATTGCTTACACTCACTAAACTTACTTTCACTATTGCTTTTTATGTGAGTAGTGCTATCATTGCATGGAGTTTCTTATCTTCCTTTGAGGCATTCTTAAAGTAATGAATAGAATAAGAAGTTTGTTTTTCTTCTGGCCTATTAGCGTGGTATCATCTCTTTATTGATTTATAAAAGTGTCACCCTCATCTATTTCTTTATCTTACTATTTTATTGAACTTTTAAAACCGAACTTGCCTACGTAGATTCTAACTCCCCTTACCCACTTGCCTGAAATTGAATAGCTAAAAAGTTATATAATTTACCTAGCTAACAAAATTGAGCAACCAGAGTATAGTATCTATTCACAGCAAAAAGTAAAGAATTTTTTAACCCAGATTCAAGACCAAGGAGTTTTCATGCAATCTTTTTCATGTTCTCTTCAGGATTAAATGGAATCTGACAGAGTGGAGAATAAGGTTTTTGCATGGCATTAAATCCAAACAAATGTCTTTATTTTTTATTTATTTAAATTCATTAGTAAATATGTTTAGTTGTAGTTTTCAGCATTTTGAATCTCAAAGTTACAAAACCTACAAGAATACAAAATATCAAAGAGTGTGCAGGTGCTGGTATCATATTTGGAGATAGGTGGATTTTCATTGAGAAAAATGAATTTTTAGGTTTCATGGATATTATGACTATATATACAGCTTAATCCCATAGCACAAAAATATGTTACGGAAGTATGGAAGGAGGGAAGAATGAACAGTTGTTTTATTAATTGAGACTCGTACACTTCTACCTGAAGAAACTTGTAAGTTGTAAGTTCTTTCATAGTTAAAAAATTCCATGTACCAAAACACAAAGTCATCCTTTATATCAATGGAAAGGTTTGGTTCAGTTACAAGGTCATGCTAAGGAGAGAAGGAGAAGATCACAATCTGTTTTGTATGTATGTGTGTGTGAGTGTTTTTGTGTATCTATACATATGTAAAGATGTGTGAGTTCTTGTATATCTATACAAATGTAAAGATGGTTCAAGTGCTGAAAACACTCCTTTTTAAGATAATTACTGACGGCATTAGTTAATTTGACGGAAGTATGCTTATGGCAAGAGATTAGAAACTCTGGTATGCATTTTGCTAGGTATGAAATTTTAGGTACACAGCTCGCACAAAGGTGATACTTCTAGTACACAGATTGCATTTTACTCTTAAAAGTATAGCTAAGCTAGACATCACATATACCTTAGAAACGCCTAAAATAACCTGATTTAAGCGAGCCAAGATAAAATACCCTCTTGACATGATAAATATCCATCATTGATACCATAGACTTTCACTTTTTAATTAATTATTGTCTCTGTCTCATATGTGTGTGCATGCATTCATGCTTTTCATGCTAACAATGGTATGTTTGGTAAAATTTTATCTCTGGACAGACGTATGTTATTAGCAAAATGCAAAGATTGACTAAGGAAGGACTACAACGCACTGACAAGAGAATCGGTCTCATGAATGAAATTCTATCTGCCATGGACACTGTGAAGTATGATTAGTGTGTGGATTGTTTTTTTTGAAAACAAGTGCTTAATCCTGTAGTTGAATGAATCTTTCTGATTCTTGGTTCAAATCTATCAGATGTTATGCTTGGGAGAGTAGCTTCCAATCTAAAGTTCAAAATGTTCGTGGTGAGGAGCTGGCATGGTTTTGGAAAGCGCAACTACTTGGCGCGGTATGTCTTATATAAAGTTCTCAAGGATTATATGTATATATTTGATTTAGGAAAACACTGTCTATCAGATTTTATGTCATTTCTCTATAAGATTTATTATTTGTTAAAAGATGTATTTGTCTATGACTACATGTTATCATGTGTGGACGTTTCAAAGTTTTATAATGCCACCACCACATCTTTTGAGATCCCAATACACTGCCCCGTAATTTAACAAGGCAACAAACCACAATTGTTGTTTTCATAGACTATCAATTCCTTGAACCAGAGTGGTCTCATGCAACACCTTAGCATGCTTGCATTATTGTCAAAGCTTCAGTAGGTAGTAGACTTAATACAACAGATAAGTTGCTTGAACAATCCCAAAAAGCAATTATGAAAGTCTAAGAATATTGTGTTTCTTATATACTAAAGGTATGTATCAATGATTTGAAGTGCACGATGTCTAATGTATTTCACAATATATACTTCCTTCTCTTCCACAAAAAAAGAACCTGACCTTGCAAATATTCATACAATCATACAACTTGACCTTGCAAATATTCATACAATCACACACTGCAACTCACAATTCACTCATATACATGTAATTTAAATTTACATAAACCATTTGCAACAACATACTCGTTGGATATGGATTGATATGTTTAGCATCATTTTGATTCATACAAGTTGGAAGCGTTGATAAATAGTTAAATACTAAAAAGATAAAAGGCCGCTTTCATGATGAATGAATTGAATAGTTGATATTCAGCATTTAGAAGAAAGAGATCTTCCACAAGTGGTGATGAAATATCAGTTTCTTCAATTTAATCATCTTATATGTGCATCATCGAGTTGGAAGATTACAAATTGATGGAAATAATGAAAGAGTTCTCTGAATATTTTTAATATTTGGCTTGAAACCCCCTAGTTCAAGTTTTTCCCTTGTTTGATATACAATTTAAAGACAATTCTACCCCAAAGAGCCCTTATTTACCACTTTAGGGGGTGGGGGAGTCAGTCCAACTGCACGTAAAATGAAATGTTTTCTGTTTTTCCTTCATGTTTCTTCCTTAATTAGAAGATATGGTGTGTAGGGTAATTTAGATGCCTTTTTTCTCTCTCTTTAAGTTCTTTGCATTCATTAAGTTGGCACAATGTATTTTTTTGATTACAACAACTTTCTCTTGAGTAGGTTGTGACTTGTTGTGTTTCCCGCTGATGTCAGTTTAATGATTCTCTTATTTGCAATTTTGTTGTAATGCTAAGTATCTATACTTTAACCTTTGTCCTTTAGTTTTGTTTGATCACACTCTTTATTCTTGTCTTGCAGTGGAATATGTTTATTCTAAACAGTATTCCCGTTGTTGTGATTGTGGTAACATTTGGACTGTTCACTTTACTTGGAGGAAATTTAACCCCTGCAAGGGCATTTACATCACTTTCGTTGTTCGCAGTCTTGCGCTATCCTCTATTCATGCTTCCAAATATTATAACACAGGTTTGGTTATTCCCTTGTCATATAAATATCATTACAATTCTAGCCTCACATGTGATAAATACTGTTTATAACCTTCATGTCCAAATTTCTATTTTGTTTCTATGCCTTTCTTAAATGTCACTGCTAGTAGAGCGCCCTAGATTACATAATTTGGTGATGACAATATCGATGATAAATATTTATATCTTGCTCATATAGTTGTCATTTTCGCTTGTCAATTTATTTTCTTTCAATTCAGCTTGGCTGAATAATTTTTTTTTATCAAGAAGTATAAAAGAATAAAAAAAAGGAAAAACAATGAGATAACAATGTCTATATGATCGCTTATAAACGATAATGTTTGACAATCTGGAGAACTTAATGTTTCAGCTTCCCAGGCCAAAGAATCACTTATTAAAATGGCATTTATGAGAAGTGGTGGAATTTTGCCGACTAATTTGAAGTATCTCTACACTTGATCAGTTCATGTCGATTTTTTAAAAAGAAGAAAAGAAGGCATAAATTGATTTACATGAGAATATGAGATTTTAACTTTGTTTCCTTTGGTAGGCTGTAAATGCAAATGTATCTTTAAAGCGACTGGAGGAACTTCTCTTGGCGGAGGAAAGAATTCTTTTGCCAAACCCACCTCTAGAACCAGGACTTCCTGCAGTCTCAATCAAGAATGGTTCATTTTCGTGGGAGTCAAAGGTTAAATTTGAAGTCATTCTTTAAGTACTTGAAAAAGTTATTGGGTCATGTGTCCACCACAGTAACAGATTTAGCCATTCAACTTTACATATTCATGATTTGTTATAAGTTCTGTAAAACTTTCCGGTAATTCCAATCATATATGATAATGAAAAAATTTCAAGTCATATTGACAACTTGTTCTTACACGTAATTATATTGTCTATTACATGATCCCGATGAAATTGTACCTAAATGAACATTGTCAGATCGGACCACCATGACGAATAAACTTTAAACTGTGTAAAAACAATCTTTTAAGCAACCTCTCTTTCATGCCCAACTATATCCTTATTATTTTTCTTTAAGACTGACAACTTAAAGAATTGAAAGAGAACACTGACAAGACATTTGATGTGTGGCAATATCAAAACTTGGCTAATATATTTTGACTCCACAAGGAAAACAGGTTCGAGTCACATTGGGCTTTCTAAAGAAGTAGCCATTTTTTGTATAATATTACATTGGGCACTGTATGGGCAGGAAATACTTTGTGAGAGGCTATCTTCCTTTAATGTGTCAATGGTCTATAATCATTAGGATGTATATGTCAGTATTGCTAGAGGCCTCACAAAAAGATATAACATAAAAAATGCATTTTGAATTGTACAAGCATGCGTTCACAATTTACAGACATTTATTATTCATTCTGTTTCTAGTCAGAGAAGATGACGCTGTCGGACATTAATTTAGATATACCACAAGGAAGCCTCGTTGCAATTGTTGGTAGCACTGGAGAAGGAAAAACATCACTTGTATCAGCAATGCTTGGAGAGCTTCCAGCAGTTGCAGATACAAATGTTGTTATTAGAGGAAAAGTTGCATATGTTCCTCAAGTATCATGGATCTTCAATGCCACAGTAAGTGAAAGCAGGTTTTCCGTTGTAGCAGTTAATTTTCCTAGTTTACAACCACCATTCAAGTTCATATATAAGATGACAATCAAATATGTTATATTTTGCACATCTAAGCCAAAGCTAACAGGCAATGTAGCCGTATATACTTGTTCAGTTTAAATGTTTGCTACATTATGTTTAATGCATATATTAATCTTTCAGGTACGACAGAACATATTGTTTGGATCTGTATTTGATCCTACAAGGTATTCAAAGGCAATAGACGTAACTGCATTGCAGCATGACCTTGACTTGCTTCCTGTGAGTGCTAATGCAACATTTTCATGATGCTAGTTAATCATTTATGTAATATGTCTAGCTTATTTATTTTTCAATAAGAATAAATTTCTTTGCCTTCAATTGACTGTATAGGGAAGTGATCTTACCGAGATTGGCGAACGTGGGGTAAATATTAGTGGTGGGCAAAAGCAAAGAGTGTCCATGGCTAGGGCTGTATATTCCGATTCAGATGTTTATGTTTTTGATGACCCTTTAAGTGCTCTGGATGCTCATGTGGCTCGACAGGTATTTCTACTTCTCGTAAACAATAGATATTGAGTTAACTGTTGTTAGTCTCTTATATAAAGTAACACATGTCGAGCATAGCTAAGGGGAGAAGTTACGGTTATTACATTTCTTCTGCATACTCTACATGGCTACATGCCTAAACAATATTTTCAATATGTAGAGGATTAGGTTATTAAAAGTATATTCAGTTATTCACGGTTGACACTTTGATAATAGTGCTGTTGCATCTCCAGGTTTTTGAAAAATGCATCAAGGAAGAATTGAGAGGGAAAACAAGAGTTCTGGTCACAAATCAGCTGCATTTTCTTTCACAAGTAGACAGAGTTATTCTAGTACATGAAGGCATGGTGAAAGAGGATGGAACATTTGAGGACCTGTCAAACAATGGCCCGTTGTTTCAGAAGCTGATGGAAAATGCAGGGAAGTTGGAAGAATATGTCGAAGATAATGAAGATGGTTTGATCGTTGACAGTAATTTGAAACCTGTTGTGAATGGTGGAACAAACGAGGTTCCTAAAGATGCAAACCAGGCAAAGAAAAATGAAGGGAAATCTATACTTATCAAACAAGAAGAACGAGAAACAGGAGTGGTCAGTTGGGGTGTTTTGGCTAGGTAAGAAGTAGCTAATTCTTTGATCTGCCATGTGTATTTACTTTTTAGGCTCTTTTTAACACTCCTCGCTCGAAAACCCATCTTAGGATTAAAGAGTGGGTCACTAGGAGCCCAAGAATTACCTTGGTGTCCAAATTAAATATTTGAGAATATTGGGGGTCCCTGTGGTCTGACGCGATACAAGTGACCGACTCTCCCAGATAGGGTGTTATAGGGTGTTGGGGGGAGACATTAATTGGTTCATATATATCTTTTAGCAACTTTCTTGATATAAGCATCTAACATGCACTTGCTTTTTTATACGTGGGTAATTGTTTTTTGAAGAACTAATTCGGGATACTAAATTTCTTTTCAAAGAACTCGAGGTTTTGACCATAGGACTTCTAAATGTTGATGGTCCATTAAATGTAGTTAAAAACCCCAAGTTATGTGTTTACAATGATTATAGTTTCTAGTAAGTTGTGTAATTAGCAAAAATATGAATTATCCGTAAATTTATATTTTGATAAACCTTAGTTCTGCATTGTAATGATACGTATACAAGGGTTATCTCTTTTGTTAAGTATACCAACATGACCTTTTGGTGGGCCAAAACGAACCAAGTTATTGCATTTAAGAAGATGCAATTATGTAGACCGGGTTTTCAAGCTGTGAAGTTTTAGATAAAACATAATACATCGTCTAAACTTGTTAATGCATTTCGTCAACATTCATATATTCGTTCATTTCATCGCAGTTTTTTCTTATTTTTGTTGGATGGTGATCATACATATCATTTATCAAATATCATTTTGAATAATTCAGAAGCGCTACGTCCATATACTATATTTTAGACATGCTATCTGTTAATTCTCAGGTATAAAAATGCATTAGGAGGATGGTGGGTTGTTATGATACTCCTTTCATGCTATGTTCTAACAGAAACTTTGCGTATACTAAGTAGCACATGGTTAAGTGTTTGGACCAATGAAAGTAGCCCGAAGAGATACGGACCTGGTTTCTATAATTTGATCTATTCACTTTTGTCACTTGGTCAGGTATGTTTTACTTATAATCTATATCATCTGAATCAAATGTGAAATTTCCATTTGTTTTTTTGATAATGCAACAAATACTATTTCTTTCATTTTGTTAGGTTATAGTAACATTGGCAAATTCATATTGGTTAATCATATCAAGCCTTCATGCATCCAGAAAGTTGCATGAAGCAATGCTGAACTCTATCTTAAGGGCGCCAATGGTCTTCTTCCACACCAACCCACTTGGACGTATTATCAATAGATTTGCAAAGGATCTGGGTGATATTGACCGCAACGTTGGGCCTTTTGTCAACTTATTTTTGGGCCAAATGTCCCAGCTTATTTCAACTTTTGTGTTAATTGGAATTATAAGCACTATGTCGTTGTGGGCAATAATGCCACTTCTACTCCTGTTCTATGCGGCCTATCTATATTTCCAGGTAGATAAAAACATCTTGCTTCATGAATGTTCTTTATTTTCTTGAAATGGTTGGTACGTGGATGTCACTTACTTTGCAGTTTATACTCATCCAAACCTTATCACCGTGATATCTATCATAGCGCAATGTAGTATTATTAGACATAACTTATTAAGATATCTGCACATTACATCAAAAAAAATTTCTCTTGATGTTATGATCCAATTTTTTCATCATATTGATAATAGCATAAGTTAAACATCCAAAATGGAAAGATTTACGCACACAATCTAGCTATTTATTGTTTAACTACATTTATGAAAAAATACAATCAAAATATGCCGAGGATTCTAACTTTCATCTTCTCAGACGAGTTGAGCGAATGAATGTATTAACACATAAGCATGATATACATATTAAGCCCTTGTAACCTTAAGGTTTTGGGGATAGTTTCCAGCATAAACACTTCAACCAGTGGAATGTGGGAACTTTCAAGTTAGGAGATAAATTACTGAGATGAGTTTCGAAAGCCTTTAAATACTCTTCCAGAGGTTAGTAGCATACAATAAAGATCAGTATAAAAATTACTATGTGAAGACTACCATCCTTGGGATAGAACAGCCAGTGTGAGTTACTGACGTAGATTATCATGGGTGCATGTATATTAATATGGGTTTGTAGATGTTTTAATTAAATAGAAATAATAATTACAGCTATGATTATTTGTCCTTGCAGAGTACGGCGCGTGAGGTGAAGCGCTTAGATTCTGTTACCAGATCACCTGTGTATGCACAGTTTGGAGAAGCATTAAATGGTCTGTCAACCATTCGTGTTTATAAAGCTTATGATCGAATGGCCAACATTAACGCGGACTCCATGGACAATAATATTAGGTTCGCTCTTGTGAATATGAGTGGAAATCGTTGGCTGGCCATCCGGTTGGAAACATTGGGAGGAGTCATGATCTGGCTTACTGCAACATTTGCTGTTGTGCAGAATGGAAGGGCAGAAAACCAGGAGGCTTTTGCCTCTACAATGGGTCTGCTTCTGAGTTATGCATTAAATATTACAAGCTTATTGACTGCTGTACTGAGACTTGCAAGTCTAGCGGAGAATAGTTTAAATGCTGTTGAGCGTGTAGGCACATATATAGAGCTGCCTCCGGAGGGTCCATCTGTTATTGAAAATAACCGGCCTCCTCCAGGATGGCCTACCTCGGGATCAATTAAGTTTAAGGATGTTGTCCTACGTTATAGGCCAGAACTACCTCCAGTATTGCATGGATTATCCTTCTCAATTTCTCCAACTGACAAGGTGGGGATAGTAGGAAGGACTGGAGCAGGAAAATCTAGCATGCTTAATGCTTTATTTCGAATTGTTGAGCTGGAAAAAGGAAATATCATGATTGATGATTATGATGTTTCGAAATTTGGACTGACAGATCTTCGTAAGGTTCTTGGTATTATACCACAGGCGCCAGTTCTTTTCTCAGGTACAGACACTTAGAATAAAGAAGATGACTTCTATTTTTTTTTTGGTGCGGTTGGTAACTTTTGGGGAACGGGTAAGAAGCCAAAATAAAAGGGAGTTGATTAAGTTCGGCTCTGAAAAGATGAAACATTTTAGTAAAACTTGTTTCTATAGAACATTAGAATGATACACTATACTTATTTTATTGCATTTCATATGTTTAAGCACAATGTATCTGGGTGTGTTTTAGCTAATAAAATTTATCAAAAAAATCTTCTTTGAAATTTAACATTTTCTGTATAGGCTTGGTGAGAATGAAGATTACATTTCTAGAGGAGAAAAGTCAAAGTTTTGTTATTAGTAATCACCAGTACAATTCATACTTTTTGAAGGAATAGGTTTGGCATTTTTTTTGTATATCTAATAATCTTACAAGGGGTTATAGATTATCTTGGCTCGGCTCATATGTGATTTAAAAGAACTTTATTACGTGTTCTGCTGCAAAACTGATCAAGGGAGTAAGAAAGTGAGGATTCTTCTTTTATGGCTAGATAGTGATATAGTTATTGGGTTTTTGAGTTCAATGAAGGGGTGGCTAAAGGATAGGTGTCAAAATCGAGTAAAGTATATAAGGCTTAAGAAGGTTGCTGCTGCCATTAATACTCCGCAGCAGTGTCTACTGTCTAGCAATTTGGCTAAAGGATAGATTTCAAAAATCGAGTAAAGTTTTTATAGCTCAAGGAGGTTGCTGCTGCCATTAATACTCAGCAGCAGTGTCTAGCAATTTTTTAAGGGTTTATTAGAGCACCTGATTTTTTTTATTCTTTTAGGAGGAGAAGCTTTTGAGTTTGCTAATTATGATAAGAACCTTAATGGCCTAGACTGTTTATTCTAAAGAATGTTGTTTTCATTTGTCAAGGAACCGTCAGATTTAACCTTGATCCCTTTGATGAACACAATGATGCTGATCTATGGGAATCGTTGGAGAGGGCACATCTGAAGGATGTCATTAGGAGGAATTCGTTGGGGTTGGATGCAGAGGTACGTATGCATACCACTGAGTGTTCTAAATATGTCGGGAGTCGGGTTAATAATGTACATTTCTTTTGTATATTTTATTTCTCATGTGTTTTACATGTCTCATTTCCTTTCCCTCCCCCACCTCCCCCCCTCCCCCTCACCCCCTTTCTTTTGTTTGTTTCTATAAAATACTTGCTGTCAGTTGATGTTTATACTGTCATCTTGCAATTTGAGCATTGCTTGTACATGGATTGTGTAGGGCTTGAGATTTCACTAAATCAGTAAGTTCTCAAGCTCCTGTGTATAATTTAATAGCCACTCAATAGTGAAAGCTGTTTATTCATGTAAACCTTTCTTCCGCATGTTGAGGAGAGTTTGGGGATGATTAGATGTCAGAGCTCTTCCCACTCTGCCATGAAAAATATTTTCATTAAATTTTTATTTTGATCTTGTGTGTCCTATTATTTCCCTAACTCTTAATACACATAAGCAAGGGGTTAGGGCCATAGGTGCATCAGTGATAAGCTACGCTTGGTTTATGCTATTTCTTAACTGCTTAGGATAAGTTTACTATCCGTTTTCCAGAAAAAGTCTCATAGATCCGTAACTAGAAGTAGAAGATATGCTGGTCAAAAAAATAGAAAATCACTTTGTTTCATTTATCACTTTGCTTCAACTAAGAGTTTCATATTCGTCAACTTGTCAAGGTTTCAGAGGCAGGGGAAAATTTCAGTGTTGGGCAGAGACAACTACTAAGTCTTGCTCGAGCATTGCTTCGTAGATCAAAGATTCTTGTTCTTGATGAAGCAACAGCTGCTGTTGATGTTAGAACTGATGCACTTATCCAAAAAACCATTCGAGAGGAATTCAAATTCTGCACAATGCTCATTATTGCTCATCGGCTAAATACAATTATTGACTGCGACCGAGTTCTTTTGCTAGATGCGGGTCAGGTATGGAATATTTCTCATGTTTTTGCTTTATATTTTTACCAATGAAAGACTGAGTGTTACACATCATCATAATAATTGTCAAGGCACTTCCTTTCTTTTTTTGTCAAGGGTGGATAGTTTTATTGATAAACAAATCTGCTCACATGTATCAGGTCCTGGAGTATGATACCCCCGAGGAATTGCTTCGAAAAGATCAAAGCTCTTTCTCTAAGATGGTTGAAAGCACTGGGGCTGCAAATGCTCAGTACTTGCGTAGCTTAGTACATAGCGGAGATGACAAGAACCAATTTGGAACATATGAAACCAAACAACTAGATGGGCAAAGGAAATGGCTAGCCTCGTCGCGCTGGGCTGCTGCTGCACAGTTTGCCTTAGCTGTTAGCCTCACCTCGTCACAGAATGACCTCATACAGTTGGAACTTCAAGAAAATGATGACAATATCCTCAAGAAAACCAAGGATGCAGTTATAACTCTTCAAGGTGTTCTCGAAGGAAAGCATGACAAAGTTATTGAAGAGACTCTTGATCAGTACAACGTCTCAAGAGATGGATGGTGGTCAGCTCTCTACAAGATGGTTGAAGGTAATCTTCAGTATATTATAGTATTGACATTGCATAACATTATTGGACCTAGCGAGGTTACCAGTGTCCATATTAAAGAAGAAAAGGTAACTTTACAGTTATATATTACTTGTCCTACTTCGTATTAAATCTAATGCTTTGATCAGTGAACTTGGATCATCCTGGGCTGCCACATCGGTGCACTTGTTCATAATTTAAACTTTTATATGCCAACTAAATATATTTGCATGTTTTCAGCTTTCACAGCCATACACTTGATATGATTTTTTTTCAATCACATGCGCTTCCTTGTTCTGTGATCCCAGAAGAGAACAATCAATTGCCTTGCACTATATTATGTTCACTCCCCTATTACACAAATACAAACATACACGCCTGTGACTAAGTATGTTTTATTTTTCAAATCATCAGGTCTTTCAATGATGAGTAGGTTAGGTCGAAACAGACTTCATCATTCAGGAGAGGGTTTCGGGGCCGGTGCCATTGATTGGGACCAGATTGAGATGTAGTAGACATGTTTTCATACGCTCTCACCTGAAGATTTATATCTGTCGATGTACCCAGATACAGAAATGAATTTCTTGAATTTTAGGCGGCTTAAACCAAAGGTGGCCTGCTTATATAGCACAATTCATGCAAATGTCTCCTAATTATGAGAGAATAAGGAATGCAATATATATATATATATATATATATATATATATATATATATATATATATATATATATATATATATATATATATATATATATATATATATATATTTTAAACGTGACTAAATTTATCCTGTATTTTGTGCTGTTCTTTAGTTTTGTGTGTCTCATATATTTGTAAGGGAATAAACATTTCATTTGCTATAAAATAAGAGTGCCTTTTCACTGAGATTACATCAAACAAAATGATCAATTAAACTTGCACAATTTCTCTATTTTCTATAATTAACGGGTGTTGGTCTAATTTGACACAAATTAGAACTATAATGACCCAAATGGCACATTTGAGAAAGATGATCACAAATAGAATTTCAAAATGTTACATCGCATTTTGACTTTACTATTTTTTTTAAAGTACAAAACACAAGAGAGTAAAGGCCCAAAATGGCACTGTTCAATAACTGAATGTTCAATATGGCGCTAACCGGGTGAATGACCCAAAATGACACTTCTATGCGTTTTGTTTTTAAGTAACACACGGTACATCGTGTAACGTTTAGAGTAAAATTAATATTTTTTTTTGCTTTTACTCCTAATAAAATAATAATAAAAATATAATTCCAAAATCAAACACATCTAATTTAATAATTTTTAATATTTTAGGGTTCATCAGTTCCCTAATTAGATTTTAGAAATATTAAACTTAAATTAAAATTTAAGTATTTGAATTTATAAGGTTGTAATAAAATGTTCAACGACTTAGGGTTTATGGTTTATGTCCTCCCTAGACCCTAGACCCTAAACCCTAATTAAAGTTAGGATCATAATTTAATCGTTTTTAATATTTTAGTGTTCATTAATTTTTTAATTGGGTTAAAGTTTTAGAAATATTAAGTTTAAATTAAAAGTTAAGTACTGAATTTATAAGACTGTAATAAAATGTTCAATGATTTAGGGTTTAGGGCCTAATTAAAGTTAGAACCCTAATTTAACCGTTTTTAAATAATTTAGGGTTCATTAATTCCTTAACTGAGTTTAGATTTTAGAAATATTAAGCTTAGATTAAAATTAAGTACTGAATTTATAGGACTGTAATAAAGTATTCAACGTTTTAAAGATCATAAACCCTAATTAAAGTTAGAACCCTAATTTAACCGTTTTTAATATTTTAGGTTTAGGTTTTTGTTTTTAATTTTTTATTTTTTTGACAAAAACGTGACATTATCCCGCGCGTTTAGGGTGCCTGGGCGTGACATCGCCTCGCATTTAGGGTTTCAGACGTTAAAGCATCTAACGTTTTGGCTAAACGCAAGACGGTCTAGCTTTTTCGGGTGCTATTTCGGGCCATTTTCCAACCCTGTGTCGTTTTGGGCATTTTATATAGAAATTGTGTCACATAGAGCCAACACCCAAAGCAAGATGATCTTGTGTTCTGGGGGTTTGGTTTTATTTTTACTTTAATGCCACTTTATGTGGTGTTTTAAACTCTTTTAACGCCATTTTATGTAGTGTTTCAAGTTTCAAAATACTACATAATACTACATGATCGATGTAACGGTTAATAAAAAAATAGTCAAACTCTACATCGAATAACGTTTTGATTAATTTTTTCAAACGTTACACGATGTGACGTCTTAGAGTGCTATTTGGAACCTTATTTTTCAATTGTGATATTTTGGGTATTTTGTCTAAAAAATGTATAATACAAGTCCATTTCTCATAATTAACCAAAGAAAAACTCATATTTGCGTGTCTCAACTTTCACGTTCTTCGGCCAAATGTATTATAACGAGAAAATATATAACCGTAACTTATAAATTAAATTAAAAAATATTAATATCTTTTAATTTATAAAGACAAAAAAGAACCTAAGATTTATTTTATGTAATTTACTAAGATTTTAATTAGTACAAAATAGTAGTATGTTTTTTGAAATCAAAGGAATATCATTAAAGCAAAGATGATTCATACAAAATTGCCTCCAACAAACTTGCCGGATGAGACTCAAACACTCTGTAGCTATTAAGCGAACAAGGGATCCTAACCATTAAATGGGCTGCCCTGTTTGCTAGCTTTATAACATGAACTACCACTATATCATTTCTTCTCAAGAGAGCTGTCCTATATGCATCTAAAACGCTTCCTACCTCTAGCTGTAGCTGATATTGACGATTTTAATTAGTACAAAATAGTAGTATGTTTTTTAAATCAAAGGAATATCATTAAAGCAAAGATGATTCATACAAAATTACCTCCAACAAACTTGCCAAGACGAGACTCAAACACTCTGTAGCTATTAGGCGAACAAGGGATCCTAGCCATTAAATGGGCTGCCCTGTTTGCTAGCTTTATAACATGAACTATAACTATATCATTTCTTCTCAAGAGAGCTGTCCTATATGCATCTAAAACGCTTCCCACCTCTAGCTGAAGCTGATATTGACGATTTTTGTGCAGAGCATTCACAACCAGCAAAGCATCTAGTGGCGGATCTAGTCAAAAAAACCTACCGAGCGGTTCCTTAATTATTTGAATTGAGCTTTACGATCTCCGATAGACTTGAAATGATCAATCAGTCTCTGAATCAATATCATCCACATACTAAATCACAGCCTCTGAATCAATTCTTTTCTTCGAATGTTGATCAGACATCCTACATACCATTCAAATATTGAATATTAAAGAGAAGCCGGTGATAAATAATGCCAACTAGGCAACAAAATCAAAAAAAATCTAGACTTCTAGAGAACAAGAACTATTGATATTGATGCAATGATGCAAGAAAACTATTAACATAAGCATAAAACCTTACTAGTTAGTAGTTACTGACTTACTATAATCACAAAATTTTGAATTTTCTTTTATGCATTCTACCAAACAATATGTAATACATATTGCTTGATATGAAACAAGTAAAAATTAGTAAGAAAATTACCTTATGTGGTGCTGACTGCTGATCAATATAAACTTTTTTTGAATTCAATCTATAAAGATCCAGAGAAGTGATTGTAATCTGTGACTTGTTAGTGCAATTGTGCAAATACATGAAAATCTCTCTCTCTCTCTCTCTGACTGACTTATTCGCTCTCTCTATTTTCTATTTTATGGCAACCTAATAAATGAAAATATTGATATAGTACTTTTATTTTTTTACCTCAAAACTTTTTACCCAGCAGTAACATATTTTAACACTAAAACTATAGAATATCCACCCAGCAGAAGCTGGGCCCGCTCACTAAAGGATCCGCCCCTTAAAGCATCCGTCTCAATGGTGACATTTTGGTAAGGAATTTCGAACAACCAGGATAGAGCCTCCAACACTCCTACTACCTTGTTAGGAATTAGGAGTCTCAGAAGTCTACAGAGGGGGGGGGATGAATGTATACTTCAATTTCTTTAGATTTCTTTTCTCTCTTTGTAAAGCTTTGAATCTAATACTAGTGAAATAAGTTATGTGTTTACAAGAACATATAGCAGTGAATATAGTAAACACAAAATGTAACTTTCAATCTAATTGTATTAGAATGAATCTTTGCTACAATCTGAAATTCAACTTGAATTTCAACTTCTTGTTCTAGGAAGATTAATACTATGTAAAAATCAAAGACACCTATCAAATGTGGCTGTGCATAAAATATATAGACAACATGTCCTATGCACATGCTCACATAAGATAGATTAGCTATAACTAGAAAAAGACAAGACATCCTTTACATTTGACTGATATCTATTTCTAGCTAACACTGTTGTGACAGTCTGCTACATCCAGCCTTATACCTTCTGTCATTTGTCTTGACTGACTTCCCAATTTCATTGTAGACTTGTCTCTACCTTTGCAGGTTTGACTTATCCTGTAAAAATAAAGCTTCAGAATTATCTGACTTGTTCTGCAACTATCCTTGAAAAAAGCTCCTTGGTGCAGTCGAGTACTCTGTTCAAAATATTTCGAGAAGTCATAGAGATTGATTTCTCGATTGTGTACTGGCTGTGACAACTTGATTGGTCTGTGAATGACTTACTTCTCGAATGACTAGACTTCTCGATTAGTATACTCCATTTGGTGACTTCTCGATTAGGCTAGACTTCTCGAATATAAACTTGAAACTGTGACTTCTCGAATGACTCAGCTTTACCCCTTCTCGACTGCTCCTTTTGTTAACTTCTCGAATTGATTTACTTTTCTCACTTCTCGAATGATTCACAATTAACACTATTCGAATGGCTTCAATACTTGACTTGTCGAATGTCTGACTTCTCGATCGAGTACTGAGCAGTTGAATGTATTTTAAGACTTCTCGAAATGTTCCCACAGTTCTGACTTCTCGAATAGTAGACTTCTCGACTGAGTAATTGCCTTGATAGAATTGTCAGATGACTTTCTTTATTTCTCCACAGCCTTCTTTGTTTTGTTGCATGATTCAACTTGAATCTTCTAACAAACTTTATTTACAATTGAGAGACAGACTGAGTAAACTTCTATCTGCAATTTTATACAAGAATATCTAAGTCACTAAACTATTACAGAAGTACAAACTATGTTACAGCAAGAAAGATAATTAAATAGGCTAGGCTTGATTTAAGTCCAACAATCTCCCCCAATTTGGGAAATGATGAATTTTATAAATTAATACAAGATATCAAGCCTACCTATTTTGTTGTTGTTGTTGATGAGCTGCCTGGTCATATCTCTCTTTTCTTTCTCTTTCTTCCCTTGCCTTGTGTTCTTCAATGACTTCCAAATGCTGTTGCCTGGCCATAACTTCCTCTATCAAGATAGAATCCTTTAACATGTTAGCAGCAATCTTGAGAGTTTGCATAGGATAGTCTTGAATGAACTTCAGCCTGATCTTGATTGTGGATCCACTTCTTAGTTTAAACTCAATTCTATCAGAGTCATTGAACACCCTGCATTTTCCCTGCCTTCTCAATTCTTCAGACAGCTTCTATATTCTCTCCTCCTCCTTTCTTTTCTTTTCAATCATCTCCTACATGTACTTTACCTTGTCAAGCTTTTTCTGGTACTTCTTTTCTAAATACTGAGCCATTTCCATCATTCTCAACTTGTTAATCATGCTTCTTTTGTCAAAGAGACTTATCACTCTCCTAATGTCATGAGTGGTAGCATTATTGTTGTCATGGTGAAAGCCTCTTTCCTCTCCATCAACAGTTGTGATAAACATCATTTTGTCCCTGATTTCAACTTTAGCAATCCTGTTAGCCTTCCACTGTTTTAACCTCTATTTGTTGACTTCTGCAATTTCTTGGATATGCTTAACTTGCAGATCCTTATCTGGAACAACAAGTTGTTTTCTCTACTTAGGACATCTAACTAGCAATGATCTAGTAGAATTATTGAATTTAGTTGTTGTGGTAGTGTTGACTTTAAGATGTTGACTTGGCTTCAATTTCCTTGACTGATCCTTTTTAATTTCCCTCCTTATCACTCCATGTGCAGTCACTTTCATGAACATCCTTCTTGGAGACTTGGATTTGAGGGCAGTAGCAGTTTTAGAAATTGTTGACATCAAACTAGTACCCTGAGATTTTGTAGGTGTACTAGAGTGAGTACCAACAGCTTGCTGCTTTGAAGGATTTCTCATTTGATATTGTTTCTCCTTCTCAAAATCATCTCTTTTCTTCTTCTCTGCATTCTCCTTTTTCTTATTTTCTTTCTTATCACTCCTGGATTCAGGCTTTTTGTCCTTCTTGTCCTGATCCTTATCATCATCATCCTTCTTTTTGTTCTTTAACTCCTCACTTGCAAAATCAGATAATTGACCTGTTATGAACTTCTTCATTTTCTCCACAATCTCATTGTCTTCAACCTACTTTACCTTCTTCTTTTCAATCAACTCAATCAGGTTTATGATCTGACTTCTGTTTCCTGAATTGAGATGTTGAGGAATTTTAAAATGAACAAGCTTTTCTCCTCTAGCCATATACATCACTCAATCAGGATTGTAGTAGGATTCAGGCAGAGCATGAGGTAAGAGAGGCCCTAAAATTTGATTCTTCAATTCTTCATCCTCCTAGGTTACCAACTCCACTGCCTTGTACAAACATTCCAGTTCAGTATATGAAAGTCTTTAAAAAAGAGAAACTGAGACTTTAAAGTATCCAGACTCCATTTGAATGAGTGGCTCTTTGAACATTTGTCCATTCTGTTCAAACTTAACTCCCCTCACTGCAACAATAACATTGTCAAGCATCTTCTTATAAATCCAATGATTTCCCTTGACTTGCTTTTTGATATGATGCAGAAGGTCAAGAAAATTCTTGTCAGAATTGGGCTTTAGAATTTCACTCTTGAGCTTCCTCATAACTGCCTTTTGTATTTCAGCCTCTATTTCTTTTCTTCTTGCCTTCTCCCCCTTAGGATTAATATCTTGCCTGTGAAGAAATGTGGAGTGGCTTGGCTTTACCTGAGTTGGCAAAGTTTCTGGATGAGCCTGACTGGTTGTGCCCAGGTTGGAAATCAAGGATTGGAGAGAAGTGAGTTGTGCAGAAATGTTTGCTAGAGAAGTCCCTTGATTTGCAGAGGCAGAAACAAACTCCTTTTGCAGGCTTTGAACATCTGAGAGAACTTTAGACACTGTGGATATGAGAGAATCCACTCTAGCATTTAATGTGTCAATAGTGGAGGCCTTGACAGCTTCATCTTTGGCCTTAGACTGGTAGTACAAATCCACTTGAAATGGAGACAAGGTGTGAATGAGCACATCCTCAGGCAGCCTGTCTGCATGCCTGTTTTTGAATAAGACCTCAACCATGTTGTTGATCCTTCTTTGATTGTCCAGGATGGCTTGATGACTGTGAATCATTTCCTTGAACACCTTTTCTAGAGAATCCATTTTGGAGTTTAGAATGGAAGACTTCACAGATTCCCCCTTTGTGCTTCCCCCATATAATCATCCAGTTCTAAGTTTGTTCTCAATGCCCAGCAAAGTACCCTCTACCTTGGTTCTATGATTTTGAATCTCAGATTGGATACCTTTGGCAAGATAGTGGTTGGACTGTAGCTGAACCTTGGCAGCTTCATGTATGGCATCATATATGGCACTTGGTGTGAAGGTCTTCTCACAGGACCAAAGAGAAGTAAGATATTTTTGCCTAGTCCATTCCAAAGTTTCCTCCATACTAACTGCAGATTTGCCATTCAACTAAGCATCTACATTGGCCTCTTCATCTTCAGCCACGGTTGCATTCTTCTCTTTTAATTCTTCTTTATCCTTTGCATATTCCAGCAATATAGCAGCATAATCTTTGTTTGGCAAGTGAGAAGTCAACAGCTGCTGTGCAATATGATAAAAGCCCTTCAACTGATCTCCATACAATTATTGTAATTTTTCATCAGAAAGGGACCCACCAGAGATTGATGGTCCAGGTTCCCTGTCATGTTGCACAGGTTCCAGCCATTGAGACAAGGAGTGAGAGCTAGGGCCACTAGTTACAGTGGTCCCCTCAGTATCTATTTCCTCATCCAATTTCTTAGATGATTCATTAAACACTGGATGGATAGGTAATTTCTCCTGAGGAAACAGTCTGTGAATGACTGAGGAGTGTCCAGGGGATGCCATTTGCATGGTGTGGAGGTCCCCCAGATTACCCAATGTCTGTGAAGACACTTGGCTGTGATATGCCTGAGCCCCCACAGAGTCTGAAGTAAAAACTTCTGGAACCTCTATGGTTTTGATGGTGTCATCAGGATATGCCTCAGCATGCATTCCCTCACCATCTAAATGAGTGTCCTGAGTGGTGAACAAGGTGTCATGCACCAAGTCACTTGAGTGGGGCTCACCAGGGAAATGAGAATCCTGATGATCAACAACCTTGTGTGTTTGGCTAGACACAGCTGGTTGATAAAAAATTTGAGAGGTGGAAGAAGGATTGATGATAGAACTGAGTGTTGGCAACTCCCCCTGAGAAAATGGGGAGGTTTTAGGAGAGGATCCTACTGGTACACAGAGTGTCTCCTTTTCAACTAAAACTTCTTCTTTGACATGGGTGAATTCCTGCAATGGTGCAAACTCTGTACAAGGTGGAGTGAGCTGGCTCCCAATTTCAATAGATGCACCTTGTTGAGAAAGTGCACCTAGGAGTAGGTTTAGTCCCTTGTTAATCTCTACATCCTGTTGAGAGGATGTAGAGTGGTCAGTTGTGGCCTTTTTAATTTTTCTTCTCCTGGTTAAAGGTTCCACATGTGACTCATCCAAATCAGTGTTATCCTCTACAACAGTTTCTAGTGCTATTTTTCTAACAGTTTTATCCTTTTTCTTCTTTACAACTACACCCTGTTGAGAGGATGTAGAGGTTGGTTGACTATCATCTATTGGATTCACAGAAGGGCTAGCTGAAAGGGGAGATAGGAGTGAAGGGAAGTAACTCACTGCACTTTCATGTGTACTAGGAATGCTAAATGTAATCTCTATGTAATGGTTGATGATAACTCAACAATAGAACAGGACATGTAATAATATGCAGGTGCACAGAAATCTTGGATCACAGAGTTCAATTAAGACAAAGTATCAAAGGATCATCTACAGACTTGAAGCCCACTGGAAGAAGTTCATTAACATGTTCAGGCCTCAGTGGAGAATAAAAGATGTTGACATCTATTCAAGGATGTGGAAGCTACAGAAGATTGTCTTAGTCTATGAAGATTTTAGTGCATTATAATCGAAGCTACAAGTAAGGTTTGCAAAGAAGAATGTGGAATCATGTTCGGAATCAAGAGCCCCTATCAAGACTAGTCACTTATGAACCAGACCGTTGCATCAAGTGTCAGGACATTGGAGGCAAGCTCTCGTCGATTAATATGGTTTTAATCATTCTAAAGTTGTTGGTTTTCTTGAGTCAAGTGGAGGATCAACAAAGGTGGTAAATCAGTGTTGGAGAAATGTCAACCTAATGGATAAGGGACAGATGGCACAACCTGATTGGATCTTACTAAAGCTTCACAGATTAGAAGGCCAAATACTTGGACGTGGTGGAGTCACGTATACGGGGCCAAGTATTTGGATAAGGAAGTCTACACAAATTGAAGAGTGGAATGGAAATATTTAATTTAATTAAATAAAGTAATTATTTAATTATTTATATATTTTATAAATAAAGACATTCTTTATTTATATTTTATATATTTATTAAATATTACTTTTATATTAAATATTTCTAAAGGCATGCTTGGCACATGACTTTGAAGATATGATTTGAGTGGACAAAAGTAAAAGGTGGAAAAACAAAAAGTAACACCTTTCTCAATATATAAAGAAGAAACCCAAGTCATCATCTTAAGAGAGTATTCGAATAAAAAAAGAAAAGCGGAGAGAGAGAAAAATTATTTTTCTCTCCCCCATGGCCATACTCCATATCTTGAATATTATGGGGACATGAATTTCTTTGTTTCACCACTCATCTATTCTTCTATTGTAAAAATTGCTAAATCTTGTTTAGAAGATAGGTTTGATTTTTGTCTCCTAGATCTAGAATTTGTAATATTTTTAGAAGAGCCAAAAATCATTTCTTTGTTGTGTTCTTGAGCTTTTGTTCTTGAACTTGTTGTAGCATCTACCCCACTTCAATGAATATAAAGTTATATTCTTGGATCTTGTTGTGTTGTGTGTTTTGGATGATTTACCGTTCATTATCTTGGTTATTTTAATGGTGTTCTTGAGGTTGAAGAAGATGATGAACAGTACCTGGGTTTGAACCAAAGTAATTTTTATGTTGTCCCAAAAATAAATAAAAGTCAGATTTTTTTTTGGGAATCGTATTCACCCCCCCTCTACGATCTCCAGGACCTAACAATTGGTATCAGAGCTACTCGATTGACATACAAATCGATTGGATCTATTTTTATTTTTGAGATTAAAGAGGGTACAATTGGTTCACTGGGCATCCAGAATTTTTTTTTGAAGCCCGGAATTTTTCTAAGTACAAAATGTTCTAGATAGCCAAGTAGAACATTTCTATGTAGAAATTCTACTTAGATGTTCGAGATAGCCAAGTAGAACATTTCTATGTAGAAATTCGACTTGATGTTCGAGATAGTGTCTAACTCGAACATTATCTCGAATATTCTACTTAATGTTCTAGATAGAACCTAAGTAGAAATTCTGGAGTTAGAAATATTTTCTAAGTCAGAAGTTCTACTTAATGTTCTACATAGAGCCTAAGTAGAACATTTCTATGAAGAAATTCTACTTAGATGTTCGAGATAGCCAAGTAGAACATTTCTATGTAGAAATTCTACTTAATGTTCTAGATAGAACCTAAGTAGAAATTCTGGAGTTAGAAATATTTTCTAAGTCAGAAGTTCTACTTAATGTTCTAGATAGAGCCTAAGTAGAACATTTCTATGTAGAAATTCTACTTAATGTTCTAGATAGAACCTAAGTAGAAATTCTGGAGTTAGAAATATTTTCTAAGTCAGAAGTTCTACTTAATGTTCTACATAGAGCCTAAGTAGAACATTTCTATGTAGAAATTCTACTTAATGTTCTAGATAGAACTTAAGTAGAAATTCTGGAGTTAGAAATATTTTCTAAGTCAGAAGTTCTACTTAATGTTCTACATAGAGCCTAAGTAGAACATTTCTATGTAGAAATTCTACTTAATGTTCTAGATAGAACCTAAGTAGAAATTCTGGAGTTAGAAATATTTTCTAAGTCAGAAGTTCTACTTAATGTTCTACATAGAGCCTAAGTAGAACATTTCTATGTAGAAATTCTACTTAATGTTCTAGATAGAACCTAAGTAGAAATTCTGGAGTTAGAAATATTTTCTAAGTCAGAAGTTCTACTTAATGTTCTACATAGAGCCTAAGTAGAACATATCTATGTAGAAATTCTACTTAATGTTCTAGATAGAACCTAAGTAGAAATTCTGGAGTTAGAAATATTTTCTAAGTCAGAAGTTCTACTTAATGTTCTAGATAGAGCCTAAGTAGAACATTTCTATGTAGAATTTCTACTTGATGTTCTAGATAGAGTCTATGTAGAACATTTCTATGTAGAATTTTTTTTCTTAGAAAGCTGTTTCAACATGACACATGGCTACATAGTTTAACTTTTATTTAAAACAAAAATTGTTTTTCTCTCAAGTTGTTTTTAGTTTAATAATTAATTTAATAATTAAATTTGAATTTAATTATATAAAATATTTTGAAAATAATTTTTAAATTTAAATAATCTATTTTTCAAGTTTATTTTACATCTTGGAAAATATTTTATTTTCTTTTAAATTTTAGAGTCAAATATTTTATATTTTTAATATTCTTAGTTAAGAATTTTATTAATTTAAAAACTAAAATTAATCTTAAAATCCAATTTAATTTCTTTTGAGTTTAATATTCTTAAAAGTATTTTGAGAATTATTTTTGAGGTTTAATAATTTATTTTTTATAGAAGTTTTAATTATAAATCTCATAAAACTTTTTGGAAAATCATTTTGGTTGAAATAATTTATTTTCAAGAATATCTAAGATGACTTGAAAATTTATTATTTTTATATCAAACTTATATTTTCAATCTGTTTTATTTTAATTATAATTGAAACTGTTTTGGATTATAAATTTTATAAAATTCTTTGGAAATTAATTTTGATTTGAAATAATTTCTTTTTCGGGATTATTTAATATACCTTGAAAATTTTGTTATCTCTATATCAAAACTTTCTTTTCGAATTTTATTTTATTTATAATTTGAAATTGAGAAATTTATTATTATTTATCAAAAATGCATTTTCAATTTATTTTGATTATTTAAATTCCTAAAAAAAAATTAAATACTTCTGTTTGAACAAAATGTTTTATTAAACGAAACAACAGGAGTTGATTCTTCGTTCGTTGAGGACAAACAAACTGACTGAAGAACATTCTAATGGAGTTGAGACGTGATCTTACCATTGGAGATGTATTTCTACATCGGTCTACTCAGTGGATCATTTGGTTATTGAAAGGGGATTAGTTCATTTAGGGAAGAGTCTTCGATCAGTGGTTTTCGAATCAATATCTGAAGAATTTGGGATTTTGAAAAGGAATTCAGTTTATCGGTCAAAGAACCAAAACAACAATTGAAGATTTGGTTAAAGGACATCAGTGGCAGAAATACACAAGGTTTGATTATCACTGACATATGATAATCAAGGGGTTATTGCTACACATTCAAAGAAGAATGATCTTTTCAAGCAGAACATGAAACATTCTATGTCGGGGTCTTTAAGCAGAACAATCAGGTATCAATTTGGGTTGAAGCAGGAACATCATTTGTTATTGAGGTCAAATGCAAGGATACTTCCATGAGTGTCAGTAGAATGGAAATTGATTTGGATAAATTGATTATCACTCGAGATGGAATGCTAAGCATCGCTCAGGTATACTTTCTAACTAGTTTATACTTGTTTGATTCAATTATAGAGTATTAAGTGCTGAACTGCATTATATTATAAGTTTGATGTAATGCATGTCTCACCTTGATTTCTATATAAATTAGATAACTTATGCTAGTTTGTTAGTGTTGCTTGTTTATCAGTGTTTGACTTCATGATTAGATCTTGTGTGATTTAATGCTTGCTTTACGATAATTGATCATGTTAGCATATAGAGTCTTAGGTATTTGTAAGGGTACATTTACCGGAAAGAGTATTTGCTGCATGCTAAGTGCCTTGATGTTTACATTGTCAATAATCTGTTTATACTCGCATGGTTATATTAAATGTTATATTTGATCATGTGCTTGTTAAGATGAGTTTGTTTCTATTTTGGGAATTGCCTAGGGGTCAGTATAATAAACCAGGAATTAAATTTTTAAATTTAAACTGACTCAGGTAATTAGAGATAATATAATGTTAAAGTGAACAACAAAGGTGAATTAGAAGAATTAGGAATCTGAGTGATTGATTCTTCTATGACTACATATATGTACGACATGATTCTTATAGACTGCTAGTCCACCTTAAGTTAGGTTGGGATCACTGAGCTCATAGCCAAGACTACTTGTTGAGGCTGACATAGATGAGGAGTGATCAGTCAGATAAGAATGAACATGTTGAACTTGAATGCTTTGTTGTTAACTATGTTTAGAAATATATCTAACCCTTGGACTCAATTAAAATTGAGGACCACATGTCTTAATCATTTGTGAATGCAGAGTATCTTTCAACATGTACAAGTTATATATCTCTGACATTTTCATGTTCGAGGCATGTAACTACTTTTGCTTTGGTATTCAAATGATTAAGCAAGGTTACCTATTTTTTCTTGAATGATCTGAAGCACAATATTAAGAAAGACCTAGGGAATTCTTTGCGAAGGGTTTCCTAATATCAGTTCGAGGATGAACAGTATTGATCGGGGTCAAGAGAAATAGAAGCTCACTCTACTGGAAGTGAGGTTATTGCTGACATAAAATGTAATGCTTATGATGAAGTCAACTATTCGTTGAAGTTTATCAGAATGGAGTTAGCTGCAACAACAAGTGATGCTCTCACACTTGGTTTATCAACTAATACTTGGTTTATCAAGATAACGGATTCGACGCTAAAGATGAAGTTGGTGAGAAAGGACTACTTCTAATGAAATTCTTTTAAGAAGGACATTAGTGAAGTATGTCAGTTGAAGGGAAGTCAAGTCAAAGGCTACCCTGTTTAGTTTTGGTGGTTGTTCATGCATTCGATAGATGAAGCATCTCAGTGATTAATCACATTCAAAGGATTAGGCAGATTGCTGTAAGAACACTTTGAGGGCAGGTAATGGAATTTGTTGACGAATGAATTTCTATGTTATGTCTGCACTGAAAGGAGTATTCTAGAGTAAAGTTCAGTTTTCGGACTTCATGACCAAATGGAGGAGTTAATAGGGAAATCCAGATCTTGAGTGAAATCACAAGGATAATGGATAGACTTAAGGTTTCCTATTCACTACGGCTGAATCAGTTGACACAGCAAGTCTAATCAGCAAATGTAAAGAGAAGACATCAAGTAAGATTAATCATGCCTGAAGTCACATGGTGTGATGGAAGGCTATCTTATTTGGAGTTAAGAGCTTACACAGAGTCTGTGATTGATTTAAGATGATCTAGATGCAGTGAACAACATCATCAAGCTCCCTAGCATTCGTTTGATTTTAGCTCTGAATTTCTAAAGGTTGACATCCTGTTTAGGGCTCAAGATCAGATGACACCAGATGAAGAAAAGCTGCAAGCAGCATCACAGGGGGAGCATCAGTAAGTTGGATCAACTAGTCGTGTTTGATGTTCAAAGGCTAGCAGTGCTCATTGAGTAAGAGTTGAGATTCTTAGGAGCACTGAGTGATCCAGACTGAGTGATTGCATATTAGAAAGGAAATTAATAATTTAAAGATAATGCAAGATGATCTCAATCATAATTGAAGAAGACTACTCTACCCACTGAATATCTAAGGAAACATTAAGGACACATCTGTCATGACAAAGGGTTTTGTGTAACAACATTTCCTAGAGTCAGTTCTTGATGAATCTGGGTAGTAGAGTAGTGATTGGTAGTGCCGTGCATGTATAAGAGTATTTCATTAGTTTTTCTGAGTGAATTCAATGAAGATTGAAGATGCACTAACTAATCAAGATTGAGTAGGGTTCGAATCGAGGAACTAACTCAATTGAACCAGAGGCAGATACACTTAGCACAAGGAATCAATCCACATGAAGACTGGGTATACAGAAGCTGAAGGGTAGTTCGGAGTGTTTGAAGGTTCTACTCTGCTAGTGTCAAGACTACTGATTTCTAGAGTGCTGAGTTTAGTGAAGCTGCTGCCAAGACCAATATCTACAAGGAAATATTTGGGTGTTGAAGGTAATGCAGTTTCCGTCTGGATGAGCGTGGTATTGTTTCGAGGAACAATGTTAACTGGTAGCTGAAAAGTTATTCCTGTCCAAAAGGAGTAAACGTTCGATCTCGAAAGGAGTAAACATTCGATCTCTAGGGCAAAGAGGAGTAATTGTTCATTCAACGATCATACACCAGTAAAAGCTCTATTGACTAAGGTATGTCACTCTAGTCTAATGTTGATTTATTTAAATGTAATGTTTATAGAGAGTGTTCATGCTATTTAGATGTCTACGATCTCTAGGAGCTTGTGACCACCCGGGACCCAATATTATCGCTATGAGATTACCTATGATCACCCGGGACCTAGGGACCTAACATTATAGCATCTCTTTGTATAGTCAATC
Organism: Oenanthe sinensis; assembly: GCA_028671895.1. Lineage (NCBI taxonomy): Eukaryota > Viridiplantae > Streptophyta > Magnoliopsida > Apiales > Apiaceae > Oenanthe > Oenanthe sinensis. The sequence continues at coordinate 3,214,433 of CM053796.1, read as the reverse complement.
TATATCCAGGATCTCGTACTTTGTGCTGTCATATGTTATTCATGCTATATGTATCAAATGTTTCAGCATAAGTATTTGTATATATTAATTAGTTGTAATTTTATTTACTTCTAATTGTTTAATGCTAATATTAATGGAACCACTTAATATGTAGTTTAAGTGATGTAATTCATGTCTTTTGCAAAATCCATTAATATTAGTTGTCATTCTTTTGATATTAGTGATGCCACTTAGAATTTCTGCACTAAGTGACAAAAAGATTATTTCAAAAACACTGATATTGAAAGTAAGTTACTACATCGCGAGGGGTTGTCAAAGATCATAAATTTTAGCATTAATATTTAAAGGTATTTGATCTCTGATGCAACTAGTACCTCGAGCTTACATACATTCTAATTGTCATGAGTATTTTCAATATGCTTATGTGATAATTGTTGAGATGTAGTGTAAGAAGTTAAATGCTGTCATTCGGTCAATGTATGTTCAGTGTTTAGCGGATTCTTATGTTTTATGCTTTAGAATTACCATGATCTATATTGCAATATGTGTTTGTTTCAAGCGACAAATGGTAATTGTCTAGCATAATGTAAGTATCTTATGTGCTTTATTGTTTTGTAGTAAGATATATTTTATTACAAAATGATTGAATGATGTTAGTACTTTTGAATATCTTGTCATTCATATCTTTGATAATTCATTAGTATTAACATATGTTTTTCATTCTTAGAACTTGAATGCATAAAGAAATTTCTTGTCTATTTCTTGTGAAAAATGTTTTATCTAAACATGCATTCATTTGCCAGAGAATGAAAAGCCACTAAAAGTTTTTTTTTTTAAAGAGAACATTTCTTGAGGATTATCTTTCTATTTCAAAATCATATATCCTCTCTCTCTCTAAATGTTTTGTAATGAAAACTGTTTTCTCTCCACGATTTGTTTAAATAAAGTTACTTGATAACTTGTAACTTAGGTTGCATGGTATCAGACTATTTTATTTGAGTAAATTGTTTTGATCTTGAGGTATCAATCATTGGTAAAACGTTTTTCAAAACTCTTGTTAATGTCTGTTTCACATTGACCTGTAGTATTAAAACAATGGTTGTTTGCTTTGGGATTAGTGCCTTGGACTGTATGACTAAAGCATTCATTCGATTTTTTTTATGATTTATATTTTAAGTCGAAAATAATATCAGATAAGAATGAATTGCAAAACAATTTCTGAAAACATACAGTAAGCAAGATGAAATCGATTTGAGTTATTAATCAAAATGTTTTTGTTAAAAGAGTTGAATTTCAATTGGATATTTGTCTAAGAGAAATTCAAAAGAACACTTTTGTTAATCTGTTAATTTTTTTTCTTTTTTCAAAATTGTGAGTTTATGAAATTTGGCTTAATAATCTTTTACCTATTCTTTATTAATTCCCACATTTTAGCTCTGGTGCATTGTTTCTTGAGGACACATTGCTCCGATGCTATATTTCTGAGAAGGAATAGAGAATAAGTTTAATCATACTATACCAAATTTTATATAGCTCTGATCAACTCTATCTATTTAGCCGTAATGGCTTGGCCTTAGTGGCTATAGGGGAAGGTCAAGAAGTTGAATAATCCATCAATTTCTAACCAAGGCCTTAGTACCAAACACTATCATTCTAATTCAAACTTTCAACCCTTGATGATATAAGGAACTTATGTTAGTTAGAGGTTGATAAGGGAGAAACTGCACTTGATGCAGCAAATAAGGATGAAGTCGGAAGTGCACCCACAGCTCTACCTCTCGAGAAGGAAAGAAGTATACAAATTGAGGTATCTGTAGCTCATCTGTATTCTCTCAAAAGGATGCAGAGCTGAAAAGGCAATTCAACCGTTTCTGAATGAACTCTCTCAACAGGGTGATTTCATTGAAAATTCGCTCGTCAGCCAGAGCACCTTGTAATGCGTCAAGCACACCAAAAGCATTCACGCTGATGGTAATCCTAAAGTTTTTGTTTCTAAGGGATGTTATAGAACCTAACAGTTCTCTAGCCTCTCTTGGGACTAACAATTGTGAGGACACATTGCAAGAAGTGCACATTGTGAGGTATAGGTAAAACCCCTAAACTTCTTTGTTTACCATTCATGGTGAATGAAGTTGTTGAGCCGCCTTCACAGGCATTAGAGGGAAACTTGGATTTCTTGCCATATATTAGAATCCTTGTCAACCTTCCTAGGAGGAACAGTCCTAGTTCCCTAACGGGATTTCACATCCGCAGAGCAATCTGTTGATGTTGAGAGGCAATCACTAACAGTTTTCCATGACTGAAAATAGTGAGTTAATTCATCTTCACAGGTGATTGAGAGAGATGTTTGTACACGTCTACTCTCCCAGGAATTCAAATTCTGGAATACATGGATCGCTCAAAACTTAAAGGCATATCACCGTCAACGATCCAGTGCATGGACTTGCATATGGGGAGTCGGTTGATGCTTAAATAACTGCTAATACGCATACCACATTCAACGATCCAGTGCATGGATTTGCATATGGGGAGATTGTTGATGCTGAAAGTAGCTGAGCAACAACTCGTAGACTATGATTCAGTTTGTTTACCAATTTGATGAGTCTTTTGAGGATCAGGGTGTTGGGATTTCAGTCACTCCTGGAATGGAGGAGATTCCAATTTCAGAAGGGTTATTCCCCGACGACGAGCCACGTGTGCATGGATTTGCTCATGGTGAGTTGGGTGATGACCTAACTGAAACCCTGTCTGAGATTCCATCTCAGAACCTAGATCTTTAGTGATCGACAACATGCTACAGTCAACGATCCATAATATCTTGGTGAGACTAGCATGGATTTACTTGCAGGTACAAATTGTTATAAATGGAATGAGTGCAAGTAAGGGAGAGAAACACTTGAGTGAAGTGAGGGAGTGATACACTTGAGTGAGAGAAATAGGGAGAGAAATGAGTGGAACACTTACGCTTGAAAGTGTAAACACCAACAGAACGTAGTAGAAGTGAGGAAACCATAGACCAAACACTAACCTTGCTACTATGTCTAAATCCTGTTACTGAATTTTCCAGCTCTGGAATGTTGAAGAGATTCTTTTCTGGAAGACAAGCTGAAGAAGAGTCTAGCTGAAGCTTAGTGGGAATGTCCAAACTATTACCTTTGGATCTATTAATTCGTGTTATTCTCAATCTCAAAGGGGGAAACATTAATTTTTAGACCTAAGGAGGATTTTATGTTCAATTGAAAGAGAGTTTCTTATTCGATTGGATATAGATGATACTTTTATTGTTTTAAAGGATATTCTCAACTAAGGGGGAGAATTTGGTGATACAAGAAACGAGATCTCTTGGTGATACAAGAAATGAGATATGTCAATCCTATCTTGTGGAGGTTACTTAGAGGATATCTAAAGACACAAGGGTGGATTGGAGCTTGCATGAACTAAGGGGGAGAATTAGATAAAATTGAAACCTTAGTGATGCAATGGAGAAATTACTAACGGGGAGTTTCTTAGTAATTGGTTGGAGCCAAATCCCTAAAGGTATTGTAGATTTAACTAATTTTTTGTCTGAAGTGGAGAAGTTACTTTTTGTCAATTGGGAAGAAGTTACTTGTCGTACTAAGGGGGAGAAGTTATGGAGAATCTTAACATCTTGGTTTGCAATGCTATACCTTATTCTGAAAAGATATCTAAGGGATTTTGCTCTATTTGTTTGAAGATCTGTCCTTGGAACATTCTTAGGAGAGGTTCGGCAGAAGAATTCTTTCTAGCACGATCAATGAATGAAAATGAAGATTTCTTTGAAGAGTATCAACTCAGGGGGAGTTTTTGCTAAGTAGAAGTTTTCAGGGTAAAGAAGAATGTGAAGGAGATTTTCAAGGGGCATCTGAGAAGTGTCCAAGTGTGTTCTATTTCTTGTTTCAGTGATAGATGAAGTCAGTGGAGTAGTGCAGGGAAGAAAGAAAAATATGTTTCCTGGAAATAGAACATCCTGAAGAAAAAGAAGAAGTGACTTTCATTCTAAGAGAGAACAACCTTAAGGGGAGATTGAGTTGACCTCTTATGGGGAACATAGAGAGCTGTATGTTCTAGTTCGAATTGCAAGATGAATAAGAATGATTGTTCAGAAGTCTTTACTAATGATTTGTTTCTTTATTGAAAGAACCCCATCTTTGAAGAACATTGAAGTGGAGGAAGCTAAAGGAAAATGAAATTCAGAAATTCATCATTCATTTTCATCAACTCAGGAAATCTGGATTTAACTGATTATATCTTTCCAGAATCTTTTGTATATTATTTTCACGTCCAGTACTTTAATTGTTTCTTGTATATTAGTTGAGTTATCCTCTAGTAGTTAATTTTATTTAATTGCTTTTGGAGGAGATTGTAAAGGGAAATAGTATTTGATTGTTATTCCATATCAACCAAATAGGGGGAGATTGAAAGGGGAGATAGGAGTGAAGGGAAGTAACTCACTGCACTTTCATGTGTACTAGGAATGCTAAATGTAATCTCTATGTAATGGTTGATGATAACTCAACAATAGAACAGGACATGTAATAATATGCAGGTGCACAGAAATCTTGGATCACAGAGTTCAATTAAGACAAAGTATCAAAGGATCATCTACAGACTTGAAGCCCACTGGAAGAAGTTCATTAACATGTTCAGGCCTCAGTGGAGAATAAAAGATGTTGACATCTATTCAAGGATGTGGAAGCTACAGAAGATTGTCTTAGTCTATGAAGATTTTAGTGCATTATAATCGAAGCTACAAGTAAGGTTTGCAAAGAAGAATGTGGAATCATGTTCGGAATCAAGAGCCCCTATCAAGACTAGTCACTTATGAACCAGACCGTTGCATCAAGTGTCAGGACATTGGAGGCAAGCTCTCGTCGATTAATATGGTTTTAATCATTCTAAAGTTGTTGGTTTTCTTGAGTCAAGTGGAGGATCAACAAAGGTGGTAAATCAGTGTTGGAGAAATGTCAACCTAATGGATAAGGGACAGATGGCACAACCTGATTGGATCTTACTAAAGCTTCACAGATTAGAAGGCCAAATACTTGGACGTGGTGGAGTCACGTATACGGGGCCAAGTATTTGGATAAGGAAGTCTACACAAATTGAAGAGTGGAATGGAAATATTTAATTTAATTAAATAAAGTAATTATTTAATTATTTATATATTTTATAAATAAAGATATTCTTTATTTATATTTTATATATTTATTAAATATTACTTTTATATTAAATATTTCTAAAGGCATGCTTGGCACATGACTTTGAAGATATGATTTGAGTGGACAAAAGTAAAAGGTGGAAAAACAAAAAGTAACACCTTTCTCAATATATAAAGAAGAAACCCAAGTCATCATCTTAAGAGAGTATTCGAATAAAAAAAGAAAAGCGGAGAGAGAGAAAAATTATTTTTCTCTCCCCCATGGCCATACTCCATATCTTGAATATTATGGGGCCATGAATTTCTTTGTTTCACCACTCATCTATTCTTCTATTGTAAAAATTGCTAAATCTTGTTTAGAAGATAGGTTTGATTTTTGTCTCCTAGATCTAGAATTTGTAATATTTTTAGAAGAGCCAAAAATCATTTCTTTGTTGTGTTCTTGAGCTTTTGTTCTTGAACTTGTTGTAGCATCTACCCCACTTCAATGAATATAAAGTTATATTCTTGGATCTTGTTGTGTTGTGTGTTTTGGATGATTTACCGTTCATTATCTTGGTTATTTTAATGGTGTTCTTGAGGTTGAAGAAGATGATGAACAGTACCTGGGTTTGAACCAAAGTAATTTTTATGTTGTCCCAAAAATAAATAAAAGTCAGATTTTTTTTTGGGAATCGTATTCACCCCCCCTCTACGATCTCCAGGACCTAACACTAGCAGTTGGGTTAGGGGTCCTTAGGTTAGGTGCATTTGGTTCTTCTACAGCCTTAGGACCCCCTACTGCATCAAGATAACCATATTTAGGCTGCACAAGTTGGTACCCCCTAAATACACTCAGCATGTGAGGTGTTATTTGAAGGGGCACATTCACTGTGTTTCTCCTATCCAATCATTCCTCTATAGGTCTTCATGTCTACACTTTTTCCTTTCTTATCTTTATCAAGTTTTGTAGCTATAGGCATTGGAGTTTTGGCAGTTGAGCAGTCTTGCATGTCAAACCTTTTGAGTAGATCATTGATGTATTTTGTTTGACTTATGAAAATGCCATCAACCCTTTGACTTATTTGAAGGCCTAGAAAATAATTGAGCTCTCCCATCATGCTCATCTCATATTCACTTTGCATTAGCTTAGAGAACCTTTGACACAGTTTTTCATTTGTAGACCCAAAGATGATATCATCTACATAGATCTGAACAAGTATGATATCCTCACCATGCTTCTTGTAAAAAACAGTTTTGTCAATAGTTCATCCAGTGAACTGATTTTCTAGAATAAATTTTGACAAGGTGTCATACCATGCTCTAGGGGCTTGTTTGAGTCCATACAATGCTTTGATGAGTCTGTAAACAAAATTTGGATCTTCAAAGCCAGGTGGTTGTTGCACATACACTTCTTCTTCTAATTCACCATTAAGAAATGCACTCTTGACATCCATTTGATAGACCTTAAAATTTGAGTGTGCTGCAAAGGCTAGGAAAATTCTAATTGCTTCCAATCTTGCAACAGGAGCAAAAGTCTCATCATAGTCAATGCCTTCTTCTTGTGAATAGCCTTTTACAACCAACCTTGCCTTGTTTCTTATTACTGTTCCATGTTCATCCATTTTATTTCTGTAGACCCACTTAGTACCAATTACTGATCTATCCTTTGGAGGTGACACTAGTTCCCATACATTGTTTCTCACAAATTGATTTAATTCATCCTGCATGGCTATTATCCAGTCTGGATCCAACAAGGCTTCTTCAATCCTTTTTGGCTCATTTTGAGACAGAAAGCAAGCAAATAGGCATTCATTCATAGTTGCTCTTCTTGTCTTCACACCTTCATCAGGATTTCCAATGATTTGATCAGCTGTTGATCTCTATTCCATTTGGTTTGATGAGTTCCATCTTTATTATTTGAGCATGTTTCCTCCTGATTGAAATTTCTGCCATTTGTTATAGATCCTTGAGAATCTCCCCCTTAGTTGATGCTAGGATTATGTGGAGAGTTCTCAAGTTGAATATGACTGTAATCTTCATTTTCTCTTTCCTCAGAAGTTCCATGTGAGATATCTATATGTGACTCTTCATGAGTATTGATAACATTTTCAGTTTCAAGTGTTTCAGACTCTGTTTCATTTTCAAACCTCAATGTGTCACAGTTTTCACCTTCCAAATTCATAGTGGGAAACTTGAAATCATTGAAGGTCACATTTGTGCTTTCCATAATTTTTTGTTGATCAATCACATATACTCTATAGACAGTTTTGTCCAAAGAGTATCCCACAAAAATTCCTTCATATGCCTTGGCTTCAAATTTCCCAAGGTTGTTGACATCATCTTTGTTGGAGATTACGAAGCTGTATGAATAGTAATCGAGTTAACTCAACACTAGAACAGGACAAGTAAATAATACTACGACTACACAGAAATCAGGAAGAATTGAAGACAGGGCATATACAGTGAATCAAGACATTGGAAGAAGTTTTGGAGTCTACTACAGGTCACTGAAAGAAGTTCATTTATATGTTCATGCCTCAGTGGAGAATAATGTTTAAAGACTTTCAGGGTTTCAGAACTGTTGAAGATTCAGTATAGCAGTGCCACTAAAAGATTTCAGTGTAACAGCATTAATTGAAGATAGACAGTGTTTGAAGCATAATAATCTAGAAAGGTGAAGACAAAGTTTACAGAAGACAGCTACAGTCTTGAAGTTATACTCACTGACAATCAGTGAAGATCAGAGAATGAAGTATTCAAGATTGTGGTAGTAATGAAGACATTGTCGAAGTGCCAGAAAAGATTCCAGTGAAATTACAGTATCTATCAACAGTCAGTGTTCGAAGCAATGCAACAGTCCAAGGTTAATCAGCTGAAATAGAAAAGAAATCAAGGGAATTTAATTCAGTGTTAGTCGTTTGTGAACCAGACCAGTGCACTAAGCGTCAACACAACAAGAAGAGAATTACCTTGATGTATCAGAAGAAAATCAGTTGATCAAGCCAGAAGAGTGAAAATCAAGTGGTAAATACTTCAAACATTTCAAGAAATTGGTTAAGGCAAGTATTACTATACTGAGTGGCTCCTGCACACTGCAAGCACTCTAGAGGCGCCACTCAACTCTCAGGCGCCACTGAATATTTTCTAAGTACTGAGTGGCTCCTGCACACTGCAAGCACTCTAGAGGCGCCACTCAACTCTCAGGCGCAAATGAATATTTTCTAAGTACTGAGTGGCTCCTGCACACTGCAAGCACTCTAGAGGCGCCACTCAACTCTAAGGCGCAACTGAATATTTTCTAAGTACTGAGTGGCTCCTGTACACTGCACTCACTCTACAAGCGCAACAAAGGACTTAGCATTGTGAAGCAAATCAATTTTTTAATTGATTTGAAAAGTCTACACAAATAAAAAGAGGTCAACCACTCATTCAAGGAGTCGTCTTCTTCAACACAAATAATATGTAAAGAGCTACTGCCATGGCCGGGGCAAGAAGAAATAATTTATACACACCCATACCTTGCTCCCGATCAGATATTAGGACCCGGTTCTTTAACGAAAAATGCTCAGGGCTCCTAGATATCACTCCCTACGGACTCAGTTTTTCCTTGTACTAATTTAGATATATTTGTATAGGAACTGAGCCTTATATTTTTGTGTTAGTAGCAAAGAATTAATTTATTCTTTGGAAGCCAGTTAATTTTAACTGAGTGTAGCAAAACCCTCTGGGATTAATACGTGAGTAATATTCCCGGAAACTTGTCTCCATAATTTACCTGCTAATTTTCTTGAACTTAATTGATTTATCCGGTCACACAGAAAATTAGTAGGCAGCTCACCTAAACACTACAAATGGCCAAACCCACTCTGAAGCAATAATTTATTTATCCGCAAATTCCGAAAAGAATTTAAATTATTGTTAGTATCGTATTCAACCCCCCTTCTACGATACTTCGGGACCTAACAATTGGTATCAGAGCCGACTGATTGAAGTTAAAAATCAAGATACGTATCTCAGTGAAGCTCGCTGTGCCGAAGCTGTGTGGACTCAGAATGGAGGCCGTGTTAAATAAATTTAATTTTAAAACTTTTTAAATATAATTTATTTTATAAACTTTTATAAAATTTATTTTGTAAACTTTTATTAGTTTATGTTATAAATTTTAATCAGTTTATTTTATAAATTTTAGATAAAATTTATTTTATAAACTTTTATAAAATTTGTTTAACAAACTTTTATTAGTTAATATTATAAATTTTAATTAGTTTATCTCATAAATTTTAAATAAAATTTATTTTGTAATCTCTTATAAAATTTATCTTATAAACTTTTATTAGTTTGGTTTATAAATTTTAATTAGTTTATCTCATAAATTTTAAATAAAATTTGTTCTGTAAACTCTTATAAAATTTATTCTATAAACTTTTATTAGTTTGATTTATAAATTTTAATTAGTTTATCTCATGAATTTTAAAATAAAACTTATTTTATAAACTCTTATGAAATTTATCTTATAAACTTTTATTAGTTTGATTTATAAATTTTAATTAGTTTATTTCATAAATTTTAGATAAAATTTATTTTATGAACTCTTATGAAATTTATCTTATAAACTTTTAATAAGTTTGTGTTATAAATTTTAATTAGTTTATTTTATAAATTTTAAATACTAAAGTTTATCATTTAAATTTATTAAACATTATACGGCTTATCTATCAAAGGAAGCAGCTAGTCACAGTCATTAATTCGAGGGTGCTCAAGAAGAAGTAGATGAAGATTTTTCCGAGTATTAAAGACAACAAAGATTGACCGAAGATCTGGTTGATTCGAGTTGTATTTTTGGATGAAAAATCTTGGAGGTTAAAGTAGTGAAGGAGAACAGACTAGACAACCTGGAATCTCCATCAAGCCTTAAAGTTTTTATCAGGGAGATTACTGGAAGTTCGTGCTAACACTGCAGATCATCTGGTAAACAGGGTTACAGCCATAGGGAATCTAAGGATACAACCACATTATCTTTAGAGAAACTATTTGTGTGCTGATGGCCTATGAACTAGAACAAGAGCTGAAGCAGATAATATTTGGTAAAGCAGGTTGTTAGCATATCCACTGTATTTGTGACCCAGGAACCAAATTTGATTGAAGTCAAGGTTGAGAACCTCTGAACAAATGTGAATTGATCCTAGAAGCTGAATTGAAGATGTTGAAGCTCGAGGTAGTGGTCAAGGTGTTATATGAAAATTTAGCACTTTGGAATAACCTGAGAACTGGACGACTAGTCGAGACTGCAGATCAACTGGGAGTTTAGTAACATCAGATTCAGACGGAATCCCAATTCTAAATCTAAGGTCCATTACCTATAGATTCCATGAAGGAAATTTTCAAGATCAGTTCAAGAGGCGGTTGCAAGACAGGGATGGTTGATTATTTGGAAGACAAGTTTAGGGTTTGCTACACAAAATGAAGAAGCCTGTACAAGCAAAAGATGACAGAGACTACTCTGGGTTGTAGCAGGAATATCAGGCATTAGTGAGGATGCAGAAAGGGAATGCATTTGTTGATGAAGTTAAATGCAAGGTTGATTCTATCAGTGATGCATCAAATGGATATCTGGCATCAATGATCATCACTGGAGATGAATCACTAAGCACTTCACAGGTACACTTTCTAACTAGTATACTTTTATCTAATTCAAAACTGCATGATTATTAAGTGTTGAAATGTATTATATTCATGATAGCATGTTAGCATCTTAAGACTTAAATGCTTAATTGATTGCTAAGAATAAGATTGCATGCTAGGATTCATGAGTTTAATTAGTACATTTCATACTTAATTTTATTTACAGTAAAATGAATATCCAGAATTAGATAGGGTGTTCTAGACGGTTAGGTGTATCTCCAAACACTTGTTGGAACTTGATTTAAATCTTCTGTGATTTAATACCTCTGCTAATGTTGTGAAAATTGCTAATAGACAAACAGGTCATAGATCATATATTTCATATTTGTTCTTATGAATGACTTGATAAGTGTATGTGGAATTTGATATTGCTCATAATGTCTTATTCAAATATTCTGCATATTCTTAAAATTGTTTATGTGCTTATTTTCACATGATTTGCTCCTACTCACATAGTTGCTCTTAAATGCTATATCTAATCATGCATTGCTTGTTAGGAATAATTGGTTAAAAAAATGGTAGAATTATCTAAGTAGTCAGTAAGTCATGTAGATTCGAGGCTTAATCTAAAACTGACTTAGGTAATTAGAGATAGTTAAAAATGTTAGAAAATGACAGAATGGGTTAGAAAGAGTTAGTAATTAATTTATTAGTTCTTCTATCCATGTGCTTTTAGAAAATTATTGAATATCTGTAAATCTGCTTTATATCTGTTACACTTGTGTAGAATGATTAAAGTAGATAGTACTGAATTTTTTAATATGCATAAAATGCCTGAATTGCATAATTCTTATATCTAATGCTTTGAAGCTAAATGTTTACCATGTGCTCTTATTTCCATGCTTGCTTAGTTATTTGAAAATGCATATCTCAGGACTTGCATAATCTTAGACGAAGCATGTATAAGAATCACAATAGGGTAAAGACTGCTAGTCCACCTTAAGCTAGGTTGGAATCACTAGTCTCATAGCCTAAAGACTACTTTGTCAAGGCTGCTATGTATGAGAAGTGATCAGTCCAAGATAAGTTTGTGCATGTTAAGGTTGAAGCTGTTGTTACTATTGAAAATATCTCTAACTCATCTGGACTCAATTAAAATTGAGGACCAAGAAGCTTTATCTTTTGTGATTGCAGAGTATGTTATGAAAGGCAAAAGTTATGTGACTCCGTGACATTTAATGTTCGAGGCATATGACTAAGATTAAAGCTCTGACATCTCAAATGATTGAGAAGGCCTCCCCGATGGTAACCTTTGGAGATGACAGCAAAGGATGTACAAGGGATATGGCTATCATGATTTAAGAACTGTCATCAGTGGAAGCATCTTTCTTGTTGAAGGACTTAAGCACTATCTACAGGGCACTAGGGAATTCCTCGTCAAGGGTTTTCTGGAAATGCATTGAAAAGGAAAAGTGTTTGATCTCAAACAAGAAGGTTGGAAGCTAACTCAAACTGAGAGTGAGGAAATTTGTTCGTAGCTGACATGGAATTTGTATGCAAGGATGAAGTGAACTTTTCAGTAAAGCTTCATCAGTAAAGAGTTAGCTATGGCAAAAGAAGCTCTCACACTTGTTGATCAAGACAATTGATTCTTTGATAAAGATGAAATTGGTGAGAGGACTGCTTCTAATGGAATTCTATCCAGAAGGACATTTTGAAGTACGTCACATAGGGAAGTCAATGAAAACATCACACGAAGCAAATTATGTCATAGAAGAAATATGCTTAGTGGTGGTTGATGACAACCCTAGTTACAAGTTGGTGATGTTCGTGCATTCAACAGACAAAATGTCACAGATGGTGATTGATCAAATAAGGAAGATCAAGTTGGAAACAATTGGTAAGCTGTGAGAACTTTGAAGTCAGATATTGGAACTGCATTTCGCGAGTGAAGTTCTAAATGAAGTCTGCACTGAAAAGGTATTTGGAAGCCGAAGCAATTAACACAGCATGCTGCTTTATTCAACAAGATCGTGAAAAGACATCATTTGAGTTAATGGCCAACCAGAAGCAAACACTGAAGCTCTTTCGTGTGTTTGGAGGAAATTGATATTTACTGAAGATTTATTTGAGTATCTTGACAAGAAGTTAAGGCTCATGGAACAATTCTCCTCGGCTACTCAGAAGTGATTAAAAGTCTGAATGTGACGACCAACTACACCAAGCTCCCGTGCATTCAATCGAACGACCATTTTGAATCATTGACAAATTCAGATACTGATGTTGAAGCTGAGGTTGTAGAAGGAATCAATGACAACGATGATGATTCAGATCCTTAGTGGAAATCCACTATATAAGGTAAAGGATCTTCAACACATCCTAACAGCAACTCAGGGGGAGTAAACAGAAGAAGGATCTACTAGTCATACTCAACAATGAAGATCAAAGGATTTCATTAAGAACATTTCTGCCAAGACAAAAGGTTTGAAGTTAAATTCTATCCTGGAGTCTCGTTCTTAGTGATCCGGATTCTTGTGTAAAGGCTAGAAGTGCTAATCGAAACGATCATATACGTCTCGGGATCCAACAGTTGGGAAAGAGAAATTATCAACAATTGGTATCAATATCTGGTATCAACAATTGGTAACACTCATCAATTGGTATCCCAAAGAATACTGAAGATGCACAGATTGATCCAGATTGGGTGATTGCAATGCAAGGTGATCTCAATCAGTATGAAGGCAGAAAACAACTGAAGCTGGAACCTAGACAATAGACCACTAAAGTCGAAGCTGAAATTGGTACAGTAGGGGTTCACAGAAACTGGATGACTATTGGCATTGTTTTGAGGGGCAAAGCCAAACTGGTTGCAACAGGACTTTAAAGAAGAAGGTATCGACGATGATGGAAACAGAATCTTCGGGACTTTCAAGATCAGGCAGTAAGCACCAGTGACGAGTCTTGATCCTACAGGGACCCAATGATTAGGACCAAACAAGATGAGGACCTAATAATGGGATATCCCCAGCACAAGTGGAGCATTCAAGCATGAAGATCTATCAGATGAATGTGAACAAGTGCACTCCTGAATGGTGAGCTAGAAGATGAAGGTGCAGATCCATTACAATTTGTATATCATTCTCTTCCCAAGCTTTTCTATGACGGAGGTAAGGACACAAGCAAAATGTCAGGGACATGGTATGACACTCTAACTGTTAATTACTTAAAAATGATTTTATATTAGAGTTGTTACATACATATCTCTCTAGAAATGCTAAGCACACACAATGACATATATATGTGCAAGTATACCTTAATTCTCGATATGCCTATGTGCAAGTTTCCAAGTGGAATCTAGAGAATCGTATCTTATAGCTAAGTTATGAATTGCTAGATATCTTAGGGGATCACCAATTCTTGGAATCTGGGACCCTTAAGATAATAGGTTTAACCTAATTGGCTATATAGATATAGATAATGCAAGTTGTACGAAAGACAGGGAAGTCATTTCTAGAAGCTGTCAATTTCCAGCAACTCTGTTGAACTCTTCACACCACTAGAGGAACAAGCGCATGGACACCAGGTATCATTTCTTTCGAGATTATCCTTAGTCGAATAACTTGCAGATTTTTGCTAAATGACTTGATGAATTTATTTTATCTAAGTTGGTTAGTAAACTTGGGATATTATTAATATGCTTATTTGTTGAAAATCCCATCTGCAAGGAATTCTCAAATGAGTTCACAAGTATTACTTTTTCCTATGTAAAGGACTTGTGAATTTATTTTAAATCCAGTACCTCATACTTTTTGCTATTAGTTTAATCATCATGCTTACAATGTTATATGCATAAGTGGTAGTTAAATTATTTAGCATAAGTAAGAAGCATAATTATTTGTATGTTAAATATTTGATAAGTATTAGTCAATGATATCTTGCTTAATTGCTCTGATATTTTGCTCTGATATTTTTAAATATTTTATTACAAGTAATTGTGATGGTTTTGATATTAGTGATGGTATTTAGAATTTCTGTTCTAAATAATAATGCATATTTTAAAATTCACTAATATTAAAAGATGAAGTATTTTCTAAGTTATGTGTATGAAATGCTCAATACTTAGAAAATATTTCTAAAATTAAGTTTGTTTGCGAGGAGTTGTAAAAAGAATCACAAGTATTACTTTTTCCCTATATAAAGGACTTGTGAATCTCTTTTCAACTATTACCTCGAGCTTACGTATATCAATTAATAATTGTTATGAGCACGCTTACAATGTGCAAAGTGACAATTATTAGATATGGCGTAGGAAGTTAGATGCTAATATTCAATCCAATGAATATTTTAGTATTTAGCAAATTTATTTTATCTTATTGAAATTATGGATTGAAGCAATTCAATGATTATTAGTTTCATAATTTTGATTTGATAAAATAACAGAAGCACAATTTCTTGCATCTTGAAATTATTGAAAAATATCGAATAATTGGTATCAACGTGCAATTAATTGTGATATTTTTAATATTAGTGATAATACAAGTTGTTTATCTGAAATCACTAATAATAAAAATATATCAATGCTTATTGTTCTACTGAATAATTGTCATGTATAGTTTATATATATGCATGTGATTGGCAATTGCTTAGTACAACATAAGTATTTAATTTACTTTGATTTATTTGAATCATGAAGATATAAAACAATTCAGTGAAATATCTGTTCCATGATTTAAGTAAATTAAAATAAATTCAAAGCATAATTATTTGTAGTACAAGTATTATCTTTTATTACTTTGTGATAATTGAATAATTTTTTATTGCAAAATAATTGTGATATATTGATACTGATGGATTTACTTAGTTTTTATCCTTAGCAACAATTGGTATCAATATATTTAGTTTTCTTTCTTTGACTGGTTTACGATCCTGAATGTATTTAAAAGAAATTTTTGTCTATTTCTTTTTCAAAATGTTTTATGCAAAGATACATTCATTTGTCTATCAGTTTTAGTTAAGAAAACTTAAGAATTCTTTTTCAAAACTTCTCTTTTGAAAAACTTTTCTTTAGGATAATCTTTCTTTTATCTCGAAACTTTATCCTCTCCCAAAAGCTTGTTTTAAATGTTTTATCTAACAAAGCTTTTTCTCTCTTTGGAAAATTAGTTTTAACTTCGAGGTATCAATCACTTGTAAAATGATTTGTTTTCAAATATTTGTTTCAGTGTATGTTTCACATTGATTCACAATACCAAAACAGTGGTTGTTGCTTTGAAGGCCTAGTACTGTCATGTTAAGCATTCATCCTAACCCCAATTGTCATGTTTTTATTTTAAGTCGGGAACATTATCAGGCAGACGAAAATGATGTAAATCAAAATTGCTTTATGAGTCGGAAAATCATTCTCTTCTATCTGATAAGGATGTTTTGTAAAACTGTTTTCAAAACATACAGTGCTTAGGTTTAATGGAAAAGAATCATTTTATTGAGATAAAATTTGGTAAGAGAGTTGAATTTCTTCTTTGGTATAAATTCCCGCGTTTTATTATGGGAAGTTTGCCTTATAAGAAATTAATAAGAAATAGAGACTTTTTCTCTGATACTCCCGCGTTTTATTATGGGATAAGTATCTTAAGGAAAATTTCTATTGGTGTCATGCTCTTAAATGATTAATTCTTCGATCTGACAAAACTCTTTTATTAAAAGGACTTAAGTGCAATCATTTACCATTCCTTCTTATATTTTTCCTTCTCCTTGAGATGAAAAATATGTTTTGGAATGTTAAACTGATTATCTTTTTATCTTATTTAAATTGATTTTATCCGTTTAGCCCCCAGTGGCTACAGAAGCTGGCCAGGAGGTTGAAAACCCATCAATCTCTGACCCAGGCCTTAATACCAAACACTCATTTCATCCACTTCCATATATTAACCCCTGGAGTTATAAGGAACATATGTTTGTTAGAGGTTGATAAGGGAGAAATAAGGATGAAGTCGGCAGTGCACCCACAGCTCTACCTCCAGCGAAGTAAAGAAGTATATAAACTGAGGTATCTGTAAGCTCATCTGTATCTTCTCAAAAGGATGCAGAGCTGAAAAGGCAATAAAACTGTCTCTGGAATCATTCTCTCAACAGGATGAGCCCATTGAAATTCGCTCGTCAGCCAGAGCATCTTGTAATGAGTCAAGCACACCACCGGCACTCACGCTGATGGTAAGCCTAAACAGATATATACTAGGAACCTTATATAATATTTGGGACCTAACAATCCTAACAGTTATACTAGGGGCCTAACAATTGGACACATTACAAGGCGTGCACAGTGTGAGGTATAGGCATGTTAATAAACACCCGTCATTGGGTTACGAGGGAAACGTAGACTCTAAATTGTCATTCATTACATTGTCTACTACGTCGCCCCTCATGGAAGGAACATTTCCAGATCCTGAAAAGGAATGTCCACCTCCCGTTTACGGAGAAGGTGTGAGGCAACTCCTTGATAGAACAAGGCAGGATTCCCAAAAAGATTTTAAAGTCTTGGGATAACCCATCTCAAAGAGGTGAGGCTCCACTAGACAGTGATTTAGCAATGTCTATTGAGTCTGGTGTGGGACAGTGCTTATGCATGATAGATCAAAAACACCTCTACGAGGCAATTCTCCACTAGATAGTGATTTAGTTCATTCTGATGAATCAGGTGATAAGAATATGCATGAATTGACAGATTTCACTTGCAGGTACAGAAGGCTATATTTGGAATGCAGAGTGAAAGTGAGAGAGAGAAACACTTAAGTGAAAGTGAGGGAGAGATACACTTGAGTGAGAGATAGGGAGAGAAAGAGTGAAACACTTCTAAGTGCTCGACACTTAAGTGTAAACACCAACAGAACATAGTAGAAGTGAGGAAACCACAAGCCAAACACTTACCCTTGCTACTTGCTACTTCTGAAAGAAAAGTTACTATATTTTTTCCCGATCAACGTCAGATGAGAACCTTCTTTGGAAGACAAACCATTCAAAGGTGGACCTATCTATATAGTGCTATCTTTAAAATTAGGCCATTGGAGGATTCCTCAACTAAGGGGGAGAATTTATAGGGAGAAAAATGTGAAGTTAATAAGTCTTATCTTCGTATCCTTATGGGGAGATTTTAGACTGGAAAAAGAAAATCTTATATTCTGATCCTGAGGGGAAACAACAGATATATGGGAGAATCAAGAAGCTGTATTCTATAGTTAGAAAAACAGAAATGACTATTCCATTGATTTTCTAAAAGGAGAAGAAGAATAAGAAGGAGAATCACATTCGTAGGGGGAGAACATCATTTGAGCTATGTTCAGTTTTGATTGAAGACATACCCAGGAATAATGATTCTTATGAAACTCTGTTCGGGATAAGTTCTTTAAGTTCACACTATAAAGGATTTTGAAACGGAGAAAGCTCAAACAGACAGAAATGAAGATGATACAACTTGAATATCAGTTCAGTGTCAGAGGAACAAGCATCTCTCATTTCAGTTACAGAAGAAATCTGGAAATACATTATCTGGTCCAGAAAAACCAGTAGCATTATTTACAAGTCTCGGGCGATTACTTTTTCTAGTTGTTAGTTGAGTTATCCTCCCTAGGTGATTTGTTTGCTAAGGTTTAACAATCAAATAGGGGGAGATTGTTGGAGATTACGAAGCTGTATGAATAGTAATCGAGTTAACTCAACACTAGAACAGGACAAGTAAATAATACTACGACTACACAGAAATCAGGAAGAATTGAAGACAGGGCAGATACAGTGAATCAAGACATTGGAAGAAGTTTTGGAGTCTACTACAGGTCACTGAAGAAGTTCATTTATATGTTCATGCCTCAGTGGAGAATAATGTTTAAAGACTTTCAGGGTTTCAGAACTGTTGAAGATTCAGTATAGCAGTGCCACTAAAAGATTTCAGTGTAACAGCATTAATTGAAGATAGACAGTGTTTGAAGCATAATAATCTAGAAAGGTGAAGACAAAGTTTACAGAAGACAGCTACAGTCTTGAAGTTATACTCACTGACAATCAGTGAAGATCAGAGAATGAAGTATTCAAGATTGTGGTAGTAATGAAGACATTGTCGAAGTGCCAGAAAAGATTCCAGTGAAATTACAGTATCTATCAACAGTCAGTGTTCGAAGCAATGCAACAGTCCAAGGTTAATCAGCTGAAATAGAAAAGAAATCAAGGGAATTTAATTCAGTGTTAGTCGTTTGTGAACCAGACCAGTGCACTAAGCGTCAACACAACAAGAAGAGAATTACCTTGATGTATCAGAAGAAAATCAGTTGATCAAGCCAGAAGAGTGAAAATCAAGTGGTAAATACTTCAAACATTTCAAGAAATTGGTTAAGGCAAGTATTACTATACTGAGTGGCTCCTGCACACTGCAAGCACTCTAGAGGCGCCACTCAACTCTCAGGCGCCACTGAATATTTTCTAAGTACTGAGTGGCTCCTGCACACTGCAAGCACTCTAGAGGCGCCACTCAACTCTCAGGCGCAAATGAATATTTTCTAAGTACTGAGTGGCTCCTGCACACTGCAAGCACTCTAGAGGCGCCACTCAACTCTAAGGCGCAACTGAATATTTTCTAAGTACTGAGTGGCTCCTGTACACTGCACTCACTCTACAAGCGCAACAAAGGACTTAGCATTGTGAAGCAAATCAATTTTTTAATTGATTTGAAAAGTCTACACAAATAAAAAGAGGTCAACCACTCATTCAAGGAGTCGTCTTCTTCAACACAAATAATATGTAAAGAGCTACTGCCATGGCCGGGGCAAGAAGAAATAATTTATACACACCCATAACTTGCTCCCGATCAGATATTAGGACCCGGTTCTTTAACGAAAAATGCTCAGGGCTCCTAGATATCACTCCCTACGGACTCAGTTTTTCCTTGTACTAATTTAGATATATTTGTATAGGAACTGAGCCTTATATTTTTGTGTTAGTAGCAAAGAATTAATTTATTCTTTGGAAGCCAGTTAATTTTAACTGAGTGTAGCAAAACCCTCTGGGATTAATACGTGAGTAATATTCCCGGAAACTTGTCTCCATAATTTACCTGCTAATTTTCTTGAACTTAATTGATTTATCCGGTCACACAGAAAATTAGTAGGCAGCTCACCTAAACACTACAAATGGCCAAACCCACTCTGAAGCAATAATTTATTTATCCGCAAATTCCGAAAAGAATTTAAATTATTGTTAGTATCGTATTCAACCCCCCTTCTACGATACTTCGGGACCTAACAATCTTTGAGAACAAAGCACTTGGTTCCAAACACATGCATGTATTTTACAGATGGTCTTCTATTTGTCATGATGTGATAAGGAGTCTTTCCAACCGGTTTTGTGATGAGTGTTCTGTTTTGAGTGTAACATGCAGTTCTAACAGTTACAGTCCAAAAATTAGTTGGTAGATTTGCTTCTACTAACATGGTTCTTGCAGCTTCAATAAGAGTCATGTTCTTTCTCTCAACCACTCCATTTTTCTGTGGAGTTCTTGGGGCTGAGAATTGGCGAGTGATTCCTTTTTCCTTGCAGAATTCATTAAGTGTAGCATTTTTGAATTCTGTACCATTATCACTCCTTATGGCGACCACTAGTGTAGGACCTTTATCCAATCTTCTCAAATTTTCAATTATGACCTCAGGAGCTTCATCTTTTGATTGCAAGAATTCTACCCAAGTGTACTTTGAAAGGTCATCAACCATGACTAGAGCAAATCTTTTCTTAGACATGGACATGACATTTACTGGTCCAAACAGATCCATATGAATTAATTGTAGTGGTTTAGTGATTGAAGTGAATTCCTTACTCTTGTGACTTGATCTCTTCATTTTCCCTTTCTAGCATGCCTCACACAATCTTTCTATGCAGAATTCAAGTGTGGGCAAGTCCTTCACTAATTCTCTTTTAACTAAAGAATTAGCGTTTTTAAGATTTAAGTGAGATAACCTCTTGTGCCAAAGCATACTCTCATTTTCTGAGGCCTTTGTGTAGAAACAGTAAATTTTCTCCTTGTTTGTAGAATCCAAATCTTCTACAAACAGGCTTCCTTTTCTTATTCCTTGCAGTGCAATTTCCTTGGTCTTTCTATGTGTTATGAGACACAATTCCTTTTCAAACTCCACCTTCAAATCTTTGTTGCAGAATTGAGTGATGCTGAGAAGATTATGCTTCAAACCACTAACCAGAGCTACATCTTCAATGACAACATTTCCATGAATCAATCTGCCATATCCCATGGTGAAACCAATGCTGTTGTCTCCAAAGGTTACCATTGGGCCAACCTCATCCTTGAATTGTGACAACAGGGCCTTGTCACCAGTCATATGCCTTGAACATCCACTGTCCAAAATCCACATGACTTTCTTCTTACCCGTGCCCTGCAATCAAACACAAATCAAGTTTTCTTTGGTACCCAAACAAGGTTGGGTCATTTATGCTTAGTCACATGAATGTCATTCATGTTCTTAACAGCCTTAGTCACTTGCACTTGCACATTTTAATTTTTCTTATTTTGAAATTTTGCTTGATTAGTGCTCTCAGAACTAGATGCATGCTTAGGTGACATGGAATGTTTTCTAAGTTTCACAGGACTAGCAGATTTAGGCTTAGGACTGTGGATGTTCAAATTCTGATTTATGCATCCATCAATAAACTGTTTCCTGAGCCTAAAGCAGGTCTTCATGATATTCATGTTACATGGCATACAATCAAATTTATCATAGAATGTATGATTATCATGCATTAAAGGCTTAACATAACCACAAGCAAACTCATCATTTTTAACAACAGGTTTCTTGCACATATGAGTAAGATGATTTGTTGAACCATAATTTTTACAAATCTTCCTAGGTGAATTGTGAACAGGTGCATAATTGTTGTGTTTGTTGATGCCTATTTTTCCATTTATGTTAGCCTTTTTCTTTTTAGCATGCATGGTGTCATCTTTCTAAACATTTTGTTTTGGTTCAGTTTTAGCAGGAATGGACTTGGCTTTGATTGTGGGTTCTTCTGTTTCAACAGATGGCATAAATCTTTGAGTTGATTCCTTGTCCTCATCATCCAACTGTTGTTTGATGACCAAACTGACTTCATCAAGTTCAACAGTTGCTTTCTTTAAAATTGGTTCCTTGACATTTTTCAGAATGTGAGGATTTCCAAGGATCTCAACTTTCTTGCCTTTTGATGAAGCAAATTTCTTCTTCTTGAGATTCTCATAATCAAAACCAACTCCAATCCTGGAATTTTCCTTATGCTTCTCATGGAATTCTTGAACAACATTAGCTGAGTTCTCGACTGACTCAACTTTACCCCTTCTCGACTGCTCCTTTTGCTAACTTCTCGAATTGATTTACTTTTCTCACTTCTCGAATGATTCACAATTAACACTATTCGAATGGCTTCAATACTTGACTTGTCGAATGTCTAACTTCTCGATCGAGTACTGAGCAGTTGAATGTATTTTGAGACTTCTCGAAATGTTCCCACAGTTCTGACTTCTCGAATAGTAGACTTCTCGACTGAGTAATTGCCTTGACATAATTCTCAGATGACTTCCTTTATTTCTCCACAGCCTTCTTTGTCTTGTTGCATGATTCAACTTGAATCTTCTAACAGACTTTATTTACAATTGAGAGACAGACTGAGTAGACTTCTATCTGCAATTTTATACAAGAATATCTAAGTCACTAAACTATTACAGAAGTATAAACTATGTTACAACAAGACAGATAATTAAATAGGCTAGGCTTGATTTAAGTCCAACATACCTCAACTTCAAGAACCGGTTCTGAACCTGCTATTTTCACACTCTTTCCTCTCAGAAATTGATCATTGTGGTCTCGAATGACCATACATATCGAATAGAAATTAGCTCCAGGAAACACAGAAGCATCTACATTAAGCTTAAACCGTCCTAGTGTAGGGGAAGTCCACTTGATATTGTTTATTACATCCTCAGTATTGCCACTTGGATTATTGGACTTTGTAAACCTTTTCACTGCTTCCTTCCACTCACAAATTTGTCTCATGCTTCCATCTACTATCAAAGCTGGAGTTAAGTGCTTATCTTCCAAAACTCGTTTGTTCCTCGCATACCAAATCCCCCACAAAACACCAGAGATTTTGATTAAATTTTTATGAGTATCAGATTCAAGCTTCTGTAATAACCAATTCGATGCCGATTCTACTTCTAGCATATCATGCAGCATCTCGACTCTGCCAGCATTGAACAACAAAGTTGCAATCAAAGAATACATGTAGCATGTGTTCGACATCCACATTATATTGATGACAAATAATAGGGACTGCAATACCCTTATGCCGCAATATAATTCTTACAGGTACAATGTTCCTATAAAATCTCCATAAGAAGATCTTGATTTTGTGCGGCACACTTAAACGCCACAATCTACTCCAACCTCTAGATTGAGATATCTGGGGAGGTGAGGCCTGTAGCGAATGCCAATACGGGTAGCCGGTTTTGACAGAGTACTTCCCATCAGTAGACACAGTCCACGCCATTCTTTCTGCTATACTATTCTGTCAGATTCTTGTTTCCAAGATGGCAATAGCATCAGTACTACAAAATGAATGTCGTATTTTTGCATCGTCCCACTCCTTAGTGTTTGGACGAAAATATTGACACACCTTCTCATGCCTGTTGCTATTCAAAAGATGATCTTTAACGTAGAAATCATGCTTCCCTCTTAACCACGGGTCCTTATGGATATTTATTTTTTCCCCATCCCCCAAGACCCACCTGTACCCTTTATAGCGAGCCTCTTTAGCCTCCTAAATCCCATACCAAACATAACTCGAACCCCACTCTCGGTAATAGCGAGCCTTGAAAACCCGAGCTACTAAAGAACTTGGATTTAAGATAAAGTTCCAGCAATGCTTTTCCAACAACGCTAGATTAAATTCTTAGAAATTACGGAACCCAAGACCCCCTTACTCTTTCCATGATATTACAAAAATACCCTTTCCATATTTGCATATAAAATCAATCGTATCTCACTTAATTTAATATTACATCCGTCCCACCTATTTGTTAACGTTTCGGAGAGAGGGTCCGACACGCATTTTAAGGCGCATATAAAGTATAGTTCTATAACTTATTTTTAATTTTTTTTTTGCTGAATAAAAATTTAAAAATTTATTCAGAATTTTTTTTAAAAAATAAGTTATGAAACTATACTTTATATGCACATTAAATTTTTATTCTGAAAAAAAATTTAAAAATAAGTTATGGAACTATACTTTATATGGATCTTAAAATGCATGTCGGATCCTCTTTCTAAAATATAAACTAATGGGTGAGACTGATGGAATATATATATTAGGCTGCCTAATCTCATTTATAAATCTAATATACCTGGTCAGTGTACACTCACATCAATCGAAATCAAATCCTAAATATAATTTATAGCTGCTAACAAAGTTTGCTCACAGCATCATTACAATAAACAAAGCAAGGTTGTACTGTTCTAGTAAGAATAAAAAATAAATAACCCAATAAAATAACTTAATAAAATAAAATAAACAATAAATTTCAAAATTACCGCATTCTATTTTATCCACTAGCTTCCACCACACCAACAGTAGTTCAGTACAGTAACTATATTTTCACCCACGGTAAAATCCTCACCCGCCGCCGTATAATGTCACCATCTCCACCACAACGCAACCAATCACCACCGTGTTATCGTCGTCGCCGCCGCCGTAAACGCCGCCTCACGATTATGTCCGGTTAGTAATAAACTTAGACACGCATATTAATAAATTTATGCATTGACTTATTAATTAATAATCGTAATTGATTTTCGAATAAATCCTTGTCGTTTTGTAATACAATGAGCCAAAATTAGGAATAATATATGTATACATGTATCTATCTATCTATCAATTTGTCCTTTAATGTTTGAATGCTAATGTTTTTATAATTGGTACCAATTCGTAAGCCCTGACGTTTTAGAAACCCTAGCTATGTGTATTTTACAAGTCAATCATAGCATAGGTCCCATATGTTGTTGTCACACTAATTGTTTCACTCTGCTCCTCTTTTGCTTCCTACACTAATGCGCTGACTTCGTTGAATTCGCAGTACTTTTTAGGGATTTTAGTTGTAGTTTTAGGTAAGGCCTGATGCTTTCGATGCGTATATTTTACTTTTTAGGTTATACTGGTGGTAGTGATTGTGATGTTTGTATTCTCTGGTATCGTTTATGTTCTATTCTGCTTATTAAGTTAAATTAAGATGTATATTAGTGAGTGTATGCAGTTTTATAGGTCTTCACTCGGTGTCACTCACTTTTGTAATTCGATCATATGCACTACTTCACTATTGCATGCTCTACATATATGTATGTAAATTCTCTGTTGTTTATACTATGTTCGTTTTTACTTTTTACTTGTTTTAAGTGTGATGTGGTAGTCGTTGATATTTGATAATATGAGAGCAGTATCGATTTTGTTTTCTCTCTAAGCTTAGTGTTTGATAAGAGTTCTATGTTAATAGCCAGATAAAGTAATTTATGGATTACAATGTGTTTGACTGATATAGCTGCTACCTTTTTTTGTTCCAGGTGGTACAATGCCTGTGATAGTTATCAGTTTCGAGTCTGTTCAGTGAAAATTGGAAGGTTTAAATGTATGGTTTCACAGTCTTGGTATTAAGAAGCGGGTTTTGAGTTGGTAAATTTTGTGTGCGTATCTGTTCTGCAGTAAAAGAAATATGGGTTTTGATCTACTGACTTGGTATTGCCGGCCTATGAAGTATGGCATTTGGGCACACGAAACAGGGAGTGCCTTTGGGGCTTATACACCATGTGCCATAGATTCTTTTGTGATCTGTGTATCAAACTTGGTGCTTCTGGTTTTGTGCTTATACCGAATATGGCTAATTACAAGGGATCCTAAGGTCCAGAGGTTTCGTTTAAGGTCAAATATTTATAACTATATGTTGGGATTTTTGGCTACTTACTGTACTGTTGAGCCGTTGTTCAGATTGGGTACTGGGGTTTCAATTTTTAACTTGGATGACCAGACTGGCTTCGCTCCTTTCGAGGTGCTCTATTTCTTTCTCATATGAGTTGCAACATGCATGACTATATGACTTCGGTAACTAGTATAACTACACCTCTTTATGATGTATGTTCAAAACCCATTCATCACTAGCTTGTATGAAGTTACAGTCATTATTTTGAGGTGTACTACGTATTTTATATTTTATATTCTTTGTTATTTTCATTTTAATAATAACTAGCTTATATCCCGTCAAAAGCACGGATGTCTCAATTAAATTAATATTAATATAAATATCTATATATTAAAGTTGTTTTGTATTTTTTTTGTAATTGTTTAGCTTTAGATTGGAATCATTTACCTTTGTTAGTATGTTTAGAACTAATAATATGAATATTATATTTTTAATATGTTTTTAGTATTTTTCAAACCCTAAAACTTTGTTAGTGTTCTTAGACCCAATAATATACATATTAGTTTCTCATATATATTTAGAGCTATAAATATTATATTTAATTGTGCGTTTATTATATACACATGATATTTCTGCTAACGTGCCATTTATTTAGCAGATTATAATGCTACAAGCTTATAACAGGTTTCTATAATAGTAGTTCTTTGAAAGTAAGAAGTAACAGTTATATATAAAAGTTGGTTTAATTTCTCAAGAATTCTATAATATAAGACACGGCTTAAATGTCCAAGTATATACAAAGTAAGAAATAGCCCTGCTATTGTTTTGTACCCTTAAATATGTGACACAATTCTCATTTTGGTCACATACCATTGTTCTTCCATACAATTATCATTTGACACAACTTTATATGTATAAATATCTCCTTGTTTATTTTATTTATATATGTTATTGCACTCTCTGAAATCTGAATGAGATTGGATATCTTTGCGCAGATTACAATCTGTCCTTTCATAGTTGTAGTACATTCAACTCTGTTCCGTCTCCATGAGAGAGTAGTACATTTACACTCAAAACTAAATTATTTGCTCGTGCAGGCGGTTTCCTTGATCATCAATGCTCTTTCTTGGGTGTTCATGTTGTTCATGATTGGCTTGGAAACAAAAATTTATGTTCAAGCGTTTCGATGGTACATCCGCTTTGGAGTTGTATATCTTCTTGTTGCAGATGCTGTGATGTTGACCTTTATGATTTCTTTGAAGGATTTTTATCCGAGGTCAGTTTTTGGTCATTGATGCAAGAAACTAAATATCTTGTGCATTACCTGTAATACGCAGACCTTAGAGTTATAGTAACAATTTAAGATAGATGTATTTAGAAACACGTGACTCAATAACTTTATATGTTGCCATGTTGGTAATATTGACAACGAGAGAAATTTAATGCGAGACAATAATTTTTTTATACTTGTGACTTGTGAGAGAGAGATATTCAATCTTGATCCTAACTTTTAGAAATGTGATGTGCACCGAACATGACTCTGATAAAAGTAGGCATGTTAGAGCATCTCCAATAGGGGTGCCAAGAGGGGGTGCCAGGTCTATGTGTCATGGCACTCTTGGTTGCCACCCTATTGGAGCTCCAAGGGTGCTAGGAGGGTGCCAAGAAAGGTTGTCAGATTTTGGCACCCCTTGGCACCTCCTCAAAATGGATAAAAAATAAATTTGACATAAAATGAATGCACATGTATTACATCTTATATTATATTATATTTATTAATTGAGTTAGTAGTTGATGTGGGGACCATTTGGGTACTTTATATGGGGTGCCAACTATTGGACAAAAGGTTGCCATATTTGACATGGAGGGAAGAGAAACTAAAATATTACTATTTATGATGATTTGGTAATTTTTGGCACCCCATGAGGGTGCCACTATTGGAGATGCTCTTAGTACTTTGAAAACCTCTGATATGAAAATTAACTACTGGTAGCTTTTTTTGTGTGCAGGTCTGTCTTGTTTTTGTACATGTGTACATTCTTCTTCAAGGTTTGTCACTTGTCCTTTAAAATTGTTGTAGTGTGATATTTTTCTTAGTGGTTTCATTGACTACGTGCTATATTACATTGATGTTATATGTATGTGTTCTTGCCGCAATCATTTTAGTTATATTGAAAAACATTACTCCCTTCATCCCGCTCGTGTTGTCACTTTGACCAAATTTTAGTCAAATTGACATATATTATATGATAGATATATTTTTTAAAAAAAATATGAATGTAACCTATGATTATTATATTATAAGATTCAATTTTCAGATTCATAAACACAAGTAAATAACAAACGATAATTTTAAATTTGAGGTTAAAATTTGATCAATTTGACCAACAAATTTAAAGTAGGCCACAATGAGTGGAACAAAGGGAGTAATACATTATATAACATAAATAAAATGAGGATCATGAAGTCTTTCTATTTATCTACATACAAGTCTAAACACCCACATCTTTGTTCTGCTGGTATGTAACAGATGTTGTGATGCAGATTCTCTTTGGAACGCTTCTCCTTGTTTACATTCCGTATTTGGATCCTTACCCAGATTACATTCCACGGTCATCGGGATCTTTTGATGACACAAAGTATGAAGCACTTCTTGGAGGTGAACATGTTTGTCCTGAGAGAGAGGCCAACATGTTTTCTAGTAAGAATTCATCTTTAAATTTCAGTACCGCTTAAACTACCTATATTTTTTTGGTGGTTACCTCAACTTATGTTTCAATATTTTTGAGACATACTTGGCTAATTTTCACATAAAGCTCTCTCCACATTTTTGAAGCCCCTCTAGATATAGCTGGTATATATGATGAACACATGCATAATAGGAATTAATGTTCTTTTATTCTATATAAACTAGCTCTAAACCTGTGCGAGGCATGGGTTTGTTCTATATTTCAATTTTTAAGAAAAACAATGTTATTGAAAATATTTATTTTTGTATATTTCATACTAATTTATACTTATCAAAGTTATATATTGTATATATAAAATATTTCAAAAAAGTATTATATGTACGCCAACATATCTAATATACTTGTTAAAATAACTTAACTCATTTATATGTATGTTTGCTAATTAAGTTATAGTCATTCATGAGTTCGTGTCTCACACCTCACTTCAGTTTAAGCCTTTTTTTCGTTGTACCTGGGAAAACCATGAGAGTAACAAACAAAAGAAAATTGTCTGAATAAATATTTTCCTATAATTTTTAAAATGTTATCATAAATTACCAAATAATTATCTAATCAAAGGGGATTCTTTTGGTTAGATACGTAAAAATAACAAATAAAAATATACATATTTAAATCATATATATATTTATATAAATATGTAATTAAGAAGATGTTAATCTAGGATTTGGTTAGAATATCATTTTAAAATTTAAATGTTGTAGTTGTTATTTTACAATAGATATTTTCTTAATTTATGATGCGTTAAATGTTATTTTATAATTTGAAAGGTATAATTGTGATTTTACTGTAAATATTTTATCTCATCAATCCCTTAATCTACTTAAATACATATATAGCGTTTTAATGTATTAAAAATTACATATCATTTTATTATAAATATTTTGTCTCAACGACTCCTTGTTATGCTTATATACATTTATCGTGTTCTAACTTAATAAAAAAATGCATACAATTTTATTTTTACAAATCGATTATCAACAGATTATAAAAGTTGCAATACAATAAAATCTATACGATTTAGACATAATTATAAATAATTAAATTGGCAAATTTTGATTGGCTTACTAATTAATAATAATGGACCCCCCCTATTTGCACAAAAATCTCCACCAATTAAAATGAACCAGGTCATAAAAAGTTAATTGTTATAGTGTGCCCATGGCATAGATAGACCCTTAAATATATAATAATTTACACATATTAATGGTGTAAAGAAAATAATAGATACTCCATCCGTCTCAATTCAAGTGTCTTGTTTGATTTTTTGAGATCAACTTGACTAAAGTTTGACTGAAAATTACATATAATATATAATTTTAAAAAATTAAAAAAATATATCATTAGAAAATATATTTAATATACTTTGAAATGTAACTTTTAATTTTCAAAAATTGTGAAAGAATAATTTCTAATTTTCGGTCAAAATTTAGTTAAATTGATCGTAAAAGTCAAACAAGCCACTTGAATTGGAATGAATGGAGTAATTAATAAAGATATTAATGGAAGAAGGATAGTATTTAATAGATATTAATAGAAGTATTTATGATTAAATTTGCTGATGTTGTCCTATTAGATATATAATAGATAATAGATATAATAGATTAGATTAATATGCTCAACATAGCTTTAAGTTTATATATATTGGTAAGGATAATCAATTTGCAAGGTAGTGTGGGAAGTTCAGCTTGCTTTTTTTGAAGTTGGGTAGTAGGGTGCCTACTGTACTTGGATGGTATTTCATTTCCCGTTGCTAAATTTGCTTATGTACTTGTTGAATTTTTTCTGCCTATTGAAATATATCTATTAATAATTTCTTAGTATTGAAACTAATAGTCTGGTGCATAATTCTTGTGGTAGGGATGTTTTTTGGGTGGATTACTCCACTTATGCAGCAAGGATACAGAAGACCTATTACTGAAAAGGATGTTTGGAAGTTAGATACATGGGATCAGACCGAGACATTAAGGAAAAAGTACATATGACTTCGGCCTTCTTATACCCATAAATAGGAATTAGTTGCAATGTACATGTTTCAACTCTCAAATTGTTATAGGTTTTTGCACTGCTGGATGGAAGAATCTCAAAAGGAGAAGCCATGGCTATTACGTGCTTTAAATCGTAGTCTTGGAAGAAGGTATAGACTGATTAATATCATTTGTGAGTTGTGATGGTCTACCTCTGTTCTATCATAGAGGTTTCTTTTTTTTTTTTTTTTTGTACTGAATTATTTCTGATTGTTCTCTGCAGGTTTTGGTTTGGTGGATTTTTCAAAGTAATAGGTTCATTTCTCTGTGGTTTCTGTAGTTTTCAAGTCCTTTTCTTTTCTAGCATGCTCATTTTATATAGCTAGCAACAAAGGTTCCAAGCGTATGAACTTCATTGTCCTTTGTAATTGTATTTATGTCTCATAATAGAATATAAAGCCTATTGATATGCAATCTCAAGATATAGTACATGGCATTACTGGACCGAACAACACTGCATATGGTGCATGCATTTTTATGTATATTTTCTTTCACTTTTGTGATATAAGGCCAAGTTGTCAAAGAAATGTCAATTTAAATCCATCCTTTTGATTTTTTTTTACTGTTTCCCACTTGAACTTCTGAAATAATGCCACACATATCATGTACTCTGTATATCATATTTAAAATTCTCAGTCTCTTACAACGCAGGGTCATCTGTTCCCTTTTCAATGACATAGAAGCAGTCATGACAATTTAGTGTCATAGATTGTTTTTGAGTTATATCTTATATAAAATTTGGATCCTTAGGGATAACATAGGTTCCAGAATCATCTAATTTGGTTGCATGGTTGATTGATGACTCCATTAAGTTAAATTCAAGGCGCACTAATATTGGGCACAGAATTCTAAAAACCGAACTTCTGAGTAAATTTAGATAATTGCTTGGATGATTAAAATGAAGCCAATATTTGGTAGACAAGATTATATAGTGAATGATTACAACAGAAAGTATGGCTGCTGAAAAAATAAATTTGATTTTTTAGTTTAACTAAGAAAGATAGCTCTTTGGTATTAAGTTTTTTTTAACTCTTCTGTGTTCAACTTGTAGATTGGAAATGATCTTTCACAATTTGTGGGACCTGTTATATTAAATCGTCTCTTGCAGGTTAGTTTCGACATGGAAGTTGTATTTTCCATTTCATGGTTAGTTTCGATATTGAAGTTGTATTTTCCTTTTCACCAGAATTTCTTGACAATTTCTCACATTATCTTTTGAATGTTGTTTACTAACCCAGTATATTAAGCCTATATTGCAGTCACTGGAGCGAGGTGATCCAGCTTGGATTGGCTATGTGTATGCCTTCCTAATTTTTGTTGGGGTGGTATGATTCTTGATTTCTTGGCTTTATATATCTTAGTTAACTAAAGTTCCATATTAACCAAGGGAATTAACTCCCTCTTTTTTTTTTTTGAATGTCCTATTGCCTTTCTATAGTATGATCAATATCTAATGTGCTTTTTTTGTCGTAAATCTCCATGCACGTTCTATGATTCCTTAAGATACAGTTGCATCTTGCATATAATGTGCTTATCTAATGTTTCCTTTTGTTTTATTTCCATTTCATTGCGCGTAGCCGTACATTTTAAAACCCTTTCATCATGTGTTTCTCGTGCCACTGTACAAGTTTTGATATTTTTTTCTCAATCAATGGGCAGTATTTCTGTAGTGCCTCATTGTATCCTGAGTTTGTTCTAGTTGCACATTTTCCCGAATATAATGGTTTGATCAGAGTCGCCTGGTTTTCTGAATTTCTGAGTATTTGCCTGCTAATTGACTGTTCATCAAGCATGTATTCTTTTATTTTTGTCGAAGCCTGCTAGTTGTTATGTATTTATCTTGGTATAACAGGTCTAGGTGGATGCTTTTTTTTAAGTCTGTGTACAGATAGTATGGAAACATGTATATTATCCACTATGTCTTGGCTAAATGGCTTAATTTGCTCCAGTCATTAGGCGTGCTCTGCGAATCTCAGTATTTTCAGAATGTGATGCGTGTTGGGTTCAGACTAAGATCAACTCTGGTAAGTTATTGCCTTAATATGTTCACATTGGTTGATTTTCTATAACACATCTGCTAATACTGTATTTCGATAGGTAATAAAGTATGTCTAGTTTACTACCGCATTAAAATAAGATCAATAGGAAAGATACAGGGATCAGATATCTATACCAGAGCTTCTCGTTTTTCTGTTTCATGACATCTAAAAAAACAATTTAATATATATACATATATTGATATTTTTTTAAATTTCCTTTCTTAATAAATGTTGCTCAAGGTTCCAGAGTATATGCCGACTAAGTTACTTCTTAATATGTAGGTGGCTGCTGTATTTCGCAAGTCTTTAAGGTTGACCAGTCAGGGGCGAGAAAAATTTCCTTCTGGAAGGATAACAAATATGATGACAACGGATGCTAATGCACTTCAGGTATACCAATGTGGATCAGCTGTCATAATCAGGCAGTACAATGAACGTATAATTTTCTATGCCAATTTTATTTTCTGTGTTTTTGTGTATGTTAATTTTATTCAAGGTTATTCTGGCATTGAGAAAAAAGATATGAGTGTCTTAGTTATTTTGAAGAAATTTTGAGTTATACTAGTCCTCTTTGAGTGCAGATGATGGGGCATCTCTCTGTTGGCTTACCAATTACCATTAGACAAGCTTCCCTCTTATAGATTAATTGAGGTTAGTTAAGCAGGAGTAACAGAGTTTGAGCTGGTAAGGTAGCTCCTGGGGATCTCTGTCATTATTTCTCCATGCTCGAGATGTGGCTGACACGTGTAACACATCTGTGCCCGTCATGGTTTATTACGGCGCCAAGTCGAGCCTTGACGCCCTGAAGATTAGTCGACAAGTTGCTCGACTAGTCGTAAAAAGTCGACAACTTGTTCATGTACATATATTTACTAGATTTTAGTAAATAATATTGCTAAACACATCAATTTCACAATTTAAATCAAAAGTAATAGAGTAAGAAGTTCAAATTAAGCATATTTACTACATAATAACATGGAAATACCAAATACCAAATATCAAACATGTCCAAGCAAATAAAAACATAAGTGATGACGAAAATTAAGCAAAGTAATCCATCTCAATATTAAGTTCATCTCTACCCCTTTCTTGTGTATTGTCATCGATCGAATCATGCGATTGTACACCATAATCATGGTTATCACGGCACCAAGTTGAAAAGTCTCGATGCCCGAGTACCTTTGTGTCGACTAGTCGACGACTATTCGTCTTCGTGATAACAATGGTGCCCTTTAACTCTCATCCTCCCATTATCTTTGTCACCCTTAACCTTAGTTTAAAAAATACTGACACAGAAACCTGCCACATCCAATATCTAAATTTCTTGCTTCTATTGTCACACAGACTACCATATAGAACATTTGGAACCACGTCTGAAGACTGAACCAGGTAGGAAATGGAACAGAAGAGCAGAAACACAATTTTATTATCTGTGTAATGTAAAATTATTATTGGTGTTGAGCTATAAAATGAGTGGCAAGTGTTTCATATGTATCATCTCTCTTAAGATTGATTTATTCCTATCTGTATGCTGCAAATGTGTTCTTATTTGCCTTCTAGTCAATTTGTGCAGCTCTAAAGTGCCTACTGAAAAGTCTTGATAGATAAAAGTTTTGTTCTTAAATTCTTTGAGAAGATAGACTTTGCACTAATCAGAAGAATAGAATTTTTTTTGGCCAATTTAGGTTTAAGATTTTCACGAATTTGTATAGGAATTATTTGTGGAATTGTGTTGAGACCCCACACAGGTCCACCCCACTGTTGACATATGCTAGGAGACGTGTGAGAGGTAGTAAAGTCTTATCAGGAGGAGAATAAGGGGTAAAATAGTCAGAATGGAATAGGGGTTTATTAGTGGAGGAAAGGGGTTGGGAGAGGGCATGTTGTTTTGTGTGAAAAGAAAAGTTAGTGGGAGAGTACCAACCTCTCGAATGTTGGCTAGTATTTTATATTAGGGTTCCTTACAATTGTTCCTGAGATCAGTGGTTGACTGGTTGTCATCTATTATATCAATCAATATTGCATTTCTATTCTCACTAGTTCATTATATTCAGCTGTGGTACTTTTGTTGTTGTTTATTAGTTAAAATCTACTGCAAATTGAGTACCGGTATACAGTTTTTCTGTGAAAATAGTCTGATCAGTTTGATAAAACTGATTAGTAATTTCAAAATTTATCTATGGATAACATATTATAGTTTGATCTGGTTTTCGATAACATCATTATTATATGATCTGGTTATGGTCTATGCTAGGATCATGTTCTGTAATCTCATTAATATCTAATTATGTGCAGAAAATATGCCAACAACTTCATAATTTGTGGTCTTCACCATTTCGTATAATTATGGCTTTGGTTCTTCTCTACCAGCAATTGGGTGTTGCCGCAATTCTTGGTTCTCTTGTTTTACTTCTTATGATTCCCTTACAGGTAAAATGGTACTCCCTCCGTCCCAACCAATTCTTTACACTTTCCTTTTTGGGACGTCCCACCCAATTCTTTACATTACTAAAAATAGTAACTTTTAACAATAAATATATTATTACATCCACTACTTCACTCCACTTTTTCAACACTTTACACTATTACACCCACTACTTCATTTATTTTAACAATAAAATCACTATTACACCCACTATCCTTGGTCTCCGTGCCCGGACCAAATGTAAACATTTGGCCGGGACGGAGGGAGTATATAACATTCTCTTTTACCCCTTTATTACTTTTATTTTTTCTGCATTGAATTGTAGAAGTGACTGAACACTGTACAGAAAGCAATTAGTTGCCCTGAGAGTCTCAGTATTTTTGTAACTCTCCCCATCAAGTATATAGGTGAAAGGGACAATAATAAAATGACTTGATTGCAGTTGGTGGCTTATACTATAATTGTTTTGCACTTTGTTGACTAACTTTTAATAGTCAACATATTGGTGGCTAGGAAAATGTTTTTTTAATCTCATTAGGGTCTTCCCTTAAACTCCGTTAATGTTAACAGTAGGGGCAAATTGGTCAACTAAATTTTTCAATGCAATTATTGTACCTTATATATATATATATATAGTATATGTATGTACATTATGATTTAACCCTAAAAACCCCAATTTCTATTTAAATATAATTAAAAAGAAACATGTTTTTAGGATTTAATCATAACGTACACATAAAGACATACATATATTGTACGTATAAGGTACAATAAAACCATTGAAACTTGCAGTTGATCAATTTGTCTTTATTTCTGATAACGTTTCTAATGGAGTTTTGAGTGGAGGCCCTTATATGCTTAAAAAACATTTATCTGGCAAACAGTATGTTGACTATTAAAAGTTGGCCACCAAACTGCAAAAAAATTGTAATACACCCACCAAACTGCAATTAAGTCTTATAAAATTAGTCCTTTTGGCTTTCAAGTCGTCGGGTGTTATATTCATATCTTCTCATGTAAGTTGGACTGTTTTAACTATATTATTTGCTCTTCTGTTTCGGCCGCCCTAAGCGTGTTGTTACCTTGAACTGTTGGATACTTTGGCACTACAATTATTCCATGCGGGGTCCTTTAAATGAAATTTGGACAGTTTGACCAACTGAAAGACAATAATAAGATGAGCTTAAGATGCAAAAAATAAAAATGAGATGGAAAAGGAGAAAGGAAACCGGAAAACAAATAAAGGGGAGAAGACACTACCGCCTCAGTATTCATGTAAAGATGTGTATTGTTAATAATTAATAGAAATCCAATGTAATAGGTTTAATGAACATCATCTCTAATTTGCCAAGTCCTTTGAAATTAATATCTAATACGAGTATGTTTAATTTTTGATATGATGTCTTATCCAACATGCTTGTTTATTAGAAAATATAGTATTTCTCT
Organism: Oenanthe sinensis; assembly: GCA_028671895.1. NCBI lineage: Eukaryota > Viridiplantae > Streptophyta > Magnoliopsida > Apiales > Apiaceae > Oenanthe > Oenanthe sinensis. The sequence continues at coordinate 3,177,983 of CM053796.1, read as the reverse complement.
CTTTTAAGCAAGGACAGGGGCCCTTTGTTGCCAATTTTAGAAAACCTAGTCTTACACTTGGATTCATATCCCCGTGTCTGAGACAGCGTATGGTCAGAGTAACACACACTATAAATGATGATGTAATCTTATATAATTGTCAGATCATAAATTGAATTAATTGTATTTCTTTACCGTAGTATTTTAAAGCGTTTGATGTAAACATGTACAATTTTTTAATATTTCAACGAAAAATCAGTGCAAAAGGTATGTGATTGATTTATGTGACTGTTGTATAGAAAAATCAAAACCCCGACGTTATGCTTTGAAGATTAGTGTGTATTCATCTAAGACACTATATTTTTGGAAAGTTTTAATTCTTCTCTTTTAAAACAAAGTGCTATGAACTGCAGTTTATAACTACAGATATGATGTTTACTAGATGAATGTGACGATATAAAGATAACTTGCTAAATAATACAATATGATAATCCAAGCTTTCGAGTAGCTGGAACTCCCAGCCTCCCAATCTAGGGTTACACAAAAGATAATTCTCAAGATAAGATCTACATCTATTCTCTCTCCGCTCTTATTCTCCCACATCTATCTTTATGGAATTTACCCTTCTGCCCTTGGCTTACGCCTGGCATATGTTTGTACTATAATGGGCCTGAGCCTGTCTTGGGTCATTGCATTACCCCCTGCCCAAAGTCTCACCTTGTCCTCAAGGTGGAAGTTGGGAAATTGTTCTTTAATCACCTCTGCATCCTCCCACGTTGCCTCCCATTCCGGAAGATTGATCCATTTCAACAAGACCTCTGTAAAAACTAACTGGCCCTTGAGTTGTGTGTGAATATCCAATATCTTTTCCTGGACCGTAATGAGCTCCAAATCTGGCGATAGTTGGGGGGGCAAGGAGGGAGTCACTGATTCCTGTCCTATTGTTCGTTTGAGCTGAGATACGTGGAAGACCGGGTGAATTCGGCTTGTATCTGGCAACTCCAGTTTGTAGGCCACTGCTCCCACCTTTGACAACACCTTATATGATCCATAAAAACGAGCAACTAGTTTGTCAAATGGCCGTCTTGCCAAAGATTTCTGAAGGTACGACTGTAACTTAAGATAAACTGATTCCCCCACATGAAAGCATTCGTCACGACTGTGAACATCTGCCGCATATTTCATCAGTTGTTGAGCTCTTATGAGATTAAGACGCAACTCATCTAAAATAGCATCACGAAGTAACAAATATTCCTCCAACATATCAACTGGGGTGTGGCCTGTGCCCAGTCGCAGGAGATGAGGTGGTTCTCTCCCATACAAGGCTTGGAACGGGGTCACTTTTAGAGATGAGTGAGGAGAAGTGTTATACCAAAACTCGGCCCAATGAATCCAAGAAGCCCATGTGCGAGGCTGGCGTGAGACAAAACATCGGAGGTACGTTTCTAGGCACTTGTTTACCACCTCGGACTGTCCATCCGTTTGGGGGTGGTAAACCGTGCTTCTCTTCAATGTCGTGCCCTGCAAACGGAATATTTCCCGCCAGAATAAGCTCATAATGACACGATCTCTATCGGACACAATTGAGATGGGAAACCCATATAGTCGTACTACTTCTATAACGAAGGTTGTGGCTACAGTCAAAGCGGAGAAGGGGTGTTTCAGCCGTATAAAGTGGGCATATTTTGACAATCTATCAAACAACCACCAAAATAGTATCATACCCCTTGGACGGGGGCAACCGTTCGATGAAGTCCATAGTGACTTGATCCCAAACTTGTGTAGGTACAGGCAGGGGTTGTAACAACCCTGCAGGGCACTGGTTCGACGCCTTATGTTGTTATCAAACCGAACATTAACGTACGTAGCTGGACACATCCTTCCGTATACCGGCCCAAAACCAATCAACAGCTAGCCGGAGGTACGTCTTGACATCCCCAGAATGTCCCCCAACCAGTGAATCATGATATTCCTTGAGAAGATGAGGAATAACGGAAAGACAACCCGTTGTTTGTAGAACAAACGACCATTAGTAACTGCGAATCCTTTGTACTCCCTCGTTCACTAGCTATCTCAGTCTTCAAACGAGCTAAGAACAGATCCTGGTCAACTTCTTTGTACAACAATTCCCAATCCACAATACTACTTGAAACCATTGTATTAAGAACCATTTCCCCCTCAGTTTTTCGGGACAAGGCATCGGCAACTCGATTTGAAGGCCCCGGTTTATAGTTGATATCAAAGTCGAATCCCATGAGTTTGCTGACCCATTTTTGATAATTTGCCCCTACTTCTCTTTGCTGCATGATAAAACGCAGATTTTGCTGATCCGTGCGAATACTAAAATTGCGCCCCATCAAATAATGTTTCCATTTCTGCACTACTAAACAGATTGCAATAAGTTCTTTTTCATAGACCGACTTCAATCGAGCTCGAACCCCCAGGATTTTACTAAAGAAAGCGATGGGTCTGCCTAGTTGCATTAGTACAGCCCCTACCTCATATCCCGAAGTGTCTGTCTCCAAAACAAAAGGAGTGGAGAAGTCCGGCATTGCCAGAACCAGAGCCGTTGCCATGGCTTTCTTTAAGCGTTCGAATGAAACTGTGGCTTCCGGAGACCAGCCAAATTGATCCTTCTTTAGCTGATCTGTCATTGATTGTGCTATTTGAGCATATTGGGCTACAAACTTGCGGTAATACCCTGATAAGCCCAGGAAGCCCCGTAATTCATGAATGTTTTTAGGCTGAGGCCAGTCTAACATGGCCTGAACTTTACTGCTGTGTGCTGCGACACCCTTCTCCGAGATTACGTGTCCAAGATAAACTATCTCCCGTCGACAAAACTCACACTTTTTGAAATTTTCCACCAATTTATGTTCAATCAACTTTTGTAGTACTAGAGTCAAAAATGTTCCCGATGCTCCCTTTCAGTGTTACTGTATACGAGTATGTCGTCAAAAAAGACGAGCACACATTTTTGAAGAAAATGCTTGAAGACTGCATTCATTAACGATTGAAATGTTGACGGCCCATTCATCAATCCAAAGGGCATGACTAAAAATTCATAATACCCCTCATGGGTTCGAAACGCGGTTTTATGAACATCATCCTCCTTGACCCTAATTTGGTGATATCCAGCCTTCAAATCAAATTTACTAAAGATTTTTGACTCGTGTAATTCATTTAAAAGCTCGTCAATCACAGGAATTGTGTATTTATCCAGAACGGTATCTTTGTTAAGAGCTCGGTAGTCAACATAGAATCGCCAGGACCCGTCATTCTTCTCCACTAAGAGGACTGGGCTAGAAAATGGGCTAGAGGACGGCTGAATTATTCCTGCGACCAACATTTCCTTGACTAGTTTCTCGATTTCATCTTTTTGCATGTGAGGATAATGATATGGTCGCACACTAATGGGATTACTGCCCTCCTTCAAAGTAATTGCATGTTCGTGACCCCGGTGGGGAGGTAACCCATTAGTTTCTTGGAACACCTATTGGTGTTTCTGCATAATATCTCCCAAAAATTCTGAAACCCCCCTTTGTATAGCTACAGTACTGGAGTAATCCCCTCTGTTCAATTGACGCAGTTCAATCAACATCCCACCTCCTTCCTTTCTCACTGTCCCCAACATAGCTTTTAGCGATATCTTCAACCGTTCCAATGTTGCATCCCCTCGTATAACCACAGTTCTCTGACCCACTTTAAATTTCATGATCTAGGACTTCCAATTGGTGGTGACTGCACCTAATTTCTCTAACCATTGGACCCCAAGAATTAAATCTGAATTTCCCAGATTAAATGGTAAAAAATCCTCTATAATGTCAATATTTTCCAGTTGTAACAGTACGCCTTTGCACTCCCCTGCCCCTGCACTTCTTCTCCATTCCCTAACGACACTCCGAAATCCCTTGACCCCTCTACAGAAATACCCAATTTCTTCACAGTGGCCAGTGATATGAAATTGTGCGTTGCCCCCAGATCGATCATCACGATTACTTCCCGCCCGACTACCCTTCCTTTTACCTTCATGGTTTTTGGGGATGTGAGTCCAACCACCGAGTTCAATGACACCACAAAGTTTATGGGCTCGAATATCTCCTCGCAGTGGGGTTTACCATCCACAACAACTGGTATTTCATCATCCTCTTCCTGTGTTGTTCCTGTCTTAACAACACGCTCAACTCCTTCCGCTTACACCTATGACGTGCCACCCACTTGTCTTCACATCTAAAACACAAACCACGCTCCCTTTTATGTTGTAGCTCTTTATCTGTAAGTCGTCTAATTTCCCCCACTGGCTTTGCTATAGGAATACTTTGTTTAATGGGTTTCGGATTGGTGGCAAATGTTGGGCTTAAGCTATGATTTGACTGAGACTATTGGTTGGTGGAAATAGACCCTGTTTTTGAATTGGAGCTCCATGGCACAGTTTTAGACCCACCAGATCCCCTACCTTAATTTGGGGATGGTTTTGGCTTTTAGCAGAAAACGAAAACTGACGGAAAGAATTAGGCCTAGTAAGAGTGTGTGTTAAAAATTTACCTCCGTCATGTTCATGTTGGTTGCGCCGATCGTTACCATTCAAGGGGGGCGACAACCATGCTTCCTCCCCCACATGGTTCTTTTCCTCTACTTTTAGTGCAAGATCCATTGCCTGCTCCAAAGTGTATAACCCTAACATCCGGACCTCAGCTCGAATGTCCTCCCTTGATCCATTCACAAAATGCCCCATCAATATGCTTTCTAGAACCTTCTCTAACGTAGCAGCCATTTCAATGAAAGTCCGACGAAACTCCGCAACCGTGCCCGTTTGCTTAACTGCCCACCACTGCTCGTATAACGTGCCCGAGTGCAATGGCCGGAACTGTTGTAAAATTAACCGCCATAGTTCATTCCAATTGTGAATAGGTCGACGCCTATTCTCCCATTAGTACCATAATAAAGCATCACCGTCAAACCCTACCACCGCTGCCTCCATCTTCTCTCCTTCAGTCAAATGATAAAAAGCAAAATAGCGTTCCACTCTTAGTATCCAACCATCAGGATTGGTCCCGTCGAAAATTGGCAGATCTAATTTCCGGTAGCGCCAGTTTCCAACATTATTGTGACCTCCTCCCCCATCTCTGTGGTCATCCAAATTGTCCTTGTCACGGTTACGACTGATACTGCCCTGAAACCCTGATCCCCCATGGTGTTCTTTATAGCCCCTAAAACCCCATCATCGCCTTTTGTTCCGAGCCCTCCACCGTCGCCGTATTGGTAGCTCCCTTGTTTGATGGATTTAATCGTGGACCTCATTTCCAACTAGAACTCCTCCTGCCTTTTAGTAACGTCTGCAATGAGGGTTTCATTGTTCTCACGAACTCAATCGATTCGAATTTGAAGCTTTTGAGTCACTTGATCTAAGCTCGCTGTGATTTGTGAAATTAGGGTTTGCTGCATGTCGGCGGCTGCCAGATTTACTGCCTTCGCGACGTCCTCCGTCATCGACCATCGGAGTTTCAACACGGCTTCTTCCACCTGCTCGAGTCGTTGTGCGTGACGGGTTTCGGGTTGCGGCGCCATGACCGTAGAGCTCTGATACCAAGTTTGCTATGAACTGCAGTTTATCACTATAGATATGATGTTTACTAGATAAATGTGACGATATAAAGTTGACTTGCTAAATAATACAATATGATAATCCAAGCTTTCGAATAGCTGGAACTCCCAGCCTCCCAATCTAGGGTTACACAAAAGATAATTCTCAAGATAAGATCTACATCTATTCTCTCTCCGCTCTTATTCTCCCACATCTATCTTTATGGAATTTACCCTTCTACCCTTGGGTTACGCCTGTCATATGTTTGTACTATAATGGGCCTGGGCCTGTCTTGGGTCATTCCACAAAGTTACGCGTAACCTGTATATTGGTTGGTATTTGTTAGTTATTATACCAATAATGTTGTGCTGTAACTGGTTTTGTATATATATTATTATCAAGACTTACGTGCATAATTGTGTAATGGAAGCAGACATTTATTGTGAGCAAAGCGCGAAAGTTATCCAGAGAAGGGTTGGAATGTACTGACAAGAGAGTAGGTTTAATGAATGAAATTATCGCCGCCATGGAAACTGTGAAGTATGTGTTTAAACTATTAAATGTTTACTTTTTTTAGTGGAGGATGTTATTGACTTGGTACGTTATAATCACTTAATATTCTGCACCTTTTTATGTACATATTTCAGATGTTATGCATGGGAGGAGAGCTTCCAAACAAAAGTTCAAAGCATGCGGAATGAGGAACTCTCATGGTTCCGCAAAGCGCTGCTGCTAGGAGCGGTATGAGTGTATGATATAAAATTTCCATTCTAAAAACATCTTATCAATCAGTCCCATGCATATGCTTCTGCGTGTGTAGCGTCTGCATATTTGGCATACATACCACATGCCTGCGTGTGAGATTAAACATGATGTATTGTATTCGTGACATTAAAGTGTACCCATTACTACAGTGCAAAAGTATTTCATTTCATTTTTTAAACTATGGAACTTCTGCTGTTATAAATCAAAAAGATATGATATGAAATATTTATTTGATGTATCATGTTGATCTCTTATATTATTAAAAAGGAATATGTCCAGTGCTTCGGAAATAATCTAATATATAAAGTTGTTATTAAATTATCCCCCAAAACCCCCCCTCCCCCCCATCAGTCAATAAAAAAAAAAATCCTCTTTTCTATCTAAAAAAGAAGGTTGTGTTTTATGTATATCATTTGAAATTTTTTGATGCGAATGAATTAATATCACACCTCATTTATTTTTCTCTTTCCTCCTTTACAGTGTAACAGTTTTATACTAAACAGCATCCCAGTTCTCGTGACGCTGGTCTCGTTTGGATGTTTCACTTTTCTTGGTGGAGAATTGACCCCTGCAAGGGCGTTCACATCACTTTCTTTGTTTGCAGTATTGCGTTTTCCTCTGAACATGCTCCCAAATTTACTAACTCAGGTTTCCTCTTCTTTACCTTTCTTTTTGTATATTTTCTGTAAGATGCTCTTCATAACATTTTTCTTTTATTTTGCATATATGGTAACTAGATTATAATGGTATAATGGCGTCTCTCAAATGACAAATCACTTAATTTTTTTTTTAAAAACTAATATTGATCATGTTAGGAGACGTGCTAATTTTTTTTTTTTTTGCAAGCTTTTCCCTTTTTAGTTTCCACCTTCTGTCCTTTAACTTTTTCTGTGCAATTTAGATCCTTTTCTGATATACGCTTTCTTCCACTTGTAGTATTATGATTTCTAGCCAGTTAATATAATCCATTGATGTACCTGATATTAACATTTATTGTTTTTCCATAGTTTCATGCACCAGCTGCTTAAGTTGTTTCGACACTTAATGGTGCTCTTTGTTGCAGGCTGTAAATGCCAACGTCTCCCTGCAGAGGCTAGAGGAACTGTTCCTAAGTGATGAGAGGATTCTCTTACCTAATCCACCGCTTGAACCAGGGCTTCCAGCTATCTCAATAAAAAATGGAATATTTTCTTGGGATCCAAAGGTCTCTCTCTCTCCCCCTCCCTCTGTCCCTCTCTCTCTCTCTCTCTCTCTCTATATATATATATATATAGGGTAAACATTCCAGTGAAAACTTATTTACCATGAAAACTTGCAAACTTTTCTAAAATTTAAAATTATATGAGGTCCTGCAAATAAATTAATGTTCAAATAAACTTTTTATTATGGTTCTGAAAATAAAATTATGGTCATGCGCCATTTATTTCCATTTTTTATTATGGTTCTGCCGAATTTAGTTCAGGTTTTCATGGTCTTCACGTTAAAAAGATTTCATTTGAAGTCTAGCATATATATATATATGTATATGTGCATGTTTGTGTATGTGTGTCCACATGCGTTCTCACTTATTATCAAAACATGTGAGAATCTAGTGCTGGAGAAATGTAACAGAATCTGTTGTAACCTTATCAGATGATAGATTCTCTGCATTTATTTGTCTGTTGTAGTTAGGGACCTTGCAAGTTTATTGTAATTACTTCATTATGGGATGTAGAAACCCACAGGCATTTTCTCATATTTTCTTACGACCACTAATCCCCCTAGTCTGTAAAGACTATTATACTCTTTTCCCCAGATATAACTTGCATTATAGTATGTACATTATGAGACCAACTAGACATTCAATTCTTACATCAATTTTCACGAATTCTAAAATGTGATGTTGTGATGTACAATTTGGTTCAGCTAAGTGCTTGTTGAGTTGACATGCAAAAACCCAGGAACGTTAACTTTCTGTGATATTTTAAGTTTAAGTTGAAATTGTAAATTCGAATATAAGATATAAGAACAGATATGCTAGATTTATTGAGCATTTCCTATAAACTGGCAGGTTTCTTTGATAATGCAGGACAGGAATTAAAAAGATGATTCTGGAATTAAAATAATAACAACGATGAACTTGGGTGGATCGCAACACAATAAGATGAGACTTAATTCAATATCGATGTAAAAATCACTTTATAATAACCAAGTCTTCCATGATATGTGGGGAATACATCACTCATAAAGGGAATAAAGTAATAAACCCTAATGGCATAACCTAATAAACTTAGGCCCATCAAAACATCAGCTTGTTATACATAACATATATATTATAAACTACTAACCTCACATATAAAACATATATATAAGTATACTATTTATCTCTACCTGAATATATAGAAACTAATTAATAACATATATATAAAATTTTCACTTCCGTCTTTTGAATTTAGGTTCTGAAAATTCCAGAAACTTTCTATTAAACATCCTTTAATTTTTTTCTTTATCTCATCTCAAGCAACAATAGACTTTGATTACGAATAGAATTGTTATCTGATTTGCCCCTTCTACTGCCTTGGACAATTATGTAATGTAAATGGCTGATTAGGCTTTGTCTTTCTGCCTATGCTTGTGTAATTCCAATAATTTCCAAGTTTTCAATTTACTAATCTAAACATGTCCTTGATGTCAATTTTGTGAGTTTTGCGTTTTCAGTTGTTCACATTGGCAAGTTATTATTTGTGACAGTCATTTATTCAACCATGCTTTTAGGCTGGAAAGCACACATTATCAGATATAAACGTGGACATACAAGTTGGAAGCCTAGTAGCAATTGTTGGTGGTACTGGAGAAGGAAAGACATCACTTCTATCAGCAATGCTGGGAGAGCTTCCTCCTATGGTAGATGAAAGTGTTTTCATCAGAGGAACTGTTGCCTATGTTCCTCAAATTTCTTGGATTTTCAATGCTACTGTGAGCTTTCTCATGTTATATTTAGCAATTATCTAATAAGTTGCTCAAAATTTTAATAAATACTACACTGCCTGGTCATCTAACTAAAAATCCTGAATTCCTAGGTACGTGGAAACATATTATTTGGATCAAACTTTGAATCAACGCGATATTGGCGGGCAATAGATGTAACAGCATTACGGCATGACCTTGACTTGCTTCATGTTAAGTCTGCCAGTGTTATTATTAACAGCTTAGTTTCATTAATATAAGTAGTATATATGCCAAAAGTCAGTTAGATATTATATAATAAATATATATCAACTTTCAGGGGCATGATTTAACAGAAATAGGTGAAAGAGGGGTGAATATTAGTGGGGGACAAAGGCAACGAGTCTCTATGGCCAGGGCTGTGTATTCCAACTCTGATATTTACATATTTGATGACCCTTTAAGTGCTCTAGATGCTCATGTTGGCCAAGAGGTAATATCATCAGCATGCTAAACACAAACAGTAAATACCACACTTTTTCATTCACAATACTAATACGACATCAAAGGTCACAAGTCACTAGTTTCTTGGACTCTGGATCAGTTAAGTGTCAGGCATGATAGTTTCATATCTCTATTTTCAGACAATTTTTGTTTTCTGTGTGTTTGTGCTCATGGTGCGCCCTGATATGATTGAATTATGTATTGTACATGGATGTGTCAGCAGTGGTGGGGATCTGCGAAGGAAAGTGGGTAGCTGTACAGTGCACGTGACTCTTTATTTTTACATAATAGTTTTTAGATTAATGTTAATATAAATATTTATATATTATTATTTTTTCAAAAAAATGTTTATGTAAACGTACTTTATGGTTTATCGAACTCATCACCACCTCTTAAGTAAGAAAGTTTTTGTAGTTGTCAACATTGTAATCCTAAAAATTTAAAATTCATAGATAATTGTTAAGTGATCATCTTATTCCTCTCTATTCTATAGTAGTTAATCAATTTTATTGGAAAATGAAAAATGCTTGGTGCATCATTGCACTTTATTTGTCTTTATACCTGATTTCTTATAACTAAATATGCGATGATGTACCTTAATATGCTCTCTTTCAAACTACTATTTTCCTAGCATATTGTAATTTTAAATTATTTAATTTTTTAGCCAAAATATATATGGAACATGAATTCATATATAACTAATTCCCCAAGTATCTATCAGCTATATTTTTAAAACTATTTCTGGAATAAGCAATATATAAAATTGCGTCAAAATATAAAGTTTCGAACAAAGATCGAGTAATTGACCTCGTAATGATTCAATGGAACTCCAGGAATTTCTAGTGCTGTAACATCAAATTAATGTTGTTGATGGTATTTGAACCCCAGATTTTTGGTAATACATTAAAATTCATAATATAAATTGCACATTTTATTTTCTTATAGTCTAAAGTATCAAGTGTTTACAGGTTTTCAACAAATGTATCAAGGAAGAGTTGAAAGGAAAGACTAGAGTGCTAGTTACAAATCAGCTACACTTTCTTCCCCAAGTTGATAAAATTTTGTTAGTTTCGGATGGTATGGTGAAAGAGGAGGGTACCTTCGAAGAGCTTTCCAGAAACGGGCCGCTCTTCCAAAAGCTAATGGTAAATGCTGGGAAAAGGGTAGATCATGCAAGTGAAAATGACATGAGCCCAGCTGTTGACTATAACTCAATCCCTGCTGCAAATGGGGGGGATATTGAGATTCAAGATGGTGTAAGATGTGCAAAAGCAAAGAAAGAAGGTAAATCTGTTCTTATCAAGAAGGAAGAGCGGGAGACTGGTGTTGTCAGTTGGAATGTTTTAGTCAGGTAGCGTCACACTTTAATTATCTAATCAGTTTATATTTTGTCTTCAATTGCTGTTGTTCATGAATTCAGAAGGTTTTATAACAGACAAATGGAAGGAATATCAACGAGTTTAAAAACATAAATAGCTATACAGGAAGTATAGAATATTAAAAGACCCAAACATATTACATAGTGCATAAATAACTCTAAGTCATATTTGCGTTAAAACATAATTTGCTTGTTCCTAAGCCTAAAGCCAGAACACTGAAATATGCATAGAGATAGTCAATATGCTTCCAACCAATTCCTGTCTTGAGTAGGTGTCTTTGTTGGGTTATTCATTAATCATTCGTATATTGGAGTGTTCCTGAGGTAACACCTGGACAGACATGATACAATGAATAATGATTTGGTGTACTCATTCTGTGTTTTTGCCAGGTACAAAAATGCCTTAGGAGGCCTATGGGTTGTCTTGATACTGTTGTTACCTCAGGAACACTCCAATATACGAATGATACAATGAATAATGATTTGGTGTACTCATTCTGTGTTTTTGCCAGGTACAAAAATGCCTTAGGAGGCCTATGGGTTGTCTTGATACTGTTATCCTGCTATATCTCGACTGAGGTCCTTCGAATTTTGAGTAGTACATGGTTAAGTATTTGGACAGCACAAAGTAGTTCGACGAGTTATGGACCTGGTTTCTATATATTTGTGTATGCAGTATTATCATCTGGCCAGGTATGTTAGAAAGTTAATTGTCAAGCAGACTGCACTAAGGGTTACATATTTTTTGTCTGTTAAACTTTCTAATTCTGCTATAATAGTTGTATTTGTATATTCTGCTGTAAAAGTTATATATTCTGTCAGTCTGTCTGTCTGTCAGGAGTTGATTGTACATATAAGTATGCTCTAATATTGATATAAATATTGCTAAAAAGTGGTTAATATCTCTTATTGCTTGTCATTTAGGTCTCGTACAAATATATGTGAATTGTGAAGTGTATCTTCTAAACATTCAGACTAGAATGGCTTTTCTGTTAATATACAATATAGCGGTTTTTTTGCTTGGTATTATTGTGATCTTTTTTTCTATTTTTTGAGTGTTCTCTGAGTATTGACTATTGAGGTTTAAGCATAATCTGTATATTCATATGTAGGTGCTGGTGTCACTAGCGAACTCGTTTTGGTTGATTACATCAAGTCTTTATGCATCTAAACATCTGCATGATTCAATGCTGTATTCAATACTCAGAGCTCCTATGGTATTCTTCCACACTAATCCAATTGGAAGGATGATCAACAGATTTGCCAAAGACCTAGGTGATGTAGACCGTGAAGTTGCCACATATGGTAATATGTTTTTGAGCCAAGTGTGCCAGCTCCTATCAACGTTTGTACTGATAGGCATTGTGAGTACGATATCCCTGTGGGCAATAATGCCACTTCTGATACTGTTCTATGCAGCTTATGTGTACTATCAGGTTAGTTACGTTTGTAATTCATATCCATCATGATTATTGTTATATTTTTTATATGTTTTTTCGATAAGTTACATATATATAATTATTGTAAGGGGAGGGGTAAGTAAGGATTTGAACTTAGAGATGGCAACATAATCCCATCCGATGAATACCCGATCCGTTCCGACCCAAATGAATAATTTTACCGAATCTGAAATTTTGGATTTCGATTTAATTTTTGAACCCGAAAGAATTTGGATTTGGATTCAAACCCGATTCAAATCGGTAATTCGATAAAAATCCAATATATATATATCTAATATAATGTAATATTGTAATTCATAAATTATTATACACAATTTTTTAGATATAGGACAAATAATATATATTTATTATTTCCTTGTTAATTAAAAGTCAATACTCATTTAGTGAAATTAATATATTTTAGATTTTATTTACTATTTCAACAACTACAATAAACTATGAGCCAATATATTGGCTTTGCTTTAAGCGGAGCCAATTGGCTTTAAGTTGGCCAATGAGTTGTTTGTCTATACTTAGAATTTTCAACTTGAAGTTTTAGTTCAAAAATTTTTAGTAACTCTTAGGTATTTTTTTTCAACTTATTTTATTTCCACATCAAATTGTAATATAAACACACATATTTGAAGTATTCATGAACTTATTTGTACTTTATTCTTTTATTTTATATATAAATAATATAAAGTTTATTTTTCAGTTAAAATTTATTTAAAAGAATCACTTTATGTAAAATTAGCCAAACAGATACATCCAACTTTAAAGTAAAAAATATTACTTTAACTTAAAGTAACTAAGATATACTTTAAGTCTATGTTACCCTGACTCTTCATTTTACCTTCGAGTACCCGTGTCAGACATTCGACACTCGGACTTGGACACTTATTTTAGGCCAAAAACATGTATATTTTTCAAAATGTTGTCGAGTCTGATACTTGGACACGTATCCATGTTGGACACTTCTAGCCGAGTCCGAATAACATAGCTTTAAGTTATAAGTAACTTTTTTTTAAGTTAACCCAAACGGGCTCTATATTTGGCTACTTATTTAACATAATGATTTATAATTTTAATTATTATATAAATATTATTAAAGTTGAACTAATGTTATCTGTGTGTTCGGTGATATTAACTTGATTAAATTATTTTTTTAATTTTTATATATCCGACAATACCCAATTCGATCCGAAACCCGATGGATTTGAATTTAGATTTCAAAACCGAAAGTATTTGGATTTAGATCTTAGAAAACCCGATCCAACCCAATCCGTTTCCATCCCTATTTGAACTGAGGGTTGTCTTACCACTAAGCTAGACTCTTAACCTTAAATGTTTGTTTTTCACTTGCAATGCTTCTTATTTAAAATTCACAAAGACTTTTACCTTGAAGTTTGAAAATAATAATAAAATAATATTTAGTTTCAACAACTATCTATAAACAAACAGACACATGCCTAACGGTTGGTTTGAAGTGTTCTTGGAGAAGTCATAACTCATAAACAAGTGCAAGGGAATTGATAATGACACAACACAGAACAACTTTTGCGAATACGGGATATTTTGATGATGCAACACCTTATGTATAATTTAATCACATATAGTTGTTTCTAAAAATTTATGGAGATGCTCTGGGATGACTATACCAATTTATTTTGGGGTTAAATATCAAAGTGGTCACTGAAGTAGAGGTCATATATCAAAATCTTCACTCTAGTACGGGGATATCATTTGCACCACTTAAGTAATAGATAATGACACCGTTAGAGTTGACCAGTTGCCCGAACAGAAAAAGTTACGGTGAAGTCGTGGAATCAAACATGGACACACGTGGATTCACCTGTACAAACGTGGCACATGTGAAGATAATATAAATAGAAAAAACAGGTCAAAACCCTCATTCTTACATCGAACACTCAAATTATATAACTGTTTATTAAAAATTATATGCACCTAACATGTTTATAAAACTAAAATTGTATTGTATCTAACAAAAAATAAATAAATTAAATACACAGTGCTCAGTAGTACTCCTATATCTCTGCAACACTGTCTCTAATTTTCACCTCAACTTCCAACCCTCACAGATTCCAATCATGAAGCCCAAGAAATGGTCGGAGCTTAAAGAACTAACCCTTCTCTCCAAATACTCCTAAGGAAGTGTTTGGGGATATTAAGTTAGAGATTAAAGGTGATTATGTTTTAGAGTTTGGGGATTATGGGGAGGAGAGAGAGAGGGAATTAATTAAGGATATGTGGCGGAATGAAAGGGATGAGGAGGTTGAGGTTAAGGAGTTAGACATGACAGCTGGATACCACGTAATCTAAAAACAACTGTTACAATACACATATATAAGCTAGGTTACTGAATCTGTCAAGTCAACTCTAACGGTGTGTCATTATCCGTTACTTAAGTGGTGCAAATGATATTCCCGTAATTAGAGTGAAGATTTTGTTACATGATCTCCACTTCAGTGACCACTTAGATACTTAACCCATTTATTTTGCAAACATAGTTATCATTCAATCTTCTTATAATTTTTTATATTTAATATTTAATACTTTTTACATTAAAATTCCTTTTACAATTAGAAATTAATGCTTTTGTTTGTACTTTTTCCATTAGAATCCTTTTAGAATTTTTTTGTTAACAATAAATTCATTTTCTTCAGAAATCCTTCTCTATATCCGTCCTATCATTGAAATTTCATTTTAGTTGAAGTCTGCCATTTCAATGTACCTAAATATATCTTATATTTATTATGCCTAGAATTTTACTACTCAACTCTTTCTTATATTAGTAACATTTATAGTTTATCATTTGCTTCTTAGCCATGTAATATTAGAGTAATTAATTTTAAAACATAATATTAACACACCATATCTATAGATCTTTATTTGTAAGTAGCGCTCACCTAAGTTTATATAATCACACACCATACCACCATACATCTACTGAGATTTGAACCCTATACCTCTTATCAATCTCATAACTACTATTTCTAACTTCTTAGATATAGATAAAATAATCTTGCATCTTTACTAAACTAAAGTTTATTATTTTTTATTAAAATCATTATATTGTATAAAATATATTCAGTTTTTTTTATAATTTAATTTTATTTAAAAGAATAACAGTTGTACCAAAATCTGCCTGAACCTTTTTTCCTTTTTGTTTTAGCCTTTCAATTATTCTCCACACTTGTCACACATTACTGAAAACATTCAAATCTGGGTATCCATCCTTCAATGACGCTGGCTGTCATAGAGATGGTTTCATTGTTTCTCGCTATGACCACATATAGAACATATGTCAGATTCTATGTGTAAACTACTCCTATGTATTATATGGAGGCAAAAATGTAATTTCTTGTTTTTTAACCCAGGGATTGTTAGCAGGTTGCTAAAGATAGATCCCTCTAACAAAGATTTACCACCTAGAAATCAAGAAGTAACTAATATGAAATAATAACGTCTCAAAAATTTGAGTCGAAATGAAAACTTAACCCTGTTTATTATATTCCGTGCTGATACCAGTGAGACCAACGTGCAAAGTATTTTTCTTTGGGTGTATTCTCTAACAAAGCAAAAATTTGGTGACCCGGTGTTTACATTTAAAGACACGGTTTTGGATATCTAAACTGCTAACATGGGCATCTCGTATTCGATAAGAAACCTCAGCTTTCTCCAGACCAATTCCTCTGGGAACTGGACACATTTTATAGTCAATTGGATTTGCTATCTTCAGATGCAGTCCAAAGTCATCTTAAAAAAATTTATAATTTTTTTTGTAAAATAAAGATAACCTTCAACTAGGGACATCTGATGCTCTTCACAGCTGTCAGTTAAACCGCTCAACACAAAAAAAAAAACATTTTTAAGCTGTTTCAAAATTTAATCATTTTTCTTGCACATATTTGTAGTTAGATAATTGGGTATTAGGTATATAATATATCTTATACACCGTAATTTTGAGATATTGATCCGCAAATTTTATTCCTCAGAGCACGGCCCGTGAAGTAAAACGCTTGGATTCAATTACAAGGTCACCTGTGTATGCACAGTTTGGAGAAGCACTGAATGGTTTGTCCACAATTCGTGCATACAAAGCTTACGAAAGAATGGCTAACATTAATGGAAAATCTATGGACAACAATATCAGATTCACCCTGGTTAACATAAGTTCAAGCCGCTGGCTCTCCATAAAATTGCAAACTTTAGGAGGCCTCATGATTTGGCTGACAGCAACATTTGCTGTAATGCAGAATGGAAGAGCAGAAAACCAGGTCGCATTTGCATCTGCTATGGGACTGCTCCTTAGCTATTCTCTAAATATCACAACTTTGTTAAGTAATGTTTTAAGACTAGCCAGTACTGCTGAAAATAGTTTAAACTCTGTTGAGAGAGTGTGTACATATATAGATCTGCCCTCTGAGGCCTCAACTGTAATTGAGACCAACCGCCCTCCACCTGGATGGCCATCTCACGGGTCAATTAAATTTGAAGATGTTGTTTTGCGATACAGGCCTGAACTTCCTCCTGTTTTGCATGGTTTGTCTTTTACAATCTCTCCCAAAGAAAAAGTTGGTATAGTTGGAAGAACTGGAGCAGGGAAATCAAGTATGCTCAATGCTTTATTTCGGATTGTAGAACTGGAAAAAGGAAGAATCATGATCGATTATTATGATGTTGCAAAGTTTGGATTGGCAGATTTACGCAAGGTGCTGAGTATTATACCACAGATACCAGTACTTTTCTCAGGTATGTAGCAATCCTTTAGTAATGTTTCAGCTTCCAATGTATTTTGTTTCCCTCTCCGTTTCGGCTATTATTCATTCCTGATGAAACCATGGGTTCTTTCTTGGGCGCCATCCTCTGCTACCATCTGTTTCTCTACTTTGTCAGGGTATCATTGGGTAAATGTGAAATTACAACTTGTGCTACGTGTGTAATAACCTTCTTCAAATTAGGTTGTAACTTATACCATATGTTTTACCAAAACTCATCATGAAACTTTTTCTAGAATGGTGAGAAAAGATCTGTCAGGATCCGAGTGCCAATCCAATTTTCACAACAACAATTTCTATTCAGTCATTTAGATTATTTAGACACATTTAGTAATCACTTGATCCTGTCTGATGTGGCTTCTCGATTCACAGATCACATAGAAAATACTATTTTTTGGGGTGGGATCGATTAGTGTCTTCAAACTGAAAGATCTATCCTATTCTTGGCATACTTTGTTGGTCTTACTTTTGTCTCAAATGTCCTAGGAACTGTTCGATTTAATCTTGATCCATTCAGTGAGCACAATGATGCTGACATTTGGGAGGCTTTAGATCGGGCACATTTGAAAGATGTTATCAGGAAAAATACACATGGGTTAGAGGCCAAGGTATAAATTGAATAACGTCTTTTCTGGTACTTATCATATAAGTTGTAGGAATAACTACTCTAAGGACTTGCACTCAATCTTCGTATACATTTTGCATGATAGAGTATGTATATTTCTGTTGTTATTGCCAAAAATCGTTATAATGTGCATGTTTGCAGAAAGGAGAAATAGTGAGGGTAATATTCTGGTGCATATTTAACCTGTTAAATCAAATTAGATTTCATCTGCAATCATGCTAGAGCTTATTAAATCATCCTTGATCACATTTCTTTATTGTATTCTCATGCAATAGATGCATAATATTTGACTTGTTGCATTAGTAGTCTTTTCCTTGTTCAGTGAGAACAATAATCGTACTATCATGCTCTAAGAATTGTTGGATTCCTCGGACTACCTAATATCATGGAGTTTAATAATAGGTTTAAATGTTAAACATTTGTCTTTCTTAGATACCTGCTAATTTGGACAACCGAACAGTTATCATATCAGGGTTCTTAAAGAACTAACAAAGATAGGAAATTCTAATTAATAGTCATTGTTAAAATGTGAGACCAAAACGTAATTATATATAGAGAGAGATAACACAATTTTATACGGAGTTAGAAGTCAATCCAAATCTTAGCAAGTTTAATTTTGTCTCTGCAAACTCAACGTCCTTGGCTGATGTATATCTTTCTAGCTTGTAACCGTGTCATGATCAATTATACTTTTGTTCTGTGCTGTATAACTTTTTATCTGTTGATTTATTAAATTTCCTTTTTTTTCCCATACCAATCACCTGTAGGAACTGCTTTGAGCTGTAATATGAATTAAAAATAATGGAGACATACATTATTAAAATACAAAATACATGATGCATCTCCATAAGACATATTACTGCCTCTTTACGAGTTTTACTTCTGAGTTCTAAATAAGGAGTGTTCATCTATCTTTACTGAATAGTAGAATATGTCTGTGTTTATGGTTAAGGTTTCAGAGGGAGGGGAGAATTTTAGTGTTGGACAGAGGCAACTTTTAAGTCTTGCTCGAGCATTGCTAAGGAGGTCAAAGATTCTGGTTCTTGATGAAGCAACAGCAGCTGTTGATGTTGCAACTGATGCTCTTATACAGAATACTATTCGAGAAGAATTCAAATCATGCACTATGCTCATTATTGCCCATCGCCTGAACACTATTATCGACAGTGACAAAATTCTTGTGCTTGATGCTGGTCAGGTAAATTTTTAATACCAGATATCCTTGCTGATCCTGGTTCCTCTAAGTGACCTAAAAATCTGATAGTTGTTTATAATTACTGATACAATGCTAGATACTGCTTATTTGTGGTCTTTATGTTGATGTTTAACAACAAGAATAGTAGACGCCAAACCATGAAGCATCTTGGATAAGTTCCTGAGTTGGGTTTCTAACTGTTTTTTATGTTTTCTTAGTATAATTGCAGTAATAAAGAGAGAGAATAGAGAATTAGTGGTAGATTGAGAGAGACCAGAGAGATGTAGAGCTAGAGAGATATCTAGCAAAGAGATAGAGACAGAGTTTAGAGATAGAATGATTACTTAAGGAAGAAGATAGAAGTTTCTAGAGAGAGAAACTGTAGAGAGAAGGGAGAGAGCACCTGGTGGAACTAATTTCTATTTTTATATCATCATAATGCATAAACTGAAAACACAAACAAGTCTTTCTATATATAGGCTACTAGATTCACCAACTCAGTAATGACAAAAATACCCTTACTATTACTCGATAATACTACTCTGCAGTTCCTAACATAAAACATGACTATATTAATGGTAATTTTCAGGTTTTAGAATATGATACCCCAGAGAAACTTTTATTAAATGAAAGTGGTGCCTTTACTAAGATGATCCAGAGTACAGGAGTTGCAAATGCTCAATACTTGTACAGCTTAGTACTTGGAGGTGACGGAGTAAAGGATTCAAAGATGAAGCAGATTGGGCACCTAGATAGACAGCGTACTTTGGCCTTCTCTCATTGGGCTGCTGCAGCACAATTCGCTGTCCTTGATAATCTTGGTTCTCTGCAGAACAACCTTCAACCATTGGAATTTGAATATGACAACAATATTCTGAACAAAGCAAAGGATTCTGTTCAAACTTTGAAGGTGATTTTGGAGGGAACGCATGACAAGCTCATTGATGAAGCACTTAAGAAGTCTCAGGTTCCTGCAGATAACTGGTGGTCAGCACTCTATGGAGTGGTTGAAGGTACTCTCAAATTTGTTGCATGTTTATCTGTTATAATTGCTCATATTGCACACATCTCCCATATAGAGTTATATGCTTCTTACAGTCGGAAAAGCTATCATCAAATAAGTCCTGTGAAAATCCCATTCTATACCAGAAGTAGATATACATATTTTTACTTCTTAAATTATTTTCTCAAGCATAAATTGCACTTGTTAAATTTTTTTATTGTTCTGTTTATTATTAATTGAATTTATATCTCTTATTGGTTAGTAATTGAATATATACAAGAATTCATGTCATGCAAGTCCTACTTTTTTTTTTTGCAAAATTAATTTTGTTTCCATTTAACCCCATCATTTGTGTTTCAAGGACACAACAATTATAAAGATGGTTGAATATAATTGTCGTAGGGATAATGGTGGCCTTTGTCTGATAACAGTGCCAATGCTAGACAAATGTCAGTGTATTAAGGACAAAACAGTTATAATTATATGGTCGATTATGATTTTCGTAGGAAATAAGGGTGCCCTTTTCTCCCCAAACATAATTGCTTATTAAAATTTAAATAATATGTTATATTTTTATTAATTTTTTTTTATTATTACATTACAGAGTAGCTTTGGTTTTATTTTTTCATAATATGGACATATGGTCCATTGCAGAAATTTATATATTCACATAACATATGTTTCCAATGAGGTTGAACCCTTGACATTCCAAAGATTAGCATTATATTTGATATGCTATAAATTTTATATAATATATATATATATATATATATATATATATAGAGAGAGAGAGAGAGAGAGAGAGAGAGAGAGCAGAAATTAGATAATTATTATTTAAAAATCTTACATCATCTATTATCTTTTTGCCTAATTCTCTTCTTCAGTTCTTCTCACTTTGATATCCACTAAACTATGAGAACACTTTAATATTTTATTATAGTAATATTGAGTGCTACTACTTCATCTACTATTTTTCCAGTAAAGACAATTTCTATCACAAATGATTGTTAAATACATAATTTAAAATTTTGCCTCAAATATTATTGTGAACAAGGATATGTATTTTCATAAGTTTTAAGGTTTCCTTTTTAATGTGCAAATGCATATTCCTTATGTTTCTCTGCAAAATTGATTTTGTTTGCATTGAACCCCATCATTTGTGTTCAAGGACAAAACAATTATAAATATGTTTAATTATGAATGTCGTAGGAGATAAGGGTGCCCTTTGTGTGATAAATATTGGCATTACTAGACAAATGTTGGTGTATTAAGACTTTTTATGCTTAAATCTGGTTTTCTGAACCTAAAATTTGAAGCCAGCGAGGAATCAGGGATTAGTGATTTTGAAACTCGAGGATACATATTTTTTTTTGGATATATTGCATATAATCAGAGTTTTGTTCAGACACAATGGTCCATAATAATAGTAAATGAATTACAAATCAAGTTCTAACTTTATTTAAAAAATAAACTCGCATGCTAGTTGGCTATCTTTATGCATAGATATCTCAGATCTTTGGCAAGACAGAACTCGGATGGAGGGTTGTATCTTGATGACAGAAATCAAAACAAATTCTTAGTAATCACAATTGATGCAGAACGGGAAATTAAAATATTTTGTTCTGCATCAACAATCTTTCTTTTTAGGAAAAAATATATGTACTTTTTTGACTAAATATTGGATTGTGCTCTTCTGTTCAGGTCTTGCTGTAATGAGTAGGCTTGCTCAGAACAGGCTTGGGCATATTGAAAATGGTTTGGAAAACACAGCAGTTTATTCGGAACTTGATGAGATCTAAAATAGAGGGGCATATTGGAAATGGTTTGGAAAACACAGCTGTTTATTCGGAATTTGAGGAGATCTAAAATAGAGGATGTATCTTCTGCTTCAAATTGAACTGACCTTAAAGGGGCTAATAACATCCCTTCCAGAGCTTTCCCAGATCTATTTTAATTATATTGTAATATATCTGATTTATGTTTTTACTTTTTTCTAACATAGTTACCTGGTCATGTTGGACATTAAAGTTCTGTAACATTGTTGACATGATTTATTAACACATAGCTCAGGATTCTAATGTATCAATGTAGCGTGAATGTTAACTTTAAAAATTATATCAGTTCAGTTTCAGTGGCACGTAGAAAATATGTAATATGCATTCATCTTCTTATTCTAGAGGGATCGATTTACTGCGTGTGATGTTTTCATTGCTAAAGATGGTTTCTTCGTTTGAACCACCTCCTTAATTTTAGGGTCATGCCATCGTAAGGTGGTGCTCGTTTTTTAGCTCCGGATCGTCCTTAATTTTAGGGTCATGCTACCTTACGGTAGTGGTGCCGTTTTTTAACTCCATATATTAAGTGGATGGTCCTTAACTTTAGGCTCATCTACCTTAAGGTGGTGCTCGTTTTTCAACTACATATACTAAGTAGATCTCTAAAGATATGTCCGTGAATTATACAAGTTACCAATAATAATATTGATTAAAGAAAGGAAAGGCTCAACTTTATAACCAAACATATTGGGTGAAATTTCTTTTTTAACTTGAGAGTCAACTTATCCGTTAATTTTTCAACATGCTAGTTTAATCCTAAATATCTGAACCATAAACGTTTTCAATTCTGTTTAATTTTTTGTCATTATTTTTTAGTTACTTTATTTTGATTGTTTTCTGATCGAGTCAGAGTTTAGGCATAATCTATACTATATTTTTATAGTCGAAAGATTAAAAGTTTTGGTTCAAGGTGAATCATAGAAAAAATCTTAACCGTCCAATTTTAAATGAATCACAAAAACGATCTTGACAATTCAATTTTAATAAAATATAATTTTAATAAAATATAATTTTGAAAAATGTGTGCGCCGTTTATTTAGAATTAAATTGTTAATAATCGAATACTAATCAAACAATTAAAATAGGAAACAAAGTTTATTGTCTAAAGACTAGATTAAAAATTTACTCCAATAATAAGATATTTATCCATGAAAACACGGCCACAATCAATTACGAGACAAATTTTACCCCCCGGTTTCAAATTAACTGTCTTATTTGATTTTTTTGTGATCAATTTAACTCAATTTTAATTAATAAAAAATTGAAATATACATTTTAAAATAAATTAAATACACTTTTTGATGATATAATTTTTTAAATTATATATTATATATAATTTTTAATCAAACTTTGGTCAATTTGACCACAAAAAAGTCAAACAAGACATATAATTTGGGACAATGAGAGTATATTTTAGTTGATATGCGTGTTTAAATAAGTTTTTTTACAATTTAATAAAAAATATTATAAATAAAAATGTTATGATAATTGGTTCAATTAAATATGTATTTCAATAGATAAAACTTATATTTCAACAATATTTTGCGGCATAATTTATCGATCATTTATTTTATACATATTCAATTTAAACTTTTTATCTTCAAAAAAATAATAAATCATTAAAAATGTATTTTTTTAGTTAATAGACAAATTAAATGGAATGTAAAATTTTTAAAATTTCTCGTATTTATTTCCTTTCTTTCCTAAAAAAATTGATAAATCCAAAAAAGAAAATAAACTAATATTTTTTTTCACATTCTCTCAAAAAACCAGAAGAAAATTACAAAAGCATTTGAAATAATAATTACATAAGTAATTAATTAAGTACAATTCTTTTTCATTCTTTCCGGAAATTAACTCAGAAGTAATAAAAAACCGACAAAGAAAAGTACAGTATCCACCACTATACAGGTTGGTCTTTACAGTTTGTACTTATATTAGCCTCAACTATCTACACTATATATCTCCAACTGTATCTATCTGTACACAATACTGTATATATTATAATATCCACTAAAATGATATGAACATGGCCTAACTGGACAAAACAGGTAGCTGTTACTTTCCATATTAACTCCACTCAAATAAAAAACGGTTAGCTCTTCATTATTTCAAGAAAATTAGATCTTTTTTGATTTTCATATATGTACAAAACACAGGGTTCTAGAAAAAACAATGAGTATGTTTAAAGTCATAGCCACATGGTGCACTTCAAAGGGGTTGTTTTGAGAGCTCAAAATTGATTTACACAGGGTATTGAGTTTTTCCAAGCTTTTTCTTGAGATTGGTATTTTATTTTCTTGAATTTTAGGCATTTTATTGTGAGAAAAGAATAAAAAGATAGGTTTTTTATTGTGGGTTTTTAGTTTTCTTTAATGGGTATGATTGGCTTTAGTCATTCATGTGCTCTGTAATGGTTGTTATTCGGAGTTTGTTGGGGGTTGACAGAGAGTGCTAGTGGGTTTTATTAAGTAGGTTGGCCTAAATTTTGTGTCTGCTTGTAGTTTTATTAGTATATTTTATGTAGTTCTGTGAGGTGTATATTTGGACTGGGATATGGGTATCTTTTGAAGTGGGTAAGTGTTGCTAGAATGGGTTAAGAATTGGCATTTTAAAAAGATTAGAACTTTTTATTTTCTCTAATATTTTGGTGGATTTGGGTTGGTTATTGAATGGTTTGAGAAGTGTTTTTTTTAAATATGTGGTTTTATTAGAGTGAGAGTTGCATTTTGGTGGAGTTTAGAAGGATTAGTATAAGACTTTGTTAGAGTTTTGGTTGGGATTGGTTTGGGAATTTGACTTTAAAAGCTTCGTATTTTAATATTCTTGTCTAATTTTGAAATTACCTTGATCAGGTGTGTGGTGCAGTTGAAAGTTGCTGGAGGATTGAGATTTTACAAGTTGCTGGTTGATCTTCTGGTTGCTTGGTTTTACCTTGAAGGCTGTTTTTGAATCTTTAGTTTGACTACAGTACTGCATTGCCCAAAAATGGCTTCTGTAAAAACGGGATCTAAAGCAGATGCATTTCAAAGGAAAGGACAAGCTTGGTATTATTTTTGATCTCTTTAATTTGGTCTGCATGATTTATGCTGTTTATATCCTCTCATTTTTTGACATTCACAATTTTCTTGATTCTGCGATTATTCAATTTCTCTTATGTGTGTGCGCGCGCTACAGTTTGCATGTTTGATCTTGATGTCTTTTTTCTGCTCTATGTGTTTGTTAATTGACCTTTACATCTCTCAAATCTTGATGCGATTCCATATGGTTGTGGTATAGTATAATGTTGTATCATTGAGTTTTAGTTTTATATTTCAGATTTCTTTTCATGCAGTTACATGGTTATATTTTTTTTATTAATGTCCCGTGTGAATTTTTTGCTTCTTTTACCTTTGCTAGCATAGCATTGATATTAGTGAAAGATGATAGGGTGTAGGCGCCTACAGGAAAGAAAAATGCTGCAACTTGTCATGGTTTCTCTCTGAAGTTAATTTTTATTCTTTGATTAACTACTTCTGGCAACCTGCAAATTTTGATGTTTAATTGTAATTTTTTTTAAGGTTTTGCACAACTGGCCTTCCAAGTGATATTATTGTCGAGGTTGGAGAGATGACATTCCATCTTCACAAGGTAATTTCCATTTTATCAAAGTACTAGTTCAATTATGCATGTAACCTGTTTTTCAATTTCTACTTGCCATGAATTGAAAGTCAACAAAGTTTCTTGACAGTGTGAATAAATTATTTTCTGTTGAGATGGTTGCACAAGCACCAGTAACTTTTCTTTATATGCCTGATGAAAGAACTTTGATTGAGTTTTAAAGCTGGTAGTTAGATTGTTATGAATCAAATAGACAGATAAATATATTGGTAAGCAATTTTTGGGAATAACTTAATATTGTTATTTAGCAATATCTTAATCAGTAGTTTATATTGTTTATACCTTATTTTTTTCCTAAATAGTTGTACTACTAATAAATGTGGATATGACTATTATCAACTTTATGATTTTTTTGGAAAATATTTTAAGAAGGTCATTGGGAAGTAGGGCTGAGCAGAAAAATCGAAATGAAACCGAACCGAAACTGATAAAACCGATCAGTATAAAACCGAAACTGAAAAATTAAAAACCGAACTGTTTGATTGGTTCCGGTTTAGGTTATAGGTTCAAACCGAACCGTAAAAGACCGAACTGAACTTATTATTAAAATAAATAAATTTATTATATATAATTTTTTTAATTAATTAAATATAAAAATTTTAAAATTTAATATTTGACCAGTGCCTGGTGTACAGGTTTTTGTTGTAAATGAGCATGTCTTTGTTTTGAGTATTAAGATCCACCTATAATTTACTTTAGTTTTGTTGTCAAATATTTTTATAGAAGATCAATTTTAGTGTTGTACATTCAATGACCATCTTTGCTATACAAGTGCTGAAATGGTAAGCATATCATGACACTAGGACACTGGTGAATGTCTTGGCAATGCAATTGACTCTGGACAATACTAGTTGACTGGGTACTAAACAGTAGTGCAGTACTTTATACTTATGGCTTAGACTTTAGCAGATTTAGCAGTTACCACTTATCAAGTTACAGCCAATTTCTATTTCCACAGTCCATTTCAATTTGAACGATTTTTTTTTTTAAAAATAATTTTGTTTTATTTATTTAAATTACATTTTTTTCTTCTTATTTTTATTTCATCCGGTTTTGTAACCGAAACCGAACCAATAAAAACCGAACCGACTTTTTAAAATTCGATTTTTAAAACCGAAAATATATGATTCCGGTTTTACCCAGAAACCGAGCTGAACTGGCCCATGCTCTCCCCTATTGGGAAGTATTAGGAAGTATTACTACTGGTCTTATCATGTTAGGCAGTGGATGGATGATAAACAAGAGTTGTTTTACTTGAAAATATTGCTTGGTCTTTAATGTGTGAATGGTTTGCTGTAAAATATTGTACCAGCATTATGTTTAACTTGGTATGACATGAAATAACATGTCGTAAAAAAGATGATTGAAATGGAAAAACAAGAATTGTTATTGAATGGAAAGATATGATAGATATAATTTTATGGTTTAATTTCTAATGATTTTTCCTTTCATGCAATGCAGTTTCCCTTGCTTTCAAGAAGTGGAATGATGGAAAAGTTGATTGCAGAAGCTTCTGGAGGAGGGGGAGAAGTTGGATGTGTCATTAGCCTCCCTGATATCCCTGGAGAAGGTAAAACGTTTGAACTTGTTGCTAAGTTCTGTTATGGGGTTAAACTTGAAATTCTTGCTTCAAATGTTGTTTACCTTCGGTGTGCTGCTGAGCATCTCGAAATGACTGAGGAGTACGGGGACGGCAATCTAATCTCACAGACCGAAAGCTTTCTCAATCAAGTGGTCCTACGAAATTGGAAGGCCTCTTTACAAGCGCTTCAAAGCTGTGATGATGTACTTCCGTTGGCTGATGATCTCAATATTACTAAACTCTGCATTGAGTCATTAGCTTTGAAAGCAAGTAGTGACCCGAGTCTGTCTGGGTGGCCTATTGTTGAATATGGCGGGCCGATGCAGAGTCCTGGTGGTAGTGTCTTATGGAATGGGATAAGCACAGGTGCAAGGCTAAAAAATTCAAGTTCAGACTGGTGGTATGAAGATATATCATGTTTAAGTTTGCCTCTCTACAAGAGGTTGATTTCAGCTATGGAATCTCGTGGGATCAGGCAAGAGGTATTAGTTGGATCACTCACTTTATACGCAAAGAAGTACCTGCCAGGGCTGAATAGACGTCAACGCACCAGTGAGTCCAAAATCCATATTGAACCAGTGCATTCAGGAGGTCTGCCATCTGATGAAGATCAGAAGCTTTTACTGGAAGAGCTTGATAAATTACTTCCCAACCAGAAGGGATTAATTCCAACCAAAATTCTTTTTAACCTACTTCGAACAGCACTGATTCTACGGGCAAGGCCCTCTTGCATTTCAAATTTGGAAAGAAGAATAGGAATGCAGCTTGATCAAGCATCCCTTGAGGATCTCTTGATGCCTACCTGCTCATATACCATGGAGACTCTGTATAATGTTGAGTGTGTGCAGAGGATTCTTGAGCACTTTTTGGCCATGGACCAGGTGACTGGTGGGGTTTCCCCTACAATTGATGATGGCCAGTTGACGGGTTCCCCATCATCGACACCAATCACAATGGTGGCCAAGCTAATTGATGGGTACCTGGCAGAGGTTGCCCCTGATATTAATTTGAAGCTCCCACAATTTCAGTCTCTTGCTGCGGCAGTTCCTGATTACGCCAGACCCTTAGATGATGGTCTTTATCGCGCCATTGACATATATTTGAAGGTACATTTATAACTTCTAGTAGCTTGTATAGCAATATGATTATTTTTCGATGCACGTCTTAACAACATGGCCCTAAGATTTCCGTCTTGAACTAGTTCTTCCCCCAGTAAAATTTGTTTACTGACTTCGTTACTGGCTGTGAGGGTTCATTTTGAATTTTATCTATTTGATGTATGTGTTTATGCGTATGCTAGATTATATGCTTGAAAATAACTCTTAGATACACGCTTCTGAATGCCTGTTGGATGTAGATTTACTGGAATTATTAATATGCGAATACTGTAACTATGTTACTATATGGAGAAACACAGTTTTAAGATGCTGGCACACTAATTTTTTTAGGAAAGTCACTATCCTCGTGTTGTGACTTGTGAGGATTATTAACCTTCGTTTTGATTTTAATCGAATCTGCAGGCACACCCAATGTTGGCAGATGCCGACCGGGAACGACTATGCAGACTAATGGACTGTCAGAAACTCTCCCTGGAAGCTTGCACCCACGCTGGCCAAAATGAGAGGCTTCCGCTAAGAATTGTTGTCCAAGTACTATTCTTTGAACAGCTGCAGCTTAGGAATTCCATCTCCAGCTGCTTCCTAGTGTCTGACAGTATTGACGGATCAAGGCAACTAAGAAGTGGTTTGATGGCATCTAACGATGGAGGTTGGAACACAGCTGTGAGAGAAAATCAAGTTCTAAAAGTTGGGATGGACAGCATGCGAAGGAGGGTATCTGAGCTCGAGAAAGAGTGTTCAAATATGAAGCAGGAGATTAAAAAATTGGGCCGTGTTGGAACCAGCACTTGGGGAAACATGTCTAAGAAGTTCGGGTTTAATCTGAAGTCTCAGATGTGCAGTGCTCAGGAGGGGTCTGTTAGTAATCACAATCTTGAAACCGGAAAGGGTGAAAAGAAAAAGGAAAAGCATGGAAAGCATAAGAATAAACAACTTTCACTTAAATAGCACATTTCCTTTGTCATCAATCATATAGATCAGTTCAGTCATATTTGTTTGTATATTTATTGTAAGTTTGTCTTCAGTAATTTTATATATCAAGTTATATTTCTGGGTGACACTTGTCCAGTGTTCTTTTGTGTTTCTCTCTCACTATGTGTTGGGACAAGATCAGATAATTGTTTTTAAGATTTATCTTTCGTATTGTAACATGTAGAAAGTAGAAACCATCTCTTGGTATATATTTGGCTAGTAGAGTCATGTTTTGACTGCTAATCAAAATATGTGGTTACATATATGTATCACAATCCACAAATAACAATCGCAAACAATGTAATGGTTGATTTATTGAGTAGCATGTTGTATTCTTGTTGCCATGGGACTGACCCTGAAATTTACGGGCCTCAGTTAAAATTAGTTCACGAAACCTTGATGTATATATAGGCCGCATATTTTATATATTTGCATATAAATTTTATTCGAAAATTTGGGATCCCTTAGTTTGCCTATAATATCTTAATTGCCGTATGAAGACTTCAACTTGAGGTCCAAGAAGCTGATGGGTATACAAATACTAAAATAACTTACCACCTAGAAAAGCAATTGTGATTGAGATATCTCTCTCTCGAAACAATTATTCAATCCAAACCGCCAATTTTCTTATATTAAAAGATTTTGTTATTTAGCCTATCAACTCTTTATGCTTCATTGAGTTTTATTTTAATATAAAATGCCATTACTAATACTCTACTGATTTTAAAAATTAAAGATACGCGGGTTTGACAGAATGCATGTCAATATATCATGTTCACACTTCACAGCTCTTTCATAACGTTCTGGTGTACACATGTGACATGTGCATTTATAAAGAATTCAAGAAGACCATCTAATTCTGCGAAAAGGATCAATTAATTAGCCACCGTATAATTAGATCATAGATGTATCCCTACTTCAATGAGTTTTATCATAACATGAATATACATAAAATGCCATTATTCATACTCTACCGAATTGTTATAGAACAAGACATTTCACATCAATAATTATTTTTGAAATATAGATGTATTCTTCGTCTATGTGTTTTCAAATCTAGAATCATTTTTAAATGAAAAGATGTTTCTTCAGGACCATTGTGAACAAAAAAAGTGTAACCTATGAACGAGCCACCCTTCGATTGTCGAAGTATCTTTTTCAATCAACAAGGGTATGAACAAAAAAAGTGTAACCTTGTTGAGTTTTGTGTATAAGATTTTAGTATAATTTAATTTCAGTATAAGAGGCACAGAACGGAACAAGGAATCAAAATGGAACTGTTTCTCTGTGTATTTTCTGTTCTATCTTTTTTTCTCTTTTTTTTTAAATAATAATACAAACTTCTCCTTTTATAATAGGATAATACAGACCATCATACATGAATTAAATCAGATACATCTTTTCAGTTCTACGAATCACACTTAATGTATTCTCACATATTCCTAAAACTCAAGAGTTTAGTTTATTCAACAAACCTATGACGACTTGAACTTGAGGATCACAAAGAACTATAACTGGAAAAGGCCCGGACTCGCTTACGAAAAGTGGATTAGAAGTGGGATGGCAAAGGATTGTACCTTTTATTTAGATCGGAATTCAATGTAGCCTTTAGTCTAGAATCTATCAAAAAGATGGACACAATCAAACCCAGTCCCTCTAGTCGGGTGGGCGCCGGCCAGTCTTTCGACCTAGACCTTCTTTCTCTTAAATGCCGTCTCCTGCGTCATACGGCTCTGCCCCGGAATCAAGACCTCCGCTTTAGCTTTTGCGCTTATTGAACAGATGGTGGCTTTTCACCTGAACTGAGACCTCGAGATGCCGATTAGCATCTATGGTAAGGAAATCAGTGAGGTAACCTTATCAAAGGCAGTGCCTCCAATCTTGGTACCAACAGAGAGACCAACGTCTAGGGGCTAACGTCGGCTCCGCTCAACGAGCTATATAGAGTCAATAGCAATATTTGCTACTAGACTGGTCTTTTCGTAATGGATGACCCTCAAAACCAAAAAAACCGCTTTATACTTGTTCGCTGGATAAAAGTTTACTTGGAGTAAGCCCAGGGACAGTGACACCAAGGACTATTTGTTACCAGTCCTCCCAAGGGGAAAGTGCCAAAGAAGTTGTTTTTTGTCTCCTAAATGCCCAATATAGAGGGAAAGGATTTCGTAAAGGAGTTATTGAAGGGAAGTTTAGTAATTGTGTAGTTAAATAGAATTGGGCTATTTATAAAGCCGTCCATCCTGAAGCATTTCAAGGATGCATTTGATTGGGTGGATGCAAATAGTTCAGGCCGTATAATACCTCACGAGGGAGCTGATGAGGAATATGATTCTGCCTGCCCCAAGCAGTGCAAGGGATCGAATCCAATTTGAAAAAAAAAACATTTGAAGTAAACGAGTCGAGAGTCACTTATGAAATGTGCAAAGTGAAACTGTACTCGGCTGATCTTTGAAAATTTAAGCTTGGGAGTTCATTTCAGAATTGTGCAAGTTAAGAAACTGCATTGAAGTGAACGAGTACCCAAGTTAATTTTACAGTTTAGCTTGCATCGTCAAGTTGCTGAAATTAAATAGCGCTTGCACAACCAAGTTTCTATAATTGTGCCTCGAATCTCCTTTCAAATTCCGGTGCCATATTCTGTTGAGGCGGCAATGACCCTTGAAGTAGGTCATTAGCCTTGAAGTAGCCTTTTGAAAACAGATGTTATTGGATGACAAGGAAGAAGAGATCGATGGAGATTTTTTAAAGATGGAAGTCATTGCCATCATTTATATGGAAGTAATTGCCATTGTTGGCAAAGATAGAAGTCATTGCCATCATTTATATGGAAGTCATTGCCATGATATGTTTATTATTGAAGCTGAGAGGTCACTCCATTGTAGTGACTGAGTACTCATGCTTCTCTTGAGCTCTGTGAGCAATTGTCCTCTAATGGCAAGCAAAGTCAGGACTTTGAATGAGGGTGATAAGCTTGTCTTGCTTTGTCAAGTCGCTATCATTCCTCAAACTCTTTGATGTGCTTGTCTTGCTTTGTCAAGTCGCTGTCATTTGAGATCGTTTTTTGCCATTGTATACGGTTTTCTGTTGTTTTCTACAGCTTTGTCTTCAGTGAGACCTCTGTATTTGTGATTGTATCTTCAAGCTAAGAGTTTCACTTAGTTCCCGCTACTTAGCTTGAGGGGAGTATTGAAGGGTAGTTTAGTAATTGTGTAGTTAAATAGAATTGGGCTATTTATAAAGCCTCTTCACTCTCATTTCTAGGAAGATCAATTCAATGTAGTCCTTGAGAGTAGTTCGGTTTGTAACACAGTTTCTTCCTTGTTCAATATCGTTACATCTCTATCTTAACAGTCGGTATATACATATATAAAAGTCATCATGATATCAAAGCTCAGGTTGGCAGGGGTCACAAGTTCGACTCTCTGCCTCCCGCAATATTCTCATAATTTATGAGGGACACGAATGCAAAAACTATGACAAAAAATGGGTGCCCGTGATCCACTCTTCAACCCAAAAAATGGGATTTCGAGTGATGGGGAATGTTAAAGAATAATATAAGATCCATTTGGGTCTCTCTCTAACACCTTAAGGTTTTAGATGAGCTGATACCATGTTGAGTAACCAACTCATCTAAAACCTTAAGGTGTTAGAGAGATACCCAAATGGATCTTATACTATTCTTTAACAAGAGTGTCTTGAGCCGATAAGTAACTAGAGCACACGATAATGATAATTGATACATGGTTGATGAATTTTATATCAATGCTTTAAAAATCATATTGCTCGAGTGTAAAGAAATATGTACAGGTAATAAAACTAAAATAATTTATCAGTGCATACTACCTAGGAGTGAATCCAGTGAATGCACTGCTAGTTGATGAAGAAATTTCAGATAGCTTACTAAATTCTGATACAAAGTTATTCCTTTCAGTGAAAAAGGTGGGTTGTTTTGGCTGAGGCAGTTCAATATCACTACTCAGCATCAAAACCACCATGGACATGCCAGGCCTGTCTTCAGGATATGGTTGCACACACAATAATCCAATCTGAATAGTTCGGAAAAGTTCAGATTCATTATATGAATCCACAGCGGTCTCATCAAGCAGCTCCGAACATTTTCTTTCTTCATAGAGTTTCCATGCCTATAGGTGGATATTATCAGTAAAATTTACAGTGTTAGAACTATCAAGATTCGTGCATTCCATAGATTCTGAACAAAACTGCACTTACATGGCTAAGAAGGTTAAGGTTGGGATCTAAATGATAGAATCCTCTCATTTTCATCCCACTCACTATCTCTAGCACTAATACACCGAAGCTATAAACATCCGATTTAACTGAGAATATACCATCAAGTGCATACTCTGGAGACATGTAGCCACTGCAGGAAACCCAACAAAAAAAGTTAGCTAATTTGTTATAAATTAAGCAAGCAGAGAGACTGGAAGTTTGGTTGAAAGTGATTACAATGTGCCAACCACTTTTGTTGTATTTGATTCAGTTTCACTTCCCCAGAAAATCCTAGCTAATCCGAAGTCTGAAACCCTTGGATTCATCTCACTGTCAAGTAGAACATTGCTGGCTTTCAGATCTCTATGGATGACTCTCAGTCTAGAGTCCTGGTGAAGGTAGAGAAGCCCTCTCGCTATACCATTTATTATGTTGTACCGTATTGGCCAATCCAATATTCGTTTTCTCTCTTTGTCTGTTATAAATGCAATTTAGATTATTCAAGCTGTAACATGCAATACAAGTTGTACCAACTTTAAAGTTAACAAGATTATGCCCCGAGAATGTACATACCAAAAAGGAAATAATTTAAACTGTTGTTGGGCATGTACTCATATATCAGCAACATCTCGTCTTTCTCGATACAGCAACCTAGAAGCCTCACAAGATTTCGATGTTGAAGTTTGGCTATGCAGGAAATTTCATTCTTGAACTCATTTATTCCCTGTCTCGAATCCTTTGCCAGTCTTTTAACAGCTATTTCTTGCCCATCTTTCATAATGCCCTAAAAACACCAATTTTGATTTTTACACATTTAGGCATGATATCATCTCATTAGGATTTAGAAAATGGGAATCAAAGTACTCTTCATTTGATTTCTTATGGTTAGTTTGGATAGGGAATAAATTTAAAATAAACAAAAGAAATTCTTATTAATACTTGCGATAGATAACCATCTTGGTTCCTTGCGGAAACATCATTGTTATTGTTTTCCATAGTAAATAATATAAGTATGACCTTGTAGACAGATCCAAAGCCACCCTCCCCAAGCTTACTCTTCTCGGAGAAGTAATTAGTAGCATCTGCTATTATCGGGAAGTCAAATAAAGGGAGGTCCAAATCTTCCTCCTGGTCTTTCTTGTTGGGGTCACCACTTGAATTGATATAAAATCCTGCAGTGTGAAGTGAGAATTAAGAAGCACGCAAAAAAAAGATGTTTACGTTCATTTTTGCTCTTAAATTTGCTGCCACTACCTTACTTGTAAGCATATGAAGTAAACTAGAACGAATAACAGAACACTAACCTTTTTTCTTCTGCTTTCTCCTCTTCAAAACATATCTGGTAGGTATGCCAAGTAGTACTGTTAGTACTAACGATGCAACAATGACTATGATCACCAGTTTCCTCTTTCTTCTTGATATTCTATTCGTTCCTGTGGATCGAGGGGTTTATAAAATATTAAGAAATAAGATGGTAAAAACATGATAAAAACATGTCTGCACTGGTATAAGGTTACCACGGTAGAAAGAGTTTTTTACCTAATTCTGAGGCAGCAACTCGTACGAATAGATTTGCTCCATCTAACTTGTAGTCCCTAATATCGAGCAGTTCATCAAGCCATAATATGCATCCAACTCCACGTTCTCTGACATCTATACTTGAATAAGCCGTACAAGAGCAATTATTCAAGCACCTAATTTTACACTCCTCAAGGTTCATAGTCTGATTAAACCAGGAATGACGTGTATCGGGCAATTTCTGATTCGGCAGCTCAAGAAACCCATCCCCAGACCCACAACTTAATGCAGTTCTCCGCACACATCCACCAGACCAATCACCTGCTTCCCATCTTTCAAGATTTTTTGGTTCAAATCCTTCAACACAACTGCACCCACTATTTCCTACGAGAGCTTTGGCAATGTTACAAACACCATATGGTCCGCAAGTTGCATATCGATCACAGATATCCTTCTGGGTAGTCTGTAAGTTTTTCCAACTATGAGTTTCATTAACCCATAAGAGAACCTGTACATTTCCATCCGGGTTTATAGTCGCTCTAATCATAGCAGAACTACTGCGAACATCAAACTGGTAATAAATTTCTGTCTGCTGAAAGAAAAAGTTAGATATGAAAGTTGGGTCTGGGTTATCAAAGGATGTTCCACTAAATTTAACACCATCCCATGGACCAAACCTGTACTGCACAACTGAACCATTCCATACAAGTGGCTGGGGAAAGCCATCAAGATTTACCCGCACAGTATAATTTCCAGGAGTAGGATCATTAGAACTTTTCCATGAAGTGAGGTAGCGATTTACACCATTTCCTAAATCCCACCCCAATTTCATCCCCGGTAGAAGATTATTCCCAAAGTGATCAAAACTTTGCCAAAGATAAGTCTTTGGGTCAGTATCATCTTCGTACACGAGAACAAGATTTCCTGTATCTAGTAGCTGACACAAAGGTTTCTTTACTGCTATCGACGAGTTGGAAGACCAAATAACGCCACCAATACCGTTGCGAAGTACCAATCTTCCATTTCCATCGACGTTCAAGACTCCTGATTTATCTGTAAGTGGGATTTCTCTATTGGCTACCCACACAACAGTAAAATTTGATATATTTTTGTACCAAATGCCCAAGTATCGATTCTTCGATCTGCTGGGACTGAAGAATCCCAGCTCAAAAACTCTGCCAGCTGATACAATGGTACTATTGCCATCATCTTTAATGGTTTGGTTCCCAGAAATCCTGTCTTCTGCAGTGCAAAGAACTAGAAGAATGCATAAACAGACAATGATTTTGGTGGCTTCCATTGACTTGAGTTCTAAGCTTGTTTTTTTTTTATCTTTTTACATAGTCATAGCACACCATATATTATTGAGGTTCTTGACTTGAATGCTACTCAACAGAAGATGAGCATGCCATTTATTGCTTTTCTATTTATTACTACATTTATGATGTCCTCTTCTCTACACAAGTGGCTAACAGTCAATGCAATCTGTACTGTATACTGTGACCTGTCGCGGGACTTCCGTAAGGTATGCCCATAGGCATACTTTTTATCAAAAGACATGACAATGCCATTTTCAACCAAATATAAAATTTAAAATACAATGAATATTAGTTAAAATTTGAATCTTATAACTTAATTTCTTATAAATAAATATAAAATTGATATTTTGCTCCCAAAGTTATTAAAAGAATAAACAGTTGACTATTAAAATAAATTCATTTTTCCTAATATTTTCTCCTAAGCCCATTTAAGGGTCGAGAGTGGATCAGTAACTTGCCTTCGTGTCCATAATAAATTACAAGAATATTGGGGTGACAGTGAGTCGAACTTAGACCTTTGCCGACTGGAGGCCTGGAACTTTGATACCATGTTAAATTAATGCTTCTTGAGATCGACTCAGCAGGATCTTATATTATTTTAAGAAGACGCTTAGATGATGGTCTTTATCGTGCAATCGACATATATATATAGGTACGTACATTCATAACTTCTGGTAGCTTGTATAGTAATACGAT
Source organism: Oenanthe sinensis (assembly GCA_028671895.1). NCBI lineage: Eukaryota > Viridiplantae > Streptophyta > Magnoliopsida > Apiales > Apiaceae > Oenanthe > Oenanthe sinensis. The sequence goes on along the minus strand of CM053796.1, from coordinate 3,140,857 downwards.
TAATTTTCGGTGCATATCTTGATAACATGGCATTGAGTTCTCCCTGTCTTCAACTAGTTGCGCCCCAGTAATTTTTTTACTGGCTTTAGTACTGGCTGTGAGGGTTCGTTTTGACTTTTATATATTTGATGCATGTGCTAATGCGTATCTCATTCCTTGCTAGATTATATGCTTGAAAATAAATCTTAGATACATGCCTTTGAATGCGTTTGGATATAGATTTACCGGAGAAGTTACTGTACAGAGTAACACAGTTTTAGTATGCTGGCACACTAAATTTTTTAGTGAAGTCACTATCCTCGTGTTGTAACTTGTGAGGATTATTAACCTTCGTTTCGATTTTAATTGAATCTGCAGTCACACCCAATGTTGATAGGATGCCGACCGAGAACAATTATGCAGACAAATGGACTATCAGAAACTCTGCCTGGAAGCTTGCTCCCACGCTGCCCAAAATTAAGCGCATCTTTGCTTTGCTTTGCTTGCCTGTAATATCTAAATGCCGTATGAAGACTTCAACTTGAGGTCAATGAAGCGGCTGTATACAAAATTACAAATACTAAAATATCTTACCACCTAGCCAAGCAATTGTGATTGAGATATCTCTGTCGAAACAATTATTCGATTCAAACCACTAATTTTTTTATACTAAAAGATTTTGTTGGTTAACTCTTCTGCTTCATTAAGTTTTATTTTAACATGGGTCAACCTAAAATGCCATTACAAATACTCTACTGATTTTAGAAATATCAGAGTCCTGATAAATACAGAGTATATTTAACCATGTTCACACTGCACAGCTCTCTCATAACATTCTGGTATATACACTTGCATTTTATAAAGAATTCAGGGAGACCATCTAATTCTGCGGAAAGGATCAACTATTTGCCACCGCATATTAGATCACATGCGTTTATCTGGCAGGTTAATTCTTTTTCGGATTCGGGATTATTCTTTGTCTTTTTCACACCAAGAATTATTTTTGAACGAAAAGATATCAACGGGGATTCGAAGAAAATTTAATATGCGTGACATAAAAAAGATACATAATTCAAGACAAAAAAGGACGATTAAAGGGAAGTTTCGAGAACAAATAAAGTGAATCTCCATCACATTTCTTTCGATTTACAAATTCCAATTGTAATTTAGTGAATACCTCTCTTGAATTTTCATATCATTAAAAAAAGTTTCATTATCCTATCAACTTTTACTAACGAGCCGTCCCATTATATGAGAAACACTTTTTTTCTTGGATGTTAAAAAAAAAGAACCTATTTTTTATAACATTAATTTAAAATTGTTACAACCACATATTCATAATTCTTTTCATTTGTGTGAATATAAGTGAAAGTTAGTGAAATCAAATTTAAATTTCTTAAACAATTTATGATTTTGACTGGCTCATATAAATTGGGACGGAGAAATGTTAAGTTACCAGAAGGTAACATTCCCTCGAAAGCCCATTTATGGGTCGAGAGTGGATCACGGTTGCCCATCTTTGGGGGCAATAACATGCCTTTCGTGTCAGAGTCGAAACCATGTTAAGTTACCGGTTCTCCTAAAACCTCAAGGTCTTAGGAGATTGACTTACCAGGATCTTATATTATTCTAACAGAAGTATTGTAAGATGAATTTACATAAATTGCCATTATTCATTCTACTGAAATGTTATAAAACTAGATATATCACATAGATAATTATTTTTGAAATGTAGATGTATCCTGCATTTGTATGAAGAAATTGTAAGTTGTAACCTATGAAGAAAGTATGGCAGCCTCCGCCTGTACTGTGCCGTCATTTCAGATTGTCGAAGTTTCTTTTTCAATCAACAAGGGTATAGAAAAATTTCTTTTTTGAGTGGAGAGACCCAAATATTGATACATGGTTGGTTAATGAATCTTATATCAATGCTTTAAAAGTCATATCGCTTGAGTGTAAAGAAATATGTACAGGTATTAGACACCAGAAGTGTCCAAAATAATAAAACAAAAATGATTTATCAGTGTGTGCTACCTAGGAGTGAATCCACTACTAGTTGATGAAGAAATTTCAGGTACCTTACTAAATTCTGATACAAATTGATTCCTTTCAGTGAAAAAGGTGGGTTGTTTTGGCTGAGGCAGTTCAATTTCACTACTCAGCATCAAAACCACCATGGACATGACAGGCCTATCTTCAGGATATGGTTGCACACACAATAATCCAATCTGAACAGTTCGGGAAAGTTCAGATTGATTATATGAATCCCCGGCAGTCTCATCAAGCAGCTCCGAACATTTTCCTTCTTCATAGAGACTCCATGCCTATAATTGGATATTATGAGTAAAATTTACAGTTTTAGAACAATCAAGATTTGTACATTCCATGAATTCTGAACTGAACTGCACTTACATGACTAAGAAGGTTAAGGTCGGGATCTAAATTATAGAACCCTCTCATTTTCATCCCAGTTACTATCTCTAGCACTAATACACCGAAGCTATAAACATCAGATTTAACTGAGAATATTCCATCAAGTGCATATTCTGGAGACATGTAGCCACTGCAGGAAACCCAAAAAAAAAGTTAGCTAATTTGTTATAAAGGAAACAGAGAGACTGGAAGTTTGGTTGAAAGTAATTACAATGTGCCGACCACTTTTGTTGTATTTGATTGACTTTCACTTCCCCAAAAAATCCTAGCTAATCCGAAGTCTGAAATTCTTGGATTCATCTCACTGTCAAGTAGAACATTGCTGGCTTTCAGATCTCTATGGATGACTCTCAGTCTAGAGTCCTGGTGAAGGTAGAGAAGCCCTCTCGCTATACCATTTATTATGTTGTAGCGTATCGGCCAATCCAATATTCGTTTTCTCTCTTTGTCTGTTATAATTGAGTGCAATTTATATTATTCATGCTGGAACATGCAATACAAGTTGTACCAAATTGAAAGTTAACAAGATTATGAAGTATCGTGCATTAGACCATAAAAAATTAAGAAAGAAGTCATTAACACCCCGAGAATGTACATACCAAAAAGCAAATAATTTAAACTGTTGTTGGGCATGTACTCATATATCAGCAACATTTCATCTTTCTCGATACAGCAACCTAGAAGCCTCACGAGGTTTCGATGTTGTAGTTTGGCTATGCAGGAAATTTCATTTTTGAACTCATTTAGTCCTTGTCTCGAATCCTTTGCTAGTCTTTTAACAGCTATTTCTTGTCCATCTTTCATAATGCCCTAAGAACACCAATTGTGATTTTTACACATTCAGGCATATGATAACAATTTATTAGGATTTGGAAAATGAGAATCAAAGTACTGTCCATTTGATTTCTTATTGTTATTTTGGATAGGTAATAATTTTAAAATAAACAAAAGCAATTCTTATTAAATTCTTGGACATAATGTAATATGTTCTGTGATCTAAATCAATTAAGGCAGTAAAAAAAACTTGCAAACAGATAACCATCTTGGTTTCTTGTGGAAACATCATTGTCATTGTTTTCCATAATACATAAATATAAGTATTACCTTGTAGACAGATCCAAAGCCGCCCTCCCCGAGCTTACTCTTCTCGGAGAAGTGATTAGTAGCATTTGCTATTATTGGGAAGTCAAATAAAGGCAGGTCCAAATCTTCTTCCTGATCATTGTTGTTGGGGTCACCACTTGGATTGATTGTAAATTCTGCAATGTGAAGGGAGACTAAAGAAGCACGCAATATAAAGATCTTTAAAGAAGCACGCAATAAAAAGATATTTACATTCTTTTTTGTTCTTAAATTTGCTGCCACTGCCTTACTTGTAAAGCTTATGAAGTGAACTAGAACGAGCAACAACAGAACACTAACCTTTTTTCTTCTGCTTTTTCTTCTTCAAAACATATCTGGTAGACATGCCAAGTAGTAATGTTAGTACTAACGATGCAACAATGACTATGATCACCAGTTTCCTCTTTCTTCTTGATCTTCTATTTGTTCCTGTGGAGGGAGGGGTTTATGACATATTAAGAAAGACGATAATGGTAAAAACATGTATGCACTGGTATAAGGTGACCACGGTAGAAAGAATTTTTTTACCTAATTCTGAGGCAGCAACTCGTACGAATAGATTTGCTCCATCTAACCTGTAATCCCTAATATCGAGCAGTTCATCAAGCCATAATATGCATCCAACTCCACGTTCTCTGACATCTATACTTGAATAAGCCGTACAAGAGCAATTATTCAAGCACCTGATCTTACAATCCTCAAGGTTCATACTCTGATTAAACCAGGAATGACGTGTATCGGGCAATTTTTGATTTGGCAACTCAAGAAACCCATCCCCAGACCCACAACTTAATGCAGTTCTCCGCACACATCCACCAGACCAATCACCTGCTTTCCATCTTTCAAGATTTTTTGGTTCAAATCCTTGCACACAACTACACACACTATTTCTTACGCGTTCTTTGGCAATGTTACAAACACCATATGGTCCGCAAGTTGCATATCGATCACAGATATCCTTCTGGGTAGTCTGTAAGTTTTCCCAACTATGAGTTTCATTAACCCATATGAGAACCTGTACATTTCCATCCGGGTTTATAGTGTTTCTAATAGTAACAGAGCTACTGCGAACATCGAACTGGTAATAAATTTCTGTCTGCTGGAAGAAAAAGTTAGATATGTAACTTGGGTCGGGGTTATCGAAGAATGTTCCACTAAATTTAACACCATCCCATGGCCCAAACCTGAACTGTACAACTGAACCATTCTCTACAAGTAGCTGGGGAAAGCCATCAAGATTTAACCGCATAGTATAATTTCCAGGAGTAGGATCATCAGAACTTCTCCACGAGGTGAGGTAGCGATTCACACCATTTCCCAAATCCCACCCAAGTTTCATCCCCGGTAGATGAGTATTCCCAGGATGATCAAAGCTTTGCCAAAGATAAGTGGTTGGTTCAGTATCACCTTCGTACACGAGAACAAGATTCCCTGTGTCTAGCAGCTGACACAAAGTTTTCTTTGCTGCTATCGACGAGTTGGAAGACCAAATAACGCCACCAGCACCGTTGCTAAGTACTAATCTTCCATTTTCATCGACCCTCAAGACCCCTGAATTATCAGTAAGTGGGATTTCTCTATTAGCTACCCAGACAACTGTAAAATTCGATATATTTTTGTACCAAATGCCCAAGTATCGATTCTTCGATCTGCTGGGACTGAAGAATCCCAGCTCAAAAACTCTGCCAGCTGATACAATGGTACTATTGCCATGATCTTTAATGGTTTGATTCCCAGAAATCCTATCTTCTGCAGTACAAAGAACTAGAAAAATGCATAAACAGACAATGGTTTTGGTGGCTTCCATTTACTTGAGTTCTAAGCTTGTTTTTATCTTTTTACATAGTCATAGCATACCATATATTATTGAGGTTCTCGAATATTTAGTACTCAAACTGAAGATGAGCATGCCATTTATTGCTGTTATTTATTATGATTTATGATGTCCCTACACAACTGACTAACACTCAATGCAATCCCGGGTGATACTTATTAAAAAATAGTATAAGATACATTTAAGTCCCTCTCTAACACCTTGAGATTTTAGATGAGCGGATTACTCAATATGGTATCAGAGCTCAGGTTGACAGGGGTCACAAGTTCAACTCTCTGCTCAGGTTGACAGGGGTCACAAGTTTGACTCCCTGCCTCTCCCAATATTCTCCCAATATTTTATAATTTATGAGGGCCTCTCCCAATATTCTCACAATTCGTGAGGGACACGAAGGCAAAAATTATGTCAAAAAATGGGAGCCCGTGAGGGGGAATATTAAAGAATAGTATAAGATCCATTTGAGACTCTCTCTATAGTTTGAGGTTTTAGATGAGCTAGACAGAACTGACAAGTAATTAATAATTAATTCCTCTCGACTAATTAGACTTATAGGCTTACAAATTGAGTATCCGTTCTAATAAAATCTCGGGCTGAGTCAGCTCTCAATTCAGTACTTAGGACGACAAATGATAAGCTCTTACCACTTGGTCTATACAATCTTGCTTCATTTTACAAATTTTATTGGTCTTTTTGGAGATTTTTTTTATCCTTCTTCATCTCTTTATTTTATATAAATGTGTTAATAATTTTCCTGCATTACCTTCTCTTAGAATTATTTCGAATGTTAACCCTTTCTACATAAATATTGAATTAAAACTGTTAATACATAGTTTTATCAATTCTAGTTTATATGCTTCTGTTTTAATATTAATCGTTAATTTTTTTTAAAAAAAGTTAGCGAAATGATATATTTTAACAGTTTAGTGGTTTAAATGAGTTATCGTAAAGATAAGGTAGCTACTTGATATTTTCTGTAAAATGAGTGAATAGTTTGATATAAATCCCATTAATATATCAAATACGAATATAAATGGAAAACAATTACGACATATAAAGTTCTGAAAGAGGTTCGTAAAATTGGATGAGTATCAAGACCACTCATTTTAAACTTCAAATTTTTTTAAAAGCACACGTTTAAGCTACAAGCTATTATTGTTTAGCAGCCTTTAAAGTCTTGTAAGATTTTATTTTATTTCCTAAAAAAAGATGTCTTTAGATTATATTATCTATCTTTTGAACTCCATTCAATTTCATATTTGACCGAAGAAATATTCAAAAGCACATGTATTACCAACAATTATCAATTATGTAATGTAGACAGGAGTATTAACTCTTTTTTATTTTGAATACATCACCTCCAGCTAAATACATGTTAGGAAACAAGTTCGAAGTCAATGATGAATAGGGAAGTTAGGCCCCGTTATATTTGAAGAGTATATTTTTAATTGCGAAAAAAATATGATTATTATTGGTTGACGGTGTTTGCTACATAGACATTTTTATTTGCAATTGGTTGGGATTTTTCCAGAAGTTTCAGTCATCAATTATTAGGTGTTGGACCATTTTAGCGCATCATAAAACTAAGCTCAAAGTACCATATTTCAAAGTATTGTTGAAAATATCTCCTGGGGCCTAGCTAATTCTTAAACCGGGGTACTCTTTCTGTTCTAAAATAAGTGTCGTTTTGAATTTTTACACGTAAGAGCCATAATTATGTTTCTTATCCGATTCTGAGAAACTACTCCAAATTAATTGGTGTCTACATGCATCATTTTCTTGGAATCTAAATGTAACCACGGGTAAAAATCAAAAATATATATATCAGGATTCAATTTACTTTTCCATTCACTTGAATTCTTGAAATGATGATGCATGAAAATGAACTCAAAGAAAGAATAGTGACAACAATTCCCACAAGGTGTAGAAACTACACTGTATCATAAAATTAAAGGGTAACCACTCCCTTCACAGATTCTGGTTACTGACAAATTTGCGCATGGCCAGGGCTACTTGAATAAAGTTCCAGTTGTGAAATATAGGATAGTTGTGACGAAATGCTCTCAAGCCCAACTCGCGATTGCAACAATTTTCAGTCACAAATTTTCATCGCAAGTTCAAATAAAGTTTCATACTTGTATCTGCTAGAGTAATAAAGTACTTGGTAAAGTAAATCTTGCAATTTTAATCATACATGTGTCATAACAAAAAAATATGTTTCGACTGCAATATTCACCAAGAGACCAGTAGCTTTAATTTCTTTCTGTTCATCTCTAAATTCTTTTTGGCTTTTAGAGCATATATACCCCATCTTGTCCACACAATTGACATATTAATTTGATCCAGTTTGATCTACCATCATTTTGACTATCTAATTTTAAGTTGTAGCTTTTTTTTTCTACACATAGATTTTAAAGATTTGAATAGTGTACGTGCTTGGCTCAGACATGGCTAGCAGTACTCAATAAACTCAGTAAATTGCAACGGGCTCAAGTACACTCAACTGTAGCACCGGGACTCAAGTATGCTCAACTGTTACAGTACATGCCACCATTGTTAAGAACAACCATACCTCATACTCTAGTAATAGGTACTTCAAACTATGGTAGCTAACTCGAGGAGAGTAAAATTAAAAAAATCGTCCCACCTCTGGAACAGTACATGGCAAGGTGGAGATGGTGCGGGAGTTATCGAACACATACCAATATTATCATAAAAAATTATGCTCAAATTACCGTATTATATTAGTTTTTGACCTAATCCAACAAAGGGTATCACTATATTCATCCGTAATGTTCTGATTTACCGCGAATTATGCCTACCACAGTTGATATTGTCAAGAACTCAAGATGGAAAATGATGTGAATGAATAATACTACAAATGCATTGTTTTCTGTTAAATTCTTATCAACAGTCAACTTGCTGTAATTACTTGTTAACTATTGTCTATTGTTCTGAAATGGCCTCCTTCTGTATATCAAAGCTTACTTAAGCATGTGCCTTTCATTGCCTCAGCAGTTTGTACAGTTTCAAATTCAAGAGATGATCTTAATAGTGCAGGTGACTTGGTCAACAAATTTTTCATTGCATCGTGTTCTTGCTGACGCTTCTGTGCTTGGATGTGTATATTTGAGAAAAAAATGTTAATCTGATGTGTTTTGATGATATATAACATCATGCTGATTTGCTATTTGTTACTGTAACAGCTTGCTATGTTACTAGTTTTACTCTATACAGCTTACCATTATATGATTGATTCATTTGATATATCCTACATATATATGAGTTTGCTATGCATAAGTATATTCTCAGGTAACTTGGTTGATAACTTGGTTGAATATGTGAAAATACAAAGTTTCAGGAAAGGGTTCGTAATAGCCTGCTAAGATCAGTCGCAGAACTATATCAGCAAGCTGACACTGTTCCGCCCAGAAGCTATTCAAAATCAATTTCGATAATGGATATTCCTTGAAGATGCTTGGAGATATCAGAGATTGGTTAGGATTTAAATATGTAAGGACTCTATTATATAATATATAGTTTATATAATTAATAGAGCTCAAAAAGGGTTTTCAAATACCTTCCTTATTTACTCAGATTTGATTCTCCTTACCATATCTTTCCAAAACAGATTTCTATCAATCTTTTCCATATCAAAATCTTTCCATAACAGCTCAAATTCGATTTGATCTTTTTCTAGCTGTTGGAAATTGATATTACCTTTCAAAATTGATTTGTTAGGAGATTTAAACTATTTTAAATTTTGAATTTCAAATCTTCTAATTACCTAGTTGTTGAAGAATATTTCGATGCAAATCAAATCTCTTATTATTGCATAATATCTTCACAACCGTTGTATGCTTCTTATATATATTCACTTGCAATCTTTATTGTAAGTAATCAATCGATATACAACGTCAAAAGTTTTGAGATCTGAATATACACGCTTTCTCTCTTCTCTCTCAAAACATTTTGATTTTATAAACTCCGAGCTTCATTATTATATACACGTATATTATATACAAGAGTTTATAGTTTGTGTTGTAATGCTTCTATTCATTGTTATAAAGTTGTATTGATTAGTTACTGAAGTAGTGGCAAGGGATCTTGGTGATCAGGGAATATTGCTCTAGGGAACTCTTTGTATTAGAGAACAGGTTGTTCGGGAACTAAGGAATTCAAGGGAGTGGTTTGCTTGAGGAATTCAGAGTTCAAGAGGAACAAGCTTGTTAGAGGATCTTGGGGTTCAAGAGGGTTGATTATTCAAAGGGAAACATAGTGTTTCAGCAAGCTGTTTTCAGCAACTGGGTTAAGGGGAGATATATTATTGTATCGTGTAATTGGTATTTTTATTGATCAATAATATATTCTCTTACCGGGTTGGTAAGGGACCAGGACGTAGACCATTAGTGGATAGGGGTCGAACCTGGCTAAAATCGATTGTGTTCTTTATTGTTTTCAGTATTTAGATTCTGCACTGCATCATAACAGCAAGCTATTATATTGTATAATTTGTAATCAACAAGCTGACAGTTTCAGCAGCAGACTGCTTTGTTTGTAATAGTCGATACAAGATGGTAAAAGTTAAAATTGACCTTAGTTAGTCATATATACCTATTCACCCCCTTCTAGGTGTGCATTCACATTTGGTATCAGAGCTTTGATGTACTAATATTTCTGTAACAGGAAAGTACGAGTCCTATGGCCATGGCTACTAAATTTTATCCTGAAGGAACATCGAGTTTGAGACCTCCACTTCTCTTGGGTACTGAAAATTACAACTGGTGGAAAAATAGAATGGAGATACATCTGACCAGAGAGCCACTTGAATGGAGAGTTGTCCAAAAGGGTCCGTTTGAGTTTAAAGACAAAGACGGAAAGGCGAAGGACATTGATGACCTCACAGATAGTGAACTATCAAAGATGAGTTATAATGGCAGAGCAAGGAACACTCTAATGAATGGATTGTGTCCTACTGAATGTGACAGTTTCTTCATGCAAGACGGCAAAAGAAATTTGAGATACCTTGGAATTATGTCATGAAGGTTCTAAAGGGCTGAAAAGGGTGAAACTCAGCAAACTGATGAACGAGTTTGGGAATTTTAAGCTTGGAGAAGGAGAAACAATTAGAGAAAGTCAATCTAGATTTCAAATAAATATGAATGCTCTCAAACAACTTGGCAAGGAGATTCCTCAAGAAGAAATCAATATGAAAATACTCAGTGCCGTGCCATTTATCTACGAACCAAAAGTGACTGCATTGGAATCTTTACCAACAATAGATACTATGGATACCTTGGCGGTATTTGCTGAACTAGAACAGTTTGAAAGCAAAATAAAGGCTAGTCAAATTGAAATCATTCAAGCTCCAGTGGCTAAGATAAAAAACTTGGCACTTCATACTGATAACAGCAAGCTGAAATCAGAAGAATCAGAAGATGAAGATATAGCTTTACTATCCAGAAAGATCAAGATGCTCATACACAAGAAGAACATGATGAAGAAAGAAAAAGACAAAAAATACTCCAGAGATTCAAACGAGGAAAATTGCTTCGAATGTGGCAAGCCAGGACACTACAAAAAGGACTGTTATAAGCTAAAGAACAAACAGCAAGCTGCTATAAATGAGAAAAAGAAATCAAAAGCTCTTTTATCATGGAGTGATGATGAAGATGGTTCTGGTGCTGAATCAAGTGGTGACATGGTCAACCTAGCACTTGTTGGTTTCGATAATGAAATACTTCAAGAGAATACAGAAGAAGTGTTGCTTGAATGATGTTTTTGATTCAGAATCAGATGGTAGTGAGATATGTCTTGCTGTCAAAATAAATGCAAAGCAATGGATATTGGACAGTGGTTGTACAAGACATATGTGTGGAGACAAAATTCAGTTTCTTAGCCTAAAGAAGAAAAAGGGAGGAAGAGTCACAATTGGTGATAACAAGACTCTACAAATTCTTGGAAAATGCAAAGTTAGTAATAATATGATTTCAATTGATAATGTACAATATGTGCAAGGTCTTAAGTATAATTTGCTTAATGTAAGTCAATTATATGATGATGGACATGCTGTTAATTTTGGTAAAGATAAATGTACTATTAATGTTGGTACTAACAAAATCCCCCTAGTTGCTAGAAGGGAAGGAAATATATATATATATATATATATATATATATATATATATATATATATATATATATATATATATATTGTGGATGCAGGAAACAACGTATTGTTCAGCAGCTCTTGATGTTGAACCATATATTTGGCATAGAAGGCTAGGACATGCTCACATGGACATGCTTACATGGACTTACTCAGCAAGTTGTCTTCAAAGAAGCTAGTTAGAGGACTGCCCAAATTGAAGTATGTAAAAACTGAAACATGTTCATCTTGCCAATTAGGAAAACATGTCAGGACACCTCACAAGTCAATGAAAATGGTATCTACTTCTAAACCTTTAGAGCTTCTTCTTTTGGACATGTTTGGTCCCGAAGCATATGAAAGTATTGGAGGTAAAAAGTATGGTTTTGTAATTGTTGATGATTACTCTAGATTTACTTGGGTATTATTTCTTCGTACTAAAGATTCTGCTTTTAGTGAATTTGAGAAGCTAATCAAATTACTTGAGAACGAGCTAGATACAAGACTTGTAGGTATTTGAAGTGATCGAGGTGGAGAATTTTAAAAGGAGTTTGTAACTTATTGCGAAGAAAGAGGTATCTCTCATGAATTCTCTGCACCAAGAACTCCACAGCAAAATGGTGTTGTTGAAAGGAAAAACAGGTCACTACAAGAAACAACAAGGACACTGTTGCAAGAAAGCAAGTTGCCAAGGAGTTTCTAGGCAGAAGTTGTAAATACAGCAAGCTATGTTCTGAACAGAGTGTTGATTAGACCTATTCTCAACAAAACTCCATATGAATTGCTGAGGAACAAGAAGCCAAACATTGGGTACTTCAGAATATTTGGTTCCAAGTGCTTTGTACTCAAAACAATTGGTAAAGATGGTAAATTTGATGCAAAATCTTATGAATCTATATTTCTTGGATATTCTTTAAATAGTAGAACTTATAGAGTCTATAACATACAAAAATGTATTGTTGAAGAGTCTATTAATGTTACATTTCAAGAAGCTACTAATGTTCTGTCAAGAGATGAGGAAGATGATGCATGTCAGGCACTGACAACAAGCTGAGAAGCATTACAGAAGAGAAATAACCAGCTGACAGAACACTTGTTACAAATACTAATGGTGAACAGCAAGCTAGAACATCAACTCTAGTAGTTGATTTTGTTGGAGGATCTTCACCACAACTCCAGAGAGGTCTAATACCATTGAATTAGATCATTCATCACCACCATTAAAAGTTAGAAGAGTTGCTGATCTTTATGAAGAAATCTCTCAACATACATTGCCAAAGACAACAAGGACATCAAAGAATCATCCACAAGAGCTTGTGATTGGGAATGTTAATGAAGGAATGAGGACCAGAAAAGGAGCAATAAATTTTTGTGCTTATGATGCCTTTTTAGCTCAAGAAGAACCGAAAAATGTCAAAGAAGCATTGGAAGATGAAAATTGGGTAGTGGCGATGCAAGAGGAACTTAACAATTTTAAAAGATGTGATGTTTGGGAACTCGTCAAGCCACTAAAGGATGCTTCAATAATAGGAACAAAATGGGTATACAAGAACAAATTGGATGAATATGGAACAGTTACCCGAAATAAGGCAAGATTGGTCGCACAAGGATATAATCAGCAAGAGGGAATCGACTATGATCAGACTTATGCACCTGTTGCAAGCCTCCTGATTTCGAGCATGAGAAATTTCCAGATTATGTATACAAGCTGAAAAAGGCCTTGTATGGATTAAAGTAAGCTCCCAGGTCATGGTATGAAAGGCTCAATAAGTTTTTAATTAAGAATGGTTTCACACGAGGTAAAATATATCCCACTTTATTTACTAAGCATGATAAGAATGATATACTTGTTGTTCAAGTTTATGTAGATGATATAATTTTTGGATATACTAATGAAAGTATGTGTAAGTGGTTTTCTGAGTGTATGCACAGTGAATTTGACATGAGCATGATGGGAGAGCTCAATTATTTCTTGGGACTCCAAATCAAGCAAACAAAAGACGGAATCTATGTGCATCAATCCAAGTACATAAAAGAGTTACTCAAAAGATTTGGATTTGAAAATGTGAAGCCGAAATCTACTCCAATTACCCCAGCCAGCAAGCTGACTTATGATGAAAAGGGTAAGGATGTAGAAATCACTAGATATCGAGGTATGATCGGTTGTTTATTGTACTTAACTGCCTCTAGACCTGATATCATGTATAGTGTATGTGTTTGTGCAAGATTTCAAGCAAAACCAAAAGAGTCTCACTTGAATGCTGCCAAGAGGATATTTAGATATTTGAGTGGTACTATAACTCTTGGTTTATTTTATCCTATTACAAATGTATTTGCTGTTGTTGGATATAGTGATGCAGATTATGCAGGTTATCAAACGGATAGAAAAAGTACTAGTGGTGTTTGTGCATTTTTAGGACAGAGTTTGGTATCTTGGCAATGCAAGAGGCAAACATCTGTTGCATTATCTACTATAGAAGGGGAGTATTTGGTAGCTGGTAGTTGTTGCTCTCAAATGCTTTGGATGATTCAAACACTCAAGGACTTTGGAATTAAATGTGAGAAAATTCCAATATATTGTGACAATACAAGCACTATCAACATTTCAAAGAATCCAGGGAATCACTCAAGAACAAAACATATTGATGTTCGACACCATTTCTTGAGAGATAATGTTGCAAAGGGAAATGTAGAGCTGATAGTTGTGCCTACAGAGTATCAGCTAGCTGACATCTTCACCAAACCCTTAACAGAAGAAAGATATTCTGTTCTTCGAAGGGAACTTGGGATGTGCAATGTCTAAACAGCAAGCTACTTTGAAAAGTCTGGTATCTAATCTTATTACTTGCTATATATGTGGACTTATGTGATGTGCATGCAAAGTGATATTTTTTTTTTATGATTAAGGGGGAGAAAATATAGTCTGATTGCATGCTTATGTGGTTAATGCTATATTTGTTATTTAGTACTGGAGATAAATATGTTTTAGGCATGTCTAATATTTGTGAGAGAGAGATATTGCATATTGAGCTTGTTTTGCAGGAAGCATTGTTTGAGGGGGAGCCATTTAGCTCACACCCGCATTATTTGAGGGGGAGATATTAGCACAATCATATATTGGTGTATAATCATAAAAAAGGGGGAGATTGTTAATCTGATGTGTTTTGATGATATATAACAGCATGCTGATTTGCTATTTGTTATTGTAACATCTTGCTATGTTACTAGTTTTACTCTATACAGCTTACCATTATATGATTGACTCACTTGATATATCCTACATATATATGACTTTGCTATGTATAACTATATTCTCAGGTAACTTGGTTGAGTATGTGAAAAGACAAAATTTCAGGAAATGGTTCGTAACAGCCTGCTAAGATCAGTCGCAGAACTATATCAGCAAGCTGACACTGTTCCGCCCAGAATCTATTCAAAATCAATTTCGATAATTGATATTCCTTGAAGATGCTTGGAGATATCAGAGATTGGTTAGGATTTAAATATGTAGGGACTCTATTATATAATATATAGTTTATATAATTAATAGAGCTCAAAAAGAGTTTTCAAATACCTTCCTTATTTACTCAGATTTGATTCTCCTCCATATCTTTCTAAAATACATTTCTATCAATATTTTCCATATCAAAATCTTTCCATAACAACTCAAATTCGATTTGATCTTTTTCTAGATGTTGGAAATTGATATTACCTTTCAAAATTGATTTGTTAGAAGATTTAAACTATTTCAAATTTCGAATTTCAAATCTTCTAATTACCTAGTTGTTGAAGAATATTTTGATGCAAATCAAATCTCTTATTATTGCATAATATCTTCACAACCGTTGTATGCTTCTTATATATATTCACTTGCAATCTTTATTGTAAGTAACCAATCGATATACAACGTCAAAAATTTTGAGATCTGAATATACACGCTTTCTCTCTTCTCTCTCAAAACATTTTGATTTTATAAACTCCGAGCTTCATTATTATATACACGTATATTATATACAAGAGTTTATAGTTTGTGTTGTAATGCTTTTATTCATTGTTATAAAGTTGTATTGATTAGTTGCTGAAGTAGTGGCAAGAGATCTTGGTGATCAGGGAATATTGCTCTAGGGAACTCTTTGTATTAGAGAATAGGTTGTTCGGGAACTAAGGAATTCAAGGGAGTGGTTTGCTTGAGGAATTCAGAGTTCAAGAGGAACAAGCTTGTTAGAGGATCTTGGGGTTCAAGAGGGTTGATTATTCAAAGGGAAACATAGTGTTTCAGCAAGTCATTTTCAGCAACTGGGTTAAAGGGAGATATATTATTGTATCGTGTAATTGGTATTTTTATTTTCAATAATATATTCTCTTACCGGGTTGGTAAGGGACCAGGACATAGACCATTAGTGGATAGGGGTCGAACCTGGCTAAAATCGATTGTGTTCTTTATTGTTTTCAGTATTTACATTTTGCACTGCATCATAACAGCAAGCTATTATACTGTATAATCTGTAATCAGCAAGCTGACAGTTTCAGCAGTAGACTGTTTTGTTTGTAACAGTCGATACAAGTTGGTAAAAGTTAAAATTGGCCTTAGTTATTCATATACACCTATTCACCCCCTTCTATGTGTGCATTCACAAAAAATACTCGCAACTAATTAAATTAACAAAAGAAATAAAATTGTTTGAACCGTAAGTCACATATGATAAATATTATAGTACTTGATATATAAAATCTGTGTTGTATGATATCTGCAACGCTTAGCATTGACAAATTAAAGATACTTTACTTATGGTTGATCAAGTTAGAGGATGAAGTGTAAGACTTGTTCTCAATTAAACTCCGGTAAAATAGTAGTTATAACTAAACTTGTTTAATTATGGAATCCATTTTATAAGGTCGAATGAGTCAGCCAGAGGTTCATTTTCTGAAATACTTTCAAAGTGTTGAAATTGGAAGTAGAATTGATTATTGCCACTTCAAGCTATACGAATTTTATGGGGTAACATCTGTTGTACAAATTGAGATGATTAGAGAGTTTTTAGTTACTAAATTAAAGATTAAAACTGTACAGGATCAGCCAGTAGTAAGAAACATGGAAATTTAGAAACTGTGCACTAAAATGGCACCTGAGCCCCCGTTGACATAATTTGTTGGTTCTGTATGGGGCCACAAAAACTACTGAGTCATCGTATTAATTGACTAATATATCCACTTGAACAAAGAACATCTTAATTGGTGATATGAATTAGAATATTAGTAAATTGCACTCGTAAAGTACTCACTTCTAATCACATAAATATATTGTGTTCTGTCAAAAGAACAACTAAGATTAGAATACTAGTAAATGGAAGCGATGAAAATCATTTTCTACTTGTGTATTTTTGTAGTTCTTTGCAGGGCAGAAGATAGGATATCTGGAAATCAGACCATTATAGATGATGCCAACAGTACAATTGTCTCACCTAGTGGGCTTTTTGAGCTAGGATTTTTCAGTCCTGGCAGATCCAAGAATCGATACTTGGGTATATGGTACAAAAGTATATCAACTGGTACAGTTGTGTGGGTCGCCAATAGAGAAACCCCTCTTACTGATAATTCAGGAGTCTTGAGGGTCGATGAGAATGGAAGATTGGTACTTAGCAATGGTGTTGGTGAGAAAATATGGTCTACAAACTCACCTAGAGCTGCAAAGAAACCTGTTTGCCAGATACTAGATACAGGAAACTTTGTTGTCGGGTATGAAGATGACACAGAACCAAAGAAATTTCTTTGGCAAAGTTTTGATTATCCAGGGGATCAATTTCTACCGGGAATGAAACTGGGATGGGATCAAAGAAATAGTCTAAACCAGTCATACCTTACTTCGTGGAGAAGTTCTAATGATCCTTCTCCGGGGAATTATACTTTGCAGTTAAATCTTGATGGCTTTCCCCAGCTATTTGTGTGGAATGGTTCTTTTGTGCAGTTCAGGTTTGGGCCATGGGATGGGATTGGATTTAGTGGAACATCACCCTCTATCAAATACCCACGTTTCATATCTAACTTTACTTTCCAGCAGACAGAAATCTATTACCAGTTTCATGCTGGCAATGTATCGGATACGATGAGAGTGATTATAAACCCGGATGGAAATGTATTCGTTCTTGTATGGGTTAATGTAACCCAGAGTTGGGAAAGTTTACTGACTACACAGAAGGATGACTGTGAACGATATGCATTTTGTGGACCATACGGTGTTTGTAACATTGCCAAAGCCCGCATAGGAAGTAGTGTGTGTGAGTGTGTGGAAGGATTTGAACCAAAATTTCTGGAAAGATGGAAAGAGGGTGACTGGTCTGGCGGGTGTGTACGGATAAATGCATTGAGTTGTGGGAATGGAGATAGGTTTATTTCATATCCGGGACAAAAATTACCCGATACACGTCGTTCCTGGTTTAATCAGAGTATTGACCTTGAGGATTGTAAGATCAAGTGCTTGAATAATTGCTCCTGTACTGCTTATTCAAAACTGGATGTCAGAGAAGAAACGAGTGGATGCATGTTATGGTTTGATGAACTTCTTGATCTTAGGGACAACAGGGAGGATGTGCAAAATCTATACGTAAGACTAGCTACCTTGGAATCAGGTAAATCAACTCTTCTACCAAGGTAGCCTCATACTAGTGTAAATTTGTATTTTTCCTGTTGTTACTTTACTCATCTTTTAATCTGTAAAAACCATGTGCTGTGCAGGGGAAAACAGAAGCTCAAAAAGAAAGAGAAAACTGATTATCGTAGTCATTGTTGTATCATTAGTACTAACATTACTACTTGCCATTTGCACCAGATATATTTCAAAAACGAGAAAGCATTGGAGAAAAGGTTCATATATCTTTTGTTTCATTTTCGTGTCTTTCAAATAAGAACCTGTACAAATAAGTGCAGCAAATTCAATAATTTTTCATACTATGTGCTTATTTCGAACCTCCCAATATTGCAGGGCTTGAACTCGACTCAAGGAGTGATCCCGAAAATAAAAAGCATGGTGAAGATTTGGACTTGCCATTATTTGGCTTCCCAATAATAGCCAAAGCTACTAATTGCTTTTCCGAGAACAATAAGCTTGGGGAGGGCGGTTTTGGGTGCGTCTACAAGGTAATACTTGTAATATAAGTTGATGATAATTAATAATCATTGTGTTTCCACAAGGCAAAGATGGCTATCCAATATTACAATTTTCTTAACCAGCCTCTTCTATGTAAATGACAATTAAACATACACATTCGTCGAAAAATTTGTTAATAATTTATGTTGCTTATAGAGAATTTATTTATCTATTCCAATCCAAGTATAAAAAATTGAAAGGACAGAACTTTGATTCCCATTGTTTCAAAATATGAATAAAATGTTACCAGAATACCAGGTGTGTTAATATGACAATTGTTGTTTTAGGGCATTTTGAAAGATGGGCAGGAAATAGCGGTGAAAAGGCTTGCTAAGGATTCAAGACAAGGACGGCATGAGTTCAAAAATGAAATTTCATGCATAGCCAAACTTCAACATCGAAACCTTGTAAGACTTTTAGGTTTCTGCATTGAGAAAGATGAAATGTTGCTGATATATGAGTACATGCCCAACAATAGTTTAGATTATCTGCTATTTGGTATGTTCATACTCAAGGTGTCGATTTTTTTCTTAAAATTTTCATGGTCTGATATACAATGCTTGATACTGACATTACCTTTCTTGGGGATCTTTTATTCCTCGTTATAAATTGCACTTCAAAAAGACAGAGAACGAAGAAAATCATTGGATTGGCCAAAACGCTACAACATCATAAATGGTATAGCTAGAGGGCTTCTCTATCTTCACCAGGACTCTAGACTGAGAGTCATCCACAGAGATATAAAAGCTGGCAATGTTTTAATTGACTCTGAGATGAATCCAAGAATCTCAGACTTTGGATTAGCTAGGATTTGCTGGGGAAGTGAAAGTGAATCAAATACAACAAAAGTGGTTGGCACATAGTAAAGACCTCAACCAAACATTAACACTCTCTATATATTTCCATTGTCATAGATTAGCTAACAATTTCCATTGGGTTTTCTGCAGTGGCTATATGTCTCCCGAGTATGCACTTGATGGGAAATTTTCAGTTAAATCTGATGTTTACAGTTTCGGTGTATTAGCTCTAGAGATAATAAGTGGAATGAAAATGGGAGGACTTTATGATTTAGACCCGCACCTTAATCTTCTCAGTCATGTAAGTGGCCAGTTTCAATAATACCTACAATTTTTTTCTGTTCAGAAACTATAAATCATAGTATTGTAATATTTACTTATAGGCGTGGAGACTCTATCAAGAAGAAAAATGTTTGGAACTGCTTGATGAGGCAGCAACAGTTTCATGTAATCCATCAGAATCATTTCGAGTTATTCAAGTTGGTTTGTTGTGTGTGCAACCATATCCAGAAGATAGGCCAAGTATGTCCATGGTGGTATTGATGCTGAGCAGTGATACTGAACTGCCTCAGCCAAAACAGCCCACCTTCTTCAATGGAAGGAATCAATTTGTTTCAGAATTTAGCAAGATACGTGAAATTTCTATAACAAGTAGTATATTTAGTCCTAGGTAATAATTTATAGCCATATTTAGTTGGATGTCTCTTCTCCACCCTCCTGCTAATTCAAGTTTCATTGATTGAATTCTGACTTTCTCTTGCTTACATATAATAATAATTTTTTTTACCAGTATCAGTACATTATTACAGAACACCAAATATCTCTAGCTTATGAAAATTTGTCATGTCACCTAGGACTACAAGGACATTTGAAGCGAGAAATTAACTTTATCTTCTTTACTGCTTCCACATCTTTACAAGGACATTTGAAGGACATAAGCTAGACTACATTTCACTATAAGAAAACACATCAAATCTGACCAAACATCAAAACCGAAGAGAATGTTGGGAAATTACCGACTGTTCTCTCCATTCGGTACAATATTTTCTGTTTGCATGAGCCCAACCATCAACAAAATAGACGGATATGGGGTCCTCATAAGCTGACTTGCCATTGACATTGGTCCATGAAGGCAACAATATCGATTACGATTCCTGACTGACAAATCTGACAAAAAAACTTTGAGAATATATGCCATCAAGTGCATACTCCGGAGACATGTAGCCGCTGCAGGACACCCAATGAAAAATGCTAGCTAATTCTTAAGTGGGAGCAAAGAGTTTTGGAGTTTCGATGAGGTAGTTACTATGTGCCACTTGCTGCATTCGTGTCCGCAGGTCGCTCACGTGGAAAGCCCGAAGGCTTGCGAAGCCACGAATTTGCCCTCGAAATCTCATGATTTGCACCCCTGCACGCACGTGGGTGGTGGCGCAACACCATACTAATACAACTTAAACACAACATAAGTGTTCTACTATATAAAGTCATGGAAACCACTTTTCCAATTCAATGTGGGATTCAAGTTCTCATTCTTATTTTTCCACTTTCAAGGGACCAACTTTGGATAATCCCATTTCATCCATCCCTTGATCATTTGGAATACTTAAATATGTGTTGGAAAGCTCTTTCGAAGAAGAACGTACTCCAACCATAACTTGTTGCGCACGCATCCAAGAAGCACTCAAACTTAGGCTCAAAATGACTTGACAATGTGAGGCTTCTACCCATATTTTCCAACAATCCTCCACATGGATGAGATTGATGTTTCAGTAGCACACACCAGACAGACATACACGGAATTTGGCTTGGTGATAGTTTCTTCGATCAGATATAGCATACGATAGGTAGAGAATGCTCCTTGAACCTTCGCTCGAATAAGCATACCGACCTTACTGGTAGACAGTAGACGCGAGTGTCCTTGAACAGTTCGACCATTTGTGTAAGCGATGATATACTTATCACTACATCTTTTTTGACTCGTTCAACTCTCACGATTATGTCCGTTTTGGCCATGGACATCATCCTGATTCTGCGGGTGTTTCTAAAGAATTGTGCCTCGCAATTCTCCTTTGAAGCGGCCCCACTTCTCTCCTACATAGGTGATCTTTATCTTAAAGAGTAACCCGTGTTTACTCAACTGAATTCCATGCATTCAACCTTGAATTTCATGTATTCACCGAAAGATCATTAAAAGCGTAAACCTTACCCTCATATCATACGGGTCTCACTATTTCCTCACCATAGGAACAGGCCAGGGGTTACCTCCACAGTGATTTGGTCTCATGATTTAGTTTGCCCATTTGAACCAAGTTCTTGGGACCTCCAATCAGCAAGGTTGGGTGTCCACCATGACGCCGTTAAGCAGTAGGCTTAAGGCCCATCCCCTTAGATGATTTATCAACCAGTTCTCTTGATAATCCTTTGGTTAATGGATCCGCGATATTATCCTTTGACGGTACAAAGTCAATAGTGATAATTCCGATTGATATTAGTTGTCTAATGGAACTGTGTCGTCGTTATATGTGACGAGACTTACCATTATACAACATACTTTGTGCTTTGTCAATAGTTGACTGACTATCACAATGTAGTCCTATTGCAGTCACAGGTTTTGGCCATCTAGGAATATCCTTCATGAATTGTCTTAAATACTAAGCCTCTTGTGAGCATTTGTAATATCACGAACTCAGCTTCCATCGTGGACTGAGTTATCACCGTTTGTTTGGAGGATTTCCATGACACAGCTGCCTCAGCTAGTGTAAACACGTAGCCACTCGTAGACTTTAATGCCTTCTTGCTAGATATTCAATTTGCATCCATGTACCCTTCAAGTACTACTGGATATCTTCCATAATGCAGTCCATAGTCTTGAGTTCCCCTTAAGTACCTTAATACTCTTATGATCGCTTTCCAGTGATCAGCTCCCGGATTACTTGAGAATCTACTCAACTTACTAATTGAGTACGCAATGTCTGGTCTCCTACAACTCATTAGGTACATCAGACTTCCTATTATCCTCGAGTATTCCAATTGGGAAATCCTTACACCTTTATTCTTAGATAGATGTAAAGTCAAATCCACAGGTATTTTGCCTATCTCAGTATCATCCTTGGAGAACCTCTCAAGGATCTTGTCAACATAGTGTGACTGACTTAGCACGATGCCTTCTGGTGTTCTAGAGATTTTCACACCTAGAATCACATCTGCTTGTCCCATATCTTTCATGTCAAATCTTGATCTTAGCATGTCCTTGGTAGACTTGATCACTTTTCCACTATTGCTAGCAATAAGTAGATCATCTACATACAATGTTATCATGACATATTCGTTCTCGGTATCCTTGTAATAGACGCAGCTATCACATTCATTTACCTTGAAGCCGTTTTCCATCATAAAATGGTGAAACTTTTCATTCCACTTCATGGGCGCTTACTTCAAGCCATATAGTGACTTAACTAATCTACATACCTTTCTTTCCTGTCCAGGAACCACAAACCCTTCGGGTTGTTCCTTGTAGATTTCCTAATCTAAATCTCCATTTAGAAAAGTTATTTTCACATCCATTTGATGTACATCCAAGTTTCGCAGTGCAGCGATAGCAAGAACTATTCTTATGGATGTTATTCGTGATACAGGGGAGTATGTATCAAAGTAATCGAGACCATGTTGTTGCTTGTATCCTTTAATTACAAGTCTGGCCTTATACTTGTCAATACTGCCATCAGTTTTCAATTTCCTTTTGAAAACCCACTTGCAACCTAGTGGTTTGCATCCAGATGGCAGGTCCACTAGCTCCCAGGTATGATTATGCATGATTGAATCAATTTCATCTTTGATGGCCTCTTTCCACAAAGGTCCATCAGGTGCTGTTACCGCTTCCTTATAGGTTTTCGGATCACCCTTTTCGAGCAAATAAGTCATAAATTCTGACCCATAGGATTTTTCTTTTCTTTGTCTTTTACTCCTTCTCACTACCCCCACATTTTCATCTTCACTGGCTTCGTCCTCATCATTGTCTTCCTCTATAGACTCATGAGGTCGTTTAGACGTTGTAGGGCGTTTAGTTTCTGGATTACAAGAAAATGTTGTCTCAAAGAATGAGGCATTCCTTGACTTCATGATCATATTATTTTGAATGCAAGAATCTTTGATTCATATACGAGAAACCGATATGCAGTACTATTTGGGGGATATCCAATAAAGATACAATCTATGGTCTTTGGACCAATCTCCACCTTCTTAGGCGCAGGTATCGGTACCTTAGCAAGGCACCCCCACACTTTCAAATGTTTATAGCTTGGTTTCTCTTTCTTCCATATTTCATAAGGACTTTCATCCTTGTTCTTGCGCATCATAATATTTAAAAGATAGTTTGCACTTAAGATGACTTCCCCCCACATTGACTGCGGAAGTCCAGAGCTTAGCAGCATCACATTCATCATCTCCTTGAGAGTGCGATTCTTCCTCTCAGCCACTCCATTTGACTGAGGAGAATATAGAGCAGTGACCTTATGGATTATACCATGTTGTGAACAGAATTCCCCAAAGGGTTCAACATATTCACCTCCACAATCATTACGTATCCTTTTGATTTTCTCAGTTTGTTGTTTCTCAACTTCTTCCTTATAGATTTTAAATTTATCTATTGCTTCATCTTTGCTTTTGAGCAAATATACATCGCAGTATTTTGTACAATCATCCACGAATGTAATAAAATACTTGTTATATCCTCGAGTTGGAGCGAATTTTAAATCACATATATCGCTATGTATTAGGTCTAGCACTTTGGTGTTTCTTTCCACACGTTTAAATGTTGATCTCGTTAATTTTGCCTCAACACAAGTTTCACACTTATGTTTTGAATCGATGTTCAATTTTGGTATGTATTCTCTTACACTTAATCATCGTATAGTTTCATAATTCATATGTCCTAATCTAGCATGCCATAAATTAGAAAACTCAAGCAAGTAAGCGGAAAAATTCTTCATTTCATTTTCGTCTTTAACAGACATTACATTTAGATTAAAGAGCCCATCACAAACATAGCCCTTGCCTACAAACATACCACTCTTAGATAAAATAACTTTATGTGACTCTATTACAATATGAAAGCCATGCTTATTCAACAAGGCACTAGATACAAGGTTCTTGTGAATATCAGGCACATAAAGTACATTCTTCAAAGTCAGATTCTTCCTAGAGGTCATCTTCAGAATCACTGTGCCTTCCCCTACAATTGTAGAAGTCGCATAATTCCCCATATAAATCTTATCACCAGCATCGAAAGCTTTGAGGCTAGAGAAAAGCACCTTATCAAAACAAATATGCCTTGTAGCTCTTGTATCAATCCACCATTCCCTTAGACTAGAGCCAACCAGATTCATTTCAGAGACCGTAACATCGAGGTCTATATCGGACATATCCTTGGAGATATCATCCACCATATTTGCTTCTTTCTTCTTGTTGGGCTTCTTGGGCTTCTTGCAATCAGAAGACCTATGATCCACTTTGTCACAGTTGTAGCACTTTCATTGAAACTTTGAAAGCATCGAAATTCCTCCTTTGGGTGCTAGCTTTATCCCTTTACCAGAGTTGTTCTTCTTAAACTTGGAGCTTTGAGCATGCTCCACCACGTTTGCCTTTTCAATGGCAACATTAAATTTCTTCTCAGACCCTCTGTTGTCTTCCTCGATACGAAGTCTAACAATCAGATCTTCTATAGACATCTTCTTTCACTTGTGCTTCAAGTAGTTCTTGAATTCTTTCCAGCCAGACGACAGTTTTTCAATCACAGCAGCAACTTGGAAAGACTCACTTACGACCATTCCTTCAGCATGAATGTCGTGGATGATTACCTGCAGCTCTTGCACCTGACTGACCACAGTCTTGGAATCCATCATCTTATAATCAAGAAAATGTCTAACGATCCACTTTTTAGCTCCAGCATCTTCGGTTTTATACTTATGTTCAAGAGATTCCCATAAGTTCTTTGCTGTTGACTTTGTGCAATACACGTTATACAACTTGTCAGCCAAGCTATTAAGCACATAATTCCGACAAATATAGTCAGAATGTTTCCAAGCATCAACAGCATACACAGTCTGTATATCACTCTCAGCAGTGAGCAAAGGTGTCTCCTCTTTCAAGAAGCGAGACATATTCAGTGTGGTCAGGTAGAACAACATCTTCTGCTGCCAGCATTTGAAGTTCGCTCCATTGAGCTTCTCAGATTTCTCAAGATGTGCAGTAGGCATCACGGGCTGAGTAGCCACCCCTTGCATCATAGACGCAGTTTGAACTTAGACTCAAAATGACTTGACAATGTGGGGTTTCTACCCACATTTTCCAACAATTTTCTATGTAATCTAAACTATCAAATAATTATAATTCAATACTGGATCAAAGTAATGACCAATGTAGTAACAAATTATCTTTAGATCAAGTTTAATATAATAGTATAGATGTATTTCACAAACCTACAAATTGGAGAAGGAATGCTCCATCACCATATCTGTGAAGAAAATACATATTATATATAGGCTGGATGTAAAACCTCCATTCAGCATATCTGTGAAGAAAATACATATTATAGGCCGGATGTAAAACCTTGGACTATTCCTTCTCCAATTTGTAGGTTTGAACTCTAGTTTACATTTTAGAAATAGAAATGGAGGATTATATGAAAATAATATATTTATTTCTATAATAGTACAAATTTCATTACATTTCCATGTCCTCTTAATTCATATTCACCCCCAATCAAACCTAGTGTATGTGGTTTGCTACTTCACCATATGATTTTTTGAAAGTTTATATTAATAGAGGCTGTAATTAATATGCACCAGTGCTTGATTTGCACCGTGCATGGAGCTACAGTGTGAAAACGAGATAGATGATGATTACCGAGGAGAACTTGCCTGCTAAATTTATCAAAGGCATGTAATTTTCCCAAGGAACACATATCCTGAAATTCTAATTATATTTCTGTACAATAGGACATTCGGATTAAATTTCCATTGATAATGTGAACAAGATCATGATGTATATTATCACTATTAATGACATGTACTAAAAATTTAGGTTTTCTATATTTTAAGAGAAAGAAAAGGTTTACTAAATGCCGGAGTATAATCTAAATGTTATGTCAACAGCTAGCACTATGTTGAACCTAATATGTAGATTGTTTCGATTCGACACCCGGGAATAAACACACATACTAAAACACTATAAACTCACTATTAAGTATTTAAAAATAAAAATAATAATAAAAAATTCAATCACCTATAATAAAAGCTAAAAAATAGGAATAATATTCATTATAAAAAAAGTGGGTCATACTATTTTTAAACTCTTAATAATGAGTTTTTGTAGTGTTTTAATATGTGTGCCAAGATTTATTCATGAAACATAATCTTGTATAAAGATTGTTCAACCTATGGTGTCATCTATGTCGTTTCATATTTAATTAGGTACCAAAATCATATATCACCAGAGTAAAAAACATCCGAATTGTCAAGAACTAAAGACAATGAAGAATTTGAATCTTGAAGTTTCCTTGCAGTAAAAAAACCAGGCTGGTTAGGACGAGGCATTTCAATTGCACTACTCAGCATAAGATTCACAAAATCCATTTCTAGTCTGTCCTCGGGATATGGCTGAACACACAATAAACCAATTTGAATAACACGGCATACTTCAAAGTAATTGCATGACTCCAGGATTGTCGTATCAACTAGCTCCAGAAACTTTTCTTCATTGTAAAGCCTCCAAGCCTGTACAATATATTAATATACTTAAGGGATTGTTTGGTTCGTGATATGTAAGTATCAGGTACGAGTTTTGTTCATTCCAAACTCATACCTAGTGTTTAGTTTAAAATTTTAAATTTTAAAACTCATACTTCAAAGCCATAAGATATGGGTTTTTGATACCTTAGGGGGAGGTGGTATGAGAAATGAAACCAAAATTTATTATTTTTATCTTTATTGATATAATTATTTGTTAATTCTTGAAATAATTTTTTTTATGATATTGTTTAATATTTGATAAATTATGATGATTTATTTTTCATATTAATTATTTGTATTTTTTTATTGACTAAAAAATATATTAAATTAACAAATTCATTTCACCATTTAACCAAACACATGATATAGAAATGATACTTCATACCCATACCAACTCAACCCGATTCCTGATTCCAACCCGTTATCACTTTATGAACCTAACGACCGCTAAATGATATATGTGCACCGTGCATGGCATGGATATAGGAAAAATAAGTTTTTTTCATTTTCAATTTACTTATATTACAAGATCGAATTAAACTAACAAAGATGTGCATGCACATAGTTCAACTTGAGTAGTAAAGAAGAATTGTTGACCTCTTCCAATTAGATTGCATATTAATAAATTCTAGTTAACATTATAAATTCAATGATTAGCTATGGTGCTTACATGGCCAAGAAGATTAAGGTTGGGATCTGGTTGATAGAAGCCTTTTATTCTCTTTCCACTGATAATCTCTAGCACTAATACCCCAAAGCTATAGACATCAGACTTGAAAGAGAATATTCCATCGAGTGCATACTAAGGAGACATGTAACCTCTGCAGAGAATAAGAAATTCAAAAAATCATATGATCTTTAAGAAGTAAAAGTAGAATATTTGATGGTTTGTAGAGAATCTTACAATGTCCCAACTACTCTTGTCGTGCTTGCTTCACTTTCGCTTCCCCAAAAACTTTTTGCTGTGCCAAAGTCTGAGACTTTTGGATTCATATCATGATCAAGTAATATGTTGCCGGCTTTGAGGTCTCGGAGAATGATTCTCAGTCGTCTAGAGTCACGGTGGAGATACAGAAGACCCTTAGCGACACCACTTATAATATTGTAGCGCTTTGGCCAATCCAGTAACTTGCTCTGTAGTTTATCTGACCATTTTATTATGCAAGTTAGCTCCTGCTGATATAAATACATCATAACTGCGTTCATATATAATGCAAGATATGCTTTTTTATATCGGAATTAGTCAAGTTTTGAGATAGGCATACCAAAAATAATCAACTCTTGATCCTTTCTTGAATATTTTAATGCGTGTCTACATCTACACAATTTCTTACATCTTCATAAGATGATATTCTGGTGGCCTGATGGAAACTCAATTTCACATTTGAATTGAATATATGGATGATTAAGGGATCTAGTCAAATTGGAGTCCATATATTGGTTATAATCTACCTTTCTGTAGGTGGTCCTCTTCATTCTTCAGCATATTCCCTGCATGTTCCCTCTAGTACTTTGCTAAGCTTTTGACCATGTTGAACATCTCTGTACTATTTCGTATATAATCTTACCTCTTTCATTACGATCGGTGGTGCACGGTGGTTGTACAAAGTAATGAGACGATGAAAAATACGTGAACTCCAGCAGAAGTTCTTTAAAATTAAGAAATGGTGGTCTGCTATTACATCAACAAGTATCTTCTAGCGAAGGCAATGCGGAGACAACCAAATTGTTTACTTCAAAGGAGTTGGAGAAGGCAACTGACCAGTATAATGTAGACCGAATCGTTGGACAAGGAGGACTAGGTACTGTCTATAAAGGAATGTTGGCAGATGGCAGAATAGTAGCAGTGAAAAAATCCAAGATTGAAGATGAAAGAAAACTCGAACATTTTATTAATGAAATTGTAATTTTATCACAAATTAACCACAGAAATGTGGTAAAGTTACATGGATGCTGCTTGGAGACAGAGGTCCCTTTACTGGTCTATGAGTTCATCCCTAACGGAACACTTATGCAGTATATCCATGAGCAAAATGATTACTTTCCACTTACATGGGATGTCCGCATACGTTTGGCCACAGAGATTGCAGGAGCTCTCTACTATTTACACTCTGTTGCATCAATGCCAATATATCATCGAGATATTAAGTCATCAAATATACTTCTGGACAACAAGTTACAGCAAAAGTGGCAGACTTTGGAACGTCAAGATCAATTTCAGTTGACCAAACTCACCTGACTACAAAAGTACAAGGCACATTTGGTTACTTGGATCCTGAATACTTCTGGTCAAGGCGATTTATGGATAAAAGTGATGTTTATAGCTTTGGGGTAGTTCTTGTTGACCTTTTGACAGGACAGAAACCAATCTTGCCAGCTAGACTTGACGATGAAGCTTGAAATCTAGCAATACTTTTTTTTATCAGCAATGGAAAAAAATCGTATATTAGATATTCTTGATTCACAGATTAAGAACGAGGGTGGGATGGAAGAGATGATAGCATTTGCTAACATTGCTTATAGATGCTTGAACTCTAATGGGAGGAAAAGGCCAACAATGAAACAAGTTGTAGCTGAGCTAGAGAGTATTAGAAATACAAATGGATCACCTGCTGCTCAACAACACTCTGAACAGTATGAATATGGGAATAAGTGAACTATATGACCCCTTGGAGTCGGACGTTACTTCAACTTCTATAAGTTCCACCGTATTTCACAGTCTCAGTGTTGATATTGAGCCTCTTATGACCAACTAGTGATGCCAAGACACTAAAGAGAAAGTGTAAATTTGTAGCCACGCCGTGTTTTCTTTGAAATTCTAAGGCTAGCTGTGAATAGACTGTCAATGTATGAATTCATTATGAGATGAATAATCCTGGACTTATGCTTATTTTTAGCTACTTTTCTTTCTTGTATCCAACTTTTTTTTTATATATATTCTGATGCTGTTTGTTTTCAAAGTAGTGCATAAATTCAGCTTGGGGGGTCCAAACTCATTGAAAAGTGAAATGGATAAAAAAATCCTCACGAAATCAGATAAAATAGTCAAAATTTTGTGAATTCAGAAGTGAAAATTTCGTAAATGTAGTATAACAAGTGATACATATGTCGCCAAAAGAGCGGCTACATCTTTACTCTTTATTGAATTGCAAACTTATACGTACTCTGTACACAAGGCAAGTTATACCCAACAACAAAAGTATTTTCTAGCCTAAGTATTTATTTTACTCACTCGACAGATGGAAAAACAAAAATTACACACATATATATAGACACTGGATGCAGCAACATCGATCTCACATCTTCATTGGACCTCATGCTTCGATCAGCGTGCATACCACATTATTAACATTTTATGAAACAAATGACGCGATTCAATACAATTAAAGAACTGCATGCAGAAGATCAACCATACAATTGACTATATATGGTAGCTAGGCCAGATTGGTATGGGATCCATGAGCATAGAGATTCTTGCTTCAAATATTCTTCCGGATGGGTGTATGCATCTCCATCCTTGTAGGTACCATGATTTGCTCTCATCAACTGTAAAAATGTGGTAATGTAATGTCTTGCATTAATTGCAACTGTTGTTGGCCTTGAGCATTCTTCGTTTATGTCCTTCCAGATGTCTTCAACCATTTCATATAATCTGGCCACCGCTTCTTCCTTTGAAGCCCGATATTCCTTCATGTAACAATATTCAATGAATGTAGCAACATGTGGCCTACTATGTTCTTCCTACAGATTTACATATTTATGGAACAACATTAAACATAAACTAGATATAACACTGATACTTTTAGAGAAAGCATAGTGTAGAGATGCAAAGAAAAACAAGAGCTAAAACATTTCTTGATTAATGTCTGAATCAATCTGTCTCAATACATTTGCACACCCTTATTTATCAGTCCTAAAGGACTATAGCTCTCAAACAAGGACCACCAGGAATATGACAAAATAACAGTAACAACACTGTCAAATAACAACCTTATACAAAAGGGCTTAAAAGTCCTGAGAGTTGTAGAAATAATACTAAACTATCCTTGACAGTTGTTCTAGTTATGAAAGGTGAAAAAGACATTTTCTTGATGCTGCTTCATTCCTCATTACTCCCCCTCAAGCTTGGTGGTGGGTCGTGACATGAATCCAAGCTTGGACAAGAGATAAAAATGCTGTTTTGCTGAAAGCCCCTTAGTTAGAACATCTGCAAGTTGAGAGTGAGTTCGGGTATGAGAGGTAGTCATAGTGCCTGAGTTGATTTTGTCACGAATGAAGTGACAATCGACTTCAACGTGTTTAGTTCTTTCATGAAGAACTGGGTTGGCAGCAATAGCTATAGCTGCCTTGTTGTCACAATACAACACTGCAGGAGGCAAATTAATAATCCCCAAATCTTTCAGTAATGCTTGCAGCCACGTTACTTCACATGTTGTTAGAGCCATAGCGCGGTACTCTGCTTCTGCAGATGAACGAGCAACTACAGCTTGTTTATTAATTTTCCAAGAGATTGGGCTGGAACCAAGAAGGATACAACCAGTTGTTGAACGCCTAGTCATGGGACATGTGGCCCAGTCACTGGCGCTATAAGCATGCAACTTGGCAGCTGATTTTGAGGCCAACAAGATGCCTTGAGTAGAAGTTCCAATTAAATACCTGAGTAGATGAAGTGCAGCTTGCATATGAGTGTCACACGGATGTTGCATGAATTGAGTTAGGATGTGAACAGTGAAGACGATATCAGGTCGCGTCACAGTGAGGTTATCAGCTTGCCCAGAAGACGTTGGTAAGGGTGAGGATTTCTTAATGGTGTGCCCATTTCTTTAGTGAGTCTAAGATGAATATCAATGGGAATTTTCAGCGGAGTAGCATATTGCATATTAAATTCTTTAAGGATATCAACAAGGTACTTGTGCTGAGAGCCAAAGAAACCTGCAGAATTTCTATCAACTTCAAGTCCTAAAAAATACCGAAGCTTGCCAAGATCTTTCATGTGGAACGTTGTAGATAACATTCCTTTAATGATGTCAATTTCAGACCCAGAATTCCCAGCTATCAACAGGTCATCAACGTAAGCCAAAACTATAGTGATTGAGGTTGTATCATTCAGAGTGAATAAACTATAATCCGACTTCGATTGAACAAAGCCAAGACGAACTAGAGTGGTTGATAACTTGGAGAACCAATCTCGTGGCCCCTGTTTCAAGCCGTAGAGAGATTTCTTGAGTCTTCACACAAGTACAGGTGTAGCATTGGTTGAAAACTCCCCCTGTCCAATAGAGATTCTGCACCCTAAATGTGTATATCCCACTGGCATTTTCATGTACACAATCTCTTTCAAATCACCATGTCGAAATGCGTTTGTAACGTCCATTTGCACCACCATCCAATCATTTATGGCAGCCACTGCCAAGAGTGCTCTGATTGTAGTCTTGACAACATGAGCGAAGGTATGTTCATAGTCTACTCCATACACTTGTTTACATCCCAAAATAACCAATTGTGCTTTGAACCTATCGATGCTTCCATCTGTCTTGAACTTGGTTTTGTACAGTCATTTGCACCCAATGGCTTTTTTGTTGGGGGGCAAAGTAGTGATATCCCAAGTGTCATTACATTCAAGAGCTTCCAATTCTACATTCATGGCGTCTATCCAATGCTGCTGTTGAACAGCTTGACGAAACAATTTGGGATCTTCAACAGATGTAATAGAGGAAAGAAAGCATTGGAAAGCGGATTGTATTGGCTAATTGGCAACTGTTGCACTCAATGCAGTGGATGAAGGAAAAGGTTTGGTGATATATGCATTCATCCAAACCGGAGTTTTCTTTTGCCATGAAGATCGTCTCACAACTACAGGTGAAACATTTAAATTTTGCTCAGAAATTTCATGAGATGTTTGAGAGGTTTCAGAGTGTCTAATTGGGAACTGAGGGTCATTAGTTCCATCTGTTGTATTAGGAGGATCAGATATAGGTTCCAAAATCTGAGAGAAGTCCTCACAATCAAAGAGATGAGTGTTTGCAGGTAGAGTGTCTAGAGGTACAGGATTCATGAATGGTTGAGGTGTTGAATTGTTCAAGGGGAATATGTTTTCATAGAATTTCACGTCTCTGGAGACAAATGGCACCATTGAGTTCAAAATGAGAAGCTTGAAGACTTTTTTAAAGGCAGGATATCCCACAAATATGCAGGGCACAGCTCGAGGTTTGAATTTATCAGATACAACACCTGGAGGTGCAGCAACAGCCAAACACCCAAATGCTTTCAACTCATTGTAATCAGGCTGTTCTTTGAAGAGAATTTCAGAAGGACAGACATAATTCAGCACCGAGGAAGGAGTCCTGTTAATAATATAGGTAGCTGCTAACACACAGTCACCATAATACGACGGAGGCAAACATGATTGGAACTTTAGAGCTCTGGCCACCTCTAAAACATGTCTGTGTTTGCATTCTACTCGAGCATTCTGTTGTGGCCGATGAGCACAAGATGTTTGGTGGACTATTCCATGTTCAGCCATGAAGTTTTTGCAATTATAATCAATGAATTCAGGAGCATTATCACTCCTAATGGTTTTTATAGAGCTTTGAAAGTGATTGAAAACATAGTTGTAGAACGTTCTAAGAGTATCGCTGTAGTCAGACTTATGTTGTAGCAAGTAGAGCCATGTCATTCTAGAGTGATCATCTACCAAGGTTAGAAAATATTTATATTTCTGTTTGGTACAGACCTTGTAAGGCCCCCAGGTATCGATATGCACCAAATCGAATGGTTTCATGGCATGGGAAGTGCTCAAGGTGTATGGAAGCTTTGTAAATTTTGACATGGGCATATCAAACAAACTTTAGATTGGTTCGTGATCAGTGGTTTGACACAGGTAACATGTTTAAGGACCGAGTCAGAGGCATGTCCAAATCTATTATGCCAAGTAGTGTACATATCACTCGTAACTACAGAGGAGCTAGACTGAGAGGTCAAATTACACACCTTACTTTCATCAACCGTCAAAGTAGTGTCATCCAGGTAATACAAGTTGTTCCTAAGTATACCAACACACATTGTCATCTTAGAATCAGAATTAAACACAAGACATTTTCTTTCCCCAAATAGGACCTCACATTTATTGTCTTTGCTAAGCTTGGTTACAGACAGCAGATTATGTATGAATTGAGGCACAAACAATACATTTAGTAAAACAAGCCCACAACTTAACATTGTATCTCCTATGTGTGTAATATGTGCAGTGGCACCAGTTGGTAGCTTGATTGTGAGGTGTTGTGGAGCAGGTTTAATATTGTGCAACAATTTTAGTGAACATGTCATATGGTCAGACGCTCCTGAATCAATTATCCATTCTTGAGATATGGAGTTTACAGCATTGCAAGTAATCATACCTGAAAATGGAGTATCAAGATCTTCTTAATTTTGAGCACCTTGAGCACACATGTTTCCTGGAATGAGTTTAAGTAGCTGTTCAAATTGTTGATGTGTGATGACTACATTAGATGTATCTCCTCCGTTACTACCAACACAATGGACACTGTTAGCCAATGAGACATTTGTACATCTACTTCCTGCATTTCTTGTATTGGTCCATCTTCCATTGTTGTTTCCCCCTCTTCCTGCTGGTTTTATTGGTTTGCTGTACCATTTCGGGTAACCTACAACGCTCCAGCATTTGTCAGCGGAGTGCCCCTTTCTTTTACAAACAGTGCACACCACATGTTTGTCTGGATTTATGTTTAAACCTTTGCTGAACATAGCTGAAATATCATCCTCGCCATTGTTTTGCGGTGCCTCTCTTTGGAATTCTTCTTGTTGGATGGCTGCACATGCCATCTCAACACTAGGCAGAGGTGATAACATTAAAAGTTGACTCCTTTGTGGACCAAAATTTTCATCCAGACCATTGAGAAACTGGAATAGTCTAGACTCGTCTTTCTGTACCTGAATGGCTGTCAAGAAAGCTTTAATTTCATCCGCCGTGGTTGTAACGGTGGGTAGATTGCACATGGCTTCCAGTTCTTCCCATAGAGCACTGAGAGAAGTGTAGTATTCGACCAGGGGTTTTCCATTTTGTTTCAGACTATACAAGTCTTTACAGAGCTTGTATTTTCTTGATCCATTACTCAACTGAAATCTTTTCTCCAGCTGCATCCAGATCTCTGCAGATGAGTTGATGAACAACACCGATGTTTTTATTGCATCACTGATGTTGTTATGAATCCAAGATAACACCATGTTATTACAAGTGTCCCACTGGACTACATCTGTTGCATCTATAGTGCTTCTTAGTTCAGTACCTTCTACAAACCCCAATTTTCTCTTCGAAGCTAGCTGAATCTCCATGGATCTTTTCCAGGTTCGATAATCAGCTGCTCCTTGAAGTTTGGTGACACTGATGGACGTAGGTCCATCTGAGGGGTGATGGAATAAAGGGTTTTGAACATCTGCAAACGAGAACTTACTACCGGTTGTCGTGATTTAATGTATGAACAACCTTGGTGATGATGAACAGATTTTGAAAAAGGATTTTTTTTTCTTTATGCAATCAACACTTGCGGCTCTGATACCATGATACTTTTAGAGAAAGCATAGTGTAGAGATGAAAAGAAAAACAAGAGCTAAAACATTTCTTGATTAATGTCTGAATCAATCTGTCTCAATACATTTGCACACCCTTATTTATCTGCCCTAAAGGACTATAGCTGTCAAACAAGGACCATCAGGAATGACAAAATAACAGTAACAACACTGTCAAATAACAACCTTATACAAAAGGTCTTAAAAGTCCTGAGGGTTATAGAAATAATACTAAACTATCCTTGACAGTTATTCTAGTCATGCAAGGTGAAAAAGACATTTTCTTGATGCTGCTTCATTCCTCATTAAACACTAACTACTAACAGGATTAATGAGTTAATAGAGCAAAAAATTTTTTTTTTTTCATGTATGTTAGTTAAGTCATCAAACGCACAGACAAACCTCATAGCCCACAATGTCATTCATTATCCGTCCCATAGTTTCTGTGGCACATAGTTCTGAGTACGCCACATAGCCTCTTTTTGATAAGCCCGCAAATTTGCCAGGAACTGTCAAAGCATGAGTGACTTCTTAATTTAATGTATGAATACTCTTGATTTCCTCCTAGTCAAGTATCTACTGTGCTTTTATTCTTATATGTTCCTAGCATACTGGATCCCAGGTTCTAACAACAAACTCTCTGCCATAAGATGAATTTCACAAACCTTAACTAAATGCAATTTGTGGGTTTCGTTAGGCATACCGCTTTTTTAAGGTAAGAAACTGTTAGGAATCTACATGAGATTTGATGATAACATTAATCTTAGAATCATAGAAATTTTATTTGTTGTAACTGATCAATTGATATGAAAGTTATAAATATCAATTGATCAGGAAACCATTTATCAGTTGAAGTGTTTATTTGAATCAACTGATAATTTGGATTGTAGTATAGGTGTACTTAGTCTATCTCAATTGATATGGCTTTAGTCGACTGATAATTTTCTATCGACTGATACTGGAGTCGATTGATGTTGGTTATCAACTGATGTATATTTTAGGCTGTCAAATTGTAATTATTTGAAGACAGGGAAATTGTACAAATGAAGTATGATCAACTGATATGGAGGCATCAACGGATAGAGGATCAATTGATGTAAAGTCAAGTCAAAGGTTGAAGACCATCAACTGATATGAAGACCCATCGATTAATCTATCGATCGATAAGTCATCAATCGAGAAGTCATCATCTATCGATCGATAAGTCACCAATCGAGAAGTCATCATATAACTATCGAGAAGTCATCATATACCGATCGAGAAGTCATCATTTATCGATCGAGAAGTCATCAACTGATGAGTCATCATTTATCAATCGAAGAAGAATATCAGTTGATGAATACAAGGAAGGATCGATCGATATGCTTAACAATAAAATATCAGTTGATTGTGACAACGCAAGTGGACAAGTTGACAGACAAAAGCACACCTATGGAAGACAGTCTGCACAGACTGTGAAGACTCAAAAAGAAACTGTCTTTTCCAAAGCCGTAAAAACTTTCTAAAGATAGAAAAAGGCAGACAGAAAAGACAGATAAAAAGCAATTCTAGAATAGATTAAATGTTTTTATTCTTTCTAGGAATTGTAAAAACATACTTGTGTGATATAAACAAGTGTGGAAGCATTATTAGAAAACATACAAGTTAGACATATTTCTTAATCAACTGTTCAAGCTTGAGAGCACATGTGTAAGAACAGTTGATTTGTTTTCTAATCTTGTAAACGCAGCTAGGTTTCTTTTAACCTAGGAGCATTGAGCAAAAATATACATTGATGGAAAAACCAATCCATCAATAATTTTAAATCTCTTTGTTCAGTTTTATTTTTCAGCATTAATTTGTTCGAACTTATTCTCTTATTCTATCAAACATCAAGAACAAATATTAGAACACACAAAAAGTTTTAATATTTGTATTCAACCCCCCCTTCTACAAATATTGACATTGTTCTAAGGAATAACAATTGGTATCAGAGCAGGCTTTCAACATACAGAAAGTTTAAAGATCAAGAACAGTCAATATGGGTCAAAGAGATTCAGGTATGAAAATTCCAGTTTTAGAGAAAGATGAATATTTTCCATGGAAGGTCAAAATGCATCTGCATCTTCTTTCTCTCGACCCTTCTTATGTTAACTGCATAGAAAAAGGTCCTCATGTTCCCATGAAGCTAGTCACAGGTGTAAACCCTGATGGAACTCCTGCACTTGACAGACATGTTCTAAAACTTATTTCTGAGTTCACAGAAGAGGATGAAAAAGAAGTACTCAAAGACAAGAAGGCCATGAACATTCTGTTTAATGGTCTAGATAAAGATATGTTTGACAATGTAATAAATTGTACTTCATCAAAAGAAGTATGGGATACACTTCAAACTCTGTGTGAAGGAACTGAACAAGTAAGGAAAAACAAGATGCAACTCTTGATTCAAAAATATGAATCATTCCATTTCAAGAGTGGAGAATCTATCAATGACACCTATAGCAGATTTCAGAAGTTGTTAAATGGATTGAAGCTATATGGTAGGGTTTATGCAACTGAGGATACAAATCTAAAATTTCTTAGATCTCTTCCAAAAGAATGGAAACCAATGACTGTTTCCATTAGACAATCTCATGATTTCAAGGATTTTACACTGGAGAAACTTTATGGTATTCTCAAGACATATGAGTTGGAAATCCAACAAGATGAAGAGATTGAAAAGAATCAAAGAAAAGAGAAAACTGTGGCTTTGGTAGTCAAGGGAAATGAAGAGAAGAAGGAAAATGGCTATGAAGAAGAGTCAGTCATGATGGCTGGTGATGCTGTTGAAGAATCATTCAAGAGAAAAGGAAAGAGCAAGTGTGAAGAAAATGAAACATGCTCTCAGGATGATTTGAATGAGATTGATGAGCACCTTGCATTTCTGACAAGGAAATTTTCAAAGCTAAAATTCAAGAAGAATCCATATGCTCAAAGGCCTGGATCCCAGTTTAGAAACAACAATCAAAATAAAAATCTGGTTGAAAGATCTAAATTCAAATGCTTTAACTGTGGATTGGCTGGTCATTTTTCAAGTGAGTGCAGGAAGCCAAAACAAGAAAAGGCAAAGTCATATGAGGGTATTGATTATAAGAAGAAATACTTTGACCTTTTAAAACAAAAAGAAAAGGCTTTTGTAACTGAGGAGAAGGACTGGGCTGCTGAGGATAGTGATTCTGAAGAATATGTCAATCTTGCATTAATGGCCAATCATGAAGATGAAGAAACTAGTTCAGCATCTAATCAGGTACTAGCTACCAACTTTTCCGAGCTTACATCTGAGAAATGCAATAGTACTATTAATGAAATGTCTAATGAACTGTACAATTTGCATGTCACTCTAAAATCTCTAAACAAAGAAAATCTCAAGTTAAAGAACACCATTGATGCCTTAACTGAGAGAAATATGTTTCTTGAAAATGAACTTGTTTGTTTAGAAAGATTTAAGCAGGAAAGAAAGGATGCTAGGAATGAACTAGTAAACAGTTTGAAAAGAGAAGAATTGTTGAAAGAACAATTAGCTGAAGAAATTGAAACCATTAGCAAATGGAATAGGTCTGCTAAAACTGCCAAACAAATTATTGATGTTCAGGGTGTAGATACTCTAGGAGAACTCCCCAAATCAATAGGCAAGTCATTGGCTGATACTTCAATGGATAAAGATCAATCGACTGCTAATCCTTCATCAATTGATAAGGATTATCAATCGATTGATGCTGAATCAATCGATAAGCATCCATCGACAAGTAAATCATCAATGGCTAATAAAAAGAACAAATTTAGCACTCCTATTAAGTTTGTTAAGGAAACCAAGAATCAAGTTGAGACTGAGACTGAGAAGATCAACATAGGTAGCTTATCCAAGAAACAATTAAAAGAAAAATTAGAAAAGATAGCACCTGTGAAAATTTCTCTATCTAAGTCTGAGAAAAAGAAAAAGAATAGGAATGGTAAAGTAGGCATAAATAAGCACAATAATTACACTCCTGATATGTATGCACCTAGAAAGGTATGTGCTAAATGTGGTAGTATAAATCATTTGTCCATGCAATGCAAAAGTGAAAAGAATTCTATATCTGTAAATGATTTAAATATACATGCCATGACTGCAAATGCCATGTTTACCAATCCTATGCTCATGAATGCCATGTCTTCTAATTTGGTTGCACCTAATGTTCATATGCCTTATGCACAAGTTCCATACATGTATAATCCCTTCTTTGCATATCCTAATATGAACATGCCTGGTATGCCATGGAACATGCCTAATGTAAATGATGAAATCCATGAAAATTCTGCCATGAGTTCTAAGGTGTCAAAGCCCCAAAAGTCAACTCCCAAAGATAAAGTGGATTTAAACCCACCAAAACAAAAGGAACCTAAGTTGACAACAGGGGCTCAAGCTGCAACTAATAAAAGAGGACCCAAGGCAACTTGGGTACCAAAAGCAACTTGATTGTTTTATGTGTGTGCAGGGAAACAGGAAGAAAAATCTCTGGTATTTGGATAGTGGATGTTCAAGGCACATGACTGGAGATTTGTCCCTGCTCACAAAGTTTGTGGAAAAAGCTGGCCCAGGAGTTACTTTTGGAGATAACAGCAAAGGTTTTACTCTGGGATATGGCTCAATTGCAAAAGAAAATGTTATCATTGAAATTGTAGCACTAGTTGATGGATTGAAGCACAATTTGCTCAGTATTAGTCAACTGTGTGATAATGGTAATGGTGTGTGATTTACAACTGAATCATGCATCATAGCCAACAAAGAATCTGGTGAAATTCTCTTAACTGGAGAAAGAAAAGGGAATGCCTATGTGGCTGATTTTCACTCTGTAAAGGCAAATTCAATGACATGTCTACTTAGCAAAGCCAATACAGAAGAAAGTTGGACTTGGCACAAGAAACTAGCCCATTTGAATTTCAAAGCCATGAATTTATTGATTAGAAAGAATCTGGTTAGAGGCATTCCACAGATGGAATTCACCAAGGATGGAATTCACCAAGGATGGACTATGTGATGCATGTCAAAAGGGAAAACAAAGAAAAGCATCATTCAAGTCAAAGTCTGAATCATCAATTGATAAGCCTCTGGAATTATTGTACATGGATTTATTTGGTCCAGTCAACATCATGTCAATTGCCAAAAAGAAATATGCCCTAGTAATTGTGGATGACTTCACAAGATTTTCATGGGTATATTTCTTACATTCTAAGGATGAAGCAAGCAAATTAATTATCAATCATGTGAAGAATGTTGAAAATGGCACTGAATGGAAGGTCAAGAAATTTAGAAGTGACAATGGTACTGAATTCAAGAATTCAACCATGAGAGAATTCTGTGAAGAAAAAGGTATCACTCATCATTTCTCTGCTCCAAGAACTCCACAGCAAAATGGAGTAGTTGAAAGAAAAAATAGGACCTTGATTGAAGCTGCTAGAACTATTTTAGAAGAAGCAAAACTTCCTACATACTTCTGGGCAGAAGCAATTAATACTGCTTGTTACATTCAAAATATTTCCATGATCAATAAACCTCAAGGCAAAACTCCATATCAATTGATAAAGAAAGACAAGAAGCCAACAGTTAACTTTCTTCATGTCTTTGGCTGCAAATGCTTTGTACTGAGAAATCAAGGTGAAAATCTAGGAAAATTTGAAGCCAAAGCTGATGAAGCTATATTTGTTGGATATGGAATAACAACCAAAGCATACAGAGTCTACAATCTTAGATTACACATTGTTATGGAATCTATGCATGTAGTTTTTGATGACAAGAAAATTAAAGGGTTGTTTGATGAAGGATTTCATGATCTATTGCATTTTAAAAATGAATCCACAAGTAATATTGAAGATAGTGATGATGATGTGGAAATCACAAGAGTTCAAGTACCTAGAATCCTCCCATCAATTGATGTCAATGCATCAACAGATAACTTATCAGTTGACAATCATCAATCAACTGATAATACATCAATTGATAATCATTCGATGGATATCAACTCTGCTCAACAATCTTCAAGTAGAGTGTCCATCTCAGGGGGAGGGTTCTCAAATAGTCAATCACATCACAATGATCATAACACTTCCAATGATCATGAAGCATCATCTTCAAGGACAAATTTACCATCACAAAGGAAATGGACAAATAACCATCCCTTTGAATTAATAATTGGAGATGCAAATGATGGTGTCAAAACTAGAAGTGCAACTCAAAATGAATGCTTGTATAGTAGCTTCCTGTCTCAAGAAGAACCAAAAAGGATTGAAGAAGCCTTGAATGATCCTGATTGGATAATTGCTATGCAAGAAGAGTTGAATCAATTTGAAAGAAACAAGGTATGGAAGCTGGTGCCCAAACCAAAGAACAAGTCTATCATTGGTACAAAATGGGTGTTCAGAAACAAAATGGATGAATCTGGTACAGTGACAAGAAATAAAGCAAGATTAGTGGCAAAGGGCTATTCACAAGAAGAAGGCATAGATTTTGATGAAA
Organism: Oenanthe sinensis; assembly: GCA_028671895.1. NCBI lineage: Eukaryota > Viridiplantae > Streptophyta > Magnoliopsida > Apiales > Apiaceae > Oenanthe > Oenanthe sinensis. The sequence goes on along the minus strand of CM053796.1, from coordinate 3,098,522 downwards.
CTTTTGCACCAGTTGCAAGATTGGAAGCAATCAGAATCTTTCTAGCATATGCTGCTTATGCAAATTTCAAGGTGTATCAGATGGATGTGAAAAGTGCTTTTCTCAATGGAGAACTAGAAAAAGAAGTTTATGTAGAACAACCTCCTGGTTTTATTGATCCTATTCATCCTGGATTTGTATACTATCTTCTCAAGGCACTTTATGGATTGAAGCAAGCACCTAGAGCCTGGTATGACACATTGTCTAAATTCTTGATTGAGAATCACTTCACAAGAGGTACTGTTGATAAAACTCTCTTTCATAGAAATGTAAATGGCTCTATGATTCTTGTTCAAATCTATGTAGATGACATTATTTTTGGCTCAACTAATGAAAAACTTTGTAAAAAGTTTGCTAAGTTGATGCAGAGTAAATATGAAATGAGCATGATGGGAGAACTAACCTACTTTCTTGGCTTGCAAATCAAACAAGTTAAAAATGGTATTTTCATAAATCAAACCAAATATATTTCTGATTTATTAAAGAGATTTGATTTAAGTGAATGTTCTTCTGCTAAAACTCCCATGGCCACTGCAACTAAACTTGAATTAAACACTAAGGAAGCAGAAGTGGACATTTCAAGTTATAGAGGTATGGTTGGCTCATTACTTTATTTAACTGCAAGTAGGCCAGACATAATGTTTGCTACATGTCTTTGTGCTAGGTTTCAAGCTGATCCTAGAGAATCTCATTTGATTGCAATAAAAAGAATATTCAGATATCTCAAAGGAACTCCAAATCTTGGAATTTGGTATCCTAGAGATTCTGGATTTGATCTAATTGGTTATTCAGATGCAGATTATGCAGGTTGCAGAATTGACAGAAAAAGCACAACAGGTTCCTGTCAATTTCTAGGAAATAAGCTTGTTTCATGGTTTAGCAAGAAACAGAATTCAGTGTCTACATCTACTGCAGAGGCTGAATACATTGCAGCTGGAAGTTGCTGTGCACAAATATTATGGATGAGGAATCAACTACTTGACTATGGGTTCAACTTGAACAAGATTCCTATTTTCTGTGATAATACAAGTGCCATTGCTATAACAGAAAATCCTGTACAACATTCCAGAACCAAGCACATTGACATAAGGTATCACTTCATTAGGGAATATGTAATGAATGGTACAGTTGAATTACATTTTGTCCCTAGTGAAAGACAACTTACAGACATTTTTACCAAACCATTAGATGAATCTACCTTCAATAGATTGGTCTGTGATTTAGGTATGCTTAATTATATCTAATCCTTTAAATGTCTGACAAGTTATGTATTTATAGTACATGTAGCCATTGACTATGTTAAATTATTGATTCTTCAATAATCAACTGATAAATATTTTACATATCAATGGATATTAATGGAGCTGTCGACAGATAAATATATCAATTGATGATATATTTGTTTATCGATGGATAGGGGTAACTATCGACAGATAGATATATCAATCGATGATATATTTGTCTATCGATGGATAATTGTACCTGTCGATGGATAAGCAATTTATCAATCGATGACCTAGAATTTAAAGGGGTCCATGTCATCAATCGACCTGTACAAAAATCTAGCCGTTGATTACTTATTTTATCAATTGATTAAAACTTACATTCCTGTATGTATAACAATCGATTGTCAAAATTGGTAACTTTTAATTATCAATACTCTTCCAACGGTCGATTTAGTTCTATTTTGAGTAAGAAATTGGTTGGGAAATCAGTAAATATAAATAGTGAGATTAAAACTTCTTTTAATTCTTACTTGCATTTTTACTATCGATTTTTCTATCTCTTTCTCTTTCTCAATCTTCGAACTTACTCTGTATCTATCTCTTGCTAAGAACCCTAATCTACTACTGTCTATTTATTATTTCTGTTATAATTACTAACAAGTTTGCCAGTTAATTCAATTATAAATCTTCAAACACGATAATGGCATCTTCAAAGAAAGTCTCACAATCTGGATTCTACTATGAGCTCAACAACTTCGTTGCTTGCACTATGGTGGAGGAAGCCCCAACAGAATTTCATCCCCTAATGGAATTTCTAAAGAGTTCGAAAATTGCAAAGGCCCTCTCAGAAGCACCAAAAGTAGTGTGCAATCTAGTTGAAGAATTCTGGACAACAGCAGAAGTAGCAGATGATTTTTCTACAATCTCCTTTGAATGCAAAGGACAAAGGTATATTCTAACCACTGTGGTCTTGGGTGAGTGTTTAAATATTCCTGCAAATAATACCGAAAATGCACCCACTGACACAGATATTAGAAACATGCTTAGGGAAATCAACTATACTGCTCCTGATGCTAGTCTAGGTAGTATTGTTAGAAAGAATCTAAGAAAAGAATGGTCATATTTCTTTGATGCTTTAATAAAGTGTTTTTCTGGTAAGGTTAGTAATTTTGATGCAATAACAACTAGTATGCAACAAGTAGGGTATAGCATTTTATATGATAGATATCATAATTTAGGAAGCCTGTTACTCAATGAAATATCTGCCAAATTGGGGAATAAAATAAATAGATCTAATCATATTTATTATGCAAAATTTATTATGATTATTATTAACCACTTTGTCAAGGATATTGAGATTGACAGGAATACAGAAATTTTGGATTGCTGGACTCAAAACAAAAGGGTCTTTAAAGACTTGGTTAGGATCAATCTTCACAGCAATGTGGAATTGATCTATCCCCCTTTTGTTCAGGTATTTATCTCTACTTTAAACTCTTCTAAACCTAATTCTTCCTTGCCTTCTGTGACTATGGAGGGTGGTAGTAATGACCCCAACCCTCCTACCCAGGCTACACAACCAATCTCTAAATCCAAATCTAAGAAACCAACCTCAACAGGTTCTCAAAAACCTGCTGTTGTAAAAACCAAGAAAAGAAAATCAACTAGTGTGGTAGATAGATTAGAGGAGGATGTAGGTGGTGAGGGAACTGGGGAATATCTAAGAACCCAGAAGGATAAGGAGAGTGAGGGTGTGCAACCTCAACCTAGCCACTCCATAGTCTCTCAAAAGACTGTGGATGTTAACATGGAAAATACCACATCCCTATTGTCATTCTCTCAAAAGGATGACAATATTGAAAATAGCCCACAACCAGGGGCACAGAATCAAATTGGGGACACAAAAGCCAAAACACTAACACCATACAAAAGAAGAGAAAAGAAAGTCACCTTTGCACTTGGGGAATCACACACTGCAAAACCACAGGAAACTGTGGAGGAGCCTTCACAAAGTCTGCATGATGCATCTCATATAAATGATGAGATGCAGCCCCATTCTCTTTCAATTCCTATCTCTTCTATTCTTCTATCCCCATCTCAAACTTCTTCAGAAAATGTTTTGATAGACTATCGAACATTTTCAGATTCTCCTTCTTTGTTTTTCAAGGAGAAGCCAACACTCTCCCCTGAATCTTCTTCTCAGAATTTTCAGGATTCTATTTCCAATATCATCTCAAACATAACTTCACAAATTATCTCAACTGTTTCTTCTCCATCAATTGATGTTCCTTCATCAATTGATATTCAGCCATCGACTGATAAGCCATCGATGGATACTCAAGATCAATCGATGGGTATGCATCAATCGATGGATATCCCAAACACCAATTCAACTGATAATGTCAATACATCAATTGATGATCAATCAATTGATGTTGCACAAACACTCTTAGGATTGAGTGAGTTGAGTGAGAGGCAGGATTGTAACCTGGCAAAAGGAGAGGAAGTGAGTAAAAACATTCCTATTTCTTCCAGGAATGAGAGTGAAACACTTGAGGGCCCCACCTTAGTAGGTGCAAAAGAAATGAGTGAGGGAGAGGTGAGATTCCAGGATGAGATCCTGATGCAAAATAGAGAGATGAGTGAAAGTGATAAAAACAGTCTACTTTTTGCACAGGAATTGGAAATTGAAATGATGGCAGAAGAAGGAGTAAAGGAGATAGGGGGAGCAAATAATGCTGAAGCTAGTGGGAGTGGAATTGCTAAGGACTTTGAAGAGGAAATAGATGCTGGTGAATTGGATCCAAAGAATTTCATTCATCCTGATCCACAATATCAAGGGTTGGCTACTTCAAGTAACAGGAATGCAGAACAACTCTTGGGCATTGATCATACAGATCAAAGGACCAGGAATCTGAAGGAAAGCATCGCCAATACAACAGACACTTGTTATATGGCACCTGAAGAGTTGGAGAGTGATTCTGATGAAGAGCCATGGATGAGCACTATTGATGGTTCCTTAGAAGCTGCTGAGACTGAAATTCTCTCTCAATATAGAAGAGCAATGGTGGAAGGAGAAATTGAAGATCCTACTCAAAGGAGAATTGCTCACTATATGAGAGAATCAATGAAAATTCAAAAGATGACAGTAACAGGAGTAAGGAGGGAACTGGAGAGGATTAAAGACTCTATCTCATCTAACAAGGATGCAATGGATAGGAGATTGGATGAGAAGCTACCATTCAACACCATGAATAACATCAAAGACAAGCTTTTCAAAGAATCCAAAAATTTTACATCTTTGGAGACAAGAGTATGTTCTCTAGAAAAGAAGATGGATGATATTATCAGAGGTCAAAGTCTTCATGCTTCCATTCTTCAAAAGTTTCTTGACAGACTTCCACCACCCCTCCAATTGATGATAACAAAAAGGGGGAGAATACAAAGAAGAAGGATGATGATGGTGGTAATGGCAAAGGCAGTGGAAGTGGTGGAATAGGTGGTTCTGGTATGGATAAGTCAAGTGGCATTGGTGGTTCTGCACCGAGAAGAGATAAAAGCAGAAGTAACATGGACAATCAATCTTCAAAGAAATCTAAGTCATCTAATTCTCCAAAAGATAATTTAGAACAGAAAAAGAAAGATTACAAGAAGTTTGATGATGATCTTGAAGCTAGGAGAATTTCTAGGGAGAAAGAAACTCAAACAATGATTGAGAGAGAAAAGAAAAGAATTGAAGATCTAAGGAGAAGCACTGAGTTAGTAACAGAGGCAGTAGAAAAAGGAAACTTGGATGAGTTCATTGCTCAAACAAGAAAATTAAATGAAGATGCACAAAAGGCTGCCAAGGAAAGAAACTCAAATACAGAAGCTTTTCTTCAATTGGATATTGAAGCTCTTAAAGAAAAGAAGAAAGGGAAAGCAATAGTGATTGAAGAAGAGAAGAAGAAAGAGACTGAACCAGTAAGTCAAAAGCTACTTCAAGGAGCCATCACTACAGGAATCTCAGATGCCTCAAGGAGAGAAAGGGAGAATGAAGAGATTGCTAGACAGATGGAAATGCAATGGCATTTGGAAGAAGAGCTACAGGCAGAGCAACCTTTGAGAAAAAGGAGAAAAGTTTCTATGGCCAAGAAAAGGTCAAGTTCTACTCAAGAAATAGTGGTTCAGGAAAACCTCCAGGGTCAACAAGAAGAAATCAAGGAGGAGGTCACAATTGAAGGTTATGATTTGAAGGGAATACCAGTAATCAATGAAAAAGGATTAATTGGAGTAAGGACTCACCCTGCAACCTCTAACCATGAAGAATCAATGAGGTTGGAGTATGAAAATGGAGTGAAAACAATCTATTCATTGAAGGTGATAATGAAGCAAAGCTACAATGTTTTAAAGACTATTCTTCCTCTACTCAACAGAAAGTACAAACTCAACACAACAATTGCTCAGGAGATACAACAACAAATTTCAAGGTTAAGAAGATCCAAGGCAGAAGCTGAACCTGATTCACCTCTAAAGCTATGGAAGTCACAGGTCAAAAAGGTGGTGTTGGAGCCAAAGTATGCTATGATTTTTACAGATATAGAGGGCAACACAAAGTTCTTTGATATCTGCAAATATCTGGACAAAATCACAGATGAAGAAATACACTACCTTATGAGGCAACTTGGAGAAACTGACAGGGATGAAGCAATATTGAGAAGTTCTTTCATGAGGCAACTAAAGGAAAATGCTGAGAAAAGGAGGAAGAGGAACTAAATTAAATTATGAAGATATTGAAGCTGCTTGCAGGAGTTATATATCAATCTGGTACTTCCAAAATTAATGTGCCAATTAAGTTTCTTGATTCTATCTAAATGTAATTTTTTTTAAAGGGTTTTTGTTATCATCAAGTAGATTTATGCCTGTTAATAACACAGACACAAATAGGGGGAGATTGTTAGGAATCTACATGAGATTTGATGATAAAATTAATCTTAGAATCATAGAAATTTTATTTGTTGTAACTGATCAATTGATATGAAAGTTATAAATATCAATTGATCAGGAAACCATTTATCAGTTGAAGTGTTTATTTGAATCAACTGATAATTTGGATTGTAGCATAGGTGTACTTAGTCTATCTCAATTGATATGGCTTTAGTCGACTGATAATTTTTTATCGACTGATACTGGAGTCGATTGATGTTGGATATCAACTGATGTATATTTTAGGCTGTCAAATTGTAATTATTTGAAGACAGGGAAATTGTACAAATGAAGTATGATCAACTGATATGGAGGCATCAACGGATAGAGGATCAATTGATGTAAAGTCAAGTCAAAGGTTGAAGACCATCAACTTATATGAAGACCCATCGATTAATCTATCGATCGATAAGTCATCAATCGAGAAGTCATCATCTATCGATCGATAAGTCACCAATCGAGAAGTCATCATATAACTATCGAGAAGTCATCATATACCGATCGAGAAGTCATCATTTATCGATCGAGAAGTCATCATATACCGATCGAGAAGTCATCATTTATCGATCGAGAAGTCATCAACTGATGAGTCATCATTTATCAATCGAAGAAGAATATCAGTTGATGAATACAAGGAAGGATCGATCGATATGCTTAACAATAAAATATCAGTTGATTGTGACAACGCAAGTGGACAAGTTGACAGACAAAAGCACACCTATGGAAGACAGTCTGCACAGACTGTGAAGACTCAAAAAGAAACTGTCTTTTCCAAAGCCGTAAAAACTTTCTAAAGATAGAAAAAGGCAGACAGAAAAGACAGATAAAAAGCAATTCTAGAATAGATTAAATGTTTTTATTCTTTCTAGGAATTGTAAAAACATACTTGTGTGATATAAACAAGTGTGGAAGCATTATTAGAAAACATACAAGTTAGACATATTTCTTAATCAACTGTTCAAGCTTGAGAGCACATGTGTAAGAACAGTTGATTTGTTTTCTAATCTTGTAAACGCAGCTAGGTTTCTTTTAACCTAGGAGCATTGAGCAAAAATATACATTGATGGAAAAACCAATCCATCAATAATTTTAAATCTCTTTGTTCAGTTTTATTTTTCAGCATTAATTTGTTCGAACTTATTCTCTTATTCTATCAAACATCAAGAACAAATATTAGAACACACAAAAAGTTTTAATATTTGTATTCAACCCCCCCTTCTATAAATATTGACATTGTTCTAAGGAATAACAGAAACATCATAGTAACTTCCTTGTTTAACCAGTTCTTCATCAAATTCCTTGAAAATGTCGAGACAAGTGTTGTAGCACATTTTAAAGTGATCGGGAAGTCCATCAATGCTGTCAACATCTAACCTGTAACATATATCTCTTGAGATGTTTATATATAATCAAAACCTTGTAGTGCAGGTTTAATATCCCTATTAAGAGTTAATGTCCAAAATAAAAATCTTACAGGCTAAAATCATTTTTTTTGTGTATTGTAATTTGAAGATATATACAACTATTTTATCCCATTATATTTAGCTAGTGATCCGAATCCTAATCGGTAAGTTAACCGGGATCAATTATATTTATTTTCCTTTAAAAAAAAGGCTGAGAGGGAAGGGTTAATGATAGTCATCTTTAAATAAATTGATAAGTGAGTATAAATAGTCTGTTACAATATTTAAACGATTAACTATGGTGATGTACTATCTAGTAGTCATTTAGGCTTTGGAGTTTTATTCATCTGAAGAAACATAGCCATTACAAGGATACTATATGATCTTGCTAGGCCCTCTTTTAACTTCTTAAGGTTTTAGGAGAACTGATAACTTAATATGATATCAGAGCTTAGGTTGGTGGAGGTCTCGAGTTCGAGGGGGAGTGTTAAGAATACTATACGATCCTGCTAAGCTCTCCTCCTAACACCTTAAGGTTTTAGGAGAACTTTGTAACTTAACACAAATTACCTTTCCATTGCCTTGGTATATGCATTTAGCTCATCCATTGTACCATACACATCATAGAGATCAGCACAAAATGAAATCGCAGAAAGAATTTTGGTGTACATTATCCTAGCCAGTGCATAGCAAGGTTCAAACGAATTGGCCACAACCCAAAAGTATCCTAGCTTCAACTATCCTGCTTCGGAATTGGAGAGTATTCAAGTGAAGGTCTGTATCAGCCCACCACCTGCAATATTCCAAATGGCAATCTAATTACATATGTGAATGTCAACATCAAAATATAGAAAATCTTTGTTTAGATGGTCTGGGCCCATTTGTGTATCAGTTTATGATAAACCATTTAGATTTTAGATTTTTAATTTCGTTGTGAATGTTGAATGAAATGAATTATACCAAAATTAGGACAAAGAATATATATGAATAGTTCAATCCGGTACTTTCAACTTACCGATTTTAATCTCTTAATTAGATCATTCAATCTTAACCTACGACATCCTAAATATATGCATTCACTTAATTATATATTAATTTATTTACTTTTTCGTGTGTGGTTTTACCTTTTGATTTGAGTTAATTCCTGCTTATACAACATTTGCACAAGATTGTAATCAAGCTTCGCAAACTTGAGAAGCACATCATTTCTTGATGGACTGTCCTCATAAAAATAGATAAAATGCTTAGCCTCGATTCTCAGGACACCCTTGTGGAGGGGTTGCTCCAAGGCATGCATCACCTGTCTAGCTAATGAACTCGAATCCAAAGACTTTACCATTGACTTTAGGTGCAAAGTGGTGAAAGCATAAGCCTCATCTAACACAGGTTCTCCATGTGTTCTCAGATGTGCTGCTTCATACATGCTCAGTAAACCCACAGGGTCTCTTGTAAGAGCTTCACTGAACCTTCCATCTTCCATCAATCCCTTTGTATTTGTTAAAGATGTCTGATTAATAAAACATACACAACTCTGTTTTAGTATTTTTTTTCGAACTAAATAAAAAATTTACCTTAATGTCCACACACATTAGTTACGAAATAATCTTTAAAAGCATTCACATTATGTCATCTGTTCTGAGTTACCTGATGTAACGTTATAACCATGCTGTCTGAAAATTCTGAAGCAGAGTGATGTAGTGAAGAGATCACAGTTTACATCAATTTTGAGTTTCAAATAGGCATTATGCATCTCTGCTAACAGGTGTTCAATGTATGTGGAAAAGTGGTAGTCCACTCCTAAGCGTTCGATTGTATTCATCAGAATCAATTTGTCTGTCCATTTCTCGACGGCAGATGCAAGCATGTTATTTACTTTATATTACCCATTGAACTATAGCTTCTTGGTTGACATATGGCCATTAGTGCATAACAATGGTATCATATTCATACAATGGTTACAATTATCTTATTTGGGCTTCTTAATGTTCTTGGGAGCCCTGCACAAGGGGAGTTATCCTGGTTGGCTCTCAAGAGAGCCACCGATATGTGTTGCTGGTCCATCACCGCCCAACATAAAATTAACTGCAGATCACAACAAGTACTTTGGATTGCAACCCAGCATAAAATTAACTGCAGACCAGGACAATTATTCTAGATGCATTTCAGTGTTAATTAATAAAGGAAATCGGTTGTCAAAATCAATTTCGAATTAATGATAATACTTATTATTATATTGAGCTAAGGCACAGTGGAAATACTTATTATTATATTGAGTTAAGGCACAGTGGAAATTTGACAGTAACTTTGATTTCAGCAAAACTGGTCCGGATTTATTCGGGTCCGCAGGTCGCCCACGCGGAAAGCCTGAAGACTTGCGAATCCACGAATTTGCCCTCGAAATCCCATGATTTGCACCCCTTGCGCGCACGTGGGTGCACATGTGGGTGGTGGAGCAATACCATACTAACACATCTTAAACACTACATAAGTGTTCTACTATATAAAGTCATGGAAAACTCTTTTCCAATTCAATGTGGGATTAAAGTTCTTATTTCTAGATTTTCACTTTCAAGGTACCAACTTTGGATAATCATATCTCATCCATCCTTGATAATTTCGAATACTTAAATATGCGTTGAAAATCTCTCTCGAAGAAGAACGTACTCCAATCATAAATTGTTGCGCGCACGCAACTAAGAAACATTCAAATTTAGGCTCAAAATGACTTGAAAATGTAGGGCTTCTACCCACATTTTCCAACAATTCTAACACTCCTCCTCACTAGAAAGCCAATTTTTGGGTGGAGATTAATTGATCACCGGCGGCCCATCTTCTTGCGGCAATGTTAAATTACTAGTTTTCATATAATCTTAAAGTGTTAGTTAGGCGAACAATTTACCGAGGATCTTTATATTATATTATTACACACAGTGACTTGCAGTCTCAAGTTTATTAGTTTGATATATTTTATGTATTTAGTGTTTGGAGTGACCCTAAGAACTTAAGAGGCTACTCCCACTCTATTTACATGGGTAATAAAGTATGAAGTAAAGATAGTTACTCTTGAACAACCCAGCATTTTAAAATTTATGTCACCATCTTTCTTGACCTGTCATCAGGTGTAGGGAACAAAGTCTATATTAATGTCAGTTTCATCTACACTTCTTCCAACAGTTAGTTATATTACTTGAAAAATTATATGTGAGAAATTTGAATTCATTTCAAATGATGAATTTTAAATGATAATATTTGAGTTGTCATTTTAAATTTTTATATTTGTACTAATATTTGAATTTCATGGAATCCAAATTAAATCCAAATTAAAATTCTTATGATTACCAAACATATCATTTAATTAAATCCGGAATTTCAAATAAAATCCATGTTCCCAAACATGTCATTATATTATTTAACTATAATTTTTATTTTAATTAATATATAATACATTGTTATAAAATACTTTCAAATTGGAAAATTATTAATCATGTTTTTGTATTTATCAATTATATTATAATATAGATAAATTTATCAAATTAACTCATTAATAAGAGAAATTATATTTTACATTTATTAATCATATTGGTGTCCATACAGTCAAAATGATTTAACAAAATATTGTATTCTTTAAATCAATATTAGTCTTGACTCTTAAATCAATTGAGTAGGATCCATTTAAGTCTATACCGTTGATCAAAAGGACTTAATTTCATATTGATGGCATGTAATTTAATTTTTTTGCATGAAAATGATTAAATTATTAATTATGCCAAAATGATGGCTAATTGTTGAATTTCTCAGCAATTATGTGGCTCCGGTCCCTTTCGTTAATTCACAACTAACGATGTTAAGGTTTTTATAATAAAATAAGATTGAATTGCATTTTGATGGTTGTAGTTTAATTTTTTCCACATTGTTGGCTGAATTAAAATAATAATTATATTATTAACCTAAAATCATATTGGGTGGGTATATATGAAAAAAATTATTTTTATAGATAATTATTATCTCTTTTGAATTAAGAGCGGCTATACTCTGATTATCCTTTCAAATGAATGAATTAAGTCACGTTAAACATGATCATTTTCAAATGAATGAATTTACTCATGTTAAACATGACCCATAATTCCAATTTCAGAAAGTCTAGGACAAAGAGTGTTTCTTTTTAAATTATGGGAGTACCATTTTTATGACAATTAATTTCAATTCTAGAATGTTTAATATGTAGCAGAGAAAAGAAAACATATAATATAAGACATTATTATTATTTTTTACTGATGACTGATGCATCTAATTGCCTATAATGGAGTTGTAATGTGTGTCACACGATTCAAGTTGAAAGTCATGACCGAAAAAGCTGCAAATACATTAATTTACTAGGTCTTATTTCAGTTTGTGCTTCAAGATATTGATCAATTAGTTTGTACTTAATCTTTTTTACCTCATGTTAAGCCTTATATTTATTTTATTTCACTCCTTAAATCATCTATTTTAGGGATAAAATATTAGAAATTATCGTAATTTAACTATTCAAAGTATTATAGAATAAATTATTATAATAATAGTGATCCATATCGGTCTGGTCCCAAGACCGAATATAACCGGTCCGGTCTTTGGTCCGCATATTTCAAAATTTTTGATCTTCGATCCGGTTCAATTTGGTTTTAACCCTTTGTGCAGTCCTAAAATTATGGATCATAATGTATGATATTAGGTCATAAATATATTTATTTTTTAATTTAGGAAATAATGTCAAAAAATTGAAACTATAGCCATCAAAATGCAATTTTATGTTACTTTATTTCAAAAACCCTAACACCATTAGTCGTGAACTAACGGAAATGACCCGGAGGCACCTAAGTGCAGAGAAATTCAACAATTAACCATCACTTTGGCATAATTAATAATTTAGGCACTTTCGTGCAAAAAAAAGTAAACTACAGGCCATCAATTTTCAATTAAGTCATTGTTAATGTTATTGTTAAACAAATTATTGTTACAAAATAATGTGTTTACATATTCTAATCTATTTATGTTAGGAATATATTTATTTGATGATGTACAAAATATTAGAACATAGTCTAGCATAGTTTATCTATAACAAGTCTTTCTAGTCTCTGAAATTTTTCTATAATCAGAGTCTAGATAGTCAACATTCATTTATAAATGTCATTTATACTTAGAAGATTTTCAAGAGAATTGAAACCAGAGTATGGATGCAAATCAAAGTCTGGGAGTTGATCGGAGTCTATAGACTACCAGAGTCTATAGTCTGTCAGAGACTGAAGATCATCAGAGTCTGAAGTCTTTCAGAGTCTATACAGCTGAATCTGTATTTGGAAGGTGCTCAACAGAAAAGGAAAGTTTCGAAGATACAGACAATTATGTTGCAGATATGCTATGTAAAGGAAATAGAATTTCAAAAGGAAATAGAATTTTAGAAGGAAACTGTCAACTAATAATTAGGAATTTTATTCCTATTATAATTTGATTTTCTGTTATTAGTTGATATGCAGCTCTCTATATAAACATTCTATGTAACATAATATTATTATTGAATTTTGTGAGAGCATAGAGATAGAGAGAGTTACTGTGAAAACACAGAGAAACTGTTAGGGTTTGTATATACCCTAGGAGAGTTTGTATTCAATAGTCTTTAATACAAACACTGATATTTTTATTCTCTGAGTTTTGATCTTTGTTCAAATAGTTCAAGTTTGATTCTTCTGTAATTTATTGAAACTAAGGTGAAAAGATCACGCAAGTATTCAACCCCCCTCTACTTGTGAAACTGGGATAACAATTTATATTATTTAACAGTATAACTTATCTTTTTAAAAATATTTTATTCAAAGTAAAATTACAATTACAACCTTATAATAAACATCTAATTTATTATTTTAATCATTTATGATTCATTTATTACTACAATTACAATATTAACTCTAATATTATTACTATAAATATTGTGATGCCCCTAGCACAATTCCAATTAGAAGATGGGACTGTAACTAGAGCATTACATCACGCTTTTACCGTACATACACGATGATCAATCGTAACATACGGCAGCTCTTGTTGTTTCTCTACATGTAGAAGAGGGTGCCACAGCGTTCTCTACCGTTATTGGGAATCACCCTAGACCTCATATGGGCCAAAGTGCTGGGTCATGCGTCACTCGACCACTTACGCTATATCTCCTCGTCCACTGGAACAATCTATAAATCTGGAACCGGAATTTCATCCTAGTTCCCCAAGTATATAATACTTGGTAATAGATTCACAAAACTCTGAATGTGTATTGCAAGAATAATCGGGGTAGTCCTCTCACCACAAAGGTGTGTTGACCTCCGCCAACTGATGTCCTTTATCAAGGAATGAAAACCATTTAAAATCACGACCCGGGAGTTAGTCGGAAAACCTCTTATGATTTGATAAGTTGAAAGCCCTACTACAGTAGGCCAGTGATGCCAAAATATAACTGCTTTTGAGAAAATAAATCACCTTTTACTCACTAGACCGAGTTCCCTATTTTTGATAAGTCTGAGAATATTTTATTCTTATTAAAAGAATAAAATAAAATATAATTAGATATTAGGGAACCCTCACTATATTTAAATAAATTTTCTGAAGGTCATAAATGTTTTTTAATGATGACCAAAGACCTTAAATAAATTTTATTCAATTTAGAATATTTAATAAATATTTAATAAATATTTATTAAATAGTAAACAATTAATAAATCCTTTTTCAATGAATATTCAAAATAATATTCATTAATTAAATAAATATTCAAATAATATTTATTAACACTATTTAAAATATTTATCAATAAAAATATACAAAATTTAAATATTGGAATATTTTTAATTGCTATAAAAAATCATCTGTCTCCGGCAACTCCCGAGTTACGACAGTATTTAAAATAACATTTCCGACTCCCGGTCTATGTTCGAAAATACGAAAGCCTCTCTGCTCCAAGTGCCTTTATATAAACACCGGCATATATCTATAATATCTTATAGCATATAAATCAAACTTTTAACGGAAGTTTAAACAGCAGTTTAAAATCAACTCATAATTTCAATAAGCAGTTATATCACAACATCAACAGTTTTTTAAAATAATAGTAGTACATAAAGTACAGGTTTTGAAAACTTGTTTGGTGTCCTTAGAGTGTTTGGGGTTCGTGAGTTTGTCGGGCGATCTATACAATAAAACAGAACATATTATTAGTTACTCGAATAACTCCATTATCGTTCAATACGTACGTTCGAACCGAAACTCCGACTTGTCTTAGATGACTCATTCTAGACCCGTTTTATTTTAAGGGCACATGTTAATCATTTAAGTCAAACACTTGATCTATGACCCATTCTCAATTTCCACTTTACTTAGTCATTTCACTTGTACCTCCTTAGCTTCAACATTTTTTTAAAATCGCAACTTTCACTTCTGCTCATGAAATTTTGCAGCGACCTTAACCACTGTCCAAACTATTTATCCTTCAAATTTCATGATTTTGGACAACTGTTAAAGGGTCAGTTTATATTTACAAAGGGAGTCATTCGCAGCAGTTTGGTCATTTTAGTCACCTCCACTAAAACTAGCTTTTCTCCTAAACTGTAAATCGGAATAACACGATTCAAGCGTTAAAGCAAACTATGAACCAAAATATATGCAACCATGGTTAGTGGTGACAAGGTCCAGTTCCTTTTTAGTTCGGGACTTCTAGTCCAAATGAGTCCAAGAAAATTGGGCATTACGACGGTTATAAATGGAACGTTTTCCGGATTCACTTTCGTGAATCCATTCACAATCAACCCAACATCAACACACTACTTTTAACATATCATTAAAGCTACTTCTTCCATAACTTCCAACCAACATTGTTTTACAAACATCATCCAACAAACATATACATCATTCTAACAAAACTCCAAATCTTAGTCATACTCTTACATATACTCATATACTAACTTTTACTTCATACCACTTCAACCAAAATCTCAAATATGGAGGGTGTTCATACCTTACTTGAAGCTTGATGAACTTAACTTAGAGCTTGGGGCCTTTAGAGTGACTTGTGTTAATCTTAAGAGCTTTGATCCATCAAGAAAACACCAAGAACATAGTTAATAATACTATTAATTACTATTCATGCTCATCTTTGAGCATTAATTTAACTATGAAATACATGGAGGATGATCTTGAAACTTGAACATACCTTAGTAATTAGAGGATCTATGGTTGAAATCTTAGAATTTATTTATGAGAAGAGCTCCACTTTTGGATTTATATTTCTTCTCTTTTCTAGCTTTTGCCGAATGGAATGAAGAGAAAGGGAGAGAGATTTCTTGCTTTACTTGCTTTCTAGCTTTTTGAAAAAGTGTTGTAATAGAAAGGTCAAGTATGGCTTGGTTGATATTGTCAAAGAAGTATGGTGGCTATGTCCTTTTTCCCATTTTTAAGGAACTAGGTTCCTAACCATTAGTTACTTGCTTGGTTAGCTTTACTAGCTAGTCACAATTCTAGTTGCATGGTTAGTGATCCCATTTCGTTGCCACGAATTCTAGTTGTATGTGTTGCATGGCTTTGGTGCACTTTACTTGTCACCCCATGATTAACACTTAATCCCCTTTTGGTAAATCATGATTAGTATTAAAAGCGTTTCGCATTACTAACTTTGTAATATGAATATTTATTATTCACAATACTTTAATTCGTCTAGGATCATAATTTCTCTGATTTATAATTCTCTTGGTTATAATATAATTCCCGTATTCCTTGATATCTCGTAAATTATGAAACAATTAGTAAACGTAAAAATTTTCGGATTCTAACGGTTTTTACATTCACTTATTTGACTTATACAACGATGCTACACCTCCGGATTCTTAATAATCCAGCATCTACTTAGTGTGGACTAATTTTTTTTCATAAATCCATAAGATTACTATTCATTAAGGTTTCAAATAGTTACAAAAATTTGGGTTATTACAAATATTATGCACACATACACACACACACACACACATATATATATATAAAACTATTCACTCTTTTCTCTGACAAAAAAAACTATTCACTCTTTTTAACATAAAACTAAGGGGAGTGTATTCAATTCAGATTTATTGGTATTGATAATAATTCATTGATTTTTATTGATTATATTTGATTTAAGATTCCATAGATTATATACATATATAATTCATAGAATTTACGCATAGTTAATTATAAATCTAGTAGAATCTATTGTATTAATGTGAGATTTTAAAATATCTAAAATATATAGTAAAATCCAACATAATCTCTTAATTTTTAAAATCCATCAAATAAGTGTTTGAATACTCCTGGATTTTAATTGATTAAAAATGATGTAAATTAAACACCCCTAGATTTTAAATCATTATTTAAAATCCAGATTGAATATCCTCAGATTTAAAATATTATTTAAAATCCTAATTGAATATCCCTAGATTTTAATTGATATATTTCAATCTAAGTTCAATACCCCGATTTTTGAAATCCAAAAAAATACTCCACAATCCCAATTGAAAACACCCCTCTAAATTTAAACCCTATTTTATAATGGGGTAAACTCTAAAGAGAATAAGGAATTTAAGATTAATCTTAGGTAATTTTTTCTAAGATAGTGAATAAAATAGTTATGTTTGATAATTATGGTATTTTGATATACACAATCTTTGTAGATTTTATTTTGATTGTGCATATAAAAATACCATAATTATCAAACCACAATGGTTTTATTCAATATCTCACGTAAGTTACCTAAGATCAATCTTAAATTCCTTATTCTCAACTCTAAATCCCCAATTATATATATAAAGGTTATGAATACATATAAATTATAATATAATTATGTATACTATCCAACTCTTCATATCAATTTGATAAGTCTTTTTTCTTTACTATGAAAGCATTATTTTCTTTATGAATAATTTAGTATGTAAATTATAGAAAATAATGTACATAAATGCGAATTATGGATCAAACTATATTTTATAAAATTTAAAAAACAATATATTAAAGTAACATATAAACATAATTCAATTTTTACAGAAAACACGTACTTCACTGGTGTAATAGCTAGTTCTATTAAATATAATGAATGTTTACATAAATAATATCGATTAAAACTTTTTAAATTATCACATCACTATCACATCCCAATTTTTAAAATTAATTTGGGGTTTTTAACTTTATTTTTAAATAATTAAAAGCAGAACTAGAAGCTTGACAAAGACAACCCAAAAGAAAAATGAAATATCAACTACGTACCTATACCTATCTATATATATGCATCCACATATTTTTAATTAAGCATCCATTACAGTAAGACAATAGTAGAGATGGGTATGATGTTGTTGATACAGGTAATGATGCTAGTCATGTTATTGTTCATGAAAGCAGCATTTGCACAAAATTGGTCTGTAGCACTGCCAGGATGTCAACCAAGATGTGGCAGCCTGGAAATTATTTACCCATTCGGAATCGGAGCAGACTGTACATTTGACAATGCCACGGAAATATATTGCAACAACTCTTTTAATCCACCAAAACCTTTCCTCCGGAGCTATATTAATAATTCCAACGCACATATTTATAATCTGGAGGTGCTGAATATATCACTAGAGGAAGCCACGATTCGCCTTAAGTGTCCTATAACCACAGATTGTACGAATACAAGTAATTCTCCAGATGTCCAACTATCAGAACGCTTTACATTCTCAGACACTGAAAATCGATTCGTTGCCATGGGCTGCGACAATCTTGCTTTATTAAGATCAAGATCAGAATACTCCGATGATGAGTTTACTGCTGCAGGGTGCGTATCATTGTGCAATACTTCTTCGCAAAGAAATGACAACAGTTGTTTTGGTATAGGTTGCTGCAAAACAAGTTTTCAGCCATTTTTGCAGAACATCAAGCCATCTTTAAATACTAGCCGTTCCCGTCGAGCATCAGCAAGATGCAGCGCGGGGCCGAGGTATGGATTCATTGTTGATCAGAACTGGTTCGGAAACCTGAAAGATATCTACAGTGTGCAAACTATGGAAACAGTTCCTGTGGTGCTCAATATAAACTATAAAACATACCCGCTCTGTTTGGCCTCCGATTTTGTCCCTGAAATAAAGTATAAATGCGGAAGAAATGCTACATGTAATGAAGGCTTGTGTACCTGTACAAAAGGATTTGAAGGAAATCCTTATTTACCGGAAGGATGTCAAGGTGATTTTTCGCAATGAATTTTATAACTTGTAGTCATGTGGTGAATGTGTAGTTTAATACTGATCATGCTGCTAAACTCCGCTGTTGATCATGAATAAAAAAACAAATTCACTTACTATTGTTAAATTATTACTTCCACTAATTCTTCTTCGGCCAGCATGTAATTCACTCTTTTAATATTAATGTCAGATATCGATGAGTGTACAAGAACACCACCACCAGGTACCAGGATCATTAATGGACATATATGCGATCATACATGCACCAATACACCAGGAAGCTACACTTGCTCATGCAAAGAGGGGTGGGTCTTTGACGATAGTCAAACCTTTTGCTCGAAGATAGATGGTTTTCAGGAGGTCAAGAAACCTGCAATCATAGTAATAGGTACTTGCGCTCTAATTTTACGGATTTCTTCATTACTTCATATAGTAGAAAGCAGTGTTATAGAAATCGTTAGGCGGCTCAGGGCGGTTGGGGTACCGCCTAGCGACTAATCGGGTAGGCGGGGATTAATCGGACACATTAATCGAAGCATTAATCGGTTGTATTTAAATTTTATTTTTAATATTTTGACCGATTTTTGGACCGATTTACGCAAAAATCGCCTAAATTTCTGCCAAACCCCGCCTCGGGGCATTTCGGTGGCACCTAGCGCCTAGGTGCCGCCTAGGCCTATTTTTAGAACACTAGTAGAAAGACGGAGCATAATTACACATTACGTAACTTTAGCAGTGCAAGCTTAAAATCTTATCAATCTGACATCAAATATAACTATCAAGATTATTTTCTGCCTAAGAAGGGTCCATTCATTTAGCTTTAAAGTAAAAGGCACAACAAGGTAGAATTGTTGTTTGTGAAACGCTACTGTTGCACAATAGATTGTACACAATAGACTTTATAAACAGGGTATACCTTGGTATTTTACCTTGACAAACTTTTTAGCTTGACTTGCAGCTTTTTTATTCACCATTCACTTGCAGCTGGAATTTAGCTGTTACATTGAATTTCGATGCTGACTCAGCTGAGTCTTTGTCTATAACAGAAGGATTATAAATCTAATTACGCATAAGAATGAACTCTTGATGCTTTCTTAAATATTTTAATGAGTGTGTCTACATCTACAAAATTTCTTACATCTTCGCGTGAAGATATTCTGGTGGCCTGATGGAAACTCAATTCACATTTGAATTGTATGAATGGATGATCAAGTGGTCTAGTCAAATTGGAGTCCATATATTGGTTATAATCTACCTTTCCG
The DNA here is from genome assembly GCA_028671895.1 of Oenanthe sinensis. Taxonomy (NCBI): domain Eukaryota; kingdom Viridiplantae; phylum Streptophyta; class Magnoliopsida; order Apiales; family Apiaceae; genus Oenanthe; species Oenanthe sinensis. The sequence goes on along the minus strand of CM053796.1, from coordinate 3,078,378 downwards.
TAGGTGGTCATCTTCATTCTTCAGCATATTCCATCTACTTTGCTAAGCTTTTGACCATGTTCAACATCTCTGTAGTCTTTCAGATATAAGCTGATCGACCTCTTTCATTACAATCGGTGGTGCAGCCACTTGTGCAGGTCTAGGGACGCTGTTGGCTACTGCATGGTGGTTGTACAAAGTAATGAGACGGAGAAAAATACGTAAACTCCAGCAGAAGTTCTTTAAAAGAAATGGTGGTCTGCTATTACATCAACAAGTATCATCTAGCGAAGGCAACGTGGAGACAACCAAATTATTTACTTCAAAGGAGTTGGAGAAGGCAACTGACCAGTATAATGTAGACCGAATCATTGGACAAGGAGGACTAGGTACTGTCTATAAAGGAATGTTGGCAGATGGCAGAATAGTAGCAGTGAAAAAATCCAAGATAGAAGATGAAAGCAAACTCGAACATTTTATTAATGAAATTGTAATTTTATCACAAATTAACCACAGAAATGTGGTAAAGCTACATGGATGCTGCTTGGAGACAGAGGTCCCTTTACTGGTCTATGAGTTCATCCCTAACGGAACACTTATGCAGTATATCCATGAGCAAAATGAGTACTTTCCACTTACATGGGATGTCCGCATACGTGTGGCCACAGAGATTGCAGGAGCTCTCTACTATTTACACTCTGTTGCATCAATGCCAATATATCATCGAGATATTAAGTCGTCAAATATACTTTTGGACGACAAGTACACAGCAAAAGTGGCAGACTTTGGAACGTCAAGATCAATTTCAGTTGACCAAACTCACCTTACTACAAAAGTACAAGGCACGTTTGGTTACTTGGATCCTGAATATTTCTGGTCAAGGCGATTTACGGATAAAAGCGATGTTTATAGCTTTGGGGTAGTTCTTGTTGAGCTTTTGACCGGACAGAAACCAATCTTGCCAGCTAGGCTTGACGATGAAGCTCGAAGTCTAGCAACACTTTTTTTATCAGCAATGGAAGAAAATCGTGTATTAGATATTCTTGATTCACAGATTAAGAACGAGGGTGGGATGGAAGAGATGATAGCATTTGCTAACATTGCTTATAGATGCTTGAACTCTAATGGGAGGAGAAGGCCAACAATGAAACAAGTTGTAGCTGAGCTAGAGAGTATTCAAAATACAAATGGATCGCCTTCTACTCAACAACACTATGAACAGGATGAATATGGAATAAATGAACTAAATGAGCCCTTGGAGTCAGACGTTACTTTAACTTCTACAAGTTCCAATGAATGTTACAGTCTCAGTGTTGATATTGAGCCTCTTATGACAAACTAGTGTAGCCACGCCGTGTTTTCTTTGAAATTCTAAAGGCTAGCTGCGAATAGACTGTCGATGTATGAATAATGCTGGACTTGTTCTTATTTCTTTGAAATTCTAAAGGCTAGCTGCGAATAGACTGTCGATGTATGAATAATGCTGGACTTGTTCTTATTTTTAGTTACTTTTCTTTCTTGTATCCAACTCTTTTTTTGTATATATCTGCTGTTTGTTTTCAAAGTGGTACATAAATTCAGCTTAGGGGTCCAAACTCATTGAAAGGTGAAATGGCTAAAAAAATCCTGACGAAATCAGATAAAATAGTCAAAATTATGTGAATTTCAGATCTTCGATATTGGGAGTGAAAATTTCATAAATGTAGTATAACAACTGATATATGTCGCCAAAAGAGCTGCTACATGCCTACATGTAATACAATTTACTCTTTATTGAATTGCAAACTTATACCCAATAACAAAAAGGATTTTCTAGCCTGTGTAAGTATTTATTTTACTCACTCGATAAATGGAAAAACAAAAATTACACACATATAATATAGACGCTGAATGCGGCAACATTGATCTCACATCTTCGTTGGAACTCATGCTTCGATCAGCCTGCATGACATTATTCTGTGAAACATACCACATAATTAACATTTTATGAAACAAATGACGCGATTCAATACAATTAAAGAACTGCATGCATCAGAAGATCAACCATACAATTGACTATATCTGGTAGCATCTGGGTCAGATTGGTATGGGATCGATGAGCATAGAGATAATTTCTTGCTTCAAATATTCTTCCGGATGGGTGAGTGCATCTCCGTCTTTGTAGGTACCATGATTTGCTCTCATCAACTGTAAAAATGTGGTAATGTAATGTCTTGCAACTGCTGTTGGCCTTGAGCATTCTTCGTTTATGTCCTTCCAGTTGTCTTCAACCATTTCATATAATTTGGCCTCTGCCTCTTCTTTTGAAACCCCATATTCCTTCATGTAACAATCAATGGATGTAGCAACATGTGGCCTACTATGTTCTTCCTACAAATTATGTACATACTTATTGAACAACATTATACTTAAACTAGATATAACACTAAATACTGACAGGATTATTGAGTTAATAGATATATATATATATATATATATATATATATATATATATTTTTCATGTATGTTAAGTCATCAAACACACAGACAAACCTCATAGCCCACAATGTCATTTATTATCCGTCCCATAGTTTCGGTGGCAACAACAGCTTTTGGTTTCTGTGTTGCCCAATTGCATGCTCGAAGTGTGTCAGCATTTCCCAACCCCATAATCATTGATAATCCCAGCACACATAATGCTGATGATGTTGTCGAGTTCATGAGATATTCTGTAGGCGATGGCACATAGTTCTGAGTATGCCACATAGTCTCTTTATGATAAGCCCGCATATTTGCCAGGAACTGTCAAAGCATGAATGATTTCTTAATTAAATGCATGAATACTCTTGATTTCCTCCTAGTCAAGTATCTACTCTGCTTTTATTCTTATATGTTCTTAGCATACTGGATCCCAGATACTAACAACAAACTCTCTGCCATCAGATGAATTTCACAAACTTTAATTATTTCCAATTTGTGGGTTTCATTAGACATACCGCTTTTTTAAGGTAAGAAACATCATAGTAACTTGTTTAACCAGTTCTTCATCAAATTCCTTGAAAATGTCTAGACAAGTGTTGTAGCACATTTTAAAGTGATCTGGAAGTCCAATGCTGTCAACGTCTAACCTCTAACATATATCTCTTGAGATGTTTATATATAATCAAAACCTTGTTATTGATTACGCTTCTAACATATTTAATTAATCTGCAGGTTTAATATCCCTATTAAGAGTTGATTTCCAAAATAAAACACTTACAGGCTAAAATCATTTGTTTTTTAGTATTGTAATTTGAGGATATATACAACTATTTTAATTAGTTAAGAATACATAAACTCTCCTCCCAACACCTTGAGGTTTTAGGAGAACTTTGTAACTTAACACAAATTACCTTTCCATTGCCTTGGTATATGCATTCAGCTCATCCATTGTACCATATGCATCATAGAGATCATCACAGAATGAAATCGCAGAAAGAATTTTGGTGTACATTATCCTAGCCAGTGCATAGCAAGGTTCAAATGAATTGGCCACAGCCCAAAAGTATCCTTCAACTATCCTGCTTCGGAACTGGAGAGTATTCAAATGCAAGTCTATATCAGCCCACCACCTGCAATATTCCAAATGGCAATCTAATTACCTATGTGAATGCCAACATCAAAAGTTAGAAAATCTTTGTTTATATGGTCTGGGCCCATTTGTCTTTCAGTTAACATTACTGAAAGGCCTTATAATAAACCATTTATTCATTTAGATTTTCGTTTGTGAAGGTTGAATGAAATAAATTATACCAAAATTAGGACAAAGAATATATATGAATGGTTCAATCCGGTACTTTCAGCTTACCGATTTTACTCTCTTAATTGGATCATTCATTTTTAACCTACGACATCCTAAATATATGCATTCACTTTATATATTAATTTATTTACTTTTCGTGTGTGGTTTTACCTTTTGATCTGAGTTAATTCCTGCTTATACAACATTTGCACAAGATTGTAATCAAGTTTCACAACCTTGAGAAGCACATTATTCCTTGACGGACTGTCCTCATAAAAATAGATAAAATGCTTAGCCTCGATTCTCAGGATGCCCTTGTGGAGGGGTTGCTCCAAGGCATGCATCACCTGTCTAGCTAATGAAATAGAATCCAAAGACTTAACCATTGACTTCAGGTGCAAAGTGGTGAAAGCATGAGCCTCATCTAACACGGGTTCTCCATGTGTTCTCAGATGTGCTGCTTCATACATGCTCAGTAAACACACATGGTCTCTTGTAAGAGCTTCACTGAACCTTCCATCAATCCCTTTGTATTTGTTAAAGATATCTGATTAATGAAACATACACAACTCTGTTTTAGTATTTTTTTTCAAAGTAAATAAAAAAATGTCCACACACATTAGTCACGAAATAAATTTTAAAAGCATTCACATTATGTCATCTGTTCTGAGTTACCTGATGTAACGTTATAACCATGCTGTCTGAAAATTCTGAAGCAGAGTGATGTAGTGAAGAGATCACAGTTCTCATCAATTTCGAGTTTCGCATAGGCATTATGCATCTCTGCTAACAGGTCTTCAATGTATGTGGAAAAGTGGTAGTCCACTCCTAAGCGTTCGATTGTATTCATCAGAATCAGTTTGTCTGTTCATTTCTCGACGGCAGATGCAAGCATGTTCTTTACTTTATATTTCAGCGCATCGCGTTCTTCTGAATACACTTCCCATAACTATATAGTATGTACACAAAATTATATGTGTATGTGAAGGTTCTATTATAGAATGAAGCACTAAACATAATGATACTAAAATGAAGAGAAAATAGTGCATAATTAGTACCTCAAAATCTCTGGAATTGGAAATAAATTTGTCACCCCATATATCTGGACAATAATAATCTGCTAATGGCCGAGACGGATTGCTCATTATGAGAAGTGAGTAGTATGTACTTCTTGTCTCTTTTTATGTAAATGAGATACTTGGGAAGAGAGATTAGTCTAGTATTTATATAGACTCAAAATCTTACCACTGAGATTCCGAATGCATAAAATAAATATTTCCTCCAACCCTGTTTACCTTTCCATTTTATTTCGTCAAATTAACTAATCTTTCACGGTAATTTAAAAAGAATATATAATTAAAAAGACTAAAGTTTCATATTACAGTATATATATATATATATATAATCTATTTTATTAATCATATGATCATATGGAAGACAAGCAGAACCATGTTACCAAAATTTATCTGAAGACTTGTCACTTGTCAGTTTCGTTAATGATATGTATATTAGACTGTACACCATGCAATGCACTCTAATATTAAGGACGATAATTCTTGACCAACCCTCATTATAAAATTATAAAATTTAGAGTATAAAAATAATTTATAATCCTATAATCGTGGCTGAATTTTTAAATTTATAAGTTGGTGACTAATAAAGCTTGCCTTTTTATCTTTCAATAACCACAAAAATAAAAATGAAGTTTAATCACAATTTTTGGCAATTAATCACACCTCTTTAAAATATAAAATTAATTTATAATCATCAAATTAATTACAATTCTGAAATTTCTGCCATTCAAATGGTAAATTAGATCACAATTTACTCTAAAATATACTCTACATCTTTCGTTATGTATGAATTATGATTGCCTGATTGGCTGTACTGCACAAAGTCCACACATTCCTGTCACTGTTCTTAAACCATTTTTCTTAATTATGGGAGTCATATTTGTTTTACACAGACATGTCGCGATTTATGCTATCTGCTACTTAATATTATAATTAGTGTTGTTGTTTAAGTACTTTATTTAGGATACTGCAAATTGTTGTTATTTTGTTTTTTCTACCTGGCTCAAGAATCTACTCCCTCTGTCCCATTCAATTATTTACATTTTCCTTTTTGGGATGTTCCACCAAATTTTTTACATTTCAAAATTTTATAAAAATAATAAGTTTTTATATTATAAAATTTACTCTCATCCACTACTTTTCTCTACTTTTTCAAATCTATCAATTAAATATCAATTGACTCCACCACTTTACCAACTTTTTCTTCTTTTTCATCCATTTTTCCTCCTCTTTCATAATACTTTATACAATTTTCTTAACCTCTGTGCCCAACTCAAATGTAAACAAAAGGGTAGGACTTGGTTGCCCCTTTGCGGCCTGGCTAGCTGGTTGATTTGTTTTGGGCCTTTTGGCTGATTAGAAACTGCTGCTATATGTAGCATGTCTTTTCTGAATTAATTTCTACCGTTAAATTAAGTTTTGTTTATTAATAAAGAATATAATTATATTTCAAATTAGCACGCTCTAGTTTTACGGTGCATTGAAAAAAGTGCTTCAAACAGTTAAAAAGTTTGATTATATATATATATATATATATATATATATATATATATATATATATATATATATATATATATATATATATATATTTTCTAAGTTGTTAGCGAAAAAATAATTATAATAATTATCTACATATTGTCTAGCTACATCTAATGCGTACATATTGTCTAGCTACATCTAATGCGTTTATTGTACGATGATTGTTATTTTTTGTTCAACTGGATATACAGATGTATAGAGGAAGTTCAACTGCGTTTATCTATAAATATTATTAAATATTAACTTTTAATAATTTATAATATTATTTCATATATTCATTTTTTTTATTATAATAATAATAAATTTAAAACAAAACGAACAAAAATAAAAGGAGAAAATAAATGAAAAAAGAAAGAAAAATAATTTTTTTATTCACAAAAATGAAATAAATAATGAAATTACTGTTGTAATGTTTTAAATAACAATTAAGAAACTGTTAGAATATAAAATTATGCTTAATCTTTAAATTTTAGCTAAGAACATTACATAAGCAAGCTTGGACTTTGCTCTTATCTGTATCCGTCTCGTACATCTTTGGAGTGTACCCCTTGTCTTGATTTATTTCAGGATTTGAAAGGGTTAAATGACTTATTCATAATCAAACTCGCATTTACTTTACAAGTAGGTCATTGAACTAAAAAAACTTACATTTTCATAACTCAAGTAATTAAAACTTACATTTAGTAACTGTCGTTAACATCACTAACAAAATAAAAACTAAACTTGTAACTTACAAAACTGAATTCAACCCCAACTTGCATTTACATTCCTAGATTAATAAAAACTTGCAACTGGGATACTGAACAAAAATAAATTTACAACTGGGGTACTAAATAAAAATAAACTTGCAACTTACAAAATTGTACTCAACCCCTTCTCTGTCTCTCTTTTCTCTCAATCTCTCACAATATCTTTCAATCTCCCAGATTCTTACAATCTCTCTCAATCTATCTCCTCTCTCAATCTCTCACAATCTCTCTCAATATCTCTGCACCATCCTCTTTGAACCCCTATGAATAGGGTAATTTGTTCCGTAATTCCAGCACCATCCGAAATTACTGTTATACCAGTTTCTCCCTGCAAAACTCTATAAATGAAAATATGTGATATTTTATAATTTTTTAACTTCGATTACCCAGTTGCAAGTTGAGGATCAGTTCAATTGATCAATTTCAAATTTTTATTAGTTTAATTAGTCGATTGTAAATTTATATTAGTTCAATTATTCAAGTGTAAGTTTTTTGAATTCAATAACCCACTTGCAAGTTGAGTATGAGTTTGATTATGAATAAGTCATTTAATCCGTATTTAATGTAGGTAATTCATTGCGTACATATAATAAACAATAACTCGATCCACAATAATATAACATGTGACATAACGTTTTTGTTTACTCTATGTTGTAGTAAAGTTGACTTTTGGGGTATCTTCCAACAAAGATGCCAATTTGTTTTTTTGGGGACAAATTATGGCTGGTATATTACTAAATAATTTTACTCCGATGAATAAAATATATAAATGATCGATCGGGGGATTATTGTAGGTGCTATTATCAACATTGCTATAAAATTACATAATTTAAAATAAATTATATATTTTCGAATTCGAATGTGATTTTGGCCTAGCTAGTCATCAAATTGTCATTGTTGAATCAATTATTGTTCAGCCATAAGCTTATCGGTTACGTACTAAATTATGCACAAACATGGCCACCCATGCTAATATATTAATTCACAAAATTGATCTTGAAATTATATAGAATTCAACCACAAAAACCAGTTTACCAGATCTCTACTTCGAAATTCATTTAGTTTTATATTCTTAGAGTGTCTAGATAACATTTCCCAGCAAGCTTCTGAACAAAATATCCTTTAAAGAACTCTGCAGCACCAATCCTTTTAAACTTTGGAGGAGCTTTGGACGAGAGAAGGCTAGGCGCAGGACCAAATTCGACATCTAACTTGGGGCTTAAAAATGTAGCAATCGACATTCTCTCCTTCACTGAGTTAACAACACCTCTATGCTCAATGCTACGATAAGTTCCATTAGTTACAACCTATGAATAAAATCATGTTGACGCGTTACATTTAGGTAGCAAGTTTAAGATAACATGTTCAAGCAATGAAAATGTAACAGAGTTATTATACCTCTAAAACATCTGCAATGTTTATGACAAAGGCAGAAGGTAATGGTTTTATTGGAATCCAAACACCGTCCTTTCTGATCTGAAGGCCTTCGATTTCATTGAGTTGAAGAAGGATAGTGAGGCCAGTAGCATCACTGTGGGGTGTGAGTCCGATGACTTGTTCCGGTTGAGTGCATGGAGGATAGTAGTTCATTCTCATTGATTGCATGCCTTCTTCAAAAAGTACTTCCAATTCCTCAGAATTCATACTAAGAGCTTTTGCCATTAGATTGAAAATTTTCATGGCCAAGCTTTTCAACTCAATCGAATAAGCCTCTATAGCATTTCTGCATATTTAATACATTCTAATTTTAGTTTAATCGAAAATTGTTATGGTCAGAGGCACAATGGTCAGCTTATCTATAAGCCTTTTTACGGAGAGACCATTTCGTTACCTGAATGATTGAGGTAGCTGTGGCAATAAGTGTGGTTTCCTGAGATCAGTAGGCAGGGTGATCATGTAAAACATGTCAGCCCAATCAAGCTTCTGCTTGTTCGAGACCACGAAGGCTTGCCCATATCCCTCTATATCTCCCTCCAATTGACTAAACTTTCTCTTGTCTTCCAGTGGCAGCTTAAAGAACTCCTCAACCTCTGTTTTCACTTTCTCCAGTAATGAATCACTAACCCCATGGTTTATCAACTTCAAAGATAAAATAAATGAACAAGTGTCGTACGTAATTTAATCTTATATCACGTACCATTTTAACAACTAAATTAATCTAAAAAATTCGTTATATACCTGAAAGAAACCCCAGTCTTTACACGCTTGGTGTAATTTATCTAGCTCAGAGTCTTTCAAATCTCCATCAAGTAATATCTCCATATCAATTACCGGGACTTCAGGTGAATTTTTCGAGCTCTGAATCACAGGTTCTTGATCTGAATGTATGTATCGTAATGGAACCGTAACAGATTTTTCCTTGGCTAGTTCTTGTACTGAAGGTACTTGGAGAGAGCTCCCTATTTTTTTTATTTTTGCTACTTCCATTATTTTCTATCGAATGCTCAGAGGGCTCTGTTTCTTCCTCTGTGTATCTTAAGTGAATATATTAAACACATTTTCGAGCAATTATTTAATGTATTTATGGCTGAACCGAGCTAGTGTTTGCTTGTTCTCTTGAAGCTGCTGTGCAGAAAATAATACATATCCACCGACCACAGTACTCGCAGAAAGTTCAATAATAACTGCTTTTTAATTAAAGACCAATAATACATATCCACTGACCACAGTACTGGCAGAAAGTTCAATAATAAGTGCTTTTTAATTAAAGACCACCGTCCACCGGCATCATATAGGTTCTACAAATAAAATATATTTTACAAAATAATATTTTCTAATATTACACAGCTGAATATATATAATTTTTATTTGGGGTTTTTTGAAAAATACCTAAGGGTAAACTTCTTTTTGCAAAAATATTGATTTTTAAATTTTTTTTGCAAAAATACGATTTTTTTTAAAAATTACAAAAATACTATTTTTCAAAAAAAATTACAAAAATACGTTTTGCAACCATATTTGCAACTGAAATCTACCGAAATCAACCACAAATGCAACTTTAAAATTTTGTAAAAATAATTATTTTTTGGTTGTATAATAAGTTGCTTAACAAGTTGCACGATTAAAATTAAAATGTAACCAAGATCAACCACAAATACAACTTTAAAATTTAGTAATTATAATCATATTTGGTTGTATAATGCGTTCATTAACAAGTTGTATAAGTTAAATTAAATGCAACTAAAAATGCAACCTAAATTAATTAATTCCAACCCACTCAAATTACACAAAACAACTATATGCAACCAAAATCAACCCAAAATAACTTTATTAAAGCAATCAAAATCAATCTAAGCAAATCTTTACATATCCTCCTTCACCATTACCATTCCCAATACACTCCAAGTAACAATCTTTACATATCTTAAGCCCACACTGATAATTCCTCAAACCCCCATCAACCAATTTCTCATAACAACCATCCATTCCACATAATTTCTTCGATTTCACCGCAATTTGAGGCTCTTCACCCTACTTAGACATCACATGATGAGCTCCGAAACATCCGATTATCGGGTGTGGATGGAATATGAACTGTATAACGGTTATACTGTAACCCCCAAATTCATTGGCACTCTTTAGACATTGACAAAAACATCCCACCACACCACCTGAAGACCTCTTATTTCCACTTAATTCAATACCACTAAGCGGAGAAATCGAGTTATTCGTTACAGAGTGCCTCCTTATCGGACTCGATAACCTAATGTTCCGAAACCCATATGAAGAAGATACTGTAATTGTCACCGGAGATGATGACTGAGGATCATCACATGCCATTAAAATCATCTTTATATGTGTCTATGTGTGTAATTTTCTTAAAAAAATAAAATTGTAGAGAGAATTTCAAAGAGAGAGAGAGAGATTTGAACAATATTGAGTTAGAGAGTAGTAGAAGAGAGTTCAGGATTCAATTGAAGGTATTGAATAGAAGATAGTATATTTGCAATTAAGGTAGTATATTTGCAATGATTTTGAAAAGATAGCATTTTTGCAAAACAAACTAGTAAACCTAGTATTTTTGGTAAATTCTCTTTTTATTTTTATGGTCTTCAATTTAATGAATTTATTAGTAGTTCCCAATAAATTTAACTCACTCATACGATATTCATCCCTTAATTCAAAAATCACTAATTTTGTGAAATTTATACCGCTGGAACGCCATCATAATCCATGTTTTTAGATTGCTTTTAATTTAATATTAGTATGATAGACACAAAGTTATATAAAGTACCTTCATATTTTGCTTATAATATATTATAAAACTATTAAAAATATATAATTATTCACTTTGTACTCTATTTACTATTTAACAGTATTTCAGTGACAAATGTATGTTTTGAGTTTTTTTTATGATACCCGCTATAAGAAATAAGGCTTAATACAATTATCAATTATAAAAAGAATTGAGAGACTTTTTCAAAAAAAAATAAAAGAAATGAGAGTCGGCTTCCGCCTTCCACTCTCTCTTATTTTACCCTTTCACATTCTCCTTCTCTCACCACCGCCTCGCCTCCTCCCCTCGTTCTACTCGATTGTCCTATGGGCTGCCTAGGTTCCTCTCTATTTAGGACTCCTTTCGAGTTCCCAGGGTGTTTTCTCAATACCCACCCTCAATTGGCTTTACTTCCTTCCTTTCGCTCACTGAACCTTTTCACGACGACTAGCCCGTCTCACGACCTCTATCTCGACAACACTCCCGACCACTCCAATTAGATGACTAACGTCCTTCCTCTGATTGATCAAGACAATCACAGTAAACTAGAAGAGGAATCAAAGGTGAAGACCATGACTACTTATTGGCCTCTCACCATGACTCAACAGGAGATGGAGAATGAATAGGTTATTTCACTTCCTCATCTATTTAGTTCACATGATATAGTCACTTTCAAAGATAGTGTAGTATTTAGAGTAAATGGATGTTCTTGTGTTATACCACATGCTGATTTTCTCCATGACTCTTCTTTAGTATGGTGTAATTGTTGTTATGGTATTTGTGTTGAGGTTATGTTTGACTTTGATTCTGTTAAGAAATTTGCTTTGCAATTGTATGGGTCTACTGGTCTTGTTAATATCTGGAAACACCATGGAAGCTTCTTAGTCTTTAATTTAAAAAAAAAGAGTTGTATGTTGAGGGCTGTGAGATTCTCAGTCCGCTTGAAATTGATAGATTACTGTTTAGACTGAAACCTTGGTTTGAAATAGCCCCTGACTCGTACCCTTATGATAAGGTTACAACCTGTATAACCCTCACCAAAATCCTTTCCTCTATTGGAATGTTAAAGGCCTCTACTACATTAGTAATGTCTTAGGAACCCCTCTTGCCTTGTCTCACCCCACTTACACAGGTGCTACCCAACATGACCTCAAGGACAAAGCTGAACTCCTTATCGAAATTGATGTTCTGCACCCTTAACCCGCCCATATCTTTGTTAAAATGCATGGTTTATCTGATGATATCATGGCTTTGGTTGAGGTGGATTATCAAGATTTCCTACTTTGTTCCTTTTGTCACTCTTCGAAACATGTTGTCTGTTCTTGTCAAGAGTTACATGATCAGTTCCCGCATAATGATTGCCCCCCATGCCAAGGATCCATGTTCTTGAATGCTCCAAACTCTGACTCAAGTGCCTATCAGGATGAGCGCTCAAACTCAAATTCTATTGCTTCAATGAAAAGGAAACTAGAGGACTTGGATGAGGTCTCCTCAATGCATAAAAAGCCTAGGCCTCTTGTTGCCTTCAGGCACTCTAATGTTTCTTTTGCAGGCTTTCAACAAGGGCTCTTGCAGGATGGGCACAAAACTGAACTTGTTAGGAACACGAGAGAGGACGGCGAAATAATGTAGGATGATGATGGTGATGCAGAGGATGGTGGGCAACTTGATAGGATCCAGGATAGTACATCTGATGGACAATCTGGATCCCAGAAAAATGACGAATTTGAAGGCCAAAATGTTGGTTCTTAAACTGTTTACTTGCATGTTTTTGTTTATAAACATTATACATTGATTTTGGCAACCCCGTCTAACCGGGGTGGTGATTGGTAGCTAGGAGTTTGCTCCAATGAAGTTTGTATATAAACATTATACATTGATTTTGGCAACCCCGTTTAACCCCGTTTAAGCATATATATATATATATATATATATAAATTATTTGAGTATACAAAATTAAAAAAAAAATTATTTAAGTACATATATTCATATATTTAAATTTACTCTTTAAAAAAAATCTTTAATATATTTTTAAAATTTTTAATTATATTTATTCTAATATTATGTATGTGATATTAGATCTTTGTCATCTATTGTATTATTTTATTGCTAGATTAGACACTATCAAATATATATTATTTGATATTTGAGTTGATGATTAGTTTACTATTTAGTTTTATATTTAATATTTTAATAATATTTTCTGCATCAAGTTGAGCCATCTATAATTTTAATAAAATTTTCTGCATCAAGCCGCCGAGCTCGTTGCATGTAGCAAGATTTCGAATTTTAAATTTTTTATTTTAATAATATTTTATTAAAATGCATTAAAAAAAAATTCGCACCAGGCCTCCAGATGCTTAGGACCCGCCTCGTAAATTATACAATTTTAATATTCGAAGGGATGTGGATATGAGATATAGATATCATGAATCAGTTATTTTTAATGAAACAAATTATCAAATGTTAAACAGTATGAGTGTTGTAGAAGGAGGGGTTGAATGCAACTTAATAAATTTTAAAATTTTTTGCTAACAACAAAACAAAAACAAATGTATTAAGTTACAAAACAACAGACAAGTAAGCTATGGACACACAGTGTTTTACTTCAAAAATTAATTTTATTAATTTTTGTTGCTACAACTGACATGAAAGGATTTCCAGCTTCAATAGATACAATAACAAGAGATTGCTAGAGTTTCTATACTTGAGAAAAGTTAAGTTCAGTTGTGTGTGTTCAGAAAGTGCTTGCGAGATGTGTGTATTTAAACTACAACACATATCTCACTTACAAGTACACTTTCTCTTGTTTACTGGACAATACTCGAAATGGTAATCTCACTTTTTCTTCATGAGTCTTGTCTTCATTCCAAATGTAGATAAAGGAACTCTGTGAGGATTTGACATTCTTGACACCATGAGCACGCTTCACCTTTTTGCTTACTTTATCTCAAGTTGCAATTGTAGACTTAACAGACTAGGTAAAAACGTTAAGATCAATCTGTGAATGACTTAACCTAGTCTGCTACTTGAAACAGACTGTCAGCTTCCATGAAAGTTACTGTCAACCTTCAGCTTCACTTTGGTGACAACATCTTTGTTACCGCAAACTTTACTGTCAGGAACACCAGATCTTCTAAAACATGCTGTCATCCAAATGTACTGTCTACTATTCCGCCAAACATGTTGTCGATCATCTCGCCAAACATGTTGTCAACTCTCCCCGCCAAAGCTACTGTCAGAAAACTTGTTGTCTTGAATCTTCAATCTCCGCCAAGTTTACTGTCAAGGGATAGTTGCTGTCAATAAAACTTGCTATCATAGAATCTTCATTCTCTGGCAAGTTTACTATAAAGGAATAGTTGCTGTCGTCTATTTCCAAAAGGTGCTGTCACTCGAACATGCTGTTATAAGCTCTAGAATGTAGAATGTTACTGTCAGAAATTTGATCTATGCTGTGCATGAACACTTTGTGAACTTCTACCTCATTGATTATTTATTCTATTTTCATATGACAGTAACTGTTGATACTTACTGTCACCTATTTGACTATTTGAGCATCTTTATTACAAGTGACATTTTAAACATACTGTCAAACTATATATGACAGTATATTTTTACTTAGTTAATTGTTAATTAATCTAAGTAAATATTAGTTGATTACATTGATAGAACCACAATCCCTAACAATCTCCCCAAATTTGTTTTTATGATGAATAAAGACAAATTCAAAGAAAACTGCAGATGCTATCTCAACTAATAAAAATAGAAGTGTTTGTACAGGAAATAAAAGAAATTACAAGTACACTCCTATCTCAAATTTAGCTCCTCTAGACTGAGCAAATATTCAATTTTAACTTGAGCTACAGTAACTACTTCTTGTCTGCTGTCATCCTTCCATACAGTCCCTCAAGGGCTTTCAATTCCATCTTCTCTTCTTCTGTCTTGGCATGATCAGCAACACAATCTAAGACTAGCTTCACCATTTTGTGAGAAAGACTCCTCAGATCCTTGTAAGTGTAGTAGTTCTTAGATGGCCCCTTAGATATGCATAAGAACTTCATCCCAAACATGTCTTTGATAAATCTTTCCTTTGCAGAAGAGTAGATCTGTTTCACCCTGAGCTTGTCTATGGACTCATCCTTTACTTCTCTGGACTCAATGATCTCCCACAAAACTTTACTAAGATCTCTTTCAAACTCAAGGAATGAGCCTGTAATCATTTGAATATCTTCCTTAAATTTTCATTATTGAGCACCCTAAAATTGACAGCCTCCACTTCAATGCTATCAACAATGATTCTCAGGGGCCCAAACAGGACTGGAGAAACATAACTGGACCTTTTAGAGAATTGATCATTCAGCAAAGCATGTTTCATGTCAATCTCATCCTCCTTGATTCTCTTGGAAATCTGTTCAACTTTCCTCTTTGCAGCTTCAACTTCATCATCAAACTTCTTTCTTTTCTCCTTCTCCTCCTTCCTCTTAGAGTCACAGATCTCCAGGGCTCTATTTTTTAGATCAAAAATCTCATAGTTTGTGATATTTAGCAGTTGCTTCTTGATGAGCTCAATGATGTGAGGGTCATTGACAGCCAATTTCTTTAACTCCTCAAAAGTGATTTCTTCTGCAGAACCACCAGTATTGTAGAAGATAATTATATCAGGATTCCTGAGAAGACATTTCTGTGTCCTCTCATATTCAAACTTCTTCTCAATATCCCTATTCTTTTTGGCTTGAATAACTCTCAGAACATTTGACATGTATCTGCTCTCCTCAGGATAAGGATATCCTTCCAACTGCTTTACCAACCTTTCAAGTAGATCTAAATTCTTGTCCTGTAGAGACTCTATGCTCCAAAATTCTTTGATTCCATCTTCACCCTCAAACATTACTCCATCAGAGTAGACAATTGTTTCAGGTTCTTCAACATCATTGAAATCTAAAGGATGAGGTTTGAAAGAATCCATTAACTCCATTGGCTTCTTTATCAACAGACTCCTTATTAACTGTATTCTCATGTCTGGTCCTTGTGTTATAATCAGTATTCTTCTGACCAGAAAGTAGTTTACTTCTTTCATCTCATAACTCAATTCTTTAATTGTTCCATTTGAATACAAGAGAATTATCTTGCTTAGAGTATTCATCCCAGACCACTCAACTTTTACATTCACCAAGGATTCTGCTTTTACTTCTGCTATGTTGTTGATGGTTGGCCTCCTAACATCCAGACAATCTTCATGTAGAATTTCAGACATAAGCTTCCACCCTTTTCTGCTAGGCCTCCTACTTGAATGAGGCTTAGGTCTCTCTGCCCTTGCTTTCATATACTTCTTGGAAAAGGATACTTTCTTTGACTGTAACTTTTGAGAGGTTACTATCAAGTCATGTTTGACAGCAGGTTCTTTGACAACAAGTTTCTCCTTATTACTCATGACAACATCTTTTTCATCCATTTCAAAGCCAAGAACTACTATCTTCATCACTTTCCCTTCAACACCATCTTTGTACTCCTTCTCCTTCTTCTCCTCTTCCAACTCCACCTTATTTCCAGTTCCAGAAGGTCCTTCACCAGTGTGGTGTTGGCTGGAACTACCTGCACCTCCATCAGGCTTTTCATTATCATATCCATCCTTCTTCTCTTTAGTTTTCTTCTCACTCTTTTTCAATCTCAAACCTTCAAGTCTCCTCAATTCACCCTCCAGCACTCTCAACACTTCATCCCTTTCTTCATTCCTTGGAAGTTGCTTGAAGTAGTCAAAAGCTTCCTTCACAGACCTTGGCCTACACATGATCACTCTCTTCAAATTCATAGATCTATAATTTCCATCTGTGGAGCTACTGAACTTGATTCCCAAAGGATCCTGAGTTACGTCTGGGAGCTTCTCAATAATCAACTTCTGCAGAGTCCTTTTCAGATTTTCATTCAGCCATGACTTATCTGTTTTGATTTTGAGTTTAATTGCTTCTATAACTGCAATCTCCTGCCTACTCAGATAAGCCATGCTTACACACCAACTGAAAACTCCTTCAGTTCTAACAGAGATTACCCATTTGTTTCTCCTAGACACCATCACAGCTGCTCCCACTGTTGAGTGTCTCATTAAATCAGAAAATTTCTTGGGGTCCCTGCTAGATGAGGCTCTTAGATTATTTATCCTCTTGTTAAACTTGGCATCTTCAAACACTCTGCTATTTTCATTATCATCCACCATCAGTATTGTAGCTTGTTCATCATCAAGATCTTCTCTTTCTTCTAAAATGAAATCATCACATTCATCTTGAAAAAACGTTTCCTTCCCTTTTCCAGCAACACTTACCACATAATCTTTCTTCACAACTCCCTCCTTTATCACTACTCCTTTCTCCTTTGGTCTCTCCACCTTATTTCCTCCAAGCTGTGTAGCAATCTCAGCAGCTACACTAGACAACAATGCTAGTTGACTCTCCCCATGAGATGCAGCTTGAGTTGTCTCCTCAACAGCCACCTTATCACTCCTTCCTTCATCTGTAATAAACACTTCATCCTTACCACTTTTCTCTCCCTTCGTTGAGGTAGCAACTGCAGGGGTTGAAAATCTTGCTTGAAATTCCTGAAGCTTAATAAAGATATCCTTGAACCCTTCATTCATGGTCTGTTCCACACTGGACATCCTGTTCACCAGCTTCACCTGATTCCTGCCCACTGTGTCCAAGTTCTTTGATAATTTAGTAACCTTATGTGAAAGGGATTTCAACCTTTCATCAGCTTGTTTGGATGATTTGGAGGCTGTGGTGGTTCTCACACTCTCTGGTTTTTTATGAGTGATCTCATCACTCCTCACCAACACACTCTCCAAGCCTAATGCCTTTGATTTTTGGGCTCCCACATCTTGTTTTTTATTTTGGCCTTGCTCAGGGCCCTCTCCTTTTGCCTGGAATTTTCCCAGCCCCTCATTTTTAGGCTTACTTCTATTTTCTTTTATCTCTCTTTTTCTTTTCACACCTTCACTCATCCTAGGTACAAGAGACTGAGTAGGTACATCTTACACAAAAGTTGTAGATTTTACCTTGAGTAGGGAAGAAATGAGAGCAGAGTCATCATCACTGAATTGTTGGGATGAGCCAGCCACTAGAGAGGTTCTGTCTTGAATAAGAGTGTTGACATCAACTGTGGATGTGGCAGCTTCTTCAGAGAAGTTACTGTAATGAGGATTGATAGTAACTTTGTCATTAACAGCTACAAAGGCTGTGACAACAATCTCTTCTACCTTGTGAGCAGAAGGTTCTTGTGGATTGCTATGATCAGTTTCATCCAACTGTTAAAATAATGCATCAACATTTTGATCTTCAATGTTGGCAAATTGTGATGCACTATAGTTGAATGAACTGTGTTCCACATTTTCTAGTCCTATAGTGTGAATATCTTCAAGTGGGGGCTCAGGTTGAGTGAGTTCAACCTGTTGTGCAAACTCTGTACAGGGTGCCATGGGAGACTGGCCAAGTTCAATAGATGCCTCCTTTTGAGAGGGGACATCTAGAGATGAGTTTTTATCCCTTTTAAGAGATGTGCCCTTGTTAGGTCCAAAGTGTTGTAGAGGGGGGGGGGTGAATACAACTGTTTAAAAATAATGAGAGAATAAACAATGTGCAGGTAATAAATGATGACACAGAATTTCAAGAATATATCATTATATTCATTGATGGATTTGCTACAACATTCATAAAAGCATCATGATCAGTTGAACAATAAATACAGCAATTAAAGCTAGATTCAACTGATCCTCTCACTCTCCTTTTGTTTTACAGAAAATGCTCTCTCTTAAAAATTATCGTTGAAAATACAGACATACAAGTTTTTTCTAAAAAATAAAAACAAAGTGCTGCTTTTATAATGTCATGTAGTCTTGATCTTGTCCTTTTTGTGTACGTGGCCCAATCAGGATTTTGACAACAAAAAGTACTTTCCCAACAACTCTGGATCAACCGTTCACAATAAGCCACTTGTCCCTTGAACATTAAATGTTACATATCTACCCGCATCTCGATCTTCGCCTGGACCCATCTCGATCTCGATCTGTGAAAATCTCGATCTCGATCTGGGAGAATCTCGATCTCGATCTATGAAGATCTCGATCTCGATCTATGAAGATCTCGATCTCGATCTGGGAGAATCTCGATCTCGATCTATGAAGATCTCGATCTCAATCTGCCGTGGATCGAGATTTGCCTTTGCAATATTTTACTTCAATTGTAAATCTCGATCCGCATCTCGATCTGCTGTGGATCGACATTTGCCTTAGCAAATATGCACACATCCAATGTTGACCTTCTTTAGTGACTAATTGAGGATTAACCTTTATGAGCAAGTTTCCCTAGCTTCTTCAATTTCTTTTCCTCACTCAATTCAAATGAGATCTTCTATTACTGACATCAACTTGCCTCCAATGTCCTGACACTTGATGCAATGGTCTGGTTCATAAGTGACTAGTCTTGTAGGGGTTCTTGCTTCTGAATGTCAGTTCTCATTTGTTGATTAACCTTTACATTATCCAGATGTTGATATACATTACATGAAATCACATTGGTCTTCTTGATACTTCTTTGACATTAATTTGATTCTCCATTAGATAAGTTAGGGCATGAGCAATACTGAGATTGAACTTCTTCTCACTTATGCATCCTTGAGTAACCAAATTAGTTACTTGTAGTTACCAAGTATCATTACCATTTCTTCAGTTGATTGATTCCATGTGCTTCTTCCGTTTCTCTTGTTTTGCTGTTGTTTTATCTTTTACTTAGTTGAGTTACATAATAATTAAGTGTTACAAGTTAGTACACCTATGCCTTTCAATCTCCCCCTATTTGATTGTCTAACAATGACAACCAAATTCACAATGAGGATAACTCAACTAACCAGGGACTGAAAAAGATAAAATAACATTCATAAAAGATCATGTTAGCTTACATAATGCTTGGCTTGATTAATTAACTTCATGTCTATTACTGATACTTCAAGTGCCAAAATTGGACACCTGTTGGCTCGATTAAATGGCTTCATGCTCTTCTAGAGATTTTCTCTAAGTACTTTAAGAGCACGGTCCACTCAATCTTCAATTATCCTTCTGAAGTCCTTTTAGCAGTATTACCACCGCCGAACTTCGCGAAATAATTGACGCCTAATATAAACCAGTTTCAAGACACTTAGCTAACTAACTTCTACCTTACACTACACAAGAAAACAGATAATATATTTTTACAATGCAGGAAAACAAGAAAACAAATTACAACGCCAAGAAACTTTACAAGCATGATACATTAAAACTTTTATTTCTTGCGCTCCTCTTCCTCACGAGCTTTCTTCTTGGCTGCTTTTTCTTTCTTCATGAACTCAGGGTTGCAGACTTCATCCATTCTTTTCTTGAGAAGATTAAGTCCTTCTGCTTCCACATGATTTCTGATCTTGTAATTTCGAAACAACCTCAACCACCTTTCAACCATGCTGCGAGTGGTAAGCTTCGTGGGAATGTCTTCAAATCTCAGCTTCGTGACTTTGTCAGGGTACCCCTTTTCCCCTTTCTTCCTTATAACCAGCTGCTTAGGGTATCCAATGACAATAGCGGTGGTGCATTGCTGTAGCCTCTGAATATCAAGCTGTTGTCTTCTCTTACAGAAGTTATCAAACGTGACTCTTAGATAATCCTGATCAAACTCGTCAACATCATCCATCTCCTCAATCAATTCCCTTATAATACACAGTGTTTCATGACTGTGTTCTGCAAAGATGTCGTACTTGATTTCAATGATGGTTTCCACTTTATGCTTGTCTGTATAGATCAGTAGATCATTCTCATTCTCAGCTTTGCTTTTGACAAACTTGACATTTGCACCAGCCACTGCACCAGCTTCCTCCCTTATTTCCCCTTCTTCTGGAATGTCTATTCTTGGATCTCCGTATCTCTGCACATGTTCCCTTATTGCCTCGTCTTGCTGCTCGAATGCATAGTCTTCAGGTTCCTTCTTAACCACTAGTAGTGTAGCTTCAGGCAACTTGTATCGAGCGTCTTGCCTTCTTATCA
Organism: Oenanthe sinensis; assembly: GCA_028671895.1. Classification (NCBI taxonomy): domain Eukaryota; kingdom Viridiplantae; phylum Streptophyta; class Magnoliopsida; order Apiales; family Apiaceae; genus Oenanthe; species Oenanthe sinensis. The sequence goes on along the minus strand of CM053796.1, from coordinate 3,057,005 downwards.
GCTTCTCCAAGTCCTTAGCCACCAGCTTCTTTTCCTTTGATAGAAAACCCTTAGAGAGGACTAGCTTTGCAACTGCCTTCAGCACATTTCCGCTCGGAGTTAGTTTCGAGTCATGCAGATTTACGACCCTCAAGACTTTGTCATGGACATATCTGATCTGGTAGGGATTTAGAATGATGTCAACCCCTCTGTCTTCAGCCATCTTTAACAATTTCTCCTTAAACAGCACTCCAGTCTTGACAGAGGTGTCTACCTTGTGAGCGAATTCTACCAGTTCACTTGCACCCCTTTCTTGGAAGAAAGCTTCATCGACCATACACGGCCCGATTTTTGTTATGGGTGTCCAAGTGATCATCAGATTCCATGCCTTCTCCTTGAATATGACTTGTACGGAGGTGCATCCCTGTCTTATGCAATTTAGATAATTCAGCAGCCCAGGGTTTAGATTTTCTAGCTTATGAAGAAGAAAGCTCGATCTTCCTGAGTCATGAGCATAGGCTCTTGGTCCAGCTAAGGCTTCTCTAGCCTTGTCCCACTCGGGACCTTCCCTCCTTATGTCAGCCTGGACCTTAGGATCATTGATCTTTTTCATTTCAAACTCATGCTGAGTTTTCTGAGCAGCTCTCTTCTCCTTTGCCATTAGTTCTTTTTCAACTATCCCTTGTAGTACTTCTTCATTTACTCTTTCTCTGGCTTCCCTGAAAATCTCTCCTTGCATCTCCGCTTCATCAACTTCTTCTTCTGGGACATGCTCGTCAGCAACCGAGTGATCTCCTGCATCACCTGCAACTCCTGCGCCAGATCCGCCAGGATTTAGACCTCTTTCTTGTTCCCACTCTCTTGCCCGTTGCTCGAGTCTCGACCTCCTTGCCACTAAGGCTTCTACATCCATCTCGTCATCATCAGAATCTTCAATAAAGTCTCCCATAAATGCATCGACAAGAGGTGTTTCTTTCTCAGCTTCTTCTTCAACTACACTCTTCTGCTTGCCTTTGTCCTTAAGAGCCGGTTGAGCCTCCTCCACCTTTTCACCAGATTTGTTTGAGGACTCGATCACCGGACCCTTACTAGTCAGCTTTTTCAGACCCTGATCCTCCTTCTCCCCCTTAGGTGTGTTATCATCATCAGGAGCATCATCATCATTATTATCGTCACCACCACCACCGGTTGAAGGACCAGGTCCAGCCCTGTTACGGCCAAAGACAGCATCAAGTAGTTCATTGAGCTTCGTCCAAACTTGAGACATGCCATAAGTGACATCATCTACTGATCTTCCAACCTCCACCTGTGCCAATCTGAGATTGTTTATCTTGTCAATCATTTGATTTTGGACGGCAATGAGGTTCTCCATGAACTGAGCTCTAACCTCCAATCTTCCAGAGTGAGAAGAGACAGCAGCAGTAACACCAGCAACTCCAGCCTCCAAAGCCTCCACTTTCTTCACTAGATCCTGCAATTTGGGGGACGGTGTTTGGCTTGGGTTAAACTGTTTACTCTCGCCGGGTTCTGTTTCACTCAAGATCCCTAAAAAGAAGGGATCTACTCTCCCTGTCTCTCCCTCGTGTTTAGAGTCTAACAGTACTAGAGCCTCATCCACTAATCGCTGGGGACTAGCGGTGAGTTGGTCGGCGATATCGGTCAGTGAGACTGAGCCTTTAAGCGCTGTGTCTACGATAGGAGATGGCGTTATGACCATGTCATCCCCTTGTTCACTTAGAACCTTTTCTGGTTCGCTGGGCTGTTCTGGAGGCGTAGACCCACCAGTCACCAGATGTCGTTGCTCTACGAGCAACTTGTTTTCTGATTTAGATGAGGAAGCGTCATCCGTACTGGATTCGACAGACTCTTCCTCATTAAAACTTCCTGAGATACTAGTATCAGAAGTGCTAGTCTCAGTTTGCCATTCCCCTTCCGAGAAATTGCTCAAAGAACCCTGAGCGGACAACTCAGGGGAGGTAGGGCCAGCTCCTATTGGCTGTTGAGCTGGACCCCCTCCTTGACTCTCACCAACATTCCTAGGCGAGTGCGAATGTGTTGAAATGATTTGGAGAGGAGAGCCACCAGCGTGAGGTGTGGTGGCTGTGAGAGGTGAACTAGCCTTAATAGGTTGTGCAGTTGCCACTGGGTTTGAATCCACCTTTTGCTTCTTTGGAGGTGGCAGAGCTGCTGAAGTGACTACTCTCTCAACTCCTACACTCCCTCCACTCGAATCACTCGACTCAGATAAGCTTGCCTTCCTTTTATCACCAGTTTTAGGGCTGGCTGAACGTTTATGAACAGAAGGGCTAGCAGCCTGGGATAGAGCCTGGGGGTTTTCAGGCCCACGGCTGTAGAAAACAGGTTGAATTGATGATTGATCAAGATCAGCAAGAATAGGTACCTAACTCAGAAGATCGTCATCCTTGTCAGCTCCAGCTTCTGCAACATTTGCCTCGGCCATGTCAACATCCATACCTGCTTGTTCCAAATTTCTAGGCACTTGATCTCCACCTTCAGCTTCGTTACCGCTACTCTCAGCTTCTACTGCAGTAAACTGAGAAGCATGCCTCCTAGCATACTCATCTTGCAGTTCCTGGAAGTACGGAGTCAGGCGCAACTCAAAAAGTCTTGACTTTTGCTGGGTTTCCATGGTGGAGATACTCTTTAGAGTCATATCAAAACATGCCATCCTTTCAGAGCCTTGAAATACTCTTCTGTGTTCCTCGGAAAGGACGTCATCCAGAACCATCTGAAGAAATCTTGGCATCCAGCATTTGACTGGACCATCTTCCGGATTCCTTGATGCATTTTTCTCCAATGCGCACCTCTCATGCAACTGAATCAACAGATGTTTGCCCACATTCACTCTCCTATTGTTTGCCACTCCATATAGTATTACCCGGCAGCTGTTGTTCATTGGCCTGTAGTCTTTGTCCTTTGGGAACATGCAGCGCTGAATGGCCTCAACTACATAATCCCACTCAGCTGGTAGCATACCGGTGTTAACCTTTGTTACCTTGATAGGACCCGTGGGAGGGCGACAACCTATCTCCGTGAATAATTGCAACATATCCTCCATAGTGGGTTCCGGAGCATAATCTTCTGTAGGAAGCCCGAGTAACTCATTGAACTTCCGCAGACTGACTTCATATTTGAGACCACCAATAGTAAAGGATAGGCCTGTTGGATTGGCTTTTCCACCCTGAATCTCTAGTGTAGAGTAAGCAGCTTGAAGGGCTTCGACATTCAGGATGGGAGAGGCGGTTAACGCATGACTTATGATTGATGTGTTGTTGAGGGATTCAATCCAGAACTGATAGTGAATAAATCTACCAGTTGTTGATGTCAATGTGCTTGGTCCTTGAGTGATCCACAGGATTGTTGGTCATTGCAATAGCACTTGTGTTGTCACACATGATAGGAATCTTAGATACTTCCACACCGTAGTCCTTGAGTTGGTTCTTCATCCACAGTATCTGGGCCACACAGCTTCCAGCAGCAATATATTCTGCTTCAGCTGTCGAGGTAGATACTGTGTGTTGTTTCTTGCTTTGCCAAGACACCAACCTTCTTCCAAGGAACTGACAGCTTCCTGAAGTGCTCTTCCTATCTATTCTACAACCTGCGTAATCTGAATCCGAATAGCCAACAAGATTAAACCCTGTATCTCTTGGGTACCAAATCCCAAGATTTGATGTTCCCTTGAGATACCTGAAAATAGGCTTTACAGCTATGAGATGTGACTCTCTAGGATCCGCTTGGAACCTTGCACATAGACACGTAGAGAACATAATATCAGGTCTGCTAGCAGTTAAATACAAAAGTGAGCCGATCATACCTCGATAGCTTGAGATGTCTACAGGTTTACCCGCTTTGTCCTCGTCAAGTTTCGTGTCTGTTGCCATAGGAGTCTTAGCTTGTGATACATCTTGGAGACCATACTTTTTCAATAGATCATGAATGTACTTGGTCTGGCAGATAAATATCCCGTCCTTCTTCTGATTAACTTGAATGCCCAGAAAGAACGTCAGCTCTCCCATCATGCTCATCTCATACCTTGATTGCATTAACTTAGCGAATTTAGCACACAGCTTCTCATTTGCAGACCCAAAGATAATGTCATCCACATATACTTGCACCATTATTAGATCATCTTTGCATTTCTTGTAGAAAAGCGTCTTGTCGATTACTCCTCTTGTAAAACCACTTTCTAGTAAGAAGTCTGACAGAGTTTCATACCACTTTCGCGGAGACTGCTTAAGGCCATATACTGATTTGAAGAGTCGATAAACATATTCACAATATTTGATATTGATAAACCCGGGAGGTTGCTCGACATACACCTCTTCATCCAGTTCACCGTTTAAGAATGCACTCTTGACATCCATTTGATAGACTTTAAAACCATGATGTGCTGCGAATGCCAAGAACATCCTTACTGCTTCTAGCCTTGCTACTGGTGCATAGGTTTCATCATAATCAATTCCTTCTCTTTGAGTATAACCCTTAGCAACCAGGCGAGCTTTATTTCGTGTTACACGTCCGTCTTCATCCAGCTTGTTCCTGAATACCCATTTTGTCCCAACAACAGATCTATTCTTTGGTCTGGGTACCAGCTTCAACACCTTCTGCCTTTCAAACTGATTGAGTTCCTCTTGGATAGCAATCACCCAATCAGCGTCATCTAGAGTTTCTTCCACCACTTTAGGTTCCATCTGGGAGAGGAACACTGAGTATAGACATTCATTCTCAGTGGCAATTTCAGCTCTAGCTTTTCCTCTAGTAGTCACTCCGGCTTCTGGATCACCAATAATTAGCTCGAACGGATGGTCCTTGTTCCAAGTGCGATCCCTAGCAAATGTTCTTGATGATTCAGCTTGATCTTGTAAGTGAATGTGACTTAGTCTAGAAGTACTTTCACTAGCTTCCCTTGAGCTAGTACTGGCTCCCCCTGAGTGAGCTGCTCCCCCTGAGTGCATACTGACTCCCCCTGAGTTAGTACCAGGTCTGACGGAAGGTGATCCCTCAGCCCTAGTGTTTTGAATTTGCGAAACACTAGACTCTTGATTAATTTCAATATTTATAGTTGGATCACTACCCTGCACTACTGACTCAGGAACTGTATCCACTTCATCAATATCCATATTTTCAAATCTTAGGGAAGTGGGCTCACTATCTTCTTTTTGTATAGAAGGGAGCTTTGAGTCGTCGAATGTGACATTAAGGCTTTCAACCACCTTGCGATCATTAAGCACAAACACCCTGTACGCTGCTACTACTTCAAGAGAATATCCAATGAAAACCCCTTCATCTGCTTTGGCATCAAACTTTCCAAGTTGTGCATTGTCTCTTAACACAAAGCATTTGGCACCAAATACGTGAAAGTACTTGATAGATGGTTTTCGTTTATTCATCATGTAATACGGCATCTCATTATGGTCCTTTATAATCAGGGTTCTGTTCTGTGTATAACAAGCCGTGCTAACTGCTTCAGCCCAAAAATATAAAGGAAGTTTTGACTCATACAGCATTGTCCTAGCTGCTTCAACCAGTGTCCTGTTCTTCCTTTCTACCACCCCGTTCTGCTGCGGTGTTCTCGGTGCTGAATAATGTCGTCTGATCCCTTTAGATATGCAGAAATCCATTAACACTGAGTTCTTGAATTCTGTCCCGTTGTCGGATCGGATAGTCTTCACAGTCAGACTTGCTACATTTTCAATTTCCAGTACATGTCTAATGATCTCATGTGGCACTTCATCTTTCGATGTCACAAACTTCACCCATGTGTATTTGGAAAAGTCATCGATGATTACCAATGCATATCTTTTCCTTGACATTGACATAACATTAACGGGTCCAAACAAATCCATGTGAAGAAGTTGTAGGGGCTCGGTAATGCTATTCACTTGTTTATCCTTATGCGAGGCTCTTTTTGATTTTCCCACTTCACATGCTTCGCAGAGTCCATCTGGGGTGAACTCCATCTACGGCAGCCCTCTCACCAATTCTCTCCTTACGAGATTATTCATTGCTTTAAAGTTCAGGTGAGATAATCTTTTATGCCATAGCCAACTTTCATCAGCAGAAGCCTTGCTGTAGAAACACGTGACTTCAGACTGATCAGCAGAATTCATGTCAGCTATGAACAAATTTGACTTCCTTACTCCTTTGAGAGCAAGGCTTCCATCCTTTTTGCTTCGAATCGAACAATCATGCTTCCCAAAGTTGACGTCAAAACCCCTGTCGGTGAACTGACTAACGCTGAGAAGATTATGTCGCAATCCTTCCACAAAAGACACGTCCTCAATGATAACATTTCCACAAACGATCATGCCATATCCCCTGGTGTAACCTTTGCTGTTATCTCCAAAAGTAACCACGGAGCCGGCCCTCAACACCAAATCTGTTAGCAGGGACTTGTTGCCGGTCATATGCCTCGATGCTCCACTGTCCAGCACCCATATGACTTTACTCTTTTCCTGTACACTGCCCTGCAAATCCAGAAAGGTTAGGTGTTCTTCGGAACCCAATGATGTTTGGGCCCGGCATCAATAATTTCCTTTTTCTTTTCAGATACAGAAGGCTTTGCCTTGTTGCCATCAGGGGCATTCATCTTGACTTTGTCTTTTCCCTTGTCAACCTTGACTGGTTTGTCAGGTTTGGGAGTAGACTGGTCACTCCTAACTTTAAGAGGACTAGAAGTCTTAGTCTTTGACCCCGCATGCTTTTTTTTACCACTACTAGATGTATGTTCAACAGATGCACTAGCAGTATTCATTAAATTAAAATAAGCATGCATGATGTTTACAGCACATGGCATACAATTAGGATTATTGCATTTAGCATGATTTGCATGCATGTTAGGCAAAGCAGTAGTTGCAGGCATGGTATTACAACCAACATATTTTTCTTCCTCTACATAGAACGGGCAATAGTAAGACAAATGATCAGTTTGATTACAGATATAGCATGCCTTTCTAGCTCGTGTAGATGTAGATACAGATGCAGGTTCAGTTTTAATTGCCTTTACAGGTGCTTTCATTTGGTCTGACCCTGCTACCCATTGTTTATATGACACCGTCTTAGCCTCCTTGGTTCCTACACCTCTCTTAGCATAAGCAATCTTACTCGCTCTTTTAGAAGTTGTAGGTTCTACTACTTTTTCTTCTGAATCTCTTTCAATTTTAATCTCATGTTCAATTTCAATAGCAACAGGATCTATGGTCCTAGGCTAAAAATGTTTAAAGATAGGTTTTCTAACATCCATTAAAACCTCAGGCACATTTTCTTTGACTAACACTGGCTCTAACAACTCAGCAGCCCTATTTTTCTTTTTCTGTGTGTAGTCAAGTCCTATGTTTACTTTTTCATTTTTACTCTTGCCTGCCAGTTTCATGTACATGTCCCTTTCTACGAAAACTTTATTAGCGGCTTCTTCAAAAGATTGACATGTTATTTTAAGCTCAGCTAATTCATTTTTAAGTTCTTCGTTAAGGTCTTCCCTAATCTTAAGCTTGTGTTCTAAAACGTCTACCTGATTCATTAACTGCCTTTCTTTACTTTCTCCTGATTCTAATTCCTCTACCCTGGCCTCGAGAAGTCTATTCTTAAGGGAGAGTTTAGCATTTTCCTCATTAACAGCAATTAGATTTAGTTGGAGATTGTACATATCTTTAGTCATGGCAGCTAATTCATTTTGGTACTCAGGAATAGACATTTCATTTACGGTTAGAATTGGTACCTCTGATTGTTCTGAAGATTTTGCCATTAAAGCGAAGTTGCATAGCTCCTGATCTTCATCTTCATCAGACTCGTCCCAACCTTTCCCTTCAGTCACAACATACGCCCGGCTTCCCTTCTGTTGCTTGCTAACCAAGGCATCATATTTCTTTTTCAGATCAGCATAGGATTCCTTGGGATGAACGTACTTGGGCTTCTTGCACTCTGTTGCGAAGTGCCCCAATTCATTGCAGTTGTAGCATCTGAACTTGTTCTTGTCTACCAGGTTAGGTCTGTAACTACTACCAGAAGTGCTACCTCGACCACTGTAACTTCCACGACCACTTACACTACTGCCTCGGCTGCCTCTTCGGCTGAAAGAACTACCAAATCGTCCTTTACCACTTCTTTGCTTCCTGAAGCTGATATGAGCAAATTCTCGAGCAATACAAGCATATGACTTGTCTTCTAATTTGTCCAGCTCTTCAAGGGTATAGTATTCATCCTCACTTTCTTCGGATGGATCTTCAATGTCTAATACCACCCTTTCAGGATTAGCAGTTTTCAATGAGACAGCTGCAAGTGCCTTTACAGCAGACTCTTCAGCTACAAGTCCAGACTCACTTACCGCTTTGTTTTCTCCACTATTGTAGGATCTTCTTCTGTCATTTTGTTCATGCTCCAGCTCGTAGGTCTTCAAAACACCATACAGCTTTTCGAGAGAAGTATTTTTCAAGTCTCTTGACTCTCGAATGGCAGTGATCCTGTGTTCCAGATGTTTAGGCAAATTCAATAGAAACTTGATATTTGAATCTGCTAGTGGATAGACTTTATCTCTTATACTCAGCTCGATAAGCAATTTACTGTAACGTTTGTAAACATCCGCTACACTTTCTCCTCGTTCGCATCTGAACGATTCATATTCAGATATCAGAATGCATTTGTGATTATCTCTAACTTCCTCGGTCCCCTCCATCACCACAGCCAGTTTATCCCACATGGCTTTAGCTGTTTTTAATCCCTTTATTTGAACATAGTACTCTGAGTTTAGGGATTCAATTATGACGTTGCGTAACGACGCATCCATACCAACCAATTCTTTATCTGCGTCTGAAAACTCCATTTCCTCTTTAGGAACAGACCGGGATGGAATTAGTATCCCTCCTTCCATTCGCTCTGGCTCAATTCTCATGGGTATGTATGGACCGTTTTCCAATATTCTCAAGTATACCTTGTTTATTGATTCAAGGTAAGCTCTCATCCTTCCGGTCCATTCGTCATAATGTTGTGCATCAAACGGAGGTATCTTAAATCTGTGTGCGGCGGCCATTTTAATAAAATTTAAAATTAGGATAATACACTTTTCAAATTACAATGAATTGTATTTACTTGAAAAATTAATTATCTCACTTTAAATATCCAACACTCAATATCCAACGGATTTTTCACTTAAGATTCAAGCAAGTTAGTTTTAATCACAGGAACAGTAGCAGGGTCCACAATTTTTCAAGTCCAAACAAAAAGGTGTCCACTTTCTAGTTGACAGAAGTTCGAAATTGTCCTTTTTGTTTAGTCAATCAGTTGATTCCAGTTTTGACCACAAGAAAATCCACAAAGCTCTAAAGTACAGTATTTTGGAATTTTGTACAAGTATTCCTTACACCATGACTCAGAACTTTTTAGATCTACGACTTTTTCAAGAAGAAACAAATAAAAACTTTCGGCACAAACTTCAAGAAAAAAATTAGATCTGGGATTTTCAAGAACCAACTCAAACAACACAGTAGGATCTCTGTTAGATGTGTTTAACAGGTGCTCTGATACCAATTGTTAGGTCCAAAGTGTTGTAGAGGGGGGGTGAATACAACTGTTTAAAAATAATGAGAGAATAAACAATGTGCAGGTAATAAATGATGACACAGAATTTCAAGAATATATCATTATATTCATTGATGGATTTGCTACAACATTCATAAAAGCATCATGATCAGTTGAACAATAAATACAGCAATTAAAGCTAGATTCAACTGATCCTCTCACTCTCCTTTTGTTTTATAGTAAATGCTCTCTCTTAAAAATTATCGTTGAAAATACAGAGATACAAGTTTTTTCTAAAAAATAAAAACAAAGTGCTGCTTTTATAATGTCATGTAGTCTTGATCTTGTCCTTTTTGTGTACGTGGCCCAATCAGGATTTTGACAACAAAAAGTACTTTCCCAACAACTCTGGATCAACCGTTCACAATAAGCCACTTGTCCCTTGAACATTAAATGTTACATATCTACCCGCATCTCGATCTTCGCCTGGACCCATCTCGATCTCGATCTGTGAAAATCTCGATCTCGATCTGGGAGAATCTCGATCTCGATCTATGAAGATCTCGATCTCGATCTATGAAAATCTCGATCTCGATCTGGGAGAATCTCGATCTCGATCTATGAAGATCTCGATCTCGATCTGCCGTGGATCGAGATTTGCCTTTGCAATATTTTACTTCAATTGTAAATCTCGATCCGCATCTCGATCTGTTGTGGATCGACATTTGCCTTAGCAAATATGCACACATCCAATGTTGACCTTCTTTAGTGACTAATTGAGGATTAACCTTTATGAGCAAGTTTCCTTGGCTTCTTCAATTTCTTTTCCTCACTCAATTCAAATGAGATCTTCTATTACTGACATGAACTTGCCTCCAATGTCCTGACACTTGATGCAATGGTCTGGTTCATAAGTGACTAGTCTTGTAGGGGTTCTTGCTTCTGAATGTCAGTTCTCATTTGTTGATTAACCTTTACATTATCCAGATGTTGATATACATTACACGAAATCACTTTGGTTTTCTTGATACTTCTTTGACATTAATTTGATTCTCCATTAGATAAGTTAGGGCATGAGCAATACTGAGATTGAACTTCTTCTCACTTATGCATCCTTGAGTAACCAAATTAGTTACTTGTAGTTACCAAGTATCATTACCATTTCTTCAGTTGATTGATTCCATGTGCTTCTTCCGTTTCTCTTGTTTTGTTGTTGTTTTATCTTTTACTTAGTTGAGTTACATAATAATTAAGTGTTACAAGTTAGTACACCTATGCCTTTCAGCCCTTTTGAGAGGACACACTCTGGTTTACAGAGGTTGATACCCTTGCCTTCTTTCTCCTAGGCTCACCAGGGCCCTCTGTGGGTTCTATGATCTTACTACCACCCTTATTTGCTGCATCTAGTGCAGTTTCACCACCTACCTGTGGAAAGGTTTCTACCCTAGGTTTATTGGTTCTCATCCTTTTAGAGACCTGGTCCCTTTGAGAGGAACCAGATCCTTGGTTTATAGACTCGGAGACTCTAGAAGGTCGGACTCTTTCAAAAGGTTTAGAGTGTGGGTTAGGAATGGAGAGGTCAACACCATTCTCATCACTCAAAGAAAATACACGGTAGTCCCCAACAATTTTTAAATTTAAACTTTTAATGGTTGCAAGCATGAAATCAGTTATGTACAGACTCAATTCAGTGTTAAGGGGTTTACTGGTTAACAAAGAATGAGTATTTTTCTTGAGAGTTGGGGACTCCATGCATTGAACACTATCTAAATCAATTATGCCTACAACAGAGTTAATTATAAGCATAAAAAATCTAGGATAGTATATTACCGGTTTTCTTGCTTCTTTCTTTCCCAGCACCAGCTTGAATAGAGGCATTAGGAGCTTTCCAACATCTATTCTGTAATTGTGCACCATGGAATGCACAATCCTCCTGATGTACGCTGACACTTCATTCCATCCACTTGTTTTTCTTGACATGGATCTAGAGAATGCATCAAGAATCATGCTCCATTCTTTGTTGAGGTACTTTCTGTCCATGCCTCCCGAAGGATACCATTCATCATTGTTCGCAGTTAGTTTGGGTCCACCATATCTAATCAACTTGAAGAACTTGGTGAGTTGTTCTTCACTTGCAGGCTCCTCAAACAACAAGCCTTCAGTCTCTTCCACATGAAGAGCTTCATTGATGTGAGAGGAATCGATGGTGTAAGAAGTACCATCGATTTGAGAAGAGATAGAGCTAGAATCTTGCTCCCTTTCACATACAGCAGAAGTCCAAAATTGAGAGAGTCTAGGAATTTCGAGATGTGGACTTGCAGTAAGGGCATAGGTGAGATATGTGTTGTTCATGAAGCCAACAAAAGGTTTGAAGGCTTCACCAGCTTCACCCACTGAAGCCATGGTGGTGAAGTTGGTTTGAGCTAGGGTGCAAAGAATTTGAGGTCCAGACATGGTTGATTGATGTTAGGGTTGAGAAAGAATGAAAGATTTAGGTGATTAGAAGACGGTTTAGAACAAAAAGTTGCAGAGAAACTGGAGAGTCTTAAAGATGTAGGAGAGTGGGAAGTTATGAGAGAAATAAAGTAAAGTAAAGAGTGAGAGAAATTTCAGCTGAGTATTTATATGATTTGAAAAGGTACTGTCAAGAAAGAATTTTAAACGATTTTAAGTGACAGTTGTCTTCAAGTTCCATTCCTCGACAGTAACTTCTGCGCTAAAATGATAAACACTCTTGACAGTAACATTAGTAAATAATAGTGAGTGAATAAATCTAACGTTATTTGTTGACAGTATGTTATGCGGGTCATTGAAAAACTATATTGTCAAGAAATATTGACAGTAAGTTTTAATCCCGCGAAACATGCTGTTAAGTTTTCTCAGCCGTTTGACAGTAAGTTCCGCAGAGTTTGACAGTAAGTTTTAATCCCGCGGACATTACTGTTAAGACTTATCAACCATGTGACAGTAGGTTTTCACAGATTTTTGACAGTAACGTATCATTATGTGACAATATAAATAAAACATATTGTCAAGTATTTTGACAACATCTTTTATGGTTCACATAGAAGTTAAGTTACTTAAAAATAAATTAGTTAACCTCTCAGTTAAATATCATCATGTCTTTCCACTATGAAAAAAATCAAAACACCTTTATAGGCCATTAATTCACAGTGAAATTTAGTTAACTAAAATTTCATCAACTAAACAGAATTACATTAACAGGTCAAATTTAACATACCCAATTCACTCACTAGCCTGTTGAAAGTCTTTTCATCCAATGGTTTGGTGAAAATATCTGCAAGTTGTTTCTTTGTGGGCACATAGATTAGCTTGATTGTGCCTTCCTCCACATGCTCTCTAATAAAATGATGCCTGATGTCAATATGCTTAGTTTTGGAATGTTGAACAGGATTCTCAGAAATTACTGTGGCACTAGTGTTGTCACAGAAAATAGGGATTCCTTACAGAGTCAACCCATAGTCCAATAGATGGTTCCTCATCCAAAGTAACTGAGCACAGCAACTACCAGCTGCAATATATTCAGCCTCTGCAGTTGAATTTGACACTGAATGCTGCTTCTTGCTAAACCATGACACCAATCTTTCTCCCAAAAACTGACAGCTCCCTATTGTTCTTTTTCTGTCTATTCTGCATCCTGCATAGTCTGAATCTGAGTAACCAACCAAGTCAAAACCAGATTCTTTAGGATACCAAAGCCCAAGATTTTGAGTGCCTTTTACATATCTTAGAATTCTTTTTACTGCCATTAGATGTGACTCATTGGGTTCAGACTGAAACCTTGCACACAAACCTGTAGCAAACATAATGTCAGGTCTGCTAGCTGTTAGATAAAGAAGAGAGCCAATCATGCCTCTGTACATTTTGTTGTCCACCTTATTTCCCCTTGGATCCTTGTCAAGTTGTGTTGCAGTAGAGATTGGAGTCTTTGCAGGAGATGAGTCTTCCATATCAAATTTTTTTAAAAGATCTCTAACATACTTAGATTGACAAATAAATATTCCATCTTTCTTTTGATAGATTTGAAGTCCAAGAAAGAATACCAATTCACCCATCATGCTCATCTCATACCTTTTCTGCATCAACTCAGAGAATTTCTTGCATAGGTCTTCATTTATTGATCCAAAGATAATGTTATCCACATACACTTGAACTAGAATGATATATTTTCCATGCTTTTTGTAGAAATGAGTTTTGTCCACAATCCCTCTTGTAAAGCTGTTATCAAGAAGAAACTTGGAAAAAGTATCATACCAAGCTCTTGGTGTTTGTTTTAGTCCATACAATGCTTTGAGCAGCCTGTACACAAAGTTTCCCATTTTTGAATCTTCAAAGCCTGGGGCCTGTTCAACATACACTTCTTCTTCTAACTCTCCATTTAAAAAAGCACTTTTGACATCCATTTGAAATACCTTGAAGTTGTTGTATGCAGCAAAGGCTAAGAACAGTCTAATTGCCTCTAGTCTGGAAACATGAGCAAATGTTTCTTCATAATCAATCCATTCCTGTTGATAGTAGCCTTTTACCACCAGCCTTGCTTTGTTTCTTATGAGAGTGCCACACTCATCCATCTTGTTCATATAAACCCATTTAGTGCCTATTATGGATTTGTTCTTTGGTCTAGGTACTAATTCCCAAACACAACTTCTTTCAAATTGATTAAGATCCTCTTGCATGGCATTAATCCAATCTGGATCAGCCAAGGCTTCTTCAAGAATTTTAGGTTCTGTTTGAGAAAGGAAACAAGAGTACATACATTCATTGGCCACATTTCTTCTTGTCTTGACTCCAGTACCTGGATCACCAATGATTAAATCATTGGTGTGGTCCCTGCTCCATTTAGTTCCTCTTTGAGAATCACTAGAGTCTTCAACATTTTGTTGATTGACAGTAACTTTTGTTCTTACACTGTTAACAGCATCAATTTCCTCAAGTCCACTATTCATTGGAACATTCCCAGAAAAATCAGTTGTTTGGGTAGTTTCTTCATTTTCTCCAGACTGATTTGGAACCATTGTTGGACCTGAAATTGTGTGATCAATCCTTGGTGAATCTTCTTCGATCTCTTCTAAATAGCCTTGATTTTCAAAGGCTAAGGGTTCTGTCTCTTGACTTCCTTCAATTCTAGGAAATTTAGTTTCATCAAAGGTGACATTCACACTCTCATCCACAATCTTGTGATCTATGATATAGACTCTATATGCAGTTCTGTCTATTCCATATCCCATGAAAATCCCTTCAATAGCCTTTGTATCAAACTTTCCTTTGATCTCAGTTGAATCTTTCATGAAATAGCACTTGCTTCCAAAGACATGAAAATAATTGACAGTTGGTTTCCTTCCTGTGAGCAATTCATAAGGTGTCTTTCCATAGGCCTTGTTGACTACAGTCCTGTTCTGAGTGTAACAGGCTGTATTGATTGCTTCACCCCAGAAATAGGTAGGAAGTTTTGCTTTACTCAACATTGTTCTTGCAGCCTCAATGAGAGTTCTGTTTTTCCTTTCAACAACACCATTTTGTTGAAGTGTCCTTGGTGCAGAGAATTGTTGAGTAATTCCATTGTCTTTGCAAAAATCATTCATGACACTGTTTTTGAATTCAGTGCCATTATCACTTCTTAAAATTTGCACTTTGAATTTTGGATTTTTGTCAAGGACTCTAACCAAGTCAATAATTTCTTGTGTAGCTTCATCTTTAGATGCTAGAAATCTCACCCATGTGTATCTTGAGAAATCATCAACCATTACTAGACATATCTTTTCCTAGCAAGTGATTGCACATTCACAGGACCAAATAAGTCCATATGAATTAGTTGGAAAGCCTCATTTATTGAACCACTAGGAGTGCTTTTATGAGTAGCTCTCTTTAGCTTCCCTTTCTGGAAATCCTCACACAATCCTTCTTGACAGAATTCAAGTTGGGGCAGCCCTTTCTCCAACCCTCTCTTCATCAGATGATTCATTGCTTTGAAGTTTAAATGAGAGAGCTTCTTATGCCATAGCCAGCTTTCAGATGGAGAAGCCTTACTGTAGAAACAGTAGACTTTATCTTTTCTTACAGAGTCCAAGTCAGCTATGTAGAGGCTTCCTTTCCTTATTCATTGAAGAGCTTCTTCTCTTGTCTTCTTGTTGACAATGGAGCATCTGTCTTGATCAAAACTAACTTTGAAACCTCTTTCACAAAATTGAGTGATACTCAATAAATTGTGCTTCAATCCATTCACTAGAGCTATTTTCTCAATCTTCATATTTCCAACCTCCAGTATGCCATATCCCATTGTGAAACCAATGTTGTTGTCACCAAAGGTTACATAAGGGCTAGCCATTTATTTGAACTGTGATAGCAGGGCTTTATCACCTGTCATGTGTCCTGAGCATCCACTGTCTATGATCCACACGATTCTTTTATTTTTCCTGTTACCCTGCAAAGCAAAGTATTTCAAGTTGCTTTTGGTACCCAACTTTCATTGGGTCCATTTGGTTTAGCTTGATCACAGTATGAAGTTGGATTTTTTGAATTTTCTTATCTTGCTTTTAGTAAGACTCCTGTAACTACCCATTCTGATTTAATTACTGGTTTGGTAGCTTTTCTCTTGGGTTTCTTGTCCATCCTAACCTTAGGTGGATTGGAGTCTTTGCCTTTTCAGTTTTAGTATTCTTATGCAGACATTCTTGATTAGTAACAAAAGGCATGTTAAAGCAGATGCTCATCATATTCATTTTGCAAGATATACCATCAAAATCACCATAGTGAGTTACTTGTCTGTTCTTTAAAGGCATATTATGTAAGTTTCCATTGCTGGAAATAGCATTCTTAACATTAGACTTAACCTTGTTGCATTCATGAGTTAGATGACTAGACGACCCACAATTGTTACACAGCTTTCTAGGAGCATTAGGAATGTAATCATAATTATTCTTTTTGTTTATTCCTAATTTTCCATTTATGTTCTTCTTGGTCTTCATGACAGTATGTTTAGAAGTTACTGTCATGCTGGTGTTGACAGTAGGTTTAGGTGGAGTTGTCTTGACAGTAAGTTTGGATCTTACAGTCTTGACAGCATCTTTTAAACTTACTATCGAGCTAGTGTTGACAGTATCTTTTAAACAAAGGTTATTGTCAGGATCAATACTAACTGTCTTGGGGATTTTGACAGTATCTTTTTCCTTAAGGGATTTATTGACAGCTTCTTTGTCCTCATCATCTATCTCTTGTTTGATTAGCAAAGCTACCTCATCAAATTCAAACTCAGCCTTTTTGAACAGTGGATTTTTTTAACACAGAAGGTTTGACAGTATGTTTGGTTTCTTCTTCAACAATATGTTTCTTTCCATTTTTCTTCTCATAGTTAAAACCTATACCTACTTTTTGATTTTCAGTGTTATCATCATGGAAAGATTTTAACAAGGAAGATGAATTCTTGTAGGCCTTGATTTTTAATTCATTCTCAGAAATCTGTTTCCTAAGGAATTCCTCAATCTGAGAAGCACACACAATTTTGTTCTTAAGAATTTCATTTTCTTGTTGAAGAGACTCAAAAGCATTCTGTTTTAGTTCAAGTTCATGATTTTTAAGTTTTAATGACTTATTAACACTGGATAATCTAACTATCTCCTCATTTGCTGCTAACATACTTGTATGAATGTTAAAAATCTCTGAACTTAGACTTTCAACAGTTTTCTTATACTGGGATGTAGTCATATCAACAGTGTAAGAAAGGGTACCTAACTTGAAGAGGTGGATGAACCTTCTCATGAACTTTCCATGAGAGCAAGATTTCCATATTCTTCTTCTTCCTCTTCATCTGAGTCTTCCTAGCATTTTCCTTCAGCCACAAAGGCTTTTCCCTGTTGCTTTTTCAGCAAGGCTTCATACTTCGCTTTGAGTTCTTCATAGTCACTGTCATTTCTTCTCACTTGTTTTGGCTTTTTGCATTCTGTTACAAAATGTCTCATTTCACTACAATTGTACCACCTTATTTTGGATCTGTCCATGCATGTCTTGTATCCACCTTTTCCACTTCCTCCAGGTTTTGAGATATTTGGCTTGTTGAACCTGGAGCCTTGTCCTCTTGGTTTGAAGGCTTTGTTCTTCTTAAATCTCAAGTTGGAAAACTTTCTTGCCATATAGGCCATTGTTTTATTTTCCATGTTGTCCAGTTCCTCCAATGTATAGAACTCATCTTCTTCACCATCCTTGAGTTCCAAAGTTACTCCTTCATCTTCATCTATGACTTCTTCAATTTTGATTTTTTGTTGATGTTGTGATTCTTTGAGTTGCATCAGCTGTGGATCCTGAGCCACTAGAGCATTAGAGGTGTTGGCCATCTTTCCTCTTTGACCAGCTTGGATGGCTCTCTTTTGCAGTAGCTCTAGCTCATAGGTTTCAATAATGCCATACAAAGTTTCAAGAGATCCTTTTGATAAATCCATTCCTTCTCTTATGGAAGAAACCTTGTGCTCTAGGTGGTCAGGAAGTGTCAACATGAATTTCATGTTTACCTCCTTTTTGTCATAAAACTTTCCATGCAACTGCAAGTCATTAATCAGCCTATTAAACCTCTCAAACATCTCAGTCAACCCTTCACTTGGTTTAGCCATAAAGGCTTCATACTGAGACACCAGAATATGTCTTTGATTCTCCTTCACCTCATTTGTCCCTTCACAGAGTATCTCAATGGTTTCCCATATTTGCTTGGCACTGGTGCAATTGACAATGTTGTTGACATGACATTGTCAAGTGCCTCAATGATAATAAATTGTAAGCAATCATCAAGAGATACTTTTTCCTTCTCAGTATCAGTGTACTCTGAAACCTTTTTAGGAACCCAGTAGGCTGGTATAGTTTCACAATCTACTGTGGTTTCAGGTACATATGTTTGAGGGACAAAAGGACCATTCTCCAGGATTCCAGGATAGAGTGGGTTGGCCGTCTTTATGAACAACATCATCTTTCTTTTCCAGAGGTTGTAATGTTTTTTGTCAAAGGTTGGTATTTTAATACTGCTTACTTTCTATGCACTCATTTTTAGATCTTTTCAGGTTATGTATGTCTAACCTGCCGCTTTGATACCAGTTGTTAAAACAATATGAGTGTTGCAGAAGGGGGGGTTGAATGTAACTTAATAAATTTTAAAAACTTTTGCTAACAACAAAACAAAAACAAATGTATTAAGTTATAAAATAACAGACAAGTAAGCTATAGACACACAGTGTTTTACTTTAAAAATTAATTTTATTAATTTTTGTTGCTACAACTGACTGAAAAGGATTTCCAGCTTCAATAGATACAATAACAAGAGATTGCTAGAGTTTCTATGCTTGAGAAAAGTTAAGCTTAGTTGTGTGTGTTCAGAAAGTGCTTGTGAGATGTGTGTATTTAAACTACAACACATATCTCACTTACAAGTACACTTTCTCTTGTTTACTGGACAATACTCGAAATGGTAATCTCACTTTTTCTTCATGAGTCTTGTCTTCATTCCAAATATAGATAAAGGTACTCTGTGAGGATTTGACATTCTTGACACATGAGCACGCTTCACATTTTTGCTTACTTTATCTCAAGTTGCAATTGTAGACTTGACAGACTAGGTAAAAATGTCAAGATCAATATGTGAATGACTTAACCTAGTCTGCTACTTGAAACAGACTGTCAGCTTCCATGAAAGTTACTGTCAACCTTCAGCTTCACTTTGGTGATAACATCTTTGTTATCGCAAACTTTACTATCAGGAACACCAGTCTTCTAAAACATGTTGTCATCCAAAGGTACTGTCAACTATTCCGCCAAACATGCTGTCGATCATCCCGCCAAACATGATGTCAACTCTCCCCGCCAAAGCTACTATCAGAAAACTTGTTGTCTTGAATCTTCACTCTCCGCCAAGTTTACTGTCAGGGGATAGTTGCTGTCAATAAAACTTGCTGTCATAGAATCTTCATTCTCCGGCAAGTTTACTGTCAAGGAATAGTTGTTGTCGTCTGTTTCCAAAAGGTGTTGTCACTCGAACATGTTGTCATAAGCTCCAGAATGTAGAACGTTATTGTCAAAAATTTGATCTATGCTGTGCATGAACACTTTGTGAACTTCTACCTCATTGATTATTTATTCTATTTACATATGACAGTAACTGTTGATACTTACTTTCACCTATTTGACTATTTGAGCATATTTATTACAAGTGACATTTTAAACATACTGTCAAACTATATATGACAATATATTTATACTTAGTTAATTGTTAATTAATTTAAGTAAATATTAGTTGATTACATTAATAGAAGCACAATCCCTAACAATCTCCCCCAATTTATTTTTATGATGAATAAAGACAAATTCAAAGAAAACTGCAGATGCTATCTCAACTAACAAAAATAGAAGTGTTTGTACAGGAAATATAAGAAATTACAAGTACACTCCTATCTCAAATTTAGCTCCTCTAGACTGAGCAAATCTTCAATTTTAACTTCAGCTGCAGTAATTACTTCTTCTCTGCTGTCATCCTTCCATACAGTCCCTCAAGGGCTTTCAGTTCCCTCTTCTCTTCTTCTGTCTTGGCATGATCAACAACATAATCTAAGATTAGCTTCACCATTTTGTGAGAAAGACTCTTCAGCTCCTTGTAGGTGTAGTAGTTCTCAGATGGCCCCTTGGATATGCATAAGAACTTCATCCCAAATATTTCTTTGACAAATCTTTCCTTTGCAGAAGAGTAGATCTGTTTCACCCTGAGCTTGTCAATGGACTCATCCTCTTCTTCTATGGACTCAATGATCTCCCAGAAAACTTTACTAAGATCTCTTTCAAACTCAAGGAATGAGCTTGTAATCATTCTGAATATCTTCCTTAAATTTTCATTATTGAGCACCCTAAAATTGACAGCCTCCACTTCAATGCTATCAACAATGATTCTCAGGGGCCCAAACAGGACTGGAGAAACATAGCTGGACCTTTTAGAGAATTGATCATTCAGCAAAGCATGCTTCATGTCAATCTCAGCCTCCTTGATTCTCTTGGAAATCTGTTCAACTTTCCTCTTTGCAGCTTCAACATCATCATCAAACTTCTTTCTTTTCTCCTTCTCCTCCTTCCTCTTAGAGTCACAGATCTCCAGTGCTCTATTTTTCAGATCAAAAATCTCATAGTTTGTGATATTTAGCAGTTGCTTCTTGATGAGCTCAATGATGTGAGGGTCATTGACAACCAATTTCTTTAACTCCTCAAAAGTGATTTCTTCTGCAGAACCACCAGTATCGTAGAAGATAATTATGTCAGGATTCCTGAGAAGACATTTCTGTGTCCTCTCATATTCAAACTTCTTCTCAATCTCCCTCTTCTTTTTGGCTTGAATAACTCTCAGAACATTTGACATGTATCTGCTCTCCTCAGGATAAGGATATCCTTCCAACTGCTTTACCAACCTTTCAAGTAGATCTAAATTCTTGTCCTGTAGAGACTTTGTGCTCCAAAATTCTTTGATTCCATCTTCACCCTCAAACATTACTCCATCAGAGTAGACAACTGTTTCAGATTCTCATTGCAACTCATACCCACATGTATTTAGATGCATATGTATTCATTTAATTCAAACAAATATATGTGTTCATATGTACACATGTATCATGCACGTATATATAAATTTAACACGTTTTACGCACAAATAAAATAATTTTTTGTTAATTTTAATAAATTTAACTTGTTTATATATATGTGTTAATTATTTTCTTTGTTTTATCTTTATTTTTGATATATTATACTCCTTCTGTCCCTAATTAGTAGTCATTTTTTGATTTTTTGTGGTCAAATTGACTAATCTTTAACTAACAATTAAAAATTGTTCTTTTATAATTTTAAAAAATTAAAAAACATATTTTAAAGTAGATTATATATATTTTTTAACAACATAAAATTTTAATTTTTTTTAATTATATATTATATTTAAATTGCAGTCAAAATGATTTAGTTTGACCGCACTGAAAACAAAGTGGACAACTAAAAGGGACGGATGGAGTAATCTTTTTCTATTGAATTTCAATAGTGTGTATTCTGTAATTTCTTTTCTTTTTTTTTGATTTTTCCGTTAAACATGATAATCAACGAGTGGTGATGGAGCCTCCCCTATATGTAATGATGAAGCTTAAGAAATACATACGGACCCAGTTTATCAAACATATTAGGTGGACTATAGTAATTTTACAATAACATTATCAACATTTTAATCAATATTAAACTTACAATATTGATTAAACTTGAGCTTAAAATATTTGAAGCTCAAGTTGCTCAACTTGGTTTTACAATAATGAAATGAAAGTGATTTTGAGAAATTTCCACTTGATCATCCATGTATTCTATGTATTTCATGCACTCATGCTGATGAAGACGTTCATTCTTGATAAACACTACTGTGAGCTATGTATATATATACTGATGTGTGTATATATATGTATAAGTAGTAGGCATGAAAGCTAATGTAGGCAAAGTAAAAAGAGATGTATTGCAAAGCTTGTTGTCTGTGTAGTACATGTCCAGGAGCCTAATATATGGAAAACTATGTACAAGAAAGTCAATGTAATATTGAATAAACCGTGTACTAGTAACTACTACTGCTCAACTGCTAATCTCCTCAACCACAGTAGTATAATAATAGTTAGTTGTAAAATAGTAATTTAACACCCCCCCTCAAATTTAAGATGGTTGAAAAACCAGCTTAAGTTTGTCAATATAATCACGAAAACTGCCAGGAGAATGAGCTTTTGTGAAGATATCAGCAGTATTATTAGCACTGGATATTCCACATAAGCGAACAGTGCCTTTTGTAACTTGCTGACGAGTGAAATGACAATCGATCTCTATATGTTTTGTGCGCTCATGAAAAACATCATTGTGTGCAATGTCAATAGCACTTTTACTGTCACAATGGATAGGTGTGGCCGGAGAATGAATTACACCCATATCTTCTAATAACCATCGCAGCCAAATTAATTCTTGAGTGGTGTCAGCAAGAGCTCGATATTCAGATTCAGCACTGGATCGGGAAGCAAGTGATTGTTTCTTACTACGCCATGAGATAAGAGAGTCACCAAGAAAGAAACAGAATCCTGTAGTAGAACATCTGGTAGTGGGATCACCACCCCAATCAGCATCTGAGTAGGCATGCAACTCAAGCGAAGAATTATATGAATAATGTAATCCATGAAATATCGTGCCTTTGACATAACGAAGTATATGAAGAACGGCTGTATAGTGAGGAGTGCGAGGAGCAGCCATAAACTGACTTACAATATGAACAGCGTGAGCAATATCTGGACGAGTGACAGTTAGATAAATTAAACTTCCAACCAATTGGCGATACAATGTAGGATTGCTAAGAAGTACACCATCTTCAGCGTTAAGTTTGACCTCATATTCCAAAGGTGTAGATGTAATCTTAGTGTCGCTGATTCCAGATTTTAACAAAAGATCAGATGCATACTTGACTTGTGAAAGAGTGTAGCCAGTAGAAACAGAAGACACCTCAAGACCCAAGAAGTAGCTCAAAGAACCAAGATCTTTCATCTCAAATTGCTGACTGAGAAATTGTTTGAGTTCAGAAATTCCTGCGGTGTCATTTCCAGTAATGATCATATCATCCACATATAGAAGAAGTAAAACAATTCCTCTTTCAGATCGTCGAACAAATAGAGCATGATCATATGGACTAGAAGAAAATCCCAATTGTTGAATTATTTTGCTGAATTTTTCAAACCATGCTCGAGGTGCTTGTTTAAGACCGTAAAGAGCCTTGTTAAGCTTGAACACTTGGTTTGGAGAATGAGAAAAACCGGGAGGAGGTTTGAGATAAACTTCTTCTTGTAGGTCTCCATTGAGAAAGGCATTTTTGACATCCATCTGCCACATGTCCCAATGTTTTGATGCTCCAACAGCAAGTAAACTTCGCACAGATGTGAGTCGTGCAACTGGTGCAAATGTTTCTTCATAATCAATACCATATTCTTGAGTAAATCCTCTAGCAACTAGACGAGCTTTGTATCGATCAATAGAACCATCAGATTTTGTTTTAATCTTGTAGATCCATCGACAACTCACTGTTGTTTTTCCGGGAGGCAAGGTAACTAAATCCCAAGTATGAGTTCTATCTAATGCATGAAGTTCTTCTTCCATTGCTTTCTGCCAAAGAGGGTTAACACATGCCTCTCTATATGTTTGAGGCTCATGTAATGATTGTATAACAGAATAAACATGATAATCAGTAAGTCGAACAGAAGGTTTTCTTACCCTGGTAGAACGATGAACAGACTCATCTGATAGAGATGGTGGAGTGGAAAGCTCAACATTAGAATCCTCAGACTGAACTTCTGTTGAAGAAACATTAGTAGCCGGGGATGGTTGAGTAAACTCAAGTGGAGAATCTGCTGAAAATATGTTAGATGAAGATGATGGATGATCTATATTTTCATCAGTGGGATGTAGATCAACAAATGGATCTGTAAAATGAGAGATGCTAGTAGAAGTGTCAATTTTAAACTCTGACATAGATGAGAACATTTTATGTTCCCAAAATGTCACATTTCGTGAAACTCGAAGTCGTTGAGAGATAGGATCCCAACAACGATATCCTTTTTGACCACTACCATATCCAATAAAGCAACAAAGGCGGCCACGTGGCTCTAATTTTGTTCTTTCATGTGGAGGAAGGAGAACAAAACATGCGGAACCAAAAACCTTAAGAGAATCATACAACGGAGGTTCATTATACAATTTTTCATAAGGAGACATGTTACCTGTAACAGGAGAAGGAATCATATTTATTGTATACACAGCAGTTAGTGCAGCTTCTCCCCAAAAGAGTTCTGGACATGAAGAAGAAATGAGAAGAGCTCGAATGGTGTCTAAGATATGTCTGTGTTTACGTTCAGCACGACCATTTTGTTGTGATGTGTAAGGGCAAGAACTTTGTGCAAGAGTACCATAAGATGCTAAAAATTTGGTGAGTTCAGATTCTTTATACTCTTTGGCATTATCAGCACGAAAAGTTTTGATTTTCTTTTTGAATTGAGTGTGTATCATAGTGGCAAAATTTCTATATGTTTCTCCTAACTCTGATCGATTTTTCAAAATATAAATCCATGTAAAACGAGAAAAATCATCAACAAATATCACATAATATCTAGATCCTCCCATAGTAGGAGTTGGAGAAGGACCCCAAATATCAGAATGAACAAGATCAAAAGAAGCTGAAGATTTTTCATAATTAATAGAGAAAGGTAATACATGTTGTTTTGCCAGTTTACACGAAACACACTCAACTGTGTCTTCACTTACATGACCTAGATGACCACTGGATATAAGACTACGTAAACGAGGATTTGAAGGATGACCTAACCGGGAATGCCATATGGTAGATGTTGATGAAACAGATCCAACTAAATTAGGAGATGATGTTGGTGTAGGAAGATGAAGTGAAGTGAGTTCAAACAACCTTCCACATCTACGTCCTGTCCCAAGAGTTTGTCCTGTCTGAGGATCCTGTACATGACAACCAGAAGAAGTAAAGATTATATCAAGGCCCATATCACATAATTGACCAATGGAAACAAGATTAAGTGAGAGGTCAGGAACAAAATATGTGTCCGGAAGAGAAATATCTTTTGTCGATGCGGTTCCAATATGTGTTACATTCATAGACGAGCCGTTGGCAGTTTGAATATTTGGAAGACATGTATTCTGTATTTTTGTGGCAAATATGTATGGATCATTTGTCATATGATTGCAACATGCAGAATCAAAATACCAAGAATTACCTGAAATGGTAGAGAATGCAGTGGAAGGAGAAGTGGTTTTAGATAAAACCTGTCTGAGCAAAGATTCTAGTTCACTAGTGGAAGTGGTTGGTGCAGTTTCAGGTGTAGATTCAGAAGTTGCAGCAGCAGAAGGATGTGAGAATCTTTGGGAATGAAAGGACGGCTTTTTCTTGCAGAACTGAATTGAGTAATGACCCTTTTGATGACAATGTTGGCAAGTATGATTGCGAAGTGCTGCACAATCCTTAGTTATATGTCCATTTTTACGACAGAACCTGCAAAATGGTTTGTCAGAAGTAGACATTGGAGGTACTGCTAGAACAGTTTCAGTTATGGAATTGATTTTGCCGATGCCAAGTCGAGTTTCTTCGGAAATAAGTTCAGATAAAGCACTTTCCAAAGAGGGCAGCGGAACACGATGAAGAAGAGCAGCTCTAACTGGTTCGAAATCCTGAGTGAGAGCCATCAAAAACTGTATGAGCCTTTGTTGGTCACGATATGTGTGGTAGAGTGTTGCATCCTCTGTGTGTAACCACTTTGGCTCAGATGAGGTTAGCTTGTCCCAAAGTACTTGTATCTGAGAGAGAAAATCAGCTATTGGTTGACCTGCCTGTTGTTTCTGCTCATTTAGAGAACTCATGATCTGATATTGGTGAGAAAGATCGGAGGTAGTATACCGAGATGCTAACAAATCCCATATTTCTTTTGCAGTGTCGAAATTACCGAAATGAAGATTTATTTTAGAAACCGAAGAGTTTCTAAAATATGTTATAGCCTGGTGATTTTTGACATCCCATTCTTCAATTCGATCCTTCAGTTTTGAATCAGTTTCATCTTTCTCTTTAACAGGAATAGTAAAATCTCCATTCACATATCGCCAAAGTCTTTTTCCTTTAAGAAAGCTACACATAGCTTGAGACCAAGGTAAATAATTTGAGCCATTCAAAATTGTTTGAATTGGTGAAATATTTTCTTTCTCCATTTTTAAATCAAGTGCAGGAACTAAAATGTAAATTTTAAAACTTTGAGTAAAGTATTATAAAGGCTGATGTGTACGTTGTCAAAAGGTGAAGGCTCAAATAATAACAATGGGTGAAGTCAGAGTACTTAACTAATAATAACCAAATACAACAGATGTACTGGATGAACATATAAGATATATATTATCCAGTGTAATCAAAATTACCCCAGACCAGACGAAACCGTGTAGAGATGACAACTGCTTAACAAATTTCAGAGATGGGTTCTTTCTTCTTTTCAAAGTAATGGTGGTTCGCCGGATTTAATGGTGGTTCGCCGGAATCAATGGTGGTTTGCGAGTTGTGTGACTGGGTGAACTCGTGAGAAGGGCAGAGATCGTTTAAAGCTTTGTCGAGTTGATAAACGAGTTGAGTAGTTTGTTGTGTTGACTCGTCAATAGGTGGGTGTGCCAACTGTTCGATTCAATGACTGAAAGAGGTTGTCACCGGAAACGACGATCGTGGCTGTGGCTGTGGCTGTGGAAAGTGCAGGTAAGGAGCTTAAAGCTCTGATACCATGATAAACACTACTGTGAGCTATGTATATATATACTGATGTGTGTATATATATGTATAAGTAGTAGGCATGAAAGCTAATGTAGGCAAAGTAAAAAGAGATGTATTGCAAAGCTTGTTGTCTGTGTAGTACATGTCCAGGAGCCTAATATATGGAAAACTATGTACAAGAAAGTCAATGTAATATTGAATAAACCGTGTACTAGTAACTACTACTGCTCAACTGCTAATCTCCTCAACCACAGTAGTATAATAATAGTTAGTTGTAAAATAGTAATTTAACAATTCTTAAAATATTTTGTATTTATTGGAAGAATATCGAAGCTCAACTTGCTCTGTATTTTCTACTCATTCTTCACAACAACCGCTCTGGGCGGCCAAGCACGAACCCGACCTTGGTTTTATCAACTAGCTAGTGTAACTATTCGGTTCGCCTCCCTGCATATTTACTACATTAATTTGTTCTGCTTTCCTACAAAGAAAAAGCATAAAGAATTGTAAATGGCTGAAGCAGTTGTGTCAATTGTTGTGGGAAGACTCGCTGATTTATTGACTGGAGAATCTCAACTTCTTCATGGAGTGAAAGATGAAATTGAACAAGTGGTGACCGAGCTTGGGCGGATCAAGACATTCTTACCAGATGCTGATTCAAGGATAGATGAACACGAGGTCCGAAATTTGGTTGCTGACGTACGAGAGCTGGCCTATGATGCTGAACAAGTCGAAACTTTTCTTCTCAAAGCTTTATATTCCGGAAAAATAATTCAGTGGATTAACACAAACAAGTTTTCAAGAAAGATCAGAGACATACTACAAAAGAGGATGTCTCTTCTATTTGATGGCTGTCGTGTTTGTAATATCAAATCAAGATTAGAATCACTAAGTTCCTCTTCCGGAACACCCAAGATACTAAAGCGATTTTACTCTTATGCTACTCCTGAACCAGAGTTATTTGTTGGATTTGATGGAGATGTTGATCTCTTGGTCAAACACTTGGTGAATGAAAGTACTGATGATTGTTACAAGCTTGTCTCTATTTGTGGAATGGGAGGCCTGGGTAACACCACTCTGGCTCGAAAAATATACAATCATCCCACCATAAAAGCTTGGAGATGTTGATCTCTTGGTCAAACACTTGGTTAATGAAAATATTTGAGTGATGAGAAAATTAATATAATTTTAATATTCAAAATTTTTATTATAAAATTATAATTTTAAATAAATTAAAGTTTTTGAGCGATCAGAAAATTGAAACATACTATTAGATGTGAGTAAACACTATATTCTAATTAAAAAAAAAATCGTTTAGAGTAATATAATATAAAAATATATAATATAGATAGAACACAATGATAAAATTTAATTAATATAAATAAAATAATAATATTATTTTAATATTCATAAAATTTAATTAATAAATTATGATATTAAATAAATTAAAGAGTTTGACTAATGGGTAAATTAAAATATGGTTGTTTATTGATTAAAAGAATGTGTTTGAAATTGAGTAGGAGACACACGTGTATTTGAAGTTGAGTGGGACACAAAAGGACCAGACCGACGACGAACCAAACATTTGTCCTTGCGACTTTAATAATATAAGCTTATATCCCGTGCGATGCACGAATAATTTTTTTTAATTTTTAATATTTTTAATATGATTTGAATTTATTGTTATTTATATAGTAATAACTTAAATTTTATTTAATATTATATGAATACAATTTTATATAATTTATTTATATTTATATTTTAATAGGATAATGTTTTTGTGTTTTGTATAGAGATGTATTTTAGTTAGGAGAGTAATGTGTGTTTGATCTAAACTATTATGTTATTATATTATAAATGAAATAAATTATATATATTTAATTTAATTTTTTTAAGAAAGCACCTGTAATTTTTTTGGAAGGCGTTTAACCAACCAAACTATCAAATAAACTCATGTTTATATTATTTTTGTATCAATTATATTTATTTAAAATACTAATACGTATTTATTTAAAATACTAATATATGTATTTTTACTTTATAAATCATTTATAATTATCGATTAAATATTTAAAGAAGTTGAGTGGTAATGAAACTGATATAGTTTTGTTAGATATCTAATTATTTAAAAAAGTTGAGTGATAATAAAATTGATGTAGTTGTATTAGATATATAATACCATACTAAATTATATGCATTTAATTATTTTTGGAAGGCGTTTAGTTTTTTTTGGAAGGCGTTGAATCAATCATAGTTTTTTTTTGATGGCCTTTTAACCAAACTAAACATATGTTCGCTTATAATAATATAGTATAGATAATATAGATAGGATATAATTACTGAAAAGTTACTCCGTGTTAGATATAAGTATGTCAATATTACAATATATAATTAATAGATAATATTAGTGTATAAACTTCTAAATACATACGATTTATCAAAAATATTAGGTGGACTATAATGGTTTATAAAATATATCCTTATCTTCCTTTTTTTGTGTTCCACAACACTGGGCCGCCAGGCGCCAAGCACATGCACATCCTTGGTTTTATCAACTACGTACTATAACTAGTCTCTTCGCCACTCCACAAATTTACTAGATTAATTTCATCTGCTTTCTTTCAAACAAAAAGCATAAAGAATTCTAAATGGCTGAAGCTGTTGTGTCAATTGTTGTGGGAAGGCTTACTGATCTACTGACAGAAGATTCTCAACTTCTTCATGAGGTAACTGATCAAATTCAACAAGTGGTGAACGAGCTCACGCGAATGAAGACATTCTTACCAGATGCTGATTCGAGACTCAATGAACCGAGAGTTGGAGATCTGGTTGCTCATGTACGAGAGGTGGCATATGATGCTGAACATGTTGTCAAAACTTTTATAGTCAAATCTTCATCCACGGGAAAGCAATGCAGTGGATGAACAAAATCAAGTTTTCAAGAAAGATCAAAGACATACAGAGGAGGATGGCTCCCCTATTTGATCGCTTTCGCGATTGTAATATCAAGTCAACATTAGAATCACCAAGTTCCTCTTCCGGAGCACCCAAGACACTTAAGCGATTTTACTCTTACGCTACTCCTGAACCACCAATATTTGTTGGACATCAGGAAGATGTCGATCACTTGGTGAGATATTTGTTGAATGAAAGTGATGATTGTTACTCGCTTATTGCTATTTGTGGAATGGGAGGTCTGGGTAAGACCACTCTGGCTGAGAAAATATACAATCATACCAGCATAAAGACTTGCTTTGCTGGTTTAGCCTGGGTCACTATTTCGCAGAAGTGGAACACAACACTTGTGTTGCAACGGATTCTTATATGTCTTGTCCCTGAGAACAAAAAGGAAATCCTTGCTTGGGACGATGACAAGTTAGTGGAGAATCTGCTAGAAATCCAGCAAAGAAAAAAATGCTTGATAGTGCTGGATGACATATGGTCAACTGATGCTTGGGATTCTTTAAAATCGGCATTCCCAGCAGAAAAGCGTGCAAGCAAAGTTATGCTTACAAGCCGTAATGTTCATGTTGCTAGCCATGTAGATGCAAATGGGATCATTTACCGACCAGAATGTCTAAGTGAAGAACAAAGTTGGGAGCTACTTCAGTTAAAAGCACAGCTTCACCGAGAAGATTGTCTAGGTACATAACTTGCTTGCATTTATTTTATTTCATTTACTATGTTATAGGTACAAAAGTAGGAAAAATCTGATGCAATTTGATTCCATTTCAAGTCAATTATATATTTACTTCTATTAGTTTTCTATTCTATTCTTTTGTTGTTATGTAATGGGATTTGCTAGAAATTATGTTAGCTCCTATATATATTTGATTCTTGTATACTCTGTGTTACAGACATTACCAGAGATGTTCGAAGGATGGAAAAATTGGGAAGAGAAATGGTTAAAAATTGTGGTGGTCTACCACTTGCTATCATCATTTTGGGGGGAATTCTTGTAACAAAACCTTCTTTGATAGAGTGGGAGAAGGTATATAATGATAGTTTATTTTCCCTCAAAACGGGTAACGGATTGGGAGAAGATTATCAAAGAGAACTATTTAATGTTTTAAATTGGAGTTATAATGATTTGCCTCCTCAGTTAAAGCCATGCTTTCTATATCTAGGAAAATTTGGTGAAGATCAATGGATAGATATTGAAACGGTATATCAGTTATGGATCGCAGAAGGGCTGGTATTGTCAAGCGACGAAAGGGAAGGAGAGTCAATGATGCAAGTTGCTGAGTCGTGCATGGCGGAACTAATTCATAAAAGTTTGGTTCAAGTCAGAGGTTACGGAGATGAAGGATCACTTATAAAGTTCGATAGTTGTTCTCTGCATGACATTATGAGAGACATGTCTCTATCCCAAGCAAAAGTGGAAGATTTTTACGAAGTTATTGATCTCCGAGAACGAAATGATTTTGATGAGAATCCTTCTAGGCCCGGTTACGGCCGACAACTTGTAGTTCAATTTGAGAAGGGATACACAAGCGGAAAAGCTAATTCCTATTATGTCAAGAAACCCAATCAAGAATGGTATCATTCAATGATACTTTTAAACATATCGAAAGTGACAAGTTTGACACCAGTACCGTCATCACATATTGCCAATTTTAGGTTTTTGAGAGTTTTTTCTTTGGAAAAAGTTGATTTGGAAAGATCAACTAAACTCATAAAAGTAATAGAAAGCCTTATTTACTTGAGATATCTTAGTTTAAGTCGTACTAATTTTTTGACTTTTCCATCAGTACAAAAGTTGGTGCTACTAGAAACTCTTAAATTAGAGACAAATTACAAAATCTTTTTTCCACGATGGTTGTCAGGAAATATGCTGCTCAAGTTGGGACATCTGCGGCATTTGTATTTACCATATTGGAGAAATCAAAAGTTTGAGAAGAATTTCAAATTACGGTTTGATGGGTTGAGCAAGTTAGAGACACTGGTAAACTTTCATACCGATTGGTGTGTGGTTGAGGATCTCCCTAAATTAATCAATCTTCGGAAGCTAACTATAACTAGTGATTATCATGTGGAAGAGATCATAAAATATTTAGTTGAGATGAGCTTGTCATCATATTCATGTCTCCACTACTTGGGCCTTACCATTGATTCAGGCGATCTGGACCTGCCATTCCCTAATGGTCCTGACACCTTGCGTCAACTATTGTGGAATCAAAACTTCAACCTTCAGGAATTTACAATACATGGCCAGCTCCCAGAGATGGGTGAAATATTTGAGCAGCAACTTGATAATTCTCTTCCTGATGTATCATTCGTTCATATCACCCGCTTAGCATTAGGTAATTCTTTCCTAGAAGAAGACCCAATGCCAGTACTGGAGAAGTTTCCTTCATTGCATCAGCTCGTATTATCCAATACATATATGGGGAAGGAAATGATTTGCTCAGCCATGGGTTTCCCAAAACTCACCTTTCTTCGACTGTACAGACTTCCCAACCTGGTAAAATGGAGGGTGGAGGAAGGAAGCATGCAACTTCTTCAACACTTGATTATTATTGATTGTCGTGAATTGGAGGAGCTTCCAAAAGGACTGATATTCCTCAATTCCCTTGATGAATTAAGATTATATGATATGCCTTCAGATTTATGTGATAGGGTCCGAGTGGGAAACGGTGAACAAGGACCTGACTTTTATAAAGTGGCTCACGTTCCTCGGATCATCATCGGAAATTGATTATTTTCGTTCTAGTACTTTAAATGCTTTAAATATTATTTGGGAAAATAAATTCATTCGTCACTAAACTATTGGTGTTTTATTGTTTTAGTCCTTGAACTAAATATTCCAATATGCGAATTTTTCTGATTGAAGTCCTTCCGTCCAAAAAAAACTAACGGACGTTAAAATCCTAATGACGTGTCACTGATGTGACATAAGAATTTCTGGTTTAGGTCCCTGAACTTTTCCATTTCCTGGTTTAGGTCCTTAAACATAAAATTTTGAAAATAATTGAATATTTATAAATTTTAAACATAAAAATCTGAACATAATTTTTTTTATGTTTATCGTTTATTTTAAAAATAAAACTTTAAAACCATACACAACTCTAAACATCTAAATTTATGGTTATCAAGCCACTTTTAATGTCAATTACAATTAGCATGTCAAAAGGTACCGGGGCAAGATTCTTCTCGGTATAATTCTAGTTTTGAGATTTTGCGGATATCCCTTTACTCATGTATCGGATCATTTTACTTTTATCGTGTTTATATTGTGTTTCATCGAATACGAGTCAAATATAATCCACTAACATTAAGTATTATTTTTTTTGAACTATATAAATAACTATTTCATCGAAGAATAAAACAAATCTGATATGCATATCATATGTTCGAGCCGGATACGAACCAGGTTGACTGATAGTCCGAATCAATTTACAGCCCTAGTCATGCCAAGCCGAAAAGCTTCATACAATAAAAATTTAAAAATAATTGAATATTTTTAAATTTTAAACATAAAAATCTTAACATAATTTTTTTATGTTATCGTTTATTTTTATTTTAAAAATAACATTTTAAAAATAAACATGATTATCTTTAAAATTTATAAATATTTAATTATTTTCAAAATTTTATATTTAAGGACCTAAACCAGGAAATTGAAAAGTTTAGGGATCTAAACCAGAAATTCTTATGTCACATCAGTGACACGTCATCAGGATTTTAACGTCCGTTAGTTTTTTTGGACGGAAGGACTTCAATCAAAAAAATTCAAAAGTTTAAGGACTCGCATATTGGAATATTTAGTTCAAGAACTAAAACAATAAAACACCGATAGTTTAGTGACGAATGAATTTATTTTCCCATAATATTTTTAATACTTTAAATGCTTATGTATGTCCAATATTAAATATTTTTTAATTTTTTGTATTAATAACATTGAAATATATTATTGGATGTCAAATAAGAGATCATTTTTTTATTTTTAAATAATTGATATTTAATTATTTTACACACACTTTAAAAAGAGTTGATCGATAGTTAAAATTATTCATTTTTAAAAAAAATTATGAATAAAAATATTTAATTATTATTTTAGTTTAAATATAATTATTTTAATTATTTATTTCAAAAATTATAAAATATATATAGAAAAGTTATACAATAATAATTTATAAATTGAGGAAGTATATGGCATAAAATGGTATTAATTAGAGCATATTATTTTCTTCATTTTTTTATATGTTATTTTGATTTTTGACACAAATCTATACTATATTATTAAAACCAAAACATTGAAAGTTTGGTGGTCCTTGGTCGGTATTTGGGCCAATAGTTATATTGGACCTAATTTTTAAACACTAATTTCCTAACTAAAAAATATCTCACATTAATCTCCTAAATAAAACACATCTATAAATAAAACACACAAACATTATCCTATTAAAATATATAAAAAATATATAAAATATATACATATAACATTAAATTATTATTAAATTATTATTATAAAAATAAAAATATATTCAAATTATATAAAGAAAATATTAAAACAATACGATCGCACGGATATAAGCTAGTATTTAGTTATTTTCGAATAACAAAAAATGCACAATGTGCTCATACTGATAACTTTTGTCGAAGCTAGTCGGGAAAAACGCAGCACCTGACCTGTGATCTTACAATTTGTATACATCAGTTGTCAATTCCTTTAATGTTCGAAATGGTCGAGGATTTCCATTCCTTGAGGGTTTTTTAGAACCCTGTCTTTGCTAGCTTGAAATTTAAAGTTTTGTGCTCAAGGGAAGAAATTTTCTTGATGAATGCAGGACCCTTTAATGTTTTATGCTCTATTATTTTCTTGATTAGATATCGACACCCTTACGGTCTGCTTGGCAAAAGCTGGTTATGAGATATAACTTGTGATCTAATTTGGTCCCTTCTTAATATTTAGTTAAAGAAACTGTGTAATAAAAATCTTCGAGTTCAACTTCATTTATTGAAAATCTCCTCATTAGCTTCCAAACGATTTTTTTATTTTCATTTTCTGCATACCTGATTATACAGACCATATCAGTCAGCATTGCAGGGACAGTTATAAGAGATGTCACTTAGCTTCATGCTGGTGGATGGCTTCAAGAGCTAACCTAGCTTCAAACTTGGGAATCAAAATATGACAAACACCTACCATTAACATGGCCATGGCTGATGATAATCCACCAATGTGTTAGAAAATGGAAAGTTTGAGACATATTTTATATATGTTCTTGATGTAATTTCCAGAAACTAACGATTAGAAGTTGTTTTTTGTTATGAGGACTTAAACTTTCATGTTTGAATCTAAGATATTTTCTTAGTGTAATCCATAAACAAATTGAGTAGAAGTTGCTAGTTTGAAATGGGTTAAAAGTGTTGTCCCACATTGAATATGTAATATGGGTGTGGGTGCTTTATATGCGTGTATGTGCAAGAGTAGTGTCAACTACTAACGCGTGTGAGTGTGCATGGTGTACAAGTGTGCCCTCACGCACACGCGCGCGGCCGCCGCCACGCCTCGGGTCGGGTCGAAGGGCGATTTGGGCGAATATCTCGGTGTCTCGCGTACGCGAGGCGACCTGGGCGAGGAGTTTTATTACATGATTAATTAATTTAATTATGACTTTAAATATTATTTTAATTGAATATTGAATCAAAGTTACTGTCAGGAATATGCAGTTGATTTTATAAAGTTGCTGTCAGATTTTATAAAAGTTGCTGTCAACACAATTTATAAAAGTTATTGTCAACAGATTTTATAAAGTTACTGTCGTGACTTAAGTTGACTGTAACTGATTCTGAATATTCTATTAAATGCTTTTTAAGTTAGAATAATTATTTTAATTAATGTTTTATATGCTGTTACGTTTTATTGTATTATATATACATGAAAACATTGGAGATAAAAGGGACGAATTTTAACACAAGTTTGAGAAAACCCTAGCAGCCATACTCTGTATCTTCCACATTCATATTATACAGATTATACATAGGTTTTCTGGGCGAACTGAAGTACAGGTCGCTGTTGAGTGCTACGTAACTGTGGATGAAGTACTCTCTGCTGTTTTATCATGGAAGTGATATTGCTGCAACCCACCACAGCGTAGTGGGGCAATAATCTCTTCAAGAACAGTCAAGACTTCTTGCAAGGTTTGACGACTTAGCAGTTGTTTTGGTTCTATCAGTGTATGCTTAAAGCATCTGTTCGACTAAGTATTCTATTTTTTCTCTTGACTTTGCAGTTACTGATATATATATATTGTATGTACCTTCTTGCTTTGTTTTGTTAATTGGTTTAATCTGTCTGTTCTTCTAAATTATTTATATAACTGCTCCATTGTTGTGTTTAGTTTTAATTATTCCCAACACAATGTGGCACAATGGAGCAATATGCAGATATACCTGCAAATAAATGTGCGAGTAAACAGCAGTCCCATTTTGCTTCAAACTTATCACGTGACTCCAAAGTTTTGCTATCAAAACAGTTCGGAGTGTCCAGGCCTGCGCATAAACACATTTATGTAGGGGTGAGCGGATATCAAATTATCAGAAATATTTGTGTGATCTTTATATGGAATTAAACTATTAGTCCTGAAGCTTACAAAACTAAGAAGATTAGGGCTTTGATCTGAATGATAGAAACGCCTCATTTTCTTCCCAGTAACTATCTCTAGTACAAGTACCCCAAAGCTATAGACATCGGATTTAACAGAAAATGTTCCGTCAAGTGCATACTCAGGGGAAATGTAACCGCTGCATGAACAACAAATTATATTGTAAAAATTTAAGTTCCATGGAAGTTAAAGTAATAAAATAGGAGGATTCATTATAATTCTTACAATATCCCAACTACCCTACTAGTATTTGTTTCAGTTTCACTTCCCGAAAAACTTTTGACCATGCCAAAGTCTGAAATCCATATACGTAAACTATATAAATATAAATAAAATAATTTATTTATATATAGTATATTATATATCTAAATAAATTAAAAGACACTTTGCCAAAAAAATCAATTGAAAAAATGGAATGGTGGAATCCTCCAAATTAACTGTCTTATTTAATTTTTTTGGAGTCAAATTAACTCAAGTTTGACTGAAAATTACATATAATATATAATTGAAAAAAATATAAAAAAATATATCATTAAAAAGTATATTTGATTTATTATAAAATGTATTTTTCAGTTTTTGAAAATTATAAAAGAATAATTTTTAATTCTCAATCAAAGTTGAGTCAAATTGACCACAAAAATGTCAATTATAAAAGAATTTGGACCCGGCTCGTTGGTTTTGAAAAATTTCCCCTTGATCATCCATCCATTATATATTGGATGAAGAAGCTCAACTTGCTCAACTAATAGACTTATACTATTGAACACGACCTTGGTTTTAGAACAATGAAATGAAAGTGGTTTTGAATAATTTCCACTCGATCATCCTTGTATTCTATGTTTTTCATACTTATTAGATGAAGTAACATGCTCATGCAGGCATGTTGATGACGACATTCATTCTTAAGAGATGCGGACGTAGTTTTATCTAAATAATTTGGTGGGATTATAGCTAGTGGTTTATGAAATATTTTGTACACATTCACAAATATGGGCCGCCCTGCACCACCATGCTCTGTATTTTGTATTTATTGGACGAGGAAGCTCAACTTGCTCTCTCTATTTTCTACTCATTATTTGATCGCTTTCGTGATTGTAATATCAAGTCAACATTAGAATCACCAAGTTCCTCTTCCGGAACACCCAAGATACTAAAGCGATTTCGCTCTTATGCTACTCCTGAACCAGAGTTATTTGTTGGTTTTGATCCAGATGTTGATCTCTTGGTCAAACACTTGGTGAATGAAAGTACTGATGATTATTAAAAGCTTGTCTCTATTTGTGGAATGGGAGGCCTGGGTAAGACCACTCTGGCTCGAAAAATATACAATCATCCCACCATTATGACTCACTTTTCTCTTTCTGGTGTTTCTGGTTTAGCCTGGGTTTCCATTTCCAAGAAGTGGCAAACAAAACAAGTGTTGCAGCGCATTCTTAAATGTCTTATGCCAGAGAAAGAAAATGAAATCTTTACTAGGGACGATGACAAGTTAGTGGAGGAACTGCTAGAAATTCAGCAAAGGAAAAAATGCTTAATAGTCCTGGATGACATATGGTCAACTGATGCTTGGGATTCTTTAAAATCGGCATTCCCAGCCGGAAAGTCAAGAAGCAGAATAATGCTGACAAGCCGTAATGATAAGGTTGCTGAGCATGCAAATCCAAATGGGTACAGTCACCGACCAGAACTTCTGAGCCCAGACCAAAGTTGGGAGCTACTTCGGTTGAAAGCACTTCCTAAAGGAGGAGATTGTCTAGGTAAGTAATTTACTTCTAAATATTTTTTTTATATTTATGACTTTTACGGAATAAGGATGAAGAAATTATGTATTAGTAGCACAATTATTAATGCTTTTTACCTCTGCTTTATTTGAAATTTGGGTGTTTATTTGGTATTTTGATGTGTTACAGACATTACCAGAGATGTTAAAAAGATGGAGGAATATGGAAGAAAATTGATTGCATATTGTGGTGGCCTTCCACTAGCTATAATGACTTTGGGAGGAATTCTTGTTACAAAGCCTACATTAATAGAGTGGGAGAAAGTATATAATAATAGTCTCTTGTCGCTAAAGAGGGGGAAAGGATTTGACGATCCAAAATATCAAAGTCAAATATTTCATCTTTTACTTTGGAGTTACAATGACTTGCCGCCACAGTTGAAGCCATGCTTTCTATATTTATGTAAATATGGTGAAGATGAAAGTATAGATGCAGAGACATTATATCAGTTATGGATCGCGGAAGGGATGGTACTATCCAGTGACAAAAAGGAAGGAGAAACAATGATGCAAGTTGCTGAATATATTTGGGGGAACTAGTCCATAAGAGTATGGTTCAAGTGAAGTTTAATGATGTGAAATCATCTATAAATTTCGAATCTTGTTCCTTTCATGATCTTATGAGAGACCTATCTATATCCCAAGCAGAAGCAGAAGGATTTTTCAAAGTAATTGATCTTAGAGAAGATCACCTTAGTCCTTCGGTAGATTTCAATCGACAACTTGTAGTTCATTTTGATGATGGATATAGAAGTAAAAGAAGTTATCCTTACTTCGGTAAGAAAGCCAATCAGCGAAGGTATCGATCAATGTTACTATTCAATGAGACTGGACCACGAATTTTGCCACCAGCACTTGGTTCACGTATTTCCAATTTCAGGGGTTTTTATCTTTAGAAGTTGGGATTAGTCTAGATACTTCATGGTCTCTTTCTCGTTATTAGGTACCCTTGTTTACTTGCGATATCTTAGGGTAAGTGATGCTCATTTGATGATTTTTCCATCGATACAAAAGTTGATGCTACTAGAAACTCTAAGACTAGATAGACAGTTTGATATTTGTTTTCTACCATGGCTGTCAAGAAATATTTTCAGTATGCTGAGACGTTTGCGACATTTGTATCTACCATCACAAAGAATTAAGAACATAAGGAAGAACTCAAAACTATTATTAATATAAGCTCAAGTGTACTAATATTAATAGGGTATCGTTCGCAGGGAAGGACTAATATTAATATAAGCTCAAGTATACTATTTCTTAATATCTAGAAGTGTAGAAGAATGATTTTGGGTTTTTGTTTATAAACTAAATTAAACTAATAAGCAAATAAAATTGTTAAATTAACGATGATAAAAAGCAATCCAGGAAATAGAGTTCTTCATTGGCATTGATGAATGTCTATCAATTGTGACATACAAGTCTCTTACTCTGCTAAAAACAATCCTTCTAAAGTTTATAATGTTCTCTCCCAAGATACAATATAATACTTATAATTATGCCTTAACCGTCACTCACATGATCAATTAATGTACAACTATAAGATATCAAGACCGAAGGATTTTCAGTCTCATAAGTCTCATATTAATCTCCCAATTAAATATTTGACTTATGTCTATCATGTCATGAACTAGAATTACAACTCCTCTCCCAATTCGTTAATAACCCATACAGATACAATTAAAGGTTAGCTACTCCCATAATTGTGTTAAACATAGTATGACAGATTAGCAAAGCAGAGAAATCACAATACAATATTAAACAAATATCGCAAACCAATGAATACTACCTAATCCCCAGATTAGAGAATTAGTTACTCATAGCAAAGAGAGAAAACAAACATATATTAATACTGAAAACCATGGTTACAAGAGTATAGAGTTAAGAAGATACAACTTGACAAAATCTCTTGAATTCGGAGTGAATCCCTTCAATCCTTGCTCAAGTTCTCTCTCCAAGTTCTCTTTTCTCGCTCTAGGTAATACACGGCCGCGCTAATTATTTTACAAAACCTAATATATAAGTGTTTTTAATGGTTTCCGAGAAAACAAGACTCACTTTCCTAAACGAGATAGAATTGTAATACACAATTCGTAGTCAGCTGTCCAGGCCTGTTTCTGGGCTGCTCCACTTGAAATATGTGTGTTGGGTCATCTCTGATTTATATATTTTTCTATTATCTTCGCGTGGGCCGTAAAATCACCCAATTCTTACTTCTAGAACTCAAGTTATGGCCCAAATAGTAAACCATGTGAGCGCAGCCCATCAATTCCGAATTTAATATTAATTTATCTCCAAATTGGACTCTTTAATCCCCAATTCTTCCAAGTTTAGGATTTCCTTGCTTCCTACAATAAAACATTAAAATCTAATTAATAAACATCTAATTAATGTAAAATATAATAAATATGATGAATATATTTATATAAAATATATATAAATATATACTTTATCGAATATTCTCACACTTATTATTTACTCGTCATCGAGTAAAATAATATTATCTAGCTACTAACTAGTACCACTTCCGTAGGTGATCACAGTTGCATTTGGCATATGCAACAAGCCCTTTAAACCCCAAGGTAGCCCCAGTGGACGAGTAAGTTCTCGTGAGGGCCTATAGTGAATATACCCACAAAATCCATCTAGCTCATATAAAATAATATAGATGACAATGGAGACATGTATATCCAAACTTTCTATATGAATGTAAATGCATGAATGCAATTAAATGAATGAAATGCAAAAGACCCTAAACATAATAGTGTATGCCAAGACAACAATAATCTTCAGAATATGTAATAAGTTTATACACATCAAGCTCACAACATAATATCACAACGTAATATACACAAGTACAGAGCGTGCATGTGTGCTTAGCTTAAAAACATGCTCTGTAATAAACTAAGGACATAGACACACAAGTTTCAACATGACAAGTCATGTGAGTTAATAGCTCCCAAGTTGAGTACTAGAATAGATCTTAAACACTTCATTACTTAGAACTAGCCATC
Organism: Oenanthe sinensis; assembly: GCA_028671895.1. NCBI lineage: Eukaryota > Viridiplantae > Streptophyta > Magnoliopsida > Apiales > Apiaceae > Oenanthe > Oenanthe sinensis. Next base: position 3,015,737 of record CM053796.1, on the reverse strand, counting down.
ATTCAAGCTTAACAAGGGATTTCTATGTCTTCTTTTTATGCTACAAGGCATTCTTTTAATTGCTCAGTCTAAGGTCGGGACGCTTCTCAGTTTAAGTGAGTTACGACCACCATACGACTTCACTATCTCATTTTTTTTCTTGAAGTTAAGTAATTCTCCAGTAACCAAGGGCAGTGAAAAGTCACCAAGAAAATTTTATTTCTAGTACAACTGCACTTAATACCAGCACATGTACATGGATCGTCCCTTTCATATGACATTGCATTTTCCACCCATTGATCTCAAAGGAGTACTTGATACTTTATTTGCCTCTTTTTTTTGGACATTTACATCTCATGTCTCCCTTAAACTTATGCTACATACTAAGATCAAAAAGGGAATAGTCAAAATTCGAATCATCAACAAGCAGCTACCCCTCAAGATACAAGTATGTCTAAGTCTCAATTCAAAGAGCATAATAATTTTGTGTACAGAAATAAACTCTGTACTAGTGACACTACGCAAATAATATTATTAAATGTTAACAAGATATAATCAAAAATAAGTTACACATAATATCATCATAAGTTACTGACTTGGACTACTACTAATATGGGATCATGTAATGCTATGTAATGCAATAAATTTCTAAATTTAACATGAATTCTAGGAATGCATTCCATATGATCATCTAATTATTTATAAGGCTAAAATAAAAAAAATACATATATTACAATATTGAGAACGCATCCCCACACTTAAATGGTTCATTGTCCTCGATGAATTAAGAAAAAAAAAATTCTAAAAAGATCCTAAAAAAAATACAAAAAGAAAGAAAGAAAAGTTAGAAATACTCCCCTATGCATATGCATGAAGTTCCATTCGAAGAAGAAGTGAAGTGTGCTGACTCATCTAACAAAGATCAAGTCCAAGTCAATGCACCACGAGGAGAATAATCATGCCCATGGGTACACATATCTCTGCCTGGTTCTCAACAAACTGACTTCTGGAACTCCAAATCCGATCTCCACCGTTCAGAATTTAGATATTTGAGCAAGGAAGATGCTGTCCAAAATTGAGGACGATCCAACCGTTGGAACTCCGGATAATGGAAAAACAATACATCTGATTTAACTAGAAAAATGTCTGTAAATTTTTTTACTTTAGCACCTGTGACCACCACTTAAAACAAACACATCAAGATAACCTATGGGAGTTAAAAAAAAACTAATAATAGAATCTTGGGTTGCCTCCCAAGAAGCGCTTTTTTAACGTCATTAGCTTGACGCCTGATATATCTCAAGTGGTAGAATCGGTGAGAAGAAAACAATCCCCTCTCTGCACTTGTTCACCGACTAAATACAGTTTAAGCCTTTGACCATTCACCTTAAAAACATCAGACCCCTCTCTAGTAATATCAACAGCACCATGAGGATAAACTTTCACAATTTCAAAAGGGTCAGACCATCTTGATTTCAATTTTTCTGGAAAAAGCTTGAGCCTCGAATTAAATAACAGAACTTTCTGCCCCAACTTCAAAATCTTTTCTTCGAATGTGTTTGTCATGCCACATCTTGGTCTTTTCCTTATAGGTCACAGCACTGTCATATGCTTGGAGTCGAAACTCATCCAACTCACTGAGTTGCAATAAACGCTTTGTTCCCGCAGACTTTGAATCAAGGTTCAAATTTCTTGAAGCCCAATATGCCTTATATTCAAGCTCAACAGGCAATTGACAAGATTTTCCGAATACCAACCTATATGGAGACATCCCAATAGGAGTTTTAAAAGCTGTTCTATACGCCCAAAGAGCATCATCGAGCTTTGTAGACCAATCTTTTCTCGAAGTTACCACAGTTTTCTCCAAAATTGATTTAAGCTCACGATTAAAAATTTCCACTTGTCCACTAGTTTGTGGATGATATGGAGTCGCCACTTTTTGCGTCACACCATACTTTTTCAAAAGATCTTCAATCTGTTTATTGCAAAAGTGAGAACCCCCATCATTGATAATAGCTCTTGGAATTCCAAATCTGCTGAAAACATGTTTTTGTAGGAACTTTTTCACAACTCTAGCATCATTAGTAGGAGATGCAATAGCTTCAACCCATTTTAAAACATAATCAACTCCCACCAAAATATATTTTTTCCCATATGAAGATGGAAACGGACCCATGAAGTCCATCCCCCATACATCGAAAAGCTCAACTTCAAGAATAGATTGTAAAGGCATCTCATTCCTTCTTGATATATTTCCTGTCCTTTGGCATCTATGACAAGTTGTGACAAAAATTTTAGCATCTTGATACATAGTAGGCCAATAGAAACCAGATTGCCAAATTTTTGCAACAGCTTTCATGCTACTATTGTGGCCTCCACACTCTAGCGTATGACAATGTCTGAGAATATCATGAACATCCTCATGTGGCACACATCTTCTCATCATTCCATATGCACATTCTTTATAGACCAAAGGTTCTTCCCAAAAATAATGTTTAACATCAAACATAAATTTCTTCCTTTGTTGATGAGTCAAATGGTTGGGAACAACACTTCCCACTATGTAATTGACAAGATCCGCATACCATGGTGTAGACATATAGACTGCTAGAAGTGTTTTTTCAGGAAAAAACATCATTAATGGGCATGTCATCTGCTACTACTCCATCCCCCTGATCTAATCTTGATAAATGATCTACAACAAGATTTTCAGAGCCTTTCTTGTCACGAATTTCAAGGTCAAACTCTCGAAGTAAGAGTATCCATCTGATCAAACGAGGCTTTGCATCTTTCTTTGACATCAAGTACCGAATTACAGCATGATCCGTATAAACAATCACCTTAGACCCCACAAGATAGGATCTAAATTTGTCAAAGGCAAATACCACAGCAAAAAGCTCTTTCTCAGTGGTAGCATAATTGACTTGTGCATCATTGAGTGTCTTGCTTGCATAGTAAATCGCGTGCATGCATTTGTCTTTCTTCTGTCCCAAAACAGCACCCACTGCATGATCACTAGCATCACACATTAGTTTAAAAGGCAAGATCCAATTAGGAGAAGACATAATAGGTGCAGAAGTCAGCTTCTTCTTCAACCTGTTAAAAGAAACAAGACAATCATCATTAAAATCAAAGTCAACATCTTTTTCAAGCAACTTACAAAGAGGGTGAGAAATTTTAGAAAAATCCTTAATGAAACGATGGTAAAAACCGGCGTGTCAAAGGAAACTTCTAATCCCTTTCACACAGGAGGGTGGTGGTAATTTTTCGATCACTTCAATTTTTACCCTGTCCACCTCAATGCCTTCTTTAGAAATTTTGTGCCCGAGCACAATGCCTTCTTTTACCATAAAATGGCATTTTTCCCAATTCAAAACCAGATTAGTTTCTTCACATCTCTGCAATACTTGAGACAAATTGGTTAAACAAGAATCAAAGGAAGAACCATATACATTAAAATCATCCATAAAGACTTCCATGGTTTTTCCTATAAAATCTGAGAATATAGCCGTCATAAGCCGTTGAAAAGTAGATGGGTCATTACACATTCCAAAGGGTAGCCTACGATATGCAAAAGTACCATATGGACAAGTAAAAGTTGTCTTCTCTTGGTCTTCAGGAACGATAGGGATTTGAAAATATCCTGAGTACCCATCTAGAAAATTATAATACTCATTACCCGCAAGTCTCTCAAGCATTTGATCAATAAAAGGAAGAGGGAAGTGATCTTTACGAGTAGCGTTATTCAATTTTCTATAATCAATACAAACTCTCCAACCTGTTACTGTCCTAGTAGGAATAAGTTCATTTTTTTTCATTATGAACAACAATCATCCCACCCTTTTTAGGTACAACATGTATAGGACTAACCCATTCACTATGTGGAACAGAGTATATAATGCCAGCATCTAACAACTTAGTGATTTCTTTTTTAACCACTTCTTGCAAATTAGGATTTAATCTTCTTTGACCTTTAATCACTGGTTTATGATTATCTTCTAAGAAAATCCTATGCATGCAAAGAGTGGGGCTAATTCCTTTAATATCCTTTATTGTCCAACCTATTGATGACTTAAACTTTTTAAGCACATTCAACAATTTTTCAAGTTCATCATCATTAAGCAAAACACTTACAATTATAGGATATGTATCATTATCACCAAGAAAAGCATATTTCAAACTAGAGGGAAGAGGTTTGAGTTCTACCTGAGGTGCCTCTGAAACTGAAAGTGACATTTCAACTTTCGCCATACCTGTCTCATGAATGTCAAGGGCAAGTGCGACTTCATCTTCTTTATTATCTAAGCTTTTCTCTGCGTCTGCCAAGTCTACATCTCCATGATTTACCAACTCGTCAACTATATCAACTGTAAAACATGTAGCATCAAAAGATGGCATCTTCATCGCTTTGTTGAGATCGAACTCAACCTTTTCATCACCCACATTCAACATGAGTTTTTCAGCTTTGACATCGATCATGGTGCCAACAGTAGTCAAAAATGGTCTTCCCAAGATAATGGGCATCTCAACATCTTCATCCATCTCCAAAACCACAAAATCACAAGGGATAAAGAATTTATCAACTTTGACAAGCACATCCTCTATAACTCCCAAAGGATACTTGATAGTACGATCTGCCAACTGAAGTGAGATTCTTGTCTTCTTGAGCTCTCCAAGGCCAAGTCTTCTACAAATTGATTGTGGCATCAAACTCACACTAGCCCATAAATCACACAAGGATTTAATATTCTCCATCTTTCCAATGGTACAAGGCAAAGAGAAGCTTCCAGGATCCTTTACCTTCTGCGGAATTGATTTTTGTATGACAGCACTACACTCTGCATTTAAAGTAATAGTTTCCACATCCTCAAGTTTCCGCTTTTTAGAAAACATCTCCTTCCGAAATTTAGCATACAGTGGCATTTGAGCCAAAGCATCAGCAAACGGAATGTTGATATGCAATTGTCGAAAGATTTGCAAGAACTTCTCATATTATTTCTCCAACTTTTGGTTGTGTAGTCTTTGTGGGAAAGGAATAGGAGGAACATACGGCTTCACTGGTGCCTTTGGTGCAGTTTCTTCTTTCTGCTCCTCATCTACCTTTCCTGAAAGTTCTTCTTCAACCTGGACTAACTCATCTATTTTTGACATGCTTTTCTGACTAGGCTTGATAGCCTTAACTTCTGGAAATTCTCTTCCATTCCTCAGAGTGATAGCCTTGTAATGCTCCTTACCACTTGTATCGGGCTGACTCGGAAGTGATCCTTGCTCACGAACACCGACTTTATTCGCAATTTGATCAATTTTCACTTCCATCATCTTTTGAGAAGATGCTAATTGTTCAAGTCTTGAATCAAACTGCCCAAATTTAGTCTCAATGTTTGCGAAAGCTCCCGTAGTTCCCTGTATCATTTTATTAAGGGCAACTTCCCAGTCAGCAGGTTCTTTCTTTTCCCTCGGCGGAGGAAGTAAATTTTGTTGATACTGTTGACATGGTTAAAAATTTGAGGGCTGATTTTGCTTAGGAGCTGCAAATGGTGGATTATGCACATGATTGTTGCTATAGGAAAGATTGTTGTTGGGCCTCTGATTAGGATTATAGTAAGAATTATTCTGCACTGGCCATGGTTGTCTTCCCTGAATAAAAGCTGCTTCCTCTGAAAATTGAGTAGCATACGAAGACTGATCGACACCATAATCACAATGTCCTTCCATTGGAGAAGAGATAGAATTAACATTGGCTCTCTGCCCATATACCTCTTGAGTAAGAGCATCGAGTTTAAGAGTGATTAAGTTCAGCATCTCTGTCTCTTTTGCCAATTTTGCTAAATTTGTTCCATTAGGTGCCCAAGCATAATTGTTTGATGCCAATTGTTCAAGAAGTGCTTTGGCTTGATGCACATGTGCTTTTTTAAAGTTCCCTCCTGTAGCTACATCCAAACTTAGACTAACATCTGCATTCATAGCTCCGTAAAACGTGCTCACGATCATCCACTCGATGCAACCATGATGTGGCCACTGTCTCAACAATGCCTTGTATCTCTCCCATGCTTGATACAGACCTTCTCCTGGTTGTGCTTTGAAACTCAGAATCATAGCTCTCATTTGTTGAGTTTTGTCAGAAGGATAGTATCTGGACAGGAACTCAGTAGAAAGGCTTTCCCAACTAGCAAGTGACATTTCTGAAAGATGCTGAAACCATTCCAAAGCTCTTCCCTTAATAGAGTATGGAAACATGTGTAGATGAATCTGGTCAGCTGTCACTTCATTGATCCTGAATTAACCACACATTTGTATGAAGCGCTTTAGATGACGGTGTGGATCTTCTCGCTCAATATCACCTTCAAAGGCAGAGTTGCTCACCATCTGAATGAGGCTTGGATTAATGTTATATTGAGTTGCATTAATCTCAGGAGTCTTGTACATGTAATTTGCGGGATTAAGAGTTTCATGATCCCGAATAGATGAATCATCAATAACAACAACTTCAACATTTTGGTCATCCATGTCGTCTTCTTCTTTCCTTTGTTTTGCCTCTTGCCTCCTGATTCGAAAAGTGCGCTCGATTTCCGGATTAAAGTGTAAATCTGTTGCACTCTTAGCACGTCTCATACAAGATACAATACCTGAAAAGAAAAACACCAATAAGATAGATCTTGGAAACAATCTGATAAAATCTAAACTATAAGAAACAATTAACTCAAACTTAATATTGCTGCCTTCCCCGGCAGCGGCGCCAATTTGTTGTCGAGTATTTGAGTAGGGTATCATTCGCTGGGAATGACTGATATTAATATAAGCTCAAGTATACTATTTCTTAATATCTAGAAGTGTAGAAGAATGATTTTGGATTTTTGTTTATAAACTAAATTAAACTAATAAGCAAATAAAATTGTTAAATTAACGATGATAAAAAGCAATCCAGGAAATAGAGTTCTTCATTGGCATTGATGAATGTCTATCAATTGTGACATACAAGTCTCTTACTCTGCTAAAAACAATCCTTCTAAAGTTTATAATGTTCTCTCCCAAGATACAATATAATACTTATAATTATGCCTTAACCGTCACTCACATGATCAATTAATGTACAACTATAAGATATCAAGACCGAAGGATTTTCAGTCTCATAAGTCTCATATTAATCTCCCAATTAAATATTTGACTTATGTCTATCATGTCATGAACTAGAATTACAACTCTATCACCTAACTTAGAAAAATGGAGGGTGGAGGAAGGAAGCATGCCTGTTCTATCTAATTTGACGATTACCTTGTGTCATAAGTTGGAGGAGCTTCTAGAAGGATTAGTATTTCTCAATTCTCTTCAAACATTACGGTTAGCCTCAATGCCTTTGGAATTCCTTGATCAGCTCCGTAAGGCAAATGGTGAACAAGGACCCCAGTTTTACAAAGTTAAACGCATACCTTCCCTCCAGCTTGTTTCTCCTAATTTATATGAAACAGTAAGGCTTGACTTGTATTTGGGGTATGCACAGTTTCTTGAGAGAGCCAGAGAAAAAAAAAGGGAGAAATTTATAGAGAAAAAGATGATGAATTCATAACGATAAATATTATAAAAGATACTTGGTCCTATCTCTATACTTGTACGTACACTTGCGTTTGACTATACATTGTAATTTGCGAGAAAAAGTTGAATGTGGTTTATTATTGATCTGTACTATACTAACGTGGGTTCTTATATATTGCAAGTAATGATATCATTTTCCTAAAAAGAGAGGACTGAATGAATGAAACTACTTTATAAACTGAAAATTAAAAGAACTTGGAGGAAAATCAAAATTTAATTTACATATCTTAATGCACATGTAGTTGATAGATACACCAATCGACATCTTCTGTTTTTTTCTCAACTACAAAGGAAAATATATAACTGGGTTGGGAAAATTTGTCTTTTATAGTAACATTATCAGTTATATTGCATTTACTATCTGGGGCCAAAATCTGTAAGACTTATGCTACTGGATGTCCATGTTTTTGTTAAAGGATATGTCATACTTTCTGAAGATTTGAAATTGTAGGCACCAGGTCGCATAGGCCTAGGCAGTTCAGTTTCGCAAGTCATCATTGACACCACATATGACATGCTTGATCTGTCTTCTGGATAAGTGTTGACACACAATAAGCCTATTTGGATAGCTCGAAATGCTTCAAACTTATCACATGACTCCAAAGTTTTGCTATCAAACAGTTCGGAGAGCTTTCCCTCTTCATAAAGTGTCCAGGCCTGCACATAAACACATTTATGTAGGGGTGAGCGGATATCAAATTATCAGAAATATTTGTGTGATCTTTATATGGAATAAAACTATTAGTCCTGAAGCTTACATGACTAAGAAGATTAGGGCTTTGATCTGAATGATAGAAACGCCCCATTTTCTTCCCAGTAACTATCTCTAGTACAAGTACCCCAAAGCTATAGACATCGGATTTAACAGAAAATGTCCCATCAAGTGCATACTCAGGGGACATGTAACCGCTGCATGAACAACAAATTATATTGTAAAAATTTAAGTATTATGGAAGTTAAAGTAATAAAATAGGAGGATTCATTATAATTCTTACAATGTCCCAACTACTCTAGTAGTATTTGTTTCAGTTTCACTTCCAGAAAAACTTTTGGCCATGCCAAAGTCTGAAATTCTTGGATTCTTCTCATGATCAAGTAAAACATTACTAGCTTTGAGATCTCTATGTATGATTCGTAATCTCGAGTCCTGATGAAGATAAAGAAGCCCCCTAGCAATTCCGCAAATAATATTGTGATGCATTGGCCAATCCAGTGTCTTGCTTAGTTCTTGGTCTGTTAAATTAATCCACACCAGTTATTGTAATATTTTAAGATCATGAAACTTCAGCACTGAAAATAAACAATTGACACTAATCCAGGATTTGAGAGAGAAGAATGAATCTGAAGAAAAATGACAACCATTTTGAGTAAGGCATACCGAAGAGAATGGCATCTAAACTTTTATTGGGCATGTACTCATAGATCAACAATATTTCACCTTCCTCAATGCAACATCCTAGAAGCCTCACAAGGTTTCGGTGCTGAAGTTTGGCTATCACTGAAACTTGATTCTTGAACTCATCGAGTCCTTGTCTTGATTGCTTTGAAAGCCTTTTCACAGCGATTTCTTGACCATCTTCCAAGGTACCCTGCAACATTTATTTGATAATGTCAGGTTTGAGTTCTCTGGTGAAATAAAATGTTACTGAATACAATCCCTTGAATAAACACTTCACACATAGTTCAGTATGTATATATTTACCTTGTACACGGGTTCAAAACCGCCCTCACCAAGCTTATTGCTTAATAAGAAGTTCTTGGTGGCTTTGGTTATGATAATGAAGTCAATTAATGGCAAATCTAACTCCTCCCTCTTATTTTCATGTATGGAACCGTTCACTTCTATAATTCCTGCAGAATGAAGGTAATTGTTACTTCCTTACCATATTAACTATTAGACAAGTATGTCGGAGAGCATACGTTTTTTTCTCAGCATTCTACTCCTGCACGCACATTTCAGGACTAGGCCTAGTAATACTGCAAGCATTACTGCCATTATAGTGGCAACTATAACTTTCACTCTCGTCTTTGTTCTCGAGGACCCATCTGTAGAGTAAATTTTACCATATTAGGAATCAACTTAAGTTACAAAATAAAACGCTTTGGTTTGATGTAATGCTATATTTCTTGACACAACTCTTTTGATTGGAAACTAAAATTTCATGGAATGACACTTAGCAGTGTTGCTGATTAGTTGCTAACAATGAGTTGGTGATTTTACTCTACTTGCAGTAAAAGCTAGGTAAAAACTTCAAAAATGAAATAATTCTACTTGAAGCAGAAGTTTTCACATAAAACTGGAGTTCAGGTCCATAGTAATCTCTGATATCATTCAGATCATTGAACCACAACATGCACCCCATTCCACCTTGTCTGACATCTATATTTGAGTAAGCTGTGCAAGAGCAATCATTTATGCATGCGGTCCTACAACTTTGAAGGTTCATGCTGGTATTATACGTTGAATTCCGTGTGTCAGGCAATTTTCCGTTAATATATGGAAAAAATGTGTCCCCATTACCACAGCTCAAAGGAGTCTTTCGTACACACCCATCTGACCAATCTCCAAATTTCCATTTTTTTGGATCTTTTGGTTCATATCCTTTTAGACAGCCACATACTCCGTCACCCCCTGCACCTGCTTTTCTGCTGTTACAGGTACCATATGCACCGCAAAGTGCATACTTCTCACACACATCTAGTTGTGAGTTCAAATTAGTTATCCAACTTTGCTGTTTATCATTCCATGTCAAAATTTGGGCAACTCCATCTGGAGACAGCACCAGCCGCACAACAATAGGACTATTGGGAACATTGTAACTGTAATAGATCTCCTCCTTGTTCAAAGCAGAATCTGGTATAAAACTCTGATCAGGTTCAAAAAAATGCAGCCCCTAAACTCAACGTTATCCCAAGGTCCAATTCTGAACATTGCATTGGAATGGTTGTACGCCATCATCTGTTGATATCCATCAATGTTAACCCGGAAGCTGTAATTGCCTGGAGAAGGATCATCAGGACTTCTCCACGAAGTGAGGTAGCGTTCCAGGCCCTTTCTAAAGTCAAAGTCAATCTTCTGTGTTGGTAAAAGATGGTCTCCAGGATGATCAAAACTTTGCCAGAAATAATTTTTCGGGTCTCCATTTCCATTCCTGATTACAAGATTTCCACTATCAAACAATTGTGCCACAGTAGTGTTGTCCACCACAGATCTTGTTGAATTCGCTGACAGATTATGCTTCCAGTTCCATCAGAAAGTACTAACCTTCCATTTGAATCTACGCGTAACACACCTGAAGTATCAGTTAGCGGAGTCTCTCGATTAGCAACCCATACAACCACTCTTGGTAATATTTTCATGTACCATATTCCTAACTATCGATTCTTGGAACTTCCTGGGCTGAAAAATCCCAGTTGGAAGACTTCACCTATCGAGTCTATTGTACCATTACCTTCATCCGTAACTTTCTGATTTACAGTAATAATGTCTACAGCAGTAGACATTAACAACATAAAAGATGATGTGAAGAAAAATAGAAAGAAAGTAGTGTTTGCCATTGATATGCAAACTCTTCAATATTTTCCAATGTTTACTTATTATTCTCATAAAATGGCCTTTCTCTGTCTGTGTTTATGTGCATTTCGAATTCAAAGTCAATGCGAAAAAATTCCAAGCCCGCATATATTAATGTCCCTCCGCATAATATATATAATCATATGTCACATGTACATGATCGCTCGTTTCTCTTCCCTTATCAAAGATTGCATAAGCACGTACCTTTCATTGAATCAGTTTCTTAGTTAAATATTCAAGATGTCATTGTGAAAGATATCTTGGCACGTTAACAACCAAATCCTTATTTCTCGAGATTTATCTACTCACAAATATATAGTGAAGATATATATTACTTTGACTATAGTACATTTTGTTGTTCATTTGTGTGAATGTTCTGTCTTCTAATCACTATATGCATGTGTATACAATATGAACAGTTTTGTGAACTATGTATAATTGAACCGACTGTCTGATCCCTAGTGGCAGCTTTGTGGAAAGATTATATTTACCGGATCTCCTAGCACATTTGGCAATATTTGTGAAATCAAATCCATTCACATTAGTCTCATTTGGCAATAATCTTCCTGCACATTTAACAATATTTGTGATAAATATTCTGTTGATGATATGATTGTTTAAAGGAGTAATACAAGTTGTTTTCGACCCAAATTAATATCATTTTGGGAGTGAGGAAGAGTGTTAAAGATATAATATGATTCAATTAGGTATATATTCATACCAATTTCTTGGAATTTTTGAATAGTCGGTAACTTAACAGAATCAATTTTTTGTTTCCGTTAAAGATTGAAACATTTGATCTAATTTTAGATTGAAACATTTGATATAATGTGAGACAAATATGTATTTTGCTTAATATACTATGTATGTAGCACATTTGTGTTGCGACACATCTAAGACATGTAGCATTATTAAAACAAGATGCATGTAATGTTGGGTTATATTAGTAAAATGGAGGAACCGAGATATATTCTCAAATCATCTCATGTAAGATAATACGGAGTACTTTAGTATTAGCTAAGTTTGTTTATGAAATATATTTTATAATGTAATGATCACTAGCTCGGGGGTTCTGTTTAAGGGGCCGTTTGGTAGAGGGTAATCAGTTAAGGGAAAGGAAAACAACTAGATTCATTCTCTTTGATGATGTTTGTTTTATAAAAACAATGATTCCCTTTGACCATTTTAGGTTTTGGGTTTACCAAATACTCATCCACTCCCATTATCCACCCTTCCCAAGGTATTTATTTTCCCTTTATCTTATTTATTTATATCTCTCATATACAAACTCACTTTCCACATTCATGTAATTATAATTTATATCAATCCTAAAAATAATAATTTTCTCAAAATAATTTATTAAAAAATAATTATTTATTTTATTTCCAGATTAAAAACAAATAAGAAAATAATTCAATGATTTTTCTCTTCCTTTCCTTTTCTAAACATTTTTCCCTTTCTTCCAGGTAAACCAAACGCCCCTTAAATGTTAAAGGGAATTACATTTGACTGTTGCCTTTTATTCTCTGTAGTCTACAGAAACATGAAAGTATAAAATAAACAAGCACAAGAGGGATGACTTGGGCCTGTGGCTGTAATTTAATTACCTTGTTAGAAATGTTTTTAGAAAAATGTTAATTGAGATCATCCGTTTGTAATTAACAGTAGTCAGTAATGTTAAATTTTCCCAGTCAACAATAACAGAAAAGTAAAGAAGACAAGACTGAGAAAGTAACTGATTGAGATTGCATGTCATTAATCTTGATTTAGTATCATAGAAATGATATATTAATTTTGAAGTTATTTTATTGTTTTATTTATTTTCTATATGTGTTATGTTTTAGGGATTTGTATTTGGAGTGGTTACTGGTTGTTATTTATGTTGGTGGAATATGTGCTCCTCTCAATTATAGATGGGTATGTTGTATGTGTCAAATAACATGTAAAGCCATATAGGTGTTTTCGTTGATAATTTTTGTTACTGAGACTAGTGATTTGTATTAGTGTGCCACAACTGATTTATACCGAAATTAGTGATTTCTCGCTTTTTAGTGAAGTGGAGTCTTGAATATATTTGTATTACTACTAAAGGCTAATAGTGTGCAAGGTTAAATTTGTGAAGAAGTTTCGTTAAGAATCAATTGTGAGACGAGGGAATTTCGTAGAGCAACATCAAGTTGATGTTTCCCTAAATAGAGAGAAAAATTGTTTTAGGATTGTATATGGAAATCCTCGACCATTTCGAACATTAAAGGAATTGACAACTGATGTATACAAATTGTAAGATCACAGGTCAGGTGCTGCATTTTTCCCGACTAGCTTCGACAAAAGTTATCAGTATGAGCACATTATGCATTTTCTGTTATTCGAAAATAACTAAATACTAGTTTATATCCGTGTGATCGAATTGTTTTAATATTTTTTTTATATAATTTGAATATATTTTTATTTTTATGATAATAATTTAATTTTTATTTAATGTTATATGTATAAATTTTATATATTTTTTATTTGTATTTTAATAGGATAATATTTGTTTGTTTTATTTAGGAGATTAATGTGAGATATTTTTTAGTTAGAAAATTAGTGTTTAAAAATTTGGTCCAATATAACTATCGGCCCAAATACCGACCAAAGACCACCAAACTTTCAATGTTTTGATTTTAATAATATAGTATAAATTTGTGTCAAAAATCAAAATAACATATAAAAAAATGAAGAAAATAATATGCTCTAATTAATACCATTTTATGCCATATACTTCCTCCATTTATAAATGATTTTTGTATAACTTTTCTGTATATATTTTATAAATTTTGAAATAAATAATTAAAATAATTATTTTTAAACTAAAATAATAATTAAATATTTTTATTCATAATTGTTTTTAAAAATGAATAATTTTAACTATCGATCAACTCTTTTTAAAGTGTGTGTAAAATAATTAAATGCCAATTATTTAAAAATAAAAAAAATGATCTCTTATTTGACATCCAATAATATATTTCAATGTTATTAATATAAAAAATTAAAAAATATTTAATATTGGACATACATAAGCATTTAAAGTATTAAAAATAATATTTAAAAAAAGTACTAGAATGAAAATAATCAACTTCCGATGATGATCCGAGGAACGTGAGCCACTTTATAAAAGTCAGGTCCTTGTTCACTGTTTACCACTCGGACCCTATCACAGAAATCTGAAGGCATAAACTTTAAAGTTAATCAAGGGAATTGAGGAATCTCAGTCCTTCTGAAAGCTCCTCCAACTTATAACATTCACTAATTCCCATGTAGTTGAGAATAGGCATGATTCAATTATCATTTTTGATTTATTAAATAATAATAACATAAATATTAACAATGAACATTTTTCATCTATTTTCTAATATTATAAATCTGGAGGCGAGGAACGTGAGCCACTTTATAAAAGTCAGGTCCTTGTTCACCGTTTACCACTCGGACCCTATCACAGAAATCTGAAGGCATATGACATAATTCTAATTCATCAAGGGAATTGAGGAATCTCAGTCCTTCTGGAAGCTCCTTCAACTTATAACAATGCCCAATCTCCAAGTAGTTGAGAAGGGGCATGCTTCCTTCCTCCACCCTCCATTTTACCAAGTTTGGAAGATTCCATAGTACAAGACAGGTGAGTTTTGGGAAACCCATGGCTGAGCAAACCATTTCCTTCCCCATATATGCCTCGTAGTGTAATCCAAGCTCACGCAACGTAGGAATCTTCTCCAGTACTGCCATCGGGTCTTCCTCTAGGAAAGAATTACCTAATACTAAGCGGGTGATATGAACGAAAGATACATCAGGAAGAGAATTATTAAGTTGCTGATCAAATATTTGAGCCATCTCTGGGAGCTGGCCATCTATTGCTAATTCCTGAAGGTTGAAGTTTTGATTCCACAATAGTTGACGCAAGGTGTCAGGACCATCAGGGAATGCCAGATCCAGATCGCCTGAATCAATGGTAAGGCCCAAGTAGCGGAGACATGAATATGATGACAAGGTCATCTCAACTAAATATTTTATGATCTCTTCCACATGATAACCACTAGTTGTTATAGTTAGCATCCGAAGATTGATTAATTTAGGGAGATCCTCAACCACACACCAATCGGTATGAAAGTTTGCCAGTGTCTCTAACTTGCTCAACCCATCAAACCGTAATTTGAAATTCTTCTCAAACTTTTGATTTCTCCAATATGGTAAATACAAATGCCGCAGATGTCCCAACTTGAGCAGCATATTTCCTGACAACCATCGTGGAAAACAGATTTCGTCACTTGTGTTTAATTTAAGAGTTTCTAGTAGCACCAACTTTTGTACTGATGGAAAAGTCAAAAAATTAGTATGACTTAAACTAAGATATCTCAAGTAAATAAGGCTTTCTATTACTGTTATGAGTTTCGTTGATCTTTCCAAATCAACTTTTTCCAAAGAAAAAACTCTCAAAAACCTAAAATTGGCAATATGTGATGACGGTACTGGTGTCAAACTTATCACTTCAGATATGCTTAAAAGTATCATTGAACGATACCGTTCTTGATTGGGTTTCTTGACATAATAGGAATTAGCTTTTCCGCTTGTGTATCCCCCCTCAAATTGAACTACAAGTTGTCGGCCGTAACCAGACCTAGAAGGATTCTCATCAAAATCATTTCGTTCTCGGAGATCAATAACTTCATAAAAATCTTCCACTTTTGCTTGGGATAGAGACATGTCTCTCATAATGTCATGCAGAGAACAACTTTCGAACTTTATAAGTGATCCTTCATCTCCGTAACCTCTGACTTGAACCAAACTTTTATGAACTAGTTCCCCCATGTACGACTCAGCAACTCGCATCATTGTTTCTCCTTCCCTTTTGTCACATGACAATACCAGCCCTTCTGCGATCCATAACTGATATACCATATCTGTTTCTATCCATTGATCTTCACCAAATTTTCCTAGATATAGAAAGCATGGCTTTAACTGAGGCGGCAAATCATTATAACTCCTGATCAAAATATCAAATAATTCTCCTTGATATTTTTTCCCCAATCCTTCCCCACTCTTTAGGGATGAGAGACTATCAATATATACCTTCTCCCACTCTATCAACGAAGGTTTCGTTACAAGAATTCCTCCCAAAAGCATTATAGCTAGTGGAAGACCGCCACAATTCCCAACCATTTTTCTTCCCAACTCTTCCATCCTTTTAACATCTCTGGTAATGTCTGTAACACACAGCAAACAGGAATAAATAGCTTCTAGCAAAGCCCTTTCAAGTAACTTGAAATAGATATTTTCTTAAAAGTCAAGGCTTTATAGCAAATAGATAAATTTGATTTTAACTAGTATTCTAATCTTACACTGACAATCAACGGAACTAAACTACATGCTTTCTTATATACGAAGTAGTTAACCTTCCTTCTAGCATTAAAAAATAATTTAGCAACTATCCACTTCATTAAGTTTTCAATTTTGATGCAGTTACAGAGTATTTATTGGATTTTCAAAGACTACAAATCAGCTGAAGTTGCGTCGAATCTTTTATTTCTTTGCAGTAAAATGAGTTTCAATACGGAGTTGAAGTTATATGAAACATAACGAGTGCATGTAAATTATAAACTTACCTAGACAATCTCCTCCTTTAGGAAGTGCTTTCAAGCGAAGTACCTCCCAACTTTGGTCTGGGCTCAGAAGTTCTGGTCGGTGAATGTACCCATTTGGATTTGCATGCTCAGCAACCTTATCATTACGGCTTGTCAGCATTATTTTGCTCACAGAATTTTCAGCTGGGAATGCCGATTTTAAAGAATCCCAAGCATCAGTTGACCATATGTCATCCAGCACTATCAAGCATTTTTTCCTTTGCTGGATTTCTAGCAGATTCTCCCCTAACTTGTCATCGTCCCAAGTAAGGATTTCATTTTTTTTCTCAGGGACAAGACATATAAGAATCCGCTGCAACACAAGTGTTGAGTTCCACTTCTGCGAAATAGTGACCCAGGCTAAACCAGCAAAGCAAGTCTTTATGCTGGTATGATTGTATATTTTCTCAGCCAGAGTGGTCTTACCCAGACCTCCCATTCCACAAATAGCAATAAGCGAGTAAGAATCATCACTTCCATTCAACAAATGTCCCACCAAGAGATCGACATCTTCCTGATGTCCAACAAATATCGGTGGTTCAGGAGTAGCGTAAGAGTAAAATCGCTTAAGTGTCTTGGGTGCTCCGGAAGAGGAACTTGGTGATTCTAATATTGACTTGATATTACAATCGCGAAAGCGATCAAATAGGGGAGACATCCTCCTCTGTATGTCTTTTTTCTTTCTTGAAAACTTGTTTTTGTTCATCCACAGCATTGCTTTTCTTGAAAACTTGTTTTTGTTCATCCACTGCATTGCTTTTCCCGTGGATGAAGATTTGACTATAAAAGTTTCGACAACATGTTCAGCCTCATAGGCCAGTTCTCGTACATCAGCAACCAAATTCCGGACCTCGTGTTCATCTATCCTGGAATCAGCATCTGGTAAGAATGTCTTCATTCGCGTGAGCTCGTTCACCACTTGTTGAATTTGATCAGTTACCTCATGAAGAAGTTGAGAATGTTCTGTCAGTAGATCAGTAAGCCTTCCCACAACAATTGACACAACAGCTTCAGCCATTTAGAATTCTTTATGCTTTTTGTTTGAAAGAAAGCAGATGAAATTAATCTAGTAAATTTGTGGAGTGGCGAAGAGACTAGTTATAGTACGTAGTTGATAAAACCAAGGATGTGCATGTGCTTGGCGCCTGGCGGCCCAGTGTTGTGGAACACAAAAAAAGGAAGATAAGGATATTTTATAAACCATTATAGTCCACCTAATATTTTTGATAAATCGTATGTATTTAGAAGTTTATACCTAATATTATCTATTAATTATATATTGTAATATTGGCATACTTATATCTAACACGGAGTAACTTTTTAATAATTATGTCCTATCTATACTATCTATACTATATTATTATAAACGAACATATGTTTAGTTTGGTTAGTTCAACGCCTTTCAAAAAAATTATGATTGGTTCAATGCCTTCCAAAAATAATTAAATGCATATAATTTAGTATGGTATTATATATCTAACACAACTACATCAATTTTATTATCACTCAATTTCTTTAAATAATTAGATATCTAACAAAATTATATCAATTTCATTACCACTCAACTTCTTTAAATATTTAATCGATAATTATAAATGATTTATAAAGTAAAAATAGATATATTAGTATTTTAAATAAATACGTATTAGTATTTTAAATAAATATAATTGATACAAAAATAATATAAACATGAGTTTATTTGATAGTTTGGTTGGTTAAACGTCTTCCACTGCATTGCTTTTCCCGTGGATGAAGATTTGACTATAAAAGTTTCGACAACATGTTCAGCCTCATAGGCCAGTTCTCGTACATCAGCAACCAAATTCCGGACCTCGTGTTCATCTATCCTGGAATCAGCATCTGGTAAGAATGTCTTCATTCGCGTGAGCTCGGACACCACTTGCTGAATTTGATCAGTTACCCCATGAAGAAGTTGAGAATCTTCTCTCAAGAGATCAGTAAGCCTTCCCACAACAATTGCCACGACAGCTTCAGCCATTTAGAATTCTTTATGCTTTTTGTTTGAAAGAAAGCAGATGAAATTAATGTAGTAAAATGTGTGGAGAGGCGAAGACTAGTTATAGTAGTTGATAAAAGTAAGCAAAGTCGTGTTCGTGCTTGGCCTCCCAGAGTGGTTGTTGTGAATATTGTGTAGATAATACAGAGCAGGTTGAGCTGAGTCCTCCAATAAATACAAAATACAGAGCATTATTGAACATATTCATTATTAAATACAGAGCTATATCACATGCCCCAATTAGAGGAGCAGCAGGTCCAACGAGAACACGTTACAAATAAAATTTATTATTATTTTATATAATACATTATCTTCAATTTTTTAAAATATATTGCCTTAATCAGCGCGAGCACGTACTCCAAACAAATTGACTTTCGTCATTAATAAGTAGCCAACAGGCAATACATGGCCTGTTTAGCCTGCTTTAAAATAAGTCTTTTTGGACTTATTTTCGGGTAAAAATTTCATATTTTGATAAATATTTTTTATACAAGTATTTAATGTATATTTGAGATTCTATAAGTTACAAAAAAAAGTTAACTTTTTTCAGAAAAAAGTTAGGAATCTCTAACTTTGTCTTAAAATAAGTTGACTTATTCTGGAAAAAAGTTCCCCTAAACACCCCCACAGTAGAACCTCGGTAAATGAATGTTCGATAAATGAATAATCTCGATAAATGAATAAATTTTTTCGATCCCAATTTCGGTAAATGGACTTAATGAATAAACTCATTAAATGCATAAATGAATAAATAAAAATGTAGACTTTATAAGCCCTGTGTATGAGTAATATCGCTTAAGTGTCTTGGGTGCTCCGGAAGAGGAACTTGCTGATTCTAATATTGACTTGATATTACAATCGCGAAAGCGATCAAATAGGGGAGACATCCTCCTCTGTATGTCTTTTATCTTTCTTGAAAACTTGTTTTTGTTCATCCACTGCATTGCTTTTCCCGTGGATGAAGATTTGACTATAAAAGTTTCGACAACGTGTTCAGCATCATATGCCACCTCTCGTACAAGAGCAACCAGATCTCCAACTCTCGGTTCATTGAGTCTCGAATCAGCATCTGGTAAGAATGTCTTCATTCGCGTGAGCTCGTTCACCACTTGTTGAATTTGATCAGTTACCTCATGAAGAAGTTGAGAATCTTCTATCAATAGATCAGTAAGCCTTCCCACAACAATTGACACAGCTGCTTCACCCATTTACAATTTTTTATGCTTTTTGTTTGAAAGAAAACAGATGAAATTAATGTAGTAAAATATGTGGAGAGGCGAAGAGACTAGTTATAGTAGTAGTTGATAAGAGTAACCAAGGTCGTGTTCGTGCTTGGCGGCCCAGAGTACTAGTGGTGAATAACGAGTAGATAAGATCCTCGTAGTATTTAGTGGAGAGTAAAAAAGCATATATATATATATATATATATATATATATATATATATATATATATATATATATATATGTGTGTGTGTGTGTGTGTGTGTGTGTGTGGCTCAAAAACACCATATCCATGTTATGCAATGACACCAATCATGTATGAATAATTGAATAAAAAGTGGACCCTTATCTCAAACATTCAACAATGTATTTCATACAGTTGGTCACAGCACCTCTTGGTAGATAGAGGTGAACACTAAAGCTTATTGCTCATTCATTTTTCACCTGTAAAGAATTAGCCATGCTAAAAATCGCCAAAGCGATATAATATATTTTTAAAAAAAATGAAGTCTTCTGTCAATAGATCAGTAAGCCTTCGGCCTTTCGCAACAACTAGCTCTAAACCCGAGGCATGGGTATGTTCTAATTCAAGTATTATAAATATATTTTTATTTTTTATTGTTAATATGTTTGTTAATAATTATCTAAGATGTGTATTAATTACTGTAATGTTATAATTGATGAATAAAACTCATTTTAAACGCATTTAATCTTATTTTCAAAGGTCCCGTAAGTGTAAAAAATTCAAAGATAATAATCATAATCAAAATTCAATTCATCCTAGTATTTCATCAAACAAGTAACATTTGATGATTTGTGTGCTAGATCTCTTCATTCGTTTTCTTTTGACTCAAATAATTCTGGTGGCTTA
Organism: Oenanthe sinensis; assembly: GCA_028671895.1. NCBI lineage: Eukaryota > Viridiplantae > Streptophyta > Magnoliopsida > Apiales > Apiaceae > Oenanthe > Oenanthe sinensis. The sequence goes on along the minus strand of CM053796.1, from coordinate 2,994,831 downwards.
TGGAGCTATAGGTATTGGAGACGGGTGAAAGTTAGAAATAGTAGGGGGCTCAATAACTAACAAATAATAGAGATGTAACTCAATTGGTTCTAAAACATCTTCATCCTCAAAATTTAAACCCCCAAATTTAAATCCCTAGAACTGTTACATATACTATAAAACTCCCTGTGTAAACCCCCTGCTACACTGAAGATTTCACCAACTATTATTAATAGTATGTATTCCAATTAGAGCAAATTGTCCGGCCAAAACAGGCCATTAGCCGTTTAGTTGACAAGAACAAAAATAAGATTCTTTCTTTGTTTGATAAAAATTTAAAAACAGGATCATCGGAATTAGCAGATATATTGCCGGAGATTCTTACACATTCTCTGTCATCTAAATTATTCCGGCTACTTTATGATATTTCTTCTTCTTATCTCCCAGTTATTAAATGGGCTCTTCTTTCTTATACTAAAAATTTAAACTTTATATCTCGTGATGCTATCAATCTACTTAAAATCTTATGTTTTTTTGCCCCAAATCATTTTTGGCTCTAAAAATTTACTTTTCTTCTTATATTTATTGTTTTAAGTCTCTCGCCCCCAAATCCCTCTCTCTCTCTCTCTCTCTCCCTTGTGTAAAACCGAAAGCTAAAATCTAACTCACATAGAAGTCTATTTTTTATACAAAACCAAAACTAAAGAAAGAAACCTGAACTCGAGAAATGACTAAAAATAACATATATTGCTCCTGCTAATCAACAATATTCACATACTACATTATCTAAGGAATCATTATATCGAACAACCTATAGACGAAATTACGTATGGTACCCACGACATCACAACAGGTCTACATACAACGGTAATTTTTGTTTTGATATTGAATACTTTAGACGCCTATATTATTCGCTATTCATGCGTAAACACAAATTAAGATTCTTATATGTCAAATATGTGTCTGGGAACGGAGTCTCTTCAAACAATTTGTAGTGCTAATATATTTTAGAACTACACCTTACAATGCCCTGAGAAATTTTAGTTTATAGGGAGTGAATTGCGAGCTGCACTAAAAAAGGAGAGTGAAATGCGAATGCTCCACTTCAAGTCTCATTTTCATTTAAAGAATTCATAGCTAAATTTAGTCACTATCAGCTCTTCCTCCAAATGCTTTTTAAAAAAATATGCATTTATTTTATGTCTTTATATTTCATTAATTTCTAAATAATATATATATTTATGAATCAGATTAATAATATGTGTCAAAGGGTGATATTATTTTACGACAAATATTTTGTAAATTTATAATAAAATTAAAATGTAATTTTATAATTTAAAGAGTATATAAGATAAGATATACTCTCTCAGTCATATTTTAACGTATAATTGTTATATTTATCATATGTCGTTAATAATTTGATGTCATGTTTGTAATTGTTATATTTATCATATGTCATTAATAATTTGATGTCATGTTTATAATTGTTATATTTATATTTTATTAATTTTTAAATAATATATATCGTGATTAATCAAATTAATATGTGTGAAAGTGTGCAATGGTTATTTTATAGCGAATATTTTGTTAATTTATGATAAAGTTAAAATGTAATTTTATAATCGGGGACATGATTCAAATATATATGAAATAGACTTAATTATAAATAATGAAATATATAATAATTAATTGATGTTAATGGTGGAGATATGAGTAAAATAGATTATTTAATAGATATTAAGAAGTATATTAATGAGGAAAGATGATTAAAATAAACTATTTAATAGATATTAGTGGGGGTATTTATGATTAAAATGACTCATGTTGCCCTATTATATATATAATAATAGATTGACACTAAGATGTCAAAATATATAATTAAATTTATTATAAAATTTAAAATCAAATAAAAATTTGGAATCTATATTTTTATTTGATATAAAATTTTAAATTTAATAATGAATTTAAAAATATTTTTTTCCCAACTAAACATATGCGTCAAAGGTTAAAAAATTATTATTTTAGAAGAATGAAGTAATAATTTTACTATACAATATATATAATATTATTATATATATTTATAATTTCAAATCGGATCATAAACCTGTCATATCACTCTAAATTTAAGGGTTAAAATACTTGTAATATTATACTTAAAAACAATGTATTTGTTAAATCGAAATTAAGATTTTGTTAATTTTGAGTATTATAATTAATTAATTGAATTATTGATTTGCATTAACTTAGCATGAATAGAATAATACTGAAATAGAATGCATGTAAGAATAAAATGGAGGAAATAATGAAATAAGTAATCATTTTATTCTTTGTTCAATTGTCAATTTATTTTAGAATGAAATGAAATAAATTATTTTATTATTCTTATGATTGTACAAAAATAACATCAGAGTATCAAATAATCTTATGATATATTTATTTTCAGATGGTGCACTTTACCAGAAATATTTGGAGAGTACGCTGTGCATTATCAGAAATAACCAATATTCAAATATCAACCTGATACGATCAGAGATATTTAAGTTAATGTATTTTAAAGAGAGGAATTTCAGCTAAAAAGAAGGTACAAGTGAACTTTCTCACCTCAATATAGATCTTACTCGAATATCTTTCTTGAATGGATTGGGTAATGAAATATTTATAGACTTATAGTTGGTCGAGATGACAACTAAAATAATAGAAGTAAAAGTGCATCAAGTATATAAAGATAACCAATATATTTTTATACCATTTACTTTTGAGATTCTAACGCAATTGAGTTTTTTCGAAAAGTAGAAAATATGAATAAAAATATCATGAACGCAGATTTAGTTGAATATGTATTTTGATAAATAAGATTTTCTATTCATCAAGATCTTGCAGTGTAGATCATTGCTCGGTTAACTCTTACGTATGTAACTTAAAAAATAACTATTCCTTTTATTAATAAAAAATTCTCAAAAACAATTCCCGGTAAAAAAATTTCTCAAAAACAATTCGCGGAAATAATTTCTCCAAAAAAATACTTGGCTCATTTGGTGGCTATTTGGGCTTTCTGGCTTATGGATGGTGCAATTATAATGTTAGGCCTGAGATGTTTTTTCCCATAAGCCCATTAGATATGGAAAATATATGTGATCATCACAGATTCACAGCCAGATGTTCAATACCAATTGCTTCACAAGTTGATCTCAGATAGACAACACATGACACTGCAACTGCTATTAAGAAGAATAAACCCTTATAAAACATAACAGTAATGTTTGTTCATGAATATCGATCAAATAATTAAAGTAAGATCTTCAAACTAATATAATCAAGAAAAAATTAAAAGTTGATGATTAATTAATTAATTGATGAAAAAATAGCATGCAATGCACATTTCTTGGTTCATGTTCTCTTATCACTTCACTGTGTACATATAAAGTGGCACTTCCAGCTGTGTATTCATAGAATTCTGCAAGAGGGATGCTTACTAAACAACACTAATGGAAAATTGTAGCACTAAATCATGAAAAACACGACAAAATTCAAATTTCTAATATAAATTTCTCTGATCACTTACATACATTAGCATGTGACTAAAGTTTATTGGTTGATCATTGGTTGTTTTCAATCATTTTGCTACCTAAGTTACTGCATAAAAGAGTGATACCAGCCACCAGACAATGTGGCCAAGTGTAGGGCATTAAGAATTTTATCATTAAACAAACCTTGTCAATAAAGCTTGTTCAGATGGAGTTCTTATAACTAAATGATGAAACCATGTGAATCGAATTTGTTAATACATTATATGAAAGCAGGGTATGCAAGTTGTAGAGTTTTAGATCCGTAAAACTATAAATATATGATTATATGATTAAAGAAAGGGGATTTCGGATTGTATTATGAACAAGCAAACATCTTTTTTGTGTGCTTTATTTTCTGGTTATTCACCACTATATATAGGCATTCCAATACATCCTCCACCCCTTTCATATGTAACTGCCTCATAATTACAAATTTCATTTATATCTTTATTTGTAACTCCCGAATATAATAACCACACAATAAATATGTAATTTATATTTGTTAAATACATTGTTTATGTATTTATTTCTTTTATATTATTTGACAAATAGAGTCAAATATAACACAAGTGTTATATAGAATACTGGTAAGATTAAGAAGCATGCCAATTGATATAGTGTTAAAGAGGAATTAAAGTGGATCCATCTATCTTAAAGTAATAACTTATTGGACATAAATTTGCCAATTCATACAATCTTTAAAGAGATTTAAAGTGCATGCATTGGACATTTTAAGCCAATAACTTATTGAACAAAAACAGCTGATTACCAATACCCCTCCATTTTTTTTTAAAAATAATTATAGTAGGTTGTCTAGACCTTAGGGGAAATCATGATTACGCAAGCCAACTTGCGATTCTTGGATATATTATTTTGTTTGCTCAATGTCTTCTTCAAATCTATGAGAGAATGCAGGGCTCTAGAGCACTGAAGAAGCAAAAGCTTCAAGTCAGGGGATGCAAGAAGGCCTTGTGCTGCAGCTGCAGGCTTAGTGTCTCTTCATCAGACGAAGGCGAAAGCGCGAATTCAAATCGGTTTGCTACGATATCAAGCTTAGCACATGCCATGATTCAAGAGAAGTTGGATCAGATGATTAAAGAAAGGAGGGAAGCAAGGCATGAAGAGAAAAGAAAAGCTAAACGTGATGGAACGAAGTTTGTATTAATGGTTGCTGCTGAGAAGTCAACTTATGATCCTCGAGAAGATTTTAGAAGATCAATGACGGAGATGATTACAGCTAATAGGATTTATGAGCCAAGAGATCTAAGAAGTTTGTTAAATTACTACGTTTCAATGAATTCTGAAGAATACAGAGGCCTTATACTTGAGGTGTTCCATGAGGTCTGCACTTACATGTTCTTAAAATGTAAATATCACTCATGAGAATGTAACTTGTTAGCAGTAAATGGATTAAACAGACGAGTACGTAGTGTCATATAATTTCAGAAACAGAAGGCAAAAGAGAGTAAGGAAGAAGAATAAAGAACCTGGATTGCCTTAAAAGTACAATTTTGATCTTAAGCAAAAATAGAAGTATTTCAGTAGAAAAGTCGGTAAAAGTAGGTCTTTTTTCCTTTCTTTTATCGGTTTGAGTAACATGGTAACTCTTGATGCAAGAAAATTTGAAGAATTTTTCTGTCTCCATTTAAGCGTTAAACGAATTTTGGCAGATTAAGTTGCAATGCAAATTGTAGGTGCAGTCTGCTAACAATGTCATAAACAGGTGTAGTTTTCTAAAGTTCTGCATAGATTCTGAATTAAAGTTTGTTCACATAATATGTTCCATGTCTATTATAGTTCATTCAGCACATAAAACTCCACGCAATTTACAGAAACAGCATCCATTAATCTTCATCAGGTGTGTTACAACTTATACGTTTGTTGATTCATGATTGTTAAGAAATCTTGAACTAATGATCAAGTTTAATCTATGCCTCAGATTAATGAGCAAGATAGGATTATTCTTTAAATTTTCAAATTGTGGAGATGCTCAAAGTTGATGATTTTGTAGTACATCAAGGCAGATAGGCTGGCCTGTATGTTGATGAGCCTTTAAGTTTACGGGACTTGCTCCCTTGTTATAAATCGAAAACATTTTATCGTGTATATCCACCCACCAAACATTAATTGAGGTATCAAAGGGTTTTAAAAAAGTGGTTTTGTAAACTTTAAAAAAATTAAAATCTTTAACAATGATAACTTTGGAAACTTATCTGAAGGTAATTTTAGGATCCTTAAACCAGAATGATAATGATGTATGAATATAAATTATCTTTAGTAGATCGATTAATGTTTATTGCAAGCTATCTAAATTTGTGCCAATTAACGAAGCTTGAAAGACATCTATACACGTTCCACCCATTTGTTTACGTTTCGGAAAAAAGGTCCGGCACGCATTTCAAGGTGCATATAAAGTATAGTTCCATAACTTATTTTTAAAAAAAATTTTCTGAATAAAAATTTAAACATTTATGGAACTATATTTTATATGCACCTTAAAATGCGTATCGGATCTTCTCTCCGAAACGTAAACAAATGGGTGGGACGGAAGGAGTATAATATAATGTATGATTTTGGTAATTTGGTTTTATCTCGAGATTTTAGAATAATTGGTAACATAACATGTTATTAGAATTTCTGATAAGGATCTAGTAGGCTCAGGCCTGACCCTGATGGAGGAGGGGGGCGACCGCCCCGGCCAGGCCCAAAAAAGTTTGAGGCACATTTTTCAAAAAACAATTTAGTATATATATATATATATATATATATATATATATATATATATATATATATATATATATATCTTACTTAATTAAAAAAAATTATAAAGTCAATAATATTCACAAAATATAAATTAATAATTGAACTATAAAATTAAAATTAAGTATTAGTCACATATGTATATATATAATACATATATATATATATATATATTCTAAAAAACTAGATAATTCATTATTAAAAAAGAAAAATATAGTTGCACTGTATTCGGTTATATATAATTTATATCAAAATAATAGTAATCTAGTGTTAGTAAAATTTTGTCTTAAAACTCATATAGATATATGTTAAACAGAATGAGTGTTGCAGAAAGGGGGGGTTGAATGCAACTTATTAAATTTAACAACTTTTGCTAACAACAAATAAAACCAAATGTATTAAGTTATAAAATAAATGACAAGTAAGTTATGGACACACAGTGTTTTACTTCAAAAATTAATTTTATTAATTTTTGTTGCTACAACTGACTGGAAAGGGTTTCCAGCTTCAATAGATACAATAACAAGAGATTGTTAGAGTTTCTATTCTTGAGAAAAGTTAAGCTCAGTTGTGTGTGTTAGAGAAAGTGTTTGTGAGATGTGTGTATTTAAACTACAACACATATCTCACTTACAAGTACACTTTCCCTTGTTTTCTGGACAATACTCGAAATAGTAATCTCACTTTTTCTTCATGAGTCTTGTCTTCATTCCAAATGTAGATAAAGGTGCTCTGTGAGGATTTGACATTCTTGACACCATGAGCACGCTTCACCTTTTTGCTTACTTTATCTCAAGTTGCAGTTGTAGACTTGACAGACTAGGTAGAAATGTCAAGATCAATCTGTGAATGACTTTACCTAGTCTGCTATTTGAAATAGATTGTCAGCTTCTATGAAAGTTACTGTCAACCTTCAGCTTCACTTTGGTGACAACATCTTTGTTGATCACAAAGATACTTTACTGTCAGGATCACCAGTTTTCTAAAACATGCTGTCGTCGAAAGGTACTATCAACTATTCCACCAAACATGTTGTCGATCATTCCGCCAAACATGTTGTCAACTCTCCCCACCAAAACTACTTTCAGGAAACTTGATGTCTTGAATCTTCAATCTCCGCCAAGTTTACTGTCAAGCGATAGTTGCTGCCAATAAAACTTGTTGTCATAAAATCTTCATTCTCCGCCAAGTTTACTGTCAAGGAATAGTTGTTGTCGTCTGTTTCCAAAAGTTGTTGTTACTTGAACATGCTGTCGTAGGCTCCAGAATGTAGAATATTGCTGTCAGAATTTTGATCTATGATGTGCATGAACACTTTGTGAACTTCTACCTCATTGATCATTTATTTCATTTACACATGACAGTAACTATTGATAGTTACCGTCACCTACTTGACTATTTGAGCATCTTATTACAAGTGATATTTTAAACATACTGTCAAACTATATATGACAGTATGTTTTGCTTCGTTAATTATTAATTAATCTAAGTAAATATTAGTTGATTACATTGATGGTACCACAATCCCTAACAATCTCCCCCAATTTATTTTTATGATGAATAAAGACAAATTTAAAGAAAACTGCAGATGTTATCTCAACTAATAAAAATAGAAGTGTTTGTACAGGAAATAAAAGAAATTACAAATACACTCATATCTCAAATTTAGCTCCTCTAGACTGAGCAAATCTTCAATTTTGACTTGAGCTACAAAACTACTTCTTCTCTGCTGTCATTCTTCCATATAGTCCCTCAAGAGCTTTCAGTTCCCTCTTCTCTTCATCTGTCTTGGCATGATCAGCAACACAATCTAAGACTAGTTTCACCATTTCATAAGAAAGATTCCTCAGCTCCTTGTATGTGAGTAGTTCTCAGATGGCCCCTTGGATATGCATAAGTACTTCATCCCAAACATGTCATTGACAAATCTTTCCTTTGTAGAAAAGTAGATCTGTTTCACCCTGAGCTTGTCAATAGACTCATCCTCTTCTTCTCTGGACTCAATGATCTCCCAGACAACTTTACTTAGATCTCTTTCAAACTCCAGGAATGAGCCTGTGACCATTCTGAATATCTTCCTTAGATTTTCATTATTGAGCACCCTGAAGTTGACAGCCTCCACTTTAATGCTATCAACAATGATTCTCAGGGGCCTAAACAGGACTAGAGAAACATATTTGGAACTTTTGGAGAATTGATCATTCAGCAAAGCATGCTTCATGTCAATCTCAACCTCCTTGATTCTCTTGGAAATTTGTTCTACCTTCTTCTTTGCAGCCTCAACTTCTTCTTCAAACTTCTTTCTTTTCTCATTCTCGTCCTTCCTCTTAGAGTCACATATCTCCAGTGCTATATTATTCAGATCAAAAATCTCATAGTTTGTGATATTGAGCAGTTGCTTCTTGATGAGCTCAATGATATGAGGATCATTCACAGTCAACTTCTTTAATATCTCAAATGTGATTTCTTCAGCAGAACCACCAGTATTATAGAAGATAATTCTGTCAGGATTCCTGAGAAGACATTTCTGTGTCCTCTCATATTCAAACTTCTTCTCAATCTTCCTCTTCTTTTTTGCTTGAATGATTCTTAGAACATTTGACATGTATCTGCTCTCCTCAGGATAAGGATATCCCTCCAACTGCTTCATCAACTTTTCAAGAAAATCCAGGTTTTTGTCTTGTAGAGACTCTGAGCTCTAAAACTCCTTGACTCCATCTTCTCCCTCAAACATCACTCCATCAGAATAGACAACTGTTTCAGGTTCTTCAACATCATTAAAATCCAAAGGATGAGGTTTGAATGAGTCCATTAAATCCATGAGCTTCTTTATCAACAGACTTCTCACCAACTGTGTCCTCATATCTGATCCTTCAGTTATAAGCGGCATTCTTCTGACCAGAAAGTAGTTTACTTCTCTCATCTCATAACTCAACTCTTCAACTGTTCCATTTGAATACAAAAGAATTATCTTGCTTAGAGTATTCATCCCATATCACTCAACTTTCACATTCACCAAGGATTCTGCTTTTGCTTATGATATGTTGTTGATGGTTGGCCTTCTAACATCCAGACAATCCCCATGTAGAATTTCAGACATAAGCTTCCACCCTTTCCTGCTAGGCCTCCTACTTGAATGAGGCTTAGGTCTCTCTGCCCTTGCTTTCATGTACTTCTTGGAAAAGGATACTTTCTTTGACAGTAACTTTTGAGAGGTTACTGTCAAGTTATGTTTGACAGCAGGTTCTGTGACAGTAAGTTTCTCCTTATTACTCCTGAGAGCATCTTTTTCATCCATTTCAAAACCAAGAACTACTGTCTTCATCACTTTCCCATCAATACCATCTATGTACTCCTTCTCATTCTTTTCCTCATTTAACTCCACCTTATTTCCAGCTCCAGATGATCCTTCACCAGTATGGTGTTGGCTGGAACTACCTGCACCTCCATCAGGCTTTTCACTATCATATCTATCTTTCTTATCCTGGGTTTTCTTCTCACTCTTTTTCAATTTCAACTCTTCTAATCTCCTCAATTCACCTTCCAACACTCTCAACACTTCATCCCTTTCTTCATTCCTTGGAAGTTGCTTGAAATAGTCAAAAGCTTCATTCACAGACTTTGGCCTACACATGCACACTCTCTCCAAATTCATAGATCTGTACTTTCCATCTGTGGAGCTACTGAACTTGATTCCCAAAGGATCCTGAGTTACTTCTGGGAGCTTTTCAACTATCAGCTTCTGCGGAGTCCTTTTCAGATTTTCATTCAGCCATGACTTATCTGTTTTGATCTTGAGTTTAATTTCTTCTATAACTGCAATTTCCTGCCTACTCAGATAAGCCATGCTTACACACCAACTGTAACCTCCTTCAGTTCTAACAAAGATTACCCGTTTGTTGCTCCTGGACACCATCACAGCTGCTCCCACTATTGACTGTCTCATTGAATCAGAAAATTTCTTGGGGTCTCTGCTAGATAAGGCTCTTAGATCATTTATTCTTTTGTTAAACTTTGCATCTTCAAACACTCTGCTATTTTCATTATCATCCACCATTAGGATTGTAGCTTGTTCATCATCAAGATCTTCTCTTTCTTCTAAAATAAAATCATCACCTTTATCTTGAAAAAGCTTCTCCTTCCCTTTTCCAACTACATTCACCACTAAATCTTTCTTCACAACTCCCTCCTTTATCACCACTCTTTTCTCCTTTGGTTTCTCCACCTTATTACCTCCAAGCTCTGTAGCCTCAGCAGCCACAATAGACAACAATGCTAGTTGACTCTCCCCCTGAGATGCAGCTTGAGTTGTCTCCTTAACTTCCACCTTATCACTCCTTCCTTCATCTGCAACAAACACTTCAGCCTTACCACTTTTCTCCCCTTAGTTGAGGTAACAACTGCAGGGTTTGAAAATTTTGCTTGAAATTCCTGAAGCTTGTCAAAGATGGCCTTGAACCCTTCATTCATGGTCTGCTCCAAACTTGACATCTTGTTCACCTGCTTCACTTGATTCCTGCCCACTATGTCCAAGTTCTTTGATAATTTAGTGACCTTGTGTGAAAGGGATTTCAACCTTTCATCAGCTTGTTTAGAAGATTTGGAGGCTGTGGTGGTTCTCACACTCTCTGGTTTTTTATTAGTGATCTCATCACTCCTCACAAACTCACTCTTCAGGCCTAATGTCTTTGATTTTTGGGCTCCCACATCTTGTTTTTTTATTCTGGCCTTGCTCAGGGCCCTCTCCTTTTGCCTGGGATTTTCCTAGCCCCTCATTTTTATGATCACCTCTCTTTTCTTTTATCTCTCTTTTTCTTTTCACACCCGCACTCATCCTAGGTGCAAGAGACCGAGTAGGTACATTTTGCACAAGAGTTGTAGATTTTACCTTGAGTAGGGAAGAAATGAGAGTAGAATCATCATCACTGAGTTATTGAGAGGAGGCAGCCACTAGAGAGTTTCTGTCTGGAATAGTAGGGTTGACAGTATCTGTGGCAGCTTCTGCAGAGAAGTTACTGTCATGAGGATTGACAGCAATTTTGTCATTAACAGCTACAGAGGCTGTGACAGTAATCTCTTCTACCCTTTGAGTAGAAGGTTATTGTGGATTGCTATGATCAGTTTCATCCAACTATTGAAATAGTGCATCAACATTTTGATCTTCAATGTTGGCAAAGTGTGATGCACTATAGTTGAATGAACTGTGTTCCACATGTTCTAGTCCTATAGTGTGAATTTCTTCAAGTGTGGGCTCAGGTTGAATGAGTTCAACCTGTTGTGCAGACTCTTTACAAGATGCCATGGGAGACTGACCAAGTTTAATAGATGCCTCCTTTTGAGAGGGGACATCTAGAGGTGTGTTTTTATCCCTTTTAAGTGATGTGCCCTTTTGAGAGGACACACCCTGGCTTACAGAGGTTGATACCCTTGTGTGACGCCCTCCCGACCCGGGGTCTAGATCGGGGAGTCACTAACACTCTATATGCATGCACCCTAAATAACAATAATAGAAAATACGCATAAATATGACCCCGACTACTAGCCTGGACCTTTCAAGGTAATGGTATGAAACAAGCACACAACTACATTCATTTATATTTACATTTACAGTAACCAAAATAATATTACAATTCCTGAAACATCTCAAAATCTACTAATAAAAGTACAAGACTAAACGAAGTCTTTTCCTTCCAACTCTGCCTCGATCCTACCTGTTCAATCTCAGCCAGCCTCACATAGTTCATGTATGACATATTCTTTCTGGCAGTCTGCTTAATACGGACCATGATTCTCAGAAGTTGTAGATGTTAGAAAATAAAAGAATGAGCCACAAAAGCTCAGCAAGTAACCATATAGGTTAAAAAAACAGTTCTACAGGCTTATATATAATTTAAAAAGTCTTTTCCCAAAACCATGCTTTAAATCATTGCTGGACCTCATTGTCCCAAAGTTGTAATTAACATTCTAGTCAGGGTATTCATTACTCGTAAAACTTTCTTTTATAAAACCACTGACAGGGTTAAACAATTTCGATGACTGGTGCAGAGTAAATAAGAAACTGGAAAGTAATAATCAATTGCAAGTATAAGAGTAATCTGCAGGGTTAGATGGATAACAGGAAGTAATGTATAACAATTGAAACAAGGTCAACTCACGATATGATTGATAATTGAAGCTGTATATGACAGGTTATAACAAGGCATTTCATTATTCATTACTAATCATTTCAAAGTCCATTTGTATAAAACTGTCCTTTCATTAGGACTGATTCTTTCAAAACATTTTATAAAACTGTCCTCTCATTAGGACCTTGCTTTCAAATCATCTATAAAACTGTCCTCTCATTAGGACCTTTACTATTTAGAAACAATTCATTTTGGTTGAAGTTTTCTCACAATGCCAGACAATACGGGTGATCAGCCACGTAAAGTCCCCATAACGGACTAAAGTCCCTCTGGACATAAAGAGTACTCATAAAGGCACTTATTGCCATTGGCCTTGGGCTATCTCATTATAGCCATTGACTATCTCATTATAGTCTTTACATAAAAAGTGCTGGACCGGCGTCACTCGGCCTCTCACGCCTCTAACCTATAGGAATCCGCAGAAACCAATTTGATCGGAATTCCTATAATAACCAAAACCTTTCTTTTTAAAGCTACCAAATCATTTGATGAAAAAGACTTCTTGAGAGTCGGATTCCATATTTAAATCCATTTTTAAGATCATTAGACATAGGTAAGGTTTATTCCAAGATATGTCTCAAAACAAGCTTCTGTTGTAGTAAGATAAGCTGAAATCATGAACTGGGAATCCAAAACCAAGCTATAGTTGTAAAGTCAGGTTGCAGGGTCAATTCACCGGTATAACAAGATGTTTTGAAAACAGTTGTAAGGCATTTGATCATGATAGTAGTTAGACACTAACAACAGGGTACTTTCAGGGTTTAAAGTTTAAGTAAACATAATTAAGGAAAATAGTGTAGACACAAGTCATAGTTTAAGGTTACTGATTTAAGGTCTTTAAAACTAGTTTATAAGTTGTAGATAACAGTTCAGGGATTGAAAAGTTTAAAGTGCAATTGAAACTGATATAAGGTTGCAGTTTAAATCAAACAATTAAAGTAAGGTAGACTATAGCTTAAAACAGTTGAAATAAGATAACACAGTTGCAGGGTCATAAAGCAGTTTATAAAACAGTGCTTAAGTTAAAAGGGATTAGGCAGTAGTTACTTTCCTTAACAAAGAATGCTACAGCTGTTGAACAGGTAGATCGCCTACACCAAACACTAACTCTCTACTTTAGCTTTCCCTTTGTCCTTCACCTCAACGTCCTTCGTAGCTACACACAAATAATACTATTTCAGAATCTTATAAACTCTCGTCGTTTTCATTAACGTCTAACTCTTCTACCCTTTCGATAATGCAACCCCTTAATACAAGTATAGTATAGTATACATATTCTACTATTTAATCACTTTTACACTAGCAGACAAGTAGCACATAGACACATCTATTGATCCACAGTATTCCTGACTGAAAGCCTTTCCTATACAGAAGTGGTGTGCCAATAGTACTTTACAAATTCGTTTTGGTTTTAGAAAATTTTGGCAGCACTTCCCCTGTAATTAGAGCTACCTGTCGGAATACAACCGACCCAAACAATCATTCAATCATATATGATTAGCCCCTTATAATATCAATTCCATACCTTCCAAAGAAATGCTTGCATAAATCTCATAATTAACATTTCCAAACTCATTTAACTAGACAAGCAGGTTCCCTTATGCACATATAGCACTCAAATAAATCATAACAATTAATAATTCACTTAACTCAATTGTACTCCATGTACTAGCTTATGTGCATATATAGCTAATTTCAACTAAACAAAAATCATAATATTCGAAATTAATCAATTAAGAACTCAAGACCAATATGCAACATTGAGACTCTATTCAATTAGTCCTAGTTCATAACATAACTCAATTAACTTAACTGCATAGTTACTACATATAAGTTACACAAACGATTAGTTTATTATCTAAGCATGGCAATTAGCATCAATTTAGGTCAAGTTTATGTTGCCATTATCCAAATTCGAACATAACACACACATATATATATTCGGATTTTAACTAATGTTATAGAAACGACCGTAATTGGCTATAACATTTTAATTAAATCAATTAACAATTGCATAATTTGCTCTCATCTCAAAACCAAGCTTAGCATTTGCAATTAAACATATATACATTTACTACTAATCGGCAATTAGCAATTTGGCCGAACAATTGATTATAAATATGTAGAATTCGAAAACTAATCATGCAAAGCTAATTAACTACGAACTCGAGTTCATCTCATCATAATTAACTGCCAACAATCAAAACCGGGCTATGTAAAATCATTGCAATCAAGTAAGGGTTATTAATTTTTAACAATAATCAAGCAACCAATCGGAAATTGCAACTATGGTCGGAAAAACGGAAACAAAGGCTTGCCAAGCAATTAACTAGCATGCACTGTAAAGGAGTAGTAATTCCGGCTCAATCCTCATCATTGCCGTTGACCTGCCAGCTCGGAAAACGTCATTGCCGGCGGCCAAGCTCCGGTGGAAAATCCGATCATCGGATTCTCGACACCCTAGCTTGATTCTTGCTTTTAATCACTGTTAACATCACAACAAGGTTCCTCGATTACCAATTACCAACAAATAGGCCTTGCATGCAACTCAAAATCCGGTAACTACCGGAAACACACACGGCATACAATATACATACGGCATATACATACATGCAAGCAAGACACATGGATTGCATAACCCTTACAACTCGATTACTAGTAGAAATCGAAGCAAGTAGTAGCAAGTCTCTTAGCAAAACAATGGAACAAGGAAAAATCGCACAAAGAAAAGAGAGGAACTCGACCTAAAGACAACGATACAGAGCAAGGAAAATGAAAGTGGGCGGTGACTGACATATAAAAGCTAGGGGCAAGGAAGTCATTCCACATATGCTGCTTTTCTAATTTAAAATAAATTTAAAATCGAATTTTTGTAGAAACAGGGTACAAAAATAAATTTTATATTTTTAAAATAAAGATCATGAATGTAGAAGCTTCCCCATATTTTTGAAATATTTTTCTGACGAGTAAATATTTAATTAAAAATCTTTGAAGTTTTAGTGCAGAAATAGGAAATAAGAGTAGAAAAATCATAAAAACAATTTTGGGCTCAAATAAAATAAACTTTTATTTTTCAAAAGTCTCAAAATATATAAAGAACATTTTGGATAAGATTTCATGATTTTTGGACATTCCAATAATTAAATATGGAATTTAGAAGAGTAATATCTCTAGAATAAAACAGGAATAAAAGATTTATATAAAATCACTAGGACTGGAATTAAATATATCACCATTTTTAGAAAGTCTCTAAAATCACATAGAAGCTACATATAAAATTTCATAATTATTGGACTCACCAATAATTTTATAAAAATCAAACAGTTACTCAATTAAGCATAAAAATCACTTACTCACTTAATTAAAACACTTAAGTATAATACAGTCAAACGGGCAGTCAACCAGACATAGAAAATGACCACATATCATATCTTAACACATTAAAACACATAAATCATATACCTCATATTATTCAAATATATTTAATTATCTCGATCGTTACACATTGCCTTCTTTCTCCTAGGCTAACCAGAGCCCTCTGTGGGTTCTGTGGTCTGACTACCACCCTTATTTTCTGCACCTAGTGCAGTTACACCACCTACCTATGGAAAGGCTTCTAATCTAGGTTGATTGGTTCTCATCCTTTTAGAGACCTGGTCCTTTTGAGAGGAACCAGACCCCTAGGTTAAAGATTTGTTGAGTCTAGAAGGCCGGACTCCTTCAAAAGGTTTAGAATGTAGGTTAGGAATGGAGTGGTCAACACCATTCTCATCACTCAAGGAAAACACATGGTAGTCCCCAACAATTTTTAAATTTAAACTTTTAATAGTTGCAAGCATGAAATCAATTATGTACAGACTCAATTCAGTGTTAAGGGGTTTACTGGTTAACAAAGAATGAGTATTTTTCTTAAGAGTTGGGGACTCCATGCATTGAACACTATCTAAATCAATTATTCCTACAACAGAATTAATTATAAGCATAAAAAATCTAGGATAATATATTACCGGTTTTCTGGCTTCTTTCTTTCCCAGCACCAGCTTGAATAGAGGCATCAGGAGCTTTCCAACATCTATTCTGTAATTGTGCACCATGGAATTCACAATCCTCCTGATGTATGTTGACACTTCATTCCAGCCACTTGTTTTGCTTGACATGGACTTGGAGACAGCATCAAGATTCATGCTCCATTCTTTGTTGAGATACTTTCTGTCCATGTCTCCCGAAGGATACCATTCATCTTTGTTTGCACTTAACTTGGGTCCGGCATACCCAATCAACTTGAAGAACTTGGTGAGTTGTTCTTCACTTGCAGGCTCCTCAAAAAACAAGCCTTCAGTCTCTTCCACATGAAGAGCTTCGTTGATGTGAGAGGAATCAATGGTGTAAGAGGTACCATTGATTTGAAAAGAGATAGAGCTAGTGTCCTACTCCCCCTCACATACAGCAGAGGTCCAAAATTGAGAGAGTCTATAAATTTTGAGATGTGGACTCGCGGTTAGGGCATAGGTGAGGTATGAGTTGTTCATGAAGCCAACAAAAGGTTTGAAGGCTTCACCAGCTTCACCCACTGAAGCCATGGTGGTGAAGTTGGTTTGAGCTAGGGTGCAGAGAATTTGAGGTCCAGACATGGTTGATTGATGTTAAGGTTGAGAAAGAATGAAAGATTTAGGTGTTTAGAAGACGATTTAGAACAAAAAGTTACAGAGAAACTGGAGAGTTTTAAGGGTGTAAGAGAGTGGAGAAGTTATGAGAGAAATAAAGTAAAGTAAAGAGTGAGAGAAATTTCAGTTGTGTATTTATATGATGTGAAAAGGTACTGTCAAGAAAGAATTTTAAATGATTTTAAGTGACAGTGTCTTCAAGTTCCATTCCTCGACAGTAACTTATGCGCTAAAATGACAAACACTCTTGACAGTAACATTAGTAAATAATAATGAATGAATAAATCTAATGTTAATTATTGACAGTATGTTATGCGGGTTTTTGAAAAAACTATGCTGTCAAGAAATACTGACAGTAAGTTTCATAATTTGACAGTATGTTTCACTCCCGCATACTATACTGTCATTAACTCTCATTCCTTTGACATTAGGTTTCACAAGATTTGATAGTAAGTTTTAATCCCGCGAAACATACTGTCAAGTTTTCTCAGCCATTTGACAGTAAGTTCCATAGGGTTCGACAGTAAGTTTTAATCGCGCGGACTTTACTGTCAAGACTTATTAACCATGTGATAGTAGGTTTTCACATATTTTTGACAGTAACTTATCATTATGTGACAGTATGAATAAAACATACTCTCAAGTACCTTGACAACATCTTTTATTGTTCACATAGAAGTTAAGTTACTTAAAAAGAAATTAGTTAACCTCTCAGTTAAATATCATCATGTCTTTCCACTGTAATAAAAATCAAAACACATTTATAGGCCATTAATTCACAGCGAAACTTAGTTAACTAAAATTTTATCAACTAAACAGAATTACATTAACAGGTCAAATTTAACATACCCAATTCACTCACTAGCCTGTTGAAAGTCTTTTCAGCCAATGGTTTGGTGAAAATATCTGCAAGTTGCTTATCTGTGGACACATAGATTAGCTTGATTGTGCCTTCCTCCACATGCTCTCTAATAAAATGATGCATGATGTCAATATGCTTAGTTTTGGAATGTTGAACAGGATTCTTAGAAATTGTTATGGCACTAGTGTTGTCACAGAAGATAGGAATTCCTTGCAGAGTCAACCCATAGCCCAATAGCTGGTTCCTTATCCAAAGTAACTGAGCACAGCAACTACCAGCTGCAATATATTCAGTCTCTGCAGTTGAATTTGACACTGAATGCTGCTTTTTGCTAAACCATTATACCAATCTTTCTCCCAAAAATTGACAGCTTCCTGTTGTACTTTTTCTGTCTATTCTACATCCTGCATAGTCTGAGTCTGAGTATCCAACCAAGTCAAAACCAGATTCTTTAGGATACCAAATGCCAAGATTTTGAGTGCCTTTCATATATCTCAGAATTCTTTTTACTGCCATTAGATGTGACTCCTTGGGATCAGACTGAAACCTTGCACACAAATATGTAGCAAACATAATGTCAGGCCTGCTAGCAGTTAGATAGAGAAGAGAGCCAATCATGCCTCGGTACATTTTGTTGTCCACCTTCTTTCCTCTTGGATCCTTGTCAAGTTGTGTTGAAGTAGAGATTGGAGTCTTTGCAAGAGATGAGTCTTCCATATCAAATCTTTTTAAAAGATCTTTAACATACTTAGTCTGACAAATAAATATTCCATCCTTTTTCTGATAGATTTGAAGTCCAAGAAAGAATACTAATTCACCCATCATGCTCATCTCATACTTGTTCTGTATCAACTCAGAGAATTTCTTGCATAGGTCTTCATTTTTTGATCCAAAGATAATGTCATCCACATACACTTGAACTAGAATGATATCATTTCCATGCTTTTTGTAGAAAAGAGTTTTATCCACAATCCCTCTTGTAAAGCTGTTGTCAAGAAGAAACTTGGAAAGAGTATCATACCAAGCTCTAGGTGCTTGTTTTAGTCCATACAATGCTTTGAGCAGTCTGTACACAAAGTTTCCCATTTTAGTCCAGCCTTGCTTTATTTCTTGTGACAGTACCACACTCATCCATCTTGTTTCTATAAACCCATTTAGTGCCTATTATGGATTTGTTCTTTGGTCTAGGCACTAATTCCCAAACACAGCTTCTTTCAAATTTATTAATCTCTTCTTGCATGGCATTAATCCAATCTGGATCAGCCAAGGCTTCTTCAAGGGTTTTAGGTTCTGTTTGAGAAAGGAAACAAGAATACATACATTCATTGGCCACATTTCTTCTTATTTTGACTCCAGTTCTTGGATCACCAATGATTAAATCATTAGTGTGATCCCTGCTCCATTTAGTTCCTCTTTGAGAATCACTAGAGTCTTCAACATTTTGTTGATTAACAGTATCTTTTGTTCTTGCACTGTTGACAACATCAATTTCCTCAAGTCCACTGTTCATTGGAACATTCCCAGAAAAATCGGTTGTTTGGGCAGTTCCTTCATTTTTTCCAAACTGATTTGGAACCATTGTTGGACCTGAAATTGTGTGATCAATTCTTGGTGAATCCTCTTCAATCTCTTCTAAATAGCCTTGATTTTCAAAGGCTAAAGGTTCTGTCTCTTGACTTCCTTCAATTCCAGGAAATTTAGTTTCATCAAAGGTGACATTTACACTCTCCTTCACAGTCTTGTGATCTATGATATAGACTCTGTATGCAGTCCTGTCAATTCCATATCCCATGAAAATTCCTTCAAGTGCTTTTGTATCAAACTTTTATTTGATCTCAGTTGAATCTTTCATGAAGAAGCACTTGCTTCCAAAGACATGAAAATAATTGACAGTTGGTTTCCTTCCTGTGAGCAATTCATAGGGTGTCTTTCCATAGGCCTTGTTGACTACAGTCCTGTTTTGAGTGTAACAGGCTGTATTAATTAATTCTCCCTGGAAATAGGTAGGAAGTTTTGCTTCACTCAACGTTGTTCTTGCAGCCTCAATGAGAGTTCTATTTTTCCTTTCAACAACACCATTTTGTTGAGGTGTCCTTGGTGCAGAAAATTGTTGAGTGATTTCATTGTCTTTGCAAAAATCATTCATGACATTGTTTTTGAACTCAGTGCCATTATCACTTCTTAAAATTTGTACTTTGAACTTTAGATTTTTGTCAAGGACTCTAACCAAGTCAATAATCTCTTATGCAGCTTCATCTTTAGATGCTAGAAATCTCACCCATAAATATCTTGAGAAATCATCAACCATTACTAGAGCATATCTTTTCCTAGCAAGTGATTGTACATTCACAGGGCCAAATAAGTCCATATGAATTAGTTGAAATGCTTCATTTATTGAACTACTAGGAGTGCTTTTATGAGCAGCTCTCCTTAGCTTCCCTTTCTGGAAATCCTCACACAATCCTTCTTGACAGAATTCAAGTTGAGGCAGCCCTTTCACCAACTCTCTCTTCATCAGATGATTCATTGCTTTGAAATTTAAATGAGAGAGCTTTTTATGCCATAGCCAACTTTTAGATGGAGAAGCCTTAATGTAGAAACAGTAGACTTTATCTTTCCTAACAGAGTCCAAGTCAGCTATGTAGAGGCTTCATTTCCTCACTCCTTGAAGAGCTTCTTCTCTTGTCTTCTTGTTGACAATGAAGCATCTGTCTTGATCAAAACCAACTTTGAAACCTCTTTCACAAAATTGAGTAACACTCAATAAATTGTGCTTCAATCCATTCACTAGAGCAATTTTCTCAATCTTCAGATTTCCAACCTCCAGTATGCCATATCCCATTGTGAAACCAATGATGTTGTCACCAAAGGTTACATAAGGGCCAGCCATTTCTTTGAACTGTGATAGTAGGGCTTTATCACCTGTCATGTGTCCTGAGCATCCACTGTCAATGATCCACATGATTCTTCTATTTTTCATGTTGCCCTGCAAAGCAAAATATTTCAACTTGCTTTTGGTACCGCAACTTTCATTGGGTCTATTTGGTTTAGCTTGATCACAGTATGAAGTTGGATTTCTTGAATTATCTTCTCTTGCTTTTAGCAAGACTCCTGTAGCTACCCATTCTGATTTGATTACTGGTTTGGTAGCTTTTCTCTTGGGTTGCTTGTCTATCCTAACCTTAGGTGGACTTGAAGTCTTTGCCTTTTCAGTTTTAGCATTCTTATGCAGACATTCTTGATTATTAACAAAAGGCATGTTAAAGCAAATGCTCATCATGTTCATTTTGCAAGATATACAATCAAAATCACCACAGTGAGTTACTTATCTATTCTTTAAAGGCATACTGTGTAAGTTTCCATTGCTAGAGGTAGCATTCTTAACATTAGACTTCTTCTAGTTGCAGACATGAGTTAGATGACTAGAAGACCCATAATTGTTACATAACTTTCTAGGAGCGTTAGGAATATAATCATAATTGTTCTTTTTGTTTATTCCTAATTTTCCATTTCTGTTCTTCTTGGTCTTCATGACAGTATGTTTAGAAGTTACTATCATACTGGTGTTGACAGTAGGTTTAGGTGGAGTTGTCTTGACAGTAAATTTGGATCTTACAGTCTTGACAGCATCTTTTAAACTTATTGTCGATCCAGTGTTGACAGTATCTTTTAAACAAAGGTTACTGTTAGGGTCAATGCTAACTGTCTTGGGGATTTTGACAGTATCTTTTTCCTTAAGGGATTTATTGTCAGCTTATTTGTCCTCATCATTTATCTCTTGTTTGATTATTAACGCTACCTCATCAAATTCAAACTCAGCCTTTTTGAACAGAGGATTCTTCACTTTCTTTAACACAGCAGGTTTGACAGTATGTTTGTTTTCTTCTTCAACAACATGTTTCTTTCCATTTTTCTTCTCATAGTTAAAACCTATACCTACCTTTTGATTTTCAGTGTTATCATCATGGTAAGATTTTAACAAGGAAGAGGAATTCTTGTAGGCTTTGATTTTTAACTCATTTTCAGAAATCTGTTTCCTAAGGAATTCATCAATCTGAGAAGCACAAACAATTTTATTCTTAAGAATTTCATTTTCTTGTTGAAGAGACTCAAAAGCATTCTGTTTTAGTTCAAGTTCATGATTTTTAAGTTTTAATGACTAATTGGCACTGGATAATCTAGCTATCTCCTCATTTGCAGCTAACATACTTGTATGAATATTAAAAATCTCTGAACTTAGACTTTCAACAGTTTTCTTATACTTGGATGTAGTCATATCAACAATAGTAAGAAAGGGTACCTGACTTGAAGAAGTGGATGAACCTTCTCCTGAACTTGCCATGAGAGCAAGATTTCCATATTCTTCCTCTTCCTCTTCGTCTGAGTCTTCCCAGCATTTTCCTTCAGCCACAAAGGCTCTTCCCTGTTGTCTTTTCAGCAAGGCTTCATACTTTGCTTTGAGTTCTTCATAGTCACTGTCATTTCTTCTCACTTATTTTGGCTTTTTGCACTCTGTTGCAAAATGCCTCATTTCACTACAGTTGTAATACCTTATTTTGGATCTGTCCACCATGCCTGTCTTGTATCCATCTTTGCCACTACCTCCAGGTTTTGAAATTTTTGGCTTGTTGAACCTGGGGCCTTGTCCTCTTGGTTTGAAGGTTTTGTTCTTCTTGAATCTCAAGCTGGAGAACTTTTTTGCCATGTAGGCCATTGTTTTATTCTCCATGTTGTCCAGTTCCTCCAAAGTATAGAACTCATCTTCTTCACCATCCTTGAGTTCCAGAGTTACTCCTTCATCTTCATCTATGACTTCTTCAATTTTGATTTGTTGTTGATTCTGTGATTCTTTCAGTTGCATCAGCTGTGGATCCTGAGCCACTAGAGCATTAGAGGTGTTGGCCATATTTCCTTTTTGACCAGCTTGGATAACTCTCTTTTGCAGCAACTCTAGCTCATAGGTTTTAAGAATGCCATACAAAGTTTCAAGAGAAACTTTTGATAGATATCTTCCTTCTCTTATGGCAGAAACCTTGTGCTCTAGGTGGTCAGGAAGTGTCAACATGAATTTCATGTTTACCTCCTTTTTATCATAGAACTTTCCATGCAGCTGCAAGTCATTAATCAGCCTATTAAACCTCTCAAACATCTCAGTCAACCCTTCATTTGGTTTAGCCATAAAGGCTTCATACTGAGACACCAGAATCTGTCTTTGATTCTCTTTTACTTCCTCTGTCCCTTCACAGAGTATCTCAACGGTTTCCCATATTTTCTTTGCACTGGTGCAATTGACAATGTTGTTGTACATGACAATGTCAAGTGCCTCAATGATAATAAATTGTAAACAATCATCAAGAGATACTTTATCTTTTTCAGTGTCAGTGTACTCTGAAATCTTTTTAGGAACCCAGTAGGCTGGTATGGTTTCACCATTTACTGTGGTTTCAGGTACATATGTTTGAGGGACAAAAAGACCATTCTCCAGGATTTCAGGATAGAGTGGGTTGACCGTCTTTATGAATAACATCATCTTTCTTTCCCAGAGGTTATAATGCTCTTTGTCAGAGGTGGGTATTTTAATACTGCTTACTTTCTATGCACTCATTTTTAGATCTTTTCAGGTTATGTATGTCTAACCTGCTGCTCTGATACCAGTTGTTAAACAGAATGAGTGTTGCAGAAGGGGGGTTGAATGCAACTTAATAAATTTAACAACTTTTGCTAACAACAAACAAAAGCAAATGTATTAAGTTAGAAAACAAATGACAAGTAAGCTATGGACACACAGTGTTTTACTTCAAAAATTAATTTTATTAATTTTTGTTGCTACAACTGACTGGAAAGGGTTTCCAGCTTCAATAGATACAATAACAAGAGATTGCTAGAGTTTCTATGCTTGAGAAAAGTTAAGCTCAGTTGTGTGTGTTAGAGAAAGTGTTTGTGAGATGTGTGTATTTAAACTACAACACATATCTCACTTACAAGTACAGTTTCCCTTGTTTCCTAGACAATACTCGAAATAGTAATCTCACTTTTTCTTCATGAGTCTTGTCTTCATTTCAAATGTAGATAAATGTGCTCTGTGAGGATTTGACATTCTTGACACCATGAGCACGCTTCACCTTTTTGCTTACTTTATCTCAAGTTGCAGTTGTAGACTTGACAGACTAGGTAGAAATGTCAAGATCAGTCTGTGAATGACTTTACCTAGTCTGCTACTTGAAACAGACTGTCAACTTCTATGAAAGTTACTGTCAACCTTCAGCTTCACTTTGGTGACAGCATCTTTGCTGCCGCATACTTTACTGTCAGGATCACCAGTCTTCTAAAACATGTTGTTGTCCAAAGGTATTGTCAACTATTCCGCCAAACATGCTGTCGATCATTCCGCCAAACATGCTGTCAACTCTCCCCACCAAAGCTACTGTTAGGAAACTTGTTGTCTTGAATCTTCAATCTCCGCCAAGTTTACTGTCAAGGGATAGTTGCTGTCATAGAATCTTCATTCTCCGCCAAGTTTACTGTCAAAGAATAGTTGCTGTCATCTGTTTCCAAAAGTTGTTGTCACTTGAACATGCTGTCGTAGGCTCTAGAATGTAGAATGTTGCTGTCAGAATTTTGATCTATGCTGTGCATGAACGCTTTGTGAACTTCTACCTCATTGATCATTTATTTCATTTACACATGACAATAACTATTGATAATTACTGTCACCTACTTAACTATTTGAACATCTTATTACAAGTGATATTTTAAACATACTGTCAAACTATATATGACAGTATGTTTTACTTAGTTAATTATTAATTAATCTAAGTAAATATTAATTGATTACATTGATGGTACCACAATCCCTAACAATATATATATATATATATATATATATATATATATATATATATATATATATATATATATATTGTCTTTATTTTGATGTAAAGATTCATTTTTTTCAAACTTTTAGTGAGAATTTTGAATTTGAACTATCTATTTAAGGTGTTATTATGATATTATTTTTAGTGAGAATGTTACTTTTAGTGAGAATTTTACTGAGATTTATATGATATTACTTAAAAAGTAATTATCTGGATGTGAAAAGATCAAAAATTGAGTTGATAAGTGAGAATAATCGCAAAAAAATTATGGTTAAATTTATTGTCGAAAAAGTAAGCAAATTTGATAAAATTTTGGTGAAAATAAGTAAAAATTTGAAAAAATTGACCGTAACATTTTGTTATATAATATGATTTTTTTTATATATTTATAGTGGGAAAAAAATTAGGAATCCCATTTAAAATTTTCGCCCCCAGGTCTTGGATATGTCGGGAATGACCCTGGGCAGGTTTTCTAGCGAAAAGAAATGTTAGAATATAATATATAATTTTGATAAATCGATTTCCAGATTTTAGGAGAACGGTAACTTCACATAAAACATCCTAACCGTGTCAACGTTCCATCCATGCTTGTATATGAACAACATTAATACATTTGGCAATTTCGTCCTTTGATTTTACAAAAAGAGACCATATAATTGATGGACAAGTTTACTAACAGTATACTATATGCATATATAATTGTAAAGAGATATACACAAACTTATTCATTCATTATATGATTTGTACTTTGTATACGTTAGATGTAGAGGGACTAGGGAGGGACCAAGAGACGTTTATATGCATTGATGTCTCAAGTAACCGGATATAAGCTGAAATTCAGAGAACCTTGAACTAGATCCGACATATGACATGGGTTTGGTCCCTCTATATTTATCACTTGTTTTTTCGGGTTCACTAGATTACTCACTTTCATTTTTTTGGATATTTATATGGGATATAATGAGCTGTTATAGTTATTAACCTATTTAAAAAATTTTGATTTTTATATTATTCATAAATTTCGAATCAATCAATTACATTAGTTTTGTCAAAAAAGAAAAACTTGCAACAACAAATTGATTGGAAAGATGAGTGGTGGTTTGATTATTTACAAGTACTTTTTTTTTAAAGATAATTATTTATAAGTACTTACTTTTTAAATTTTGTTATGAACTTCATAAGAAGTCAAAAAACATACATATTTAATTGAAAGGTAGGAAGTGCGAGTTATCTCATGTGAGATTTGGAATTTCTAAATATATATGTTTAACAGAATACTTTGATAATTATTCAGTTGAATTTAATTAAATATTCGGATGTTGAATACGAATATTTAAAATTTTGGACAAGTATTTGTATATAAATATACGATAAAATTGAACGATTTTTACGTTGATTAATACCAAGTGGGAGAGGCCGGAGTTGTATTAAAATTGAGTTATGTTTGTTGTATCCTCTTCGGAAACTAACATCCTTGGTGGAAAAAAGAAAGACTATAGCTATAGCTATGGGGCTGTGACACATGTCTACATGTCCATTTTTTAGAGTCATGTATGTACAAGTCGAGGTGGGGTTCGTGTGACCACTTCACTGAGTTTATTACTAATTTTTATTTGAAGAATTAATTTATTTCATTTAACTCAATGGTTCACAAATCACATAATTGTTTGTCTAAGTTGCTTATTTTGTCCTCTCATTCCTTTTTAATTCACAAATTCGAAATATATCACAGAACCAATGACTACTTTGTGCAATTTATTTCGTAATTTTAACGAAGAATATTTACACATTGCTTTCGAGATTTTGTTTGATTGGTAGATAATAATCTAATCTATCAATAACTACAGACATGTTAATATTTGCATCAGATGAGATGTACATCAAATTTCACTAAATTTATCTGTAATGAAGCTTGAAATGCTCTGTAGTATTGTCTATATTCGTTATGATGTGTAAACACCTACTAGTCTACTACCCTTTAGAATGTTTGGCACCCCCTATATTCTTTTGCCGTGCTATTGATTTGATGGTGTTCTGTTGGTTGCACAGAAAAAAGAAGAAATGTATAGGCAAGTGACTATTGATTTACCAGATAATGATGTGTGACCAACTTTTTCTTGCACATTTTTTCAACTCAGTTTATTTTTTAATGTCCATGCATATTACATACCATAAAAGAATGGTCATTTATATGGAGACAGGTTGGTATACATGTGTGTGTGTCTGTATGCATTTATCAATTTTGTAGATATATCAAAAACTTGTACTAGTAATCAATTTTACATGTAAGATCTATTACTTGGAAGAGTGTAAGCCTCATGAATATAGGTAGGGGTCCATGAAAATGTGAGCACATACATGTTCCCCTAGCTCTGTTCCATATATCTTCACCTGGATTATGGAAATAATATTTATATATACAAAATATAAAGAGGTAATTTTACATTCAAATTACCAACCCCCTATTATTCTACTTCTTTCAAGAATAAGGCCTATAAATTGTCCCTCAGAGATCACATCTTTCACCAGTACACTCCTCATACAAACTAAAAGAGAAAAACAGGGAACATTTGAAAAAAGAAAGACATGGAGACATTTCCAGTCATCAACATGGAGAAGCTTAATGGTCAGGACAGGGTTGCAACAATGGAAATGATTAAAGATGCTTGTGAGAACTGGGGCTTCTTTGAGGTAACACATACACACATGAATTTATGAATCTTAATATATTTATTAGTATGGACTTGGAACTGTGTGCATTAAGTTGATTACTTTTGTTGTGAAAAAATTAGTTGGTGAATCATGGGATACCTATTGAGCTTATGGACACTGTGGAGAGGCTGACTAAAGAGCACTACAAGAAGTGCATGGAACAAAGGTTCAAGGAAATGGTGGCAAGTAAAGGGTTAGAAGCTGTTCAGAGTGAGATTGATGATTTGGACTGGGAGAGCACTTTTTTCCTCAGCCATCTTCCTCATTCTAACATGTTAGACATTCCTGATCTTGTCGAAGACTACAGGTAACATGCGCGTGCACAAAAACATGAATTTTAATGGTATGGATTTAAGGACTGAAATTAACATGATAGTTTTCGGTAAACAGGAAGGCAATGAGGGAGTTTGCAGCAGGAATAGAGAAACTAGCAGAGGAACTTTTGGACTTGTTATGTGAGAATCTTGGGTTAGAAAAAGGCTACCTTAAGAAAGCTTTTTATGGATCGAAAGGTCCTACTTTTGGGACAAAGGTTAGCAACTATCCTCCATGTCCTAAGCCAGATCTTATTAAGGGCCTTCGTGCCCACACCGACGCTGGAGGGATCATCCTTCTCTTCCAGGATGACAAAGTTAGTGGCCTCCAGCTCCTCAAGGATGGAGAATGGATCGATGTTCCACCTATGCGCCATTCTATTGTTATCAACATCGGAGACCAGCTTGAGGTATGTAGTAATCTTATGCACACACTAAAGAGTCTTTCATTGAACAAAATATTAAAAACTTGATGTTTGTGCAGGTGATTACAAATGGGAAATACAAGAGTGTGATGCATAGAGTGATTGCTCAGACAGATGGGAACAGAATGTCATTAGCATCATTCTACAATCCAGGTGGTGATGCTGTAATCTATCCAGCACCGGAATTGCTAGAGAAAGAAGAGAAAGCGAAAGCCTACCCTAAATTTGTATTTCAGGATTATATGAAGCTGTACGCTGGTTTAAAGTTTCAAGAGAAGGAGCCTAGGTTTGAAGCCATGAAAGCCTTGGAAATTGCAACTTAAGAATGTTACCCATGTTCCCAACAATCTGTGAATGTGTGTGTGTATGGCTTCCTAAATCAGCCTCTATGTCAAAAGAATGTTATTTCTGTGTGTTTTAAGGTATTAAATGGAAGGTTTGTCCACTAAGAAGGGAAATATATAGTGTCTAGTGCAAAGTGTGACTTTTTTTATGTTTTAATCAGTAATTCCGATTTGTTTTAAGTGATGTGGACCTGGATTTCATCCTTTCTCTTGCTTATGCTGTCAAAGACTGGCCAATGGAAAGAAAACGTGTGAAGTACCGACTTTACAAATTTTCACCTCTTGGTTTTATGAAGACACAAAAAAAGATACATTTAGCCACTATTTAGGTACCAAGTCCACCTGATATGCCACAAATCTTTGGCATGCACCATCATGTATTACTAATACAGTAAAGAAATTGAATATTTGGTCCAACTTATTTAGCAAAAAAAAGTATTTGATCCAACTTCGCGCATTACTCAAAAACGGGATCTTTACGAAAACAACCTCTCTACTTCTAGGGGCAAGATCAATGTATATCTCACCCTCCACAAACTCTACTTATGAGTAAAATATTCCTGGACCCTAGTCTCTAGAGTATATATTATGAATTTATGAGTATGTTTTATTTGGTTAAGTAAAACATTATTGGAGGATTTACCTATCATTTCATTTCTATGGTACAAAAAAAAGTGAAGTAAACAATTTGTGAATGTCATTGTTGAAGGTTACAGGTCCAATCTCAATCAAAACCCTACCAGCAAAGCACTTCTCAGTTCACTCTGTTCAGACAAACAAAATCTACAGATAATAGATAATGCTCTGTTGTAACTTGTAAGTATAGCCATCTGCAGAGGAAAACTTACACACTATGGAAGTACATATACAGCTTCTTTATTCATGCTTTATCCGCAACTCACAAATCACACCTCAAAAGATCCCATATTTTCTTTACAGTAATAAACAGGTGATATGCAGAGGTAAGGATATTCTAAGAGGACACCACCACTACCTTCACTTAAAAATTAGTCTAATACTCCATACATTATATCTAAAGTTTCATGTGCAAGAAGTATAAAACGCATTGTTCTATAGCACTTCACGATCCCACGATCTCGAAACACCATAAACTATCCCAAGTGCTTACTACTTGGACCAATATTCTAATGCTGAAATGATCAGAACGAAACCTTCATCTATGGAGACATATGTAACGCGAATCATATCCATAAAAGTGACAGAAGCACAATGCCGTGCCACAGACTGATGTTGGAAAAGAAAACTATGGAGAGTGCAATGTGCAATCATATATGTTTGATAATTCATAGTGAAACTTGAGCTGAGAAAGACTAGTTAGTTATAGGCAAAGAAATCTTATCAGCTAAAACTTGATTTTGATTTTAATTAAAGTTACAAACAATTTGGTATATTCTTCAACGTCTTTTCTCATATAATCCTTTTTTTATTATTATTCTCAATAATATCATTAAGAAAAAAATTAAAATCACAATAGTGCTATTAAAAATATCCTTTTTATTAAAGTCGAATAATTACATCCTCAAAATTATTAAAATTGTTAAAATAATAATTTTTAAAATTTATTTTAATATTCAACTCCATTTTTACATAAAAAATTTAAATTTTGACATATGTAAAAAATTAAATATATATCTTTCATGCTACGCAAATAAGAAAAAATTACTATATTATTTTTTGCATCACATTAAACAATATATAAGGCTTAGATTCAATGAGCAACTCTCTTATTTGAGTAATTGAAAAATCAACAACAAATATAATTACAGAACACATGAAAAAACTGTTGAATATAGAAAAAATTACAGAACACAAAAAAAATCACAAAATAAATAAAATAATTACATAACATACAAAAAATGTAGAATACAAAATTACAGAACACTATTTAGTATTAGTGTTCATGTAATTTGTATTCTATATTTTTTTGTATATTATATAATTTTTTATTTATTTTGCAATTATTTTTGATGTACTATGATTTTTTATATGTTATGTAGTTTCCTATAATTATTTGTTAATCAAATTCTTATAAAATAAGAATTAGTTCCTCAATTACTCAAATAAGTAGTTACTCACTGAGCCTTACTCTATATGCATAATTGGAAAATAAATTAAATGAAAAAGAAAGTTTTGGGAAGGTAAGTTTTGTACCAAATTTGATATCCATGTATTTTAACTTCTTGGAGGTAAGTTTTGGTAAAATTATTTGATTGAATAAAATAAAAGATCTCCCTTAAAACTTAATATAATTTTAGATACCATGTAACTAATACTCTCTCCGTCCCAGTTCAAGTGTCTTGTTTGACTTTTTAAGGTCAAATTAACTAAGTTTTAACTGAAAATTACATATATTATATAATTATAAAAATTTAAAAATATTATATCATTATAAATATATTTAATCTACTTTAGATTGTAACTTTTAATTTTTAAAAATTATAAAAGAATAATCTTTAATATTTGATCAAAATTTAGTTAAATTGACTGTAAAAAATCAAATAAACCACTTAAATTGGGATGAAGAGAGTGATTCATGTAAAAAGTTGATTGGCCCTAGTTAATTCCTACACAAAACCAAAACCAAACGAGCACCGAAACTCGTTCACTCTTCGAAGAATGGGGGTATATGAGTAAATTCGTAACAAATTCTGGTTATTAGGGTTTGCAAACGCCTATATAATCACACAGAGCAATCTCCCCAAGTACATTACTAGGTTTTGTAAAGAGAGGCCGCCACAACAGAACAGACTTGTAACTCTATTCCTCAAATCTTTCTACCTCTGTATGTGTTTCTGTTCTTATATATTCAAATCTGTATCAGTTTAGATATGTAATGTTGTGTGATTACAAATTTTGATTGCCATGTTGTGATCTTGAAATTTAGAAGGTCCTGTGTATCATTATTCTGGTTATCCTCTTGTGTGATTACAGAAAAATAAGAGAAATTTGATACTCTTTATTTTCGAGAATCAAGAGGTATAGTAAAGATGGCAAGATATCGTTTCATTCGTCAGCTCATTAGATTGGCGATTTGATTGTTGCTTGTCCACACTCCCCTGTTATATCTTATAAATATTGTCCAATTTATTCAATATCTGTGCATTGTATATTTTTCTTTAATACAATGTGGAGGGTGCAGATGATGAATACAAAATCTTCACTTTGAACCTACTGGTGTGATTGATTATTTATCAATCTTCCCCTTGAGGATTCTTTATTATTGCCTGATGATGCACTCTTCAAATAAAATTTAACATAGACAATATAGAACAAGTTACGAAAAATATGTAACACATCGCACGGGTTATAAGTTAGTTTTATTGTATTTGTGTATGTAGAGGTTGGCTCTAACAGAGAGTCTACAGCAGGCGTTTGTTTAGTAACGACTTGACTGCCGCTTGGAGCCTAGATTAATATACCGGCTTAAGACCCATTGAATATTTTATTTTGTTGTTCTGTGATACAATATGTCGGTTATATAACATTTGAAATTTTTAGTCTAGTAGTTTTATTTGAAAGGCATACATAAACGGGTGCTTTTTAAACTGAATAAGAAGTTACCTTTTGCACGGTGCCAATAGTAAACTAAGCTTACTGATCACGATTAGAGGGGTTTAATATACAATTGCTTCCTCTAAATTTGAAGTAGCAATATATGAATATTTATTTGTATAATTTTGAAATGTGGGAGTTTAATTTTGTAAGATGGCAGTGATGAGGCAGTTAACATATAAGTTGAACCAACTTTGTGTTGGTTCTTCCATGAAATACCTTTGTTACGCTTGGCTTCTGAGCATTCATTTCTTGACGATTGTTTCAAAAATCATAATTTGTTATTATTTTGATATATTATTGTACTGTTATTGTTAAGAACTTAAGGATTTTTTTTGACAGAGTTAAGAACTTAAGATTGATGCTTTATTGTCATAAGCATTTTTGTGAAATATGCTTAATATAGGCTTGGAAGCTTTGTTGTAAAAAATGGTTATTAGACGAGATTAATCAGCCTCTTCCCGGACTCTTTGAACTATTTTACATTAATCGGGTTATAAATTATTTTTGTAAAAATTGATCAAAATTTGATAAATTGATTCAAATCGGAAATAATCCTGTAGATGAACATACCATCTCAAGAAACGAGAAGGTGCATAAGTTGGGAAGTTTTTCTAGTAATACCATTGGGTCTTCCTCAATTCTGCAATTGTCCAAACTTAGCCAGCTGAGACGCCCAGATAAGTGAATATGGTGATACTCCTTCGGGTATTTGCAGATATGAGTGCTTATTCTTAAAAAATCGATGAAGCAACATCCTAACAGAAAAACCAATCAGAGGCCTCTTCCTTCTCCTTCAATATAAAGATATGGTGATGCATTTCCTTGTATTTTATGAAATCAATAATATTCTCAGTGAGGTTGTCTTCAACTCTTAGTTTTCCAGTCTTCAACTCTTAGTTTTCCACTAAAAGCTTTGAACTTGCACAATTGGATGAGATCATTTGAATCACAATACAATGTGTAATGATTGTATATGAGTTCTAAATCATTAAACCCTTCGAATTTCAACTTCTCAACTATACCTTCCAAATCTAGAGGAAGGTAAAAGTGCTTAAAGTGTTTCAGCTTCCATAAAACATTTTGTATTCTAACACAACCTCTCACCCTTAGATCAAGGCTTTCCAAATTTTTCAGGTTCCCAATAGATGTAGGAAACTCTTCCAACTCGCAGCTACTTAAACATAAATACTTCAAGTAGACTAGCTCTGATATTCTTCCTATATTTTGCTTAGTAAATTTAAATCCGTCCGCTATCAAAACTCGGAGCAGTTTAAATTTTTCAAGACCAAAGACTTTGTCCGGCCACACTGCGGATGCATTATTCCTAATGAAAAGAGATCGTAAATGTGAAATCACGTGTGAATCATAATGTTTTAGTAAGGACACATCCTCAAATTCCCATATCTTTTTTTGAACATAACGAGTCTAGCCTCTGTTCTCTCTTCATATTCTAAAATAAAAATATCAAAACCAATCACTAATCCAAAACAAAAAAGTTGGAGGACTGTTCTGACCAAGCAAAAATATTTAATTGTCAGCAAAGTTGTTTTTTTATCCAAAAATTCAAAAAGGGTTTTCTTCCTTGAAATACACAATACATAGGTCGTCGCCATCATAGAAATTAATGCATAATCTGCATACTATGCTTGCTTTGGATGCATGAACAATTTCGCGATGTAAATGAATGACATTGATGACTTTTTCCTCCTCAACCTTAGCCAAGCACAAGTCCTGAATAAGATCATGAACACGACAATATTCGTACTTTAACCAGTAGTCTCTTCCGGTTATATTTGTTTCGACTTGAACAAGACTGAGATGTACTAATTCATCTAGATAGCATTCGGCTACATCCAAAATCATCTCCCCTTCTGCTTTATCTTCCACTGATATCAAACCTTCTGCAATCCAATACATGTAAAGTTCCTTGGTCGCTATTGCTTCATCCTCCTTATAAATGGCAAAACAAAGAAAACAATGTCTCAGACGAGGAGGTAAACTATCATAACTCAATCCTAAAACATGTGTCACACTGTAGTATTCATCATCCTTAGCTACACCTTCACCCTTGGCTAAGTAAAAAGAAATATCTTTGTTTATTATCTCCCACTCTCTCAACGACTTGCCTTTAAGAAGTCCTCCTAATGCTGAAATAGCTAGTGGTAAACCTTTGCATCTTTTAACCATGTTCCTTCCTATTACTTCCATCTCCCTTTTTGCTGCAAACAACAATTTAGTAATATATACGGCATGTCGGATAATTATAAAAATCCAGAAATGTTGTAATATACTAACCAAATACTAATAAATATGAAGAGCTACTAAAAGAATTTAAGAGAGAAACTAGCCGATTAGGAAAACATGTAAAGAAAGGAAGAAGTGATATTTTGGTGTGTGTTTGCTTCTTCCCGATGCATCTATTTATAGCCAAAGCAAGAGACAAGAACATTAATTACAATGGTAAATTTCTACTCCTAAATCTATAGCCTTACTATTTGGCCATTAACAAAAGATGACAATCAATTTACAACACTCCCCTTTGATTGTTATTATAGTATGGATCATAGATTGTCTCGTTAAAACCTTGTCAAAGAAAAACCCAGTGGGATAAAACTTTGATGAAGGAAAAAGAGTACAATCTCCTCTCGGAATTAACTAATCATTCACTGAAGTTTTGTTGAAGCATATCTTTGATTCGGCGCATTCCAATGTTATGTCTCAGTTTTCCAAATGTTGAATTTGACAATGATTTCGTGAACAAGTCAGCAAGGTTGTCACATGACCGAATTTGTTGGACATCAATTTCACCATTCTCTTGGAGTTCATGAGTGTAAAAGAATTTTGGTGAAATATGTTTCGTTCTGTCTCTTTTGATATAACCTTCCTTGAGTTGATCAATACATGTCCTATTGTCTTCAAACATAACAGTGAGATTTCTTGTGATGGCTGGCAATCCACATGATTCTTGAATATTCTTGATGATGGACCACAACCATACACATTCTCTGCTAGCTTCATGAATCGCAACTAGTTTTGAGTAATTTGATGAGGTTGCCACCGTAGTTTGCTTTGTGGATTTTTAGGAAATGATTGTGCCACAGTATGTAAATACATATCCGGTTTGTGACTTGCCAACATGAGGATCTGACAAGTATCCTACATCTGCATATCCGATCAACTGAGATGTAGAGTTATTTGTATAGAATAACCCAAAATCAATTGTTCCACGAAGATAACGAAATATATGTTTTATCCCGTACCAATGTCTATCTACTGGTGCAGAGCTGAAACTTGCCAATAAATTCACGGCAAATGCAATATTCGGCCTTGTATTATTTGTCAAGTATATGAGTGCACCAATTGCACCAAGATATGCAATTTCAGGTCCAAGAACTTTTTCACCATCTTCTTGTGGTCTAAATGGATCTTTGCCAGGTTCCAAAGATCGTACTACTATTAGAGTAGTCAAAGGATGAAATTTATCCATGTAAAATTTGTTCAAAACTTTTTCGGTATATGTTGATTGATGTAGGAAAAGACCTGATGACAAGTGCTCTACTTGTATACCAAGACAATATTTTGTTCTTCCAAGATCTTTCATTTCAAATTCTTTCTTTAGATATATGACAACATCATCAACATTTGTAGTTGTTCCTACTAGATTCAAATCATCCACATATACAGCAATAATCACAAAACCAATTTGTGATTTCTTAATAAAAACGCATGGACAAACCTGATTGCTTATATACCCATTCTTTTGTAAATAATGAATAAGTCTGTTATACCACATGCGATCAAATTGTTTTAATTCATACAATGATCGTTGAAGTTTAATGGAGTATATATGACGAGGTTTCTTGAACCCATCCATTTTCAATCCTTCAGGGATTTTCATATAAATTTCACTATCAAGTGAACCATATAGGTATACAGTAACGACGTCCATAAGACGCGTTTCTAATTTTTCTTTAGATGTCATACCCAGTATAAAACGAAATGTAATTCCATCCATTACTGGCGAGTATGTCTCTTGATAATCAATACCAGGCCTTTGAAAACCCTTGAGCTACAAGTCGGGCTTTATATCTCATGATTTCATTTCTTTCATTTTTTTTCTTATGAATACCCATTTATTTCCAACAGGGTTCACACCAATTGGTGTTTGGACTACAGATCTAAATACTTCTCTCTTGCGCAACGAATTTAATTCTGTTTAAATTGCGTCTTTCCATTTAGGCCAGTCTTTTTGTCGACGACATTCATCAACACTCTGTGGTTTAGGATCAGAATTTATGTCGACATCTAATGCCACAGAGTACACAAATACATCATCGATTATGACTTTACTTCGATCCCATAATTTCGTATCATGCACATAATTTATTAGAATTTCATGATTATTTAATCTCGTGCCATCAGGGACTAAAATCTCTTCAGGAGATAATACCGCTTCAGGGGTAATTGCTAATTCTGGAGCATGTGCCACTTCTGGGGCAATTTTCTTTGTTTTTCGTTTTCGTGGTGCAATATCTTTTGCACCGACCGGTCTACCTCGCTTCAAACGTGGGTTTGATTCTATAACCAATTCCTTATAATTTAATTTTTGAATTGGTATATCTATTCTAGCTGGAGTATTTACTGTAGGTATATGAGATTTTATTACTTTTCTAGAATTGTTAAATGCGTATGGCATTTGATTTGCGATATTTTGCATGTGAATAATTCTTTTAACTTGAAGTTCACATTGACCGGTACGCGGATCTAGAAAATGTAATCCTGATGCTTTCCATGTTATCTCAGGATTATTTTTATTCAAGGGTTTATCTCCCCCTAAGGGAGGAAACATAGACTCGTCAAAATGGTAATCTGCATATCTTGCGGTAAATAAATCTCCAGTTAGTAGTTCAAGATATCTAATTATGGATGTTGAATCAAAACCAACGTCGATTCCTATTCTTCTTTGAGCTCTCATCTTTGATCTCTGTGGTGGAGCGATTGGAACGTATACAGCACTTCCGAAAACCTTGAAGTGAGAAATATTAGAAATTTGACCAAGTACCAATTGCAACGGAGAATGTTTGTTGTAGGTAGTTGGTCTAATCCTAATAATATTGGCAGCGTGAAGTATTGCATGACCCCAAATAGATGTAGGTAATCTTGCTTTTAACAATAAGGGTCTTGCAATAAGTTGAAGTCTTTTGATAAATGACTCGGCTAATCCATTTTGTGTATGTACATGAGAAACTGGGTGTTCAACTGAGATTCCTACAGACATGCAATAGTCACCAAAAGTTGCAGATGTGTATTCTCCAGCATTATCTAAACGTATTGATTTAATGGGATAATCTGGGAACTGAGCTCGTAATTTGATTATTTGAGCAAATAATTTTGTAAAAGCGTCATTACGAGTTGAGAGAAGACAAACATGAGACTATCTAGTGGAGGCATCAATTAAGAACATGAAATACCTAAATTGACCAGATGATGGATGTATGGGTCCATATATGTCGCCTTGGATTCTTTCTAGAAAACATGAATTTTCAAGCCGAACTTTAGTAGGAGATGGTCGAGTAATCAATTTTCCTAAGGATATGCTAAACAAGGAATGTCATTTGTAGAAAGAACTTTAAAATCCTTAAGAGGATGTCCAGTAGAATTTTCTATAATGCGACGCATCATAGAGACACCAGGGTGACCTAATCTTTCATGCCAAAGTGTAAATGATTTTGGATCTGTGAGTTTGGGAGCGACAATGTTATGGGACTCAATGGTTCTGATCTTCATCATATATAATCCTGAGGATAGTGAGTGAAACTTTTCTAATATTTTCTTGTTGCTAGAATTAGCAGATGTGATGAGAAGATATTCTTTACCAGTTTCAGAAGTAGTCTCGATGTGAAAACCGTTGAGACGGATATCTTTAAAACTAAGAAGATTTCTGGTGGACTTACTAGAAAATAATGCATTTGGAATACAAATGGGTGTACCATTAGGTAAGATAAAACTGGCTCTACCAAAATCCTCAATAATATTAGACATGTCAGATATAGTCTCAACTTGTGCTTCGGTTTTGGTTAGTTGTGTAAAATATTTTGGGTTTTGTAGAATCATATGAGTTGTACCACAATCAGCAATGCATATATCTTCAGAGTCCATTCTGTATTAAATAACATAATGTATTCAATAGAAACATAGAACATCACATATTAAACAAGACAATACATGCAAATATAGTAATTATATAAAACTAATCTTTAGCCTCCCATATGGAAGTTTTATTAGGTTCATTCGAACCATTAATGCTCATTCCTCTAGTGGTGATTATTGTGGAATCATCAAGGTTATTATTGGAGAAATTTGTTTCCACCATTTTCTCTTTAGATCTCTTGGATGATTGATATATATCAACAAGATGTTTTGGGATGCGGCAAGTGCGTGCCCAGTGCCCCTCCATTCCGCATCTGTGGCATATATTTTCGATTTTCCCACCTCGGGGTACCTTTCTTTTGCTCTGTGTTTCAGGTTGCCACTTCTGGTGGCTAGAGCTATTATAAAGATGAAAATTCCCATGACTTCGACCAAGTCCACGATATCGGTCATAGCCTCGTCTACCTCTATGCCTTTTTCCAAGCACATTCTGCTGGAATGACGTGTTATTTACTTCTGGTAAAGGGGCAGATCCCGTTGGACGAGATTGATGATTCTTGATCACCAATTCATGATTCTGTTCAGAAACAAGGATGGTTGATAGGAGATCCCCGAATTTTGTGAATTTGCGCTCCCTATACATCTCTGCCAAGTTGATATTATTTGGATGAAAGGTTGATAGCGTCTTGTCAATCTTTCTTTTCTCAGTAACTTTTTCACCACACATAATGAGCCTAGAACTTATTTTGAACAAAGCAGAGCTATATGCCCGAACACTTTTGAAATCCCGAAGTCTTAGATTAGCCCAATCATTTTCAGCTGCAGGTAGGTAAACTAGTTTTTGATGATCAAACCTATCTTTTAGATTTTCCCATAAAATGTAAGGATCCTCGACTTCTAGATACTCAGATTTTAAATCTTCAGGCATGTGGTGTCAAAAAATATAATAGAGGTAAACTTTTTTTCCACTGTAGTTATATTTTCTAGCTTAATTGTATCACTTAATTTCTTTGAACCAATGTGTAATTTTACATCTTGTACCCATGACATATAATTATCCCCAGAAATGTCCAATGCAATGAACGACAAGCTTGTAAGATTTGTCATACTAAATCTGAATTGTAACACACAAAATATTAAACTAAATAATTGATGTAAATATTACATAAAATTTTATTGAATCGGGTGCGTTAACAAATACATAATAATTAATGTATATATCATGATTATCATTGATAGTATAACAGATCATTATATAAAACAACAAATGGATTTTCACCCGCCATACAGACGTCTGCGTATACAGGTTATCTCCGACTGATAAATAATTTTAAGTAGAAAATCATGCATAAATTAGTTCGTGTATAAACAAGTTATTATCCGTCATATAATAATCATATAAATGTTCCCAAAATATCTTCCGATAAATGGTACCACTTTAAAATAACAAAATTAAGGTTCCCACTATTTTTCAGTAATTACTAAAGATTAATTTTACCATATAAACAGTTAATAACAGTGTAATTAAAACATTCCCAATATATTTTCGGTGTCACCCAAAAATTATGGTACCGCTAAGCAATAA
This sequence comes from Oenanthe sinensis, assembly GCA_028671895.1. Classification (NCBI taxonomy): domain Eukaryota; kingdom Viridiplantae; phylum Streptophyta; class Magnoliopsida; order Apiales; family Apiaceae; genus Oenanthe; species Oenanthe sinensis. The sequence continues at coordinate 2,954,834 of CM053796.1, read as the reverse complement.
TTTAATTTGTAGTAGGCGGCGTAGCCAAGTTTCATAATAATTAAGTATATATACATATATTAAATATTTAAATATAATAAATAAAAATTATACCTTCTCAGTTTTTGGCAGGGTTTCGTGCTGATAACGTGTTGTAATATACTAACCGAATACTAATAAATATGAAGAGCTACTAAAAGAATTTAAGAGAGAAACTAGCCAATTAGGAAAGCATGTAAAGAAAGGAAGAAGTGATTTTTTGGTGTGTGTTTGCTTCTTCCCGGATGCATCTATTTATAGCCAAAACAAGAGACAAGAACATTAATTACAATGGTAAATTTCTACTCCTAAATCTATAGCCTTACTATTTGGCCATTGACAAAAGATAACAATCAATTTATAACAAGAAATTAATTATTAAGACTTATTATTTCCTTTCAACGTGTAATGTAGATATATCCGACTGTGTATTGTCAATACACAACATCCATTATAAATAGAAAGACATTTAAGTGTATAATACCACATAGTTGTTGTAAACACTTATTTCTGTCTTTTCTAAATTTTATACCAGCAAAAAATCAACTTTTTAGGGGGCACAATTTTTTATATATATATAAGCGAGCAACAAAATTTAAAAAAATATTTAGGCACTAAAAAATTTAAGCGCACATTGATTTTCAAAAAGTACCAAAATAAATAATTTAAGATGCAAGTACTATAAAAATTAAAAACAATTAGGATCACATTCTGTTTTTTGTATTATAAAAAAAGCATATATATATATATATATACACACATATAAAGATAAATAGGTAAATATTAAAAATTAAATAAGAAACTCTAAAAAAGTAATATGAATATTTGTGTGTAATATGATAAACTATTATACATCTCTCTATGTCTCCTTCATTACATCGTCAAAATCATTGTGAGCAGAGCAAACCCAATCTAAATATTCAGTTTTTAATCAATGATTAAGAATGAAAAAACATTTATTCAAAAAAAAGGATGAAAAAACATTGATCCGAAGTTTTTCGAAATTAAAATTGATGAAGTCTTATTTTCGTTCAAGTATGTCACATGATAGATTGAATGAATTGTCCATGATATCCATTGAGAATGATATGTTTTCAAATCTTGATTATGAGAGGTTTATGAATGATTTTGCTAGTAAAACAACTAGAAGAATAATTTTTTAAAAGTAATAAATCGTATGTATTTTTTATGATAATTTTGTATTGCTCTATTTCTTATGTTTTTTTGTACGGTTGTTGAGCACAATTTTTTTACTCACTTGGGGCTACAAATATCTTAGGACTGGATATATTAATACCATTGTGAATATATTAGTACATTGCACATAACACAGAAGATAAAACTATTTACAAAACTAACCTGGAAAGTCACTTAATTATTCCTACTTTCTTAGAAAGTAATTGCCAGCCATGATCTTCACTCAAACCCTGGATTTTATAAATGGAACCTATTTCTGCCACAGTTACATCACGAGTTGTGAGTAATATCTTGCTACCGCTAGAAGTCTCTCGAACGGGAAATGCAGGCTTTATGCTTTTCCAAGAATCAACGGTCCAAATATCATCAATAACAATCAGACAATTTTTTTGTTGCTGAAATTTGTAGAGTTCTTTAACCAGTTTTGCATCGTTCATCGTCAAAACTTCTCCCTCCCTATCAGTTGGGAGAAGTTCTCTGAGGACTCCCTTGAGAACTTTTTCCCTGTCAAATTGTTGAGTGATAAAAACCCAAGCAAAAGCTTGAAAATGAGCTTTGACTTCAGCATGATTATAAAGTGTTTTAGCAAGGGTAGTTTTTCCTAAACCTCCCATTCCACAAATTGAGACTACTTCACAACCACTCTCTTCGTTCTTCAAATGACAGATCAGTTGCTCTATTTCGTTCTCCATCCCAACAAAATCTTTTTCGACATCATGAGAATAGGTCCTCCGGCTTTTCAGATCGACTAATGAAGCTGAGGTTTCTCCTTCTTCTAGACCTCTTGTAAGACCATATGTCTGTAGACTTGCAGTAAGATGAGTGAGCTCTGCTTTTATAGTATTGATCTCCATAGCAAAATTATGACGGCTTACCCCTTCATTCAAGATGCAAGCAAATCTTAGTAAAATCTCCCCGAAACCTGATTTTTGCTTCTTGGCAACAACTTCCAGGGCAAAAGTCTCAATAACATCTTCTATTTTAAATGCCAGTTCTCTCATTTCTGCCACCCACTTTCGAACTCTTTTATCTCGATTTTGTTTCTTATCAGCCTCTTCTAAGAAACATTGCATTCGTTCCAGCTCACGTTGAATATCATTAATCTGGTTGCTTACTCCATGTAAAAGTTTCGCTTCAGAGATTAACAACACTCCAAGTCTTTCCACAGCAAAAGCAACCACCGCCTCAGCCATTTCTACGATATTAGAATGGAAATTCTATTAGAAAAGCTAACAAAGATGAAAAAACAAGTATTTGAGGAAAGAAGGATGTATTAGTACGAACATATAATTCTTCATTTAACAAAAATAGAAAATAAAATGAGACATGATATGGGATCTTCTCTTGGCTTCCTTTGAATCACATATTTTTCTATGTAAACCATAATTGTCTTGTTCAACTTTCAATTCTCCTAATGAAATACGATCATAGATCGTATATATAAAACTTCACAAAATGCAATATAAAAAGGTTTACGATTCTAAACTACTGAAAATCAAATCAAGTCGAATAAACATTGATCGTACAACTATCTTCCTCCTTGCATAGTTATATACACCTTATCATGGTATGTAAATCAATTAAATTTGGCTCCATCGAAAAACAAAAAGAAACACAATCAAAGTCATAGGAACATGATCATGAAAAAAGAAAAACTTGTTATCACTTACAAATAAAGAACAGAAAGTATTACCCTTAAAACGGATAAGGTACAAGTGTGTTTTTGCCTTCAGATGCAAAAGATATGTACAACCCTTAAAGGGAATTCTATGTTTTTATCATTTAGTAGAGTCTGAAGTCAGCACCAGACACACAACCGACTCATATGATTGAAAGGTACTGCACAAAGAGTCGCATGTGAGAAGTGGACCAATAATTTGTTGGTGCATTTTGTCGTAACTCTGAACTAATTATTCTACATGTTTCGATGTGGAACTGGAGTGTTATATGAATCTATGAGGTACTTATGCAAAAACTGTGAGAACTTGTTTGAATGTTTGAACATTATATATTACAAAATTTGAACTTTATTTTTAGAAAAAAAGAGTGAAATATAATTTTGAAGGAGTGATATGTGTTGTAGAACTTCAAAACTAAACCCCTAAAATATGTACACCTAGGACAAATATAGGTAAGGGTTCTTTGGGTTGGAGTTGCTCTAAAGAGTGAAGCGGTGAACCAAAGTAAGAGTTTAAAGATGTGAATGGAGTGGACCAAAGTGGAAGGAGAATAAAATGATTGATATAAAAAGAACATTATCATTGAAATAAAGCTTGAGAAGGGAAATAAAAGTGAGAGGATGATTCTTACAAAGAATTGGATAAAACAGGAATAAAAATAGAAGAGATTCTCTCCAACATCATGGATAATTTTTTTTTCTCCCAGGCAAATTTGCAGTTTCCCATGGTGTGAAGATCTCAAAAGGAGCCTCAGTTATGGTGTTATAGCTCATGTTGCACATGGCTACGCTTTAAACAAAAAGGCCATGCTCCATTTATAATTAAGGGTCAAAATTGAAAAAACAGCCAGAGATAGCCAGAAGAAAAAATTATTCAACAGAATGGAGACGAACGCTCTTTCTTAGTTCTTTATTTTATTAACAGAAGGAAATCTTCAACTTCATTCAGCGCAATGTTTCCAGAATTTGGGTGACGAAAAAGTGAAGCTGCATAGAATGAAACAGTAACAACGGGAACTCACAAGAGGCTATTCTGTCAATTCAAATTAATTACAAGGGAGCTATGACGTTAGTCATGCATACAAAGAGTAGAAATGCAATAACTCCCAAAAATTGAAATGCTTATTCAAATGTGATAACCACCGGACTGCATTCAGTGTCAATTAACCAAATGCAGCTAAAAAATGATGAGAGAAAATTATAATTACATAGTCGATTCCAGAACCTACTCTGCACATACCGGTGGAACTTTACATGCTTAAAATGCAGTTGAACTTGGAGGCCAAGAAATCTACAAACTCAATATAACCCTACTTTAATAAATTTTCATGTTACATGGATACTTAGTTAAGCAGCAAGTACAAGGACCTTTATTGTTCCTTGACTGTTTGCCGTTAGCATTGTTGGACTATCGCTTTTCCAACAAACGGCACTAATGAAGTAAGAACCTGGATCGTCCTCCCCTTCTTCTGAATCAACACCAAATCTATGCAATGCTGCTGGTTTCGAGATGGCCTACAATATGAATACAAAATGAATTTTTTTTATTTTTAAATCACAAATATTTGAGGTATGCATCTCGACAAAACTTCTCCACATCATTTAACAACCTTCTGATATGCAAACACATCGTTTGTTTCGCTGCCACAAGCCAGGTATTCTCTATTCACAGAGAGACCTACAAAATTCTTCTCATTGGTGTGTCCTCTATATGTGCGCAACTGTGAAGAAAAAGGTTTTAACTAATCAGATACAAGAACAAGAAGGACTACTATAAACATTAGCATAATTTGCAGCTTATGCAATCAGAACTTTGTAAGAAATAATATGTATTCACATTTTGGCGTAAAATCTTAAAAGTTGGCACTTCACTACCCCAGAGTTAATTATACTTGAATCTGTTTATTGCAGTGGCTTCTGGACTAAAAGGGTAGATGCACATGCCTTCTATTTCATATTTTTTCCTAATGTTTTAGATAATACCCAAGTAATATCATTAAAACTTTATTGTATTGCATTTACCTTCAAAATAAATTTAAGTATTTCTATTACAAATTTACCACTAATGATATGCAATATTCATAAAGTGCTTATATGTATATGTGCCGGTGACATCATGATATTTACAACTTACTGGTATGTTTTCCTTCACATCCCACAGTCGCAATGTGCTGTCAGTGGATGCGGAAGCAAGCTCATTGTTAGACACAAACTTCACATAGGATACAGCTTTCCTGTGACCACCAAAGATATGTATAGGTTGGCTTATATTTCTCAGGTCGTAATAGTGAATGTTATGATCTGCAGAGCCCACCTGCGAAGTTCATGCATGCCAAATATCATAATGATAGTCACCCATATCATTTGTTAATGATATTAGTATTCATACTTCATAAATATTTGCAACTCGATGGAACTTACAGCCACATGATAGCTAGATCCAGGATTATACTTCACGGAACATATATTTGCTTTCATGTCTATATTAAGAACACTCGCTTCCTGTTTCGTACACCAAATCTTAACCTGTTGAAAACCAAGTAGATAAGAGGAACAATGATAATAATTAATGTCTCATTTAAACAAAAATATCGAATGACTAGCTTTATTTTTTTAGTTTCAGCTTTCATAATAAATGTTTAGTTCTCTCTTGCCGTGTTTGAGAAGCTGAGGAGCAAAGCAAAGATGATATACTAATTCTGATTTCGCAGGTGGGTTGATCTGGATTAAAAGTATGAAACTGTCTAATTATACTGACTAAAAGATGACCAATCTTCTTCATATAAAATTGTGTCCAACTCATCTCACTTCCATGTACCCATATTACACGAAACTTACCCCATTTATCTTGCCAAATAACAATTCAGTGTTGTTGACATCGTTATCCAGTGGTTTTCATCTTACATTTACATTAATAATAACCTCACTTCAATTAAGCAATTGAAAAAAACATATATTGTTCAGGATCTTTTATATACCTTGCAGTCATCACTCCCAGATACAAGCATTGAAGGCTCTATTTTTGAAAAATCAACACTCCATGCTCTTTTCTCATGCTCCTCATATTCCATCACACTCTGCAAAGAAAATGCATAACTTCAGGCAACTACAATTTGAAGCACTTACACAAACAAACTGAATATAAACAAGTATCAAGAGATATCACCTGACGGGTATTTACATCCCAAACAGTTACGATACCCTCATAATCACTGCTGGCCAAGTGGTTTTTTGTGTACTTGTTCCAGCTTAAGCAACTAAGTTTAGAGCGAGTAGACATTTCAACAACAGGGCATTGCACATCTGCTGATTGGTTTACCACCTGAAATTTGTATGGACGAATGAAATTATTGTATGTAGTGGAACAACAGAACTTTTTATTTCAAACAAATTACACTACCTGTCCCTTTTCTCTGAAGGCTACTACCGCGTATCATATAATTTGAACAAATTTCAATTTCACAACTACATCAGCCGAAAAAACAATGAGGTCTAGGTAACCCTAATTTAGCAAGGCACATCTAAATGGTTATCTGTTGATTAAAATGCAGATTATACAAATTTCAGCCTTTTGAGGTACTCCCAAGGAAAAGTGTTATAGTTTGCTAATCTTTCACATCTCCCATATGTTTGAATGAACATGTTGATGCCATTGAGTTGGTAAAATTTTGCAGCTTTAGTAAGGCCACAAATCAAAAGGCCATTTTAACCACACAGTACATGTACCTTCTCCGGTTTCTATCTCTTTCCTTATATATTCATTCCATGTCGATCCATGACAATAATTTCACTTGCAAGGAATCACTATCCGTATCATCAATTTTTTTGTCATATGGTTTTATTTCAAAGCTCATGTGTGGTTCTAATATGGTGTCATATGGTTTTATTTTAAAGCTAATGATCTTTCAAGAATTTCACCATATTTATTTAAGAATTCAACAGTGACATTAATAGAGAAGCACATCAGCAAATAGAACATCAGACTTACCGAAGAAAACTCAAACACTTTAATACGCCGAGAAACTCCGGCAGTAGCAAATAATTCATCATCTCGATCAAATTCTATACTGCAAAATAGAAAGAAAATGTTGACTGTCAACAAAGTGTAAGTAAAGACACTTTCTTGGGTTGGGTTGACATACTCTATTATCTAGTTTTGATTTCCCTCGGGGTAGCATACTATCATGTGGAACAATTATTAAGGACTAGCCAAGAGCTTCTAGTAGTTTCCACAAATTTTAATAAATTATAATCAACAGTTGTCACTGCCAGGTTTCACAATTTGAGGACATGGTGTAGAATATAATTCAATCAGGTATCAAGATTTGTATTTTTTAAATAAGATCAACTCACCTTGAAACAATATTGGCAGCGTGAAAAAGATCCTCATGTCTAAGCTCAGCTATGACCCGTAGCCGACTATTTCAAAAAAACAATAGTGACACTAAAATACACAAGCTGACAAAGAAGACTAGTGTTTGTGTGAGAGAGAAAATGAGAGCAATACAGTTACGAATATGTTGAAAGAATTTCTAGAAAATCGTAACATTTACAAGTAAATTTTTTAACCTGTAGCGTGTAAAACTAGACAGAACAGATTGAAAATCTTCCAGTCCAGCGCTATATCCTTCTCTGCTTACAGCTGCTGTATCCCTATCTTCCTGTTTAAGTGCTTTTATATCCTGGTGACGCCTCCTTTGCAAATAACATTCTTGTAGCTCATTGAACTGTTTAAATAAATGTACGAGAAAACAGATATCAACAGGTCTCTATTTAAATATAGTTCTAGGATTTTCTTAACGAAATAATATATGGGAAGTTAGGCTAGGCAAAACAAGAAGCTTAAAGAATAGGCACAAAGCTAATTTAGACGACACGTGAACAATAAAAACCTTGGAACACTGTATCCCCAAAAGTTTAAAATATTGCATGACCCAACCTCTCTTAAATAGTAATAACCAGCTGAACTTCGCCTGTCTCTACCACCTGTCCACTAAATAGCAATATAATGTTGTCTACCACCTGTCAACTAAATATCTATATACTGTTTATTTTAAAATAATTTTGATTTAATATTACCCTTTCCAAATTTCTAAATATATGCTACAAAAAGGGTGACCTGTGCATGAATTCGCCTCTTTCGTGCTACAGAGACTCCTGATTGGGTACCATATGGTGAATCAGATCCACTACAAGCATCCTTCCTTTGGAGCATTTGAGGATTTGCCAGAGGCTTTGCATCAGCTCTCCTATTTTGCAAACTGCCTGAACCCGTCCAGGACTGAGCTTGCACATTAGGGCTAGACATTATTCCGCTACTACGTTTATCAATCAAGGAGTGCCATGCTGTTTTTGCTGAAGTGTCCTCAGTAAGCATCCTCATTTTAACCATATATCTTTCTCGTGCTCGATATAACTCTATTCTTTGTCTCTCAACGGCATTAATGTCCTCCTTGATGTAACGGAGATCAGTTTGTACCTATAAAAAAATTGCAGGAAACTACCTATTAGAAATTTGAAGATTTTCGATAAAAAGTTCATCATGCTTTCAAATTTAGTTCATCTGCTGGCTGCTTCTGTACATTTCTGGTATCTTGTTTGTTTATCACGGGCCCTGATTCCAAATACATGTCAAGTTTACATATTCACCTGCCTAATAATTCTTGTTATTCTTACTTATATATAGGTCACCTACGTGATGTTCCACGCCAAACAGATGACAAAGAAATTTTTCCTAACCCCGATACAGAAACATGAGCCTCATGATGATAATTATGATCATTATTATGAATTCAATTCAACTAACCACATTCAGCTCTTCAAGCTTTTGCTTTCTCAAGCATTGCAAAAAGTCATGCATTATCTGTAAATTTGTCTCAGCTTCCTCCTGCTCCATTTTCCGTTTCTTCTCAGTCAGCAAAGATAAGAGGCTGTCCAGCTCCTTGACTGATACCTCACATCCCTGTCTAAGTAGGCAAGGGTTACATTCAAAGATAATCTACAAAAATTGTATTAATATTTAAAAATATATACTGCAGCATTAAGGTAACATATATAATCTGTAGCACAATTTATAAAGGTGCGTGTGAAGTTGCTACATTTTTCAACATGCACTAGAGTTCAAAAGAATTTCAAAAATAGAATATCAACTGCACTCATTTATTTAGACTTTAGTTTTAACAGTTTCGTGGAACAAACCAAGCCACATAGACTCGCTATCTTTATGTTTTTAGCAATAGCACAAATTTAACTTTTTGTATACGAGTTCACCATATACAAGACTTGTAAGGTATTATGATATCCACTTGGTGAGGAAATTGTATGAAGTATTAAATATTTTCTGACCACAATGAATTACTAAGCTAGCATACAATCTTTACACATCAGATATAACAACACACTGGGGTACGATATATGGTTTCGAGCTCCAATAGCCCTCTTCGCATTCCGATTTCATGCCATTCAATTTGGCAGATCCTTTTTATATATCTAGCTTACCTTTTTCTTTTATATGAATTACATAGACCATAAATTTAATTTCCATTTTGATTTCATAAGCATAGCCTTAGCAGCAGACAGATGGTGCTGATAAGAGACATCATAACGCTACTTGACAGCAAGCATTTTTTAATCTATCAAATAAAATTTGATTTAATTTTGAAGTATTCTTTGAACTTTATTTTCTTCGATAACAAACTGACCTGTTGTAGTGCCCGACGAAGTTGTTCAAATGGAGTTGAAGTCTTTGCTATTTGTCGAGCAGAAGTCTTTGTTAATAACTGCAAAATTTAATTTACATACATAAAACAATCGGTAAATGCAAAAGAAATTTTGTGCACTACTATAAAACTTGTAGGAACCGAAGTTTATAAGAAAGTCAAATGTTACAACTGAGGCAGAGCTTCATCTTGCAACCATAAAACTTCGGTTAAACATCAAGCCTAGAATATTGATATTTAGTTTCCACGTTTTTACTACATTATAAGTATTCCCTTCATGTATATAAGTTCACAAGGAGGCCAAGCTTATACTAGAATCTAGTACTACTAGATTGGCTTACCAAAAAATATCATCTTTAGTACAATTTAATGATAAGGTCAATTAGACATGCAATTCAGGTATAAACTCATGAAAAGGGATCGGCAAATCTTACACAGATATCAATTGTGAATGAAAAAGCACACAAACATAGACATATGAAACAATTGATCGATAAATGCTCCCGTCTAACAATCAGCCATCTTAACTTCTCAAATTCCCCTTCTGCTCATTGATCAATGCTAAGAACATTGTTAGCTTAATCTAATTAATGAACAAACATTAACGAACTAGAGGTACGTACATTAAGCGCACAAACATCAAAGTATTAGAGCAAGTACATGCTAGAGGCATTGGATGTAATTTAGCCTTTAAAATACATGCTCCAAAATTTTCAACAACATAGCTTTAATCAATAATAAGCACACAATACACCTCAAAACTTTCAAAAAATTCAAAAATCCAAAGATTACACATAAACATCAAACATTACCCGAATTATAACAATAACAAGAACGAAATCGAACCTTATTAAGTAGAAAATTGGGATGCAGATGACTAGTAGTAAGATAATGACCACAACAAGGACAATCACTCTTATTCTCCAAATGAGTAACAACACACATATAACAAAAACTATGTCCACACGAAGTCAAAAACGCATCCTTAATAATTTGCATGCATATCGGACACAAAAAATCTTTGTCCATCTCAATCAACTCCAACTCCACACCTTCCTCCACTTTCGGCATCACTATCACTTCCATCTCAGGTTGCCCAACCGCCGCTGAAGGTGGCGGACCATCCTCTCCGCCGGTGATCATAATATTCTCCAACTTCACTGATGGCACAACTGCACCTACTGAACTACTCCCCACCATATAAATATAAATTTAAATAATCTTCTAAAATCTCGAAACTAATATATCAAATATCAAATATATTTATATAAATATTGATGACACTCTGCACTTATCTTTTCTCTATACATGACAACAAAGTACTATATATGTACATGTATAAATGAGACAGAACACTTAAAATCTCCATTTTAGGAGTGCAGATGTATAGATTTTTGTGTAAGTAAAGATGACATTAGAGTAGAGTGAAATTATTACAGAACAGAGAGGCTAGTTTAAGTGCATGTGTGTGAGGATTGGAGAGAGATAGAGATATTTGTGAGGGCAGAAACAAACCACGTTCAAGCGGGGGTCTTTCTTTTTATGATTCTTGATGTTTGTTTATATCAACTTGTTTTTAATACATATCTACTGCTACAAATATCTTGTCTTTCTTTGCTGCCCTTTCTGTTTGACCCTATAAATAAACAAAAACTGTATACAAAATAAATGTGTTAATTTTTTAATTTTTTAAAAAATAAATATTTAGATATTTAAATTGTAGTTTAGAAAGAAATTCTTTTGAAAATTTATCGAGTTATTTTTATACTCGCTCTATTCCAAAATATAAGTATCGATTTGACTTTTTACAAATATTTTATAGTATAAAAATAGTTTATTTTAACAACTCATTTTTCAAATCTTCTTTTTTTGAATAAAAATATATTATATAAATTTGGATTTAGAAAAAAATTGAAAAAATGAATTATGGAAGTAACCTTTTTTAGGCCTTAAAATACGATACAAAAAATTAAAACAACACTTATTTTTAAATGAATTGAGTATATATGTTAAAATATGTACAGTATAAAAGACTAGAGTGAAAATTTTTTGCTTTAAAAGCAAGGGTTTAATTGATTTATGATAAAGACAACTATCTGACGTTGAATGCACACATCACTACTTTGCTCAGAAAACAATGGTAGAATAGTGAATAGTGAATACTGCCGGTTCCAACAATTAAGTACAGTATTTAAATACAGTATCCAAAACAATGCGCAGAAGTTAAATGGGTCTGGGATACAACATTGGCAGTTCAATATTACAAAAAATGCAAACTGTGCACCCTGGATAGTTCATTTCTTGGTCATCTACTAGTATTGTTCACAACATCATTCCAATTGTAGCTTTGAAAATCATAAATATTAAAGATATATATCTGATTGTGATACAACGTTGTATACACAGAAATAAACCTTTAACTAAGCAATACAAGGATATAATCCTTTTTCATTACAACTTGATATTCGTGTAAGAACACCATTAAGTGAGACGATTTATTTCTATTTTCTATCACTATTTTCCTAGCAGTGTTATGGTGTTGAGGTATAGTATCATTATTATTATTGTTCCCTAATTTATTTTTCGATCGACTGAGGATGTGTGACAGATTTCTTTATACAGTCTACGATACCTTCACAACTTGTATCAGGCAAAATACATCCTGCATCATCTTCAAAAGCATTGTCGAAACCTGAGTGAGGAGAGCGGAGGTTTCCGGGAGTCTGACAAGCCTTCATTGTTTTACAATGTTCTGCTTCGTCTTCTCTGATGTTCACGAATACATCATACAAGTTATCTGGAGAATGGCACAAGGAAAGAAGTTTTTTTTAGAGATAATACAGAAGTACAAAATATGCAAACATTAACTAATAACACTTCTAGAAATTGAGAGGGACATGACAATGTTGCATTAGCATTACAAAGAAAAAGCTCAATAACTAGCTCAACCAAATACACTACAGCATTACTTACCTATTACCGGTCTTCGAGTGTTAGGAGCTCTGGAAGTTTGAAATTCATCTGGTAAGAAAACCAAATTTTTGTTAAACTAAACTTTCATTTAAATGTGGAGAATGAAGGTAGTAAAGACAGACTTACCGAATAAGTACATGTCGCCTTCAGTGTAGTATTTTAAAGCAACCTTTGATGCAGGCAATTTTTTCAATTCATCTACACATTAAACAGTTGGAACTACATATTACTCTTTCTGGTTAATAGAACAAATTTATAGTAATCTTACAATCTTCAGTGTTAGTAGCCAAGAACAAATTAGTGGGGTGAGTAGATTGTTTCTATTATATAGTTGGGGAAACCTTGTGATAATATATCACGTACCTTCTGTATAATAAGAAACTAAAAAATGATGTGATGTGATCCTTAGATGAATCTTTTTTATGATAGTTATTGCCAATATCCTACCAAAAACAAATACTTAAAATCTTAAATTATGGTATACCTCCTTTGGCCTTGATAAATTTGTCGTATGTTTCAAAGGCATGGTTTTCCACACATTCAGAGAAATGATCTGCAACACAGAGGAACTAAATTTTTTAAGAGAACCACAAGATGCTGAATATGTTAATACAGATATTTCCCAGAGTACAAGTTTTCATGGCCACTAAAAAGGAAAAAACTAACAGGAAATAGTTAGATATGACAATTATAACTATGACCCAGATAGTAAAACTTACACGCCATTCTTGGACTCAATGTGTACATGAAAGCTGTCATAAAATAATAGAATACTGCTATATGTTGCGAAAGAAACCGATCAAACCACCAAGCATTTCCTCCCAATTCCTGCAATAATGGCCCCATACTCATATATTAGCTGAATATTATTAAAACTGACAAAAAGAAATATAGAACTACATATGGACCAAGGAAAGGAAGGCCGGAAATAAAGCCATATCAACTTTCTATGGTCAACATTTTATAATTATATGTAATGTTGAACCCATTGAAAATTTTCAAGTGATACTACATAATTCATAAAAGTGATACTTTTCTACTTCTTGGTGCTTGTTTCTATGTCCTTCCTATACGCACCATTCCTAAAACCCCAGTTTTTCAAGTTACAAAGATACTATGGACACATCTGACACACTATTATCTCCAGGGTGTATTAAACTAGAACAGCAAGGTTTTGGTCATGTATGTCTAGCAGTCAAGACACTAGAGAGAAATCAACAACTTCCAGTACTCTTAAGGGAAGATAGTATGCAGAGTTTAAACAATGACATTAATTCCTCTATAATTGCTATTACCTTTTTAAGCCACTTGATGGTTGTTTCCAATTTATATCCTTATGTCAAGATAAAACCAAAGAATCTAACATATAAAAAACTGAATCTCAGTTAAATATATGTAATCTTCGAGGAGAATCAGAAAAAAAAGTTCATTTATAAGTACCTCCTAAGCGACTTTGAACTTCTTAAGGTTTCGTCTACGTTTTCAATTCAATTCATGTAGGTTTACCTCATATAGTATATGATTTTAAGTTTCTATCATCTTATAACAACATGGACCGAAGGGAAAAAGGTGAAGCTAAATTTTACAGGAAACATAACAGTATGAAACATTAACACCGAGGCTTGAGAAAAGATTATTACTTCCATTATGAGCAGATGGTGCATTTCATTCCAGCTCTCAGCAAAATGAACTTTCAGATAGTCGGCCCTTCTCCACCAACCAAAACTTTCATACATGTGTAGAACAGACATAAAGGCTGTAAAAAAATCGGAATCAGATCAGACGTCCTAATTAAGAGTTTAAGACAGTCGATTAAAACATTCTAATATTTGAACCGCAAATTCTGTCACTACAGTATGAATATACCAGAATTAAAAATTGACTAACAATTTTATAGACTATCCAAAAGAGAACATATTTACCATAGATTATGAATACATAGCGCAAAAAATAAATAAATAATCGGGAAATCTCACCAAAATAAGGAACTCTTGCAATAGTTTCTAAAACAAAAAACCTTGCATAGTCTCGGTCGTGGTATAAAGTGTCGAGAATCTTAATCACCGAGTCCTGAAATGATCAATGACAGATTTCATTATGGTGACAACCGGGGACAGTTTCACGTAAATAACTCAAAAAAAAAAAGTGACTGGTAACCATAACGCCTAATAATTGAGCAGCTAACTGAATCCCTTAAAAACCAAAGGTAATACAAGGATGAGTTCAAAGACATACGTCCTACAGTATTAAGAATTTTTATAGCCATACAATACTATCACTCCTTTTATATCATCAGATACTATGACTATTGATATGCTAACTTTATCCCTCTCCCAATATGTTTGCAACAGTTTATTATTGTGCAGAGTGCTTATCCGCGATTTCAAGACAAATCAAAATACCCTATTACTATATTTTCTATGAACATACATATCATTATATATAATTTCTTATTAACTATTTTCTCTAAAAAAATTATATTGAGCACACAGGCAAAAGAGTTGCGAATAGATAGAGGCAGGAAAGAGCATAAACTCCCTTAGTTAATACTCCCTCTGTCCCATAAATTTTGTCTTTATTTGACTTTTCAAAGTCAAATTAATCAATTTTGACTAACAAATAAAATATATTAAATAATATATATATATTTTAAAAATATCATAACAAACTCTGATTATCCTATTTTATGAATCAATTTGCAGATTTAAAAAATAATAAGAAATGTAATAAGATCTACAACATGATTTACATTCAAAATGCTATTCATAAATGACATGAAACAATATAGAAGTCCATAAAAAATCAGAACATTGCCTTGTGCATTGTCGAACTAAACCTACGAGAAAATAAGTCAAGGTTACCATAAAGACTAATATTTAAAGTAGCATCTAAAGTTGGAGTTTTTACTATTATATCTCTAAACTTAATAGACAAGAAGACACACAGTATTATGCGCATGGACTTGATAGGGGGTATCAGATTGCAAGCAAGGAAAACGAAAAAAGTAGTGATAATTATCGTAGTCACATACTTCTACTTAAAAACTTCATATATAATACAGTGGAAGATCTATATGAGAATGTAGATATTCCAGAAATATATTACTTACCGTGAGCAAGATGTTAATAGATTGTTCGAGCTGTACAACCCATCTTTCAATGCCACTGGAGGATGAACCATCTGGTGGCTCCCCATTACTTCCACTTCCATCACCTTCAGGAGAACTCTTTGGCGGGAAAGAGTCCTCCACAACTACCTTCTCCTCATTTTCTTGCAAAATTGTTGCTTGGACTTTAAAAGGCTTCCTAAATGGATCATAGCGAAAATGATATTAGATACATAAAATTATTCTCTAGGGATCAGCTTTACAAAATCTATATTCTGTTTAGATCGAAGATGTTTTATGAGAAAACTAAAGAATGAGAGGACAAAACTTCATTATGCAGATGCAATACTCTATTAAAATGTACCAATTTCATTGAATTTCACATGACAACGATATTTATAACTAAGTTTTGTGAACAAATTATTATAGTATGATCATTGGAATATAACACAACAATTCTGAACCATTTTGTCTTCCCTCCTTTTTCCTATTTAATTACCTCGATTCTCCCAAGTTCAAAGCATATCTCAAGAAATTGTTAATCAAACTTTTTTATGATTATCTAATGCTAAAACATTTTGTCCATATATACGCTAGTTACCGAGAAAGGCTCCAAAATTTACTTACTATACGATTACCACAACATACACATAAAATTTCCTCAAAATCAAAGCATTACAACTTCCAAGCACTTCTGGCAATTCATTTCTCACCTTACTTCATCATTTCCACAAACCAATAAAAACAAAACATTTCCATATCATTCTTCAAATCCTTTTCCCAAACTACACATAATTTGTGTCGAAAAACTGAAGCCAAATCAAAAAGCCAATTCCATCCGAGTTTATACAACTAAATAAATTTCGATAATTCCAATAAATGAAAATCATAGATATCACTAACAACCTAACTAACTATAACAACACACCAATAGATATAACAGAAACGTAACAGAATATCATTAACAACCTAACAAACCACAACAGAATATACATACACACACATATATATACATGTATGTATATAATATTACCTGGAAGAAGCAGAGCAAGAGTGAGGTGAAAATAAAGGATTAAATCGTAAGGAATTATGAGAAAAAGACGAGAAATTAATAAAATTATTATTATTAATATTATTATGATTAAGTTTAAAAGAGGAAGAAGAGGATGATGAAACTGCAGAGATAGTTGAAGAGAGAGTATAAATCGCCATGGAGAAATTAAAATTAAATCAAGAATTAATTGAAATTGTGAGAGACTAGTACAAAATCAAACTTGGAAAACTAGAGATGCTGTTTTGTACACACCTTCCTATTCCTGGCCTGCTCTTTCTGTAAGTTAAATATACGTATGTTGTCCCGAATTATCTGTCATGTTCGACATTTTAATTTTTATGATTAAATATGATTTAATAATTATATTTTAAAATAAATTAAGTATAATTTTTAAATACTTTTAATTATATAATATATATAATTTTCAGTCAGATCAATTTGATCATAAAAATGTTAAATAAGATGTTAATTTAGAAACGGAGATGATTTATATAAATGAATATTGAAATATTTTCGTTATTTATTATTTTATAGTTTATTTTTATTATTTAAAGATCAGCTGAACACAGATTTCAGCAAGTCAGCAACACAGCCCAGGCTAAACAATGGACTAGAAACCATTTCCAAATTTTATTAAAATATATATGTATTGACTCTTTCAGTTGCTAATCTTGTAGTTTGATCTGTTCCAAGTAAACAAGTATACTTGTCCACTTGCAAAGAAAGGGCTCTTAACACCAGACATGTAACTTCCGTGGATATGAATCAAACCAGGCATTGTCACTCCATGACATGTGAGATATAGGTCGACCTTAACTTTACTCCTTTAGGAAGTAGATGTTAAGAGGATGATGGTGAGGTTCAGATGTACGTACATTTTAATTTTAACCCGTGCTTAATACGAAAGTAAGGTAACGTTTTTGTAGGCAGACCTTACCTCTACTTCGAGAATAGACCAGCTTGCTAAATCACAAATCTTTACTTCTATCCGGAGAATAGGTCTGCTTGCTAAATCACAAATATAACAGACAGACCCTTGAGAAAAATGAGCACAAATTAAAATAACACTCATAAACTAGTTTCAGTTATCAGAGACTCAGAGTGACAAAATGCATAACAAATGGCAGACCATAGCAATAAAATACTCCAAAAAGGAAATTTCTTGATGTTAGAGACAAAGAGAAACGATGAAATGCTATTTTTTGTTCTATTACTTGTGTGTTTGTTAGTTAGTGTTTAATCTGCAAAACGTTGCTATCATCAATGCATTGGGATCTCCGAAATAATCGAAGTGGACTTGCTGGATTTCCTTTATTTTCATTCTTCAACCTCCATGTTCCTATGTTTGGTTCAGAAGAACAAAAACTTTTCTCTCCGATGGCTGTAAGTTTTCTCTTCACCATTAGCCTTACTCATTAGTTTGCGCGTATAATATCTGAATTTAAATTATATTATAGCTTGATCACGTGTTTATTCTCGATATGAAATTACTCAGAAAAAGACTAATACATTTTCATTTTGAATACGTCTGCAGAAAAAGGCTCATGTTCCTAAATTTGGCAACTGGGGTGGGGATGATAATGTACCTTACACAGCTTATTTTGATAGTGCTCGCAAGAGCAAAGCTGGAGGTGGGATGATCAATCCAAATGATCCAGAGCAGAATCCAGAGGCCTTCCTGTTTGGAAGCGACGATAACATTAGTGTCTTCCAGCCTCCTCTCCAACAAAAAAGTGACGATATAGTGGTCCCCAAAGAAAATCATCACATCGAGGGACACAAAGGTAACCATAGAAGAGATAATAGTGGTGGTGGTCAGCATCATAAGAACGGTCTGAAGAGTGTAATCTCAGAAACTAGCAGTGATAGAAGCAATTCTGATAATTCGAGCCTTCCATCAAATCACCGAATTGCAAGACCAGATAGAAAGAAAAGCAGTACTGAAAATATTAGTTTCTATCCTCCATCGCCAGGGCCTAACAGATTGAGAAACGGACATAATCTGTATGATGATTTTGTAAGTGAAATTTCTCCTTGCACCAATTTAGCAGCACACCTGGACTTTCTTCGATCTTGTTCATCATCTATTTTCATTCTTTACCTTACTCTTTAATTTTTTTTGCTGTATACAGTCCACTAGATCAGCATCAGTACCCATGTTCGGGCAATGGGATGAAAGAGACCCTACATCAGGAGATGGATTTACTGTAATTTTCAATAAAGTCAAAGAAGAAAAACAGATAGCAGCTTCCAAGTTTCCTATAGTTCCTAATCAACCTACCAATCTGCCAAACACCCAAACCAAAGATGTCAGATCCAAGGTATTTGTCCAATTCATATGCTAAGTCTAACATCTAATTCCAACACGGAACATGACCTTAAAAGTAATAAACAAGGTTATATTCGATGCATAAGGCTCCCACATAAGCAGGTCCGGGAAAGATCCTGATGGCAAGTTCATTTGTGTCAACAATTAATTTTTGGCATTATAAATCTACTCCTATATTTGATCCGCTTTTATTCTTTTGCAGAGATGTTGCTGCCTATTTTAGATCAAGAAACAGAAGGAAAGAGGAAGGTCATCCATATGCATGCTTCATTTGCTTTCTATTAGATACATATATGGGATTTTAATGCCTGTCATCAGTTTGATGTATTGAGAATAAGGTTTTAAGTATTAGTAGTTTGGTTTCTACCACAAATCATTGCAGTTCATTTTTATCAGTTAGGAATGTCATTCAATCAATATATTCTTTGTATGCAGTTTAATCCCTGGTTCACACTTCACAGAATCATCTATAGCAATATTTAATTGTGTTTTAGTCACTAATATTGTACTCCTGTGAAAGCTAAGACATGCGAAAACAAACTTATTATTCAATTAACACCAAAAGGAGATCAATAATGAAGCTGAGGCAAGAACGCATGTAATTATTGATAGTTCCAACTGATGTAAACAAATTACAAATAACAAAAAGAGGTCAACAACTCATGCATGCAATCATACATATACTGTATACATTATCTAAACGGGGACTCCCAGGTCCTAACTGACCTGATTGTGAAGGTGAGCGGTGACCCATTTTTCATTACAAACAATTACTTCCTCCAAATCGCAATTTTGATCAAATATATTAAATTTAATTCACCATTCTTTCTAGCATTATTCAGTCATTTTTTTTTCAAATTTATGCATATTAATTTCTTAATGAGATTCGGAACCTAAGATAGCATATTGGGTAAGTTGTGTGAAATATATAGAATTTTATATCCAAACATGATAAAAGTATTTTTGTAAGATTATAATTCATTTAAAATTTTATTAAAATACTATTATATTGTATTAAAATCTTAACATACATCTAAGATTTATTTTTCTCTTTCTTAATACAACCACTTATCCATTTTGATACTTATCATTTAAAATTATATTTGTAGTTATAAGTAAAATATAATTTTTTATTGAACAAATTAGTATAAATATTATAATGCCGCCGCTGCGAGGCATGGGAGCAACTATAGCGAATTTATTGATAAAAATTTATCACCCACAATGTCTTTCAGGAATATATCGCTAACATAAATTTGGTTAATAAACTTTCTTGTCAATTTATGAATTTTATTATAAGACATTAGTATTGGTGAAAAACAAATAATTAATTTATTATTACTATTTTGATACACAGTTCATAATTTTTTCATCAGTATGACCACCTTTAATTTCATAATTATAGATTTTTATAATTTCAATTCTACAATTTTATATTATATAATATAATTTAAAAAAATTGATCAAATCACTTGTACAAATTACTATAGCAATAATTTTCTACTGGTGTATAATAGTTTTTAGAGGTAACCCTGTAATTTTATCTTCATGTCATAGGGGATTAGGGATATATCAGCCAGCTCCTGTCCGGCGTCATTCCCGAGACAATCACACACGCAAGTACAAAAATCTACACACACTTTACACAAAAATGTCAAAGCAAATTGGTAAAAGATTTGAAGGGAAAGTAGCAATAGTGACAGCTTCAACTCAAGGCATTGGGTTTGGCATAGCTGAGCGTCTTGGTTTAGAAGGTGCCTCTGTTGTTATCTCATCTCGAAAACAGGTTTCTTGAATTACACTCTTGTTTGTTTCTCTTATTTTGCTGTTTTTCTCATCTGGGTCACTCTAATTTTGCCAAAATTTGGTTCATTTCTTGAAATTCTCATATGGGTTTTGCTAGTTTGATTACAAGTTTGTGTTTTGATTATTAATTATCTATAATTTCATGTTTTTCTCATCTGGGTCACTGTAATTTTGCCAAAATTTGGTTCATTTCTTGAGATTCTCATATGGGTTTTGCGAGTTTGATTACAAGTTTGTGTTTTGATTATTGATTATCTATAATTTCATGTTTTTTTCCATCTGGGTTGGTCTAATTTTTGGTCAACTAATTTCATTTCTTACAAATTTACAGGGTTTTCTGATTTTAATGTGTTTGATTTGTGTAAGTTGATTCAATTTGGTTAAAAGTTTGTTTTTTGATTGGTGATTATTGTTTTCTTGTGTTATGATCATGATTTGTGAAATAAAGTTTATTCATTTTGTATGGTAACTAGATAATATTTTTTTGTGTTGATTGATTATTTTATTGCTGATTTTTTAAGTGAGTTTAGTTGATTTTTGATCTTGATTTGTTGGTAGAGTAATGTAGATGATGCGGTTGAGAAGTTGAAGGCTAAGGGGATCGATGTGTTGGGGTTGGTGTGCCATGTTTCGAATGCTCAACAGAGAAAAAATCTCATTGACAAGACTGTGCAGGTAATGTTTTCAGCTCAAGTTCTTGTATTTTGCTAATTATTTGTGAATTAAGATCCGGACTTTGGATTACTGTGGAGAAATCTTGATTTTTTTTTAGTTGTAAAGGCAAAGGGATCACCCTATCTATTTCATAGCATCTGTAGCACTCTAAAATGTGTTCATTTGTTTTGAGTTGCTTGTCTACTTTTAGTATATTGCTCCAAAGATTGAAATCATTTGGTTAACAAACTTCTTTTAGAACCTTGGTCTCATTTGCACCTCACTTATTGTTACTTCTGTAATGTTCACACCAACTTCTTTCACTTATTCCTTTTCGTAGGTTAATATCATCTGCAATTTCATGAACACCTTCAGATTTTATGCTCCAGATTTAGTGCGCCAGTTTTTTCTTTCTTTTTCAAATGGACTGTAATCAGTAATCTATATGATTTGAGATCTTCTTGAAATTGTGCTGTTTTAATAGCATTGTTATGTGGAAATACTTGTGAGAAATCCAGAATAAACTTTATTCACTTGTTAGAAAACAAGGTTTAATTTCCTTTTGTGATCTTTTCGACGGATTTATGGTATGACATTATATATTTACAAAACTTTGTATATATTGGCACTGCAACATTGTAATAGAATTTGACTTATACTTTTCGCTAATATGGACCATATGGTTTTGGATGCAGAAATATGGAAAAATAGATGTGGTGGTGTCTAATGCTGCTGCAAATCCATCTGTTGACCCCATCTTGGAAACTAAAGAATCAGTCCTGGATAAGCTATGGGATATTAATGTTAAAACTGCTATTCTTCTTCTAAAGGCAAGTCCTTCAAATCAAGCATAAGTTCATGAGTGCAATAATGTCATATCATTAGTGATTGCCAAAGATATCACCATATTCTTCTCTTATTCAATACAATAATATAAAATTATTAACAGTTCTTCACATAGAAGAGTTTAGAGTTATTCTTATGCAGCATTTTTCTTTTTATAATGGTCATAGAACTAAGGCTACTGATCATCCTAATCTCGTCTTCTATTTTTCCTCTCTATCACAGGATGCTTCTCCTCACTTAACAAAAGGTTCATCTGTCATCTTTATTTCCTCCATCAGTGCCTACAGTCCACACTCTTCCATGGCTATGTATGCAGTGACAAAAACAGCGCTCCTTGGGCTTACCAAGGTAGTACATGATTTCGAGTATTATGTAGGGGATATGATTTTCATTTTGGAGGTTTAATTGATATTTGATATTGTATAGGCACTTGCCACTGAGATGGCCCCAGATACCCGTGTGAACTGTGTTGCCCCTGGGTTTGTACCAACACACTTTGCGGACTTCATCACAAGCAACGCTGATGTTGTAAGTTTGTCATGGGTTAAAATTTGCTATGATTTTTCGACTTTGAAAACTATTGAAAAGCTTGGCTTCTTTCCGTTGATTGACTTTAATTTGTGACTGTTTGTAGAGGAAGACTATTGAGGACAACACACTACTTAGGAGGCTCGGATCTACTGAAGACATGGCTGCAGCTACCGCCTTTTTGGCATCAGATGATGCTTCATATATTACTGGAGAAACACTGGTAGTTGCTGGTGGAATGCCTTCTCGGCTCTAGTTATACAGATTTTTTCTTCATACTATATGTAGTTTGTCCTGTGTTTCTTCTTTGAGGATTAAACACTCTCCCTGTTCCAAGGGTCTAATAATTTTCCAGAAACTTGTAGATTGTATAGCCACATTTGTTGGAATGATGATAACATATAGCATATCTACTCTAAGCTTTATTCCATTGTTTAGAGTTTCTTTTTGTTTGGCTATTTGATTTGATAACATGAATATTCTTTTGCAATAATGATAAATTTGTGTGGTATGACACCAATCACCAAGCAAGGGCGGTAAACTAAGGAGTAAAACTTTTCTTTTGATGTATAATGTAGATACATAGAAGAGGAGATGAACCAATGTACATTGTTATTTGAACTTTAAGCTATTTGACAAAAGCTTGTATTGCTATATGGATATATATGGTTGGATTTACAAATTACGACTAATGTACACAGACTCTGCCAAAAAAGAACCAAAAGAGAGAGATGTGCTTCCATACACGAAAGGATATGCTAATGGCTTCTAGCTTTGTAAAACTTCTGAATCACAAACAAGTGGAACAGTCCTTTCAGCGAGATCATTTCGTATGCCATCGGAAAGACCAAGTCTGTATCACACACTCTTAATCCAAATGTCTACACAGGTATCACATCAGCATTCTGATTTTCATCACACGTCAAAATAAGGCCTTCGACATAAGTAGGAAGAAGGCAACGAGCCCACTGAAAACCAGTTGAAGTAGGTTTTGCTGGTGGGACAATCATTAGGGCATTATCATTTCGTCGGACAATACCCATCACACTGACGGTACTCCCTTCTTTGATATAGCTGTACATAAAGAGTATGACTATATCAGATCCTTTCGTACTTTATGGAGTGTGGAGTCCGAGCCCATGACAAATTGTTAACTAGTATGCCACCAACAGAACTGACAAAGACATACACGCTCAATGTATAGGAACTATATATAAAAGTGACGGTTCTTTACCTTTCTTTGAGCCGCATTGCACGATCATCGCTTGAGAGGTTGCGGTCAGAGAGCCAGATCAAAAAGCTTGGAGATAACTCCTTGTTTGTTTTAGTTACATCAATCACGGTAGTTGGTCTGACAAACGGAGCAACTTTAGCTCCATAGCCTGCTTTGACTATGACTCTTAACCCAGTTTGGAAGTCTGATATGTAGAAATCCGCAACATATCTCTGTTAAGAGGCAGGTGAAGGTAATTACAATCTGGTAGTGTTTTTAACCATGCAATGTTGAGCAAAATGAAGCACATTGACATTCCACTATTAACATTTTCCTCACAACTAGCATTTTCAAAGGTTCTACCCAATGCAGGGAATGCTTCCAAGTTCCAGCCTGAACTAGCGGATAGCAAGTGGACAAGTGATCATCACGCCAAGCAAGACCTTTGCAATTAATGATCATTATAAACCAATGCCAATTCTTTATTAGAGTTACAAGCCTGCTTTAACTATATTCTTAGTGCTTAGGGTTAAGAATGTATTGCACCAGCATCCATATGCCAAGAAGTGGGACTTCAATGCATATCACCTCCAAAAGGAAGCAAATTTGTTTATTTTACTATTCTAAACTAACAAAAACATACAAAATAACAAAAATATACAAAAGAATACAAGACTCTGAGTTCAAGTTTAACAATATAAAATTTTTGAAGCTTAGTTAGCTAGTTGTTACTTTTTTTAAAAACCATGATGCTTGAAAGAATCACTCGCCCTGGTTGACGCAACAATCAGCCAGTGACTAATTATTTGAAGGCAAAGCTAATCTAAATTTAGTCATCATGACAGTGGCAGAGGCATCTCTTACTTGAACACGAGTAAGAACCTGGGTTCCATCAGCAAGAAGAAAATAAAGGTTGTACATGCACAAGTAGTATACTGGTAGAGTTGAGATAAATGCATCACTAGTTAACAAACTAACCTCTGAATTTCTGCATCCCCAAGAGAAGAAACAGTGTTTAGGATTAGCTGGTTTTCCACTCAATCCTCTATATTCCAACAATTCCGACGAGACATATACACATCTTGATATCTTCTGAAAAGATGTTTCCAGCGGAATACTGCCACAGGTGACAACCTACATAATTGGTTACAGAAATTTTATGATGTACTTACCAAACAATTATCAGTTTTTTCTCCGCATCATTTCCCCTGCAAACTCACACTAGGTAAGTTTTGCATTAACAGTAACAACTAATCCTACAAACTTTATTTTTGTTTTAAGGATATAATGAGGAATTCTTACTAATGAGTTGCTACATAATATTATTATGGAATCGAATATCATCCTCTTCATTATCATCGAAAACATTGAAACAACACTAAACCGACACTTTACAATTACCACTAAATTACCAATGAGGTCTTAAGTGGGATCCTGTGTACGTGTACGATAATTTACATGTTCAATTTCCCCCTCTCCTATTTGCAACATGTAATGTTCATGTAGATAATTTCAATATACAGAAGTCACTTAAATCAAATCCTAACTACAAATAAACACATAAATTAGAGAAAATAATATTTAGAGGAGAGGTGATTTAATTTTACCCCAGTGACTTTGACATACTGTCCATCAGTAGCACCTCTAAGTTCAGAATCAGCATACCTACTCAAAAACCCAACCAACCCTCTCCTCCTCATTGCCAAATTCCACAAAACAACCACCAATAACACCACCAAAACCGCGACAACAGCAACAAGAACCACTGCCTTTTTCACCGCAACCATCAGAAACACCCCCACCACCAACCCCATCACCACCACCACCAAAACTACCCACATTGCCGCTTTCGATAACTTAAACCCCATTCTCTCATCCCCACTCAAACTTGTCACCGCAGACCCATACACCACCTTTCCTGACCCCCCACCCACCGGAGTCGGGTCAAGTTTCCCGGACCTCCGACCCGGATTCGACCCGAGAGGACCCGACGTTAGTAACCCGGTTGGCAGGAGCTGGACCATCTGACCCGACCCGGTTAAATGGGATTCAGATTTTTGTCTCGAGAAAGAAGAGAGCCGGCTGGGCTTCAAAACGGGTGGCACCAAATGGGATTCAATATCAAACATTTTACCAAGCTCACCGGAGTTTTTGACATCGCCGCCGGTGTAAGGTACAGCCCGAGAACTTAACGTAGGTTGCCTGTCTTTCAACTGCGGTTCGGGTCGACCCGAGACATATAACCCGGAACTAAGCTGGTGAGAATGACTTCGAGTGGTCATTGTAAGAGAGAAATGCAGTGCTTGTTCGTGTGCGTAGTGTGTATGTATAGAAGTGGAGTGAAAGTAGCGAATGTAATAAAAATGATAATGACATGTGTGTCCCTCACTTGCTGTGTTGCGTAGGAACTTGTACTATAATCTGGCACGTAGATACACACAGACTGTTTTCTTGAGTTGCAAGAATTACAAAAAAGTGGTGAAACGTTTTTTAATGCTTAATTTAAATTTATGTCAACAAAATCAAAAAAATTTCGCAATTAGAAAAAATATTACGATTTTAATAAGTTTTGTGTTTTGTTAGGGAAAGAATAAGGGATGCTATTTTATGTTATAATCTCGGTTGGCCTTTAAAATTTAATAAAAATATTTTTTTATCAAATCTTAATATTCGGTAAAAATTTATTTTGAATCTCGATTGTACTCTAAAATTTAGATATAATATTTTATGTACTTGATTATATATTTTGAAATCATATGTCGCCGTCTTATAATATGTGTGTATTATTAGCTTAACTTGAATTCGCAGTACCATAATGATATTGTTTTCGAACAATATTTTGTACATTTGAATGATATAGTTGTATGAATCATATCTTTGAAGAAATAAATAATAGATGAACAATGTCTTGTGACTCATTAATCTAGTACAAAAATGGAATATAAACATGCATCTACGCGTATGGGTATGGCAACTAATCAACCATAATGGCTGGGGGCCTTTGTCATCTTCTAGTGTCGGTGAAGCAAGAAAGACAGGCAGATGATGGCAAAGCTGTCTTTTGTTAAAGGTCAATAATAAGGTGATGTGTCTAATTTATATACTGTATACATAGATCATTTACAAAATTTTACTTGAAAACCAAACATCATATTATATATAGATCATATCCAGATTAAGTTTTCTTAAGCTAATTACATGTCGGCAGTTGGCATATAAGGGACATGCATATTATATATGGAAGCTGATTCCTGAAAAGCGATTGTCAGCATCCATCTTTTCACGATTTTTTATAAGCCTGTCAAAAGCATAGATAAAATGACGATCAAAAACTTAGTTTTAATATTGTTCACTATAAAAAAGTAAGGATAGAGGGATGTATCAAACTATTCTCAAGAATCAGGATCCTTATATATAAACACATATACTTGGTTACTAATGTTGGTCACTGACTTAATAAATTATTTCCACTTATATTATTCATCGTATCAAATATAAATGTTAACCGTTGAATGGGACCGCGGGAATATCACACAAGTGGCAAGCAAAATGTAAACATATATTTGTACTGATTTTTTTTTTTGGTCTTGCTCGTTGATATGAATCCGTGACAAGAAGAGTATAGCTAGCCAGCTGGGAACTGTATCTGTATGTGCTATAAATTGGGCTGATATACTACTTTTTGTAGCCTAGACATATAAATTGTGCTTGTATCACTTTCAGAGCTTCTTCTTCGAAATGTTATATCTTTTCAATCTTAAATGGGTTGAGGTCCGAACTAGCTAGTTCATTGTATTAGGCTATTTTCTAGGTTCATTCATATAAATTTCATTTATGAATTGTGATAATTCATTGAATGTTCTAACGATGAAAATTAAAGTCTTTTTACGATAGGTCACATATTTGATTTCTTTGTACGATAGGTCACATGTTCGATTTCTTAAATTCTGAATACGGTTGATTAAAATGTGCATTACAAAGTTTGCCATTAGTAAGCGATCATATATATATTTTTCCTAAGAAACAAATAAATTCATCAAAATTATAAAGCAAGCACCACATGTTCTACTAACTTGATGAATATTTTTTCCATAATGTAGTAGCAAATTCAGAAACATATTTAATACACGTATTCTTTTCCATGTTTTCTACTACTCTGTAACTACACATAGCATAATACAAATAGGAACAAAGGAGTTGAATTACCTTTAAAAAATGGAGTCTCGAGTTAATATCACTTTTTTAGAGCCATAAACTCACGGGTATGGTATGAATTCAACTTTTTATTTTTTTCTGCCAAAAGACCTACTTTTGTTAATGATTCAAGAAAAAGACCATGGAAATCTGTTGAATAATATGATCCTGGTAAGCCCGCTTCTTAACACCTTGAGGTTTTAGGAGAACTGATAACTTAACATGGTATCAGAACTCTGGTTGTAGGAGGTCTTGAGTTCGAGTCCCTCCTACCCCCAATATTTGTAGTGAAAAGTTGATGATAACTTGGATTATTCTAAAGTCTTGACAAACAATTTCAGATTGAAACAATTTGGTGGTTATCCAAACTTTTCAACCGGATAAAATCAAAATGCAAGAACAGAGAATGATTATGTATTTTGTGTGATTTCTACCACCCTTTTTCTCATCACCATGACCAAAATACTTGCAAGTATTATATAAGTGTCCAACAGACATGTCTAAATACATGAGACATGTCTAAAGGCATGTCCAAAGACATGTCTAAAGGCATGTCCAAAGACATGTCCAAAAGACATGTCCAAAAGACATGTCTAAAGGCATGTCCAAAAGACATGTTTTGGAGGTCTGCAGTTGTGTCTAAAAGACATGACTTTTGGAGTCAAAAATGAAATTTCTGTACAACACTAACCTTCAGACCCCAGCCAGGGGCACTGCCCCCGGACCCCCGTTAATACCGAAAATCATAATATACTCAAACAAGCATGCACTCCGCACTCTCCCGACTTGTTCGATGAAATATTACGATGACATTGATCAACTAGTCAATCCAATTACACTAAAATATCTAACAATCATCCCCCATTTTAACGTAATCCATGATTAACTAAAATAAAATCACAACAAACAACAAACTTATGCATAAATGAAATATCATGACGATTGAATTTCATATTAGTATATTACACATTCCAAATATTCGAATATCAAGGTGTCACAAATGATTGAACCTCTGTTATTCATAATGAATACTCGAAGATAATATACACATAAATTTACATTCTCAAATATTCTTACTTGACACTATCTTTTACTAGCCTTGTGTCCTAATCCTTCATAAGCATAACAAAGCCAAGTCCTAGCTTCTTGAAACGGCTAAACTTCATGCTCAAATAGGTAGCTCTTTTATTCTTGCACTTGCATATGCAATTTTTCAAAAGAACTATTAAGAAGATAAACTTCAACCTCCTCAACTTGCAAGTCTGAACACATACCTTGGGATGATACTATTAATGTGTTCCAATCTCTAGATGTTAAACTTTCCACATTAAATTCAGCACTTAACGTCAAATTAGATGGGAAATGGGTATTTCAACATGAGAGATTTTTGATGGACTTCAATCTCACCCCTACAGCCGATTTGTACACAATATCTCTTCTCAACCCTTTGGTTAAATGATCAGCTAAATTATGTTGAGTTCTTATAAACTCCACTGATATAACACCATGCGTGATAAGCTCACAAATCATGCTATGTCTAACACCTAAGTGTCTAGACTTGCCTTTGTACACTTGTCTATAAGCATTGGCCATGGCAGACTCACTATCACATCTGATAGATATGGGTGATATCGGTTTAGGCCATAATGGAATTTTATATATCAGATTTCTTATCCATTTAGCTTCATTACCAGCTGCTGATAACGCCACAAACTCAGATTCCATTGTTGAGTCAGTAATGCAAGTCTGTTTCTTTGATGCCCAAGAGATAACACCTCCCCCAAGAAGGAATACCCATCCACTTGTAGAAGAATGATCTTCCTTATTGCAAATCCAACTTGCATTTGAATGACCTTCGAGAATCGAAGGAAATCCAGTATAAGTCAACCCATAATCCATGGTTCCTTTTAAGTACTTGAACACTCGCTTTAAAGCTTGCCAATGATGTGAACTAGGTTTGCTAGTATACCTACTAAGCTACTAAGCTTTCCAACAGCATAGACTATATCTGGCCTAGTGCTGATCATGGCATACATGAGGCTACCGATAGCTCTGGAGTATTCAAGTTGAGATACTGCAACTCCTTTATTAGATAGAAGCTTAATACTAGGATCAATAGGAGTGCTAACTGGAGAACAATCTTTAAAGTTAAATCTATTCAGAATCTTCTCAATATAATGAGATTGAGAAATTGAAATATTATTGTTCTCACGCTTGATCCTTATACCAAGAATCACCTCAGCCTCCCCCAAGTCTTTCATGTCAAAGTTAGATGACAAGAATTTCTTGGTTTTATCCACTTGATTTTGGCCAGTACCAAAAATCAACATCTCATCCACATATAAACAAATTATAACTCCTTTACCAGAAACATCAAACTTGCTATATACACATTTGTCTGCTTGGTTAACATACATGTTTTATATTTCTCATTATTTACA
This sequence comes from Oenanthe sinensis, assembly GCA_028671895.1. Lineage (NCBI taxonomy): Eukaryota > Viridiplantae > Streptophyta > Magnoliopsida > Apiales > Apiaceae > Oenanthe > Oenanthe sinensis. The sequence goes on along the minus strand of CM053796.1, from coordinate 2,924,078 downwards.
TCAATAGTAGGTATGAGACTCATTTTAGACATATCCTTTATTCGTTTATAATGTACATGTCCTAATCTAGCATGCCATAATTCAGATTTATTCAAATTATTGCTAGCACTATTAGAAACTATGCAAGCGGACTCATTATCAAATGAAATATTTACATTCAACATAAACATATCATTACATAAATAACCAAAACCAACAAAAGTACCATGTTTCGACAAGATATACTTGTCACTTTCATACACTTATTTGTAACCACAATTATTCAATACAACACCAGACAAGAGATTCTTTCGAATCCCGGGAACATACAACACATTATTTAATAATACACATTTTCCAGAAGTAAAAACAAGCTTTACATTTCCTAGTCCTTTGATTGGTTCAGTTGCAACATTTCCCATCTTTAACATAGATCCATCTTCGATTGGTCAAAAATCTTTAAACCAACGAAGATCATTACACACATGACTTGTTGCTCCTGAATCAATCCACCATGCAACATTATCATCCTGCACATAAAATACCTCAGAAATTAGTGACACATAATTCTGTCCCGAATTATAATTTTGTATTAAAATCTGACCTTGTTGCTTTTCAGGATCCTTAGATCCACTTGGACCAGCATTATACTTGCCTTTACCAACCTGACAATCTTTCTTAAAATGACCAGGTTTGCCACACTTCCAACATGTCAATTTAGGTTTCTTGTTGGAAGAGTTGTTGTTATTTCCTTTAAATTTCCTCTTGTTACCATTGTCTTTGTTTGAATTCTTAGAAGATCCACCATTTTCAACCATATTTACAGAAGAGTTACCAACTTGGTTCTTATCCTTAGAATTACTCTCAACTTCTTGAGCCCTTAAAGTCTCTTCAATTGTGAAGTGACTCTCAAGTTGAACAAGAGTCATATCTTCCTTATTATGTTTCAGGGTGTGTTTAAAATCCTTCCATGATGGTGGCAGTTTGTCTATAACACTAGAAACTGAAATGGATTCATCCATTTTCATATCGTGTTGAACAAACTGTCCCAAAATCCTTAACAGTTCATTATACTGTTCCATGACCGGTCTAGTATCAACCATTTTATAGTTAATAAAATTACTAACCAGAAACTTCTTGCTAGAAGCATCTTCAGCCATGTACTTGGATTCAAGGGAATCCCACAATTCTTTTGCAGACTCAACATTTTGGTATATATCAAAAAGAGAATCAGACATACCGTTCAAGATGTGACCGCGGCAGATGTAGTCATCATTCTCCCATTTGCAGCGCCTTCTAGTCTGTTCTACAGTTTCCTCCTCGATCATTTCTGGCATTGGAGTACTCAAAATGTACATAACTTTTAGTGTGGTTAACAAGAAATGCATCTTCTTCTGCCATCTTCTAAAATCATGTCCTTTAAACTTGTCCAGTTTTGCAAACTTGTTAGTCATGTCTTTTGCAGATTCGTTGTTCGTCATCTTCAGATAATAAAAATTTGTTTCAATCTTTGTAGTGAAAAGTTGATGATAACTTGGATTATTCTGAAGTCTTGACAAACAATTTCAGATTGAAATAATTTGGTGGTTATCCAAACTTTTAAACCGGATAAAATCAGAATGCAAGAACAGAGAATGATTATGTATTTTGTGTGACTTCTACCACCCTTTTTCTCATCATCGTGACCAAAACACTTGCAAGTATTATATAGGTGTCCAACAGACATGTCTAAAGGCATGTCCAAAAGACTTATCTAAAGACATGTCCAAGCATAATATACTCATAATATACAACACTAACCTTCAGACCCCAGCTAGGGGCACTGCCCCCGGACCCCCGTTAATACCGAAAATCATAATATACTCAAACAAGCATACACTTCGCACTCTCCCGACTTGTTCGATGAAATATTACAATCACATTGATCAACTAGTCAATCCAATTACACTAAAATATCTAACAATATTCTCATTTATTGAAAAATATTGATGTTATACTATGGTGGGTCCAAAAAGGGACGAGATCCCCACTTAGTAATTGAAATTTGACGGACACAAGGCCCAAAAAGGGATTAACCACCTTGTGATCCACTCTTCGACCTGTAATACTTCGACCCGTAATGGGCTTTCGAGTGAGGGGATGTTGAATAATATGATGGGGATGTTGAATAATATGATCCTGGTAAGCCCGCTTGCTAACACATTGAGATTTTAGGAGAACTGCTAACTTAACAAAATCTCACAATAGTGTCTCTTTTCTTTTGAAGTCTTGTCCATTTTCATCAACTTGTATTGAACGAATATGTAAATTTTACAATTTCAGAAACATGCTTTGAAATACTGTAAATCGGTAAATATTGCTCGAAAATATGCATATCGAAATACGTATTTAAGGGATACACTCATACGGAAAATGTAAATTCAATATATATTTTTTAAAATATATATGTCAGACAAACATTTCTAATACGATAATTTAAATTAATATTTTAAAATTTCTTTCACCTACTTATTTTTACTTTGAAATCTAATTTTCCTTACCATAAAACTTCAAACACTAAATGTCATACAAAGTACACTTCGTTCTATATTTTATAGGATCCGTTTCATATCTAGGACAGCAGGGGAGTTCATTTTCGAAAATGGGACAGCTTCCTTCATGTTTTCAAAAATGGTACAGCTAAATGCCTATCATGACGGTCATCGAAGGTAGACACCGGGTTGACAATATAATAATAACCGCCATGTTATCTGGCGGTCTAAGTATTAATGAAGAAACATTATAACCGCCACATAATGTGGCGGTCATGCCTTAGTCTATTCAAGTAATGACCGCCACACAAAGTGGCGGTGGCATGCAAATAAAACGACATCGTTTAGCTGTTTTGTTTACTTAAAAACCTAGACAATAGAAATATCAAACAACAGTCATACATTCAAAAACCGCCGAAGGAAGTGGCGGCTACAGCTTGTAAAGATAACCGGGCAACTTAGCTGTGTATCGATCGAAAGGCAGGGTTACCACCGACACAACATCAACCTGAACAACCATAAGCCGGTATCATCTAGTTCCTATTTCTTCCTAATTCGATTTGTATCGGTTTCATATATTCATGCCTGTTTGATAGTAATGCTCAAGATACATGTATATTGAAGGCAGTCATATAATTTGCGTTGTTTAATATATTTTTTTAGTTTGCTCGTAATTTGATATTTAAACATGTTAGTTTAAACCATCGTTGCAGCTTGATGGAATTAATTAAGTGTTTGGCAATGGACGATAAGTAATTATCTGTACTTGTATATTTTAGGTAACATTGTTTGTGTGTTAGCTATAGTTATTTTATATTTTTGGAGTATGTTTTTGTTCCCATAGTTTCATATTGTTTTTGAACCATTTTTTTTTATCATATAAAATGTGCATCTGGTTAATTTATTTTGGAAGAAAAATTTATTTCAAAATGAGCATTATTTGTTTGTATTCTTTAGCTAGGTAAATAGTGTATATATAAGATGCTATATATAGAAAGTATAATAGAAACTTAAATCTTAATTTAATTTCGATTTAGATGATAAATGCATTGATAGAAGTTTTATGATTCTTACTTGAACTAATTAAATAAAATAAATTTAGGAATTGAACAAATTAAATACAATATAATGTTATAAAAAATAAATTAAATTAATAGATATATGTATATAGTATTTATTAATATAATTAAATTAAATGTAAAATAAATTAAATTATTAGTATTTATGATAATAATATTAAATTTCTTAATAAAATGACAAGTATTTTTATTAAAAGAGGATTATATTATAAATTATATTATTATAGAAATATTAATATTATTATAGAAATATTAATATTATAAAATTATAAATATGATAATAATATTAAAATTTTTAATAAAATGACAAGTATTTTTATTAAAAGAGGATTATATTATAAATTATATTATTATAGAAATATTAATATTAAAAGAGGAGTATACTATTTATAATATAAATAAATATATTTATTAAAAGAGGATTTTGTAATATATATTTATATTAAATTTCTTAATAAAATGAAAAGTATTTTTATTAAAAGTGGATTATATTATAAGATATATTATTTTAATAGTAATATTATAATATTATAATTATGATAATAATATTAAATTTCTTAACAAAAGAGGATTATATTAATTCTAATCCAATTTTGTAATTGACTCTGATGATTGTGATTGTTTGTAAAATGGCAATGGAGTGCTAGTTGTTTAAATGCTTTACGATTCTATTTTTCTGCTTTTTTTTTACTTAATAGATGTAGTTGTTTGTTTAATCAAATATCTGAATGAGTTTATTTTAGCAATTAGGTTCTAGTTTCAACTTCATTTTATCGATTTAATTTTATGTTAATTTTATATAATATTATATCTTTAAAATTATATTTAGTAGATAAATGAATAATATTTATTGATAAAATGTTTAATATATATCTTTATATATATATATTATTAGGTTATTATTATACTAAAAAATAATAATTATTATGAAATTCTAAATTCGAAAAGTGAATATTATTATTATAAGAGGATTATAATAGAAAAATTAATAACATATACATATAATTTTTGATTTAGATTGAGTTGATAATTATTAATAAGTTAGTAACTTTAATATTAATGATTATTTGATTTAATTAAATGCAGAAAAAATATGGATTCAGTTAATTATCACCCTGGTCCTATAGACGAGTCTTTACTTACTCAACAGTCCGAGCATCGATCACAGTTGCATTGGGATGGACAGGTAGTTTATATATATATATATATATATATATATATATATATATATGTATATGTATATGTATATGTATATGTATATTAATTTCTATATGTATATATATATATATTAACTGCAGGATCTTGTTGATTTGCGTTTGAGGGTGAACTTTAATAAGTATTGGGATACTGTTAGAGAGTACCCACCGCCACCAGAGATACATGCAGTTATTTCATCATCTGGTTTTGATGGAGTATATCAGATAGGGGCATTTACACATGATAGGGGCTTGATCACAGTCTTTGTGGAGAGATGGCGGCCTGAGACTCATACCTTTCATTTCCGTTTTGGAGAGATTACCATCACTCTTGAGGATGTTTATCATATCTTAGGCCTTCCTACTTGTGGAGCTCCTGTGATTCACACATTTGTAGATCATAGTATAGCTGAGCAGTGCCGCATGTATGGTGAGGTATTGGGTATGTACCCCACGGCAGAAGAATTGAATAGAAAAGGCTTGAAGATCAGATGGTTGGTTGATCACTTTGGTAGTTGTGAGCGACTTGATATGGATTCTGATGATTATGAGAGGGAGTTGTTATTCCACACACGGGCTCACATGCTTCTCATTATCGGATCTGTATTTCCGCACTCTTCAGGGAACCGGATCCCGTTCCAGTTCCTTCACTATGTACGGGATCATACACAGATTCACAGTTATAGTTGGGGCAGTGCAGCACTTGCCTATTTATACAGGGGGATGTGTTCTGCTTCTATTGGCGATAAAACAGACATATACGGGTGTATGACATTGTTGCAGGTACTTAGACTAAACTTTCTTTTTAATATATCCTTGGTTGCAGCATACATGCACTTATATTATTGTGTCATGCATTTAGGTATGGATTTGGGAGCGTTTTCCATCCCTAGCCCCTTCACCCCGGGATGATATATATATGGATTTTCCCCTGAGCATGAGGTATTATTTAACCCTAATGCAGTTAATAACTATTTTTGTTGTAGTCGGTCTTTTATGTAATGTCTTATATGTGGTGTAAATATATTTCAGGTGAAAGGTACGGTTGAGCATGATTAGCATGCCTCGTTCACAGGCGCGTATTTTCCGTTATGAGCTGGATTGCATGGGTACAGATGATTATATATTGTGGAGGCCATATAGAGGTATTAGTTCTCGGCTTCTCCCATCTGTTGTTGGCCGGAGACGGTGGTCATCAAGGTGTCCACTAATATGCAACGAGATTGTGGAGTGGTGCTACACGGACAGGGTGACTAGGCAGTTTGGTTTTCAGCAGGACATACCCCGGATATCGCCAGAGGAAAACCATCAGAGACTACATAGCATTGTCAATGCGAGAGTAGATTGGATATTCATCCGTGGTGATTACATTCAGCTTTGGGAGTCACGACTTAGTCACTCACTCAGCCCAGGCCATTACCGTGCGATTACGGAGGGTGTACCTAGAGTGACACCAGATTATCAGACTTGGTATGATAGTGTGACCCGGCGATTCATATTACATCCTAGGCACTGGTCTAAGCAGCAGGGATTTCAGGGTTCACATCAGTATTCGCAGTACTATGTAAGTTGTTCATAGTTTGTAGTATAATTTCTTCTTTATTGTCTGTGTACATATTAATCCCTTAATGTTTTTGACTTGTGAAATTTCATATAGGTTGAGGGGATTTCACAAGCCTATCATGCCATTGACCCTAGTGATCCGCATGTGGATGAGGCACGTAACATTTTGAGCGAGCGCATGACATCTACTGGTTATGGTAGATACATCCACACACTGCCTCCACAGGCGCCTGCAGTGGATAGAGGCCATCGTGGTACCCGACGCCACACTGCTACAGGTAGACCTAGGGGTAGACCGAAGGATGTCCATGTTGATCCTGAGCTCGGGACATATTATGATCATGTCTCGAGAGGACCCGGGTCTTCAGATGTCCCTAGATCTCCACAGGCATCCCCCTCGCAATTAGTAGGTGGATGGGGAGCTTGGACAGGGGGTCCTTCATATCAGCAGTCACAGATGGTTGGTGATGGTGGTTGGAGAGGTACGATAGAGGGCACATCATCAGGTTCCGGTTGGGATGCTTTGATTCACACACGTGACCCTGTGCAGAGTCAGACGGTTGGAGGTGATTGGGATTCTTGGATACATCACAGTTCTGGTGGTTTAGGGGGTTGGGGTTCACAGACACTTGACCCTGTCCAGTCTCAGGGGGAGGGAGGTACTTATAGTTCACATATTCAGTCACAGATGGGTGTTAGCGGAAGGGATGTTGGTAGTAGTCAGTTAGAGTCTCATGTACCACATCCCGCTTCTTCACATGGTTATCACACGCCTGTTCGTGGTTTTGGAGATTTCGCATCTCAGAGTAATGCATTCTCATCTCCAGAGTCCGGTGTTAGAAGAACACATGACGATGAAGTGCAACAGAGGCAGCAACCAGGTAGACGTGTTAAAGGTCGAGGTAGGAGATGTTTTACAGGCAGTCATATATGGTAGGTTTGCCTTATTGTTCCATTTACTGTTATCTTTGATGTCCCTATAACATTGGTTGTGTACTGAATGACGTTTAAGTAAATTGTATTTGAAGCAAATGTTGTTTTTCTTCCGTTTTTAGGGACTAATAATTAAAACTTATGTTTCTAGGGATTAATAATTGTAACTTGTTGAATTGGTTTTATACATTTCACAATATACTACTAAAGTAGGCACTTCAAATTAGTAGTAAGAACGAGAAATTTTATAGTTAGAATTGTTGACAACCACTTTTAAACCCCCTAAATAGGGCTTCAAAAACACCTAAAATATGAAAAAGGTGATATTTTCCCCATTTTTTAAGGATTAATCATTGCAACTTTTACCCAAATAATATGATTCCTGACTTAATGATTAATGCTTGAAAAGTTACATAAACATAAACATAAACATTGGAAATTCATGAAAGGTACATATAATACATGAAAGCTACAGAAGACAATCAACATAAACATTACACAAATAAAATTAAAATGAAAAAGTCAGGAAATTTTTTGCATCTTCATAATTCATTAGTCAGAACTGTCATCTTCATCTTCACCATTTGGATGAGATGCCCACCAGTCAACAAACACGCGTTCCTCAATTTCCTTGTATTTGACGCGATAGTCTTGATGGATTTTGTCCAGCGCTGCTCTTCTTTCAGTTTCACTGATGCGATTCGCATCTCTATCAGCATTCACCTTCCACTTTGCATTAAGCCTCTCATCCATTATAGGACCCGCATCACCAGGGAAATGCCAATATTCTAACTGGGTTGGTACCCAGTCTTTACCAATCCTTTCTCGTCGTGCCTTCATGACTCAGGCCTTTTTCTTTTCCAAACTCCTCATTAGATAGTCCTGCATTCTTCTCTCCCTTTCAGCTTCAGAGATCCTCCCAACCGACTGCACAATACTTTTCAGGCTTGTAACCCCAGTTAGACTCAGAAATTTTTTGAGCATAGCTTTCTCACCCCCTTTTTCACTCACATCTCCCGGATTCATCGGTTTTTTTCCCTTATCCATTTGATGCATCTGACCTACAATATATTATGAAAATGTTTAGTAAGAAAGTGTACAAGTATATTCAAACTCTGAAACTCTGAAAATGATTAGTATAGGGTACCATTAGCTCCCGTATCATTTTACTCCCTTCTTACCTTGACTCAGATCTTCAGGAATCATTGGTTTCTTCCCCCTATCCATTTGATTTTGCTATAATTATAAAAGTACATTTACATGAATTCAGATGTGATTATTTATAGAGAAATGAGAAACATAACTTCGGTTTGCATGTGATAACATACATGAATTACTTTGCACTGTTAGTAATTGACAAGACATGTCGAATTTATCAACTTTGCAGAACTTTACTTTTACTTTGCAGCTATATGACAAGACCTATCGACTTTTACAACACTGTAGAACGTTACTTTAACTTTGCACAGTTAACATTGCAACACATTATGTAATTTTTGCTGATAGAGCTCGTATTTGGTTGCTTGTTGAAATGACATTATTTGCCATCAACTTGTATTATCTTTTCTTTTGCATCTCCTTTTATAACCCCTATAAATTCATTACAACTTTCTCCACTTTACAACAGGGTACTAAAGTAAGAACGTAAAATTAATAGTAAGAACTAAGAAAAGTAGGTTTTCATCCTTTTTTAGGGATTAATAATTGTTACTTGTAGACTTAATTTTATCCATTACACAACATACTAGTAAAATAGGCACTTCAAATTAGTAGTAACAAGGAGAAATTTTAAAATTCAAAATTTTGACAACCACTTTTAAACCCCCTAAAAAGGGCTTGAAAAACACCTAACTTTTTTTTCTTCCATTTTTTCGGGATTATTCATTTCAACTTTTACCTAAATAATATTAAAACTGACTTATTGGTTTCTTCCCCCTATCCATTTCATTTAGCTATAATTTAAACTTCGGTTGGCATGTGATTAAAAATGAATTATTTTACACTGTTAGTCCTTGTTGTAGATAATTGACAATACCTATAGAGTTTTTCAACTTTGCAGAACTTTACTTTTACTTTGCAGAACTTTACTTTCACTGTTAGGAGGACATTATTTGCCATCAACTAATGCAGAACTTTAGTCATTCAAAATGTATTCACTTTTCAGTTGACATGACCAATCAGCCATTTTAATATAAGCTTTTATCTTTTTAACGTCTATATAACACAAATCCTAATTTTTTTTTATATAACACACCATAACCTCTTAGAGATAGGACTAAGACTAAGATTTAAGTCCTATGTTTTTTTATGTTGTATTATGTTGTATTATGTTGTTTAATGTTGTACTATGTTGGATCAATTTCAGTTTTAACTTGACTATTACTTTAACTTTCGACAACTTTAATGTTTTAATATTATAATTATAATATTATAATTATGAAAAACTTTATTTTCTTCCGTTTTTAGGGATTAATAATTGTAACTTGTGGACTTAATTTTATAAATTTCACAACATACTACTAAAGTAGGCACTTCAAATTAGTAGTAACAACGAGAAATTTTATAATTATAAATGTTGACAACCACTTTTAAACCCCCTAAATATGGCTTGAAAAAGAGCAAAGGTATGAAAAAGTTGATTTATAGAATATTTGTAGAATATTTATAGAATTACTTTGCACTGTTAGTCCTTGTTGTAGATAATTGACAATACTTATAGAGTTTTTCAACTTTGCAGAACTTTACTTTTACTTTGCAGAAAGGGATATTTTGTACTTTTACTTTGCAGAAAGGGATACTTTGCAGTAAACAAATTTTTTTTTCAGGTACCTTTTATAACCCCTATAAATTCATTATAACTTTCTTCTCAATCAATACACATAAAATGAATTCATCTAGAGCTGGTAAATGGTTGATTGTAGAAAGGGATGACGATTATCAGAGTCTTAGAGAAAGTGATCCAGTGGAATACTTTGCAGGCGTTCGTCGGGAATGGGCACATCGCCGTTTGGAATCAGACCGTTTGGTTCGGGATCTAGTCAATGTTGGTGCTAGGGTGCCTACTCGTGAATCAATAGACATGTATCCAGACCACTTGATTGGTCTTAGTTGGGTTGCATTTAAACAAAGGTTGGTCTTAGCTGTGTCACAAATAAGAGAGGAAAATAACCTAATGTTGTTGCGTAGAAGTCGTTATTATATGTTGCAGTTAGCTCGAGATTTAGTTCGTGCAAGTGGGAGAGAGCTCACAGTAGAGCAGGAACATTGTCTTCTACAAAATCCTAATTATACATCTGATGATTACGTGTCTGAGACAGAAACAGAAACAGAATACGATTCAGAAGATGAAGAATAAGTTCTATTTTATAACATCTTAATTTATGTGATATTTTATTGTTTAATATTGTTGAATGTTGTTTAATTTACCTAAATGGTAATTTTATGAGAGTTTTTATTTCTATGTATTGCTAAATTGATGTTTGTTTCAATGAAATGACGTGTATGAATTATTTGCTTTTTATCATGGAAGTTAAAGATTAAACTCAACATAAGCTTTACATAATCATAATTAAGATCATAATAATTAGAGTTACATAAAAATAAGAAAACAACTTCTTAAAAAGCACTAAGGTCAACGGCTTTTGTTAAATCTTCATCAGAACTTTCCTCTGCATCTTCATTAAATTTATAAGGTTCATCAAGTTCTTCCATCTTCTCCCATTCATCTTTCATCTGTTGGTCAAGATCATTCACTTTTGATTGTGCAATTTCAATTTTATTGAGTGCTTTCTGCTCCTCACTTTTCATCAACGAGTATGAGATATTCCCTGCCTTGTATCGTTTATGGATCTCCTTCATTTTCTTGCAATATACGTCTAGGGCTTGTGAGTATACAGAATTTCCCTCCACTTTCTTCTTCATGGGTAACTTGCCACCAAATTTTTGGAATTTAAGTTGATATACTTCAGAAGGGTCAAGATCCGCAACACTTTTTCCCTTATCCATTGCTTGCAACCTAACATGTAAACACTGTAATTGCTAATATAATTTTGTAGATTTATGATATGACAAAACAACTGTAACTATAGCTGTGCAGAGATTCTTTTTTTCCAGCCTTGTAGCTTTATGTCAATTTGTGACAGTGTATACTGTAGTTGACATGATTCGTCATTTGTTATGTTAGAAGATGTCATATAAATAGATAGCATTAGGTACGTCAATTAATACATCTTGCTCTATCTTAATATACACATAGTAAGAATGAGTTATACTCCAGGAGATATCTTCAAAGCTATGGGTAGGAAATGGTGGTGTGACGATGATTTTGACTACTCACTTGATCCAAATTTGCGTTACTCGACTCATGCAATAATCAAAATGCAAAATGAGTGGGAATGGAGGTCAGAATGTTGCACAAGTTGTATAGAGCAATGTAACAAGCATGGATTAAGAATCCCAAAACAACGTGCTAAAAACATGTTGCGCGACACACCTCAGCAACTAGAAACAGCCTTGTTCCGTGCTAGAGAAGAGGAGAATCGCATGCGATTACGTGTACTACGCAATGATTTAGTTGAAGCAGCTAGAAATTACGCTAAAGATGGTGACACAATACAAGCCAGGCAGTATCACAATCTCAGCGTAAGTTCAGACTACGAATCTGACACGATGATGTATGATGATGATGATTAAAATAATTTATCGGTTGTATGGCTGTCTCTTTTATTTCTCTTTATTGGTATCTTATTTTGTAATTGCACTATTTTCCTGTATTATGTTATATGGATCTTAATAAAAGTAAATGTGAGTTTTATATCTTTTTTATTACATTTTGATTTTATAAATATTAGTCAAGTAAGCTACCTTACAGGTAGATTTTACAAGTCCAACAATTTCCAATCAATAATTTAACTTTATTATTAGATAATGAAGAAACACACATAAACAAACATACAAACATTACATAAGAAATATAACATACTAAAATAACATCTTACAATCCACTTTTATGGCAGACTAAGATAAACGGCCTGTGTCAAATCATCGGCCTGTGTCAAATCATCATATCCATCATCATCTTCATTTTCAGTCTCATCAACTTTCATTTTCTCCCCTTTACCGAATGCCTTGTCATCATCCCTCTTCATTACATGATCAAATGAAGCATCGAGTTTGGCCCAAGCAGTCTTCATTTCATCCTTAGAGATTTCTCCAGCACGATAACATTGGTAATAATACCTTTTTTTATAAGACAACTGTAGTTGGATCATTTCCATTTTGTTGTACTTCTTTTTATCAACCCCTGATAGAAAACTCTTCCAAGTTGGGTATTTTTGTTTTTCGTAATGTACCCCTTCCATTATGGGATGCCCCTTCTTCTTCAAATCTTCCACAACGTTTATCAACCAATGCTTTCCTCGTTCCATTCTTTCAAACTCCAACTTCTCTTCCCGCTCCACTACCTTCAATAAAAAATCTAAATTCTTTTCATGGTCATCAACATGGGGCTCAGGACTTGAAATGCAGAAGCCTACTTTATTTCCCTTCTTTGGAGCAACCCTTTCACGCACATCTTCAGAATTCATTGGTTTCTTCCCCCGATCCATTTGATGCAACTTACCTACAACAACTTATAATAAATATTTGGGTAAGGAAATCGTTAAAAGAATGCACATTTATAGGGAAATAACTATCAATATTGATGACCTTACTTTTAACTTTGGTTGGTCTGATTTTACATATCATTCACTTTTACTTTTACTTTATAGAACTTTAAGTTTTACTTTGCACAACTTTTATTTTTACTTTTACTTTTACTGTTACTTTGCACAGCTTTTTTAACTTGACAACTACATTTAACTTTGCTGAAATTTTATTTAACTTTGCAGAACTTTAATTTTACTTTCAGTTTCAACAGCTTAAATATAACTTTGCAGAACTTTAAATAAACTTTAACTTTCAACTGTATTGAATTTAACTGGGGAGAACTTTATTTCACTTTCAACAGCTTTAAAATAACTTTAACTTTTAACAGCTTTAAAATAACTTTAACTTTTAACACCTTTAATTTCACTTTACTATTACTTTAACTCTAGCAGCTTTAATTTAACTTTTAATTTTCATAAGTTTGCAGAATCATTTTACTTTTACTTTGGCTATAAATAAATCACCAACCACAATTAAATGTTATCAAAGAGTTATATCATGGAAGGTGGAGCTTTAGAACGTTGCTTTTGCGATAAACTGCTTATTGAAGAGTATGCAAAGTATGGCCCAGATGCTGGTAGAAGATATGCCGGGTGCCCTGGCGGATGGAATGGATGTGGTTATAAACACTGGATCGAGGATCGACTTGAAGAGCGTGCGACAATTTTCATAAATGATCTTCATGATCGTATGAAGTGCATGCAGTTTGACTACGAAACTCGATTGGAAAAACTAAAGATCAAGCTTATAAAAGCAAATAGGAAAATCGATGCACTGATGATAACTCAAACTTCGAACCCCAATGGAGCAAATGGGCTTAGTACTTAGGCTTTGTTTTATGAGATTGGTTATTTCTGTGTATTGTTAAATTGATGTTTGTTTTAATGAAATGACGTGTTTTAATTATTTGTTTTTTTATCATGGAAGTTAAAGAATAAACTCAACATAATCATTACATAATCATAATTAAGATCATAACAATTAGAGTTAAACAACATTGCTTTCAAAGGAATATACAACATTTACTGAAGATTACTAATAATTAAATGATGAACTATAACAACATGTTTTAACTAGATGTTAAAGTTGCCAACTAAAAAACAATTCACAAATCCATTTTTGAATAATCCAAAACTCATGACAGTCATACATATAATAAAAAACAAAATTAGGCATACAATACAAATATTATTGTGAACATCACACACTAATCAACACGTTGTGGACATCTTAAACTGCGCCTTGTATGTCCTTCTTGACCACACCGACTACACTTATTCCCTGTCCTAGGCGCATCCATCTCTGTTCGGATTCGAACTGATTCCCCCTTATCACCGCGTTTTTTCTTAACCTTCATTAGCCTCTCATCGGGTACTAATGTGCCATATTGCTGCCAACGCCTCGGTAATACATAATTCCAATACTCAGTTGGTTGTAAAGGCAATATCAAAGGTTCCCACAACTTCTGCAACTTCATGTTATAATGGTAAGGCTCTATCCATTGCCTCCAGTTAATGTTCTGTTGCATACATCCAGCCACTGCATGTGAACAAGGCATGTGGTGGCACTCCCATTTTACACAAGTACAAGTGAATGTACGTATATCAACATTCTGCCTGTGACCACCCTTCCACATTGATTTCAATCGATATCGGTGTGTCATCACCGAAAATATGCCGCGTTGTCGACTAAAGGTGTCCACCTTATGTGCAGTTGCCTTCTTCTCAATTTTCGCCAATATGGCATTACTCCTAGCACATAACTCCTCACCTTTTTGCATGCTATCCTCAACACTGTTCCGCCGGTTGTTCACTATCTTCACAGTTTTGTAGAAGAGGTATTCCATCATCGCCGTTACCGGTAAAAATCGGGCCATTCTAATGTTCCCATTAAAACCTTCCATAATATTTGTTGTAGCTTGGCCGAAACGAGCGCCACCAGTGTCATGCGATAAGGTCCACAATTCTGGTGGAATGTTGCGTAGGTATTGTAAGGCAGGAGGTGAGATCTCACCGATTTGTTTCATGTAGGCTTCGTGTTTCCTTACCTGCGTGGTTATACCAGCTAACCACATCAAATGCTTTAGCTCTCCCCCGGGGTGGTGTGAGGAATAATTACTTCGCACATGAAACAAGCAAAATCTATGCACGCCCAAAGGTGGTGTAAATCCATTCCTTGAGTCCCTCATCGCTGCAAGAATACCTGGTGCCCGGTCCGAAATTATGCAAACACCATGCCTTTCCCTACATACGTGTTTGCGCAACAGTCTTAAAAACCATGACCAGTTATCGGTTGACTCCTCATCCACCAATGCATAACATACAGGATATTGATGGTTGTTTGAATCCACACCCATAGCAATAAGTAACTTGCCGTTATACCTTCCCTTCAAGAACGTACCATCAATTGAAAGTACAGGACGAGCATGCTCCCAACCATCCATCATTGCTTTCAAACACCAGAAAATACGCTTGCATACCGAGGACTCAGATTGGGTTTCATGACTAATAGCATCAATCACAGCAACACTACCAGGATTGGAATGTACCATTGCCGTAAAAAACATAGGCAGATCATCATAAGTTGTACTCCATTTTCCATATACATCCTCCACTGCAGACTGCTTCCCTCTCCATGCTCTCAGATAATTTACACGATGATTATATTCATCATTCACCATTGTAATAACAGTCATGATGGGTATATTAGGCCTCTCCATGACCTGTTACAGATTTCAAAAATATTTACATCAACTAAAATACTAAATCAATCAGTAATAAATTAATTTAACAATTCAATTTCACTTACATGCGGTTTAATAAGCCTAGCAATTAATTTTGCAGATATCTTCCTGTGATCCTGCATGGGCTCATTATTCAAACATGTGTGATTACCCCTCATCTTCGTTATTTCAAACATACCGTGTTTCACCTTTTTAGCAGCTCTTAATCTCCATGGACAGTAACCGTAAACACACTTTGCAATGAACTGAGTTGGATTACTCTTAAACACTTGGTAGT
The DNA here is from genome assembly GCA_028671895.1 of Oenanthe sinensis. Taxonomy (NCBI): domain Eukaryota; kingdom Viridiplantae; phylum Streptophyta; class Magnoliopsida; order Apiales; family Apiaceae; genus Oenanthe; species Oenanthe sinensis. The sequence continues at coordinate 2,908,071 of CM053796.1, read as the reverse complement.
TCCGGTCACTCTTGATATGAACCCCCCTTACCGCTGCTATAAGGGTTTCCTTATCACGAAACATACAACCAACTGATAATTCAGAATGTTGTGGATCGAAACCACTAGACATGCCATACTCATCTCGCACCACAATCGGATTGTACTCTTCATTTTCAAACCAAGGTGCACCAGCTATATGGTGGGCTTGATGTATATGCGTCGAGACTTCTTCTAATTCATCCCCGTCATCCATAGAGTTATCGCTATCATCCTCGTACTCATCCCAATCCTCACTACTTGAATTATGTGCACTAATGTGCTCATTTTTATGGATGAGGGCCAAGTCTCTGCCAGCACTTAGTGTAGTTGTATCCCGTGGGGGAGACACATAAGAATCAACATTTTCACGGGGGAATCGATTATCGAAGACCCTACTTGGAACCATCAACATTTACTTGGCTGCTTGAACCGCCAACATACGTTTCGGTGTTACCTCCTCCACCAAAATAGTAGTCCGACCAACCTGGAGTGTCGTACTCAGGAAACTGTCTCAAACCATAATCAGGTAATTGGCTCGAACCATACATTGTTTCACATGTTGCATGCGTCGGTTGTGAGTACCAACCCTGGTCAGACATATGAACCTCGTCCGGAATAATCTTTTCAGCCTCTACATAAAAGGAAACATCGCCCATTCCCATCTGCATCTGCCTAGGCACACTTAGCATCCTCCGTACATCATCATCACATGTCATATCAGCTATATAGTATCCCGACACCAAATTACCTACACCTAACTGGGGATATTTAAAACTCATCTTCAAATTCCAATATGAACTGTTAATATTCATTAATCCATATACCACTTCCTTCAAATCTTCATAAGAAGTTCCCCATTTAATATATTGCATTCTTTTAGGGTCTTTAGTACTATATCTTATATCATCATCTCGTCTGATAATTTCTCCACCCCAAAATAAATTCACGTTAATGTAATCTTCCATTTTTCCTATTTTCAACACAAAAAATACATATTTTCATAATTTAACATGCGTTAATTAACAATAACACATATAAATTTAAACTAACATATGTATCAATACATAATACGATAAATAATTATAACATTATAATTATGATAAAAAATATTATTTATTATTTCTAAACTAACATGCAGTTACAAAAAATGTTGTGTTAAACTCAAATTTGAAGCAATTTTATATAAATTTATCACAATCAAAATGGCGTTAACATAATTTTACATTACATTATTTCTAAACTAACATGCATGAATATATATTATAAACTGACATATAATCTGAACAAAATTAAACGGAGTGAGAGTGAATGCACACATCTATAGTTCATGCGGGACACAATTTTATTAATTGTCAATAATTCATTTGAGTTGGAATTTGTAAAACTCAAATTTTAACATTGGCTTTACTTGCCGTCTTATTTAATTTGGTTTATAATTAATTTGGTTTTACAATTAATTTGGTTTTACTTGCCGTCTTATTTATATATTTTGGTTACACTGGTTTCCAAATTAATCACTTTATTTATTAATATTGTACTTGGATAAGAGCATATTTGATTTGGTTGAGGATTAGGAATATTTGTAATATTAATTTACAACATTTCAATTTTACAATTGTAATATTAATTTGAAATTATAAAATCATACCTAAGGAGAGTTAACGAAAAGTATAAAGCAAGTCACGAACCTGAAGAAGCAGCTCAAATAAGCAGCAGCAAAGCACTTCCGAGAAACACAGTAGAGGATTAGAAGCAGCAGCAGAGGAGAGTAGAAGCCGTTATTGAAAATTAGAAGATGATAGTAGAACGGAAGTGACAGAAATGAAGGCCAGTATAGGATAATATACTAACAAAAAATATGCATATATTTAGGTAAAAGCAGATATTAAGATGAGATAAAAGCATATATTCTGATTTTCGGATAGCATAACAGATAAGATACGAAATACATGGATATAATTTAATCGTGTAAATATTTTAAAATATAAAATAGTTTTTAAAATTATGTGGTGACCGCCATGATGTTTGGCGGATTAGATGGGTTTTCAAGTTATGTTATGACCGCCACACAAAAGGGCGGTCATCAACAAATTTTTTCATTTTATAACCGCCATGTAGCATGGCGGTCTTGACTGGAAATTGAACCAAATGCTAAGCTTCGATGACCGCCCATATAAGCTATTAGCTGTGCTAGTTTTGCAACGATGAACGTAACCGTCCCATTTTTGCAACCGAATTCAAGGAGTGTCCTAGAAAAGAAACGGAGCCACATTTTATATGTATTGCATGTTGCTAGCTGATTCTTTTCTTTTTAAATATATATTATATATTATAATTTAATGTTCTGTTCCTTCTCATCTACTTGTTGTTTGCATGTAAATTTTGATGGGTTAATCTGTTGTTTCACATCCCTTCCCTCTGATCAATATATGAAAACCTATTGCTTTTGCATTGCTCTACTCAGATTAACCTATGTTTGTGAATCAGTTCATGTACTTCTTGAAATCAAGTCATACCTTCAGAAGGAAACTCCTATTTTTTACTGGTGTATTTTGATCCCCTGTTTTAGAAAATAAGTAATAGAATAGAGCTAGTTCTTGATGACAAACTCATGCTTTAATCCATTTCGGCTCCGTAAATCGAGGAGCAGGCCACTGTCATTCCATTCATCTTCTAAACTCCACTTGAATAATGACATGGAGAACATGGAAAGAAAGAGATTCGATAGTTTGGAGTCATGGTCAATGATTTTAGATTCTGAGAATGTTGAGACTTGGGAAGTTCCGAAAGAGGATCAAGAAGAATGGACAGCTGATCTTTCTCAGTTGTTTATTGGTAACAAATTTGCTTCTGGTGCTCATAGTCGGATTTACCGGGGAATTTACAAGCAAAGGGCAGTTGCTGTGAAAATGGTTAGAATTGTTAGACTATATGAATAAAATTAATTGTATTCTTTTATTTAATTTTGTAACTTATAAATTAATTTTGTAACTCCCTCCATAATGACTAAATATTGATGTGTTCTTTATGTTAGTTCATTATGGTAGAGGTTACAATTTGATTAATGGGATAAGTTACATATCTTCTACTCCTTGATAGAGGGGACTTGCTCCATTGTTTGGGAGGGAGGAAAGAAAAAAAATGGTTACAAGTTTCTTCATTTTCTGGTTATTCTCATCTTAGATCTCTAGGTTCTGTTCTGTGAGATAGCAGCGGTGTTTGTTCAGTTCGTAGAAGGCGGATTTGCAAGTGCTTCAAATCACCTTTGTTCGTTGTATCCTGGGAGACAGAGGTCATCACACCTTCAAGCACCATAAGGAAGGGACTTATCTGTTTTAAGGATAGCGTGGTTTTCACGTGCCTCGAACTATTCTTGGTATTTTTATTCTTGATTTCTTGATTTCAGGTATGACACTAAATTATACTTCATACAAGCTTAAAACAGATCCCATAATTCATATGGATTGGTTTGGTTAATAAACTAATTTATTTGAATTTTTTACATGGGAGTATAGTATTGTGTTAGAGTGCATGAATTTTGGTATATAATTGTTGTTAAATAACATGTTTAATGTTTTATGTACTAGCATGCATGTCTGGTTTATACTAACTCTGTAGTTCGTCTTATATGTATATGATGATTACACGGCTAGATTTTGTAATTAGAGGCAATTTTCCTAATAAGTGGTTAAATTTACATCACATGCTATTTTTTAATTTAGGTATTACATTTGATTTATTTCAAGATCATGTATATATGATTTGATTATGTCGATCACATGCAGAGTTATTAGTTTATCCTTTTTGCCATGTGAATATGTGAATTATATGAATTCAATTTTACATGAACATATATTATTTTTTAAGTGCAATTTGGCTAATTGAATGAGTACACACACACTCTCTCTCTATATATATATATGCGCCTTTTATGTGCTTGATATAAAGGTTTATATATTTTTTAGAGATTAAATTTTTTCTCTTTTTCTCCGAATCTTGCTCTGAGTCTAATATTTGGTGTCTCACCTGCCTATTTGTATTAGGTGGCTTCACTAATGCTACTTGCATGCAGGTTTTGGTTTGAGATTTTTTTTTAGCACTTGATTTCAATGTGTGCATGAGTTTTTTCTGGTCCAGGTTTGGAGAAAAGTGTTGTAGTTTTCCTTCAATTATTTTGCAGTGGCTTTATGCCAATATATTTCATTATTCTTTAAGATTAGTCTTGTTCTAGTTTATTTTAGAATTATGTGCTGATTTGCTAGACACCTTGAATATGCTTTTCAGTATTAAATTTATAGACTAGTCTACTTTTTGTCATAATAAGTGTAATCGATTGTAACTCCTAGATTTAATTTACTATTTAATGGTCCATTAAATCCGAGCTACTGATTAGCCATGTTTTATAGACATTGCATTAATTTATTTATTGGCGTAAGTCTTTTTGGTAACTCACGTGTTAATTGGATTTAAATGACATATTTCTAATATATTAACTGACTGTTTATAGAGTAATTACGCAGGTCAGTTATGTATTATTTGTGATTGTTTATTTACTTGCTCGTATTAATTTTGGAGCATTAAAATCATTTGTGTAACTCATGTTGTGATTGTAACATAAAACAATGAATATAGTAAATAATTTATTGAAATTGTTTACTTGTGCAAATGAATTATTAAAAATAATTCATGTATGGTGATGACCATGTGACTGCTGAGGCAGTGCGAGTGCCTAATGTGGTGACCATTGTGGTGCCTGATATGGCTGTATCGATAACCGTTCACGCGGAAAAATCGAAAAAATTCAGTGGACTGAATTTCAAGAAAAATATGATGAGAGACGGTAACAAGTACTTTGTCACATTTGTGGATAATAGTACAAGGTTTTGTTATGTCTATTTCCTAAAAAGCAAAGATGAAATTATAGAGAAGTTTGAACTCTATAAAAAGGAAGTTGAAATTTAACGAGAATATTAAAGTGACCGAGGTCATGAATATGTATCACCGTTTGGTGAATTTTATACGAAGTACCTTGAAAGAAGTGAGCAATGCAAGTTGCTATGTTCAGGGTTGCTTGAGAATATGTGGGGATATGCTGTCTTGTCAGTAAATTATCTATTTAATAAGATACCCTTGAAAAAATGAAGAGCATACACCCTATGAATTATGGAAATGAAAGAATGCTTCCTATAAATTCTTATAATTGTGGGGGTGCCTTGCAATTAAAGGGTTCTAGTATCAGAACAAAAATAGTGAAAATTGGTCCAAAGATAGTGGATTGTATTTTTTTTAGGTATGTATATAGGTGTCTTGTGCATGAGTCAAAAATACTTGATATACACAAGACTACAATAATGGAATCGAGAAATGTTTCATTTTTTGAACATGTGTTTTCACGTAAGTCCAAAGGAAGTAAGTTAATCGAAAAGGACAGGTGAAACTATATCTTAAAATGATGAATACTCGTAACTCCATTAGACAACTACTCTCAACTGAAGTTATCACTATTGATTTTATCAGATCAAAAGATAACACTGCGGATCCGCTAATCAAAGGGTTAACAAGAGAGTTAGTTGAGAAATCATCGAAAGGAATGAGACTAAAGCCCATAATAAAAGTCGATACAAAGGAAACCCAACCATGTTGACTGGCGATCCCAAGATCATGGTTCAATGGGACAACCTAATTGTAAAGACTTAGTGAGATCACTGTGGGGGTTCTACTTCCAGATCCATTCCTATGATGAAAAACAGTGATAAAATATGGATAAGGCTAAGCAATGCTTTTAATGATCCTTGTGTGTCGATAAGTCGAACAAAATAATACAATGGTATTATTTAAAGAGATCACATATGTGAGTGAAGTGGGGTCGCTTCAAGAAAGAATTATGGGGCTAATTCTGGGTAAAACTCACAGAACCAGGCTAAAACTCAAGACCAAAATGGGCTTAACAGTGAGAATTGAACAAATATAGGAAAGACTCCAGTGGGGTATGTATCATCATTTCACAATACAGAAAACAGTTCAAGGTCAATGCGACTACTGATTTTCTAGAAATGTAAATATGTTCTTACAAGGGAAGGTTCAAGGGGTAACGCCTACCTATCCTATGCTGGTGTCGACCGTCGCTCTATCTCCGTGTCAAAATTTCCGTTTTACAATATCAATTTTATTCATGTGGGGGATTGTTAGACTATATGAATAAAATTAATTGTATTCTTTTATTTAATTTTGTAACTTATAAATTAATTTTGTAACTCCCTCCATAATGACTAAATATTGATGTGTTCTTTATGTTAGTTCATTATGGTAGAGTGTTCGCACTTTATTCACGCAAGAGAACGTGGTCACAAGTAATACAGAAATAAGTAGGATTCGTTCCCACAGAGACTCAACTTGCTTACGTTTAGTTCACTTATACACCAGAGTATGATTAACTACCACTGCTAAGAAAATAACAACTGGAGTTTGATTAAACTAATGCTTAAAACTTAAAGAATTACTTATATTAAATAAACATGGGATTTTAACTTCATTAACTATCTCATCTAGAATCTTATGCCTTTTCAACCTAGCATGTGAAAGTGATGATAACTGATCAGACCCTCTAAACTGATAAACGCCAACTTTCGTTGCACGCATACCATCCTAATGAACATCCACAAAAGATAGAAGTCAAATAGTCAACCACTATACTTAGTCCCTATATGTCTATAGAGATTGAAAACATAATGGCTTAAGCACAAGAATCCTTAAAATCACATAGTCAGTGCAAGACGGTTAGAATTACACCACAAATTAATACATGCTCTTAACATGCAAAAACCTATGCTAGCATGGCATGTTCTAAACCCTAGATCCACTTTCGCATTCACGAGGATTTAACAAACAATCATAAATGTTCGCGACGCATTTACAACGAATAAGCTTAACCATACTAGGATATCCATAACATTCACACACTTGGGCATAAAAACAATCAATATCTAGAATCGATAGAAAAATCCATTAAAACCCCATGACAACGATTAGCCCATAATTGGCCTAGCCGCCATCATGGGTTCATATGAAAACATAGTAAATAAACAATTAAACATAAAAGACTGATATTAATTGCAAGAGTAAAAGAAACCACCGATAATCCACGTGTAGAAAATTACAAACGAAAAATAGCTTGACGGCTCACAAAGTACTTTGCCTCTTGACTGATAATAAAACCCTACGTGCTTACTTAATTTCCTAGATAGATCATATAAATAATAATCATCCTTATGTTTTTATACTAGGTTACATAAAATAATGATCCATGGGCTTGCTGCATTCTGGGCTTCAAAACGGACCAAACTGCAAAAATCAGCTGGAGCTCGGATTGTGGCGCGGGGGCGCCTGACAGGGCGCGGGCGCGCCTTCTTAAAGGAGCGCGGGCGCGCTTTCTGAAGGGAGGGCGCGCCTGCTGCTTCTGCCCCGCAGTTGAATTCCTCGAAACTTTGCTCCTTTAGCGACTTGTCTTGCCTTCTTTCGACCTCAACTCAAGCCTTGATCTTCCTCTTTTTAATTCCTAGCTCATGTACCACCAATTTATGCAAATATTCATCAATTCTCCTTCGCTTGGGAATCTGCACACCAAAAACATAAAACACATCAAAAGACACTAAATACTTGGGCACTAGCGATCAATTTAAGCCAAATTGGAACGTATATAGTGGACAAAAAAGTCCACTAACACACCCCCAAACTTAAACCGATGCTTGTCCCCAAGCATAAACAGACTCTAAACCATCTAAGGCAATGCAATGCATGAATGCAACTACTATGAAAATGCAAGGACCCCCTCGAACTCACCAAAACCACTCGACAACCCAAAGTCACAAAGAGATGTGATACATCCGAACAGAGCTTGACCAAGTCCCCTTATACCGATACTACATGAACAGAAACGTGTGTGTGTGCGATGCTCATCAAATATACTCTGACACTAGATCAAAATCATACCTATTTTTAGCCAAGACAATCACCTGCTTATAAACAGAATGAGTGGTAAACACTCCATAACATACAAACACCGCCGTCATTCAATTGAGTTAGACAGAGAATCACACTTTATTGCTAAACCACCACTACGACACATAACACAATACATAGGCTTATTTAACCGTGCAATGGATGAGACCCCTAAAGGCTTATACAATAATACCCATGTAGCGAGCGTTAGGTTAGTGGATCCCAGACTATAAAAAGCCTTAGGTCACTAGGCACAAAGTCCCCTCGAACTTAATTGCCCGAGTATTAAAGAGCTCACCCTGGTTAATTTTGCCTCGAATTATTCACATGACTCTTTTTTTTCTTTTTCTTTTTCTTTTTTTTTTTTCTTTTTTTTTTTTTTTAACAGAATCTGGAATGAGAATTCTCAATTCCAACCCTAGACTACTCATAAAAATATGAGCCGGCTACTAGCCATTTGACGCCTAGCCATACTTGACAAACATTAACAATCAGCATGAATCTTTGTTTTCCCCCAAACTTATACTTTGGTATTCGTACATTATCAAGGGAATAACAAACATTCTAGATATAAACATGCGATTAAATCTACAACAACTAAATAGGCATGACTCAACCTAGCCCAAAAGCAACCGACGAGACTGTGTAAATAATGTTCTTCTGAAACATGCAAATCAATTTCATAAGGACTGTAAATCATCCCTCTGCTCATCAATACCACACTCCAATTGACATCGACTTATCAAACAGAATTAGTTCGTCCGAAGAGATCATGAAATATGCATGCTATGAAATGCAACTAACATGGAATCATATGAACAAAAATTTTCAAACAAAATGCTCTATATGGACAATTAAAACAAAAACAAAATGCATGACAAACACTACAACTACATGTCCTATATGCATCTAACTACTATCTCCATTTCCTACCCCCAAACTATAAAATATTCAATGTCCCCATTGAAGGCAAGAAACGAAGAAAGTGTGCAGAAATACCTCAATCCTCAGCAGAGTCACCCTCCTCGGGTGAATCCGGTGGTGGATACACGGTGCCAGCTCCATAAATAGGCCAATCGACCTGTACACCTGTAGCCAGAAAAGCTGCACCAAGAGCCTGAGTCAGGTCAGCCGCAAACCGGCTCTGCCGATCATCAACTGCGTCCATCCGCCGTGCTAACCTCCTAAAATGAGCCTCACCCATACCAGCACTAGCCACAGCTGGCGGTGCCCTAGAAGATCCAGCCCTAGCCTCCCTCTGCTGTCTTGGTGGCACTTCACCACCCACAATATACCCCAAGCCACGGGGATGCGGTACACCACCGTCCCATTCAGGGAGTCGAGCTATCGCCGCCGTGTCAATGGCACTCGCAGGACGTTGCAACTGCTCCTCCGCCGGCCAGTGAATACCCACATCAACACACAGACGAACAACCACTGAGCCATACGGAATCGCGCCAGTGGTACTGCCCTGCAAGAATCGGATCATGTGCCTGTGGATAAGGGAGCCTAGGTCGATGTATCGCCCGCTGAGAATACCCCACAACAAAATAGCCCGATCCACTGTCACCTCATGAGTGTGTGACGATGGCACGATGTTAGCACACAGAAACAGGTTCCAGGCCTTAGCATACGGGTTCAAGGCCATGGCGGAGAAGGTAACCGGCTCAGTAGAGCCTGCCCTGCGCTTCCAAGTAGTGCCGGGAACTGTCATATCCCGCAGGATGGCCTCAAGGTCAACCTCCCCACGGGTCTTCAACCCGAAATCTTCCACTCCCTCCTGCGGTGCTGGCAAATTCAAAACCCTAGTGATGGCGGCAGGAGTATAATCCACCACATACCCTCGAACTGCAGAATACCCATTCTTCTCCTGCTTGGCATTGGCATAGAACTCCCTCACGATACTCAATGGTATCGCCTCCGCAGCCTCACACACGGTCTCCCAACCGCGCTCACTAACCATCGCGATTAGAGACCCATCAAGAACACCCGGAATAAATCCCCTTTCCTTGACCACAGACTTGGTCATCAATCGTGCAAACTCAACTTGGGCCTCCGGTGAATTGAATTGGGGCACAACTCCCCCACTCGAAGAAGAACTTGATGTCCCTGAGCGCCTAGATCTCTTGGGTGCCATTGATTGAGTTGTAGAAGTGTGAAGAGATGAGATGCAGTGCGTGTATATTTGTATGTATATGTGTGAATGAGAGATGAAAAGTAAAAATTAGGTTAGGGTTAGGGTGTGTGAAGGCTTATAACAAGTTAGAGTGACTGGGCTTGGGCTAAAAACTGATTTAAAACATAAAAGTGCTGATTTCTTTTGTTTTTATAATTTTTATTTTTTTTTTCGGTTTTTTAACAGCCGCACTCAGGGCGCCCGCGCCTCCCGGAGCGCGCCCGCGCCTGAGGCTACTGCAATTTTTCAATTTTTTTGTGTTTTTTTTTTTTTGTTTATATATATATATATATTTTTATAAGAATAAAAATTACCATTCAAGCCGTAGGTTGCCTCCCACGAGCGCTGTCGTTAACGTCATTTAGCCGGACGTTACTTCAGGTCCTCAATCCGAGGTTGACAGAATCGCGACTTCAGCTTCGCGATTTACTTGTTCTCCCAAATACGGCTTCAATCTCTGCCCATTGACTTTAAACGCTTGATCTGGGGTCTTTTCATAAATCTCCACAGCTCCGTGTGGATACACAGTTTTCACAACAAAGGGTCCTGACCACCTTGACTTAAGTTTTCCTGGAAACAATCGCAGACGAGAGTTAAATAATAAAACTAATTGACCAGGAACCAATACCTTTGTTGTCAACCGACGATCATGCCATCTTTTCACTTTTTCCTTGTAGAGCTTGTTATTCTCATAAGCTTGTAGACGAAACTCATCCATTTCATTGATTTGTACCATCCGCTTTTCCCCTGCGGCTTGATAATCAAAATTCAGTTTCTGCAATGCCCAATAAGCCTTGTGTTCCAGTTCTGCCGGTAGATGACAAGCTTTTCCATAGACTAGTTGATATGGTGACATCCCCAAAGGTGTTTTGAACGCAGTTCGGTAGGCCCACACAGCTTCATCCAGTTTTAAAGACCAATCCTTCCGCGAAGGACTTACCACTTTTTCCAGAATGCGTTTGATCTCACGGTTTGATACTTCAGCTTGGCCATTTGTTTGAGGGTGGTATGCTGTCGCCACCCGATGGTTGATGTGGAATCTTGCCATCAGGTTAGTGAACTTTCGATTGCAAAAGTGAGAACCCTCATCGCTGATAATGACCCTTGGAGTCCCAAATCTGGTGAAAATGTTCTTGTGAAGGAAGTTGAGCACTACATTGGCATCATTAGTTGGAAGTGTCTTGACCTCCACCCATTTGGAGACGTAATCCCCAGCTAGCAAGATGTATTGGTTATTGCAAGATGAAATGAATGGGCCCATGAAGTCGATTCCCCATACATCAAAAATCTCCACCTCTAGCATTACATGAAGGGGCATCTCATTCCTTTTTGAAATGTTGCCTACTCGCTGGCAACGATCACATCTGGTTACAAACTGATGAGCATCCTTGAATAGTGATGGCCAATAAAATCCTGCCTGCAGAATACGAGTAGCTGTCTTTTCACCTCCATAATGGCCCCCATAAGCCGTGGCATGATAATCCCTCAGAATAGCTTCAGTCTCACTATATGGTACACACCTTCTGATAATCTGATCAGCCCCTTGTTTAAACAGATATGGCTCATCCCAACGAAACCACTTTACATCATGCATGAATTTCTTCTTTTGGGCTGACGACAATTCGGGTGGAACAATATGACTCACAAGATAATTCACAATATCCGCATACCATGGTTCTTCTTCTTGTACTCCAAACAGTTGTTCATCTGGAAATGAGTCATTGATGAGAGTACTGTCTCGTGATTTACCAGGATCTTCCAATCGTGAGAGGTGATCAGCTACCTGATTTTCGGTCCCTTTTCTATCTTTGATCTCCACGTCGAATTCTTGAAGTAGGAGAATCCATCGAATCAGGCGGGGTTTAGAATCCTTCTTGGAGAGCAGATACCTAATAGCTGCGTGGTCAGTATACACCGTCACTTTCGTACCAAGCAAGTATGATCTGAATTTTTCAAAGCCATATACAATGGCTAGCAGCTCCTTCTCTGTGGTTGTGTAATTCAATTGCGCATCATTGAGTGTCTTGCTTGCATAGTAGATAACATGAAAAATCTTGTCTTTCTTTTGACCAAGAACAGCCCCTACTGCAAAATCGCTAGCATCACACATCATAGCAAAAGGTTCATTCCAATCTGGGGCGATGATTACAGGTGCTGAAATCAACTTCTTCTTCAATGTCTCAAAGGCTGTCATACAATCATCATCGAATTTGAAGGGAACATCCTTCTCCAACAGCTTACACAAAGGTTTGGAAATTTTGGAGAAGTCCTTGATGAATCTTCTGTAGAAACCTGCATGACCGAGGAAACTACGAATTCCTCTCACTGAAGTAGGCGGTGGAAGATTTTCAATTGTCTCTATTTTTGCTTTATCCACTTCCAGTCCTCGACGTGACACCTTGTGTCCAAGAATAGTTCCTTCTTGTACCATGAAATGGCATTTCTCCCAGTTGAGAACCAGATTAGTCTCCACGCATCTTTTCAGAACCATGCTAAGATTGTGTAGACATTCGTCAAAAGAAACCCCAAATACTGAAAAATCATCCATGAAGACTTCCACTGTCTTACCAATCATGTCTGAAAAAATTGCCATCATGCACCTCTGAAAAGTGCCAGGTGCACCACATAACCCGAATGAAACCCTTCGAAAAGCGAAGGTACCAAACGGACATGTAAATGTTGTCTTCTCCTGATCTTCTGGAGCAATGCAGATCTGATTGTAACCCGAATATCCATCCAGAAGGCAAAAGTATTCATGGCCGGCCAGTCGGTCTAGCATTTGATCAATGAAAGGAAGAGGGAAGTGATCCTTCCTAGTAGCTTTGTTCAGCTTCCTGTAATCCATGCAGATTCTCCAGCCAGTTACTGTCCGCGTAGGAATGAGCTCGTTCTTTTCGTTAGTTACCACCGTCATGCCTCCTTTCTTTGGCACACATTGAACTGGACTCACCCAAGCACTGTCAGAAATAGGATAGATAATCCCTGCATCCAACCACTTAATAATTTCCTTCTTCACTACTTCCTTCATGAGTGGATTGAGCCTTCTCTGATGTTCCACTGTTGGCTTACTACCTTCTTCCAGCGGAATCTTATGCTGGCAATAGGCAGGGCTGATTCCTTTAATGTCTGCAATAGTCCACCCAATGGCTGATTTGAATTCCCTGAGAACCCTTAACAGCTTTTCTTCTTCAGGACCTGTAAGGTTAGCAGCAATAATCACAGGTAAAGTAGATGATTCCCCAAGAGAAGCATACCTTAAGTGATTAGGCAATGGTTTGAGCTCTAGCTTTGGTGCTTCCTCGATAGATGGTTTTAACCGCTGATGTGATTCTCTCAATTCAGATAAACCCAACGATTCTGGTTTTTCAAATTTTTGTTGCCAAGGAGAAGCATTCAGATACTGTACCTGTTCTTCAACCTCTTCCTCTTCAATTGTAAAGTCCCCACGTAGAGCCTTTTCCAGTGTATCATCCATAAGCATGTGTTCAATTTTTACTTGCACAGCAGATTCCACTACATCTACTTTAAAGCATTGCTCTTCTTCTGTTGGAAATTGCATTGCTTTGAACACATTGAATGTGACATTCTGATCGTGCACTCTCATGGTGAGTTCTCCCTTCTGTACGTCAATCAATGTCTTTCCCGTTGCCAAGAATGGTCTCCCAAGAATGATAGGGATTTTCTTGTCTTCTTCAAAATCAAGGATGACAAAATCTGCTGGAAAGATTAGTTTGTCGACTTTTACCAACACATCTTCGACAATTCCTCGCGGATAAGTGATTGAACGATCCGCCAACTGCAGTGACATGTTAGTTGGCTTCGGCTCAGGAAGACCAAGTTGTAAGAATACAGAGTATGGCATGAGGTTGATGCTTGCTCCCAAATCGCACAAACATTTGTCGAACACCAAATTCCCAATTATGCATGGTATAGTGAAACTACCAGGATCCTTCAACTTTGGTGGTAACTTCTGCTGCAATACTGCACTACATTCTTCCGTCAAGGCAACAGTGTTTAACTCTTCTAGCTTCAGTTTCCTAGATAGAATGCCTTTCATGAATTTGGCGTAGCTAGGCATTTGCTCCAGCGCTTCAGCAAAAGGTAAGTTGATGTGTAGTTTCTTAAAAACTTCCAAGAATTTAGCAAACTGTTTATCTGATTTTTGCTTCTGAAGCCTTTTAGGGAATGGTGGAGGAGGAAATACTTCCTTGTGAACACTGTCTGTCTCTGAACTGCTTTTCTCTTCTGAATCAGTTCTTTTTTCCTTAATTGGTTCCTCCTGCGCAACTTTTTCTGCAGAAATTTTCCTCCCGGCAGTAAGATGAGGCGCGCCCGCGCCTGAGGAAGCGCGCCCGCCCTGCACCTCCTGCCCATTTTGCTGACGTTCTTCGTTTTGTGGAATTTCGACCTCCTGATTGTTTGTAACCCTTCCAGAACGCAATGTAATAGCGTGTATTTGTTCCTTGCTTTCTTTCTTGCCTGGGTTAGCCTCTGTGTCACTTGGTAATTGTCCTTGAGGTCTGTGTAGAAGAGCACTTGCTAGTTGACCAATTTGATTTTCCAATGTCTTCAGCGTTACAGCTTGACTCTTATACATCATTCTCAGTTCCTCCATCTCTGACTTTTCATTTGAGTGCCCAGGTCCTCCCTGAGATTGTTGATGAAAACCAGGAGGGTTGTATGATTGTCTTGGTGCATAAGATTGTTGAGGAACAGAATTGTTGAAAGGCCTTGTTCCAAATTGCTGACCCTGCGATGGTTGTGGACTGGCATTCTGATTGTTGCTCCAACTGAAGTTAGGATGATTCCTGTTGTTGGGGTGATATGTATTAGGTGCCGGTTGTGTAGGTTTCTGAAAGTTGCCGACAAAATACGCTGAATCGCTAGAAATAGCACACTGAGTTGTATCATGAGCACCTGCACATAAATCACAAACCATAGCGACTTGCTGAATTCCTGCCTTGGATAGTGCGTCCACCTTTATAGATAAAGCCTGTAGTTGAGCTGTTATAGCAGTGGCAGCGTCCACTTCAAAAACACCTGCAGTTTTACTCTGCGGCAATCGCTGAGTAGGATTCTGATACTCGTTGGCAGCCATCATTTCAATCAAGTCATAAGCTTCTTCATAGCTCTTGGCCCAAAGAGCTCCTCCAGATGCTGCATCAAGCATAGGTCGTGAATGATTCAATCCATTATAGAAACCATTAATGACCATCCAATCTGGCATCCCATGATGGGGACACTTTCGAAGCATCTCTTTATACCTTTCCCAAGCCTCACACAACGTTTCTCCAGAATGTTGATTGAACTGTGTAAGAGCATTCCTCATGGCTGCCGTCTTAGCCATAGGAAAGAATTTAGTCAGAAACTTTTGTGCGAGATCCTCCCAAGTAGTTATAGAACCTGCTGGCAGCGAATGCAACCAGCTCTTTGCCTTGTCTCGTAGAGAGAATGGAAACAGCCTCAGTTTTATAGCATCTTCAGAAACCCCGTTGGTTTTAAAGGTATCACAGATCTCGATGAAGTCTCTGATATGCATATTAGGGTCCTCAGCAGGTGAACCCCCAAACTGCACAGAATTCTGAACCATTTGAATTGTGCCCGGCTTGATTTCGAAATTATTAGCAGCAATAGCCGGCCTAACAATGCTTGACTGAATGTCGTTGATCTTCGGTTGAGAGTAATCCTTAAGAGCTTTCACTGGATCCCCCATTACTATTTCTGGTTCAATTTCTGGAACTGCAATTCCCTCTTCTTCGTCTAAGTGTTCTTCCAGTTTTTCCTTACTCGATTGAGAACGAGTACGCATACACGATCAAGTACCTGAATTCACGTAACAAACAAGAACGATTAATAACAAATCTCAGTCAGTGATATCTAACGACCACTGATGATAAGCACATTAACTAAATAAAACAATGAACCGAGTCCCCGGCAGCGGCGCCAAAAACTTGTTCGCACTTTATTCACGCAAGAGAACGTGGTCACAAGTAATACAGAAATAAGTAGGATTCGTTCCCACAGAGA
Source organism: Oenanthe sinensis (assembly GCA_028671895.1). Lineage (NCBI taxonomy): Eukaryota > Viridiplantae > Streptophyta > Magnoliopsida > Apiales > Apiaceae > Oenanthe > Oenanthe sinensis. The sequence goes on along the minus strand of CM053796.1, from coordinate 2,891,849 downwards.
CTCAACTTGCTTACGTTTAGTTCACTTATACACCAGAGTATGATTAACTACCACTGCTAAGAAAATAACAACTGGAGTTTGATTAAACTAATGCTTAAAACTTAAAGAATTACTTATATTAAATAAACATGGGATTTTAACTTCATTAACTATCTCATCTAGAATCTTATGCCTTTTCAACCTAGCATGTGAAAGTGATGATAACTGATCAGACCCTCTAAACTGATAAACGCCAACTTTCGTTGCACGCATACCATCCTAATGAACATCCACAAAAGATAGAAGTCAAATAGTCAACCACTATACTTAGTCCCTATATGTCTATAGAGATTGAAAACATAATGGCTTAAGCACAAGAATCCTTAAAATCACATAGTCAGTGCAAGACGGTTAGAATTACACCACAAATTAATACATGCTCTTAACATGCAAAAACCTATGCTAGCATGGCATGTTCTAAACCCTAGATCCACTTTCGCATTCACGAGGATTTAACAAACAATCATAAATGTTCGCGACGCATTTACAACGAATAAGCTTAACCATACTAGGATATCCATAACATTCACACACTTGGGCATAAAAACAATCAATATCTAGAATCGATAGAAAAATCCATTAAAACCCCATGACAACGATTAGCCCATAATTGGCCTAGCCGCCATCATGGGTTCATATGAAAACATAGTAAATAAACAATTAAACATAAAAGACTGATATTAATTGCAAGAGTAAAAGAAACCACCGATAATCCACGTGTAGAAAATTACAAACGAAAAATAGCTTGACGGCTCACAAAGTACTTTGCCTCTTGACTGATAATAAAACCCTACGTGCTTACTTAATTTCCTAGATAGATCATATAAATAATAATCATCCTTATGTTTTTATACTAGGTTACATAAAATAATGATCCATGGGCTTGCTGCATTCTGGGCTTCAAAACGGACCAAACTGCAAAAATCAGCTGGAGCTCGGATTGTGGCGCGGGGGCGCCTGACAGGGCGCGGGCGCGCCTTCTTAAAGGAGCGCGGGCGCGCTTTCTGAAGGGAGGGCGCGCCTGCTGCTTCTGCCCCGCAGTTGAATTCCTCGAAACTTTGCTCCTTTAGCGACTTGTCTTGCCTTCTTTCGACCTCAACTCAAGCCTTGATCTTCCTCTTTTTAATTCCTAGCTCATGTACCACCAATTTATGCAAATATTCATCAATTCTCCTTCGCTTGGGAATCTGCACACCAAAAACATAAAACACATCAAAAGACACTAAATACTTGGGCACTAGCGATCAATTTAAGCCAAATTGGAACGTATATAGTGGACAAAAAAGTCCACTAACATAGAGGTTACAATTTGATTAATGGGATAAGTTACATATCTTCTACTCCTTGATAGAGGGGACTTGCTCCATTGTTTGGGAGGGAGGAAAGAAAAAAAATGGTTACAAGTTTCTTCATTTTCTGGTTATTCTCATCTTAGATCTCTAGGTTCTGTTCTGTGAGATAGCAGCGGTGTTTGTTCAGTTCGTAGAAGGCGGATTTGCAAGTGCTTCAAATCACCTTTGTTCGTTGTATCCTGGGAGACAGAGGTCATCACACCTTCAAGCACCATAAGGAAGGGACTTATCTGTTTTAAGGATAGCGTGGTTTTCACGTGCCTCGAACTATTCTTGGTATTTTTATTCTTGATTTCTTGATTTCAGGTATGACACTAAATTATACTTCCTACAAGAATTCCAACTCATAAGGAGGATACGAGAGTGCTTCTTGAGCAGCAATTCAAATCAGAAGTCGATTTGCTTTCGCGTCTTTATCATCCCAATATAGTGCAGGTCAGATTTGCATTTGAACTACTATAATATGTACAACTATATGGTATGTTTGCTGTTTCTTATCCACTGCTTTTCTGAAATGTTTAAATAGAACTTGAAGATATATTATATATCCATAATCATAGATATTGTGATGTACCATACAAAAATATATTCATGTCTCACCCTGATTTAAGCAAAGTAAAACATGTTCCCTCTTTAGTCAAATAAACTCTAATATGCACACTACATAAGCACATCAAACTTGTGCTTTGTTGGCCAGTTTGTTACATGGCTGCATTACTTTCAGGTGTTTATATAACGATGATAAATGCATACATGCACATTCATACGTCCATATATATGTAGGTTTAATATTGGTAGTTCTTGCCTTCTAGGAATGAGTTTTATGGCGTTCGTCCCATCCATAGTATGATAGTAGTGTGAAATAGATTAGTGAAGTGTTACACTGTGTCACTTTAACAGCTTTGTGGATAGCGGGTGGTTTAAGAGTTAGAGTGTTGGATTCAGATCCAAAGTGCTTAAGATATAGCATTTGCGGACATAAGAGAAAGTATAAACGTATGGTTCATGAGTCATGGATTCAACTAAAATCTGATTTCATATTTGTTCAAGCTAGACTAGATACGATCTATCAATGTTCTGTTTCCTTAAACGTGTATATACATTAAATTACATTCACAGTTTGCTTCTTGCACCAGGAACAATCTGTTGAAAATATTTCTGACATTGTAGATTTGTGTACCATCATAATTTGACAATAACATTTCTTTTATCATAAGTTGTAAGTACTTGAGGTATTGACTTGCTCTTTTTGGTCTACAGTTCATTGCAGCTTGTAAGAAGCCTCCTGTGTATTGTATCATTACAGAATACATGTCTCAAGGAACTCTACGTATGTACCTCAACAAAAAAGAGCCATACTCTCTTTCAACTGAAACTATTTTGTGGTTAGCCCTGGACATCTCCAGAGGGATGGAGTATCTTCATGCACAGGGGGTGATCCACAGAGACCTCAAATCAAATAATTTGCTTCTAAATGACGACATGCGTGTCAAGGTTGCAGATTTTGGTACATCATGTCTGGAAACACAATCCCAGGAATCAAAAGGTAATATGGGAACTTATCGTTGGATGGCTCCGGAGATGATAAAGGAGAAGCCTTATACTCGTAAAGTGGATGTGTATAGTTTTGGGATTGTGTTGTGGGAACTCACAACAGCTTTGCTTCCTTTTCAAGGAATGACCCCTGTGCAGGCTGCATTTGCGGTTGCAGAGAAGGTTAGCAATGTTTAAAATGTAAATTTTCATACTTTTTGATCAATTAAAATTCACGGTCTCATTTGACATAAATGTCAATCCTTTAGCTTGTCATTTTTGTCTACCTGCTGAATCGTTATACAAGTCCTTTAACAGTGCAATTTTTTTGGTTCATGTGTCATGGATAAGGTAATCACAAATATTGACTACTTTACAGCAAGTCAGGGAATTATTTACTTTAGATTGCATTTGAATACAAAGCTTTTCGATTGCTCTAGAATCCACTGTGAAATAATTAACCTTTGAATTAAAGCATTGAGTTCCTTTGAATTAACCTTTGAATCCACTCTTGAAAGATGAATTTCTCAATAGTTATTGACGTATTTAGCTGAATCAATTTGATTATTGGCTCCATCTGTGTTTTCCTAATTCCATTACAACTGATTACCTTCGAACATTCTGTTCACTTCTTAGACATATCTATTTATTTTACTAATCGCCACTTTTTTCAACTAGGATGAGTATTACATTCTGTGCTCCCTTTCTTTAAATTTCGTGCTGCTTCCCACAGAATCGAAAAGAAATCTTGATGCTTAATACTATGTTTACACTTGGCAGAATGAGAGACCACCAATACCTGCAAGTTGTCAGATTGCACTTGCACACCTTATAAAACGATGCTGGGCTGCAAATCCAGCCAAACGGCCTGATTTCAGTTACATTGTTTCTGCTCTGGAGAAATATGATGAATGTGTCAAAGAAGGACTTCCTCTTACTCTCCACTCAGGAATCGTCAGCAGAAATGCTACTCTTGAACGATTAATAGGCTGTGTGTTCTTAAGCTCCTCATCTTCATCAATACCTGTACAATCCTGACTTGATGGTTAAGCAGAGCATCGGATATCTGAATGTTCTTTATTGACAAGGTCACTTAGTTACTGTATCAGATTAGTCCATCAAAACTAAACTGAGTAATTCACTGATATATGTTTATTGTTATAGTGAGTGACTTTGAAAATACTTTCAGTATGGATGGTCTGCTCGCAGCAACTTATCTTTGAGTGAAAAGATTGTAATCCTGACATTCTCATTTACCGCTTTTAAGGTATTATAGATATCTCTCTTGCATCTAAATTCCTTGAAAAAACTCGATAAAATCACCCCTTGAACATGAACATGAGTTAACTCAGATAAAATTACATGAACATGAGTTAACTCAGATAAAATCATCTTGCAGTATTCAACAATCTGACCAAAAGTCGAAATCATGGTCATATATTACTCCTAATTGCATGCACAACTGTCAAACTGTCCAACTCTACTTGCACTTTTTGCCAGCCCCTCTCCTTAATCCAACTGAGTGCTTCTTTAAATGCCATTGCTTCAGCTAACTCCGGTCTCACAGAGCCCCTGAAACTACCATATTTGGCTTCTAAAAAAGCCCCAGAGTGGTCATGCAAAACTGCCCCCAAGCCATACTTTTGCTCATGTTCAAAGAGTGTTGCATCAACGTTTAGTTTGATCCAATCTACCTCAGGTTTATGCCACTGCTTCTTCCCATCTTCAGCTCAAATTTGCAAAAAAGAACAGAAAATTCATTTCATAACCGTCTAGAAATATACAAACAAAACAGAAAAGAAGAAAGTTTTGTCAGATACTGCAATTGTTAACAGAAAAAACTGATTAAACTGAAATTACTCATTTGGAATCCAGATGTCAGGGACATGAGCAACTTTGTTGATGCATTGCAAATACACATAGATTATGGAATTTTTAAAATCTTAATAAATAATTCAGGCATCTTAGACAAATAATTTGGAATGTTGTTTTGATTAACTTAATTAACAAACAAAGTGAGAGAGCCACGAATCCAAATACATTCATTAATCACAATTAGTATTCAAGTTACTCTAAAATTAATTCTCTTTCTTCAAAAACAATTATTCAAATAATTAAATTATTTTTTTTTGCGAAATTCAAATAATTAAATTATAAAAACAAAGTAAATGTTAAAAATGTTTTCTATTAAATATGAACCTACCTTGGTAAAAATCAGGTCGTTTTTCTTAATTTCATTGTTCACCACATGGACCTTATTGTTTACTTGACAGGCCCTGTCACAAAAATCTGAAGGCATGAAGTACAAGCATAGACCTTGAAAAAAATCGTGGAATCTCAGTGCTTCTGGAAGCTCCTCAAACTTATTACAGCCGGTAATATTCAAGTAGTTGAGAATGCTTCCTTTCTCCACCCTCCATTTTACCATGTTTGGAAGATACTCCAATACAAGCCAGGTGAGTTTTGGGAAACCCGTGGCTGAGCACACCATTTCCTTTCCCTCATATGCCCTACATCCTAAATCCAAATCCCTCAAACTTGGAATCTTCTCCAGTACTGGCATGGGATCTTTTTCTAGGTAGGAGAATGATAGTTTTAACCTGTTGATATGAATCAAAGATGCATGATAATTATTATTAAGTTGTTGCTGCTGCTCAAATAATTCAGCCAACTCTGGAAGCCCGCATCCTATTGATAATTCCCGAAGGTTGAACTTATGATTACACATCAACTGTCTTATCATATCACCATTCAGAAACCCTGGATTAGTTGTATGAATATCAAGGATCAGTTCTTCCATATCATAATAACCATGTACTCTTAAGCTTAGTCTTACAAGACTGGTTAATTTCGGTAGATCCTTAACCTCACACCACTGAGTATTAAAATTCTCAAGTGTCTCTAATTTGCTCAACCCGCTGAACCGTACTTTGAAAATCTTCCTTAACTTTCCAACGTTAGTTGGTAGATACAAATGACGCAAATGTGCCAACTTGCCCAAAATCTGACTATTTGACATCGATGGAATAAAACTTTCAAGCATTTGGTCTAGTTTAAGAGTCTGTAGCAGCACCAATTTTTGTATCCATTGAGAAATCTTCAAATTAGAATCCCTTGCACTAAGATATCGCAAGTAAACAAGGCTGCCTAATAGATTAGTGCTAAAAAGGGTACCTGAAACAACTTCGCTCTCAAGGTGAACTTTTTCCAAAGCCAGAACTCTTAGTAACCTAAAATGCGACCCAAGTACTAATGGCAAACTTGAACATATAAAAACATTCATAAGTAACATTGATCGATAGTGCTGATGTTTGGGTTTCTTGACAAAGTAGGAATAAGCTTTTTCGCTTCTCTATTTGTTATCACAATAAACTACCAGTCGTTGAGTGTGAGTAAACATGGAGACATGAAAATCATTTCCCTCTCGAAGATCAATTGCTCCAAAGAAATGTTCTGATTTTGCTTGGGATAGAGATAGGTCCCTCATAAGGTCATGAAGAGAACAACTTTTGAACTTTCTAAAGATGATTCCAAGTCATCAAATTTCACTTGAACCATACTCTTATGGAACAGTTCTCCCACATAAGACTCAGCCACTTGCATCATTGTTTCTCCTTCCCTTTTGTCACTGGATAGTACCATCCCTTCAGCGATCTATAACTGATATAAAGTTTCTGCATCTATCCATTCATCTTCCATAAATTTACTTAAATATAAAAAGCATGGCTTTAATTGAGGGGGCAAATCGTTATAACTTCTAACTAAAATGTCAAATAGTTCTTGTTGTTGATTTTCCCCCAATCCCTTCCCTTTCTTTAGTGATGATATCAGAATAAACCTTCTCCCACTCTATCAGTGATGGTTTTGTTACAAGAATCCCCCCCAAAATCACTATAGCTAGTGGAAGACCTGCACAATTTCTAACCATTTCTCTTCCCAGTTTTTCCATCCTTTTTAAATCTTTAGTAATGTCTGTAACAGATAAAAACAACAAGAAAGATATATAAGCCTACATGATATCAAGCTAGGCCTATTAAGTAACGTAAAAGAATAACAGACACATAGAGATAGACACCAATTTGATTGAGATTGATTGTCTGCTTCGTTTCTCCTTAACAAGTCACTTCTAGTCGATCAGTAGGAGTTATCGCAGCTTTTGCAATCGTACATTTTAAAACATTGTTTAACTACATTTCTTTTCTTTTTCATTCTCTAGGAGTTTTAGAGTACTTTGTTGGATTTTCAATGTCTACTTTTACTTTACATTTATTCAAATGTTACATAACTCTGTAGCCCATTGAGTTCAGGTCATACGTAAAATATATGAAATAGAACATAATGAATGCATGTAATTACATATGTACCTAGACAATCTTCTCTTGTGGGAAGTGCTTTCGTCTTAAGTAGCTCCCAACTTTGATCTGCGCTTAGACATTCTGGTTGGTGAACATACTCAGCAACATCAACTTTACGACTTGTAAGCATTAATTTGCTTAAAGATTTTTCAGCTAAGAAGGCCGCTTCCAAAGAATCCCAAGCATTATATGACCATATGTCATCAAGGACTATCAAGCACTTTTTCATTTGCTGAATATTTAGCAGATTCTCAACCAACTTGTCCTCGTTCCAAGTAAGGATTTCCGCTTTCTTCTCGTGGACAAGACATATAAGAACTGGGATATGTGCCGCTACGCTAAGCGTAAAATATTAAAAATAATTGTATCTTATATTTTATTTATTAAAGAAGACATGAATATTTGTTTAACACATTTTTTGTTTCATTTTATTATAATTAGAAACATTTTTTTAATAATTTCATCAATGTCGAAAGATTTGCATATTACTTTCAAAACTAAAGAACGAAAGTAAAATGAAAAATGTGTAATGAATTATAGAATTAATATTAGTAAAATGATAAATTATTATGATTATTATAATTAAAAATGATAAATATTAATTCCATTTTTTTATTAAAAAGAGATATTTTGTATTAAAATTACTCGGCGACGCCTCGCCTTTTATTTGAATATCGTTGTGATATTTTTAATTTAGTATATTATTACGTTTTAACAATTATGCGAATTTTTTAATTCACATTTTAAAATATTATTATATTACTTTTGATTTATTACTCGTCAAATGATAAATTTACAAATTTATTATGATAAATATTTTTTTAATAAAATTTGGTTATGAAAAGACAAAAATACGTCTTTTCAACTGACAAACATATTAAATAATATTTATATTTTTTAGTAAAATCAATTCCAGCTCTTAAATAGGTTTTAAAAATAACATATCATGTTAACATAATTTTTTATCCATTTTAACTATCTTTATTTTATAATATTATTTTGAGCGTCTTCATTGTGCAAAATATATTATTAGTTAAATGTATATAAGCATTTTAACTTTCTATATATATAATAAAAGATGGTATATCAGATATAATAAAAAATAACATCATTACGTAAAAAATGAAGATAAAATATAAATTATAATTAATAATAAAATATAATGCAAATATTTTAATAATGTTGAGAAATGGAGAACCTTATATAGATTACTAAACGGATAACATATATGTCATGCATTATATTCTACTTATTATATATTGTAGAATATAATGCATGACTACTCCAAACAAGGTTTTTCATTGAATTCAACTCTCTCTCTCTCTCTCTCTCTCTCTCTCTATATATATATATATATATATATATATATATATATAAAAGTGCTCAAATAGAAACCAATTTATTAATAAAAACTAGAAACTAATTTGAGCCATAGATTTATTTTTATTAACTTTTAATCTCAGCCATTCATTTAATTTATTTTTAAAAAATATAAAAAAAAGAAAGATTTTGTAAATTTTCGTGTTTAGTCCCTCATTCTTTTTGCAGGGCTCTCTCTCTCATCTCTCTCTCTCTAAGCTCGTCTCTCTCTTCTCTCTATCCGTTAAATCTCTCTCTTCTCGCTATCTCTCGCATATCTCTCTTCTCATTTTTGTTATCGATCACTAGCTTCGGATCTGTTTTCTCTCACTCACACGTCTCTCTATATCTTTACTTTTGTATGTATGTTTTTCGTTATTAGTCACTATATGTTTGTTATTGTTTGATTTAATTAGGTGATTTTGCTAATTTAAGCTGGTTTGTCCCGGTGTGACTCGATTTTGACGATTTTAAAATATTTTTGATGATGATTTCGACAGATTTTATTAAAATATCTGATAATCAAGGTAAACTATAATATTTTCTCGTTTCTAAGTTTTTTTATATGTTCATATTTCGTTTATAAGGTAATTATTATGTTTGTTATTCTTCTTATTGTAGTGATTATTTTTTTTTGTGAATTTGTTACTGTGTGATTCTAGTTTTTGAATTTAGTGATTTTTATATGAGAATCATGTACCTGAGGATGACCTTAGGGTACTACCTAAGGTTATAACAATTTCATATATAAATACGTAAGAGTAGATTTGTAAATTAGGAATAAATTTTTAGTATTTATAAAAATGCCATTAAATTTATATGGGAGGAGCTTATAACCTCAGGGGAGTTACCTGAAGTCATCCTCAGACCCATTTTTCTCTTTTTATATTGTTCAATATGTTTTTGGTTGATAATTGTTAGTTATTCCGTATTTTATTTGTTACAAGGACATGTCATACATGTCATATATAAGTAAATTTTGTGTTTTTAATAGTGTTTATGGCAAATTGTTGTTCATGTTAGTGTATTTATAAACTCATAAAGTCATGTTGTTTGTGTCGTTTTAACTACAGTTTTTGGCTATACTGTGGGAAAAAAAAAGTTTCCTATGTTCTTCTGTTTCTATAATAAAATCTTGCAATTATATATTAAAGAGTAACAAGCCGTGGACAATAAAGTTTAATGTAGCTCCATTGATGTCCTATACTCTTTGCAAGAGCCTGTAGCTATGGCAACTTATTACATACTCTGAGCTGGTTAGTAAGCAGATTTATGTGTAAGTGTAGCTATATGCATTTTTTAGTTTTATGTGGTCTTAATGTTAAACTGCTGATTATTGTAAATATCGTTTACCACCCCGGCAAAACTCCCCGCCGAGGACAACTCGTGGAGTACAGAGCAATGATCTTCAATAATTAACCCCGGAGGACATTCAACAATTAACCCCAGAGGGCCTTCATTAATGATTAACCCGGAGTGCCTTCAATAACAGCAATCAATAATAATCCACCCGAACAACTATAAATTCAGCCCAATAAATATTGGCCCATACAAAATAACACATGTTAAATGTGGGCATAACAGTTAAGACATTGTTTTGTGAGTTACTATTAGTTACGGGACCTGTTCTGACAAGTGTATGTTGCAGTATATCTTATCGCTGAAATAAAGTGCTCTAAGTTTTGAGGATTGGGAGTAGATTATCTTAGTTTAATTCGGGTGCGGGAGAAATTATTATAAATTCGGTATATACTAGAAATATTCAATCTCCTCATATTTTAATTTTGGAGCCCTGATAAAGAGTCTCTCGATGATGATTGAAGGTGAACTTCCTCAATCGACAAATCAGTGATCCTTTCCTCAAGAATTGACACAATTCCTTCAGCCATTTCTGGAATTATTTATTTTCTTCTGACAATAAAATTTTTTTTGTCATAAGTTATAAGTTATAGTCAAGTACTTGAGGTATTGATTTGCCCTTTTTGGTCTACAGTTCATTGCAGCTTGTAAGAAGCCTCCTGTGTATTGTATCATTACAGAATACATGTCTCAAGGAACTCTACGTATGTACCTCAACAAAAAAGAGCCATACTCTCTTTCAACTGAAACTATTTTGAGGTTAGCCCTGGACATCTCCAGAGGGATGGAGTATCTTCATGCACAAGGGGTGATCCACAGATACCTCAAATCAAATAATTTGCTTCTAAATGATGAGATGCGTGTCAAGGTTGCAGATTTTGGTACATCATGTCTGGAAACACAATCCCAGGAGTCAAAAGGTAATATGGGAACTTATCGTTGGATGGCTCCGGAGATGATAAAGGAGAAGCCTTATACTCGTAAAGTGGATGTGTATAGTTTTGGGATTGTGTTGTGGGAACTCACAACAGCTTTGCTTCCTTTTCAAGGAATGACCCCTGTGCAGGCTGCATTTGCGGTTGCAGAGAAGGTTAGCAATGTTTAAAATGTAAATTTTCGTATTTATGAAATAGAATATTTTTTTTCTTACATACATATAACTATTTTTAATAAATTATTTATTAATATATAAACTTACAAAAACACTTCCTAAACATATGATTCTATAATTATGATTTATCAAAAATAATTAAAGCTAAAAATTATAAATTTTAGAAAAAAAAAAGAATTATGAAGTCGATAAAATTTTTTGACAAAATTTTCAATTTATTATGAATTTCAGAAATTACAGCATATCAATCTGAATTAATCCATCAGATTAACTGAAAATATCTTACTAAAAATATCACACACGCCAAATATCATACAATATGGACTATACAAATAAAATCAGACCAGTCCGGAAAATTAGCAATTTACTCTATAAGGATGAACTCAAATGAAGAAGTACAAAACACAGAACTCGTAGAGGATTCCGAGACCTTTCCAGAATGGTAAGACTCGTCAAAAAACGGATAAGAAACGAATGCAGAAAACAAACAAAGATGAGTTATTAGAATAGAATCAGTACTTGATCACAGTAGTATTTTGAGATTTAAGACATCGAAACCACAGAATCTGACAGCGGAATGTTAACAAAAGATGAAGATCTCGAAAATACCGTTCCAGAGTGATATTACACATAATTATTGAATGAATATTCAATTTATTATGCATTTCAGAAGTTACAGCATATCAATCTGAATTAAACCATCAGATTGCATAAAAGGCAGATTTGGACACCCTTACGAACAGAATTTCAGAAAGCGTAAAGAACAAAAGATGTAGATAATCGAAATACCTTTCTAAGGAGTCCAAAATCATAATATTTGGATGTATAACGAATCAGTTACGAAATTAACAAGAATTCAGATCAGTTATGATATATATACACGAATTTGAAATAACAATGTGAAAAGAGAAGATAAAACGAAGATATCCGTACACTAACAATACGGGAACAAAGAGAGAGTGTAGAATGTATCCGTACCTCGAAAATCAAAGATGTGAATGATTATCAAAAATATAGATGTCTCCATCACTGGAACCCTAACTTGATACCATAACCCATCTTCTCAAACTTTTTCTTCTTCTCTTTCTCTATCTTCTCCCCTCTCTTTCTGTCTTCTCTATGGCTGCTCCAAGAATACGTATGCAACTTAAAAAACCCTAAATCTATTTTTTTTTCCTTTTCTATTCCTTTTCCTTCTATTATATTTCTTTTTTTTTCTATTTTCTTCTCTTAACCAATAATCTCTAAAATAATATCCTAATTATAAAATATCTATATTCATATTCAAATAATAATATTAGTAATAATTCACTAATATTATTCTTAATATTAAATTAAATATCTTAATATATTATTAAAAATACGGGATGTTACATTCATCCCGCCTAATAGAAATTTCTTCCTCGAAATTAATCTTGCACAACTCTACTTAAAAAAAGTGATAACGTACACGAACCGTTCCTCTAATCACGTAAGTAGCTCCATATTGACAGCGCATTTAACTAGAATCATGGTCTTCGTTAATAACTAACACTAAAAGTTTTAAATCGATCGCAACTTGACGATTATCCCGAAAGTGTTATCTATTCACATTACGTGTTGTCGGCCTCTTTCCATCGCTGCTACTTGAGTAATACGCTAAAATACACGATATCCATAAATAAATCTAACAAGAAATCATACGTTAAATCGAAATTGATGAAGATTTCCATGATGCTCTCTTCCATAAAACTAATTTTTCTTGAAAAATTAGCTTGCAGTTGAGTTTTCACGTTTCATCTTACGGTTAAGCATCGCACGAAAAAAAATGATTCCAAACGATCACAAAAATATATCCAAGAAATACGAACCAAATAATATTCTTAACTAACTAACAAACCTACTATCTACCCATACTCACAGGTCAAGCCTAAAGGCAAATCTTTATAATCCTAAAATTCTATCTTACAACTATCTAAATCTCACAAGTCGGCCTAAAGGCAAGTCTACAGAATCATAAAACTCTAACTCTGATGCTAACTTTAAAATCCCAAACTTATTCACTTAAATGAAATGCTCCAAAAATTCAATAAAAAGTTACAACTGTTCAATATCCAACATCTTACAATCCAAAATTAAAAGTACAACTCAACTATCTAAATTCAAATCTAAATATAAATTGTTACAACTCCTCAAAGTCAGCAACTCGCACTCTTCCCAAAAGGTAACCCACTTAACATACCGGGGGAAACAAAGAAATATAGACCGGTAGTGAGCGAAAGACTCATATACGGATATAAAATTAAGCAAAGAGTACAAGGGTTAGAACGATGACAATATGAACAAATAATATATCTGAATAAAGAATGATGAAACAAACTGAAAGAGACAAAAGATACTGGTCATACTTAACTCACGATATAAACAAATAAAAAGATACGATAGATACTTATTTTACAATCACAACGTACATACTTTTTAATCACAAATATTCTTACTATTACTCGTACACTTACTAGTGATATATTATAATGATCAAATACTGAAATACAAATTTATTTACTGATATGTGAGACAATCTTACACTTACAAGATGTCCTACATTTCGGTTCTCCAGAATATGTAGTCATCAAAACTTACAGGAGCTTGCATAGAACAAATCAAATGCTACCCAAATGGCCAAACAAACATACACAATAGTCATGACTCTACGTGTCCCATAACTCCAGTGACACGCCCATACAATTTAAATACACCGTATAGGTGGTGTCAAAGCATGAGATTTATCCACTCATGACGGAGGTCTTACGAAATCTCCCAAATCATACATATATCACAAATTAACTGAAAATATCTTACTAAAAATATCACAAACGCCAAATATCATACAATATGGACTATACAAATAAAATCTGATCAGACCAGTCCAGTCCAGAAAATTAGCAATTTACTCTATAAAGATGAACTCAAATGAAAAAGTACAAAACACAGAACTCGTAGAGGATTCCGAAACCTTTTCAGAATGGTAAGACTCGTCAAAAACAGATAAGAAACGAATGCAGAAAACAAACAAAGATGAGCTATTAGAATAGAATCAGTACCTGATCACAGTAGTATTTTGAGATTTAAGACATCGAAACCACAGAATCTGACAACGGAATGTAAACAAAAGATGAAGATCTCGAAAATACCGTTCCAGAGTGATATTACACATAATTATTGAATGAATATTCAATTTATTATGAATTTCAGAAGTTACAGCATATCAATCTGAATTAAACCATCAGATTGCATAAAAGACAAATTTCGACACCCTTACGAACAGAATTTCAGAAAGCGTAAAGAACAAAAGATGTAGATAATCGAAATACCTTTCTAAAGAGTCCAAAATCATAACATTTGGATGTATAACGAATCAGTTACGAATTTAACAAGAATTCAGATCAGTTATGATATATATACACAAATTTGAAATAACAAAGTGAAAAGAGAATATAAAAGGAAGATATCCGTACACTAACAATACGGGAACAAAGAGAGAGTGTAGAATGTATCCGTACCTCAAAAATCAAAGATATGAATGATTATTAAAAATATAGATGTCCCTGTCACATGAACCCTAACTTAATACCATAACCCATGTTCTCAAGCTTTTTCTTATTATCTTTCTCTATCTCCCCCCTTTCTTTCTGTCTTCTCTATGACTGCTTCAAGAATACGTATGCAACTTACAAAACCCTAAATCTATTTTTTTTCCTTTTCTATTCTTTTTCCTTCTATTATATTTCTTTTTTTTCTATTTTCTTCTCTTAACCAATAATCTCTAAAATAATATCCTAATTATGAAATATCTATATTCATATTCAAATAATAATATTAGTAATAATTCACTAATATTATTCTTAATATTAAATTAAATAGCTTAATATATTTTAAAAAAAATATAGGATGTTACAGTTACTGTCAGATTAGCCCATCAAAATTGGAGTAATTCACTAATATATATTTATTGTTATAGTGAGTGACTTTAAAAAAAAACTTATGGTCCGCTCACGGCAACTTATCTTTGAGTGAAAAGATTGTAATCCTGACATTCTCATTTACCACTTTTTAAAGTATTATAGATATCTCTCTTGCATCTAAAAATTACTTGAAAAAACTCGTTAACAATGACAATAACCAAATTTGTTCCTCGTCTACATTGACTGATTGAATTTGGTCATGATATACTAATACTAATTGATTACCAGCAATTAATTTTGTACATTACCTTTCTGATCCAGTTTCGAAGTACAGGTCATCTTCAAATTAGAGTACTGGTCTACAATTTCGATGCAGAATGCTTCTTAACTTACCCTGTATCACCTATAGACTTGGCTGTGGTCTCATTTATCATGTTATGCCAATTTGTGGCTGTGGTCTACAATATTTATCATGTTATGCCAATTTGTTATAAGCAAATAAACACGTAATGATATTTTTTTTTTTGAATACTTAAAGAAACTATATATATGACACCTTCATTAAGGAACGAAATGGATAATATTGGTATTTTCTTTTTTTCTCTTTCCTCATTTTTAAGAATAATTAGATTCAAATTTATTATTATCATAATAATAATAGAGAATGAATATAGGAAATATTGTTGAAGTTACCAATTTACCATATAAAATAAATGACCGAAATTACTAGCACATATTATTTTATAATATTGATAGATAATCAACTGAGACACTATTAAACTTGGTGTCAGGGCGTTGAAAATGAAAGGCTATAAGGTGTGTTTTTTTCAATCGGAAGGCTATAAGGTTGATTTCATAACAATGAGGCATTAGGATGAGTTCAAAACTTTTTTGGGATTTTTAATATACATTTTTGATATATAAGTGTTAAAAGTTACTGGCCTGTTTGGCCTGCCTTAAAATAAGTTCTTTTGGACTTATTTTCGGGTAAAAATTTCATATTTTGATAAATGTTTTTTATACAAGTATTTAATGTATATTTGAGATTCTATAAGTTACAAAAAAAGTTAACTTTTTTCAGAAAAAAGTTAGGAATCTCTAACTTTGCCTTAAAATAAGTTGACTTATTCTGGAAAAAAGTTCCCCCAAACACCCCCGTAATCTTTTTTCAAAAAAAAAGTTATGTAATCTAACCATTTAATCTCCACTTGTGATTTTTGCAAAAAAAGAGAAAAATCTCCAACTTATGATCATATACTTGTAAATAAAAAATAATTCAAATTATGATATATTATTAATATTATAGTGTCACTTTAATATTTTTTTTAATATTATAGTGTCACCTTTATTAATGAAAGCTTGTTAAATTTTATTTCATCATAAACACTTGTCTCCGGAGGTCCTATATCAGGTCTTTCCTGACTTATCATAGATCCAGGGTGAAATTTTATGTTGGCCCTTAAAATTCTTTTTTCCAACATAATTATATAAAAAAAATTCATATGATATAACAAAGGGAATTTATATAATATATCCCAAATTAAATGGATACTTTATCAATATATCCATTTTTATTCAATAATTATAAATATGTTCTATGGTTAACTTTAAACTCATGTATAACTCATATGAATATAACTAACACTGTACTCCAGAATTTTTTATTGAAGAAAAAAAGAGAAGAGAAAAGAAGGTGAGAGAAAAGAAGCATAAAAATTTTCTTTAATGTGCTCCCGAGTTTATGGTAGTAAGGGAAAGAAAATTTTGAAAAAAAAAGATATGTTGGGTATTATTTAAAAAAGAAATGTGAGATTTTCTCTCCCAAGGAAGAAAATTTTGAGGATAAACTTGTGAGAATTTTCTCACTGCTTCTTTTCTCTTCCTATCTGAAAAAACTCGGGAGCACGATGAAAATTTTAAAATTTTCTTTTCTCTTCTCTCTTTTTTCAAACTCGGGAGCACATTGTAAGTTATAAATATGAATATTTATATATTAAATATGACTAAAACGTCCCTCCTAATACAAGAGAATTGGTGGGAGGTCCTGGATTTGAGTTTTTATTCGGGTAAAATGTTTCAGCACAAGCTGGTTCCAAGTGACAAGAAAGAGTGCAGGTTATTAAAAATCTGCTCGATTTAAATTCTCCCGTGCTAATAAATTACGAGAGATACATGAGTGATAGTTGTACACTAAGAACGTCAGGTGGTCCTTAACTTACATTGGCGAAGCCATTCCCCTAGATTATTATGGGTTATCTGATATCGATTGGTTCTACTTGAAGTTTACGGACTATCACTATTTGGATGTTTCTGCAACACCTAACTAATTGTTGTTGGTATTGATGTGCAATATCTGCGAGGTGGTGGTAAGAGCAAGTACTTCCTTATTTGATGTCTTAAGTTAAAATATAAGTAATGTGGTAAAAAGAGTTGCTCCAACAGTTCCTAGAAATAACTTAAAATGTTAAGGCAACCTTCTCATACCTTATTTATAAGGGTGCCCTAGTCATCCTTTATTTCACTTTTATTAATAAAAAATTATTTTCTCTTCTTTTCACCACTTCTATTTTTCTTCCCTCCTTTTTTATAATTCAAATATAATATTATTTTAACAATAAGGAATGTTTAACATCCCAACAATTATCAAAATATATTTAAATCCACAAAATTAACAATTCTCCAAAAATCCATAAAACGTTACAATTTCTCCAATCTAACTTACAATCCAAACTTATAAAAATATAACTAAATCATCCAAATTCGGATTTAAATCCACAAGTATCAATTCCGAATAAAATTTTAGAAGTCTAATAAAATGCAAAAGTAAAAATAAATGAGCTCCTCCAAGTTCGCAGTTCTCGCTCTCCCCATAAAGTAGCTCACCTAAATATTCTTGCCTGCCGGGGTAAATAATAATAATAAAAAACCGGCAATGAGCAAAAAGCTCATATACGGATATAACACAAGTCAAGTGAACAGGAAATAGATTCAACGAAAAATGGATATAATATGATAACTGGACAAGATATTGTAGACCATATGAAAAGAGCAGAAATGTTAGATAGATATTTTCAAAACCAACACACACATTTTTTAGTTAAAATAATCTTACTCTTATACTTATTAACCATCATCACAATAATTTAACGAAAAACATAACTTACTAACTCAAATGGGAGATAATCTTACTTACAGGATGTCCTATATTTTCGGTGATCCAGAAATATGTAGTCATCAAAACTTACAGGGGCTTGCATAGTGCCCAAAATCTTACAAGGGCTTGCAAGGCACTAAGCACAATACTACCCAAATGGCCAAATATACATAAATTAGTCGCGATTATACGTGTCTCATACCTCCGGCGACACACCTATACTATTTAATTACACCGTATAGATGGTGTCAAGCATGAGATTCACTCCACTCACGACGGAGGTCTTACAATATCTCCCAAATCCAAATAAAAACATATATCATTTCAAAATAGTTTACTCGAACACAAAACTCAATTATCATACAAAGTACACAACTTAAATCAGTTTTATACTTGACCTGCCCAGAAAAGTAGCAATCTACTCTACTAAAATGACTTTATCTGAAAAAGTACAAAACATGAGAATCGTAGATAATTTTGAGATCTTTCCAGAATGCTAAGGCTCGTTCAAAACACACAAGTAACGAATTCAGAAAATATATATTTACGGGCTGCCAGCACAGAATCAGACCCTGATTTCACAAGTATTTTGATATTTAGGGTATTGAAATCACAGAGTTTGCAGATATCGAAAACACCTTTCCAGAAAGATATTATTCATAATTTTTGGAACAAAACTCAATTTAATACGAACTTTCAAAGTTGAGTATTCTGTTTCGAAAACACACTATCAGATTACATAAATTGCAGAATACTCACAGTTGAAAGCAGAATTTCAGCAAAGTTAAAGAACGAAAGTTATAGTAAATTCAAAATCCTTTCCGAAAAGTCCGAAACCACTAAATTTGAGCATATAACGAATTTACTATCAATTTTATAAGAATTCAGCATAGTTAAAAGTTTACATACGAATTTCTTGAAATCAAATGAGATAGAGGGTATAACGAAAGTATCCGTACCTTGAAATTCAGAAAATAAGAATGATGCTCAAGAACTCTAGATGTCCCAATCACAATAAACCCTAATTCATATATATAACAATAGAAAAACTATAAGTCCCATATCCTAAACAAAATATGATTGCTTATATCAAAGAGGGTTTTGATCTTTTACCTTAGAACACTAAAATCCTTGTTCAAATTAGATTTTGCTAAGCTTCTCTTTTTTCCTCCTCTCTTCCTCCTTCTCCTTCTTCTCTAACAAAAGTAACGTAAAACTCAAATTCCTAATTCTTTTCTTTTTATTCTCAACCTTTTTTTAACTAATAATAACTATTAATAACTAAATATTAAATACTAATTATATATATCGAGATTTTACAGAATGTGTATAAGAAAGTTCTTGTAATGCATCTATAAAATTGATGTCCTAAATTACTAGAACTCAATATTTATAGTATTTATAAGGAATTTATTAGAGAACAGTTGGACTCTGTATCTGAAGTGTGGGGGCGTCATCAAAGATATGTTAGTTGTGTTAGGTTTCAACCTTGGAAGGAGTAGGTGTGTGAGAAGTGGTTCAATGAGTGGTTTTCTCTGTAAAAAAGTATCTGTTGCACTCATATGTTAGTTATGTTATATATGTCATTTTCAAAAAATGAAGCCGTGAATTAACCATGATTAATTTAAAATGGTAAGAATTTTGAATATAGGATATATTTATAAATACCATTATAAATGAGATTTATTTGTAAATTAGTTTTTAAAATGGGATATATTTGAAAAAAAATCCAAGAATTAAATTTAAATAAAAGAGTTAAAAGATTATTAATCACTTTATAAACACATTAATACTTTTTAATTATATAATTTATTCAAAAAATTATGTTACTTGTCGGTTAATTTTAATTATGATTATTGCGAGTACTTTTGTGTTATGACGATAGATGAGTGACTAAATATTTGTTTTATAATATATATTGAGAATGTTTTTATGAATAATGAATTTATATTACAAAATTATCATATATGCAAAATTTATTAAAAAAAAAGGAATCAAATTAATATAAATAGATTCAATTATCATTTTTGATTTATTAAATAATAATAACATAAATATTAACAATGAACATTTTTCATCTATTTTCTAATATTATAAATTTTTCTTACTAATACGATTTAAAATTTATGTACCACAGTAATCATATAAAATTTCATATATAATAAAATATACCTCTCTCAAATACAAAACTTTTATTATAATATTACATGAGCTAAATAAGTTAGTAAGTTGGAATTTAAATTTATATACCGACCAACTAAAAATTTAGGAAATATAACAAATTCACCTAATAATATGTATTTAATAATGTTCATGTAAATATTAAATAAATATAAAAAATCAATCCATCTAAAACTTTTTAATTTTCTTTTTTAAAATGGAATTTATACAATTCATCAAAATATTAAATAAATAGAAAAAAATCAATGAAATATTAAATATATATTTTAATATAAATAAAAAACAATCATTTTAATCCAATCCATGTTATATACTCGTATTATTTAACATCTTATTTGTTTTCAAATTTATATTTTATATTTATATAATTATTATATATTAACCAGAAACAAAGTAAAAATCCTTTCAAGAGGCCTGAGAATAGTCACTTGCGATTAATAAACTCGAGGTGAGGAACGTGAGCCACTTTATAAAAGTCAGGTCCTTGTTCACCGTTTATCCCTAGGACCTTATCATAGAAATCTGAAGGCATAAACGCTAAAGTTAATTCATCAAGAGAATTGAGGAATCTCAGTCCTTCTGGAAGTTCCTCCAACTTATCACAAACAGCAATATGCAAGTTGTTGAGAACGGGCATGCTTCCTTCATCCACCCTCCATTTTACCAAGTTTGGAAGATTGTACAGTACAAGACGTGTGAGTTTTGGGAAACCCATGGCTGAGCAAACCATTTCCTTCCCCATATATGTGTTCCATAATATGAGGTGACGCAACGTAGGAATCTTCTCCAGTACTGCCATCGGGTCTTCCTCTAGTTTGGACTCCCATAAATATACCCCATGAATATAAGTATTACCAAGTTGTTGTTGCTCCTGCCGCCCAAATATTTGACTCAACTCTGGGAGCACGATATTATATAGATATAATTCCTCAAGGCGAAGATTACGATTCCCGAAAAACTGTCTCCACATATCTGCACCATTTTCAAACCCCTGTTCACCATATATTTTAAGGGTCAAGTACAGTGGACGTGAATATGATGACAAGTATTTTATTATCTCCTCTGCATCATAACATTTACCTACTACTTTTAGCTTTAGTTTCTCAAGATCGATTAGTTTTGGTAAATCCTTAGCTTCACACCACTCTGGATCAAAGTTCTCCAGTGTCTCTAACTTGCTCAGCCCATTCAACCTTAATTTACGATTCTTTCCTAAACCCTTAATTCCCTCACTTGGTAAATATAAATGCCGCAAATGTCCCAACTTGCTCAGAATATTTATCGATAGCCATGGTGGAAAATACATTCTGTCATATGTGTCTAAATATAGAGTTTTCAGTAGCTCCAGCTTTTGAATGGATGGAAATATCAACAACCCAGATCCACTTAGACTCAGGTACCGCAAGTAAACCAGGCTGCTCAATACCTTCTGAAGATAGCTACCCACACTTTCTTCATCAAAATCAACTGCTTCAAGAGCAAAAACTCGTAAAAACTTGAAATTTGCAAGATGCAGTCCTGATTTTTGTGGCAAAATTCGGATCATTAAAACCGATCTGACGCGTCGTTGATGGGATTTGTCCACAAAAAAGGGATTTTCTTTAATAGTTTTAGGTCCTTGTGCATCAAAATAGACTACTAGTTGTCGTGTGGAAGAGGCTGTATTGAAGGAAAAATTGGTTAGCTTTTGAAAATCAACTGTAAAGAAATTTTCCCGTTTAGCTATGGACAGAGACAGGTCTCTCATTAGGTCGTGAAGCACAAAAGATTTAAATTTTCGTTGTGGGTAAACTTGGTCTTCAAATTTCACTTGAACCATACTCTTATGGACCAGTTCCCCCATGTACGATTCCGCCACTTCCATCATTGATTCTTCACCACTTTTATCACTCGATAGTACCATGCCTTCTGCAATCAACAACTGATACAGACGCTCTGCTATTATCTCTTCATCTTCTTCGAATTTACCCAAATATACAAAGCACGGTTTCAATTGAGTGGGCAAAACATTGTAACTCCAAGCTAAAGTTTCTTGTACTTCTCTTCTATGATCTTCTCCCAGACCTTCACCTCTCTTTAGGGTTGACCGACTATCATAATATACCTTCTCCCACTCTATCATGGTCGGTTTTGTTACAAGAATCCCCCCCAAAACAACTATTGCTAGTGGAAGACCTCCACAATTCTGGACCATTTCTCTTCCCCATTCCTCCATCTTTTTTCTGGCTGTGCTGTCTGTAATCATTAACACGCAATAAAATAGGAAAAATCCTATAAGTTAACTCATTTACTAGATATACACCTTGTATTGTAAAATATACAATAAAATGTTCTTTTTTAATGTGATACGTTTGCCAAAAATTTGATGGAGATCAGTTGTAGAAAATATTACTACTAGAATTAGTTTCTGTCAACTTTGTCAAATCATAAAATCAAAATAGCTGTGTATATATCTAATATGTGTTATGAACTAAGCTTTCATAGTTATATTATCTTGAAGTAAAGTTGGCGTTCAAATCAATAAAAGCAGCTGAACTGGGTTATTATATATACATTATAACAGACTCTTGTGTGGAGTCGTAGTGTGTTTATAACACAATAATGTAACTCTTATAATGGTAAAGTTCTTACTTAGATGGTCTTCTTTTGGAAGTGCTTTCAACCGGAGTAGCTGCCAACTTTGTTCTGCATCAAGAACTTTTGGTTTGTGAATGAAGCATTTTGGATTGACATGGTCAGCAACATGGATATTACGACTTGTAAGCAATAATTTGCTTCTGGAAGTGTCTGTTGGAAAGGCTGCTTTTAAAGAATCCCATGCATCGTTTGTCCATATGTCATCAAGAACTATCAAACAATTTTTCGTTTGCTGAACTTCTAGCAGATTCTCTACTAGCTTGTCAACTTCCATGCGACGGATCTCCTCTTTTTTGTCATGGACAAGAGTAATAAGAATCCGCTGGAGCACATCTTTCGGTTGCCACTTCTGCGAAATAGAAGCCCAGGCTAACCCCGAAAAGTGTTTCTTAATGGTGGAATGATTGTAAACCTTTCTAGCAAGAGTGGTCTTTCCCAGTCCGCCCATTCCGCCAATGAAGATAACTGGGGAGCAATCATCATTTTCATTGACCAGATGCCCCACCAAGCTTTTAACATCCTCTTGAAATCCAACAAACAAGTCTGGTTCAACAACAGAATAAGAGTAAAATCGCTTTAGCTTACCTGGTGGTGCATCACTTGAATCACTTGATGATGATTCGTGGCCATCCTCTAGTGTTGATCTAATATCATATTCACCAAAGCAATTGGAGAGGCTTTGTATCCTTGTATGGACATGTCTGATCTCCTTACTAAACTTTCGATGATAGACATAGTCATCAACAACACAAAGAGGTTCCTTAACTTTGTTTCTGATTCCGCCCTGGGTTTTGCGTCTTTCAGTAGATGAAGCTTTGAGGAGAAAAGTTTCAACTACATCTTCAGCATCATACACAAGATCGCGTACTTGAGCAACCAGAGTGTTAACTCTGTGTTCATCGCTTCTTGAATCAGCATCTCTTAAGAATGTTTTCATCCGCATGAGCTCGGTCACCACTTGTTGAATTTCATCTCGCACTCCATGAAGAAGTTGAGATTCTTCAGTCAATAAATCAGTGAGTCTTCCCACAACCATCGACACAATTGCTTCAGCCATTTTGCCTTCTTTTGCTTCTTGTTTGATCAAAACCTTAAATGTAGATATGTTGTTGTAGTTAACTTCAAAATCAGTACATATATTTATATATTTAGATTGGTAGTGTGGATAAGATCCTCACGGTATTTAGTGGAGAGTAAAAAAGCATATATATATATATATGTGGCTCAAAAACACCATGTTATGCAATTACACCAATCATGTTTGGAACTGAAATGGACAAAGTAAGATCAGGGAGTGCCCCAGTATGAATAATTGAATATAAAGTGGACGGACCCTTGTCTCAAACATTCAACAATGTATTTCATACAGCTGGCCACAGTACCTCTTGTAGTTAGAGGTAAACACTAAAGCTTATTACTCACTCATTTTCACCTGGAAAGAATTAGCCATGCAAAAAATTGCCAAATCGATATTAATATTTCTACTTCGGTTAACAAAAATCGACTTTTTTTTGTAGTCATGAGTCGGCGTTTTTAGCTGGGAGTTTGAATTGGTTGCACCGGAAACCTCATTTTTATCAGGATTATTAAGCGACACTGCTGCTATACTTTGGCTTGATGCAGAGAATAATAATAGTGACAGTGAGTTTAGTTTTGGACAGGAAGTACGATGACTGCTGGGCTGCAAATCCAGCCAAACGGCTGATTTCAGTTACATTGTTTCTGCTCTGGAGAAATATGATGAATGTGTCAAAGGACCGCTGGTTTTTCTTATTTGAGCGAAGAAGAAAAGAAAAGTTATAAACTAAGGAATATCTGTTGCGATAATTCTCGATCCAAGTCAAAATCAACCTCTAACAGAAATTTTTTACACCCAGTCATATAGTGTTTTGTAAATCCATGAAGATAAAAACAAACCATTTCTATATTTGCTAGTTCAAGAAGTAGCAGAAATTTACTTGGTACTGTAATTCTAAACCCACCATACTACGGTAATATCGACCTTACTAGAAGATTCAAGAAATCATACGAAATATTTGTGTGGCGACGACAATAATGCAAATTTTAATGTTGAACAAAATTTGATGAGAAGCGCGACAGGAACAAGGGTACATAACTATCGGAAAATATTTATAAATAACAATTTTTTGATTAAAATACAATTTCATCATGTTCAGTAGTTGTAACGTGGCTAAACCTCCACGCGGGTGTAGGATCAGAACATTGTGGAGGAGTACAACGAATAATTGCCCAGCCGACACACGGGAATCCTCGCCTCTTACAGGGCCCCACCCCACGTGCTACCTTTTCCTTGTTTCTTGAGTGGATATTGTAAAATTTTGTTTATAATTAGTATTTTTTATTCAAGTTATTTTATGTTTTTTTTACTATTGGAAACCGTGACTGCTATTCTTTTATGTTAAATCTCTTTTATTAGATCAAGTCATTTTTCTACATTAATCAACTTTCGAATATATTTTTTAAAATGAGTATAATAATAATTTAGAGCAGTGGCGGATCAGTCAAAAAATGTTACCCAGCACAAATTTTTTTGATAAAAAATATTAAAACAATTAAATGTTTAAAAATATAAATTTACGAAAAAGCGATTTTCTTACATGCATTCCATCAAACAGCTGATGTGCATTCCATCATAAGCTTTTTTTTTAATTATTTAAATAGGAAACAAGTAAAAATGAGTAGAAAACTACTCAATAACGTAAAGTTCGAAAAGCTGAAATTTCCTATCTAATTCTCTCTACATATTTTCTTATTTTGTTCCCAAACAGGTCTAATAAAATATCTATTTTACTCTTTAGATTTTCAATTAACAGATATTCACCCTGCAGTAAAAAAAATTTCTTCTTTACAAGAGGCTTGGGCCGCTTCCCTGTGGATCCGCCATTGATTATGAGGTCATTCTCACATTTTTATACATACTCCTAAGAAATTCGATCACATATAAAATTATTTAAAAATTAAGAGTATTTACTGTATTTTATTTCTCCACCAACGACAAAACAAGAAACAATGAATAAGTTTGACCAGCAACAATTTCATAATGACCAAACTACCCTCCCCCTTGCTATATTATGGTCATCAGCCCCGTTAAAGAACTCACATGTCCATTCCCTTCACTTACAGACCCTCCCCTCCATATTTACACACAGTGTGTGTGTGTTTTACAGACAAGTATTGATCAATCATGTTGGATGTGTTTAGTAGCTCCATACTGTCACCACCGGACGAGCTGGTGACACAATTGCTTCAGCCATTGAAATTGTTTATCTTCTTCTCTGACAGAAACAAAATGTAGTTAAATGTAAAAGGCCTGGTGAGTAGTTATCATAGTTGACTTTTGAATAAATTTGTGAGCATCTGAGCATGTGTGTGCAAGTTCACCAATTGATTAGCTCATCACTACACAATAATTCATCAAACAATGACAAAATGATTCGGCTTTAAAAAGAAATTCGAAAAGTTGTATGAGTATTATATCTGATCTACATATCAAACATACACTGGCAAGCAGGGGAGGAGCCATGTTGTAACAGTGTTACGCCTCATATATCGATCATTTTGCATTGCTGAAGTTTGTCTATGGGCTAAAAATGATTACAATTACTTACGGTAAATGCCAGTAAAAATATTCCGACTCTTTACACAGGATTGATAAATTTTACATGAGTGTGGATATACTGGAAACACTTTATAAAGATGAACCCTTGAGAAATTGTATAGCATTTAGATGTCTTAGTCACAACTCACAAGCTTGCACCAGAATATAACTAGTTTCAAGAAAATTATTTAAGAAGAATTATATTAATCTTTATTCTTTTGTATTGTTGTGAAGACTTGTTAATGATATATTTAACGTCAAGTGTCAGATGCTTTCTATCTATGCTTAAACAAATCAATTATAAGATGCTTATGTACTCAGCTACTCTCACATAAAAAAACTTAGCAAAGGAAATCATTTCAGAAACAACCAAGACCCTTTCAAAAATAGTTGCTATGCAACTTCGTCCATTTGCATTTTTAGTGAACAGTTACCATATTTTTACGATAATATATCCAATGTGATCAGGGTGGAAATTTATTTTGGAAACATGATTTGTTTTACTCGTAAAAAAGGTTTCTGCTGCAACTGTAAGATTCAATTGTACACCCACATTAGTGCAGAAAACTGAATTTACGGGATTCAATTGTACACCCACATTATCCATGTTTTTGAAAGTTAAAAGTTTATAGATAAGAACTTAGTTGGAAGATTTTTTACGGGATTCACCTGTGAAGGCAGAGCTCAAAAGTTTACGGCATTTTTTACATTGTGAAAGAAAGTGATAATCTATAAATATCATCACTTGTAATATGAATACAGTTACACGAGGTCGTCATTTTTAAACCCGGAGGTGACGAACATGAGCAAATTTATAGAAGTCGGGTCCTTGTTTACCATTCACCACCCTGACCCTATCACATAAATCTGAAAGCATAAACCATAAACGTAATTCATCAAGGGAATGGAGGAATCTCAGTCCTTCTGGAAGCTCCTCCAACTTATAACATTCACTAATTCCCATGTAGTTGAGAATGGGCATGCTTCCTCGTTCCACCCTCCATTTTACCAAGTTGGGAAGATTCGTCAATATAAGTAAGGTGAGTTTTGGGAAACCCATGGCTGAGCAAACCATTTCCTTCCCCATATATGCCTCGTTCAATAATCTGAGCTCACACAAGGTAGGAATCTTCTCAGTACTGCCATTGGGTCTTCCTCTAATTTGGACCCCCGTAATGTTAGTATGGTGATACGAATTAAAGAGATATCCATCTGAGTAGGAAGAGGTTGTTGCGGTTGCTGCTCAAATATTAAAGCCAACTCCGGAAGCTTGCCTGATATTCTTAATTTTTGAAGGTTTGAATAATAGTCCAGCAACAACTTTCTCAGCATTTCTCGACTGTTTTCAAACGTACACTCGATCGAGTAACAAGAAAGAGAGTTCCAAGTGCCGGAGACACGAAGATGATAAGGCTACAGTTGCTAAATTTTCCAACATCTCTTCCATTTCGTTACCCCAATCTTCTAAAGTTAGTTTCTTAAGACAGATTAATTTTAAAAGATCCTTAACCTCACACCCAGTATGAAAGTTTTCTAGTGTCTCTAACTTGCTCAAGCCAATAAACCGTAGTTTTGAGCCTAGGTTCTTAACATCTCCTGCTGATGGTAGATACAAATGTCTCAAACGTCCCAACATACTGAAAATATCTCTTGACAGCCATGGTGGAAAATAAATAGCATACAGTCCCTTGTCTAATCTTAGAGTTTCTAGTAGCATCAACTTTTGTATCGATGGAAAAACAACAAGTTATCATAACTTATCCTAAGATATCGCAAGTAAACAAGGATACCTAATACTCTTCTAAGATTTATACGAGAAAGAGAACCCGATCCCGGTGGATAACTCTCATCTTATATAGATAAAACACGTAGACACCTGAAATTGGCAATATGTGACCCATATGCTGGTGGCGAACGTCGTAATCCAAACTTATTGAATACTAACATTGATCGATACCTTTGCTGATAGGCTTTCTTACCAAATTAATCATAACTTCTTTTACTTCTATATCCATCACCCAAATGAACTACAAGTTGTCGAGTGTTACAGGGCCTGAACCATACTCTTATGAACTATTCCCCCAAAAACGATTCAGCAACTTGCATCATTGTTTCTCCTTCCTTTTTATCACTGGATAGTACCATCCCTTCCACGATCCATAATTGATATAATGTCTCTGTATCTATACTTTCATCTTCACCAAATTTACCTAAATATAGAAAGCATGGCTTCAACTGAGGGAGCAAGTCATTGTAACTCCAACCTAAAATGTTAAGCATGGCTTCAACTTGGTGATTCTACTCTTGATTTGATATTACAAACACGAAATCCATCAAATAGAAGAGACATCCTCTTTTGTAGTATGTCTCTGATCTTTCTTGAAAACTTGTTTGTGTTAATCCGCTGAATTATTTTTCCGGAAGATAAAGCTTTGAGAAGAAAAGTTTCGACAACATGTTCAGCGTCATAGGACAGCTCTCGTACGTCAGCAACCAAATTTCGGACCTCGTGTTCATCTATCCTTGAATCAGCATCTGGTAAGAATGTCTTGATCCGCCTAAGCTCGGTCACCACTTGTTCAATTTCATCTCTCACTCCATGAAGAAGTTGAGATTCTTCAGTCAATAAATCAGTGAGTCTTCCCACAATAATTGACACAACTGCTTCAGCCATTTACAATTCCTTATGCTTTTTCATTGTAGGAAAGAAGAACAAATTAATGTAGTAAATATGCAGGGAGGCGAACCGAATAGTTACACTAGATGATAAAACCAAGGTCGGGTTCGTGCTTGGTGGCCAGTTTGTTACATGGCTGCATTACTTTCAGGTGTTTATATAACGATGATAAATGCATACATGCACATTCATATGTCCATATATATGTAGGTTTAATATTGGTAGTTCTTGCCTTCTAGGAATGAGTTTTATGGCGTTCGTCCCATCCATAGTATGATAGTAGTGTGAAATAGATTAGTGAAGTGTTACACTGTGTCACTTTAACAGCTTTGTGGATAGCGGGTGGTTTAAGAGTTAGATTGTTGGATTCAGATCCAAAGTGCTTAAGATATAGCATTTGCGGACATAAGAGAAAGTATAAGATATGATGGGGAAAAGAATGGAAGCAAAAGTAGTATGTACGTATGGTTCATGAGTCATGGATTCAACTAAAATCTGATTTCATATTTGTTCAAGCTAGACTAGATACGATCTATCAATGTTCTGTTTCCTCAAACGTGTATATACATTAAATTACATTCACAGTTTGCTTCTTGCACCAGGAACAATCTGTTGAAAATATTGCTGACATTGTAGATTTGTGTACCATCATTATTTGCAATAACATTCTGTTATCACAAGTTGTAAGTACTTGAGGTATTGACTTGCCCTTTTTGGTCTACAGTTCATTGCAGCTTGTAAGAAGCCTCCTGTGTATTGTATTATTACAGAATACATGTCTCAAGGAACTCTACGTATGTACCTCAACAAGAAAGAGCCATACTCTCTTTCAACTGAAACTATTTTGAGGTTAGCCTTGGACATCTCCAGAGGGATGGAGTATTTTCATGCACAAGGGGTGATCCACAGAGACCTCAAATCTAATAATTTGCTTCTAAATGACGAGATGTGTATCAAGGTTGCAGATTTTGGTACATCATGTCTGGAAACACAATCCCAGGAGTCAAAAGGTAATATGGGAACTTACGGAGATTATAAAGGAGAAGCCTTATACTCATAAAGTGGATGTGTATAGTTTTGGGATTGTGTTGTGGGAACTCACAACAGCTCTGCTTCCTTTTCAAGGAATGACCCCTGTGCAGGCTGCATTTGCGGTTGCTGAGAAGGTTAGCAATGTTTAAAATGTAAATTTTCGTACTATTTGATCAAGTAAAATACACGGTCTCCTTTGACATAAATGTCTTTAGTTTAGTCCTTTACCTTGTCTACCTGCTGAATCGTTATAAAAGTCCTTTAATAGTGCAATTTTTTTTATATCATGTGTCATGGATAAGGTAATCACAAATATTAACTACTTTCAGCAAGTCAGGGAATTTTTTACTTTAGATTGCACTTGAATGTAAAGCTTTCAGATTGCTCTAGACTCAACTGTGGAATATTTAACCCCTAAATTAAAGCATTGAGTTCCATTATCCTGAGGTGCATGACTCTAGAAGACTAGAACAGATGGATTTCTCAATAGTTATTAACACGTTAAGCTGAATCAGTTGATCTATTGGCTTCACCTGTGTTTTCATAATTTCATTACAACTGATTAGCTTTGAACATTCCGTTCACTTCTTAGACATATCTATTTATTTTACTAATCGCCACTTATTTCAACTAGGATGAGTATGCATTCTCTGTGCTCTCTTTCTTTAAATTTCATGCTGCTTCCCACAGAATCGAAAAGAAATCTTGATGCTTAATACTATGTTTACACTTGGCAGAATGAGAGACCGCCAATACCTGCAAGTTGTCAGCCTGCACTTGCACACCTTATAAACGATGCTGGGCTGCAAATCCGGCCAAACGCCCTGATTTCAGTTATATTGTTTCTGCTCTGGAGAAATATGATGAATGTGTCAAAGAAGGACTTCCTCTTACTCTCCACTCAGGACTCGTCAGCAGAAATGCTACTCTTGAACGCTTAATAGGCTGTGTGTTTTTAAGCTCCTCATCTTCATCAATACCTGTACATTCCTGACTTGATGGATAAGTAGAGCATTGGATATCTGAATGTTTTTTTATTGACAAGGTCACTCAGTTACTGTCAGATTAGTCCATCAAAATTGGAGGAATTCACTGATATATATTTATTGTTATAGTGACTGACTTTAAAAAAACTTATGGTCCGCTCACGGCAACTTATCTTCGAGTGAAAAGATTGTAATCCTGACATTCTCATTTACCACTTTTTAAAGTATTATAGATATCTCTCTTGCATCTAAAAATTACTTGAAAAAACTCGTTAACAATGACAATAACCAAATTTGTTCCTCGTCTACATTGACTGATTGAATTTGGTCGTGATATACTAATACTAACTGATTACCAACAATTAATTTTGTACATTAACTTTCTGATCCAGTTTCGAAGTACAGGTCATCTTCAAATTAGAGTACTGGTTTACGATTTCGATGCAGAATGCTTCTTAACTTACCCTGTATCACCTATAGACTTGGCTGTGGTCTCATTTATCATGTTATGCCAATTTGTTATAAGCAAATAAACACGTAATGATATTATTTTTTTTGAATACTTAAAGAAACTATATATATGACACCTTCATTAAGGAAAGAAATGGATAATATTGGTACCTTCTTTTTTTCTCTTTCCTCATTTTTAAGAATAATTTGATTCAAATTTATTATTATCATAATAATAAAAGAGAATGAATATAAGAAATATTGTTGAAGTTACCAATTTACCATACAAAATAAATGACCGAAATTACTAGCACACATTATTTTATAATATTGGTAGATAATCAACTCAGACACTATTAAACTTGGTGTCAGAGCGTTGAAAATGAAAGGCTATAAGGTGTTTTTTTTGTCAATCGGAAGGCTATAAGGTTGATTTCATAACAATGAGGCATTAGGATGAGTTCAATTTTTTTTTGGGATTTTTAATATACATTTTTGATATATAAGTGTTAAAAGTTATGTAATCTTTTTTCAAAAAAAAAAAAAAGAAGTTATGTAATCTAACCATTTAATCTCCAACTTATGATTTTCAAAAAAAGAAGAGAAAAATCTCCAACTTATGATCATATACTTGTAAATAAAAAATAATTTATATTATTAATATTATAGTGTTAGGAATTATGAGCCGAGAAGTTTACAGAGGGGAGGTGAATGTATACTTCAACCTTTTTCGATTCTCTTCTGTAAATTCAAGGAAGCTAGATGAACTGTTTTTAAGATTGAATCTTGAACAAGTTAAGTGTTTATCAAAATATAGAACAGTAAAATAAACACAGGATGTAACTTTCAATCTAATTGTATTAGAAAGAATCTTTGCTACAATCTGAAATTCAAATTGAATTTCAGCTTCTTGTTCTAGGAAGATTACAATGTAAAAATCCCACTTAAGAATCAGCATCTCTTAAGAATGTTTTCATCCCCTAGAGCTCAGTCACCACTTGTTGAATCTCATCTCCCACTCCATAAAGAAGTTGAGCTTCTTCAGTCAATAAATCAGTGAGTCTTCCCACAACAATTGAAACAACTGCTTCAGCCATTTAGAATTCTTTATGCTTTTTGTTTGAAAGAAAGCAGATGAAATTAATCTAGTAATATGTGTGGAGAGGCGAAGACTAGTTATAGTAGTAGTTGATAAAAGTAAGCAAAGTCGTGTTCGTGCTTGGCCGCCCAGAGCGGTTGTTGTGAATAATGTGTAGATAATACAGAGCAGGTTGAACTGATTCCTCCAATAAATACAAAATATTTTAAGAATGAACGTCTTCATCAGCATGACTGCATGAAATACATAGAATACATGGATGATCAAGTGGAAATTTCTCAAAATCACTTTCATTTCATTATTGTAAAACCAAGTTGAGCAACTTGAGCTTCAAATATTTTAAGCTCAAGTTTAATCAATATTGTAAGTTTAATATTGATTAAAATGTTGATAATGTTATTGTAAAATTACTATAGTCCACCTAATATGTTTGATAAACTGGGTCCGTATGTATTTCTTAAGCTTCATCATTGTATATAGGGGAGGCTCCATCACCACTTGTTGATTACCAAGTTTGAGTAACGGAAAAATCAAAAAAAAAAAAAAATTACAGAATACACACTATTGAAATTCAATAGAAAAAAATTACTCCCCCCGTCCCTTTTAGTTGTCCACTTTATTTTTAATGTGGTCAAACTAAATCATCTTTGACTGCAATTTAAATATAATATATAATTGAAAAAAATTAAAATTTTATGTTGTTAAAAAATATATATAATCTACTTAAAATGTATTTTTTAGTTTTTTAAAATTATAAAAGAACAATTTTTAATTGTTAGTCAAAGACTAGTCAATTTGACCACAAAAAGTCAAAAAATGACTACTAATTAGGGACGGAGGGAGTATAATATATCAAAAATAAATATAAAACAAAGAAAATAATTATCCTAGAATTTTTCATTCCTTGTTTTGTGGTGTTTCTTGCAGTTGAAGAAACTTTGAGAATTATACTTTCAATAATATGTTCAGCGTCATAGACAAGCACTCGTACCTCCCCAAGCAAAATTTGGATTTTTCGTTCAAAAATGGTTCACAACTTAGTCTAAAATACTAAGTTTTTCCAACATCGGCATCTCTTAAGAATGTCTGCATCCACATGAGCTTGGTTACCACTTGTTGAATTTCATCTTTCACTCCATGGAGAAGATAAGCTTCTTCGATCAATAAATCCCTCAGCCTTCCAACAACAAGTGATACAATTGCTTCAGCCATTGAAATTGTTTATCTTTATATCTGACAGAAACAAAATGTAGTTAAAATGTAAAAGGCCTGGTGAGTAGTTATCATAGTTGACTTTTGAATAAATTTGTGATCATGATGGCAAATTAATTATGAGCATCTGATGGTGGCATATTAATTATGAGCATGTGTGTGCAAGTTCACCAATTGATTAGCTCATCACTACACAATAATTCATCAAACAATGACAAAATGATTCGGCTTTAAAAAGTCAATTTGACACCTCCTAGAGGGGTCTTTATAAAAAGAAATTCGAAAAGTTGTATGAGTATTATATCTGATCTACATATCAAACATACACTGGCAAGCAGGGGAGGAGCCATGTTGTAACAGTGTTACGCCTCATATATCGATCATTTTGCATTGCTGAAGTTTGTCTATGGGCTAAAAATGATTACAATTACTTACGGTAAATGCCAGTAAAAATATTCCGACTCTTTACACAGGATTGATAAATTTTACATGAGTGTGGATATACTGGAAACACTTTATAAAGATGAACCCTTGAGAAATTGTATAGCATTTAGATGTCTTAGTCACAACTCACAAGCTTGCACCAGAATATAACTAGTTTCAAGAAAATTATTTAAGAAGAATTATATTAACCTTTATTCTTTTGTATTGTTGTGAAGACTTGTTAATGATATATTTAACGTCAAGTGTATCAGATGCTTTCTATCTATGCTTAAACAAATCAATTATAAGATGCTTATGTACTCAGCTACTCTCACATAAAAAAACTTAGCAAAGGAAATCATTTCAGAAACAACCAAGACCCTTTCAAAAATAGTTGCTATGCAACTTCGTCCATTTGCATTTTTAGTGAACAAAGTACAGACCATATTTTTACGATAATATATCCAATGTGATCAGGGTGGAAATTTATTTTGGAAATATGATTTGTTTTACTCGTAAAAAAGGTTTCTCCTGCAACTGTAAGATTCAATTGTACACCCACATTAGTGCAGAAAACTGAATTTACGGGATTTTTTACGGGATTCAATTGTACACCCACATTATCCATATTTTTGAAAGTTAAAAGTTTATAAATAAGAACTTAGTTGGAAGATTTTTTACGGGATTCACCTGTGAAGGCAGAGCTCAAAAGTTTACGGCATTTTTTACATTGTGAAAGAAAGTGATAATCTATAAATATCATCACTTGTAATATGAATACAGTTACACGAGGTCGTCATTTTTAAACCCGGAGGTGACGAACATGAGCAACTTTATAAAAGTCGGGTCTTTGTTTACCATTCACCACCTGACCCTATCACATAAATCTGAAAGCATAAACCATAAACGTAATTCATCAAAGGAATGGAGGAATCTCAGTCCTTCTGGAAGCCAGTGCCGACCCTGACAAATTCAAAACCCCAAGAAAATCAAAATTTTGTGCCCAAGTCACTAAATTTTTTTTACTTACAAACAAGATTATTTTTGAAAAATTATCCTTTTAACGGTTTTGCTAGCAAAATCATTCATAAGTCTTTCATAATCAAGATTTGGAAGCATATCCTTCTCAATGGATATCATGGACAATCCATTCAATCTCTCTTGTGACATAGTCGAACGAAGATAAGACTTGATCAACTTTAATTTCGAAAAACTTCTTTCCGCGGAACCACTGTAACTGATATAGTTAACAGAATCCTATAAGCAATAGTGACATTCGGATAGCATTCTGCCATCACTTTCAAATAATTTAGCATCTCAATAGCTTTGTTAACTTCAATTGGTAAACACTCTCTCAGAATTCTTAACTCAAGAAACAAGATTTCTGCGTCAATATCAGAGACATCATCATGCTTCAGAAAATTTTCAAGATTAATGCATGAAGCTCTTAAACTATCATCACTTGCAGACTTCAACTTTTTCGCACTAAATAAAAAACTAAAGGTTTTCTCATATAATTGAAATTGGTCGAATCTAAAACGAAGTGATGAATCAACATGATCAAGTAAGTACATAAAATAGTTTGTTAAACGAAAAGAGTGTTGCAGAAGGGGGGGGGGGTTAAATGCAACTTGCTAAATTATCACTAATCTTGCTAACAACAAACAAGAAATGATAATATCAAGTTAAGAAAACAAACAACAGTAAGCATACAAAAGATACAAGGTGTTTTACTTCAAAAATTAATTTTATTAATTTTTGTTTTGCTACAACTGACTGGAAAAGATTTTTTAGCTTCAATAGATACAATAAAAAGAGAATGCTAAAGTTTCTATGCTTGAGAAAAGTTAAGCTTAGTTGTGTTAGGGAAAGTGTTTGTAAGATATGTGTATTTATGCTAAAACACACACCTCATTTACAAGTGTACTTTCCCTTGTTTCCTGGACAATACTTGAAATAGAAACTTCACTTTTTCTTCTCAAATTTGTCTTCATTCCATTTGTAGATAAAGTTGCTCTGAGAGGATTTGACATTCTTGACTCCATGAGCATACTTCATCTTTTTGCTTGTTTTATCTCAAGTTACAGTAGTAGTCTTGACCTATGTTACTCCGACTCTTCTCTTTAGGTTGCCGTACCCGTGTCGGACACTTGGACACTCGAACACGACACTTATTTCGTGTCGGATCCTTTGACTAAAATGTGGACACTTTGACCAATTTAAAGATCAAATATGAGTCAAACTTACGATTCAAAATAAATATGTGAGAATAAAGAAAGAAGCAAGAATGAGATAAGATTGGAGACGATGCCTAATTTGCAAAGTCCGGTACAATATCATGTTTAATTTGAATTCTATTGTTACTTTTTGTTAAGATGTCTAACTTATCATACTTGTTATTAATATATTATGACGTGTCCCCGTACCCGTGTCTAAAAATAGGACAGTGTCCCCGTGTCCCCAATTTTCAGAGTTTCCAAGTCCGACACACGGATATGTGTCGTGTCCGACACTCCGTACCCGAGTCAAAGTAACATAGGTCTTGACAGACTAAGTAGAGTTGTCAAGATCAATCAGTGAAAGAACTTTACTTAGTCTGCTTCTTGAAACAGACTATCAGCTTCACCAAAAGGTTACTATCAACCTTTAGCTTCTCTTTGGTGACAGTATCTTCGTCTCCGCATATGTTGCTGTCAATCCTGACAATCTTCTAAAACATACTGTCATCCAAAGTTACTGTCAACTATCCCGCCAAACATGCTGTCGACTATCCTGCCAAACATGCTGTCAACTATACTGCCAAACATGCTGTCAACTATCCCCGTCAAAGCTACTGTCAGAAAACTTGATGTCTTCGATTCTTCAATCTCCGCCAAGTTTACTGTCAAGGAATAGTTGCTGTCAGTAAAACTTGTTGTCTTAGATTCTTCATTCTCCGCTAAGTTTACTGTCACGGAATAGTTGCTGTCGTCTGTTCTAAAAGGTGCTGTCACTTGAATATGCTGTC
Organism: Oenanthe sinensis; assembly: GCA_028671895.1. Taxonomy (NCBI): domain Eukaryota; kingdom Viridiplantae; phylum Streptophyta; class Magnoliopsida; order Apiales; family Apiaceae; genus Oenanthe; species Oenanthe sinensis. Next base: position 2,854,323 of record CM053796.1, on the reverse strand, counting down.
GTAGACTCCAGTTTATAGAATGTTACTGTCAATGATTTGATCCATGCAGTGCATGAACACTTTGTGAACTTCTACTTCATAGATCATTTATTACATTTGTACAAGACGGTAACTATTGATACTTACTGTCACCTACTTGACTTTTTGTACATACCAATACAAGTAACATTTAAACATACTATCAATGTGTATATGACAGTATGTTTTACTTAGTTAATAATTAATTAATCGAAGTAAGTATTAGTTGATTACATTGATAATACCACAATCCCTAACATAGTTAACTCTGAGATTTTGTTCACCTGATAAAACGACACCTTCTTCCTCACTTTCATCGTGTTGTCTTTTTCTTTTTTTAAAACGTGAAACACTAGGATTAGGTTCAATCCCTAACTCAGATGCAATTTTTTTAGCTTCTTCCGTAGCCTTTTCGAATCCATCCCCCTTGCCTTTTGAAAATAAGACATCAGCCCTTGTAATTGACCAATTGCTATATCAATGTCCATATTCTCTGTCTGCAATAGTTTACTAACAGTATTTATAGATAATAATATATCATGCCAAACAATCATACCAAATAAAAATTCAAAACTTAGAATTCCCTTCTTTCCCAACAATGCATCAGCATCACTTCGTGTCTTGGGATCATCTCTTGTATTTGCTAATTTATTGTGCTTCTTTACATAAACAAAAAAGAAATTATTTTGGCCCTAATTGTTATTATTATTATTTGGTTCTTATATCTTAAAAAAATTTGGTGTTCTTTTATAAAAATATTATGCCCCTAATTTTATTTTGTGCCTCTACATATATTTTTTAATTTTTTTTCCCACTATTTTATAATAAAAAAATGTGCCCCTAATTTTTTTATTTTTTTTGCCCCCATTCAAGAGCATAAACCGCTTCTCCTCAGGGCCGGCTCTGCCGGAAGCTCCTCCAACTTATAACATTCACTAATTCTCATGTAGTTGAGAATGGGCATGCTTCCTCGTTCCACCCTCCATTTTACCAAGTTGGGAAGATTCGTCAATTTAAGTAAGGTGAGTTTTGGGAAACCCATGGCTGAGCGAACCATTTCCTTCCCCATATATGCCTCGTTCAATAATCTGAGCTCACGCAACGTAGGAATCTTCTCCAGTACTGCCATTGGGACTTCCTCTAATTTGGACCCCCGTAATGTTAGTATGGTGATACGAATTAAAGAGATATCCATCTGAGTAGGAAGAGGTTGTTGCGGTTGCTGCTCAAATATTAAAGCCAATTCCGGAAGCTTGCCTGATATTCTTAATTTTTGAAGGTTTGAATAATAGTCAAGCAACAACTTTCTCAGCATTTCTCGACTGTTTTCAAACACTCGATCGAGTATTAAGAAAGAGAGTTCCAAGTGCCGGAGACACGAAGATGATAAGGCTACAATTGCTAAATTTTCCAACATCTCTTCCATTTCGTTACCCTAATCTTCTAAAGTTAGTTTCTTAAGACAGATTAATTTTGAAAGATCCTTAACCTCACACCAACCAGTATGAAAGTTTTCTAGTGTCTCTAACTTGCTCAAGCCAATAAACCGTAGTTTTGAGCCTAGGTTCTTAACATCTCCTGCTTATGGTAGATACAAATGTCGCAAACGGCCCAACATACTGAAAATATCTCTTGACAACCATTGTGGAAAATAAATAGCATACAGTCCCTTGTCTAATCTTAGAGTTTCTAGTAGCATCAACTTTTGTATCGATGGAAAAACAACAGGTTATCATAACTTATCCTAAGATATCGCAAGTAAACAAGGATACCTAATACTCTTCTAAGATTTATACGAGAAAAAGAACCCGATCTCGGTGGATAACTCTCATCTTCTATAGATAAAACACGTAGACACCTGAAATTGGCAATATGTGACCCACGTGCTGGTGGCGAACGTCGTAATCCAAACTTATTGAATACTAACATTGATCGATACCTTTGCTGATCGGCTTTCTTACCAAAGTAATCATAACTTCTTTTACTTCTATATCCATCACCCAAATGAACTATAAGTTGTCGAGTGTTACAGGGCCTGAAATCGGCCGATGGACTAGAGTGAAAATCATTTTCTTCTCGAAGATCAATTACTTTGAAAAATTCTTCTGCTTCTGCCTGAGATACAGCTAGGTCTCTCATAAGGTCATGAAGAGAACAAGATTCGAAATTTATAGACGATTTCACGTCATTAAACCTCACTTGAACCATACTCTTATGAACTAGTTCCCCCAAATACGATTCAGCAACTTTCATCATTGTTTCTCCTTCCTTTTTATCACTGGATTGTACCATCCCTTCTGCGATCCATAATTGATATAACGTCTCTGCATCTATACTTTCATCTTCACCAAATTTACCTAAATATAGAAAGCATGGCTTCAACTGAGGGGGCAAGTCATTGTAACTCCAACCTAAAATGTTAAGTATTTGACTTTGATAATCGCGTCCCAATCCTTTCCCACTCTTCAGAGATGATATAATATCATCATGTACCTTATTCCACTCTATCAACGAAGGTTTCGTTGCAAGAATTCCTCCCAAAGTTACTATAGCTAGCGGAAGACCGCCACAATTTCCAACCATTTCTCTTCCCAGTTCTTCCATCTTTGTAACATCTCTGGTGATGTCTGTAACAAATAAAAATACAAAAAATACACAGACATATATATAAGATTACACAGTTTTTAGCAAGGCCTTGTAAATAAACTAAGGGAATAAAACACAATTAAGAAATAGATTTGCACCTGATGTGATTGAGATTGCTTTGTTTCTATACTTCGCATATTTTTGGGAATTTCGAAGTCCAGAATCTGGCATGCTATTGTATCATTGATATTCAGTCCAGAATTATTTTTTGAAATGTACACTGCTTTTGGAATTTGGTTTATAAATTCAATTAAAGTACATACCTAGACAATCTCCTCCTCGAGGAAGTGCTTTCAACCGGAGTAGTTCCCAACTTTTTTTCTGGGCTTAGAAGTACTGGACGGTGAATGAAACCATTTGGATTTGCATGCTCAGCAACATTAACAATACGGGTTGTAAGCATTATTTTGCTTATAGATCCCTCAGAGGGAATGACACCTTTTAAAGAATCCCATGCATCAGTTGACCATATGTCATCAAGGACTATCAAGCACTTTTTCGTTTGCTGGATATCTAGCAGATTCTCACCCAACTTGTCCTCGTTCCAAGTAAGGATTTCCTCTTTCTTCTCACGGACCAAACAAATAAGAATCCGTTGCAACACCTGTTTCCTTTGCCATTTCTGTGAAATGGAAACCCAGGCTAAACCAGCAAAACAAGCTTTTATGGTGTGATGATGGTATATTTTTCGAGCCAGAGTGGTCTTACCCAGGCCTCCCATTCCACAAATAGAGACAAGCTTGTAACAATCATCAGTACTTTCATTCACCAAGTGTTTGACCAAGAGATCAACATCTCCATCAAATCCAACAAATAACTCTGGTTCACAACAACAATTCTTTATGCTTTTTGTTTGAAAGAAAGCAGATGAAATTAATCTAGTAAAATGTGTGGAGAGGCGAAGCTAGTTATAGACTAGATAAAAGTAACCATGGTCGTGTTCGTGCTTGGCGCCCCAGAGTACTAGTTGCCAATAACGACTAGAAAAGAAACTCATAGTACAGAGTGGAGAGTAAATAAGAGCTAAATGCAAAAAAAAAACCTTTAATTTTTTTCTAATTTACAAATTAACCAATCACGTTTGTTTTTCACATGTTTAATCAATAAATTTTATAAAATTATACAAAATTTCAATTATGCTTAAATTAAAATTTGATGTTGACACTATTTGTCATATTACTGCTTGTCACGTGGTACAAACGTATATTATTTTGCCAAAATAACCATCACGCAAGTGGAAAACACAAAAAAAAATTACGATAAATAACAAAATATGCATTTTACTAGCATCAATTTTATTTATTGGATTGTGTGGCTAGAGAATCAATTTCCGATAATATTATAGTAGCAGAATTTTAATTTAACTACAGTTAAAATTTGCATGATTTTATAAAATTTGTTGGTTAAACGTGTGAAAAATAAAGATAAATGATTAATTTGTAAATTGGAAAAAAAATTAATGAAATTTTCGGCAGTTAGCTCGAGTAAAAAAAGCATATATGTGGCTCAAAAACACCATGTTATGCAATGACACCAATCATGTTTGGAACTGAAATGGAAAAAGTAATAGCAGGCAGTTAGGGCTGTAAATTAATACGGATTATCCGGTATCTCGACTTATATATTTCGGCTTGAAAATATGATACATGTCTCATATTCGTATTATAAATAATACAAATTTGGCGGAAAAATTAAATTTGGATAAAATATGATCCCGGATATGAGCAATCATATACCGAGTCAGATTAGGTATCATATCATTTTTTATAAAATGATCCTACCCGAATAGCAGAATATGATCCATGATTCATATTCGATTTGAACCCATATATAAATTATATTTTTAGTCCATTACATTTGTAAGTAAATAGTGATTTTATAATTTCTTAATATCTCATATAAGTTTAAATTTTCACAAAATATGATTTATTTACCGTGATAAATTATATATACATAAGTTTTAATTCATAATTATTATGTTTTTATAGTATTATATTTATTTGACTAAATGATAATCATTAGAATAGTTGAAATAAAAACGATACTTAATGTTAGTGGATTATATTTGACTCATATTCGGTGGATCATAAACTACCCGGTTAGGAAATAAAAAATACGGTACTGCCTTATATATGGTTTGGATTCAGACCTCATATACCCAGGATCGGTTTGTATCCGAATAAAATAATTTTGTACTCAAATCTAAACACACTAAAAATAAAACGATCCAATACTTAAAACACATGAGTGTCCGGTTCTACCGGTTCATTTTACAGTCCTGCGGGCAGTGCCCCAGTATGAATAATTGAATATAAAGTGGACCCTTATCTCAAACATTCAACAATGGGGGTGTTTGGCTTAGCTTATAAGTAATAAGTTACTTTTTTAAAAAAAGTATTTTCATATTTTTTTTTGAAAATTAATATTTATTTTAGAAATTTAAGACCAAATCTTATTTCTAAATTTAAAAATAATTTACTTATTTTAAAAAAAAGTACATATATACCAACTTTTTCAGCTTATAAACTGCGCCAAACGGGGTCAATGTTCTGTATTTCATACAGCTGGCCACAGCATCTCTGGGTTGTTGAGCAACATGAATGCAAACAACAGGAAAGGTTGTTTGTCTTGTCCCCATCCCCAAAAAACTATTACTTTTGCAGACAGCTACAAGAGTTTTTTGTTGAAAAATTTTCAGAAAAGTGTTTGATAAATTATAAAAATTGCGGTATGGAAAAACGCTTTTAGTCTAAAAACTGCTGTTAGCAAAAATATATCTCCATGCTTTTGGAAAAAGTTGCTTTCAACTTTTGCAGGAAGTAACTATCAGTTTTATCATCAAACCTTCCCAAAAATATTATTTTTATATATTATATCTCAAAATATGCATAAATAAAAAAAATTACCAAACAGTCATCTGATTTTCCTGACAACACTTTTTCCACCAGCACCTTTTCTCACAGCACAGCAGTTTTCAACAGCACTCTCAAACGGAACCTTAACTAACTTCTCAAGATGAAGTTAATTAGAGTTATAGCGGATATGAAGGGCGTGGACACTATTTGACTAGTAGATTATTAGAATTTAGAAAATACACCCTTTATTTTAAAATAATAGTCATTTTTATTTTTAGCATGTATATTAAGATGTCAAAAAATATAATTAAATCTATTATACAATTTAAATATATTAAATAAAAATTTAAAATTTATATTTTTATTTAGTATAAAATTTTAAATTTAAGTGGCTGCAGTAAATATATAATGTCTGGTGCCAAGTCTTTGTCCTCTCTCGATGATCAAGGGACCCTGAGTTTAAAGATTGAATTCTCACTCTCTCCCAGTATAATTACTATAAATCATCACTCTCGATTTTTATCAATTTTTATCGATTTGGGTTCGTTTTCAGTTCGGTTTCAATTTTGTGCTCAGTCCTACTACTAACTTACAAATTATGTAATGAAACTACTATAAATCATCAAAACCTGTGGCAACAGTCTGTCTTTTTTTTTTTGATAAGCACATAATTTTATTTATAGATTCCAAACTCCAACTGGGAGAAGGGAAAATACAGGGGGACCCTACTAAGACCTGAAGCTTACAACAAGCTGAGAACTAGTACTGCCTAAACACTTATTCAAACCTGCAACAAAACATATAACTAGAGTTGCAGGGGTCCTAATAGATACGATACTTGCGTTGGCTTCTAACTAGTCGATGTCATTCAAGGGGGTGTCGCCTGCAAAGAGGAAGCCGTTATCACCTATGCCTACTTGAACGAGCTCTTCTTGTTCGCCAACAACTTCCTCTCCATTCATGCCACCCTGAGCTGCTGCACCAGCATCGATCTCACCACCTTGAGCGTGATGCTCCTGACCCAAACCTGGTCTGCGAGCCCTAGTGCAATGTTAAAATTGACAGGGTCAGGCGCTTCAACTGGTAGAAAAGATACTGATAGTATTTACTGGAGAGTAAAAAAGCATATATGTGGCTCAAAAACACCAATCATGGAACTGAAATGGACAAAGTAATAGCAGGCAGTGCCCCAGTATGAATAATTGAATATAAAGTGGACGGACCCTTATCTCATATTTAATAAAATATACCTCTCTCAAATACAAAACTTTTATTATAATATTACATGAGCCAAATAAGTTAGTAAGTTGGAATTTAAATTTATATACCGACCAACTAAAAATTTAGGAAATATAACAAATTCACCTATTAATATGTATTTAATAATGTTCATCTAAATGTTAAATAAATATAAAAAATCAATCCATCTAAAACTTTTTAATTTTCTTTTTTAAAATGGAATTTATACAATTCATCTAAATATTAAATAAATAGAAAAAAAATCAATGAAATATTAAATACATATTTTGATATAAATAAAAAACAATCATTTTAATCCAATCCATGTTATATATTATTTAACATCTTATTTGTTTTCAAATTTATATTTTATATTTATATAATTATTATACAATATAAAATTAAATTATTTTTTTTATAATAACAATGACATAAGATAATAGATTAAGAATGATATAATATTATAATAATCTATTTACATAACATGATTTGCATGATACAAAATTTGACAAAATGAAAACAAAAAGTAAAAATCCATTCAAGAGGCCTGAGAATACTCACTTGGGTTGGAGAATATGGAGGCGAGGAACGTGACCCACTTTATAAAAGTCAGGTCCTTTTTCACCGTTTACCACTCGGACCCTATCACATAAATCTGAAGGCATATAAAATAATTGTAATTTATCAAGGGAATTGAGGAATCTCAGTCCTTCTGGAAGCTCCTCCAACTCATGACAATCATAAATATCCAAGTAGTTGAGAATGGGCATGCTTCCTTCCTCCACCCTCCATTTTACCAAGTTTGGAAGATTGTTCAGTACAAGACTTGTGAGTTTTGGGAAACTCATGGCTGAGCAAACCATTTCCTTCCCCATATATGCGTCTATGGATAATGTGAGGTGACGCAACGTAGGAATCTTCTCCAGTACTGCCATCGGGTCTTCCTCTAGTTTGGACCCCCCTAAATCTAGTCTGGTGATACGAATTAAAGATACATCATGAATATAAGTATTACCAAGTTGTTGCTCCTGCCGCCCAAATATTTGACTCAACTCTGGGAGCACGCTATTTATATATAATTTCTCAAGGCGAAGATTACGATTCCCGAACAAATGTCTCCACATATCTGCACCATTTTCAAACCCCTGTTCACCATATATTATAAATATTTCAAGGGTCAAGTACAGTGGACGTGAATATGATGACAAGTATTTTATTATCTCCTCTGCATCATAACATTTACCTACTACTTTTAGCTTTAGTTTCTCTAGACGGAGTAGTTTTGGTAAATCCTTAGCTTCACACCACTCTGGATCAAAGTTCTCCAGTGTCTCTAACTTGCTCAGCCCATTCAACCTTAATTTACGATTCTTTCCTAAACCCTTAATTAACTGCCTTGGTAAATATAAATGCCGCAAATGTCCCAACTTGCTCAGAATATTTATCGGTAGCCATGGTGGAAAATACATGCCGTCTTTTGTGTCTAAATTGAGAGTTTTTAGTAGCTCAAGCTTTTGAATGGATGGAAATATCAACTTCCTTCCCTCTAGACTCAGGTACCGCAAGTAAACCAGGCTGCTCAATACCTTCTGAAGATAGCTACCCACACTTTCTTCATCAAAATCACCAGCTTCAAGAGCAAAAACTCGTAAAAACTTGAAATTTGCAAGATGCAGTCCTGATTTTTGTGGCAAACTTCGGATCATTAAAACCGATCTGACACGTCTTTGATGGGCTTTGTCGACAAAAAAGGGGTTTTCTTTAAGAGTTTTAGGTCCTTGTGCATCAAAATAGACTACTAGTTGTCGTGTGGAAGAGGCTGTATTGAAGGAAAAATTGGTTAGCTTTCGAAAATCAACAGCTGTAAAGAAATTTTCCCATTTAGCTATGGACAGAGACAGGTCTCTCATTAGGTCGTGAAGCACAAAAGATTTAAATTTTCGTTGTGGGTAAACTTGGTCTTCAAATATCACTTGAACCATACTCTTATGGACCAGTTCCCCCATGTACGATTCCGCCACATCCATCATTGATTCTTCACCACTTTTATCACTCGATAGTACCATGCCTTCCGCAATCAACAACTGATACAGACGCTCTGCTTCTATCTCTTCATCTTCTTCGAATTTACCCAAATATACAAAGCACGGTTTCAATTGAGTGGGCAAAACATTGTAACTCCAAGCTAAAGTTTCTTGTACTTCTCTTCTATGATCTTCTCCCAGACCTTCACCTCTCTTTAGGGTTGACCGACTATCATAATATACCTTCTCCCACTCTATCATGGTCGGTTTTGTTACAAGAATCCCCCCCAAAATAATTATTGCTAGTGGAAGACCACCACAATTCTCAACCATTTCTCTTCCCCATTTCTCCATCTTTTTTCTGGCTGTGCGGTCTGTAATCATTAACACGCAATAAAATAGGAAAAATCCTATAAGTGAACTCATTTACTAGATATACACCTTGATTAGTAAAATATACAATAAAATGTTCTTTTTTAATGTGATACGTTTGCAAAAAATTTGATGGAGATCAGTTGTAGAAAATATTACTACTAGAATTACTTTCTGTCAACTTTGTCAAATCATAAAATCAAAATAGCTGTGTATATATCTAAAATGTGTTATGAACTAAGCTTTCATACTTATATTATCTTGAAGTAAAGTTGGCGTTCAAATCAATAAAAGCAGCTGAACTGGGTTATTATATATACATTATAACAGACTCTTGTGTGGAGTCGGAGTGTGTTTATAACACAATAATGTAACTCTTATAATGGTAAAGTTCTTACTAATATAGTCTCCTTTTGGAAGTGCTTTCAACCGGAGTAGCTCCCAACTTTGTTCTGCATCAAGAACTTTTGGTTTGTGAATGAAGCATTTTGGATTGACATGGTCAGCAACATGGATATTACGACTTGTAAGCAATAATTTGCTTCTGGAAATCTCTGTTGGAAAGGCTTCTTTTAAAGAATCCCATGCATCGTTTGTCCATATGTCATCAAGAACTATCAAACAATTTTTCGTTTGCTGAACTTCTAGCAGATTCTCTACTAGCTTGTCAACTTCCATGCGACGGATCTCCTCTTTTTTTTCATGGACAAGAGTAATAAGAATCCGCTGGAGCACATCTTTCGGTTGCCACTTCTGTGAAATAGAAGCCCAGGCTAACCCCGAAAAGTGTTTCTTAATGGTGGAATGATTGTAAATCTTTCTAGCAAGAGTGGTCTTTCCCAGTCCGCCCATTCCGCCAATGAAGATAACTGGGTAGCAATCATCATTTTCATTGACCAGATGCCCCACCAAGCTTTTAACATCCTCTTGAAATCCAACAAACAAGTCTGGTTCAACAACAGAATAAGAGTAAAATCGCTTTAGCTTACCTGCTGGTGCATCACTTGAATCACTTGATGATGATTCGTGGCCATCCTCTAGTGTTGGTCTAATATCATATTCACCAAAGCAATTGAAGAGGCTTTGTATCCTTGTCTGGATATGTCTGATCTCCCTACTAAACTTGTGATGATAGACATAGTCATCAAGAACACAAACAGATCTCTTAACTCTGTTCCTGATCCCACCCTGGGTTTTACGTCTTTCAGTAGATGAAGCCTTGAGGAGAAAAGTTTCAACTACATCTTCAGCATGATACACAAGGTCGTGTACTTGAGCAACCAGAGTGTTAACTCTGTGTTCATCGCTTCTTGAATCAGCATCTCTTAAGAATGTTTTCATCCGCATGAGCTCTGTCACCATTTGTTGAATTTCATCTCGCACTCCATGAAGAAGTTGAGATTCTTCGGTCAATAAATCAGTGAGTCTTCCCACAACCATCGACACAATTGCTTCAGCCATTTTGCCTTCTTTTGCTTCTTGTTTGATCAAAACCTTAAATGTAGATATGTTGTTGTAGTTGACTTCAAAATCTGTACATATATTTAGATTGGTAGTGTGGATAAGATCCTCACAGTATTTAGTGGAGAGTAAAAAAGCATATATGTGGCTCAAAAACACCATGTTATGCAATTACACCAATCATGTTTGGAACTGAAATGCACAAAGTAAGAGAAGGGAGTGCCCCAGTATGAATAATTGAATATAAAGTGGACCCTTATCTCAAACATTCAACAATGTATTTCATACAGCTGGCCACAGCACCTCTTGGTAGTTAGAGGTAAACACTAAAGCTTATTTCTCACTCATTTTCACCTGGAAAGAATTAGCCATGCAAAAAATTGCCAAATCGATATTAATATTTCTACTTCAGTTAACAAAAATCGACTTCTTTTATAGTCATGATTTAGCGTTTTTAGCTGGGAGCTTGAATTGGTTGCACCGGAAACCTCATTTTTATCAGGATTATTAAGCGACACTGCTGCTATACTTTGGCTTGATGAACAGAATAATAATAGTGACAGTGAGTTTAGTTTCGGACAGGAAGTATGATGACTGCTGGGCTGAAAATCCAGCCAAACGGCTGATTTCAGTTACATTGTTTCTGCTCTGGAGAAATATGATGAATATGTCAAAGGACAGCTGGTTTTTCTTATTTGAGCGAAAAAGAAAAGAAAATTAATTTCGTGACATAAATTAACATGATTCATATTAAGAAATAAACAAAAAAAAAAAGTTGCACGCGAGAATTGTGCAACCATATGACTGAAATCAAGGAGGAAGCAAGCACTGTACAGATGTTTCTACTATATGACTAATGACATCCATATAATTCAGCTATAAAGTATATTAAACAAGGTTGAACTTTCTGCGACTGCAGAACAATAGAAACATGCACAACATGCCAGAAACCAAAACACAAACACCAAATGAGTATGCTGCATAATTCAAGACTCTTCAGAGTCGCTATCCTTGCGGAGGCTGCAAATGCTGCAAATGAGATGTACAAATTACAGCCCACATCTTGGTTTAGTCACTCTAGGGTTCTTCAAACTGGCATCCCTTTAGATTGTTGTAAGTTACAAGGGTGATAAAGTTACAAAGGCGATTATTGATCAATTCAGGATCTTCCAAATCGGCTCTCCTGAATAATCTGTGCAAGCTTTGTGTACAATGCACGTTGCTCCTCGAAGCTCAGGTTCATCAATATCTATATCATATCAATCCAGCTCAGTATCTAAATCCAATGATGCTACGAAATAAACATAAATCTGATATAATCTGTTTTACGAGGGGAAGAGATAAAATACTTCACAGCTTTACCTGGTCCCAAATCATTTCGACTGATACACTCTGAGGCGTAATAAATGACTGGTGGTATATGTACGCGAACACAGCCATCACCATCTGCAAAAATGTTTGACAAGTTTTAACATGCATCTGACAAACATTATAGTCATATAGGGCTTGTAAACATGGAGATCTGAGGCAAACAATGAACCACTCGAGCAGATGTTACCACATTTGAAGTTAAAATAGAACATTTAAGCAGATCTCAAATTTTTAGAAACAGAGACAAAAAAATGGAAGTGCATAAAAAAGTAAGATATACTAATGCACAAAAGTTATCAAAACACACAATTTTTGGTATCCAAAAAAATTCATGACCACTTATTATAAGTTATAAATTCAAAACAATAGTTCACCGGTACACTCACGAGTTTTCACATCGGATACAGATCTAAAAAAATGAAAAACTTAAAATCACTGTTTATGTGCTTTCTCTGGTCCTTAGTTCCCTATAAAAATATATTAGGCATTGGTTTCTAGTTTTATTTAGATTTTATCCGGGAAAATTTTTCAATCTACGTAAAAGTTGCATACAAAAATCCTGTTGGTTTGCAGACAAAATTTCGCACAACACAATTCATTTTTTAACTCGCTTTTGCTTACAGTTACAGGTGGTGGAAAAATAGATTTGGCTCAAAATGTTTTCTGTACTTGCTACAGAAAATTCAAAGCCCACCTGACAATCCATTCTGTCTGTCATTCCACCATGGCCAGGAATACTATCACCGAAATCCTGCATCAAACAGAAAAAAGCAAAGATAAAAGTTTGCAAATATTTTTCTACACAGTTTCGATTAAAAATGGAAGGAGAAAACAATGAACCTTGATCTTAAAAGCTCTTTTAAAACCACTAGCAAAAAAGCCTCCAAAAGGTGCAATTATAGATGCAAAAAGACCGAGCCACAGTGCATGCCATTGTACTGGCAAAACTTGAATTTCTTTCCAAGGGAGCTGTGGAAGAGTGAAATTTATGTTAAATATTACCTTGACATAATAATAAAATTAGCAAAAACAAGAAATTATATTAGACAGAATAGTAGTAGAATACTAGAAGGGGTAATGATGAAAATGGGAAGATCAATACGATGTATAGAGGGCTTAGGGCTATATTTATAAATGGAGACATGTTTTTAAACGCTTTGGTTAACTTTACTCCCCCGTCATCTCACCTACAGAGTGCAAGATATGCAGTGAAATTGAAGGTAGTTTTACTTTTTACAACTGTTTTCCTTCCGTTTCATCTGCTTTTCTCTAATACTTAAATTCTTGGGAGTGTTTGCAGACAAAATGATGACACATTGGTTAAAATTGAGTTAAACATGCATTAGCTAATCCCAGATCAGGAAATGATACAATATTCGCAAAACTATTGATGTTACAAGCTAGCTAAGTACTCCACCCAGTAGCAGTGTTGCTTCAATTTTAATGCATGATTTTCGGAAGGAAAGGGGTAAGTCTCAGATATACATGCCCAAGTTCTTATAACTACACGCATTACTAAGCAATACATCAAGGCTAAGTACCCTGTGAACGCGTATCATATTCTGAGAATGTGTACTAGGTACAGGCAAGGGTTCCAGCAGTTAAAATGCACGAGTACTTAGTGATTGCATCTTATGAGTGATGACTAATCGCGGAAATATAATACAAATAGTTTCTTCTGAAAAAATTCAAAATTGAAAAGAACAAAGTTTTTATACGCCAATATTGCCCAATAAGTAACAAAACAGCATCCAGGAAGCCAAAAGAAATACAAACAACTTTTAATTGACCATCCAGTTACCCAATCAGGAAGCCATGCAGGTAGTGCAAAATATTCCGGCTTAAACAAAGGACCCGGATCACAATGAAGCCAACCAGTTAACAAATCCTGCAAGTGTTATCTTGAGTTAGATAAATTTCTTGCAATTCTAGTTAATTCGCCCATATACATATAAGCTAATAAACTATCTTTTTAGAAAACTCACCTTCCGAGGACATGTGAGCCACTGAGATTTGCCCAGAACATTAGCGAGCTGCATAGATATAAGATTATATTTCAGCATTGGAAAACTATGAGAAAAAAGCTATGGCTAAAAAGTATAGCAAAATTATATTTTTGACGTGTATGGAGTTTTACATGGCCACAGTTTAGGCATGTCAACTTTAGGGAAATTAACCTCTTCTGTAACTTCCTACAGTCTTCATAACTCCGAAACATCACACCAAAAAAAACAACGAAATTGCATGCGCAGACAGCACAGCAGAGCAGGTAACAAAGTCATTGTATACAAAAATAGAAATACAGTTTTAAAAATGATATTATATGCTCACCACAAATGCAGAAATTATCGTGGTAACAGATGCTCCAATAAAACCTTCCCATGTTTTTTTTGGAGATAACTTGATCAAAGGGGTTTTACCAAAGAAAAATCCAAATATATAAGCAGCAATGTCATTGATCACAATAAGTGATGCTGGAAGAAGAAACCTGCATAATAGTGAATGAGCTTGAAATCCTGGTCCACTGTGTATATAACTCAAAATTGCATATACATACAATTCTACTGACCAATAATATATAATACAATTAAATGCCGACTCAGAAAAGTTTGCTATACAGCATTTGAAATGCCGAATGGAAAATAAAGTTCAACAAGTCTGCATAAAAAACTTGAAAAATTACCAATTAGAGGTAATCACGGAGACTGAAGGAACCAAAAAGGTTAGAAATCCCTTCACTTCCCACTTGTCAGTCAAAAATGTTGGGGAAATAATAGTTGCAATTCCTTATGGAAGTGTTGAGAAGACAGGCATAATATACTGGTTTACATGTAGTGATTTATATCGAAGGTCAAATTCAGAGTATTTTAAAGAATATAAAGAGAAATTAGCCAATAATTAGGGAGAACTGGGACAAATTAGAGACAGGGAAGGGTGAAGCTGATTACAATGAACGGAACTACTAGCAAGCAGTATCTGAAAAGGAACACAAGGCATGATAGCTAAAAGCTTACATCTAACAAACTAACTTGCGCTCCTGAGAGAAAGTAAGGTAGACAGAATATGAAGCTAGTGATTACAACAAATGAAACAACTGCTAGTAGGCAGAACTAGAAAATACTACCACTAGCTAACACTTAACAAATTAACACTAACAACTAACAAGCTACTTAAAACTAACTAGTTGCAAGACAAACTACAAGCAGTTAAACATTACGGCAACACAAGACACTGTCATCATCTACTCCCGTAAATTTTAAACAATTAAAGCACTTCTGTATGTTTGTATAACTTAAATCACATGAGATTCAGTAGGCATATAACCTCACATCCACATAAACATATCAATATCCTTTGTAAGTAATCAAACTAATAACGAGAGAACGATTTTAAAAAAGGCAATACAGACAAAAATTTGCAAAAAATACAGTCATTGATAGATAAAAACACAGAAATTAGCAACCACATAAAAAACATTAAAAATATATATTGTATTACCAGAAAATACCCTCAAATATGTTGGCTACAGTGAAAGAGGACTGTGTGAAAACCACAATAAGAATCATATGCGTCCATGCATACTGGCCAAACTGATACTTGTACATCTTCTTCTTTAAAGTAAGTATAAACCACATAAAACCTGATGCCAATACAAATCGATATAAGACTGGATCACTAGTATGAATGTAGAATAATTGATGTAATCAAGTACAAAGAAATTTTACAAGGTCATGAAAACATTAGCATGTTTAGAGCTATTTCGACTTAAAATTGAACTAATTTGCAGATAGCTTATATAATATAAACGGAAAACAATTGGTATTGTCATAATTTCCCAAATGAATTTTAGATCAATACAACAGGGGAAGAGAACAAACCTGCAATATACAAGAAATAACAGGTTACCATATGATACTTGACAAGTCTTCCCACAAGTTGATATAGAAATTTGTCTGAAGTGACAGTATTAACAAGCCGTTGACTGAGAATGCGGCCGTATACAAAAAGCATTGCAGTGAAGAAGAAATGCCTGCAGAAGTAGCAACTACAAAAATAAGATCACTTGCCCCTCAACATTATTAGAATTTGTTCAAACCCTTAGAATGGATAAATAATCTAATAACTGCACAGCATGCACAATTGCATATAGAATGACATTAGCTAGTAGTATCAAATTGCAAGCCGATTCAAGGTACACTTTTAGGAAGACAGAAAAATAAAACAAGTTATATCGGTCTGATGCCGATATTTACATCGACCACATGGCCAACCAAGCTCAACTCAAGAAATTTGTCAATGCAGCACAACGTACAAACTACTTAGTGACATAATAGACCAAAAAACTAAACAGGGAGATATTTTACACACTAGCAGAAATATCTGCTTACCAATTTAATTGCCTAAATCCAGGAAGATGACTGTCTTCATGTGTTTTTCTTAGTAGACTAAACAGCTCTTTAGCCATAAAAATTTGGATGACGACAACCATAGCCCAAATATAGAGATGCCCCATGTAGATAGTAAAGACAAATCCCCCAATCATCCATACAGTTGAATATGCACGTACTAACATTGACCTGTATTTATTTTTATCACTGACCAGTAGGTGATTTCCATTTGCCTTGCTCGCATCCAGAGAAGACTGCCACCACATTAACAAGGGAGAAAATTCAAAGACAATCACAAACCAAAGAATAAGAAAAATAAAATTTAAGCACAATTAAAAATGGCTATCTGGCTGTTAAAACAACTCAAGGGTTACCAAAATTGTTTACAAGAAGAAAATAATAATAGTTTGTTCAGGATTCAACTTAAAAAAGACAAATATAAACTTGATCAATGTTGTAAGCTTCCTTTGTTTACAATAAATATACCATGTATCATACCTTGAGGCCTTACCAGTAAGCTACTCAAACAGTATAATGCTCTATCATGGGTTAGAGAATTGAAGTAACCAGAGCTTGAGCTAAATTTGAGGACTTCTTCGCCAGCCTCATAAAATCATTATTCGAAAATATAATGGAATTGGTTATAACTACAACTGAGACAGTACTGTCTAATTATCGAGACCTTTCATCTATGCAGGCTTTAAATTTAGGTTCTATTATCAAACCTCTACTCGCTAATATATTACTCAATATTCAAACTTTCCTTCAATTTCTCTTGTAATCTATGGAGTTACAAGATGTTTATTGAACTGTTCCCAAACTTTGCTATATAACAATAATTCCGAAGAAATAATAATTAGTTTTACAGATTAACTATGTAATTATAATTAGTTTTATAGACAGAATGTACCTCTTCTTGAAGACAATATATATTAGAATGCAAGTCACTACGATCTTAACTCTTGCTGTAGTTCTAAATGAAAATATGTAAATATCAAATGAAACGTGCAATAGTTCCAGCAACAACTTACCTCATTTGATCCTCTACGCCGCCGTAGTCGTGCAGTGGGTGTTGCAGGCAAACTGCTACTGCTATCTTTATGCATGATGTGTTTAATTAACTTTTACACTGGGCCAGTTTCCGCCAGTAAAATTGTTGAAGAGGAGCCAAACAGCACTTGTTGAATCTTTGACTTATATCCTAGCGTATACTCCTCTTCTTCTCCTCTCCTACTAATTTTTCCTCGCTGATAACTAATAAGAGGTTAGAGGCATCACTGAGACATGATTGTATGAATATTTAATTATTGTATTTGACCATTTACAAAAAGAGATGAGCATATGCTGGCGTACTGCAGGGCACTTGATAGCTCTGCTTGTGCACTCAGCCGAGAACATATATAGATGTGCACATATTAGTAATACCTGAAACAGTAATAACAAATATAAAAAATACTTGGAAGTTGCAAGTAACACAATTAAAAAGCAAATACGTTAGTAGACGTCAATTATTTAAAACTGTACCACAAATAATATCTCAGATTGTAAAACAAACAAGTTATATTTGTGTACTAAGTTTCTAAAAAGTTCAAAGTTTCCTACGGAAGTATATCAATGTTGAACCAAACACTTAGGTATCATGCTGATGCTATGACATAAAACAGATATTGTATAAACCTTGGTCACATATAAAGAATATGTGGTGGGTCAAAATATATATTCTTTATTTTATTGTAATTGGTTGTACAGAACACCAAATTTCTATCATTTTCTTGTCTTACCATTTTCTCTTGCCTGTATCTGTAAGTTGGTTCAATACCCCATCAGCATTCTAACATGCATCACGGACATACAAGATATTGTTTTTTGTTTGGTTTCTTCATGTTTTCTCACATTATTAATAAAACCTTAATGTCAGTCATACATATAATTTCCATTTTATTCTTCTGTATTAGGGAAATGAATGATAAGCACATTGGTAAATATTTTTATAGTCAGTAATAATCCAATTAATGAGCGTTTCAACCAACAGACAACATTTACTTTTTTATGAAATCTGTACACCTTAAAAAAGCAAACGCCTTTTAAACTTTCCTGCCAAGAAATATAATTATAATTGCATAATAAGCTCCCACTTCCTAGAAAGTTCAATTATGTTCAAGAAAGTAAATCATTGTTTAACTAAACGCCCAGGTATTACGCTGATACTACGTCATAATGCTGATGAAGTATCGCCGCAATCACATATACAGGAAAAAGAAAGTATTGAATCATGATTAATTTAGATTGCTTGTATAGAACTCTCAAAATCTAATCTTTCTCTCCATTATCAGTTTTTCTTTCCACATATCCATAGTGAACGCCATACCACATCATCCGACACAGCATCAGCATAATATCCAACATATTCTACTTAACAATAACCAACCAATGCCACACACACATCAAAATTCCAATTCACTTTTATTCATTAGCATAACGAAAAATAACAAAATGGATCAACCACCATTTTACAACCCGAAAACAATCCAACTAACCACCTTTTCACCCCACACCAACAAATAACACACACTTTTCTACAAAACTAACATCCCCTACAACTAATTATATTGCTAACACACAACTTATAAATCAACTATCACATTATAAAACACTCATTAACCAACAAAACAATCAAAATACATGTTAAAGATTGAATCTTTAAGTTAAAATAACAACTAAATTGAAGCTAAACATTAAAATAACAAGAAACAAATCTGACCCACATACCAATTAATTGAGCAAGAGATATAGAGTTAACTACACATACATATACATGTATATAGATACAAAGTAGAGAGGTAACCTGTAAAATAAGTGAAGATTAAACACTGAGCCCAGAGAATAAAACTGAAAAAGAAGAAGTGGTGTTGCGTGGGCTTCTTCAATTTCTTGATTCTCACCCTCAAAAGATTTCAGTTTTTATACACACACGCGATATGTATGTATAAATATTCATGGGATAGTCTATGAATTATATAATATACAATTAAACATCAGTAATTAATACATGTATTTAAAAAATAAATATTTTATTTATTTATCAAAAGTATATAATTAACAAAATTTGTTGGCAAGTATCTATTTAATGAGCTTTTATTGTAGATGAATGATTAAATACCAACTGTATTTTTAGTTAAGGTGAAAATAAAAAAATATTTGTTTTTGGATTTAAAAAAATGCACGTTCATGCAATCATGCGGGATATTTTAATTAATAATTTATTTTATTATAATTTCTTTATAATTATATATTAAGTGAATAATATATTATTTTTTATTAAAATAGTTAATATAACTGTGACTTTGTTTTTTAAATATGATTACTGTTATTCGAAGTTACCGATTAATTTGATTAATTGCTCCAAAAAAATTGTGTTATATAATCAATAATAATAAATATTATTACACTTTTCAAATACATTTAATTATTGCTCTCTAATTTTATTAATTTTTAATTATTACTTCTGGATTTGATTCCCACCTTTTAACTATAATATTTTATATTTTATACAAAATACTAACAAGTTTTGATATAATATACTTCATCTATATTAATAAAAATCAATTATTTGTGATTAAATAAGAAATTTTAGAACGGGTAACAAGTTGCGTCGCAAGTGTTCATTGAAAATAAATGTGTACTTTCATTCAATATATCGTTTTAAAAATATTAATACAGATTTAGGCGGTTCAAATCTAAATTATTTTAAAATAAATGATATTTAATTTTTTATCAGATCAAATTACAAAAAATCAAAAATTAGATACATTTAAAATTTTCAAGTTCACTTTATTTTATTATATAAACAATCACATAATAAAGTCATAAACAAACAGCACCTGTGTTAACAATTTTACTAGTAAGGTATCCATCAATCCATGACCATATCATTTGGTCTATTGACTTGTTTGAGTAGAAAATATAGTGATAAAAATTGTACTTTTCACATTTCAAGTGTGTTTCAACAGGCTTTTCACCACAGCACCACTAGACTGACAAACCTTTGTTTACTTAACCATATAATGTATGGATCAGTCAAAAATGGCTGCTTATACAGTGTTCTAAAAATCGCCCTATGCGGCTACCTAGGTACTAGGCGTCACTGAAGTGTCCCGAGACGGGGTTGGGCAGAAATTTAGGTAATTTTTGTGTGAACCGGTCAAAAAATGGTTGAAAAGGTCAAAAAATGAATGAAAAAATCAAAAATCTACAAAGAATCGGTAAAAATCATTGAAAATTTAAAAATCGGCAAAATTATTTGACAAAAATATTTAATAAATAAAAATAATATTTAAATACAGCCGATTAATACTTCGATTAATCTGTCTGATTAATCCCGATCTATCCGATTAAGCGTACCCAATCACGTAGGCCGCCAGCGATTTTTATGACACTGCTTATACATGAGTATATGTAAATTTGTTTAGTTTGCAGAATTGCAGTTGTTTATTTGGTTGCAAGTGGTGATGTAGATAGAACTAATTAAGCATTATTAATTTCTTAAGACTTCTTTAAGATATTTTCATCTGTCTGTATTAGCATTGCCATACTATGAGCTGTCAAATAGTTAAGGTGTTAGTTGTACACACGATTACTTCACGTTAACATTAGCTTTATTTTTCTTTTTTCTTTTTTGAATAAGTTGCTTATAAGCTTATTCGGATGAATCAGAATCTACATAACCCATGGCATGGAACCACAAATGATAAACTCTTATCATTTGAAAACATTTCTTCCAAACTTCTGCTCCATTCTCGTATATCAGTTTGAGTGTAAATCAACTTAAAAAGGCTTATTAAGTTATCAGTTTTTTAAAACCTTAAAATATTAGGAAACAAGCTTATACATAATATGAGTATGTTGTTTCTCTTTCATTTTTTTTTTGTTTTCAAACCCTTTTGTGATCTAAAATGGTGAAGAATATAAAATCACATCTACTTACTTTCATATCATCTGGGTGCCAATCTGCCATTGTTGCTGCAATTTATTAATATAATGTTGGGTTAAACCCAATACGGTAGTACGGGATTTGGTAATTCAAAACAAATATAAGAAGTATAATAATTGTATTTAGATAATTATTATGGGTGATAATAATTATAATTGGATAATTATTATAAATGGTATGTCTTGGCCTGTAAGTAATTAGATATCAAGTATGATTAGACTTGGGTAGATAATTAGATATCAAGTATGATTAGACTTGTATGACAAGTATGGTAAGACTTGATGCCTAATTTTGTGATGACTATATATACATAATCATATTATGTTTGATAGGTAATACTTGTGTATTGTTAGATTTAAGTATTCGTGATTGAGTGGTTGTATTATTAATAAATGTTTTGATTAATAATACAAGTTGGGACGTGATTTTCCGCGTCATATAATTTTGTTGTGAGTACTTTGCATTGGTTGGCTATCTCGAGTTTTGCTCCCTAACAAGTGGTATCAAGAGCTCAGGTTCGTGATGAATATGGGTGGAGGAAAATTCGAGATTAAATTGTTTAATAGAAGAAACAATTTTACGTTATGACAGAGCATAGTGAAAGATTTGTTAATTCAACGAGGGTTATATGCGACTCTTGAAGATAAAAAGCCTAATGATGTGGAAACTGCAAAGTGGCAAGATATGAAGTTACGTGCGGCATCAACAATCCGGTTGGCCCTTGCACTAGAAATCAAGTATGATGTTCTTGAGGAGAATAATCCTAAAAATTTGTGGGAGAAGTTGACGAAGACATATCGCTCAAAGTCTTTAGCCAATAAGTTGTTTCTTAAGAAAGATTTGTTCGGACTCAAGATGGAAGAAGATGGAGATTTAAGAGATCATCTTAATCGTTTTAATGGATTGATTAACCAACTGAATAATTTGGATGAAAAATTAAAGGATGAGGACAAAGCTGTTCTTCTACTTGTGTCTCTACCAAGGATGTACAGTACTGTGATTACATTTTTATTGGTTGGGAGAACGAAGTTAGATTTGGATGAGACCATTGTCGTTCTTCTAGAGGCCGAAAGATTGATGAAGCAAGGATCGAATGATGTATCTGATGGAAGTGCATTTGTGGTAGATGTGCGTGACAAGAATAAGATGTATGGTAAGAAATGTAACCCTGATATTAAGTATTTTTATTGCGGAGAATTGGGTCATGTACAATACACGTGTCCAAAAGCAAGAGAAGATTTGAAGGAGTTGAAGAAAACTCGAGGATGGAATAGTGTTTCGCTTGTAGCTGATGAGGATGATGTTCTTTTGATTCAAGAAGACAAGGGATTAAAAGAAGAATGGGTACTTGACTCGGGATGTTCTCATCACATATGTGCTATGAGAGAGTGGTTCTCGTCCTACAAAGAGTGTGAAAGAAAAATGGTAACTCTTCCAAATGGTAAGAGGGTGAAAGTTGCTGGCATTGGTGATGTAACAATGAAACTTCACAATGGTCGTGTTCAGAAGTTAACCCAGGTAAGGTATGTACCGAAATTAAATCAAAATCTAATTTCATTGGGTAAATTAGTTGATTTGGGATATACTGTTATGATGAAGAACAGTATGTTGGAGGTCACTAAAAGGAATTTAACAGTACTCAAAGGTTGGAAGGACATGGGAAATCTTTTTGTGTTAGATGGAGAGGTTCTTGTTCGAGGGGAGACATTGTCGAATGGACGTCAATGTATTGATGGTGGCCGTTAAATCAGTTGTGAAACCGTATTGGGTTTAAGGGGAAGATTGTTGGGTTAAACCCAATATGGTAGTATGGGTTTTGGTGATCCAAGACAAATATGGGTAATATAATAATTATATTTGGATAATTATTATGGATGATAATAATTATAATTGGGCAATTATTATAGATGATATATTTTGGTCTATAAGTAATTAGATATACTTGATTAGACTTGGGTAGTTAATTAGATACCAAATATGATTAGACTTGTATGACAAGTATGGTAAGACTTGATGGTTAAGTTTGTGATGACTATATAGGTAATACTTGAGTATTGTTAGGTTTAAGTATTCGTGATTGAGTTGTTGTACTATTAATAACTGTTTTGATTAATAATACAAGTTGAGACGTGATTTTCCGCGTCATATAATTTTGTTGTGGCTGCTTTGCATTGGTTGGTTATATCGAGTTTTACATTTTGTAATAAAAGATTTAGAAAATTCCCAAAAACTTGCGAGATGGTGCAATAAACAACAATGATCATGAACCCCAATGCTTAAATTAATTGAATGACTAACTTTTTTCTTTTATCAAATACCTAACAGTCTAACATGGAGAGGGTGAATGATCATCGGGGTTGGAAACAAGCTAAACTTCCATTGATGGAAGTTGGAACTCTATACAGGCCTTGATTCTTTAATTTTATTTGTGTCTTCTACATTTCTCGAAAGAAATTATGGGTACAGATTAAAGAGCTAAGCGAATTTAGTTATTGCTCGTATCAGACGAGTAAATTAAAAAGATGTATTGAAACTTTCCAACAATGCGTGTATAATCTGTGCAATCCATTGAGGCCATTGTAGGGCAAATACGAGTAGGGGCAAATGAACTCAGAGTGTACACAATGTCACCATTAGTCATGTTGTATGAGCAAGAAATTTATGAATATATAAGGCTTAGGTCACAATGACTCCATCAGCTCAGTGCATAACCTCGACACCAAGACAGTGGTTTAAGGAACAAGAAAAAATCTAGATTCTAGTAGAGATGCCTGGTAGTACATGATTCAAATTATTAATTGTGATATCTGTTATTATTATCGACATTAAATCAACATATAATCTGTATATTTGCATAATGAAGTTTATTAACAGCTACCAAAAGCAGCAGCAACTAAAACTTTATTCTGTGAGGAATTTCTTATGTTCCCAAGTCTCAACGAACAAAAGGAATAAGTAGATATTCTGCGTAAAATAGCTGCATCAAAGTTGAAAATCATGTATTTGTTAAACAGAGTAATATAACACCAAGACAATATACCATTAATTTCTAATTTATTCCAGTATCAAAAAGCAAGAACTTACGAAGTGCACACCAAGACACAGTATAATCTTTATGAAATTACCTTCCATATGAACATGTAAAAGGATGTTATTGATGTATTACTTTCAAGATTGACAGAATTAGCTCGAATCCAAAGAATGGACGCTAGAATACAATGACCTGTCACCTGCAAAAACACACACAAAAAAGTCTAATTAATTACTCAAACTAAGCTCTTTGTTGTAGCTTGAATTTAACTTACAGTTACAAGCTTGCTTAGTAACACTGAGGACGATGCTCCGATCATCACAGCATATCCATATGCAATTAGCAGGATGGTAATACAAAGCCAAAAGACCTTCGCAAATGAAATAAAGCAAAAGTTATGAATCATTTATCACGATAATATGTAACTCATAATCAGCTATTGGTATCAGCTTGTGAAAAATTCAAAGACAGACGAAGAGAAGAAACATAAAATTTATCAACAAGTAAAGAAATATTTATAAAGAGCTGAAATCCAAACTTTAGGTATCTTAATTTTTATTTAAATGTGCTTTGCAAAAAAATATATTTGACAAAAAAAACCCACGTCTTTGGATTCTGCTTCTTCTTTAGGTACTAGTGTCCTTAGTTGATTGTCTTTGGTTGTTTAAAATTGTACCGTTGCTTCTTGTTAGTCAGGATTGACCCCTTAGTGTCTTGCTAGTCACTTGGTAATAAGCTAGAGAAAAATGATCATAATCACATATAATTGGATGTCGATCTTTTGTTTATAAAGCCATTTTTAAGGTCTTGATTTTAGGTCATTAAAATATGATAAACCAAGAGAAAGCTTGATTAGTAACTAACCCTCTTTTTCCCAAGGGTGACAGTGATAGTCTGAATGCCAAAATCTCGATCACCGTCTGCATCAGGTATGTCCTGTTAAAGCGCACTCAGTAGAAATAGTTTGTATTAGTAAATAAAAACCTCATCTGTTCATATATAGTAGAGATAAACATATTAGATTGATAAAAACCTAGCTATACTAAGAAATTAGTAGTATTAAGACATTGATTTTTTTTAAAGAAGAGGAAAACAAGAGATAGATGTATGACGTCTGCCAGGAACTAGCTAGTCAGGAAAGAAATTGTTCCATCATTTTTCTAATTTTGTATGCAGCAGCTCAAGGGCTGACACTTCTGACTAATACTGCAGAAAAAATAGGTGTCTTTGTCCATTAAAACTGCTATGAAATGTTGTCATATACATTTTCCTATATTTTTTTCACATGATATAGTCATGTATACACTATTTATTGTTGAATAATATGATCCAATTAAGCCCTTTCCCTATTATCAGAAAATTCCCTAACACCTTGAAGTTTTAGGAAAATTGGTAATTTAATATATAGCACAATAGCTTCAGATTAACAACACCATTTTCTGAAAGAGCCGAGTACAATAGCATCTCAGAGTATTTACCTTAAATAGTGCAATAACAGTGACGAATAGGGTCATACAAATGATTGCAAATGCCAAGGACCTTGAGAATAGTACTGGTCTACCAAGCACATATTGCTGCAGATATTCTTGCTCCTTTTAGTCAAATATAGAACACATACAGAGAGTAGTAGTGATTTTCATCCATCATTGTGATATATATAGTTACCTGGATATGATAGAAGACAGTAAGTTGAACGGTGATTGCTCTTACAAGGACGATACACATAGCAGCAAGGAAGGCATTTTTTTTCCATCTAAATAAAGGTACCTGCACAGTTTTAGTAATAGAAAACTTCTGAGCTAGGAGACGGAGAAGTTAAATTCCATCGCTGGAAAAAATGAGAGGCTAATAAAGTTTAAGAGTTCTTTCTCAAGAAACCTTAAGGTATTAGAGGAAGGCTCCAAATGGATCTTATATTATATTTTAACATTCCCCCTCACTCGAAATCCCATTTTTTGGGTTGAAGAGTGGATCACGGGCACCCATCTTTGGAGCATTTTTTGTCTTCATGTCCATTAAATTGTGAGAATATTGGGGGTGGAGGGAGTCGAACTTGTGACCCCCGCCAACCTAGCTTTGATACCATGTTGAGTAACCAGCTCATCTAAAATCTTAAGGTGTTAAAGGAAGATCCCAGATAGATCTTATATTATATTTTAACAGTTCGATGCCAAGGGGCTGGGTGTGTGCTGTGTAATTAGACAGCTACACATATGTTTATTTTAGGGGTTTGAACAGTAAATACAGAAACCAGTAGTAAAAAACCTCTTCAAAGTTTAATGATCTCATATTCTCATATAGACTCTGTCATGCAGTTCGTTGAATGGGAGGAAGATAACCCTAAGGAAACAAAGGACTCTAGCAAGTAAAGCTCGATCATGGGACTCAAAATGAAAATATATATCTAGCTCTACCAAACAACTTAAGCTAACATTTTGTGCCAGCCCCTTTTGTATTGAAATTGTATCTCAGTGAAGACTTTTACGCCCTTGAGTAGCCAAGTAGATCAATTAATCAACCATCTAGTGTATCTGTGTTCTTTGTCTTAGGTGCATGTTATTGTTCAATTCCTTGAATCCATGATTCATTTTCCTCAGAAATCCTCTATTACTCATAGGTTCTGAAACTCACACGAAAGTTTTGATGAAAACAAAGATAAAAATTTCAAGCAGTCTAAATTTTTTAAGGGAAAAAACTCAATAAAATAATATATTCATGGCCTACGCTTCCCCTAGGAACCAATATTCTGTAAGTACCCCCTTGCGCTAAGGTGCAGCTTAATCAGATGGGGATTTACGAGGTTTGTTATCATTTTCTGTGTCCTTATTCCAAATAAAGGAATAGTGACATTGAGGAATGCAGTGTCAAATAACTCATATCTGCACTTCCGCACTTGCTAATCCTATGTGGTACAATAATTGTTTAAAGTCTACTCTGCTAGTGGACACCTGAATAATTCATGGCTGCTATGCGAAATTGTGAAACACATATAAGTCGAGCAAACAAAGGATACCAAATTTTACTAAAAAAATCTACTCTTCTTGTGGCCATGTATCCAGAGGCGAATGTTAATAGGAGCGGGCCCAGCTTGCGCTGGGTAAAAATTTATAATTTGTAAGTAATTTTTTTTTACCGCTGGGTTAAATAAAAAGATAAATACACATATTTATCTATGTGAGTATGTGATATAAGCAGAGCAATATATAAGAGAGACTTCAGGGACTAAAGGTCTACGGGGCTAGCAATTAACAAAATAACTACTGAGCAATCTGGTCTTCTTAGCATCTAAATTCACATATTTATCATTGGATAAAGGTAATTTTCTGATCATTTTCACTTATTCATAGTCCTTGTTGATACAAATCAAACAATATACATATGTACTCTATCTGTTTGATAAAATGTCCAAAAGAAAAATTCCCTTTTGAGTTCATATAATTCTTATTATTTATTAATGTACTCAATGTTTGATAATTGAACAGATTTTAAGGATGTGTGATCAACAACCCAAGAAACGAATGAAGTCCCTCTTTTCTTTCTACAAGAAAAAGAGTAGTGACAGTAGTGTACAAGCACCTGCATCAAATTCAAATATTCCCATGACTGATCAGCATCAGCCTGATCTTGAAGATGCTTCAGCTCCTAATTTGCCTACAAATGAAGTGGAATTTCCTGTTGATGCTCCGAAAGAGCAAACTGTTCAAACTGATCCTGGATTGCGTCAGCCAATTTATAATTTTCCAGTGAATCAACAAGACCGTATTCGAAAAGAGTATGTACAATTGGGACCTTGTCAGCCGAAGTTGGAAATTTATCCAGCGACATTTGATGGACGTGATAATCGTCGTTTTCAACATAGATGGTTTTCATTATTTCCTTGGTTGGAGTATTCGATAGCTACTGATAAGGTGTTCTGCTTTCCTTGCTTTCTTTTTGAAAAGAATCCACCAAAGTCTCCTTTGTTCACTACTAAAGGATGTTCTAATTGGAGTAGAATGTTAGCCGGAAAAAAAGGAGTTTGTGAACAACATGTTGGACATATAAATTCTTTTCATCAAAAGAATGTTCAAAATTGGACCGACTTGTCAAGAATTTCTCAGCACATTGATAGAGTGATTGATAAACTTCCACCAGAAGTTGTAAGACATAATAGGCTGCGTTTAAAGACAACAATAGCAGCTGTGAAGTATCTTGGGAAACAAGGACTGCCATTTAGAGGTCATGATGAATCATCAAACTCATGTAGCAGAGGTCATTTCATTGAAATAATCAAGAGTTATGCAGGTATGAATGATGAGATTGCAAAGGTTGTTCTTGAAAATGCTCCTAAACATGCCATGTACATTGCACCATCAATCCAAAAAGAGATTCTTGATATAATTGCTACTAAAATTCGAAACAAAATTCGTCGGGAAATTGGAGATGCGAAGTATTGTATTCTAGTTGATGAATCACTTGATGTATCACATAAGGAGCAAATGGCAATTATTATCAGATTTGTTGATGAAGAAGGATTTGTCAGAGAAAGGTATTTTGAAATTGTTAGTGTTAAAGACACTACTTCTCTTAATCTCAAGAAACACATATGCCTTGTTCTTTCTACAAACAAACTTCAAGTCCAAAATATCCGTGGTCAAGGGTACGATGGAGCTAGCAATATGCGCGGTCAGTTTCATGGATTAAAGACATTATTTCTTCAAGAATGTCCTTTTGCATACTATGTTCACTGCTTTGCTCACCGACTACAATTAGCTTTGAATGCATGTGCTAGAGATGTTCCTGATATGCATATATTTTTCCAAATGCTAAGCTCTATTGTCAATTTTGTCGGATCTTCATCAAAGCGTACTAATATGTTAAAAGATATTCAAGAAGCAGAATACTCAGAAAGTTTAGCAGATGGAGATCTTGAAACAGGAACAGGTCTTAATCAGATTCGCAGTTTAAAACGAGCAGGTATGACTCGATGGGGTTCTCACTTTGCTTCTGTAAATACTTTAGTTCATATATTTAACGAAGTTACTCAGCTACTTGAAAGTATGATGACTGACAAAGAACTCGTTGGAAGTGTAAGAGGTGATGCAAAAGGTTTTCTTAAGGCATTAAGGACATTTGATTTTGTATTTTGTTTGTTACTCACTAACAAAATCATGGGTATAACTGATTTACTTTCTCAAGCATTACAAAGACAATCACAAGATATTGTTAATGCTATGAATTTGGTTTCAAGTACAAAGACACTTCTTCAAGAATTGAGAGATCATGGGTGGGATTGTTTTTTGCTAAATGTCTATAAATTTGGAGAAGATCATGGTCTTGAAATACCTAAAATGGATGCAGCTTACTCAATGGGGACTGGTCGTGGTTGTCAACAACATGATTTTGTTACAAATGAACATCATTATCATTTTAGCATATTTAATGTGATTATTGATGTTCAAATGACAGAGCTAAATGACAGATTCACGGAGCAAAGTATAGAACTACTTGTTTTGAGTTCTGCATTGGATCCTAATGATCGGTTTAAAAAGTTTGACATCGACAAGATTTGTGAACTTGCAGAGAAGTTCTATCCAGGAGATTTTGATACATCAGAGGTACGGGCTTTAAGATTACAATTAGAATATTATAGATGTCAAGTAGTTTCTCATAAAAAATTTCAAGATTTATCTTCTCTTGCACAACTGTGTAGACAGTTAGTTGAAACAGGTTTAGCCAAGCTTTTTCCCTTAGTTGAGATATTGATTTGTTTGGTCTTGACACTTCCCGTTTCCACTGCCACTACTGAACGTGCATTTTCGGCGATGAAAATCATAAAAACTCGGCTTAGAAACAAGATGGAAGATGGATATCTTTCGGGTTGTATGATGCTTTACATTGAAAAAGAATATGTTGATGGTGTTGATTCGGAGGATGTGATTGATCACTTCGAGTCTACCGGAGATCGTAGAGCTCAATTTAGATAAGGTACTATTTGTTTGCTTGTATTTTATATGTTGAAACAAAATTCTGTTCATGTAGAACAATTCCGCTGGGTGAATTATTTTTATTAGATCCGCCACTGCATGTATCTATATGGCTACTGTGTGTAAAATAACAGGTTAAGATAAAGCAGGACACATGACTTACATCAATAGAATATGCAGTTCCAAAGAAAAAACAAACGAGGAGGCAGAATAATACTGGCGGGGACTGAAACATGATTCCCATGACTATACTCTGCAAAATTTGTCAGACAGAGATATTATACATGTAAATAAATAGAAACCAGAAATATATTTGGAATCTTACAGCACATCCATGATAATGCTTACATTGCACTACACCTCCATAAATGAATACCCTTGGAACCCCATAATTTTATTTATACTATTTATCAGAATTATTCATTTATTGAGGTTAACAATACACCGAGTATCCTTTTATGTTGGGACCGGGAAAAACTATTCATTTGACGATATTATTCATTTATTGAGTACGAGGCTCTACCTTTTACAGGGACAACATAGAAGTTCAGTACTGTAAACATGGTTTGTAGGGTAAGTATTTGAGAAATTGAGAATTATCATCATATGTGAGAGATTGAGTCCATCTTTAAGGGATGTGTCCTACGAGTCATACGACTGTACTATAAATACCATGACAAATCGTCTCTCACAAGATTGAGGTTGATTTTAAGTTGTTCAAATAGCATCAGACAATTAACTAAAAATATCCTGATTTGAACTCGATCAAATTAAATCAAGTCATAACTTTCAGTTGATACACATTGAAGTACCAACCACGAGGCCGAATGCTGAGACAATTGCCTTCCCCATTTCCATGGAATATTCTCCCGAAGCTATCGGAAGATTCGGCTTGTTTATCTGAGAAACAATTACAGATAATCAAATAAGAATACGAATAACAAAGACATGACATATGTTCAATTAATTTATTTTTACCTTGTCTATTTCGACATCATACACTTGATTTAGTCCAACGACATAAATGTTTACACAAACTATTGGGATCATCACCTACGTACATTAAAAAGAATATTGGTAAAGATACACAGTAAATAATCTATTTTAGCTCTATCAAGTCAATTAGACCAGAATTCTTTGTTACCTTCAGTAAACCGACGAAAAATGCAGGTGACAAATCTTCAACTGAGACCAGAGGCAGTAAGGAAACTGATGTTATGCCAACAATCTGTCATTCAAGAATGTGTAGATCATTCAAAAGTTGACATAAAGTGAAATGCAATAACACATATCTTCAAAAATCTATATATGAAAAATCTTCTAGCTTGTAGCTAGTAAATATCTTTCTCTTATTGGTGACAGAGGTGATAAACCGATTTTAAGTGGAACCATGAGAACATAGATATTAAAAAATTTATGAAATTAATAATTTCAGAAATGAAATAAAACAAATGAGAATGATATTGATCGATAGTTACTTACAGAGCCAATGATAGTATGTGGACGAGTAAACCGGTAAAATGCATCCACTTTCCTCCATAAATTGCGAGTTAAAGGAAGACTGACTTCTGGTTATGATATAAGCCCATGTTGCAATTTTCCATGGCAAATTCGAAACATGAATTAGCAGAGGAAGATAGACTGTAGCAGTCTTGGATTGTAAAATTTTTAATGCCTATTAAGATTCAAGGAGCGTTGATGATCTAACACATGTTATCAAAACAAACATGTTGATTCTTGTAGTGTTAACTAGAGGAGCTAAAATAAAATAATGTTAAATACCTATGATTAATCACGATACATGAGCTGGATAAATATGTATATATGTGCATCAAAGTGCTGCAAAGTCTGATGAGGTTAGACAGGGTGCATGCTTATAATTATATATATATATATATAGAATTAGATCTTTAATTATTTTTCTTAAAAATCATGCTGTTCTTGGTTCAATTAATCAATAGAGCAACTCACCTTACCAGATATTCATGAAAAAAATTGAAAACAAGAATAATAATGTGAAAACAACATAATTCATTTATGCTAAAGAGCACATGAAGCCAGTTACATGCATGCATACTCTATATGGCCATTGAGCTTTATCGATGATGATCGAAAAACAATGTTTCTGGAACTAACATTCATAAATAATCTTTTGTCACACACATGCATACATATACACATGTTTATGTTGGAAAATGTGGGTTTAAACCATATATTGGCGTACCATTTTGAACCTGAATTTTGAGTACGAGGCCTCGTTACGTACGTGCAGATTGTACAACAGTTTACATAGAACTTATGATCTACGTACGTACCTTTGACAGATGAATGATGAACCGAAATACCATTGATATATAGTACATACAAGTGACGTACCTTGTTCTAGTACTGGTATATTGTCAGCTTGAGACATGGTTAATTACTTTGCTATTCCAGTGCTTTGTCCGAGAGAGGTTTATCGTGAGAAATGATGTATATATTCATCCCGACCAGGTATATATAAAGAGGTAGTGTTGAGTATAACATGGTAGTACTGCTCAATTGCTACACTTGTCAACACGAGCTTAGCGTTGGCATGCTAGCTGTTTTTATTATATATGTTAAAAATACATTTAGATTGTACTAATGCTGACTCTTGTTAATTGTTATTCTAAATCTAGCTATTCAGATTAGGTTTTCTAGTAGATTATATATAACTATTTGTGTGAACTGCATGTTATTACATAATAATATCCATCTGCAGTTCAAATATCACACACATCATGTTATACACGAGTAATAGAGAACAGGGGTTGTCTGGCTTGTAATGTTCTGGCCAGGACTAGTAGAGCATAAAAATTCGATTGTGATATGTGTATGATAGAAAATCAAATTTGACGGCAACAAGTACCTACTATACTCTCGTAAATATCTTGATCAGGACCCTTATTTCCAATCCTGTCAGAACTCGACAAGTCAATTCAGTACTGAAATTTACTATTATGATGAGCAGAATTAGACTGGAATTGCCTGCAGCCCCGTTCATCTATATAAAGCAATTATAAATGAGTTACTTTGTATTGTTCTATCAATATATGTTCAGTAATTTTGAAGTTCCATTGATATAATTTTAAATTAAACATTTTTATTTGGATTGAACACCAGCGCAGACCCGTTAACAATATTTCTGAGGGAAATGACAGAAGAATCTTATTTAATTATCATCAATATAATGAGTATTTATTATATTAAGTACATAATAGTCGGCAGCACACAGTTTTTGACCTTATAAATCTCACTAAAAATTTTGGATGTACTGAAACACTGATATATATTTGCAGTACAGCTTAATCGTTTTTCAATAAGATTTGATCAGATCTTTCATAATCTCTGTCAATCCTGTATATCTAGGCACTTACTAGAATATCTTGATACACCGACTTGAAACATGATGTGAATGTCATTTGCCTCTCAATAAATGTATAATAATATTATTTTCGTATAATTTTTTTATGTAACTCTGCCAACATTGCAGAAGTACGGTTAAGTTACTCGATCTACCCAGATCAGGGTATAACATATTTCAAGTTGCTGCAGCAAGGAGCATCAAGTTCCAAGAGGGATAGTTGATTCGAGTCTAACTAGCTTCTATAATCTATATTCTTCTTTAACAGTTAGCTTAACGGAAGCATATCTATATATTCATTTAAGGATGATGCATGGTTGAGTAATTGGGTAGACTTTATTTTCCAAGGTTCCGACCACTACAAATTCGACCGCCTTGAAAACGGATCAAATTATTTCGATCAACTTTAATTTCATAAGCTAGATTCATAATCTGCTTCATTTAAACTAATCCAACTCCTTCATTTAAAGATGGAATAATCAATTAGGTGAACCACACAAATCAATAATGAATAAACTTAATTATATATATTCTGCTAGATACCAATATAGATTTAAATATGTACCCATGGAAAGTTGTGGGATTTTTTATTTGAGTTCTACAAATTTAAAAACTGATATGATTATGAATGTTGATAAATAATGGATACACATGCATATAGGTGTTGAATACATATAGGTGCTATGCATGGATTATATTTTTTAAGTCGAGGAAAAATCATAAATACATTAATATCAATTACATAATCAGAAGATATTTAAATTAAGAGGAATGAGAACACTCGAGCATGCAAGTGTTGACAGTAGTTGTGAAAGGATAAATATAGAAAAAATTACATCTTCTAGAACTCCAGTTGAAAATTACATCTTCTAGAACTCCAGCTGATCGAAGGAGGACTTGCGCATCTTCTCAGTGTAAAAAATGAATAAATACGTATTCTGCATTGAACAGCTGCAGTTGCAGATTGAAACCAAATAGTTTATAGTTTTTATTTTTAAGGAAAGAATTTATAAAGTCAGCAGTGAACAAACAAAATCAAGCACACGACAATTTATGTTTCAAACTATAATATGATCCCAACATCGATCTCATATGTATAATCTGAATGTGAAAGAATAAACTTTTCTTCTTAAAAATATTATCTGAATGCTAAAATCAATTTTACTCTTTAAACTACATTATATCTTAGTCCATAATTAGGTGTGGTATGCATCATAGTTCATATATACTTTCCATAAAAACATGTAAAAGGACTGCACCAATGCATTATCATTGAGATTAAGAGATTTAGCTTCAAACCAAAGAAAGGAGGTGACTGTATAGTGACCGATCACGTGTGAGAAAGAAAAAATTACTAAAGAGAAATGCAAATAGTTATGGTCACAATGTTATGTGAATGTGCTTAATGTCTATTTATGTACACACAGGGGCACATGTAACTTACAGACACAAGCTTATTTAGTAGAATTGAGTATGAAGCTCCTATTAAAGCAGCAGACCCGTAGGCAATCAGCAGTATAGTTATACAAAGAGTAAAGACCTGAGAAATAGACAGAGAACCAAATTCATTGTAACATAATAACTTACAAGTTA
This sequence comes from Oenanthe sinensis, assembly GCA_028671895.1. Taxonomy (NCBI): domain Eukaryota; kingdom Viridiplantae; phylum Streptophyta; class Magnoliopsida; order Apiales; family Apiaceae; genus Oenanthe; species Oenanthe sinensis. Next base: position 2,818,984 of record CM053796.1, on the reverse strand, counting down.
AATTAAAGTTGCTACTAGTTTGTGAAGAATTTAAGGCAAATATCTTATTTTGGTCGTGTTAGGTATCCAAGGTACATCTGTATAGACGGTATAGTTAGCAAGCAAAATAGTTCAGTTACTAACTTTCTTTTTTCCATGCCTGACACTGAAAGTTCGGTTGCCAAACTCTTGATCACCTACATCAGGCATGTCCTGTTCGAAATACATTGAATTTTAATTAGTGTATAAAAACTGAAAGGGAACAATCAGTTTCTTAAAAAGAGACATTTGCTAATTACACAGACAGTACACTCCTAATTAAATTGTTCCATCTCAAAGAGTGTACCTTGAACATTGCAAGAATACCGGCAAACAAGCTAAAGAAAATCACGGAAAGCCCAATGACTTTGTAAATACTATTGGTCTGTCAAGTAAATATTTCTGCACATGTAATTGCACCCTTCAGTTATGTAAGATAAATTATAAGCATCGAGCATCAGTTAGGTGTTCCATTCATGTGTGCATTACATGTTATTACCTGGATGTGATAGAAGACAGAAAGTTGAATCGTGAGTCCACTTTGTTGTAGTTATGTGTATTAGGGTTTATGTGTGTATTTCAGTATGTGAGGTGTGGAACAGAATAAGGAAACAAGAGGCTTAATTTCTGTTATCTTAATGATCAAACTTTAGCCTCCTTATATAATAGGAGAATATAAACCAAATACATGAATGATAATAACAGATACATGATCAGATACATCTCCTTAATTCTATGAACCATAATTAATGCACTCCTCAACTTCCATAATATTAGTTTATCCAACATATTCCTCCCTTAAACTAATTCCTTTCGATCCTTCATTCCCATCATCCTTTTGTAAGTATCTAGCAAAGCTTTGGACATTGGTTTAGTGAGCACATCTGCAACCTGATCTCGACTAGCAACATGACGTAAATGCACATTCTTCTCCTTTACATGCTCCCGAATAAAATGAAACCGAACGTCAATGTGTTTGCTCCTTTCGTGATGCACTGGATTTTTGGCAAGTTCAATCGCAGACTTGTTATCAATTCGAATTTCAGTTGACATTGTCTGTGGAATCCTTAGCTCATGAGTTAATCTCCTTAACCATATGGCATGACAAACATAGTGGGAAGCTGCCACATATTCTGCCTCACAGGTTGATAATGCTACTATCGGCTGCTTCTTAGAATACCATGTAAATGCAGTGTCTCCCATAAAAAACAAGTAACCAGATGTGCTTTTTCGTTCATCCACATCTCCACACCAATCACTATCAGAATATCCCTGCAATTTGTAGTCCTCAGTTCTGGAATAAAACAATCCCAGAGTTTTTGTTCCTTGGATATAACGCAGAATTCTTTTAATTGCCTTCCAGTGTGACTGTTTCGGATCCTCCATAAATCTACTTACAATCCCAACACTATAAGCAATGTCAGGTCTTGTGCAAGTAAGATACCTCAAGCTTCCAACTACACTTTGATATAAATTTGCTTCCACTGAATTTCCTCCCTCAAATTTAGAAAGTTTTGTTCCCAGTTCCATGGGTGTTGCTACTGGATTGCAATGCTCCATTCTGAACTTCTTCAATATAGCATTAGCATACGCTTCTTGAGATATAAAAATTCCTGATTTCTCTTGCTTCACTTCAATGCCAAGAAAAAATCTCATCAAACCCAAATCTGTCATCTCGAATTCTTGAGTCATCTCCTTCTTAAACTCCTTAATCATATCTTCATTGTTGCCCATAAAGATAAGATCATCAACATAAAGTGCAACGAATAGTAATTTTCCTTGCCTTTCCTTGACATAGAGAGCTGCTTCATAAGGGCATTGCACAAAACCATTCTTCTTGAAGTAGGCATCAATTCGAGTGTTCCAAGCACGTGGCGCCTATTTTAAACCATATAGCGCTTTATATAATCTCAACACCATTCCTTCTTTACCTGGTGTTGCATATCCGGGTGGCTGGTTCACGTATACTTCTTCTTCGAGCATTCCATTTAAGAAAGCTGATTTCACGTCCATCTGGTAAATAGGCCATTTGTTTTGAGCTGCTTGAGAAATTAACAGCCTTATTGTCTCCATCCTTGCTACAAGTGCGAAAACCTCATCGTAGTCTATTCCAGCCTTTTGTCGATAGCCCTTTGCTACCAACCTCGCCTTATATCTTTCTACTTCTCCTTGAGCATTCAGTTTCTTCTTATAAACCCATTTAACATCGATGGCTTTACATCCTTCTGGAGGTTCCACCAGTTCCCAAGTTTTGTTCTTTTCAATAGCTTTGATTTCATCATCCATTGCAGCTTTCCACTTCTTGTCTTTTACTGCTTCTCCAAAGTCTATGCTTTCTGCATCAGCCACCAAACACACTAGGTGTACCTCACCATGTTCATATATATCTTGTAAACTTCTCGTTCTAGGATTCCTGGGCTCATCCTCATCATATTCTTCTTCTCCAGGTGTATCAAAATTTGTCGATGAGATTTTAGAAATTGGAACATCAGCTTCTTTTGCTGCTACTACTGGTGCTTTATTCCAGTTCTACGTATCATCTTCTTGAATTTTTACATCTCGACTTATAACCATCTTCATAGAAATCGGGTCCAGGAGCCTATAAGCTTTTGTTTTCTCGTCATATCCAATGAATATGTACTTCCTGCTCTTGTCATCCAGCTTTGTTCTCTTTTGATCGGGAACATGTGAATATGCCACGCTCCCAAAAACTTTTAGGTGTGATATAGTAGGCTTCCTTCCGCTCCATAATTCTTGAGGTGTTTCATTTCCCAAAATAGAGTGTGGACAGCGATTCTGAATATATACAGCACACTGTACAGCTTTCGCCCAGAGTTCTTTAGGCAGTTCCTTGCACTTTAACATTGATCGAACCATATCTAAGATAGTCCGATTTTTACGTTCAGCCACGCCATTCTGTTGTGGTGAATATGGAGCAGTTAAGAACCTTCTAATTCCCTGCTCTTCACAGTATTCTGTGAAGGCTTTTGACGTATATTCTCCGCCACTATCTGAACGCAATGCCAAGATTTGTAGTCCTGCCTTCTTTTCTACCAGTGCTTTAAATTTCTTGAATACTTTCATTGCCTCAGATTTTTCATTTAAGAAATAAACCCATGTTCTTCGAGAATAATCATCGATGAAAGTAATAAAGTACCTCCTGGAACCATATGATATAGGTGTAATTGGACCACATATGTCCGTGTGAACTAACTCGAGAGGCTGTGAAGCACGATAAGTTGCCTTCTTCTGGAATGAGTTTCTTGTTTGTTTTCCCAGCACACATTCTTCACAAAAGTTTCCTGTACAATCCAAGCTTGGCATTCCATGGACCATTCTTTTACTCACCAGCTGCTTTAAACCACCATAGTGTAGGTGTCCAAGTCTCTTGTGCCATAAAATTGCTTTGTCCTCTGACTTTGCTTGCAAACAAATCTCCTGTATATTTTTCAAATTCAACTTGAACATCCGTTTTTCCGACATTTCAGTTTTAGCAATGATCCTGCCAAATTTGTCCTTCAAAGACATGATTTTATTTTCCATGAAAATTGAGTATCCTTTTTCCAGCAGTTGTCCAAGGCTTAAAATATTATTTTTCATGTCAGGAACGTAATACACATCTTCAATAGTTCCTTGTTTTCCATCTTTTCTAGTAAAACATATTTCACCCTTTCCTTTTACTTCTATTTTGGATGAATCTCCAAATGACACAACTCCAGAATTTATTTCATTTAAATCAGTAAAGAGATGCTTGAGACCAGTCATATGGTTGCTGGCCCCACTATCAAGATACCAAAAAATTTCATCTTCAGGAATCATACCTTTACAGGCCATTAGAAGAACACCTTTATCTTGTTGCTCCTCCATTTCGACTAGATTTGCATTTTCCTCCACCTTCTTGTTAAACCAGCAATCTTTGGCAAAGTGTCCAAATTTTCCACAATTGTAACATTCTACGGATCTGCTTCCTCTTCCAGAATATGATCTTCCACCTCTGCCACGTCCACGTTCTTGACCACGCCAATTTTGTTGATATGTCTGCACCTTCTCTTCAAATCTGTTGCTTACATGACCACGTCCTCTGCCTCGATTAAAATTCTGTCTTGCACGTCCACGTCCTCTTCCTCTACTGTATTGTGTATACAATACTTTATCTTTGTCTTCAACCGAGACATCAGTTTTCAACACTTGAGATTCTGTCTCCTCCTTCTTTAATAATCTTTCTGAATATGCTTGTAGAGACCCCATAAGTTGATCAATGGTCATGGTCTCTATATCATTTGACTCTTCAATAGAAATTCCAACAAGTTGCAATTTTGTATTCAAAGATCTTAATATTTTCTCATTCACTCGTGCATCTTCAATCTTCTCTCCATAATTCTTCATTTGATTTACAACAGAGGAAACTCTCGTGAAGTAATCCGGGACTGATTCCATATCTTTCATATGTAAAGACTCAAAATCACCACGTAGGGTTTGTAATCGTACCTTTTTTACTTTGTCAACACCTTTAAAATTATTCTGCAGAATCTCCCAGGCCTCCTTTGCTTTTGTAGCAGATGCAACCTTCTCAAACATGCCTTCATCAAGGCCCATATGTATAATAGACAAAGCTTGTTGATCTTGTTTTCGAGCCTTGGCAAGAGCGTTTTTCTGACCTTGATTTAAAACTCCTTCGTTCTCTGGTTCATCGTATCCTTTGTCAATAATTTCCCATGCCTCCTGTGATCCAAGCAAAGCTTTCATTCGTAGACACCAGTGGCCATAGTTTTCTTTGGTAAGTTTTGGAACAGCAAAAGAATTATTCATGTTTGTAGGCTCTGATTTTATACCAAGCTCTGATACCAATCTGTTGTAGTTATGTGTATTAGGGTTTATGTGTGTATTTCAGTATGTGAGGTGTGGAACAGAATAAGGAAACAAGAGGCTTAATTTCTGTTATCTTAATGATCAAACTTTAGCCTCCTTATATAATAGGAGAATATAAACCAAATACATGAATGATAATAACAGATACATGATCAGATACATCTCCTTAATTCTATGAACCATAATTAATGCACTCCTCAACTTCCATAATATTAGTTTATCCAACACACTTGCACCGACCATACATAATGTAGCAAGATAGGGATTTGTTTTCCATCTGAGTAGAGGTAGCTGTATTCTAACAGGTAAAAGTGATCAGTAAAGAACCTGGTCTCAATGGAAAATGAGAGACTCAAAATTGTATTTTATTTTCATTTTATTTTTTTGGATAAGTTCAATTGCAAGAAATTTTAATATCAACACACACATGTCTCCACTGATACTTGAAACCTCGACTCTTTAATGAAAAATAGAGGAGTGTATTCTAGCGTAAGCATTTCCGATCTAGCTCAAAAATGTTTGCAAAACAAATGCTCCAGAAGTATACACTTACATATCAAAAATGTTAGGCCTAATTAGGATTGTTTTGCGCTTTTTTGAAACAGTGATTAATACAATATTTTTTACAAATTATTAGTTCATATACGTAACTTTATATTTTTCATAGATTGAGTAGTAACAATCTTTGTTTATATGTGTAGGACGGGAGGTGCCTTTCAGTTAGAGGTGCGTTTCAGGGCATATACACAGGATGATCCTGCTCGTCTGTGATCACCTAAAGTACTTGACAGTCCGAGTAGAAACAAAAGACTACTACATCTCACTTTAGGCCCCTACGGAGGGAGAAAGGCTTCCAGATGACTTACTCTGATACAGATAACAAGAAGGATAAACACGTCTGAGTCGCCTTAGATTTCCAACTCTTTTTTCTCACTACGAGAAGGTCGTATCATATTTTTCTAATGCTTGTGTTCTCAATAAAAGAAAGAGTTTTATGGTATGGATGTGCTCATGTCATATATAAATCTAGCCATCAAACAGAAGCACATGCATGAAACTGCTTACGTCGATAGAGTATGCAGTTCCGAGTAAAACATAAACAAGAATTCCAATAAACAATGGTGGGGACTGAAACATGATTCCCATAGCCAAACACTGCATATGGTTGGAAACAAAATATAATATTAATATCAAATCACAAATTACAAGAATATTACAAGTATAGTTCACTACATATTTCCCATGGTCAATGAAAAGCATTCAGAGTTCATCTGCAAGATAACTGCTAAGTTTTCTTTCTGCTTAATAAATGAAATTAATTCACTGAATCAATATATAACATTGAATAGATATTATATGAAATGATGAAATGAAGGAACGAAGAAACAAGGTACATAATCTGACCATAAACCCAAATGCTGAGACAATTGCTATCGCTTGTCCCATAGAATATTCTCCAGAAGCTAGTGGAAGATATGGTTTGTTTACCTGATAATTATATGCACAAGGAAGAGAATTTTTATAATAATAAACAATATTTATAGATGCATTGTGGTGTCTAACTTACAGCCTTCGATATAAAAAGTATTAACGTTGATATTAATCAAGAACTAATACTGAGTTTGTGAAAAATCGATATGCAAGAAGCCCAACTTTTATATTACTTTATCTATGTCAACATCAACCAGTTGATTTATTCCTGCTACATAGATGTTCACAAATGCCAGTGGAATCACTGCCTGCAATTAGAAGAGCTAATTATAAGGTTTATGGCTATACAATAAAATTTATTAATCAGGCCTATGAAAAAATAATGTACAGTATTTTTACTTGACCACAACTTCAGGTCGAAACAAGTTTACGTGCTACCTTTAGTGATCCCCGCGAAAAATGCAGGCGACAAATCACCAATCGAAGTCAAAGGCAATAGAGAAACTGAACTCACACCAATAATCTGTTATCCAGAAACATGGTAATTAATCATTGAAGTTAATATTAAGTGACAATTATAGATAATAATTCTATATACAAGCCACAAGATGTATATAGACGAGTACTCACGGTACCAATGACACTGTATAGACGACAAAATCTGTAAAATGCATCCCATTTCTTCCATAAACCGCCCTGTAGTTTTACTTTCTGATCATCTTTTGGCAGTAATATAAACTCATGTTCTAATGTTGTGGCACCAAAAGTTTGTCCAAGCTCATTTCTGTCTTTTTTTGGCTGGTGACAACTGCTGCTTGTTGAAGCTGTAATTTTGTTGCAAGATATCCTGCAGTAATTGTTTTCTCGGATTATCTTCTTTATCTGTCTTCGTGGCGGTTGAAGCGATGTAAAGTAACCTATTTTCCGTAAGGGATGTTGGAGACGAAAGGAGAAGCTTAAAGACTTAAATGTTTGACTCGTGTCTTTGATCATGTTGTGTGATGTTTAAACACGCCATATATATAGTTGTGAGCATGAATCTAAAATATTTGTACGTAAATATCCAAAGCACACAGTTTAGCATTGGTGTTTACATGTTAATAACAAGCAGACTTATGAAAAATGGCATACATTACAATGATTATTTATATATTACAAAATAAGCATGCAAGCAGAGTATGACAATTTGTGTACATGTTGATTATGCCTTCGGCGTCAAGTATATGCTAATCCATCCTCAAATCGGCAAAAGACTGACAGTAAACAACACAGACTTGCTTAGATTCATCGATTTTGTCAATGTTCAGCCAAGTATATAGTTTAGGCAAGTATGGATGCAACTTCATATGGGCTATTGAGTACAGAAACTGCCCAGATCATAAAGCACAAGATCAAACACAAAACCATAACTGTGGCCCAGATCAACAAATGTATACAGAGAATCAAAGGCTAGATACACGTCGAGGCCCACAGGGTACCCTCCCTTTAATAAAAAATTAGGCCCTGTAGTATTGATGTCCTTGAACAGTAGCTTTTGGCCGTAAAATAGGCAAAAAAATTGTTTTGTAAAATTTAAAAATTGTTTTTCTTTTGCGAAGATTGTTTTTGTTTTAAAAACTGCCTTTAGCAAAAGAGAGAGAGGTATCTTATACTTTTGGAAAAAATTTAGTCTTTTGCATCAGAACTCCCTAAAAATATTGGTTTTTATATTATACTAGTTTTTTTGCCCGTACTCCGTACACGGGTCTTCATCATCTTTATTTATAAAAAATGTTCCTTTTAAATAACTAACATTAGCGGTCGTTTAGCATCGACCCTCTTCGAGTATTAAACAATTAATTATTCACATTAGATGATTATCACACATTTATTCAAATCTAAAAATATTTTATTAATATAATTCTTGTTCCGAATTTAACAATAATAATACTAAAATCATTAATGATGAATTAATGATAGCTGAACAGAATAAGAAAACCAATTATTAAAATGCAATTTCTCCTTAAAGTAATTATAAAAAAACATTAAACCAATCAAACCAACAAAGCTATTAAAAGCAAATCCGTTGAAACAAATTATTCATTAAAATGCATAGTATCCAAGTCCTAATTTTTCCATCCAAGCTTTCAAATCATTCTCACCAGGCATCATTTTTCCTGCAAAATGTAAAGGAAATTGTAATATTTTTATTAATGTATATTTAGGCACTACAAAATCCAATCTTGTTTGTTACGATTCAGGCATCAAATTACCACTTTAATTTTCTTGGTTGTGAATTTTACGATTCCAGGTGTGTCCTGCCCATCCGACAAATGAATCACATTTGACTAAAAAATAATTAGAATGAATTAACATCAAGTTATATTAATTTGAATTTGACCAACATTCAATTGCTTTTAATTATGCAATTACATAGAAATGTAGAAACAATATGAAAATCCCCAACGACAACTTACATCTGCATTAGTTGAACATTAATTGAAGTAGAATACACCGATGTTGTTGCTCCGAACATTGCAGAACTTGAAGTATTAGTATCAAAAATATCAACGTCATAATAGAGTCTACTTTTTGAAACAATATTTTCTTTAGAAATTTCTATTTTTAATTTGAGTTCCCTCTCTGCCAGAGCTTTGATTTGTGGAGGGAAGCCAGTAGTCTTAATCTGCATGAAGGACATTTATAAACTTTTGTTGCTATACATGTGAAACAAAAATGTTATCCGTGAATACTATTTATGGGCTTACAAAATGTACCTTGATCATGTTTGCCAGCAATTTGGTTGCAGAAGTTCCAACCATCCTTCTGCCAACACGATCTTTTAAAATGATATTGTATGCTTCCGTGTTATCCTCACCTAGTATGACTATCATGTACTTGATTTTGCACGAAAAAGGATATGATTTTGTTGGTTGCAAACACCATGATGGAGAAATCAATCTTATAAATGAAATAGTCTTTGAAGCAAGCAGCAGTGACCTCTTCTCAGCCACCGGAATAGGAGCATTGTAAGTATTACAATAAAAAGTTCCCTCCTTTTTTCTGGTTCTGCTTCACAGGTTCCGCAAGTTTCGTACCACCAACTATTATTTTCTTCCACATTATAACTTTAACCTCGCAAATCACAGGTCTGTAGGAAAAGTTGAAACATCATAGATAATGTAAGAATTGAATCTTGAAATTGGATTAACATGTATTATAAAAAGAACGATCATAAACTCAAGAACCTTTATATAATCTATTGCCCCAAAAAATAGTCTATTATAGAAGGGGGGTTGAATATAATAGATACCAAATAATCGACACAAGTATAAAAGATGAACAACTTTTGTATTAATAGTAATCTGTGTAAAAACTCTATCAAGAAATTCACTGTTCTTAAAAGCTGCTAGGTTATGAGAATGATATAGCTTGAATAATTATCAATGTTAACCTATTTCTGTGTTTATATAGACATAGTTACAAATCCAACTACAAAACAGATAATTAAAAGAATAGCTTCAATAAGGTAATTAGACTTGTATTTGAATTCCTTCTTCACTATCCAAATCATATTCTGATTTGTCTGTTTCTTTCACAAACTCTAATAATAAATTATGTCGGTTTGATAATATCTGATAGAGTATTCTCTGTTAGAGTAAACTCCGATTGAGTATTCTTTGATAGAGTAAACTCTGACCAACAACTTCATAAACTCTGATGATGTCAGCAACATAAACTTTGTTCTTGATTATTCTCTGACATCATCAGTGTTTGTTTTTCTAACAATCTCCCCCAATTTATGCTTTTTTGAGTAAAACATAAATTTCACTTATGATGTCAGAAATATTGAGACAAATGCATCAGAGTTTGAATCTTCCTTCTTGACTTAAATTCTTCTGTATGAGAAGTCTTCTTTCAGAAATTTGTCCAGCAACTTCATATCAGCATTCTTCAATAATTCACTAAGCTTTTCCTTCAGTTCTTTCATTTGTTTAGAAGAATCTTCAATTTGGAATATAGCAGTTCTCAAATTGTATATTGATGATCTCTCCATCCTTTCATCTAAAGGAATACAACATGCCTTCTTTCCATCAGGGTTTAAAATTAGTGTAGGAATTCCTAATACCATCTTGACCTTTGCATCTCCTTTTGTCATCTCTTTTTCAGAATCATCTTCCATTAAATACCCTGGTTTATACTCCTCAGAGTTTATCATTAAAAGCCTTTCACTCTTTTTCTTCTCATTGATTACCCCTTCTAGAATCTTCACTCACCTGGAAGTAGCTTCATTTTCATCATTAAGGAGATAAAGAACATATTCAAGTTCATTAGATGCTTTGTGGATCAAATCTTCTTCAGCAATCTTCAAAACTCTCCCATTTTCTAAGAAATACAGTATATTCTCCTTGGCTTGAGCTCCATCAAAAATATCATTCAATATGTTGACAGATATCAGATTATCAAGATATTCTTGTGTCAAATCTTCCTCTGGCTTGTCCTTTAAAGAGAATGTATCTCTGAATGTGTTTGCTTTACCCCTGTAGACTTTGGCTTGAGAATCACCAATACCACCCTTGTTTTTATCAAGCCTGGCATTGAGAGTCAGAGTTTGAGTTTTTGTCCACAAAAGATCAGGCTTTTTCTTTCTGATCAGAAATTGTTATTATTCTCCTTCTTCTTCGAAACTTGTTCCACTTGGGAGAAATGTTGTACCAGACATAGTGAGAGGAGTTTTTGATTTTGCTGGGACTTTCTTCTAAATTGTAGGAGTTGATCTTGTTTGAATTGCTTGAGATGACCTTATTTGAATTCTAACAGGCTCATATACAATTTTCTTTTCTTGAATAGGCTTGGATACAATTGATTTTTCTTGAGTAGGATTCTTCTTCTGAACTGGAAGCTTCTTTGTTCTTACACTTCTTTTCTTCTGGACTTAAGCATTGTCAGTACCAGATTTCTTCAATTCTTCTTCCACAGCAACTGGATCCATTCCTGGATTTTCTTCTTTAAATAATTGCTTGAGATGACCTTGTTTGAATTCTAACAGACTCAGATACAATTTTCTTTTCTTTAATAGGCTTCGATACAGTTGATTTTTCTTGAGTAGGATTCTTCTTCTGAACCGGAGGCTTCTTTGTTCTTACACTTCTTTTCTTCTGGACTTGAGAATTTTCAGTACCAGATTTCTTCAATTCTTCTTCCACAGCAACTGGATCCATTCCTGGATTTTCTTCTTTAAATAATTTCTTTGATAGTTCTGCATCTTTCAATTTTTATTCTTCTATCTTCTCAGGTTTCTCTTCTTCTTCAAGCCTTTTAGCTAATTCCATGTTAGCATCCATCATAGTTTGCTTTTTATCAGAGTTTGTTCCTAAGGTTGATGGAATCAGAGTTTGAGAAGTCATCAGAGTTTGTTCAGTCATCAGAGTTTGTTGAATCAGAGTTTGCTTTCCATCCTTATGACTCTCTTGATCATTATCATCAGGTTTGTCAGATTTTTGTACAACATCCTCCTTGCATTTGTCGAGTGAAACTTTCTCCCCCTTTCTAACATCATTGCCTTTTCTGATTGTCAAGATGTCAACATTTGTATGTAGCATAGTTTGCATGGAGGTGACAGCAGTAGAAAGATTATCAACCTTGACTTCCAAAGTATCATGCTTTGTAGAAACATTCTTCAACTTCAATTCCAGAGAATGTTGAGAAGCAGAGACAGAAGTCTGAACAGAAGCACTATTTTTGGTAAGAGAATCCATCAATTCACAAACTTCACTATGTAGACCTTTGGTTAACACAGTAGTTGCTTTAAGAACAATCTTCATTTCTCCAGAGTTTAGTTCAGAATCAGCTTTGTCGATTAAGTCATGAACATGAGGCTAAGAGATATCTTTATTAGGAAAGTTCCAAGACATATCCCAGATGGATTGTCTGTGAGAATTGAGAAAATTTTCTTTAGACGGTTCTCCATTTGCACTAAAATTCCTCTTTACACCTTCTGCATCCAAAGCAGCTTCAACTTCTCCCTTGAGTTTTTCTACCACCATATAGTCAGGAAATGTCATTCTCAATCTCGCATGAGCATCAAAAGAATTAACAGGCCACTTCTTTGTGTTGTACCTCTGAGTGTAGGGAATTGAAAGATCTGGAAATTCTTCATCCAAAAATATTGGTTCATCAGAGTTTGTGTCCTCTCCATCAGAGTTTGTAGTATTGTTAGAGATTGGCAGATCAGAGTTTGCAGTGACAGATAAACTCTGAGTACCCGCAAAGGTAACAGAACATCCTAAATCACTCTATTTTTTTTTAAAGTAATCTCATTACTTCTCACATCACATATATAATAACTTTTAATAGTCAGAGTTTGCTCACTAGAAGTACCTAACTTCTTTCTCAAATCTACCTCTCTTTTTGCCAGATCATGTGTTTGCCTCTCATTATTAGTTCTGTTTTTCACACATTTTACATCATGCTCACTAGAAAGGCTCAACACACAATGTCCTACAGAAATAAGAGGTGGCTGAGAAAAGAGATCTGTAGTCACATGAATAGGGGTACCCTTTTCAGGATTATTCATGGTCATCCCAGCATAAAAGGTTGGAAATGTAAATTCTGAACTTATACTATCAGAGAATAGAAATTCTGAAGAAAAGTCAGAGTTTATACCTTGAGCAATAGTTGATGTGGATGGAGTTTCCAAAGGCTGTGTAGAAATGGGTTACACCAAAATTACATTAGAGATTGTCAATGTATTTGTATCAGAGTTTATCTTCTCAGAATGTGCAACAGTAGAATAAGAGTTTGTCTTCACCTTCTTGTCTTGGTCTACAATCACATAATTCATGATTGGTTCTTGTGGGACCTGAGTCATATCAGTAGCTGCTTCATCACTTTGAGGTGAAGGTTCTTGTGGCTTGACTCTGCCAGAGATTGGCCTTCAGCATCAGTAATAGCAGAATCTTCTTTCAGAGATTTAGTGTCTGCATCTAAACTTTGATTGGATGGTTCTTGTGTAAATGAGGCCTTAACAACTTCTTCAACCCTTTGAGCTGAAGGTTCTCGTGTGTTGTACCTCTGATACATGTTGGTTTCATTTGCTAAAACTGTGGCTTCTGTTGGACTTTGAACAACAGGTTCTTGTGTGCCTGGCCTATCAATGACTGCTACCTCACTTTGAGAGGCAGGTTATTGTGTGTCCTGGCCAAAAGAAACTGTCTTCTTTTTCTTTCTTGAAAATAGCTTTGAACTAGGAGAAACTGGAGTTGATTTTGACTTCTTTTCTTCCATCTCATTTCTTACTTCCTCAGCCAGCTCCCTTACTCTTTGATATGATATCGCCTTGATAATTTTCTTGGGAGAATGTACAGGAGAATCAGATATTATGACAGGATCTACTGTAGTACTAGGATTTGCATCATCATTTTTATCCCAGCATTTCTCATCAATAATTATAGTGTTAATAGCCTTCAAGGTGATTGCAGGACTGGTAAAAGGATTAACATGAAGAGATTTACGATCCATTTCATCCAATTCATCATTTTATTCTCTATTGACATTTTCATCATCACCATCTACCTCAATTCCATCGATGTTACTATTTATTTGGTCAGGCATTGCAGATTCACCAAACTTCATAACAGCATCAGAGATTAGCATTGCATCAGAGTTTATCATATTGTCAGAGTTTATTGTTGCATCAGAGTTTATGGCTAGAGGTTGATCAGAATTTACTTGATTAGAGATTATTACTTCAGAGTTTGTAGCTTTGACCAATCTTCTTCTCTTCTTTTTAGCTTCTGGCATTGGATTGACAGTAAATGGCTTCATGAATGGTGCAGGAGGAACCTTAGAAGCTTTATTCACTGAATTCTTCACAGGAAAAAATAACCCTTCATTACTGTCATCAGAATCAGTATTTTCATTTTCAACTTTCTTTTCTTTGGAGAAGAAACCTTTATTGATTTTCCATTTCTTTTTCTAGGGCCTTGCAGTTGAGATGTTTGATTTACAACTACAGTCTTTTGGGAAATTGCAGAGGTTGGCAACAGTGTTTGGGTATTAGTGTTTAGATTTTGACTTGAGTTAGAATCAGAGATTGCTAAACTCTGATTCATAGTCACTGACAGAAATTTCCTCCCATACACAGTAGACATTCTCTGATGTAAGAGATGCCTGACCCATATGGGATAAAAGAGTTTAGATAAAGTACCTCCAGCTTCTTTCTTTGCATCTTTTCTAGCTAAATCAGCAAAAATTCTTTTGTTCATGCAAAAACTAACTAAACTCTGATCATCCTCAAAATTTATATTAGGCAATAAAGAGCTAAAAATTAACTATAAAAATCTAGCAAAGTATATAGTATGAACATCATCATTAATCTTGCTAGCTAATTGCCTAATAATTAAACAGGAAAAATTAAACTACAAGCTATGGGTCAGAGAATACCCAATTTGTTGTGCCAATTAAGAAATTGCATCAAAGTTGGTGCATTTGGCTGTGAAGGCCCTTGTGATGCAATCAAAGAAGAAGCTCCACTCTCTTCTTAAATTTGGCCTTGTCAAACTCCCCAGCTTTCACAGGCTTCCTCCATAGCTTATTGATCTGAAAAACTCTTTGACCTGTTCATCTCCAATAAGGTCATCATACACAGCCACTTCTGGAAGATGAAGGGCTTGTCGCACCACATCAGGGGTTATTGAGTGTTTGCCATTATATTGGAACATTATTACTGGTTCTTCATCATCACCAGCATTGTTGAAGTTTGCAGAAGACCATATTTTAATTAGAGATTGAGCAGAAAAATCATTTGGTTCCTAGAGAGCATACCCAATCTGGATATTATGTAGAAAATCTTGAATTACATGAAAATCCTGTGGAGTATCAGTCTTATTCAAAAGTGAGATGTAGTTTGTAGTAGCGAATGTATAGTTTTGAAATGAAAGTCCTGTGGATGCCATTGAAAAACAGAGATTTTCAGATATGAAATTAGGGTTTATAGAAAATGAGAGAGAAATATAGGAATAATAGATGCAGGGTGAATAATTCAAAGTGAAAATAAGAAGTCAAATATTCCCTCTCATTTGCATATAGTATGTAGCGGGACACATGGCATGGAATTATTGGAAGAGTAATGAGTAGAACAATTCCCAAAATACAGCATGTATGTATGTATCTGTGTATAAATATGAATCATTTTTTATGAAATACACGCGCCCTAATGATTACTCCAATCAGAGATTAACAAATATGAAGTCATAAAATTAAAAATGATGTCATAAATAATATCTCAGAGTTTAGCATGTAGACTTAGATCAGAGTTTATAGTAATCAGAGTTGCATTCACTGTCAAAGTTTACCACATACTCTGACAGAGTTTACCATAAACACTAATAGCTTGTGATTGACAGAGTTTAGCTTTCCCAAAGATCATAGTTTATTTCAATTTCTATCAGAGTTTGCCACAGTCTCTGACAGAGTTTATCATAAACACTGATTGTGTCTGCTACTTGCTATCTGGAGTTGAGCCACTCGTCACCATTCCTAATTCAGAGACCAGTCTTGTAAAAGTTGCTTCACACATGGGCTTGGTGAATATATCTGCTAACTATTGATTTGTGGGAACAAAATGCATTTCAATTGTTCCTTCCTCCACATGTTCCCTTATGAAGTGATATCTGATACTGATATGCTTTATCAGAGAATATTGAACTGGATTTTCTGTCATTACAATAGCACTTTGGTTATCACAATAAATAGGTATTTTTAAAAAGTTCAAACCATAGTCTAACAGCATATTTCTCATCCATAAAATTTGTGCACAGCAGCTTCCTGAAACTATATATTCAGCCTCTACTGTTAATGTTGAGATAGATTTCTGTTTCTTGCTTTGCCATGAGACAATTCTTCCACCTAGAAATTGACAATTGCCACTAGTACTTTTCCTGTCAATTTTACATCCTGCAAAATCAGCATCTAAATAGCCTATAAGTTTAAAGTCAGACTCTCTAGGATACCATAAGCCAAGATTGATATTGCCCTTGAGATATCTGAAAATTCTTTTAACATCAATCAAATGAGGTTCCCTTGGATTTGCTTGAAATCTAGCACATAGACAGGTGAAAAACATGATATCTGTTCTACTTGCAGTTAAATAGAGAAGTGATCCAATCATTCCTCTGTATGTTGTAATATCTACTGGCTCACTAGTGTCTTGATCAAGCTTGGTTGCATTAGCCATTGGAGTTGTAGCAGATGTAGAGTCTTGCATTTGAAACTTAGTGAGTAGATTCTTTGTGTATTTGGACTGATTTATGAAAATAACTTCATCAGTCTGTTTCACTTGCAACCCTAGAAAATAACTCATTTCTCCCATCATATTCATTTGATACCTGGACTGCATTAGCTTTGAAAAACTTTTATAGAGTTTCTCATTAGTGGAACCAAATATAATATCATCAACATATATTTGAACCAATAATAAATCTTTACCTTGAGTTCTGTAAAATAAGGTTTTATCAATTATACCTCTTGTGAAACCATTTTCAAGTAGAAATAGAGCCAGAGTTTCATACCATGCTCTTGGTGCTTGTTTGAGTCTATATAAAGCTTTATCTAATCTGTAGACATGATTTGGGTATTTTGGATTGACAAAGCCAGGTGGTTGTTCAACATATACCTCTTCTTCAAGTTCTCCATTTAAAAATACACTCTTAACATCCATCTAATAGACTTTGAATTTCTTGTGTGCAGCATAAGCAAGAAAAAATCTTATTGCTTCAAGTCTAGCTAATGGTGCAAAGGTTTCATCATAATCAATACCTTCTTGTTGAGAGTAACATTTGGCAACTAGTCTTGTTTTGTTCTTTGTAATGATTCCATCAGAGTCTGTCTTATTTCTAAATATCCACTTTGTGCCAATAATTGATCTATTTTCTTTGGCCTTGGAACAAGGGTCCAAACTTCATTTCTTTCAAATTCATTTAGTTCTTCCTGCATTACAGTAACCCAATCTGCATCCTTCAAAGCATCTTCAACCTTTTTTGGTTCTATTTGAGAAAGAAAAATATGAAATAAACATTAATTTTGAGTAGCTTTTCTTGTCTGCACTCCAATTTCTAGATCACCAATAATTAAATTAGGTGTGTGATCTTTGGTCCATTTTCTTGGATGTGGAAAATTTCTTGAACTAGATGTTCCCCCATAATTTGTGCCTTCATGGTATGATTCCTCTGTAAATGCTGATCCTCCACCTGAAGTTGTGCTTCCATCAGTGTTTGATGACTCAGAGTTTATGTACCCAGAGTTTGAATTATCATAGTTTGAGTGATCAGTGTTTGTGGTCTCAAAGTTTGATTGATCAAAGTTTAGGGTTTCAGAGTTTGTTTTTGTCAGAGTTTGGATAGACTCTGATATATCAATAATTGAGGTTTGTTCTCCAATACTAGTAAGTGGTTGTTGTTGTTCCCCCTCAACATGTGCAAAGTCTTCAATTACTGTTTCAATTATGTCTGATTAGAGTTTAAAGAATCAGTGTTTATCTCATCAGAGTTTACCTCATCAGTGTTTATTTCATCAGAGTTTAGCTCATCAGAGTTTGTGTTCTGCAATTCATTTTCAAAACTAAGAGATTCCTAAGCATCTTCTTCATGTAACCCTGTTGTTTTTTCTTCATCAAAAGTGACATTTATAGATTACATGACTGCCCTGGTCCTTAGATTAAACACTTTGAATGCCCTTGAAGAAGTTTTAGAAGTTATTGTATATCCAACAAAAATACCTTCATCTGCTTTGAGTTCAAATTTCTTCAACTGTTCAGGATGTGTTTTGAGAATAAAACACTTACTTCCAAATATGTGAAAGTATTTTACATTTGGTTTCATTCCCTTCATTGTTTCATATGGGGTCATTCCATGTTTATTTATCAAAGTGCAATTATGAGTAATGCATGCAGTATTCACAGCTTCTGCCCAAAAGTAAGTAGGTAGCTTTGCTCCTTCTAATATTATTCTTGCATTTTCAATGAGAGTCATGTTCTTCCTTTCAACTACACCATTCTGTTGAGGTGTTCCAGGTGCTGAAAATTGTTGAATTATTCCTTTTGTTGAGCAGAACTCCTCCATTGAAGAATTCTTAAATTCTGTTCCATTATCACTCCTTAGATTCTTTAATTTGTGTGGTGATGCATCTTCAATCATAGTAATATGATCAAAAATTATCTCAGAAGTTTCATCCTTTTTATGTAAAAAGTACACTCATGTAAATCTTGTGTAATCATCTACAATCACCAGAATATATTTCTTCTTTCCAATGGACATAATGTTGACTGGACCAAATAAATCAAGATGCAATAGATGAAAAGGTTGATCAATAGAATTTTCAGTTTTGCTCTTGAAAGATGTCTTCTTTTGTTTGGCCTTTTGACAAGAATCACAGAGTCCATCAGGATGAAATTGAACTTTTGGAAGACCTCTTACTAGATCCTTTTTCACCAATTCATTTATATTTCCAAAGTTCAAGTAACACAACTTTTTGCGCCAATTCCAGCTTTTCAAAGATGATGTCTTTCCAAGTAAACAAGTTAAGGGACCATCAGAATTTACCTCCAAGCTAGCTTCAAATAAGTTGTTATGTCTATGACCAATGAGAACCACTTTGCCATTCTTTTTACTTTTCACTTCACAATGAGTTCCATGAAATTCCACAGAATAACCTCTGTCTGTCATTTGACTCACACTTAACAGATTATGCTTGATTCCTTCAACCAGAACTACATTCTCAATGATGACATTTCCAATAACAATATTATCATATCTCAGTGTTCTTCCTATGTTGTCATCTCTATAAGATACTGCTGGGTCAGTCTTCTCCTCAAACTTTGAAAGCAGAGATTTATTTCCAGTCATATGTGCAGAACATCCACTATCAATTACTAGGATGTTTTTCCTGTTTCCCTACAATCATTTAATGCAAATTAATTAGTAGATTTGGGGACCCAAACAAGTTTGGGTCCTTTCTTTTGAAACTTGTTAACTCTTGCAGCAGAAATATTTTTATCAGAGTTTATGTTAACAGAGTTTGCACTATTAGAGTTTGTGTTCTCAGAGTTTATACTGTCAGAGTTTATATTTCCTTTATCAGCTTTTATCACATATTTATGTTTGACAACATAATTAGAAAAGCCAGGAGTTTTATTCAATTGAGGCAACAGTTCATAATAATTGAAATACAAACTATGATATTTTTTACATGTGTAAATTGAATGCCATAAACTACCACAGTGAAAACAGGGATTTTGTAGTCTATATCTAGTTTATTTTCTAACCTCTGAATTAGGTCTTATAGGTTCCTTTTTTTTTGTTTTGTTTGCAGTCAATGGCAAGGTGATTTGAATTACCACAAGTAAAACATGTTTTTCTACGAGTATCAGGAATATACTTATAGTTATTCTCCTTAGTAATTCCGATTTTGCCATTTCTATTTCTCTTCACCTTTTTAGGTTTGTTTTTATTTGTGACTGTCTTCAACTTTTTTTATGTTGCTTCTGTGAGAATAATCCAATATTGACTATTTTATTCTCTGACACATTATTCTTTTTATCTTTGTTATTATTAGAGCATTTACCAGAGGTATTACTAGCTCTAACCAAATTCACTGGTTCACTCAATGATCTTTAATTTATATAAATGATAGTCTATTATTTTTTAAATGAAAACACATTCAATTTAGGTAAAAGAATAAATTAACTTTTTTATTATAGATAGTGTCTTTTTAAAAAATCAAAATAGTTTCGATTTTTAATAATTTAATGTCTTTTCTAAAATTTTGAAAATTATCTTATGGATAATAATAATTTACTTGACCTAAGGAGAAAGTTTAGGAGAATATAACGTAACTTAGATTTTTCATAATTTGGAGAAAATTTAGGAGAATATAAAGTAACTTAAATTTTTTTATAATTTTTAATATTTATTAATTTAAAATTTTGAAAAAATTAGAAAAATATATTGAAACGATTTACTAATATATATATATATATATATATATATATATATATGTGTGTGTGTGTGTGTGTATATTGATTGATTGATTAATGATTGATGATTTCAAAACAAACATATCAAACAATTATCTAATTTTTTTAATAGTTATTTCTAGGAAGTTCTTTTTCTCCTGGCACAAGAGTTTGAACAACAATCTCATTGAGCAAGAACTCATTGGTATAAAACCATCCAACATAAGAATTCAGGATGATCATTAGAAACTTGAATTCGACTGGAATCATTAAAAACTAACAAATTTTAACTGCAGTCGAATTTAAAAAGGGGACGAAAACGCAACCACAGAACTTGTTCTGTTCTAAATGGTATCAAACTAATTTGAGTAGAAGAGATATGTGGCCATAAGTATAGATCAATGGCAAATTAGGACAGAGTTTAGATGTTAAAGACAACAACAAAGTGCATATGAAACTATGAAAGCCGCATACAATTCATTGCAATCTGGAGAAAACTCTACTTACTGCGCTTATATGTGGGGTATAGTAAGGGCATGTAATCATGTGTGTACGTAATTTTTCCTTATGGTGTAAAATAAGTGGAGTAAGTGTGCTTATTGTCATGCAGTAAGGTTTAAGAAATTGTTTTGATCAGGACCATCCATGATTTGAACCAACAGTTGACAGGGAACAAGACCCCTGGGATAAACCTTTGGCACCGATTTCTCACTTAGTAACGAGGTTTATTAGTAATAACTATTCACCCTAAAGTATGGCAATGATACTAAGATGGGAGGACGGCAATAAAATTCTGATTTATTATTATCGACAACATCAATCACTGATTTTGCCTTACAAGGCCTTTCTATCCATTTAGATAAACATAACCCAAGTATTTAATGTGTGTGTGAGCAGTACTTGCTATTGCATGCTTTTAAAGAATAGCAAGCAAGCTTTGTTTTAATCACCATGTTTGTATCGACCTAGACATTTTCGAAAGCAAGATTTAGTGATTACTTAACATGTGTTTATCTAAATTAATCATAACAACAGAAATGTTAACTAAATTCCCGATGTTAAAAACAATGAAAATTAAACTAATGGATCCCTATCCAATTGATATTGCTTTAATCCATGACATATCAATCGGGCCCACGATCATAATTTCCTCTTGCACAATCCGTCAGCTATATAGCTCTTTAAATTATCAGAACAAATAAAACAAACCAGTTCCTCTCTTTTAAAGATTCATGAGATTTTCGTAGAATCATTCTATTCGAATATACTATAATGGGGCAATACTTTTGCTGCATGAAGCAGCCTACTTTACAAGATGAGTCTAAAAGGGTTAACCCCTGTGACTCAAATTGCGGTACTCCTGTTTTTTCGATCTCAACAATGAAGATAAAGCAATATCAGAAGCATCCTACCAGTCCAGCGGCGAGAAAACTTGCAGTGACAGAGCCGTTGACATTAGAGCAATGTCTGCTGGATTCGCCAGACTTGAATATTTCTGAGTGCACTAATAATTTTGGTGGTAATGATCAACTTAAGGTTGTTGAGAAGTACCAGAAAATCGACTTGTCTTCTCCTGATTTGAATTATAATTTCTATACTCCAAGACTCAGTTTCTCATCTGATAAATTAGGCCTCTTGCAGAAGATTGACGAGGATGATGATGAAGGTTCTTGTGGTACTTTTATAGGTGAGAAGGTGAAGAAGAGGGTAAGCTTTAAATTACCAGAAGAGGCAGATATCATATTATTCTACTCACCCGAAGAGAAGTTCGATGAGTAGTAGCTAACTTGAAATTTTTACTTTTTTCACATAGTTGGTCACTGGTTAAAGTCTCAGATACAGTCTCCTTTTGAATAAATGTAAGATCAACTACATCTGAACCTCTCGAATTGGTATTAGTGAGTGCCTTGGTGTATGCCATATGACCTGTTTTTCTGTATATATAAAAAAACAGCCATAAAGTTTGTTGTGACTGTTTAGGTTTATTGAACTGAAGGTTGTGCTGGTTTTTGCAACAGGATATTTCTATATATTTTGAATTTATTTATATAATCTTTACTTTATTTTTTAGAATGTCTATGCATATTATGCAAATATGCGATGATGCAAAGGTACAATCTTGAACACGTTCTTTTCACTTGATTAATGATGATGGTGCTGCAAGAAGTTAAAGACATCTTATTATAATTGAGTATTCATTTGAATAGGACAATTCAGATAAAACCAAATTAGTCGTTTTAGCTGAATTTATGCAGCACTAACAGTAGTTTTAGCCGATCCTGTTTACTGCACAAACCAGCAGCAACAACAAGGTCTATGATTTATCTTATTTTCATAAAAATAAAAACGATATCTAGAGGTTTAAAATCATGGTCTTACGGATAGAAAATGGAAACTTGATGATTAACCAGAAACAATAGTTTTTTGCTTGGAGGCAAAGAGTGCTTTTTTATGCATTGTTACGCCTTGGCCAATTTCAGTGTCTATATCTTCCTTCCTTATTCCAGGAGGCAGCTCCCAGTCAAATGAATATAGAAGATTAGAAAGAACAAGCTCCAGAGTTGCAACGGCCATATACATTCCAGAGCAAATTCTTCGGCCTGATCCAAAGGGAATGAATTTGAAATCATGTCCTTTAAACTGAATGTCACTGTTCAGGAATCTCAGGAAGAAAGTCATCTGGATTTTCCCAAACTTGAGGATCCCTACCAATGGCCAAAGCATTCACATAGACTATAGTTTTTGGTTTAATTTCATATCCGTCTATGACCAACCTATCCAAAGATTCTCGAGGGATGTGGGGAACAACAGGGAACAGCCTCATTGACTCCTTAATAACTGCCTGTAGATAAGGAAGCTTTATAATTTGAAGATCCTCTTCGTCTATTTTCGATTTTCCATGCATTAACTTCCTCACCTCTTCTTGTGCTTTGCGCATCACTCTAGGGTTCTTTATTAAGCTTGTCATGATCCATATTAATGTGTTTGCAGTTGTTTCCGTTCCAGCAAAAAATATATTCTGCATATAAATAAGCAGATCGATGGTCAATATGTTAATCTACCAAATGGAAGACATACAACTGGAGGAACTGTATATGAAACCTAGCTATTTGGCAGATTGTTGTATCCTCATGGCACTAGAATATACATGTCATGTTTAACTACAGACCATTTCAAGCACCTACAGATGATGTGTTACATGCAGTAATACAAACCACCAATCACAAAACTATTGATCATGATCACAATACTACAAATCATATATATCATTAATCCATATAACCAGTTTGTTATCATTCGTATTTGAATGAAACCTATATATCTAAAAAAGAGAGGGACAGAGAGTTTTACCATTATAATTGCTTTGATGTTACTGAAGGTAAAATCTATTGAAGATAACTGGTTATCCCTCTTTAACTGAAGTAAGATGTCAATTACATCACCCTCCATGGAACTTGGCCTATTTGGGCTTAGGTGTTCATCGATTAGTTCTTGATAGAACAAATCCATGTCAACAAAAAATTTGTCCAGCTCAGTCGAGGATCCAGTTAATCTATCCAGCCTTCTGAACATAGGAAAAATATCTGAAAAGTAAAAAGCTGCAGTTACAGTCTGGAATCTTTTAAGTATCTCTTCAAATCTTTTTGAGTTAGCTTCATCAAACTTCTTACCAAAAGCAAGTCTACAAGTTATGGTGTTTGCAAGTGGCACTAGAATGTTAGTCAAATTCAATACTTCATTTGATGAAGCTTTTAGAGAAATTCCTTCAATCATTTGAAAAACTTCTTCTTCACGGACTCAATGAAAGGATTGTATTTTTTTCAAGCTAAAGAGATGAATGGTAACAATCTTTCTCATTTCCCTCCAATACTCATTATATGGAGAGAAAACAACATCTCGGCCATTGTAAGAAACTTTTCTCAACCCAAAGAGTTTGGGCCTGCTGCAAAAATTCAAGTCATGAGTCTTCAAAATATGCTTAGCCATTTCTGAGTTGGAGATTATTAAAGCTGGTAAATAACCAAGCCTGAGATACATGATTGGGCCATATTTTTTCGAAAGTTTCCACAGATAGTGCGGGAAGATGGAGAGATCAATCTGATGCAAGTTTCCGATGAAAGGAAGTCCCCGTGGACCAGGTGGATGGGGCAGTTTTGATTTATAGATATGGAAATGCTTGGAGAGAACAACAATGAAGAGTACTGGAACACCAACCAGGATACAGAGATATACTAAAGCCATTACTTATGCTTTCAGCTGATATGGTGTCATTGTGCAAGTGTAACTAGCTGGTCTTCTATAGATACATTTGATACATTTATTAATTTTTTTTATATTCCTTAGTCTTGTTGCATTTTCCTTGATTTTTTTTTTTGAAAGAAGCATTTTCCTTGATCTTACTAAAGAACTTTCAATAGTCTAGCACTCTAGCTGTTGCAATGTATACTATATAAACTAGTACATGTGATAACTCAAATCGACTTTTTCTATCAACAAAAGTGATACAATTATCTTTGATATTATGATTTTTTCTACTACAAATGAATCAGGGGTGAGGGAATTGATTGGTGAAAATACGAGTTATAATATAAACCTCGTTTTGAGGATTATTATTAGTTATTGTCCCAATACAGTGGTTGGAGGATTCTGTTTTATTCTACTCTGCCAGCCAAGTTGATGCATAATTACTGTAAAATTATGTTTGACTTTTCAGCTAATCATCTGGAAATCTGAGTAGAGCTAAGCTTAAATGTCTGATAAACAGCACAGGAGGATCGAGGTAACTCAGCAAAGCGGATAAGACCAAGTTTCAGATCTCACGAGGGGCGCACATTTTATCTTATTTGACAGAGATCAAACTCTGAATTCACCTAAATTTGTATCGAGGACGATGTAAATTTCCAAAATTTGTATGTCCAGGCTATAGCCTTATGGATAGTTCTTTGGTAAATAAACAAGATTGTTGGTTAAATAAATAAATAAGTGTTGATAAACATGTTGGAAGTTGATCTAAAAGAACAAATACTATTTACAATACTATTCCAGTGGCCTCCCCAAGTGTAGAATGTTTACGATTAAGTGGTGGAGCTGCAGAACACTGCATGAGCAACTAGGCCTACAGTTTCTGTATCGAGTCTTCTTAATGAAATTTCTATACGCTCACAGGACCTGTAGTTATGACTTAAGAGGGTGTAGTTATGTTTGTTAATGTAGATGCATAATTCATGACTGGCCAATGTATTAAACTATCAAGCAAATATTTTTCTCGATTTGGCCATGTAACATGATTATCAACATTGACTTTTAGTATATAATTAGGATACACATGGAATTTTTAATTGGATTCGCATTATTTAAAACAAGGCATACAAATGCAGGACTAATTGACAACTCGTTTGATTTTAAACTAGTAGTCTTGGTCTAGCTAAAGAGCGTTTTTTTATGTGCAAAATTATACCACGGGCCACGGCCAATATCAGTGTCAGTGTCTTCTTCTTTATTCCAGGAGGCAGCTCCCAGTCAAATGAGAAAAGAAGATAAAAAAGAACAAGCTCCAGGGTAGCTAGGCCATATACATTCCAAATCAAATTCTTCGACGAATTCAAAATCATGTCTTTCAAACTGAATGTTACTATCAATAAATCTATCAGGAAAAACTCATCTGGATTTTCCAAAACATGAGGATCCCTAACTATAGCTAAAAGATTAACGTAGAGTACTATAGTTTTAGGTAAAATTTCTTATCCATTTATGACCATCCTAGCCAAGGATTCTCGAGGAATGAGGACAGCAACTAAGTACAACCTCATAGACTCCTTGATGACTGCCTCTAGATAAGGGAGCTTTATATTATGTAGATCCTCTTCATATATTCTCTCTTTTCCATACATCAATTTCCTTGATTATGCTTGTGCTTTGTGCATCACTTCCAGATTTTTTATTAGGCTTGTCATGATCCATGTCATTGTGTTTGTTGTTGTATCCGTCCCAGCAAAAATATATTCTGCATGAAATAACTGGATTAATAGTCGATAGGTAACCATTGGTAAAAAAACCACCGCGTGGAACTTCATATGCAAAAGCTATTGGTCAGAGATCTGTCCCCTTGCGACATTGTACACAAAATCAATACTATATATGTAATATGTTTCCCCCATCAAAATATGTGCCTCACTTGGTTCAAATATAAAATTAAAGTTCGACTAGTGAGTGCACTAACAAATCAAGATAATTTGGGTGTGGCAGATTTTTTAATTATCCAATTTGGTTAAATTCGGGGCACTCGACTCGAACTTAATTACTCTAGATTCGGATTAGACAAAAAAATTGTTTGTAATTGAACTATGGCTTATCAATATATTGTTACTTGGAGAGAGTTTTACCATTATAATTTCTTTGATGTTATTGAAGGTGAAATCTATTGCACATATCTGATCATCTCTCTTCAACTCAAGTAATATGTCAATGACATCACTGTCCATGGAACTTGGCCTACACGGGTTGAGGTGTTCATCGATTAGTTCTGAAAGAACAAATCCATGTCATAAAAACAATCATCAAGCTCAGCAGAGGATCCAGTTAACCTATCCAACCATTGAAACAAAAGAAAAATATCAGAAAATTAGTAAAAAGCAGCCGTTACAGCCTGGAATCGTTTAAGTGACCCCTTGAGTCTTTTCATGTTAACTTCATCAAACTTCTTCCCAGAAGCAAGTATACAAGTTATGATGATTGTAAGTTGTGCTAGAATGTCGGAAAAGCTAGAGGGGTATCCATTAGCTAATATTAACTTTGAGCACATGGTCGCCAATTTTGTGAAACGGGCTTGCAAGGGGAATAATGTGAACTTTAAAGCAAACAAGGAAGAAACATATATCAAGATTTACTCTCATTCTTGCTAGAATTGTTAAACATTCAGGGCTATAAAATCAGGGGTGGTTGCCCCTTACCCCTGGTTCCAACCCTGCCTACATGTGTTACTGTGTTAATTTATTTAACACTTTTGAGTGTAGATTTTGTGTGATTTGATACCAAATCGCCACATTATTTACTGTTGCGGTCTTGGCTTCATAATAATCAGACAGAAGTATAGAATTTTGTGACTGTATGATATGTGGTTGGCTTCGAGTTCTGTTCATGTTTATTGTCTCGAATACAAAGTACTTCAAATTTTTATTTTTAGTTCTCGTTTCTCCTTCATTGTGATAGCAATGGCATTAAGAAATGCAAACTTAATTTTCTTCGTATGTACTCTCTTTCGCAAGATTTACTAGACTAGTAAGGTCAGTTTTACAGTTTACTTCAAGGCTCAAAAGATCATGTGTTGTTGAATACATACAATTAAACTCTCTAAATATTTTAAGGTTTTGGATGGTCTCAAGTCCACTACTATTTTTAAAGAAAAACAGAATGTCCACTATATATAATTCCTTAGCTGATGCAAATATGTAATCTTCTTCAAGCTCCTTTTCATATATAGTTATGATTGCTGTCGTTAATTTGGTGCAACCTCGTTATATTTTTAAACTACAATATGTGAATCTAGTAGCTAAAAAATAAAAATGCTTTATGAAAAGTTGATTTTCTTAGCCTTTGTCAAAAGAGAAAGTTACAAGCTTACTTCAATTACTTTAACGGTGGTTCATAATTAAAGATATACAATCTTTTATTAAAAAAATTATAATACCTAAAATTGTTAGCAAATCTGCAAACCTTTTATAAAAAATTTATTTATAAAATGGTTTAATGATCCTAAAGTTACCGTTAGATAATTATCTAAAGTTAACTTCTTTTATAATATAATATCAAAGTTATTTTTGTAAATATATAATATCAAAGTTATTTTTGTAAATATAGAGGGGCAGATTCTATTATTACAAAAATGGCATCCACTTTTTATAATTAAAATGCCAATAACTTTAGGTAAATTATCTAAAATTAAATTTAGGTAAATTATCTAAAGTTAACTTTAGATACTCCCGTTGTCCCATAATAATAGTCTATTTTCAATGTAAAAAAATTCAAATTTGCCCACTTTTTTGTCATAGTATAAAATAGTCATAATAAATATGATATGCACGGAAAATTATTATATAACTAACATTTCTTAATATGCGTTATTTTTTCAAAACAGACTATTAATATGAGATGGAGGGAGTACCTTTTCCCTTTATAAAAAATGCAGCATGCATGCAAACCTAATCAACTTTTAAAAAAAACAAAAAAAATTAAAGTCACATATTTGATTGATTTAATTTGCTTTGATTAATTTCAGTCACAAATATTTATATTTTATAGTTGCTTGGACTATATAATTTTATTTTTATATAAATTTTTAAAAACATATTTTGCAAAGAAAATATATATGTGTGTATATATATATACATGAAATTTTTGCAAAAAAAAATTTAAAAAAATATTTATAGAAAATAGAAAATAGAAAAAATAACATAAATTGATTAATTATATTACATTGCACAATGTGTACACAATCATACACCTCTTCAACAAACATCCCAGTTCAATAATCCAAACACCTTTACTTTATCCCAACACTCTTTCTTCTTCTTCATATTAAACTATGAAACCAAGACACCGGTCGTACAAAAATGACCATTCTACCCCTACCTCCCACCCGAAAACAACCCAAATCCCCATCACTTCCCCACCAATCACCACCGTCCATTCCGCCGCAACCAAAATCCAATCAACCTACCGGACCCACATAACCAAAACCCTAATCAAGAAAATCTCAGCCGCCAATTCTTCAGCCGCCAACTTACAAACCCTAATCCAACGCCAAGAAACAGTCGACGCAATCCGATCCAACGATCAAGAACGACTCAAAATCAACGAAGCTTTGATGGGTTTGTTGCTGATCCTCGATTCTGTACGTGGGTGGGACCCAAATATTAGGGAAGTGAGGAGAAATGTGAGCCGTCGGATCGTAGGGTTACAGGAGATTTTGGATGGTGTGACCGGCTCTAGGTTTGAGAACTGGGAGGAGTGTTTAGAATGGGACGACGTCGTTGAGAGGATGGAGAAAGAGGTGTGTGAAGAGAGGGGAGGTGGGTTTGAAATGGAGAGATTTTGTGCGGAGAAATTAGGGTTTAGGTGTTTACAAAGATTTCTTCGGGATCAGTGAAAGCTAGATTTTCTACTGTCAGTCCGTACGTTTTGTAATGTACTATTTTGGGTTTTGTCTGTTATGATGTGTGTGTAATTATATGGTTCTGAAATGTAATGGTAATGTATGCATGGTTGACACTTGACAGGGATGTGTAATTAGCTATATTGAGTTTAAATTTCATATTTAAATAAAAATTTGATTTTTGACAAGGTTGAATCGATAATTTGGTTTATTCGATCTAGTTAAAAGAATTTTTAAATTGACAATTTGATACAATTTTTTTGTTTTTAATGATAGAGAGCTTTTGTTCAAAAACATTAATCGAAATTTTAATCATATGATTATTGATTGAGTGACACCCAGATCAACATTTCGGTATGTAACCGTCGTCAACATCATTATTTTATCTACTATGCAGTCAATTAGCCTGTTTGATAATTCGAGCAACTCCATGTAAAAATTATATTAGAGACCTAATTATTGAAGTTGTTTTGAGTAATAAGTTGTGATTTTAAACTCATATGATCAGGATTGTGTATGTTGAAACTATGAACTCTAATTAGAACACTCACTATATATATGTTATATGTTATTCTAATTAGATCACTTGTTCCTCTGCTCCTGCTCATGAGGTGATTGATGAAACCATGTTGTTTTGCTAATTAAATGATGAAACTTTGGAAGGCGCTTCTTTAATTTTATACCTTTAGTTGTAAATGCTGCTGCAACACGTACAGAAGGGCGAATGCGCTTCTATGAGTTGGAGCTCTAACCATTTGATGCTAGGTTGCAGCTTCTCTGTTTTCATAGTCTATAAGAAAGCAACACTAATATGTATTGTGCTTATATTTCATTTCATTTGATGAGAAAACTGTCACTGATCGAGAATGACCGACCTCACTTATGCGCACATTTGTCTCAACTGAAACTCTGAGCCTTTACATTTGATAATTAAGGACGACTGATATTGTTAGGCTATAGATTGTATTAGAATGCTTATAACCTCAGCCAAGTGTCTGTGCCTGGACACACTTTGTCTCGAATAAGTATGCTACAATGCAGGACTCCAGGACTCCACTTTCCAATATATATGCAAATTAAAGGTTAATCATCTTTCACGATGATCAGTGGATGACAAGATACACATATAAGAAACGCACAGGATGTGTTTAAAACAGTTCTTTTCTCAGAAGTTCGTTCAACCTTAAAACTGAAGTTGGTTCATCCTAAAAACTGAAGATGGATGGACCACCATATGATTGAGTTATAGATATATATTTTTTGAAAGAAGTTGATTTGAAAATATATGAGTTCCCAAACAAGGTAGAATCTGGAGAAGGTGACTAAAAGTGAAATAAACGTTTAATCAGGGGATTTTATAATATCATCAAACGAACATGGCCAGATAGTTCATCGGTCGAGTCATTTAAAGAATATACCATTTCAATGCAAAACAGACAGGAACTGATCACCATGTATATATATGTTAGATCTTTTCAGACCATTATACAGAAACTGCAAAAATTATCCATGTAGTTGTGGATTTTAGTAAAGTTGGTGACTCCATTGGTGAGTTTTTTAGAACTCGTCAGGAAGGTAAATCCACTATTGCTAGTTTGAGAAAAACAGGGGAGAAAACAGAAACTGATGACATAAGGATGTCAAATTGTTGAGACCCCGCCGACCGAGCTCTGATACCATGATGAGTAATCAGCTCATCTAAAACCTTAAAATGTTGGAATAAGGCCCCAATTGGATCTTATATTATATTTTAACAACTCACACACAAACATGAACTATATACACTGTGAGCAATAAAATTATGTAAAACTCTGCGGACAACAAACTGGAAACATTTTTTAAAACAAATATAGGAAGGAGTTGAAAGTAGATACGGAATACAATTATGCTTTTTATGTAGTATTACATAGAGCAACTACATTTGCATTTTGACAAGCACTTCTTGCAATCAGAGACCTTAGGGTAGCCACCATTGCAATCACATTTCTTGATACATTTACTTTGAGAAGTACCGCCCCACAAACACTGTGCCATGCATCGCATAATCTGCTGGCACGGAGGGCATGCCGATTTCAAACGTTTAGCAATGCAGCCTCTGCAGCCACTCCTATCTGAATAACAGCCCATAGCTGGTGAGTTGATTATCAACAGCACCATAAGCAGCATGTACACGGCAGACATTGTTGATATCTTGATTTTCTCCATCTCATATAAAGTTACAAATTTGGCAATATTTGTTAAGTTTTGATGCATAGGCACCTTATAATCTTATATCATAAAATTTTATACATATATAAGAACAGCTGTTTCCTCATTGATTATGGTTTACTGTTGTTCACATTTAAGGAGTTGGGTGAGTCTTGGTTTGCTCAAATATTTATCTTATATCCTTGGTTTTCCCATTTCTGACACTAGTCACACTAGTAATTGAAACCTGTTAGTCATAGTACCCCCCTCCCGTTTAAATTTTGCATTAAAAGTAAAAGTAGACCTATTATGGAAACAAGTACTGTATTTCTTTGTTCTCGGTTTCATTTGGCGATATATTTTTTGAATAAATAGAGTTATAACCTTATAACTTAGTACTTGTTCTGATAAATCTCGTAATATTTATTTCATATACAATGATAAAATCAACCTCAAACAAAATGTGCCATCACTAAATATATTTATGACACTCTCCTAACAAACACCCTAGTAAAACCAAGAAGCGCTGTGCAATCTTTTACATCATCATTTTCTTGAGAAAAAGATAAACGGTGGCAAAAATAGCCAAAGATTGCAACCATGACAACAAATATTATAGCTCGAGTCTGAACTGGCACTAAAGGTCTACGAGTCATTATGTCCTCAAAATCTGTAGAAATCTATAGAGTATAAACTTCAAAGTAAAACACTATGAACTTGAACATTGAAAATTTTAGAAATTGATAAATTATTTATCAGGGTCCCTCCCGAATTGTTAAGTTAAAATTTTACAGTATAATTTTATTTTTGCTATTTTTATTAACGACAATGACTGCAAAGATGGAAATGGAAATGCAACAAGTATTAATAACCATGCACTACCAATACCATAATATGTTGATTGTTCATAGTGAAACAAACTACGTGAAACCCTAATTTATGGACAAGGCATATCATATGGACTAACAAGTCTACCATTTCGAACAAACTCAACAAAAGCACCATACTCTTGGAAAACTTTTACTTCTGCATTTCCCCTTATAAACGGTGGAAAGAATAGCCAAAAGCTTGTACCCACAACATACATTATGGTCAAAGATCCTGAAACCATCGCGGGCAGCCGGAATTTTCCATCCACCATCTTCTTCAATACCATTTCAATACTCAAAGACAGCCCATGAAGAAGAAAGAAACACGTGAGTTCCCACCTTGTCTTTTGTCTTCCACAAGTATAAAGAAACAACTCGTGCATTAAACCAGAAACCAAAAATGTAGCAAGTACACCAAGAAACGTAGCCAACTTTCGTCCAACTAGACCCGTGAAAATTGATCGGGTCGGTTCAAATACAGTAGGCTTCAAGCTCCTAGAAACCATTATATTCCACCTTCTACCCCAAAAGTCTTGTAAAGAAGTTGCAAGGTAAGGTTCGTTAAATTGTGGTTCTAATTCTACTTTCATCAGTATTCGAACTAAAGCAGCTATCATAGCTAAAAATAATTCAAGACTTAGATATAAGTGTAAACAATATAGCAGCAAAATGAAATAATGATGAAAATTTTCTCTATAGTCATACGATTTTTTTAATAAACCCAAAAGAAAAATCTTTATAAAAAACTTTAAAACGGATTTAATTTGTTTTCGAGGCATAGGGTGAGATGGGGTTTCTTCAAATTCTTTATTTGAGTGATGATGTATTTTGATGGGAAGACAAGCTAGGGGGATGAAAGTTGATAAAGGGATTGGTGGGGAGGAAGATAAAGGGCCTTTGCCAAAGGCAAAGAGAAGGATTTTGCAGTTTGCTAGACATGCAATAAAGAAACATAATATACATGCAAGATGTATTGAAGTAACATTGAGAGGAAGAAGTGTAAATAGGATTGAAATTGGAAGAAAAGCTAAAAATCTAGTGGTGCCTTTAGGTATGAACTTAGCTATGGTGTGACAATAACAAATGGATGCCAAGACTGTGATCCATACCATTGCAAAGTTGTTCATCTCACCTTCCATTTTGCGCCTTCAAAATTTGTGTCTCTGATCAAATTTAAGATACAAGGTTTAAGGATAACTAGTGTAGTTTCATATAAGTATATATCATGTTTGTTTATATAGAGACTAGCCGACGACCAACGAAGCTTCATGATGCATATAAAACGGACTCTGACAAGCTGATGCAAGAGTGGTACATAACATGTCTAGCTATCTGAAATGAGGACAAATAAGTCACATGAAGCAAGAGTGAAACTGGTCAATTAAAGATATCATTTACCAAAATATGGTTTAAAAGAACTATTTCCATCAAATTCTTTGAATTCGAACTGTCACTGAAAAATCGACTTGTAATTTTGAAAGATTTTTTTGGGATCAGTTGAAATTTCAATAAAAATTGTCAATTTTCCACCATAGATATTAGATGAAAATTCAAAAAACATAATATTGAATTTTTAAAATCAGCTTTCAATTTGGATTAATTATTTTCTCATTCCGGCACTGCTAGTAGGGAATTTTAATAAAACTTTTTATTTTTAATGATGATCTACAATATTAAAACTTTTTATATTCATACAAAATTTTATTTAACATCGAACTTCAGCATCATGGATGCATTATGGATGTTATAGTACCTTTCCTTTGCTAATTTTGTTCTCTGCATTATGGATGAAGGATGCACGTCATGATGTTTCTAGAATTCTGTTGACTAGCTAGGGTAAGAAGCATCCAAAGACAACTATATACAATAACGTAAGATTTAATTGTTTCCGTAACAAACAGCTCAGTAGAAAAGTTCTAGCAATCAGCCTTTTTTTCCTTTAGCGTACAAGTATGACTTAATAAATTAATACATAAATTTTTGTCGAAAAAAATATGTGTATAAATATAACACATATGCCCTAAATCCATTATAAGTATGGGCAAGACATATTATTTGGACCAACAAATCTACCATTCAAAACAAACTCAACAAAAGCAAGAAACTCTGTACAACCTTTTACGTCTGCATTTCCCCTTAAAAATGGTGGAAAAATAGCCAAAAGCTTGTAACCACAACATGCGTTATGGTCAGAGGTCCCGATACCATCGCTGGTAGCCGAAATTTTCCATTCACAACCTTCTTCAATCCAATTTCAATACACAAACACACTCCATGAATAAGAAAAAAACACATGACTTCCCACCTTGTCTTTTGTCTTCCATAATTATAGAAAACTAACTCATGCATCAAACCAGAAACAAAAAATGTAGCAAATACACCCGCAAAAACAGCCCATTTTCGTCCAACTAGACCCGTAAATAAGGATCGGGTGGGTTCAAATACGGTCGGTTTTAGAAGATTAGAAACCATTAGATTCCATCTTTTACCCCAAAAATCTTGTAATGAAGTTGTAAGGTAAGGCTCATCAAATTGTGGCTCCAACTCTACTTGCATTACTATTCTAGCAAAGGCAGCAAACATAGCTAATAACAACTCTAGACCTAGATATATGTGTATACTGTATAGTAGCAAAATGAAATTTGTATGAAAAAGTTCTTTGTAGTTGTACATTTTTATTAGAAATCCCAAAACCAGAATCTTCATACTATAGTTTAAAATAGATTTATTTTGTTTTTGGGACATTTGATGAGATGGGGTTTTTTCAAATTGTTTATTTGAGTGATCATCAATTTTAATGGGGAGACAAGCTAGTGGGATGAAAAGTGCTAGTGGGATTGGTACTGGATTGAAAGATAAAGGTCCTTTATCAAAGGCAAAGAGGATAATTTTGAAGTTTGCTAACCATGCAATAAGGAAAGAAGATGTAGCTCCAAGATGCATTGTAGTAAGATTGAGAGGAAGAAATATAAATAGGATTGAAATTGGAAGAATAGTTAAAAATCTAGTGGTACCTTTGGGAATGAACTTAGCTATGGTGTGACAATAACAAAGGGAAGCTAAGACTATGATCCATACCATTGCAAAGTTGTTCACCTCCCCTTCCATTTTTTTCCTTCACTTAATTTATCACAAGGAATTCATATATAGCTCACATGTGTGTGTGGGGTAGACCTCGCAAATTGGGTCTGGATCCGAAGAACCGACCCGAAATGTAGGGAATCGAATCCGATTTTGTATCTGAATTTGATAATCCGAAAGTGTAATCGAATCCGAAACAATCTGATCTGAACCGATATCGGTTCAATATAATCAAATCCGAAAATGATCTGAAAACCGATTTGATCCGATCCAAAAATGATCCGGAACCGGAATTTTAACCGAAAATAATTCAAAATAACACATTCGATAATAACCCGAAATCGATTAAATCATAACTAAAAAGTATACAAACTGAATATGGCTCAAACTAAATTATAGAATTTAAGTGTATTTCATACATACAATCTTATGGTTCGTTACACTCACATGTACATTATACACTTATACATAATTCATACGTATAATGCATGTGTTCGTAAAATAAAATATTAAAAAAATAAGAATAACATTTATTTTGAATTTGCTAGAAAGTAAAGAAAAGTGAATATAAATTCATATTTTAAAAAGAAATAAATACTGTATATTATATATGTACATATAAAATTTATTTATATTTTTATTTGGACATCAAGATTATTTTTTAAAAATTGTTACATTACAAAGTTTGGTGAAAATTTCTTTTATCATATTAACCAAAGTCTGAAATGAAGAAATATATTACTTAATCGAG
The DNA here is from genome assembly GCA_028671895.1 of Oenanthe sinensis. Lineage (NCBI taxonomy): Eukaryota > Viridiplantae > Streptophyta > Magnoliopsida > Apiales > Apiaceae > Oenanthe > Oenanthe sinensis. Next base: position 2,782,637 of record CM053796.1, on the reverse strand, counting down.
ATAATTATTTTGTTCGGTATTATTTTATCAAATTTTAACTATAATTTGTCAAATTTACTTAATGATCTTTATTTAAATTCAATGATAATTCAAATTAATTTAACAATAATCAGAACTTAACTTTCAAATCCAAACAAAATCTAATTTGAAATAAGAAATCCGAAAATATCCAAACCGAATTTAATCCGATTTTTATCTGAAATTCATCTGAATTTTAATCCGATTTTGACTCAAACCGAAATCGTACCGATCCGAACCGAAACCGATTCAATTTATGCAAAACCGAAACTGGATCAGAACCGAATCAAATCCGATCCGATCCGAACCGAATAAAAATATATTATAACTGAAAAGTGATCTGATCCGAAATTAATCCGATCTGAAACCGAACCGTTTACCCGAATTGCCAGGTCTGGGGGCTAAATATGAAGAACCAATGATGATTTACTTGTAAAGGTCAGCAAAAATGAGCTAACAGCCAATGAATTTTACCAACTACCATCACAAGAGTGGTATATATATACATTTTAGTTCATATCACTATATGAAATGATTACAGATGCAAATTTAGAAGAAAAAAAATGTATCATACCCGTGGGCCTAAGTGTGAACCAATAAACGGTTGGGATTTTTCGTTTTCGAATATGGTTACCTTCTCGAGATTTTTCTTTTTCGAATATGGTTACCTTCTCGAAAATTATTTAGACTCTCCGATTCTCCATTCAGGATAATATTGGGTGAGATGTTTTGAAATTTTATAAATTTTCGCTTGTTGGTAACAGAAAAAATGGCTTTAAAAACTAATTTCATCAAGGTTTTTTTTTAATATTTGGGTTTCTTAAAGTGACTGATTGTAAATATTTGAAATACTCTGGATAACTCTATACTAAATCTCCAATTTCAACTGATATAAGATAATTCTTTGTTTCGTTCTGTTTTCTAAAGGTATTTATAGATGTCATGTTTCTAACCGTAGATAATTCTGTCTTTCTATCATTCTGTTTTCTTAAAGGTATCATTCTGTTTTCTTAAAGGCATTTATAGATGTCATGTTTCTAATCAAAGAAGAGAATTCTTCTAACGGTTGCCATCAAAAATACAATCATCCGTTATTACTTTTAAGATTCAATTATAGTGGTAACAAACAGCTCCCATTCTTTCCTTTCTTATTTCTTTTTACACAGCAAACGGCTCCGGTAAGTTTTAACCCCAGCTCAAGCTAAAAATCGGGAAATTTACGTGTATATATATTTTTAGATTATAAGTTAAATCACAAATATACAAGAAATATGACAACCGAATTAACCCCCCATGTATGGATACTTAATTGCATAAATTCGGAAATAAGTTTATTGTGACAAAAAAAAATTGAATTTAGCAGGCTGTTCTATTTGTAAAAAAAACATGGTTTTATAGATATAATATCTACATGGCAAAAGCCAGAAACAGCTACAAGGAGACTTAGATGTAGTGATGTGTTTCAAAACTCATGCCCATTTTCTCAAGACACTCTCTTTAGCAGACACAGGAGCACTGACTTCTTCCTTGGGAAGACTTTCTAACTTTGCTAGAGTAGATGGAGATGCCGCTTTAAGGATCTTTGTTGTTACATATGCAAACGAGTTTCTCGTTGCCCGGATAGCAGTCAGTAAGGCGTTGAAGAAGACAGCTAGCATCACATCTCCTTTTGCAATTATCATATACTGTAATAAAACACTAATCAGATTAGAAAATCTACATGAGAAAGAGAGAAAAGGAGACTCGTTGAACTTACCATAGCAACAATTCCAAAGATAGTGAGACTTATTTGTTGTGCTTCATGCCAGGAATGGTCGTCATTAGATCCTCCAAACCATCTAAACCAGCCCCCTCCGCCTGAATTACCTCCGCCCCCTGCCGATTCTCTTCTCTTAATTTCTTTGTTCCATTTCTCAAACTCAGTCTTTTTACCACCAAGTGCACTTTCTAACGCTTTTCTTGCCTGCTCCTGCACAATGAAATATCTCCTATCAAACATAGAGAAAGTAGATATTGAAGGATGACATAAATCAGAAAGACTAGATCAAACTGACTTTTCAAGGTTCTTTAAGACCACATCTGGAAACCATTGGATATTTAGTGTTTTGTACCATAAACCTTGATGCATTATTGCATTTTTCAACCTGTACCACTCACGACACATCAAGCAATCAAATGAGAATATGTCTTGCTATTTGCCATTTTCCACAGGTACAGGCGGGATGTGGTTATGAATTTCATTTTTGTCCAACTTACTCCCTAACCACCTCAAACAACCAAATCTTATGTGGTGTCCGGAAACACATAGTTATTAGCATCTTATTAGCAATTTAATGAACACTTGATTAATGTCAGATTCTTGTGTTACTTTATCATTGTTCAAGATATTCAACTGTGCTACAGAATAATGTTCAGACCAAAGAAATAACTAAGATTGAATTTTCTAAATGCTAGTACAGCATCAACTTTCAGCCTGCTTTGTCATAATCCCAAAACGATTTTTAATGTAGTTTTACTCTCACATCATGTTAAAGTAATCTTTCATGTTAGCTTATGATGGGGGACCCGCTTTGGACTTGAAATCATGACAACAGGATATGTCGAAAGTTGGAAAAATATTATATTTGCATCTAGAAAACTCTCAGTTACTTCTTTGGTCAATGCATTGTTTTTTTAAGATAATTAAATATTATGACCAACGACGTATTGAGATAACACAGCAATCTGCTGATGGTCAAGTAGTCACCAGAAATGATAACAAGATGCAAAATCAGTCTCAGAAACATGTAAGACTATTTGACAGCGACACTTTAATTTTGAAGAGGTTACAAAGAAGCTCAGACAAAAAAGAAATCACAAAGGCACCAATTGGATCAAAGAATCTGTGTGTACATGACGTACCGAATCCGAAGTTCACATTTGTTTGCTTGTACCGGCTAAAAAGTGAGACAAAAGGTCACTGGTGGATGATACAAGTCAAAAAATACGTCAAAGGTCTATGACAAAATTCAGCTGATAAAAAAAAACCACTAGTGCCACCAACAGATTTACCCAGTTTCAACCCCCATTTTTTTCGACTTATGTTTTAACAACATTGCATATGCACTCTCCAATCTCCACCTATAAATCCAGGCTTCAACCTGAACTCAGTAACCTTTCCAGACCAACTTACTATCTAGTATCGAATTTGCAGTCACTTCTATATACAAACACTTTGTGTTCCCTATAAAATCAACCACTGATATATACAGAACTGGTACACCCTAGGATTAGCCAGAACACTTGATCGTACAAATCACCTATACTATTGACCCTAGATAATGTCATGTGCATCGATAAACATGTAAGGGAAGACAGATTGTAATTGACTATTGAGGAAGAAATATTAAATGTGTGTTGGTTAGAATTCACTATTGTAGTCTGTAATGGATTCTCGCCAGCTGGTTATTCTAATATAGTTGAGCAATTCAACAAGATGGGCAAAAGACAAGGCTGAGGAATATCAACCAATTTGATGAACTTGAAAACTAGGTTATGACTCACGTTGGATTCTGTGGGGAATCATATTGCATAGATTATACTACAAGTGGACACGGGAAGAAGATATCTGAATCTTATAATCATAGCCAGAGGCCAAGAATACTTCTTAATTGTTCTTCATGAAAGGTACAAATGTCAAAGGAGTTGTTAAGATTACTCATTACGCGAAATGTGAATTCACCAAATCTAAGACAAGTTACCCCAAAAACCCAAATGACTCCAATGCCAGTAATTAACCATCAAAAATTACAAGCAAATGAAGACACTAGGATATTGACACTAGCAGAAATAAATGACAGAAGTCTAAAAATCCTACCCTTTCATTGTGATAATTGCAAAAAGGAAAAAAATATCCCATCCTTAGTCCAAGTTAACAATCTCAATCTCATTTTTTTCAAAAGAAGATGCGGCCAGAGTCTCTTTTCATGCCAAGACTGGCTCAAAAGAAGTCTACACTCCGCCAAAAAATCAGGGGAAGACAGTTAGAAATCTTAATGGACACTACCTCCAACCACAATTTCAATTCACAAGTATTAAATCTAAACACCAACCCTCAAACTGAAGCAGGATTGACGGAAACCTACTATCAAACTGAAACCTAACTTACAAAACAGACATATACACTATCAAGTGGAGGAATCCAATAACTATAGTCAAAAAGGACAAACCTTTAAGTAATTAGATTCCAACAGACATTAAAATTCGCCATTACGCCTACTCAGAAACAGAGAACAACATCATTACATAATCAAAACTATAACCTCATTCAATTTCTCCCCATTTACATTCTAACTATAGATAAAATATATTTACACAAACATATATATATCTAACTCTTTCTAATTTTAATCCACCATTTCTTCAATTCTATAAACGAATAATCTAGTCAAATAAATAATTTTTTTCATTTTCAACATAACAAAGACAGTGTATTTTTAAACTCGATAAATGAATATACAAAGATATTCAGATATATAATAATAAAGTACCTGTTTGCTACCATTTTGAGAGAAGAAACAAGAAAAGCGAGCAGTGCACTTGAGGCTTTGTTGTAAGAGGGTCCATTTACGGATGCTATCTGGGTATCGGGTCAAAGTTTTGACCCGATTGGGAGTGGGCAAGACAGGTGAACAAGAAGATGAAACATAAAGAGGAGGTCGTAGGTTTAGAACAACCTGCTTCATCTTCTGTCTGTGTGTTCTCTTTGTGTTTCGTTTCTGTTTTTACAGATGTGTCTTGTAAATTTAATTTTAATTACTTTTTTACTTAAATAATTTATTTATTTTACTATTTTTATAATTATTTGTATATTTGAAATAGTCAAATATTAGAAATAATAATATAAGAATATTTTTTTAAAAATTTCATGAAATTATTTTTTCTTAAAAAGAGTAAGATAAATTATTAAGGACAAAATTATTTTAAAAAATGATAACTAAAAAGGAACGGAGAGTATTAATTTTTGATCATTTTTACAGTATCTACATTTTCTATTTTTAGTTTTTATTTTTTATTCATACAATTTGATATCAAGTCATGTTACATTTTTTTTGATTAATTTGACTTATAGCCTTATAAATGAGTATTTATTTTAAAGAAATTTTCGGGGTGAGCCAAATCAAACCCAGAACCTGAAATGATAGAGGATAAGCTCTCAACATACTTTGGCATAGGAAGGTGTAATAATTTTTGATCAAAACTGTCACACTATCCTATTCTAAATCGACAGAACTTAAGTTTTTTTCTATCTAATCTCCAGTAAATTCTTGGTTTGTTGAGCGAACAAAGGCCACAATTTAAAATTTTTTGATTCCCAAACCCCAATTAACAACACTTGTATTCTACCAATCACACCACTTCAAATCTTCAATTGCCAATTCGATATTCTTTTTTCCTTCGCTTATTGTCTAGTCCAAGTAAACATGGGTGATTATTATAACATGACAAGATCTTTTACTCCTATTTCAAAATACATATTATTTTTAAAAAAATATATATTTATATTTATTTTCACTACAATTTTAATAAATGTTTTTCAAAAATACCCTTTTACTTTTTTATTTCCAAGAAATATTAGTTAAATTATGTATTGAAAATTATATAATCATATAATTATTATAACTAATATGATTATGAAAAGAAAAATAAATTGATGTTAAAATTTCTTAATATGTGTATTTTTTTAAAAGAGATATCTATTTTGAAACGGAGAGAGTAATTATTTTGTTGATAATTTGTAAGTTAAAAATTATATATACTTTTAAGTTATAAATTTGAATTAAAGAATTCCAAATACGAAAATGGATGGATGTTGTTCTTTTTTTTATTGAAAAAAACATAAAATTAAAGGTGCGTTTAAATGTTAGGTGAGAATGAAAATTGGGAATGACAATGAAAATAGAAGTTAATAAGAAAAAAAATAATATAAAATCTTGTGAGTTTGAGAGGGTATCTTTGAATATTACTAAAAAAATTATAGGTAATGTTCAGTAAAATACTATTATTACTTTCCATAACACTAATACCAAACAAAGCCAAGATTATAAAATATTCTCCCCTAAATTATCTTCTACATTTAAAATAATTAAAAAAGCTCATAACCACATCCCAACAGTGGTACCAATTTTAGATTCTGGGTCGGGTTTGTGCCGGGGTCAGATTGTACCCTGATTGTTTTATGTTGATTTTTTCATAACCCTAATTCATACTTATCGGGTTCGTGTCAGATTTCGGGTCATTTCAGGTTTCACCATATCTACTATTTTTTTAGAGTGATTGACAATATATACCTGTATTATATACTCCTTCTGTCCCGATTTATATGTACCGATTGTTTTTGCACAAATTTTAAGATAAAACAGTTTATTTCTCTTTCATTTCATATGAAAGTTACAGTCCAAATGTATAATATGTATTGTACTCACTTTGTCCGTGTAAAAAAGGGCACAACATGTATAAAATATTGTTATTACTATTAAATAATTATGAAACAACTAATGAGTCTCTATCGTTGCACGAGAAAGTTATTTTATTGTACTTAAATTTAATTATTTTAGACATAAAGTATTTCAAAAATGGGGTTATAAACAGATGGTTCATTAATTTTTGGGTCATTTTCTGATTTCGAGTTCATGTCTGATTGTACCTAATTATTTCGGGTTGAATATTTACTGACCTAAATTCGTATTTTTTCGGGTTTGGTTCGCGTCAGGATTCAGCTCGGATCTGAAATTGCCGCGCCTACATCCCAAGGTCAATAAAGTCATTACCCATCACATAGTGCAAGTTTGCAACCAGTATATATACACACCACAAATATACACACATTTACAAGAAATAGCAGGAGAGAAGGGCGAGAAAAACAATGGGCGTGTCTGAGAAAGAACTAGTTAAACACATTCACACAATGCTTCGTGAAACTGATCCTGCATCACTCACTTCACTCAACGACGTCGTTCAGACACTTGAATCTCAACTGGGTTTTAATCTTTCTCACAAAACAAACTTCATTAAAGATCAAATTAACCTTGTACTTGGATCACACCCCACTCTTGTGCAAAACCCAAATGACCATTTTGCCCCTGACCCACAATTTGGTTACTCAGATTTTGATCAGCAAGTGGTGTTTAAAGCTGAAGCTGATGAGGAAAAGGGCTCTGAGTTGCTAAAAAGGTTACATTTTTTAAATTTTTTGGATTAATTAAAGGTTTTATTTTTATTTTTATGTTCAACATTTTTTGAGCATTTTGGTTGGAATTATGTGTTTCTTGAAGGTCATCACTTATGAATTTTGATATCAGGGTTTTTGATTTTGATTTGGGAATTTTAAATTGGGCTCTCTTTGTGCAATATATTATGTGTTGTATTTGTATGTGTGTTTTTAAAATTAATATGTGTTTATAAAATGTTTTTAAAAACTGTTTTTCTTGGGATGACAAATTATTATGACAAAGAAATTGAATTAATTATGTGTATTAATAAGATGTGATTTAACTATTTGAGTTCAATTTTGTATCTATAAATATACCCCCATAATTATATACAACAAATGTGCAGTTATTATTCCACAATCTAAATGAGTTGCTGGACCTTAGTTGTGTATACATTGCCTTATGTCATTTTTCTGTTATGAACTTTTCTGAGTTATAATTGTGTATTTGTATTCCTTTTGTTTGTTATGATTTTGTTTTTCAAAGAGATAGGAATGTTACAGTGTTCATTAGAGTCAAGTTTGAAGCTATCAATGACTTGTATTAGGTCTAACACTGATTTATTAAAATAAAATGATCTTTTAACTGTCTGAAAATGGAAGATGTTTAAAATGTTTTCCACTTTCCAGTACTTGTCCTGACTTGAAGCATATTGTGCAGAAACCATTTTGGAAACCCTGATCAGCAAATGGTGTTTAAAGCCGAAGCTGATTCTCAAGCTGCAGAAATTAAAGGCTCTGATGTAGCAAAAAGGTTGCTTCTTTAATTTCTTTTATTTTGCATTTTAGGATTAATTTATGTGAAGTTAGGGTTGCCATATCTGTTCACACTCACTAAAATGTTCACAATTGTAATTTTTTTAGAAAAATGTAATTATGTGTCTGTGTATTTCTTTGTACGTTATGATTTAGTTTTTAACGAGATAGGAATGTTACGGTGTTTGTTATAGTCAAGTATGAAGCTACCGATGATTTTTTTCAAGCTATCAATGACTTTGTAACAGGTGTAAGAGTGATTTATTAAAAAATGAAATAACTTTTCCAACTGTCTTAAGATTGAAGGTGTTTCTGTAATGTTTACGGTACCAGTCCTGACTTAAAGCGTATTGTGCAGAAACCAATTTGTAAACCGTACTCAGCAAATGGTGTTCAAAGCTGAAGCTGCTTTGCGGGAAGCAGGAATTATAGGCTCTGATGTAGCAAAAAGGTTCCTTTTTCAGTTTCTTTTATTTCTCATCCCTTGGGATTAATTTATGTGAAGTTAGGGTTGCCATATCTGCTTACAGACACTAAATTGTGAAGAATTGTAAAAAAATTAAAAAATGTAATTATATGTCTGTGTATTCCTTTGTATACTATGATTCGTTTTGCAACAAGATAGAAATGTTACAGTGTTTTTTATAGTCAAGTTTGAAGCTTCCAATGACCTGTTACAGGTCTAACAGTAATATATTAAAAATATAATGAATTTTCAACTGTCTTGAGATGCTAGGTGTTTAAAATGTTTCCAGTACCTAACCCTGACTTGAAGCGTATTTTGCAGATACAATTTTGTAAGCCCTAATCCTCAAATGGTGTTTAAAGCTGAAGCTGATGCGCAAGATGCAGAAATTAAGGGTTCTGATGTAGCAAAAAGGTTGCTTTTATAATTTCTTTCTGTTTTTTGTATTTTTTGGATTAATTTAGGTTTTCTGTTGTGAAGTTAGGGTTTCCATATCTGTTCACACACACTTAATTGTGCAGAATTGTTATATATATATATATATATATATATATATATATAACTATTTGTCTACCTTAAAGCACATCAACTTTTTATATTAGTTTTGTAGAATTTGATGGGTGGATATTAAAATGTGCTATCTTTGTGCAAGAGAAGCTGTAGTGTGTGTGTGTGTGTGTGTGATTTTTCTTTTTCAATTGTAGTGGTTTTGGGCACTTGTGTACACTTAAATTCTGCAATTTAAATGAGTTGCTAAACCTTAACTGTATATACATTACCTACATCTTCAAATTTTTTCTATTATAAAATTTTCAGTCATATATATAATATATATATATATATTATGTATGTATATGTGTATATATATGGTATTTCTTTATTATGTTCTTATTTGTTTTTTATATCTGGCCCATAGTTACACGGATCGCGGATCGATCGGGTACGCGATACGAGTACGGGTACGCGAGACGTTAGTTTACGAGATTAAGAAAAAGATGTGAGGGGCTTAACAAGGGTTAATAATAGGATTGCAAAAAGATGATTGGGAAGATGTCATTTCTGGTTTGTATTTACTGATTTATAAAAACTTCATATTTTTTAACAGCGATATGCTTAGTAGAGAAATTGAGAAGATTAATCGAGGTGATGGAATTAACTGGTATGTTCTAGGAAAGGAAAAAACTTTGGAACCTACTTTAGAGGAAAAAGTACATTAACAGCCTTCGCGCATTGCGTCTCCTCTAGTGTTTTGTTAGTGATCTTTTTTGGTTGCGAATATTTTCCCCCCAACTCAATGCTCAATTGTAGACATCCATGACTGACACTACAATATCATAATCTAGCTAGGCAGGCATCAGACTTAGATGGAAATATCATTGTAGCACAAACCATATACTTAATTTCCTTTCAATAAAATAATTTTGAGTGCATTTTTGAAACCTCTAACAAGATCTTTTTACCTCTTTTGGTCTAATGATTTCGTCTATTGTATCATTTCAGTGTGCCAGCTAAAAAAAGAGGAGCAGGGGGATTAAACAAAGTATGTGGTGTAACACCTGAACTCCAAGTTATTGTTGGCCAACCAGCATTACCGAGGACTGAGGTTATAATTTCCATTTCCAGTATTTCTTAGGGTTCATGTTTTTCTGCCTACAAATGTAACTGAAAATAACTCACAGTTGTTTAAAATGCTTATATTTTGTACTTTGTGCTTTCAGATCGTGAAACAGCTGTGGGCATACATCCGAAGAAACAACCTACAGGATCCAAGTAACAAAAGAAAGATAATTTGTGATGATCCCCTGCGTGCTGTCTTCGAAATAGATTGCACTGATATGTTTCAGATGAATAAGCTTCTTTCTAAACACATCATCCGACTCGAACCTCAAAGTATGTAATGTGGCATGATATCCTCTGACTTTCTGGTTCACTATAGTTTTATCCATAAATTTACCTTCTGTTTTTTCCTTTACAGAACAAGAAGAAGAATCAAACCAGGCTAAGAAATTGAAAGTAGAATCAGTAGATGGTGGGTTGCCAACTGAAAATGGTGAACCTGGTCCGCTTTTGGCAATGTCTGAAGCACTAGCTCACTTCTTTGGTACTGGAGAAAGGGAGCTTTCAAAAGCAGAAGTTCTAAAACGAATTTGGGCATACATAATGGTTAACAAATTGGAGGTAAGCCATACTTTATTTCTCGTTCTTAGATATCTGTTTAAATAAATTATATATACGTAACTAATGAGTTAGTGGCTAGGTAGGGGATCAGGAACTTAGCTGGTCATGAAAAGGAGATATTGTAAAATCCTGAGATATGACTAAGCAGGCATTGTGCGCCCAAAAGGCCAAAAGTATCTTAAAGCAAGAAATATTTTCTAACACATCCCTACCAGAGTTCATTTTTCTCTCAGCATATTGAGTATGTCCTTTCATACCTAAATAGTGGATTTCGACCATAAATGAATTGAATTCGGATATCAATGAATAAATGAAATAAGCTACTTGTAGGTTGCTTTTCTCTTTCATAGATATGTCTAAATGTATCTACATCTGTTCGTCTGTGGTAAACCTTTTTATTTTGTTTTGTATCTGATCTTAAACTTTTTATTATTTTTGACTCTTTCCCCAACCCTTTCGACGTGATTTGTGATACATCTTTGTTTACTCTTTTACTCGGACGTGAAAATATAAATTTCTCTAATCAGAAAATGTTTCTACAATTGCTAATCAGTGGATATCTGTACTTGTTGGCACATATCTAATTTTATCAAGTTTTTGGAAGACAGTGTTTTATAAATGATTAATTGAGAGAGATTAAAAAATGATTAGTCTAAAGTAAATGGATTATGTAAAAACTTCATATTTAAGTACTGAGCAAATACATGAAGTATGTATTTTACCATAATACTTCATAGAAAGTTGTTGATATATCTGGAAACCCAGATTACTAGATTGAATTTCTTCTTACGTTATATTACTATCTTAAAGTTTTTCCGGTTATTAATAAATCATTTTATTTTCTGTTTCTGGTTTTGCTGTATGAATGTAGGACCCTACCAATAAGAATGTTATCTTATGCGATCCTAAGCTTCAGCAGCTTTTGGGATGTGAAAGCATTTCTACTTGGGAAGTACCTGGGATGATAGACCATCATCTATTCGAGCGATTCTGATTTCTAGTCTAATTCACTGGTAAACAATATAATTAATGTTTTTAGTAGCTTATATCAATGTGATCTACATGGTATATTATATCCCAGACCAGTTTCATCCTTTGGATCACACTCGATGTTCTCATAATTTTGGTCTTCTGCTATATGTTTTTTTACAAAGCTCCGAATTAGTCAAAGGAGATCCAGAATTGCTTTATCTCCATCTCTTACACTTTGAATTTGAATTAGTTTTCACCTTGTCGGAGATTTAGTCAGTCAAAGCCGTATATAGATTGTTTGATTTCCTTTTCTATCTTTATCCCATATGATTGGTGTGATTGATTGTTTGATTGTTTTGTATTTTGCAGGTATACAGGAAGATGGGTATGTAGTGTGCAGTTAGCTTGTGAAGTTGCTGTAATTGTTATCTCAGTTCGCTCTTCAACTGACGTGGTTAGGTGTTATGATGTTAATTTGGTGCATTTAATGCGGATGATCTAGTTTCCTGGCTTCTGGCGAGACATTTTGTAACTATGCCATGACCTTGGTGGTTTAGGATTTTAGTGCTCTTCTGTGAATTATTTTCTCTCTTGCACACCCCTTTATCTCAGTTGATAAGATGCAATAGTAGACTACACATAAAACCTAGTCTGTGACATGTTGTGCATGTAAACCTATCTAATAGTTTGCTTCGGATTAGTTTTAGTTTTGTTAAATTGAAGTCTTCTTTCTCTTGACAGTAATATTTGAGTACTAAATATTGCTGTCAATCTCAAATTTTTTTTAAAATGTTATCCACTGGCCTAATGGGAACTGGCAAACACAATATGCCCAGTTGCTTCATTTCCGTGGATTTTTATAATCCTGCTGTGCAAAAATAGGATATGCACTCGAAATGGATAGTTGAGGTATGATGTTTTCATATAGTTTTTCTAGACATGATGAAACTTAGTAATCTCAGAATCATGTGAAAATATCAGTAAGTTTCACCTAAAATTAAGATGCCACTCAATCACGTGAGAATGTCAATATATTTCCTCATTTTACTTTAATCTTACTAGAATCCGATAAGCATCACCTAATTATTCAACTAAGAATAAAGTGCATCAGGTATACTTATACTTTGACCAGTTTATCACTTGCAATATTAGATTTTTGAAACTATCATTTGCAATACTTCAATTTACATTTCATTATATTTATGCATATTTGCTTGTTAAACCAATTTTTTGAAGACTTTTTGGTCAAATTATTATTTCAGTTACTATATATTTTAGTTGAAACAAACATATGCGATATAAAATATAGTTATTGAAATGTGAATTAGGCAAAAAAATATTGTTAAGAAATTAGCTAACATAGATAAAATGTTAATTTCGATATTACAAGTGTAATTTCATAAATGTAATATTTCAAGTGACATGTCGGCTGAAATGCAAATATACATCAAGCACTTTACTCTTCATGTACATGGCCGGACTAAACCAAAACAAATCTCAGAATGACTGTCAATACCACCGCAAAGAAGAGCAAAGCAAGCAATGTATGTTTAATAATTCCCTTTACCAAGTCCATAGATAGCTCTGTCGAACCAAATTTATCAATTGCATTCATAATGGCTCCCATAATTTTCTGCCAAAATGAGAACAAATATTACAATGTAGATGACACCGAATCATACTTACATATCCGTTCCACCCTCTTCGTAATTTGGAAGTAAGATTGGTTAAAAATTTCTTTTGTTAAGAAAGACAGTGTAAAGAACGTCAAACATCAAATGACTTAGAAAAATAGATAATCAAAGTACCAGCTAATGGCTTACCAATCTGAGAGGCTCAATGTGAAGCAATGGCTCCATGAACATTTCCACATTTTTTATCAGCACTTTTCCATGGTAAACATGGCACATATAGAAGCTGAACCCCTGGCCAAGAGGAATCTTCGTATCCTTCCATTCTGCAGAAAAGTATTCAGCAGAATTCGTAACGACAAAAATAAATAAAAATGGAACATGCAAGTACCGCAACCCTGTCATCCTAGAAAGAATTTCATGCTGTATCACTCATTTCCGGTCTGATCATAGTTGCAAAGAACAGTTAGGTAACCCGAACACAAAATAAGTTATTTCACGGTTAATTTTGCTGAATCAAACTAAATTTCGACAGTTTCTGCAAGACTAGTACAGTAAAGTTGAGTGAGAGGAGAGAACCTAGTTTCCAACGAACTCCTACAGTCATTCCATCATGAAATGTGGGTTGCACCACAAATTCAATGTGTTCTCCCAATTTCCTCAGCAGATAGGAAAAGAATTCAAGTACTTGCTGCATTATAAAATCTCAACTGATATTGTATGTTTACATATTTATATACGTTTATTGAAATTCTGGAAAAATTATATATGAACAAAATTAAACATACAGTCTTCCCTTCCCATGGCTGAAAAGCAGAGACAAAGTTGCATACACATCGACATTCTTCTCCTATTACATCTGAAAGGACATCAAGATCGCGATCTTTAATCGCTGTGTAGAGCTTGAGCACTGTTTCTAGTGCTCTACCATCTTCTTCCCCTCCAGAACCTTTAGCGTTTCGTGCTACAACTGATAAGCTGGAGTGGCTTCGAAAAAACCTTGTCTTTATAAAGGCATGATCATGATAATAATAATTGGAACCTGAAGCACATGTTAAATTTGTCTTGTTATATTTCACATTATAGAATGACACTTTTTGTTCAAATTTTAATGGAAATCTACTTAATTTAAGAGAAGTAGATGGTGAAGAAAGTGAACTCATTGGAAGGTTGAGTTTACTAAAATAAAACATTTGATCAGCCATTTAAAGACAGTTTTGTGGGATTGAAGAATAAAGCTACTTGCACTGGTAGCAAGCTAAGGATCTCCTTAAAAACTGCCAAGTATATAAGTGGGAAGACTTTTAAACTAACTAATCCTCCAATTGTCCCCTTTTGTTAAATTCAAAGTTCATGATGAATTTTTAAAAAAAAATTAAAAGTTATACAAAGATATATTCATAGACCTAAAACTTTATTAATTACAATCAGTAGTATAATTAGAAGCTAAATTTAAAAAAAGAAAAAAATTATATCATTTTACACCAGGGGTCATTGAACTTCAAACTTCAATATCAGTATATCACATAGGATGATAGGAATATAACTAAGATCAAAATAATTAAGCCCTTGAATCACAATGCTATTACACATCCAGAATCAGTAAAATATTTTATCTGAATAAGGTTATAGACAAGCAACCATATTTTGATGGTTACAGCTGTGATGCTAGTCTTTCCGACGTGTCCATTGAGATAAACGAAAAACCACACCAGAAAGTGATACTATGACAGAATAATAAGTAACCACAAAATCAATAGTGATTTGGGATGCTAGAAACACAATGCAAGGAATTGGCAAGTCAATTATACAGAAATCAAATAGACATATCATTTCCAGTTCTCCACAAAATTTCTAAAACATCATAAAAATACACTTTTGGACCCAACTTTAAACACAAAGTTCTTGATTTACCCTGATATCCTAACTTTTTATTGCTCAATTTACAGGGCTAAAGCTCACAAGTTGCTTTTTTTAACAACACCATATATCCAATACATGGTGCAAATTTCTTGTATTGTTGCCAATTTTGCTGCAATATACGGAAAAAGAAAGCAAATGCTTAAAGGCTACTCTTTCATTCCTCATCCATCACCATCCACTTCCTTAGGTTTAAAATTCCTAGAAGGTTGAAGGTCAAAAAGGGGATGTACTTTTTGGATTTGAAAGCATGATGAACTACTAATATAAAACCTACCTTGGAAGGGTCAAATCCAAATCCACTCATTTGCATCATGCGTTGTGTGTCATCTGTAGCTGCATCACACAGACATGTCACATGTTAATCCAAAATTAACTTAACTTGCTACGTGTATGCAGAGAAAAAAAATCACAAAACAGTCTAAAAAGATGCACCATATACTAACCATTTTCTTCTCCTAAAATTAGACTAAATAAACCTCTTAATCCAAACAGATTGAGGAAGTACCTGATAAAAAAATCAAACAAAATGATCAGCTAATCACAGCCAATAAAAGTTACAAAAAATACTTAGTGCAAAGCCGACAGAAACAGACTTCCTATTCATAAAGCTAAATTAGTACCTTGATCGACTACTGACATAGCTAACATCCACAGTACTCAAATCAATTCCATTCTGTAACATTGATCTGAACCTCTGAGTCAGTGGAAAAGGTATCTTTGCTAGAGAGAAGGAAAAATTACAGGGATCAAGATTAGCATAGAATCAGGGTTTATCTAGAGATAATAGACAAGAAAGTGTGCGTAATACTGATATAAGATGACATGTTAAATTATTTTATTGAAAGACAAAAATACATTCAAGTTCAATTTAAACAAAAGTGATGAACCCCGACCAGAAATGAAAATAAGAGCATAAATATCCTTGATAGCAGGGAGGATTATCTTACATTGTACAAAAATATCAAATATATGTCAAAAACAAAAAACAAAAATAAATAATAAGAAATTAAAATAAATATTATCAAGGATGCTCCCTCCCCAACATTTTTCCAACATAATCAGGAATTAGTTTGGAGATCACCAATGATGATCCGAGTCTCAAGATGATGTAAAATGAAAATTATGTAACAGATGATCTCTGCGAACTTATTTATTATTGGGTTAGTGTATCTGACCATTTCACTTATTTTCAAAATATAAAAAAATGTACTTATTATAGAATAAACATAAAAAAGTATATCGGTATCAAAATTAATTATAATTATAATTAAGTAGAAATTATTTATTATTTAAAAAAAGTACATCGGTATCTTTATTATTTTAGTAAAAATATATTACTAAATTTAAAAATTATATATGATATATGTTTACAAATATTATGCACGATTATTTGGAGCTATGTGCAATTGCATACCCTACCAACTTTCAAGGAAATCATTGTTTATAATAAGAGAAAATAATGTTTAAATAGAAATGTAATAAAATATTTGATTTTGTTGATATGTAGTTTAAGTATAAAGTTACGTGCATGTAATAAAATGTTTGATTTTGTTGATATGTAGTTTAAGCATAAAGTTATGTTTGATAATTCTTATTATTGTATATGTTTTGTAGGTATAACTTGTAGGTATTGATTTTATTTTTCACTTCAGTATTGACAAGATGAGGCAGGTCACCGACACTCTCATCATCATGACATGATTCCCAAACTTTTGAATGATGAAATTTTTATCAGATGATTGTATGAGGAAAAATTTGGAAGGAGGAAACATCTTAAAGATAAGACAATTTTTTTAATTTCTTGTTTAAATGTATATTTGCTTTTGTTTTTTGTTTTTAACATATATTGGGTTTTTATGGATTTTTGTGATATTTTTAGGATGTGTGAGAATCATGTAGCTGCAGCATCTTTGGATATTGAGCCACTAGAGCATTTGAGGTATTGGTCATCTTTCCTCTTTGGCCTATTTGAATAGCTCTTTTCTGTAACAGCTCTAGCTCATAAGTTTTGAGAATGCCATACAAGGTTTCAAGAGATACTTTAGACATATCTCTTCCTTCTCTTATAGCAGTAACCTTGTGCTTCAAATGCTCTGGAAGTGTTAACATAAATTTTATGTTAACTTCCTTCTTATCATAGAATTTGCCATGTAGTTGCATGTAATTGATTAATCTGTTGAACCTCTCGAACATCTCAGTCAACCCTTCACTTGGTTTGGTCATAAAGGCCTCATACTAAGACACCAGTATCTGCCTTTAGTTATCATTCACCTCCCATGTTCCTTCACACAGAATCTCATTGGTTTCCCATATTTGTTTGCACTAGTACAGTTGACAATATTATTGTACATAACATTGTCAAGAGCCTCAATGATTATAAACTAGAAACAATCATTTAGAGAAACTTTTTCTTTTTCTATATCATTGTACTCAGACACCTTTTTAGGAACTCAGTGGGTAGGTATTGTCTCATCCTCCACTGTGGTTTCAGGTACATATGATTGAGAAATAAAATGACCATTTTCCAGAATTACAGGGTAAAGTGGGTTGACTGTCTTTATGAACAACATCATTTTTCTTTTTCAAAGGTTGTAGTGTTCTTTGTCAAAGATGAGTATTTTTATGCTGCTTACTTTTTGTGCACTCATATTTAGATCTTTTTAGGTTATGTGTGTCTAACATGCCGCTCTGATACCAGTTGTTAAACAATATGAGTGTTGCAGAAGGGGGGGTTGAATGCAACTTGATAAATTATCACTAATTTTGCTAACAGCAAACAAGAAGTAATAGTATCAAGTAAGAAATGCAGACAACGATAAACAAACAATTGAAGACAAATGTTTAACTTCAAAAAATAATTTTATTATTATTTTTTGTTTTGCTATAACTGACTAGAATGAGTATTCCAGCTACAAAGAAAAAATGATCAATGAATTTGTTAATGTTTCTTGTTTGAGAGAAAATCTAGCTCAGTTGCATAAAAAAAATGCTTGTGAGATATATGTATTTATACTAAAACATATATCTCACTTACATGTGCACTTTTCCTTTGCCTAGAATAAAGCTCAAAATAGAAACTGTGCTTTTATGGTTCGATCTTGGCTTCATTCCATTTGTAGATAAAGTTGTGCTGAGATGACAGAAATCTTTGACTCCTGGTGCACACCTTATCTTTTTGCTTGTCTTCTCCCAAGTTGTAGTAGTAGGCTTGACAAACTAGATAGTAATGTCTAAATCATTCCTTGTGCTATCACTATCTAATCTGCTACCTGGAACAGACTGTCAGCTTCACTAAAAGTTTACTGTCAACTTTTAGCTCATCTTTGGTGACAGAATCTTTGGCTCCGCATATGTTGCTATCAAGTCTTGATAGATTCTTGAAATTTACTATCTCCAAAGCTGCTGTCAACTATCCACGTTAAACGTGCTATCAGTAAAACTTGTTGTCTGTGAATCTTCATTCTCCACCAAGTTACTGTCATTGGAATAGTTGTTGTCGTCTATTCCTTTATGCTATCACTTAAATATGCCGTCGAAGGCTTCAGTTGTAGAATGTTACTATCAAAGTCTTGACTCATGTTGTGCCTGAACAGTTTGTGAACTTTTACTTCATGGATCATGTTATTGTATTTGTACAAGATAGTAACTATTGAGACTTACTATCACCTACTTGGCTTTTAAACATACTGTTACAAGTGACAACAAAACATACTGTCAATATACATATAACAGTACATTTTACTTAGTTAATTTCTAATTAATCTAAGTAACTTCTAGTTGATTACAATGTTAACACCACAATCTCTAACAAAATTAAAAGTCAGTAATATATTTTCTTATTTTGATTATAAAAAATATACATTAGAATTTTTAACATATTATAAATACACATTTTATAAAAAAATCATTATTGCATATTTGAAAAGTACATTTTTTTCTTATTTATAATACATTACTATATTTATTTTTTGAAATATTTTTATTTCTTAGAAAATATATTTAATCTCAAAATTTATGAACTTTTTTTATTCGTCAAATTTTACAATCGAATAATGAATTAAACATTGTTAGGGATTGTGGTGTTAACATTGTAATAAACTAAATGATACTTAGATTAATTATAAATTAACTAAGTAAAATATACTGTCATATGTATATTGACAGTATATTTTGTTGTCACTTGTGACAGTATGTATTAAAGCCAAGTAGGTGACAGTAAGTCTCAATAATTATTGTCTTGTGCAAATGTAATAAAACGATATATGAAGTAGAACTTCACAAAGTGTTCATGCACAGCATGGATCAAATCATTGACAGTAACATTCTGGAAACTGAAGCATACGACAGCATATTCAAGTGACAACACCTTTTGGAACAGATGACAGCAACTATTTCCTTAACAGTAAACTTGACGGAGAATAAAAATTCGAAGACAACAAGTATTACTAACAATAACTATTTCCTTGACAGTAAACTTGACGGAGAATGAAGATTCGAAGACAACAAGTTTTACTGACAGCAAGTTTGGTGGAAATAGTTGACAACAATATTGGTGGGGAAAGTTGACAGTAGCTTTAGACGACAGCATGTTCTAGAAGAATGTAAGGAATGACAGCAACATATGTGGAGTCGAAGATACTGTCATCAAAGATAAACTCTAGGTTGACAGTAACTTTTTGGTGAAGTTGACAGTCTGTTTCAAATAGCAGAGTAGGTAGTGAAAATTTAAGGATTGATTTTGACATTATTATCTAGTCTGTCAAGTCTACTACTGCAACTTGAGAGAAGACAAACAAAAAGATAAGGCGTGTTCAAGGAGTCAAAGATTTTGCAAATCTCAGAACAACTTTATCTACAAATGGAATGAAGACAAGTTTGAACAGAAAAAGTGAAGTTTCTATTTCAAGTATTGTCCTAGAAACAAGGGAAAGTACACTTGTAAGTGAGAAATGTGTTTTAGCTTAAATACACATATCTCACAAACACTTTCCCTTGTACAACTAAGCTTAACTTTTCTCAAGCATAGAAACACTAGCAACTCTCTTGTTATTGTATCTACTGAAGCTGGAAATATTTTTCAGTCAATTGTAGCAAAACAAAAATTAATAAAATTAAATTTTGAAATTAAACATCTTTTTTCATTTACTTGCTTACTGTTATTTGCATTTGTCACTTGATATTATCACTACTTGTTTGTTGTTAGTAAGATTAGTAATAAATTATCAACTTGTATTCAACCCCCCTTCTGCAACACTTATACTGTCTAACAAACATGTTTTATATTAAAGTTCCTTTAAAATATCTCGATTGACTCACCGTTCATAAAATGGACTTATTCAAACTAGTAAACAATATATATATATATATATATATATATATATATATATATATATATATATATAAAACTCAATAACTCAATGATTACCGGGTTAGTGTGTAATAACTGAAGATCAGATGGGTGGCTATGCCACTTATCTTGGGAAATTATTTGTTTAATATAAATGGAATGATAAAGGATTTTGGATTCATCCCTTCTATCAAAGATTGGTTTAATGGTTACTGAATCTGTTTGAATTAAAATCTCTTTGTAATATGACAAAGATTTATATGGGGCTAAAGGCTCAAAATGCCATCCTGGGGGGAAATATTGAGCTGCTAGCTTGACTGGGTCATTGTTTGGTTTCATGAATTGTTCCATGAAAAACAAATTATATTCAGTCCTTTGGACATAATCGGTAACTGATTTTGAACATATGTCAAAAGGAATGATTTGCTTACTGGGGACAATTGGGACAATTGGTTTACTGGAATTAGCAAATGGATCTATAACTGGGGGATGACTGGCAAGGACAGTATTATAAGGTTTAGGGATTTGGCCTAAAACCTGATATCGGTTGACTACATCAATTGGTTGGACTGGCATGACTGGATGGGGAACCATGATTCCCTTGAGTTTACTATCATAACTAGCTCTGCCACGAGAGCTGCTTCCTCCTCTACCCTCTGGGTTTCTCCTGACACTCATTTCTCACTCCTGTTTGTAGAAATTCTCTAGTTAGAAAATCTGGGATAGAGTTTTCACTTCCTTTAATATATTGTATATCAAAATCAAATATGCTTAATAATGCTTGCCATCTAGCAAAAATTTGTTTTGATGCAATGTTTTGAACATCTTTTTCTAAAATATATTTTGCGGATTGACAATCAATTCTAACCAAAAACTTTTGATTTAAAAGCTCATGCTGGAATTTATTAATACATAAAACTAAACTTAAAATTTCTTTTTTAATAGTTGAGTAATTTTGTTGAGTATTATCCCAAGCTCCTGAATGAAAACAAACAATTTCTTCCTTAGAAGATTGATCAATTTTCTGTTTGAGAATCCCTCTGAATCCAATTTCAGAGGCATCAGTTTCTACAATTTTAAATGCAGAAGGATTGGATATTCCAAGACAAGGAAGAGTCTTGACATATTTTTTAATATCTTGGATAATAGAAGTATGAACCGAAGTCCAAGGTGGGGGATTACTCTGTAATCGTTCAAACAAAGGTTTACACTGCTTCCTGAGATCTTTATAGAATTCTCCTATATAGTTAAGGGATCCTAAGAATCTTTGGAGCTGGGTTTTATCAAGTATTTCATCAGGAAATTTACTAGCAAATTCAATGGCTCTATCTATTGGTTTAATTCTACCATATTGGATAACATGTCCTAGGAATCTTACTTTTGTTTGGAATAATGAGCATTTACTAGGCGAAAGAACTAGTCCATTGGTTTTGACTGTACTGAAAAAAGAATTTAAATGTTTCCAATGTTCTTCTATTGAATTGGAATAAATTAGAACATCGTCAATATAAACTATAATAAAATGACTATAAGGGTTAAATATGTTATTCATGATGTTCTGAAATTCACTAGGGGCATTCTTAAGACCAAATGGAACTACATTCCATTCATAATGTCCAAAAGGAGTAGTAAAAGCAGTTTTATATCTATCTTCTTTACTGATTTGTATCTGCCAAAATCCACTCTTTAGGTCAAATTTACTGAATATAACTGCTTGATTTAATCTATTTATTAAGTCTTTTTTATTAGGTAAAGGATATCTAATCCATTCAAGCACTTTGTTTAGTGGTTTATAATTAATTACTAATCTTGGTATTCCTCTTTCTTTTTCAGCATTTTTATTAACATAAAAAGCTGCACATGACCAGGGAGATTTACTATTTTTTATTAATCCTTTACTAAGTAATTCATTAATTTCTTTTTTACAATACTCTAACTGTTCGTGGTTCATTTGAATAGGCCTGGCTTTAGTTGGAATTAAATGTTCCTTAAATTCTTTTGCATAAGGTAGATTTACTATGTGTTTCTTCCTATGCCAAAAAGCATGAGGAATGTCTGAACATAATTCTTTTAATAATTTATTATTAAACTGTTTAATTTTATTTTGGAGTTCATCATTTGTTAACTGTTCTTCAATTCTTTTATATTTGATTTCATTTTTTAAATGCCTTAAATGGCTCTTTTTACTATTTAATATTGTAAGAGTTTTAGTAACAGAATTTTCTTGAATAGTTTTTAAATCTTTTTCTTCCGGTTCTAAAATGAAATTAAATATTACTGTTTGGCCTAGATGTTTACTAGTTAATCCTTTAGTTGAAGTTGTAAAAGGATAAAGTAAATAAATAAATGGTAGACCTAATATGATTTTATCAGTCATATTTGTTATTAAAACGAAAGATGTTTTAAAACAAACATTGT
Organism: Oenanthe sinensis; assembly: GCA_028671895.1. Taxonomy (NCBI): domain Eukaryota; kingdom Viridiplantae; phylum Streptophyta; class Magnoliopsida; order Apiales; family Apiaceae; genus Oenanthe; species Oenanthe sinensis. The sequence continues at coordinate 2,759,679 of CM053796.1, read as the reverse complement.
CTTGACAAATGTGAACATTAGGTAATTTATATTTTATATTCATTTGGCTCCCATTAGCTGAGCTTAATCTTTCATTAGTTTTTTCATAAAAAGTTGTTGGAACTAAACCTTCTTGAATACAATTTAAATCAGCTCCTGAATCGACAAGGGCTGCAGTTTCAATGGTAAAGGTCTTATTAATTATTAATTTAATATTAATGTACCATTTTTGAATAGTAATTTCTTTTAACATTTTTAATGAAAGTCCTTGTTGTCTAATAGTTTCGGATTCTTTATTATTTTCTGGTCTTTCTTCATCAGAAGAGTCATTTATTAATAGTTCTGAATTGTTCTTGATTTGCTCAATTTCTTCTTTTAATTTGGGAATTTCTCTTTTTAGATTAGAAATTTCTTTCTTTAAAGTATTAACTTCTTGATTTAAATCTGATAATGTGATTTCTTTGACTGGGTTTTTAAACCTTTCAAGAGTTGTACTAAGACTAAATTTCGGTTTTTCTTTTTTACTAGTCTTATTCTCAGTATCTGATGTTAGTAGAATTTTTAATTTTTCTATATATTTTATTTTTAATTTTGGATCTGTTATTTTACTAATTAATTCCATTAATAAATTAGATTCTTCTTCTTGATCTTTGTTTAATACATTTATTGTTTTAGTGGCACAATTACAACTATCAGTGCATCCCATAGTAATGTTTGGTTTACTATCTCCACTATCAGTATTACTATCAGTTGTTGATTGGGAAGGTAGATCTGTATAATGTTCGCTAGATTCATTTTCAATTTTCATTAATTGTAGGATTAATTCAGTATCTTCATTAGAGATCTGTAATTGGTTAAGTTTATTTTTGACTCTACATTCATTTTTATAATGACCTGGTTTACCACAACCGTGACAAATAATTTTGCTTTTATCAAATTTCTTAGTAAACGGTTTATTAAATTTCTTTTTATCAAAAGATTTTCTCTTAAATTTTTGTGGTTTCTTGTAATATTCTTCTTTATTATCTCTTTTACTAAATTTTTTGTATTTATTATTTTTAGTTTTATTTCTGGAAGGAGCTATGGGAGGTAAACCATATTGCTCACAAAAAGTTCCTAACTCATATTTAGCTCTGTTTTTATCTTTACTAATTTGCTTAGTAATTTTGTGGTCAATACACATTTTTAATCCTATTTTTTGTATAACACTTATTATTTCTCCATATGTTAATTCTTCATAATTTATGAATCCTAAGTCTTTACTTAATTCTTCACGAATTTTATGTGCGAATAGATTAGGTAAACCATTAACAAATTTTTCTTTCCAAAATGGTTTATTACTATCATCTCTTAACATAACTCTAGACAGAAATACATCTTTGTACCATCTAAAATCACTCAGAGTTGGGCAAGTTAGATTACTGAGTTGATCATGGATTCTTTCAGTAATGTTACTAGGTGTTCCTATAAAATGTTTTATTATTGTATAAATCAAAGTATTAACTCCGTCAGGAATAAATCCTATCTTTTCTTCAAATATTGGTTGACCATCATTGTCTAATTGATATGCAGTAATTATATTATGTCTAGTATCTTCAGTAAGGTGTTTTTCCCACCAAGATCTTAGGGTTCCTGTAAACCCATTAGTTAGAATTTCAACAATATCACTTTGGTTTAGATGATCAAATGTTGTTATATATGTATTTGCCACCATTGACATATGGTTTAATTTGTTTAATATTTCTTGTTCACTAAGACCATCTATATTCCACTCATACATTTTATTGGCTGAAATAGAAAATTGATTATCTAGGTTTCTTTCTTCAAATTGTAAATCTGGAGGAGTTGGTCTAGAGTACCAATTCTTCGTTTGTGTTGTGATATTGGGTTGATTAAAACTTAATTTTTTAAATTGATTTTCTATTTCAATTATAGTATCATTACTATCACTATCATTAGGGCTTTCATAAAAGCCTAGGACTCCTATAATTTTGCTTGATTCTGGTTTATCTAATTTTTTAAATATTTTATCAAGAGTTTTAATTAGTTCTTTATCTTTATTAGGCAGACTTAGATTTTCTCTTTTACTGGGTAAGTTTATTAAGGGTTTTTCTTCACATTCTTTATTTGGATCTGGATATTGTTTAATATCTGAATCTTTAATCTTGTCTTCAATTTTATCTAATTGCTTACCTAAAGAGGCTAGATATTGATTAGTGAAATTATTTTGCTCAATTAATTTCTTCTCATCATTCTTTTCATCAGATATTTTAAATGGTGAAGCTATGATAACCGTATTTTTAACTGGGATTATTATTGTTTCTATAGGGGGATGACTAGATGATACTTTTGTCTTATCTTCTTTAATCCATTGTGTTTTAGTAATTACATTACATTTACCATAGTATCTTTCATACCAAGAATAAAAAGTAATATTTATTTTTTCTTTTACTAGGAATGATTTCCACTTATTAACTACTTTTTCTCTTTCTTCAGGACTATGATTATCTCTAAACTGGTGTCTTTTTAATCTATTTTCTTTTGAATTAAAATCTTCTGTTAAGATTTTCCAATTGATTTTAACTTCTTTATTAATTACTTTTAGTTGATTATTAATAGATCTTGTTTCAAAATCTGACTGTGTAGGAGATAAATGTTCTTCATCTTCTTCGGATTGGTTACTAGATTTATTATAATAGGGTTGACTAGTCTGTCCTTCACTAATAATTCCTTTTAATTTTATATTTTTAATATTTGTTCTACTAAGTAATTCAGAATCTTGTCTAGATGATGTAACTGACCTTGTAGTTATTTCGTCTAACATTAATGGTTTTCTAATATTATCGAAGCTTATTCTAACAGTTCCATCTAAATACTGTTTAATATTATCTAGATTCATTAAGTTGTTTGTTATTGGCGCATGGGGTATTTCATTATCTAAAACCCATTGGCTAGGAAGATTGATATCTTTCCAGAGTATAGTTTTTGGTACTTGAATATTAGCATCATTAGTGCTACTTTGAATTAAAACAGTTTTGTCTTTTGGACATTTATTTAATGCATGAATGTTTAAATTAGTTTTCATTGTTTTATAGTAAATTCTATAAATTAATGCAAGTGGTTGTGATCCCTCAATCATGTGAGTGATTTCACCAGCTGTTTTAATATTTAATGTTAAGGCTTTTAATAAATGGGGGTCATTCAGACTTAAAGTAAAGTCTGGAAAGCAATTAAAATGAACTGGTCCATTATGGAGGCTTGATTCCATAATGCCTAATATACTAGGGACATAGTTTAAATACCTAGCATCTCTTAAACATAAAAGAATACTAGAGTTAACATCTTCTATTCTCTCTAGTTCTCTAGTATTCTTTTATGTTTAAGAGATGCTAGGTATTTAAACTATGTCCCTAGTATATTAGGCATTATGGAATCAAGCCTCCATAATGGACCAGTTCATTTTAATTGCTTTCCAGACTTTACTTTAAGTCTGAATGACCCCCATTTATTAAAAGCCTTAACATTAAATATTAAAACAGCTGGTGAAATCACTCACATGATTGAGGGATCACAACCACTTGCATTAATTTATAGAATTTACTATAAAACAATGAAAACTAATTTAAACATTCATGCATTAAATAAATGTCCAAAAGACAAAACTGTTTTAATTCAAAGTAGCACTAATGATGCTAATATTCAAGTACCAAAAACTATACTCTGGAAAGATATCAATCTTCCTAGCCAATGGGTTTTAGATAATGAAATACCCCAGGCGCCAATAACAAACAACTTAATGAATCTAGATAATATTAAACAGTATTTAGATGGAACTGTTAGAATAAACTTCGATAATATTAGAAAACCATTAATGTTAGACGAAATAACTACAAGGTCAGTTACATCATCTAGACAAGATTCTGAATTACTTAGTAGAACAAATATTAAAAATATAAAATTAAAAGGAATTATTAGTGAAGGACAGACTAGTCAACCCTATTATAATAAATCTAGTAACCAATCCGAAGAAGATGAAGAACATTTATCTCCTACACAGTCAGATTTTGAAACAAGATCTATTAATAATCAACTAAAAGTAATTAATAAAGAAGTTAAAATCAATTGGAAAATCTTAACAGAAGATTTTAATTCAAAAGAAAATAGATTAAAAAGACACCAGTTTAGAGATAATCATAGTCCTGAAGAAAGAGAAAAAGTAGTTAATAAGTGGAAATCATTCCTAGTAAAAGAAAAAATAAATATTACTTTTTATTCTTGGTATGAAAGATACTATGGTAAATGTAATGTAATTACTAAAACACAATGGATTAAAGAAGATAAGACAAAAGTATCATCTAGTCATCCCCCTATAGAAACAATAATAATCCCAGTTAAAAATACGGTTATCATAGCTTCACCATTTAAAATATCTGATGGAAAGAATGATGAGAAGAAATTAATTGAGCAAAATAATTTCACTAATCAATATCTAGCCTCTTTAGGTAAGCAATTAGATAAAATTGAAGACAAGATTAAAGATTCAGATATTAAACAATATCCAGATCCAAATAAAGAATGTGAAGAAAAACCCTTAATAAACTTACCCAGTAAAAGAGAAAATCTAAGTCTGCCTAATAAAGATAAAGAACTAATTAAAACTCTTGATAAAATATTTAAAAAATTAGATAAACCAGAATCAAGCAAAATTATAGGAGTCCTAGGCTTTTATGAAAGCCCTAATGATAGTGATAGTAATGATACTATAATTGAAATAGAAAATCAATTTAAAAAATTAAGTTTTAATCAACCCAATATCACAACACAAACGAAGAATTGGTACTCTAGACCAACTCCTCCAGATTTACAATTTGAAGAAAGAAACCTAGATAATCAATTTTCTGTTTCAGCCAATAAAATGTATGAGTGGAATATAGATGGTCTTAGTGAACAAGAAATATTAAACAAATTAAACCATATGTCAATGGTGGCAAATACATATATAACAACATTTGATCATCTAAACCAAAGTGATATTGTTGAAATTCTAACTAATGAGTTTACAGGAACCCTAAGATCTTGGTGGGAAAAACACCTTACTGAAGATACTAGACATAATATAATTACTGCATATCAATTAGACAATGATGGTCAACCAATATTTGAAGAAAAGATAGGATTTATTCCTGACGGAGTTAATACTTTGATTTATACAATAATAAAACATTTTATAGGAACACCTAGTAACATTACTGAAAGAATCCATGATCAACTCAGTAATCTAACTTGCCCAACTCTGAGTGATTTTAGATGGTACAAAGATGTATTTCTGTCCAGAGTTATGTTAAGAGATGATAGTAATAAACCATTTTGGAAAGAAAAATTTGTTAATGGTTTACCTAATCTATTCGCACATAAAATTCGTGAAGAATTAAGTAAAGACTTAGGATTCATAAATTATGAAGAATTAACATATGGAGAAATAATAAGTGTTATACAAAAAATAGGATTAAAAATGTGTATTGACCACAAAATTACTAAGCAAATTAGTAAAGATAAAAACAGAGCTAAATATGAGTTAGGAACTTTTTGTGAGCAATATGGTTTACCTCCCATAGCTCCTTCCAGAAATAAAACTAAAAATAATAAATACAAAAAATTTAGTAAAAGAGATAATAAAGAAGAATATTACAAGAAACCACAAAAATTTAAGAGAAAATCTTTTGATAAAAAGAAATTTAATAAACCGTTTACTAAGAAATTTGATAAAAGCAAAATTATTTGTCACGGTTGTGGTAAACCAGGTCATTATAAAAATGAATGTAGAGTCAAAAATAAACTTAACCAATTACAGATCTCTAATGAAGATACTGAATTAATCCTACAATTAATGAAAATTGAAAATGAATCTAGCGAACATTATACAGATCTACCTTCCCAATCAACAACTGATAGTAATACTGATAGTGGAGATAGTAAACCAAACATTACTATGGGATGCACTGATAGTTGTAATTGTGCCACTAAAACAATAAATGTATTAAACAAAGATCAAGAAGAAGAATCTAATTTATTAATGGAATTAATTAGTAAAATAACAGATCCAAAATTAAAAATAAAATATATAGAAAAATTAAAAATTCTACTAACATCAGATACTGAGAATAAGACTAGTAAAAAAGAAAAACCGAAATTTAGTCTTAGTACAACTCTTGAAAGGTTTAAAAACCCAGTCAAAGAAATCACATTATCAGATTTAAATCAAGAAGTTAATACTTTAAAGAAAGAAATTTCTAATCTAAAAAGAGAAATTCCCAAATTAAAAGAAGAAATTGAGCAAATCAAGAACAATTCAGAACTATTAATAAATGACTCTTCTGATGAAGAAAGACCAGAAAATAATAAAGAATCCGAAACTATTAGACAACAAGGACTTTCATTAAAAATGTTAAAAGAAATTACTATTCAAAAATGGTACATTAATATTAAATTAATAATTAATAAGACCTTTACCATTGAAACTGCAGCCCTTGTCGATTCAGGAGCTGATTTAAATTGTATTCAAGAAAGTTTAGTTCCAACAACTTTTTATGAAAAAACTAATGAAAGATTAAGCTCAGCTAATGGGAGCCAAATGAATATAAAATATAAATTACCTAATGTTCACATTTGTCAAGACAATGTTTGTTTTAAAACATCTTTCGTTTTAATAACAAATATGACTGATAAAATCATATTAGGTCTACCATTTATTTATTTACTTTATCCTTTTACAACTTCAACTAAAGGATTAACTAGTAAACATCTAGGCCAAACAGTAATATTTAATTTCATTTTAGAACCGGAAGAAAAAGATTTAAAAACTATTCAAGAAAATTCTGTTACTAAAACTCTTACAATATTAAATAGTAAAAAGAGCCATTTAAGGCATTTAAAAAATGAAATCAAATATAAAAGAATTGAAGAACAGTTAACAAATGATGAACTCCAAAATAAAATTAAACAGTTTAATAATAAATTATTAAAAGAATTATGTTCAGACATTCCTCATGCTTTTTGGCATAGGAAGAAACACATAGTAAATCTACCTTATGCAAAAGAATTTAAGGAACATTTAATTCCAACTAAAGCCAGGCCTATTCAAATGAACCACGAACAGTTAGAGTATTGTAAAAAAGAAATTAATGAATTACTTAGTAAAGGATTAATAAAAAATAGTAAATCTCCCTGGTCATGTGCAGCTTTTTATGTTAATAAAAATGCTGAAAAAGAAAGAGGAATACCAAGATTAGTAATTAATTATAAACCACTAAACAAAGTGCTTGAATGGATTAGATATCCTTTACCTAATAAAAAAGACTTAATAAATAGATTAAATCAAGCAGTTATATTCAGTAAATTTGACCTAAAGAGTGGATTTTGGCAGATACAAATCAGTAAAGAAGATAGATATAAAACTGCTTTTACTACTCCTTTTGGACATTATGAATGGAATGTAGTTCCATTTGGTCTTAAGAATGCCCCTAGTGAATTTCAGAACATCATGAATAACATATTTAACCCTTATAGTCATTTTATTATAGTTTATATTGACGATGTTCTAATTTATTCCAATTCAATAGAAGAACATTGGAAACATTTAAATTCTTTTTTCAGTACAGTCAAAACCAATGGACTAGTTCTTTCGCCTAGTAAATGCTCATTATTCCAAACAAAAGTAAGATTCCTAGGACATGTTATCCAATATGGTAGAATTAAACCAATAGATAGAGCCATTGAATTTGCTAGTAAATTTCCTGATGAAATACTTGATAAAACCCAGCTCCAAAGATTCTTAGGATCCCTTAACTATATAGGAGAATTCTATAAAGATCTCAGGAAGCAGTGTAAACCTTTGTTTGAACGATTACAGAGTAATCCCCCACCTTGGACTTCGGTTCATACTTCTATTATCCAAGATATTAAAAAATATGTCAAGACTCTTCCTTGTCTTGGAATATCCAATCCTTCTGCATTTAAAATTGTAGAAACTGATGCCTCTGAAATTGGATTCGGAGGGATTCTCAAACAGAAAATTGATCAATCTTCTAAGGAAGAAATTGTTTGTTTTCATTCAGGAGCTTGGGATAATACTCAACAAAATTACTCAACTATTAAAAAAGAAATTTTAAGTTTAGTTTTATGTATTAATAAATTCCAGCATGAGCTTTTAAATCAAAAGTTTTTGGTTAGAATTGATTGTCAATCCGCAAAATATATTTTAGAAAAAGATGTTCAAAACATTGCATCAAAACAAATTTTTGCTAGATGGCAAGCATTATTAAGCATATTTGATTTTGATATACAATATATTAAAGGAAGTGAAAACTCTATCCCAGATTTTCTAACTAGAGAATTTCTACAAACAGGAGTGAGAAATGAGTGTCAGGAGAAACCCAGAGGGTAGAGGAGGAAGCAGCTCTCGTGGCAGAGCTAGTTATGATAGTAAACTCAAGGGAATCATGGTTCCCCATCCAGTCATGCCAGTCCAACCAATTGATGTAGTCAACCGATATCAGGTTTTAGGCCAAATCCCTAAACCTTATAATACTGTCCTTGCCAGTCATCCCCCAGTTATAGATCCATTTGCTAATTCCAGTAAACCAATTGTCCCAATTGTCCCCAGTAAGCAAATCATTCCTTTTGACATATGTTCAAAATCAGTTACCGATTATGTCCAAAGGACTGAATATAATTTGTTTTTCATGGAACAATTCATGAAACCAAACAATGACCCAGTCAAGCTAGCAGCTCAATATTTCCCCCCAGGATGGCATTTTGAGCCTTTAGCCCCATATAAATCTTTGTCATATTACAAAGAGATTTTAATTCAAACAGATTCAGTAACCATTAAACCAATCTTTGATAGAAGGGATGAATCCAAAATCCTTTATCATTCCATTTATATTAAACAAATAATTTCCCAAGATAAGTGGCATAGCCACCCATCTGATCTTCAGTTATTACACACTAACCCTCCTCAACATTTTTGTTATTATGATTATATTGAGGCATGGAACAATGTATTTTTATATCAAAACCAGTCATTCAGTCATTCATGGTTCATACAATTTGACCATAAATTCAAAAGTCCAATTCCACTTTGGTTCACAGGTTGGTGGAATATTTATGGTCCTTTAAAAGTCATCATCCCTGAAATACTCTGGAATCAAATAGAGTATTTTAACAAAGTCAGAACTAGTAAAAATCCTGATTATGTAGGATATGAAGTCCTCCATTTCTTTAGTAAATACAAAGTGCCTTGGATTTCAAAATGGCAATTCAAAATAACTATGCCCATACAGGACACAGTAACGACTCTCAAGGCAATAAGTCATTCAGTTTCAGTAACACAACATGACGGATATAGTTGTGTTGCAAGAGTTCATTTTGTTAAATGGTGGGATAAATTTGATATTAACAGAATAATAAGCCAAGTCCAGAAAGAATTCCCAGTAATAAATCAAAAACCAGTTACCAAGGAAAAGGATAATTCAGGAGAATCTTCTTCTTTGGATGTTTCCACAATTAACAGGTTGTCAACTTCAGAGTTAAATGATCTATTGAAAGTCATCCGAGACCGAGTCAGCAGTCTCAAAGAAGAAAGCTCAGACAGCAATTCCTCTGAAGGAAGCCAAAACTCCAGTCATCAATCAGTCACAAATCCATATGGCTCTCTACAAGATGCACAAGACCCATATGCATGAAAACAAAATTCACTATTCATGAACAGTAAAAACTTTTTTACTATTCATCAGTCAGAATTTTTCAGCAAATCGACAAATCAGTCGCCAGTCAAATACTTCAGCAAAACGACAAAGTCAGCCGTCAGATAAAGACAAAATTACTGACCAATTACTTTTACTTTTACTTTTGCTTTTACTTTTACTTTTGCTTTTACTTAAGTAATATGTTTTTACTCGAATAACTTTTTGCTTTTACTCCAGTAACATGTTTAGTTATGGGAAGACTGTTCTTTTCCCTCTTTTATTTGCTCTATATATATGAACTTCAGTTGTATGTTTTGAGGCAGGATGCAAACTGCTTTGTAAGTTGGATTCTCTTCTATTCTCTCTAGTTCTCTAGTTTTGTATTTCTTTTCTTGTATATAGCAAGTAACTTCCAGTTATATAATATTTTCGGTTATATATTGTTCCATGCATAGATACATACCGACTACTTGTCTGGTTTAAGTATTATATCTTACTTGTTTAAACTGTTGAGTAAATATTGTTGTTATCATCTCATCTTCTGTGCTTATATCATCTGCTTCTTCCTCAGTACTTTAGCTTATACACACCCCTTATGGTATATATATATATATATATATATATCATTCTACTAATTTTGAAGAAAAATTTAATATAAAATTAATCTATTCTGTTTCGAAATATTTATATAATAAATAAATTACCAGATTACTAATTTTTTAAACAGTTTTGTTATTTTTTATATGTAAATTTAATAGAATAATATATATAATATTTTGAGTAATTTAAATGAATTTATTTTTTTTAAAAAAAATAAAATAGTATATTTTAATAAAACGAAGGACCACTTTAATATAAAACATAAATTAAACTTTTGCTACGCTGAAAAAGAAGACAATAATATTGATTGTTATGATAGCTACGATAAAAGTGATTATCCATCGTTCGTGCATCACGAAAGTGAAAATTACTACTTTCTCCTATTCAAGTATGAATATATGAAATAAAGGAAAGGAAGGTTGTATTTAGCTTATGGGAAACACTAATCAAATCTTTTTAACTTTTGCTTTTACATAAAAGAACTTTTAAAAATTACATAAAAGAATATTGAAAAAATACAAAAGAGATTTAATTATTATGCTGGTAACTTATTAAAAGAACTTCGAAAATATTTTTTTCGAAAAAAAAAACTTAGAAAATATTTTTTTATTGAAAATTTTAGCTAGGATAGTAAGGTTTTAAATTTAAATAATTTTATTTATTAAAACACGTTATTCGATTAGATATGAAATTTCAAATGAAATTAAGATTTCAAATAGACCATGAAACGATCCGTGATATATCGAAGTCAAGTTTTTTCCTTTCGATAAGATAAATGTACTAGGTGAATTGAGAATAACTCTTAAATAAAATAAAATAATTGTATTTGATAATTATGATATTTTGATATGTATAATTAAAATAATATTTATAAAATTATACATATTAAAATATCATAATTATCAAAATATTTTATTTGAGAGAAGGTTAATCTCACTTTTAGATTCGTTATACATTATTAAATTTATAATGAGTCCAAAAACTGATATATCAAATACGTTTTGCAAACAAACAACTTGAACACAATGTGGCTCGAATTGTACGCATGGCACCTAGTTGACCTAGTACTTATAATTAGCAACTTCGAATAAAAAAACATAAAATTAAATATTTAAAGCTGATAAAAATATTCAAGTTCGATAAAAAAACCCAATTTTATTCGTTTGTATATCTAGAGTTCTAGAATCTAGACAAAATAGCCTACCTTGCATGACGAAGATACCTAGAATATTTTAACACAACCCAAGGATAGTTTAGCAGAGAGTTCGCTTCGGTAGGCTTTACATGACACAGCACAATCTTGACACATATAATGAGGTGTTTGGCTTAGCTTATAAGTAATAAGTTATTTTTTTAAAAAAAGTATTTTCATATTTTTTTTGAAAATTAATATTTATTTTAGAAATTTAAGACCAAATCTTATTTCCAAATTTAAAAATAAGTTACTTATTTTCAGAAAAAGTACATATATACCAATTTTTTCAACTTATAAACAACTTATAAACTGCGCCAAACGGGCCAATAAATTTTGCACGGCTATTCTACAACGTACAATGTACAACATATCAATAAAAAATAGAAATATTATTATTTAATAACTTATAGGGAAAAATAATTATGGATATATCTAACCGCCAAATGATTTTATATGTCACTAGACTTTAAAATAATTTATATTATCAAATTATTCAATAAAGAAAGTAAATACTATATTTGTAAAAAAGAGGGGAAAATAGAGGAAGTATTCATTATACCCCACTTGAAAAATTAATATGGGAAGGTTCGATATATGCATTATTATTTTCAAGAAAATGATTGCTTGCTATCCCTTTCAAATGTAATTTACAGGACTTTATTATTTTTTAAATATTTTTACATATGATATATCATTAGTGAACTTATTTAAATTAACAATGATTTATAAATATGAAAACTCAACTTGTTAAATAATATTAAAACTCAACCACTCATTTGAACTTTGAATTCAAACTCACTATATAATTATAAATATTTAAAAATTTAAAAAACAATATATATTTTTAACATATAAATAACTTTTAACAAAATCAATATTAAATATTAAATGGGCATGATTAATAAAGTGATAATTTAATGGAGTGTAGAATAATGAAACCTCAGCAATGAAGTAATCATTACCTACATTTTTTAAGTCATCACCTATGAGGAAACGAATATGATATTAAAATAATAGTACATTATTTATTCATAATAATAAAATATAGAAAAATCACATGATAATTTCCAAATTGAAGCTACTTCGACGAACCAGAGGTAACGATTCAGCAACCGTCTTAAAACGCGGTGTTGAGTGTTTTTACTAAACTGCCCTTTTATTTCTTGTCAATAACAAACTCACCATTAAGTGTTTTGTACGGAACCGCGGCTTGTATTCTAAGTTTCCAGCACAATAGACTTTTGTCAGAGTACAAGAAAATAATCAACTATATAGTCTATATGAAATATGAAAATCGGTGCTAAATAAATAATTATTGTTAATTATATATTTACAATGTTTTATAGTGAATGTATAAAAATTCTAAAAAAATAAATGAATATAAAAATTTAAAATTAATATTATTTATTATAAAAATGCGCACAGATAATTCTAACAATTGAATCAGAAACCCAAATTTATAAAATATACTTATTAAAATGACAGAATCATCGGTATATAATTTTTTCACTCTTTTTTAAAAATATATTTGTTAACAGATATTTAATGCAAGTAGAATATTCAATTTGAAAACACTACATCATATTCATAAATCATTATTTTTATCAATTTTAATTGAAATAATTATATTTGTAAATTTTTTAATATTATAAATAAATGCTTAAAACTTTGACATAATTAATTTTTTTAAATTAATAAATTTTAGTACCGGCATAACGTAAACAACATATTTATCTTCATTGACTCTAAAAAATTAAAAACAGTCAAATGTAGCTGCAACTAAACCACTGACCAGCACTCTTGTCACCGACTCCCTCTGTGCCATGCACCTGTTGGTTCAAGTACTCCATCCAGTGTCAAAACTGTAAATATCTGAAACTTCAAGGGCAAACTATTACACGAAGACCATATATCCAGAATCATAAAACCACACATCTAGAGTTTACCATTTGAACAAAAGACAGTTTTACATAGACACAGCATCATTGAGTGTATGTCTCTCCAACCCCATCTCCAAAAACATCAAAGATTCAAACTTTAGGCAAGTGCTTCAGTTATAAAAGGTATGTATATATATTAAATCTGTTTCTTGTGTTAAAGTTTTGTTCTTTGAATAAATTTCCTATTTTTTTCTCATTTTTATTTCTATATATGTGTGTTGTGTATGTATATTTTACATGTGTTCTTTGAATAAATTGTTTTTGCAGAGGTGGGTTATTTTGGTGTTTTTTGTGTTAATTAGACTACCCTTTTGATTTTGTGTTAATGGGGGTGCCTTTGATTTTGACATGTTATGATAAATTGAAATTAAATAGAATAAAATGTTAATTTGGGCTTTTGATTTGATTATCATGCTAAGTTTCGTGGTTTATATTTTGTTATCATATATGATATTTGTTATTTTTGGTTTTATGTACAATCTTGTTTCAGATGCTTCAACTTTTCCATTTTTGGATGTTTTTCTTTGTTAGGTTATTATGTGAGACTCTTTATTGCTTTTACACTTGCTACTATAAGTGTTTCAATTGGGCTCATGTAAAGCTAAAATTTGAATTTTGTACCTCAACTGAGTTTGTATTGTATTGTTATAAATCAATTTTTTTTCCTTGTGTAAAATGGTGTTTTAAGGTTCTCGTTGGCTTAAATTTTGTCCCTAGTGAACTTTCTTTATTTATGGAATAGGTTTCTGTGAAGTAGCTACCTTTCTATGTTTATATTGCTACCTAGTGTATCAATTGTTTTGAGCAGTTAAGTTGTATTATGTTGCTTTGTTTCGAGTCTCATATGCAATACACAAGTCAAGAGTAGGTAATCTTCCAATGAACAGTCAACCTTTTCTTAATGTCTCAAATGGTTGTGTTCTAATCTTTAATTCTATATAAAATTTTGCTTTGTGTCTTCTTACTGTCTAATTGGATATCATGCTAATGACCATGTTAAAAGATGGCAGTACCCTTGACAGAGTTCGAGAGTAATCGTTTTGTTATATCTTAAGTCTTGTCTAGAAAGTAAGGATATTGCCATTGCCAAGTCCGTTCCTTTTTCTCAAGCTATGATATATAATACAGTCCTGATAACTTTAAGAATCAAGTATTTTGCTCTATTGACTGTGTAAATTATTTAAAGTTCAATTGTCTTGCAATAAATTTGTCCCTTCTCCCATTGATTATGTCTTCTTTATGCAGGCTTCACCTTGTTTCTCAGTTTGATTTTTTTGCGGAGGTGGCAACATATCTGAATATTTTACTACAAAGATATTCATGTTTCTGCTTTTAGATGTCATGAAGATTTTTCAGTTAATTGTGATTCTCCAAGACTGATTTTGACATCTTCGCTGTTGGGTATTTGTCAATTTTTTTTCAAGTGTCACGAAAAAGAGGCAGATATTATAGTATTTCAGTCAAGTCAATTAGTATTTTTAAATGCAAACATTCCATGGAAGTCAGAGTTCAGGAACTACCCAGAAATTGTATCACCAACCAATGCAGCAGGTGGAACCATATTGTGTGTCTCGCTTTCAGATATTGAACAACGTCTCCTCAGATAATAGCAGTCAAGGGACAGCCGATTCATCTCATTACAATGAACAATTTTTCACCCTGGACTCATCTCCAGCTGATTATGTTGGCTATGATTCACCTTCTGGTGCAAGCATCTCATCTAATCGAAGTCCTCTCTCCCCCCAATATTCTCAGTCATACCGGTCAGATCAACATCAATCTCCTGACTGTACGTATGGATCACCGGTGAGTGGCTCTTCCATGATTGATGATGGCAATGCACTGAAGCACATCCTGAGAGAATTAGAAAGTAAATTGCTTGGGCCAGAATCTGAAGGTGATGATGTTTGTAGTTACTCCTTCAACAGTATGACACCAGAAGTCACTTCTTTAACGAAGTGTGATAGATTGTTGCAAATGATTCCAAGTTTGGACGTGAAACAAGTGCTTCTTGCCTGTGCTGAAGCAGCAGATGGTGATATATCAAATGTTGGACCGCTAATTAATGTATTGGAACGGATGGTTTCAGTTACTGGGGAGCCTATGCAGCGTTTAGGTGCATACATGATGGAGGGGATTAAAGCACGATTGTTGTCTTCTGGGAGCTTAATTTACAAAAAACTGAAATGTAATGAGCCCACAAGCTCTGAATTAATGTCTTACATGGGTGTCATCTATCAAATTGTTCCGTTCTACAAGTTTGCGTACCTGTCTTCCAATGTTATCATTAAAGAAGCCGTGGAAAATGAGCCCAGAATCCATATTATTGATTTTCAAATAGCGCAAGGCAGCCAGTGGGTGTCCCTTATCCAGGCTCTCTCATCTCGTCCTGGAGGGCCCCCAATCATCCGTGTCACAGGTGTTGATGATTCTAATTCAGCGTATGCTCGAGGTGGAGGACTTCAATTGGTTGGGGAGAGGTTATCAAAAGTTGCAGAATCATGCGGGGTGCCATTTGAGTTCTTCGGTGCAGCCATCAATGGTTCAGAGGTGAAGCTTGAGAATCTCAGGGTTCGACATGGTGAGGCCTTAGTTGTGAACTTCCCGTATG
This sequence comes from Oenanthe sinensis, assembly GCA_028671895.1. Lineage (NCBI taxonomy): Eukaryota > Viridiplantae > Streptophyta > Magnoliopsida > Apiales > Apiaceae > Oenanthe > Oenanthe sinensis. The sequence goes on along the minus strand of CM053796.1, from coordinate 2,743,608 downwards.
TGTTGCACCATATGCCAGATGAAAGTGTAAGCACAGCAAATCATCGTGACCGCCTATTAAGATTGATCAAGAGTTTGTCTCCAAAGGTGGTAACCCTTGTTGAACAAGAATCTAATACCAACACATCTCCATTCTTATATCGGTTCAAAGAGACACTCGACTATTACACAGCCATGTTTGAAGCAATTGATGCATCCCGCTCTAGAGATGATAGGCAGAGGATAAGTGCAGAGGAACATTGTGTGGCACGGGACATAGTCAACATGATAGCATGTGAGGGGGCAGAGAGAGTGGAAAGGCATGAACTCTTTGGGAAGTGGAGGTCAAGATTATCGATGGCTGGATATACACAATGTCAGTTGAGTTACAACGTGGGAAGTGTTGTACAAGATATGTTGAAGGAGTATAGTGGGAATTTTAGGCTTGAACAACGCCGTGATGGGGCATTATATCTTCGATGGAAGAACAGAGATTTAGTTACATGTTCCGCTTGGAGGTGAAACACTAAATATTAGTGTCTGCTATGTAGGTTCTGTAAATTTTGTGGCGAGGATTTAAAATTTCATGCAATGATAAATCATGTTATGTGTAGGGGTGGAGCTGCATCTTGTTAGTCATAAAATCTTTTTATCTTGTAGTGTACGAAGGACGTGCAATAGACTGATTTCAGTTTTCTAGCATCTTTCTGAATGCTTTATAATCAGTAATTTTACATTCATAGCTTCGTGTTTGGCTTGGCTGATGCAGTTAAAGTAAAAATAAGGATTACTCTCTCCGTCCTAATTTATGACCTTTTTATGCAGAAGTGACCAAATTTGATTGGAAATTAGGTTTATTATATAATTGAAAAAATTATAAAAATTATATCACTAGAAAGTATAAATAATTTACTCTAAAATGAAATTTTTAGTTTTTCAAACATATAAAAAAATAAATCATAAATTACATTCAAAATTTGATCAATTATTTGGGACGGAACGGAGGAAGTATTATTTTTCAGTTATTTTATTTTTGAGGGGAAGTTATGGATCAATAGATGCATACTTTTTGTCAAAAAGATGCATATTTTGAATATTGCAGTTAAATTAATATTAAATATTAACGATATAATATTTTATATGTATATATGTAAACACATATATTTATAAAAATTCAAATTTATAATTGTATACTGAAAAATTATATATTTTAAATCATGATGACTAGATATCAAATATTAGCAATGTATGATAAATATATAAAAAATCAAATACGGAAAGAGGTAAATATTTCAAATCTTGATAACTTCATTGACATAAATTACTATTAATATATTATAATCTTTATATTTAAATTAATTATAAATAATCAGTGCATAATATAAAAACGACTAAAATTTATAATTCAAGTTATGACATCATCATTGATTCCAAGTTCATGTCATATAAGAAAATTCGAATCTTTTTTTTTAATTCACAATATTCAAACCCCAAATCTTTTTTCAATAATTTTTTAAACCGATTCCTACACGAACTAGCTTTCCTAAACATTATAGGAATTGATACAAGGTGCCTCTCGTTTATATAAACCCCATTAGTTACATTAAATTTTCTTCCTGTCATACCATCTTTAATTTCTGTGTTTTATTCTCATAGTTTAATTATTGATCATGGAAAAAAATCATGCTAGCCCATTATTTGTAACACCTTCCTATTCTCAAGATTTTGATAACGTGGTGACTTCTCTACAAAATCTTGATTTGGACAATGTGGTTTGTAATGAAGCAAGTTCAAGAAATTATGATCATGGTGCCTTTGATGTTTCACGTTACTCCTCTCTCTCTCCACAACTTCAGTATGTTGATTGGAGCAATACTGCTCAAGGGTCACAACTTCTTGATCAGACTAGCCACTGGCCAAGCCATGGCAACGGAGGTAACTTTTTCTTATCCTAATTATATATACATTACATGAATATACATCTCTCTCCCTCTCTCCCTCTCCCTCTCCCTCTCCCTCTCTCCCGGTGTGTGCGTGTCTCTGTTGTTTATATTTTTTAAGAGTTTCTGCTCAAAGAGTAGGATTAAGGTCTACTTAATTCGTGTAGTGAGTATATCTGGTTCGGTATGTGTGTGTGTTGCATCATGCATACACACATACCGAACCTTGGGCATAACCTGCGATTTTGTACGGATAGGGGGAAGAGGATAAAGGGGAAACGTTAATTTGATTTGTTTGATTTTTGGTAGTCGAATTGATTGTAACTGTCAATTTTTTCTAATCTCTGTACTGCATACGCCCTACCTGCGCGCGCAAGAACAGTTCAAATTGTTAAGGAAAAAATCAGGCAAAATTGTCCTGCTACAAAGTTGATTCTTTGAATTATCCTGTCACTATCATTCAACTAATTTGTAATAATTTTGGGGGATTGATATGGATCCCGGATAAAAACTTGGACACTATAGCATTAAAAATTAGCATACAAAAGTTGAATCACTTTCCACCTGTTGTCTTTGCTGTTATGTATGAACTTGAGGCTACTGCACTGCCCTATGCACATGTATTTGTTTCTTGTAATATCTATTGTGAATAAGTAGTGTGTTGGTTTGCAGTACCCCTATATTCACATGTGCCTTCTGTGCTGAGAAATTCTGTCCACCCAAGCACTTTTTTAGATGATGAGCGAATGAGAGTGAATCCTTTTTCTAGATGTTCCTGGATGTACAATGTAGAAAATCAACTTCCAGGAATATCAACGCCAAGTGTTACAGCCCATGCATATGATCCAAGCTACTTGGGTGGTGGTTACGGTGTGAGTCGGAATGGATATAATAATCAAGGGCTTACTCAAACAAGGAGCAATGGTCAGAATGGATACCATGATCAAGGGTTTACTAAAAAAAGGAGTAATGGTCTGAATGGGTACTACAATCAAGGGTCTACTCAAACGAGGAATGCAAATTCTGTTCAGAGTATGGCATGTTTAACCAATCCGCTAGATATTGTATCAATGGCTATGATGAAGGAGGGCTCAATGTGTTTGCAGAATCTTTTGCTAGAAGGAAATCAGGAGCTTAAAACTACTATACTTGTGGGAGTTCTTGATCATATACACCAGCTACTAATGAATCAATATGGACACCACATGATTGACAAGCTTGTAGAATCTTGTGAAGAATATGAATTGCAGAAAATTTTAGAGAAGCTTGCATCAGAACCTGAGTTGCTAGTCAGAGCTGCAATTAGCAAGGAAGGGTGAGTGAATGTTCATTGAAAACTTTTTTTACAATTAGATTTGTGTAAAGATAACTAATGAACTTACCAACTTCTGAAACAGCTCAAGTTCGATGCAGAAACTCATTAAACACATTAAGAAGTCACCACATCGCTTGCACTTGACATCAGCTCTGGCACCTAAAGTTGTAGATCTTGCAACTAACAAAATAGCCCGACATGTTTTTCGCGAATGTCTGAGCCAGCTTGGTTCTCAGGCAAACGAGGTAGTTATATGTACTTTCCAAGATTTAACTGATCTAAATTCTTAAATCCTTTATCTGAAAAATCAAATTTGTGTCTTTTTCTCGCAAATTCATTCGTGTCCATTTTTATTACATGAACCTAATTTCATATTTTGGAACTCAGGTATTGTATGAAGAAGCAATTAAAAATTTTGATACATTGGCCAAAGATGAAGTAGGTTGCCTGGCCTTGAACGATTGCATCGATTTTGCAACTAATATTTTTTTTGTAAGGGAAAGAATTCTACAGCTAGTTATAGATAATGCAGTCTCTCTTGCATATGATCCTTTTGGGTATTGATCAATCCTTTATTATTTTTTTCCACTTGATGAATAGATATTAGAAATCATTACTATGAATTAGTGTCTCTTCCTTTCCAGGAACTATATTTTGCAGAATGCAGTTAAGATTCCAGAGTGTGCTGATCAAATATGCAAAAAACTCAGGGGTCATTACATATATCTGTCTACGAAGAAATCTGGCAGTCACGTTGTAGAAAAATGCATGGAGTCATGTAGTTCAGCAGTGATGCACACAATTGAAGAGATCCTGGAGAAGAAACAGGCGCTTGAACTTGCTCGCAATGAGTATGGGAACTACGTGATCCAAACAGCTTTACGGGCAACAGAGGTAAAAGAGAAAATATTTTTTATGATATTTCATTTTACAATTGTTTTTATAATATGATTAATATTAATGTTCCTCGCAAATATCCTTTGTTTTACAGGTGCAGGGTTCTAATATTGAGCTTCGTAACTCCCTTGTAAAGGCCCTCCTACCAGGCTTGGAGACCCTTAAAGAAACTAAAGCAGGCAAAAAATTGGCCAACAAGATACTAGACCTTGGCTATCTTCGACGTTGATGATCTGGCTTGAATCAAAGTTTGAAATATTACCGAAGTTGTCATCTGGATATGTTTAGGCTTATGAAATTAGCTGATGTGTTTTATGTATAGTGAAGTACCATCCCATTTTTGACAATGTAGCCATTGTTCAGGTTCTACAATTGTAGCCTTTGTTTTACATGGTCATTCTAGTTGTGGCACTTGCAATAAGTTATTCAGAACAGTTTTTCTGCAGCCAAATGCAAGTTTTATTAGTACGTAATCATGTTTCTGCCGCATAATTTTTTAGGGTCTAAACCATCTTTCCGTGCTTTTTATCCGCCGAAAGCATTATCACGTGAAATTTTTGTGGATCCAGGGGTTTACATCATCTATCCATGCTTCTACAGAACTAGCTAGGGTTTTTTCCGCAGAAAGATTGTAGGGGGCGTTTGACTTAGCTTATAAGTAATAAGTTACTTTTTTTTAAAAAGTATTTTCATATTTTTTTTTGAAAATTAATATTTATTTTAGAAATTTAAGACCAAATCTTATTTCTAAATTTGAAAATATGTTACTTATTTTCAGAAAAAGTACATATATACCGACTTTTTCAACTTATAAGCTGCTTATAATGGTAGCCAAACGGGCCTGTGTTAGGGACCAAAACCCAATTTTTTATAATTTTACAAGAGGGAAGTAATAGTGTCTTGAGTAATATGAATAAATTGCCTTCTTTTCTTAAATATTTCAACAATATAGTATAATACTTTCCCTTCAACAACGGAGAATTGTACAAAGCATCATATAATGCACGGGAGAGGAACATCAAGGGACTTGAAGAACTATTGCTCAGAAGATATTGGAATGCAGGAGATTCATTGTTATTTTATCTTTCTGGAAAATGTAACTTCAAATTTACAATCTTTAACAACATGATGATTGAAAAGGAAATATCTGATACTGTTATTGAATTCGGTAAGATTAGTTTGTTGGGAATTTATATTATTACGACTGAAACAATACATTCTCTTCTAACTGCTAATGGAAGAGCTAGATTCTCCGCAGGCTGAACACAATTTGCTCTGGAAAACGGCATTGCTGTCAATGATACCGTAACATTCAAGTTGATGGAAAGTCAAGATGAAGATCAAATACTGTTTGTTGTCGATTTTATGAAGAATAATTGAAATGCAGTGTGTATTGTCGTTGCGATGGAGAATTTAGAAAACATGTCGTAATCTTATTAAACAAAATCATGGATGAAGCTGAAATGACACTGTTACTTTCAAATTGCTGGAAGCTGAAGATGAAATGCTATTTGTTGTGGATGTTCTAATTTGGCACTATATATTGTGGTTGGGATGGACTATTTTCAAGAAATGTCGTAGTATGGATCAAGGTTCAAATTATTATTAACTAGAAACATAATGTCAGAGGTTCCATATCATCAATTCAAACATTGGCAAATTATAAACGCAATCAGTTTATTTTCGAGTAAAGAGCCCTTCGTGTACCCGCAATTTGTGTGTCAGACCACTTGAGATACCACACTTCAAAAAGTACCACGCGCTATACTGCACTTCTTAACGTCCTAGCACCTTGCTGTTTTCCTTTAAATTGGGCTAACGCCATCATCGTCTCCGGTGACCTTGAACGACGGCAAAACAAAACCCAAATAAAGCTTGTCAGTTTTTATACCAAAATAACGCTAGGCTTGTCAGGAGTACGTATATAACAATTATACATACAAACAAGCAACCATGTGGCCGTAAATTGAAGAAATCCGACGAGCTTTACCGGAAAAATAATTTTCCGACGAGCTCCAAAAACAACCCATAAACACAAACAAAAAATATCACTAGCATGTTCTTTCACCGATCTACGTAACCATGTAATTAGTTTATGCAATAAATCAACGGAAAAATAAATAAAAAATTCAAGTATAACCCGAAAATCATGAATTACAAATCAAGCAATTTCTAACGAAGACGGAGCACGTAGTCATGTACTTCAACACATGGGATTCAATTTAGTTACTCATACGAAGAAAACTAAGTTCAGAATCATCTTCAAAAGTTGCTTTGATTTTCAAGAACATGAAGAACACCTTCTTCTCCAAAACAAAAAAACTGACGGCGTTACTCTAATTTAACGGAAAACAGCAAAGTGCTAGGACGTTAAGAAGTGCAGTATAGCGCGTGGTACTTTTTGAAGTGTGGTATTCCAAGTGGTCTGACATACAAACTGCGGGTACACGAAATGCTCTTTACTCGTTTATTTTCTTATGCTCACAAAAAGACTTGCATTTTTTAGCACCAAAAAATTGATATTCCAATTGAATTATTTATAGGCGTGGTTTATCTTAAACTAAGTCCTAAGTAACTTATTTTGAGAAAAAAGTATATATTGACATACTTTTTTGTAAAAGATGAGTAGTTATTTTAGAAATTTAAATTACAATTAATTTAAAAATAAGTAATTTAATTTTAGAAAAAGTACACATTTACATACTTATTTTCGGGAAATAAATTTAGGCAAATGGGCGTTATATAAGATTCTCAGATTGATTTTGATACTATTAGTTCTAAATTTTTAATCAAGCTTTTTGAAAACGGCACGAATATAAGTTCATGATTGTTAAATGCAGTGAAAATTTACTCCATGCAGTAATATAAAATTACTTATTAGCTAGTCAATGCGGTCTTTATGACTAGTAATCCCACGAGACCGTAACCGTGTGTGTGTCATAATTGTTTTTATATGAATTTTTGTTTTTTTTAACTATTTGAACCATATTTTTTTTTTAAACGGAATATTATAATCTATCAGGATATTATTAATTTTTCCCATTAAAAGTTCCCAAGTATTTTTTCACCCTTCCTTTTTAATTAAGATTTACAAATATTTATTGTATAGATATATTAATAAAAGGGTTATTTTAATAAATACTCAAGTTTTAATTTTTTCTTGCAAAAATATTATCATTTTTTAAAAATATTTGTAAAAATATGTTTTTCAACTTTGCAACCATATTTGCAACTCAAATTTTAGAAAATATTTGCGAAAATACGTTTTACAACTTTGCAACCATATTTGCAATCTAATTTACAACCTAACATATAAGGTAAAATGAAACTTAAAATGCGATCTAAATTAGTTAGACAGTTCTACAACCTAAAATGCAACCTCCGTATTTTTGTAAATATTTTCATAATAAAATAGTATTTTTGCAAATCTTTTCGGAAGTTGGTAAAATTGTAAATAATTTCATAAAAAGTAGTATTTTTGGTAAATTCCCTTAATAAAATTAATAATTCTTAAGATTATAAAATAATTTCACCGAATTTATTTTATAGTTATATATTATGCTATTGATATAGAAAATATAAAATATATATATCCAAAATATATATTTTATTAATTTTTTATATAATTTATATTCATACTATAATATATTATATATTCATTAAATACATTATCTTGATATAGAACTTAGATTTTGTTTAATTATTATTATAATCATGTAGAATTTCCTTATTATATTTTTGTTTGTGTTTATTTTTGTAACGCCCCCAAATCCGGGGTCAGGGATCTGGTCGTCACGTGAAAATCCTCAATATAAAATCACCTGTTTAATAATATTTTAAACCACCTGCAGTCATTCAATATCTGAAAACTACAGCTACGACCCCAATTACCGAGATCTTTTATATTATAGTTCTAGAAACAAGAATCCAAAAACCAATTATCAATTATTATAAACCTGAAATAATCAAATCAAATCTCGCTTGTTACCCCATCCATAAAATTTTAAAATTTATTTCAACAATCTCTTTAAACCAATCTTATATTATCGGTATAACCTCGATAAAAAGTATACCAGCAGCTAGGACGGGTCTATACCAAACAATATATATAATATATAATATACCAATATATATAAATAAAACTTACTCCAGATACAGACGTTCTGGATCCGAAAACTTCTTCGTAAAGACATCTTACTTTCTTCTTCCGAGCTACGCGGATAAATCTCGTCAATCTACTTTTTCTGAAAAGCTAATATTTTCTCATCCTGTCTGGAAAAGTGTATGATGAAAAACAAGAGTGAACCAAAGAAATACTCAACAAGTATATGAACAATTGAAATTAAATCAAGATATGAGATCTGTATCGAGAATGGAATATAACACAGTTTATTATGAAAACTGAACAGTAAATAAATCACAATTTATCTCAAACTGAAACAATGCAGTATGTCATCAAAATGAATCAACTGCTCAAAATCAATATATAATAGTCATGCTGACAATATGGATTGGATACAACATATAATAAACACTATTGCCACCTGATCAGTTCAAAAGCAATAGGACCTCTTTATAGCCTATCGGTACATTTCTATACCCATAGTTATAACAAGGATTCTCTATAATGGGTACCAAATAGGCAAGTAATGTTAGCCTATAGGAAGATGGAATGGTTACCATATCCTCCTCAACAAATGCTGGGCTATTATTTCAGAGCCTCTTACGCTAGAATTCCAATCCAATAGAGCAAATCCAAGTAAATAAGGTATGCTTAGTTTCAACTACAGACCATATCCTCGTTATTTATACAATAATTTGCTGGATATGATGAGTTTATTATAATCATCTTCTAATATTCAGAGTACGAATAACAAGTAACTCTGATGATACACAGAATAAAACAGGAATAATAAATAGTTCCGAACAATAACTATTTATCATGATATGAATAATCGAAACAGTAAAACAAAAGTGTTTAGGATGATCAAGGAGAAAATACTTGCCTGATATAGATGCGGTCCTAAGCTGGAATGGGTCGACTACAATGTCCGTCTCACTGTATCACCTTTTAATAATTCTTTAATCCGACGCTCTTGCGGTTGCTACGAGTCTGAACTATTGAGATCTAGTCCGCGCGTGTTTATCTATAGTCAAATATAATATGGTACTTTAGTCCTTGAAGTACCTCGCTATATTCTACGAGCGTGTATAACTTAACTATACTTATATACTTATCTCAGACATATTCCTATTAACAAGAAAATTCACATCAAACATAACAAACCAATAAATAAAATATAAACCTAATTATTAAATAATCCTCAAACAACCATAAATAATCCTCGAGACACGAACATAATTAAACAGATAATCCTCGAGACTCGTATATAAATAAACAATTAATCATCGAGACTCGAATATAAATAAACAAGTAATCCTCGAGACTCATATATAAATAAACAATTAATCCTCGAGACTCGAATATAAAATAACAATTAATCCTCGAGACTCGAATATAAATAAACAATTAATCCTCGAGACTCAAATATAAATAAACATTTAATCATCGATACTTGAATATAAATAAATAATTAATCCTCAAATAAAAAGGACTAAAAACTAACAATTCTAACTCATACATTAAAACTTATAACGTCTACCCTCCATGACGTTATCAAATTAAACAATTAAACATAACATTAAACATTTTTTTTAATATTTAACTAATTAATATTTTTAATCAAATAATAATTGGAACTTAAAATAAATCTTTTATTACAAGAAAAATTTTCGAAATAAGGGCTTTGTAAAATTAACTTTTCCCGGGGTCACAGCCCCTCAAAATCAATCTTAAACAATACAATCCAACTATACTAAAATAACGTAAACAAATTTAATTCACAAAATAAATTATATCTATACATATAAAATTGCTGTAAACGAGAAACACAGTCACCTAAACCCAAAAATCTGATCAACAAGTAACTTTACGGAGTATAAAAATAATTTCTAAAAATTATGAAATTAATATATATAAACTAACATGCCCGAATATTTACAAGCGTCAAGTCAGGATCTTAAAAGCCTTACCAAAAGATCAATTACGGACACACCACGAGTCTTTTCTGATGCCCGAAAGATATTCTCAGAAAAATCCGAAATTAATCCCCCTGCATATACACGTGTTGCACTGCCTCCTAGCTTGATCACCATCATCAAATCCCCTTTCTATACTCCTAAATAAATTAAAAACGAAAACCTGCCCAGAAAATAATCTTCTCAAAACTTATCAAAAATTATACCTATGCGTAGGTTTTAAAGCGCTGGTCATTTATATATATAAATATCGAAGATTGGATGCATGGTTTATAAGTAATGAATTTAGAAAGCTTTTAACTATAAAAATATACGTACTGTATAAGACACGCAGCAACGGGGCAGCAGTTAACGTGGTATAGGAAAAAGGCAGGAAGGACCGGGGGGAAGAAAAAATATGTATAGGGGAGAGAGAGGGGATTTCGGGGGGTTGCGGGTCGATTAGGTTTATAATTTTAATTTTTTTTAATTTTTTATAAAATATAAAACATATCTCGTAAAATTATTTGAATATCACTTTTAATCTCTAAATAATTTTAAATAATCTCAAAATTCTATAAAAATATTTTAGGGAAAAATATAAATTTTATTATTTTCAAAACTAATTAAAAATAATAACTTTTCAAAATACTTAAATATTTTGAATTTTTCAAAAATATAAATATACTAAATTTTGAATATTCAAATAATTACTCCAAATAAAATTTTCACCCGATCAATAAAATAATATAAAAATTTTAAACTGAACTCAGTCCCACTGAACTGAAAATAATTCCTAAAATAATAAAAAAATATGGAAATACATCCAACTGGAATAAAATATAAAAATTTTATTCCTCCTATTTTGAGAAAAATCAATAAAATATTTAAATAATAATAATAAAATTTGAAAAAGATCCGGGTTGTTACAATTTTGTTTACAAAACATAAAACAATCTCAATTTTGATACTTCTATTTTTTTTCATTTTTAGATTATTTCTATAATTATACATTCGTAAAGTACTAGTTAAATAATATATTGTACTTGATTTCATTAAATGAAATAATTTTATTAAAATACAATTAAATTTTTCATTATATTTATTTTATATTATTAAAATTGAAATATTAAATATTTAATTTAATATTCATTCATTTTGATATTTGGAATTAAAAATATAATAATAGTATTTTAACAAGCCTTCTTATTTTACAAACTTATTCTATTTAAAACACATATATTACTTTAATTTATGCATGTCTCCCTAAAACCTACTTATATTTTAAAGATTTTAATTATTAAAGATACATTTTAACATGTCTAACTTATTCTAAATAAAATATAAATTAATTTAAACACATATAGCTAAAATACTTATAATAAAAACAAATTAAAAATAATTGCCCATGACTTTAGTTTTTCTTTCTCAAGATGTACATTAACACCCGTTTTTCCCACTCAAAATAGGGGTCGCTTGGCTATTTTGCTGCAGGCAAATAAAAATGCGGTAATGTAATAAAATAAAATAATAAAAATTCAAAGTAACCCGTATAATTATATAAAATATAATTTAACAATTTTATATATAATATTTAAATATTATAAAAACTAAAACAAAATTAATTAATTAATTAATTTTATTAAATATAAAACTAAAATGAAAATATGATAATTCTTAATAAAAATAAAAATATAATATTTTTCTAAACTCGTTGACCAATATTTTCAATTTTCTTGGGATCACTAGTCAAGTATTATGTTCCCCAGTACAAAATACGCACAGTCACTCATTGAACTACATTTAATAAGCTATGGTTACCCCAGTTTTCGAAACTGAAGCTCTTGCCATTCTTGAAGGCCTACACTGGCTCCTAACCATGAATCATGATAGAGTGATCATCGAGTCAGATTCACTGCTCACTGTTCGAGCCTTGCAGTGTTCTCTTGACAACTTATTGGAAATTGTTATATTTTGAATGTTCCCATGACAACTTATTGGAAGTTGGTTACATTTTGAATGCCTGTCGCAATATTCTTGATTCTGATCCTAGATCAGGTTATTCAGTTTCTTTTGTTAAAAGACAAGCGAACAGGGTCACTTATCTAGAGTTAAATTATCATGTTCTCTAAATTGTCAAAACGTGCTAACATCTCTTTCAAATATGTTGTTGGAGACTCTTCTATATGACATTTCCTAGTAATGAAACTTGTCTTTTATTAGTGTTAAGGTTAATAGTGTTAAGGTTAACACCGATGCAGCCCTCTTTGAAGATCCATATCGATACAGTCATGCCCAGATTATTAGAGATCACACAGGTAGCCTTATCGAAGCTAAGTCCAGCTGCTTTCAGGGAAGAGTATCTCCTGAAATCGCAGAATCTATAGGCATTCAGGAGGCTCTCAGCTGGGTAAAAAACGGTAAACATATTGATGCAGTGGTGGAAACAGATTGTCTACAGGTGGTGCAAACTCATACGTAGCTCCTACTCTAGTTTCTCCTATCTGGGAAGAATTATTAAGGAATGTAAGAAACTCTTATCAGGCTTAAAAAATCAAAACACTATGTTAAGATTTGTCAAATGATCTGCGAACGGCGTAGCTCACTACTTAGCGAGATACAGTTGTTCAGTTGCTGATCGTAGTTGGAGAATGAGGGATGTCCATTCTGATTTTAATTCCGTTTTGTGTAAAGATTTGATTCAGTAATAAAATCTTTATTTCGTGGCAAAAAAAAAAACTTGTCTTTTATTCAAAAAAAAAAAGTACTGTATTTAATGTACATTTAATAGTACCAAGGACTTAATAGTAATTACTGATTACTGCATAAAGTAATTTTTTACTGCATTTACTAAGTGTTGTAAAAGATAAGTTCCTACAAAATCAAAATTGTATATGCAAGCTTTCATAGCTCAGTTGGTTAGAGCACCCGTTTAGTAAGCGGGAGGTCTTGAGTTCAACTCTCAATGAAAGCATTTTTTTTTACTACTTCCATATATAATATTTACTGAAATCTATTTAATACTGGATCCAAATTCCACCCTTTTGTGGCTGCACAGGTGCTTAGATAATCTGACACTCTTTTATAAACTCTGTTTGCCACTGATAAAAATTTCTCATGATCGAAAATAAGGCTGAGTACAGTTACTACAAATCAGTGTAAATAACAATAACCCTTATATACAAACATAATGGCGTTTCCTAAAACAGAACTTTCAAAAACTAGCAAAAATGCAGTACTGCCGTACCGGTAACCCAAGACACCTGAATGAATTACAGTAGTGAAGATAGTAGGGCTATGATGATAGCGAGCTACACTGATCTTTCTGCTTTTCCAAAATGGTCCTTGTTGTCTCCTTTACTACTTGTCCACTCACATAATGTTTTCTACATACAGGCATGTACACATCAGCACCAGCAATAAGTTCTGTTTTTGTCTCCTCTGTCTTTCTGAATGTAAACAAGGCACGTTTATCGCAAAGCTCGCACCGAGCATTCAACTTAGTCACAGAGTCAGCAATAGGAATTATATCAAGTAAAGAACCAAATCTCCTCCTGCCAAACATGTGCAAGTTAGGGACAGAGACAACATAACTTATAAAAGAAGGTTGCTGTAAGATATTGATATGCAAGTGAGGAATTATATCACTAAATGATAAAGTTTACAAGTTTCAATAGGTCATTTCTAGCTGCAAAAACAAGAAGAAACTAGTACTGTCAATACTACAAAGAGATAGTATAAAAACCTGTACTACCTCAAATAGTCACCGTCTAGGCCAGCAACTATCACAGTCTTCCCATCATAGTCAGCAACTTCGCTGCAAAACTCGTAAAGGTCTCCAAAAAACTGAGCTTCATCAATTCCTATCACCTCTAGCTGCCAGAAAAAAGGAGGAAATACTTAAAAGCATTAAGCATGACCTTTTTTACCTGAAGGCATAAAGCTTCCTGTCATGAAATACTCAAGGTATGAAGTTAAGTATGTTTGACACACACACTATACATAATTTACGGGCACAAAATCAATTGTATTTAATACTTTTATATGAATCAAAGTGCAAAAATAAATTTTATATATACTCACAGAGTCACAGAACCCATACATGGTATAAGATTTGAATTGTTAATAGTCAACACCAAAATACCTTGTCATAAACATCTGAGCCAATCCTCTGTTTGAATGAAGATAGACGTGATAATGGCCAACATGGAAACTTCTCCCCATCGTGTGTCACAATAGACTCCAGGCCATATCTTGTATCTTTGTCTGATTTTATTATAGCTACTCGTCTGCGTAGAGCCAATACAATTAAATATTACAATATCGTAAGTGTTTACATTTTAGTTTAATTAGCATTTAAATTCATTAGATTAACTTCTTTTTTTCCATACACGAGCATCTTTGTCCCAAAAATGACTAAAAGACTGCAACTACATACTATAAATGAGGTGCATTTCTCATTCTAGCTATTGAAAACACAACTTAAATCACGTTTTTTACAAGAAAGGAGCAGTTCCATACACTTTATAGAGGCAAGAGCCTACTATACTGAGTACTGACAGGAACAAATACAGTAATACGTCAATATAACAAAAATCAAATAAAAAAGAAAGGTAGTCTACAAATGTGAAGGTATCTTAATAAAAGGCTCTGAAATAACATGTATCAAGGAGAAGGCTAAATGGGTAGAATGGTGATACTTAAGCATTATAATGAACTGGTGAACCTATGTTTGAGGTATATGTGTACTTCAACATAACCTAGTCAACTGAAAGTGGCATAACAATGTAAACTTCTATTAACATGTTCTGGACACAGGTATTAATTATTAACAAAATATTCTGTGACACAAATTCATCCAACCTAACAACTTAAAAAAAGACACAACTTACAATGACAAAAATATCGTGTTCTCTTCATATATCTTACACATACTTTAAAACAACATATATCAACATTGAACGTCACAAATATGTGCCTTCTTGATTCCACACATCACATAACTTCCGTTATCTAAAAAACAACCCAGCCCAAATCTAACGGCAAAGAGGACAATCCACTGCACAAACTTTTATATAAACACGAATTTCCTGTCTGTTTCTCAACTAAGAAATACCTTAAACAACATACATATATCATTATATGTGAATTGCATATTGCAATTATTTAGAAATTAGCACTATTTCAAAACTCTAGTTGCAAAGCCTACCCCCGTGTAACAAGGTTATGGGTTCAAATCCTTCCCTACTATACATCAAAGAATACATAATGTACCTTAAAAAAGCAATCTTTACTGCCCCACATCAACTTAAAAACATAAAAACACACAAATTCAACAATAAAAAACAAACCCACCAAACTCATAACTCCTAACCTTCCACTAAGACTCTCAGCCCGAACACGACGAAGCAGAGTAGTAGTCTTTCCAGCAAACATAGGACCCAAAATCACATGAATCTCACCAGAGGGTTGCTTAGAAGCCTCAAGATTCAAATAAAGACCATTACTTGAGCTCGAATTATGACAAAACATGGGCTTTACGTGTAAAAAATTAGGGTTTTGGGGGTTTGAGAAATTGGGGAAATTGAGTAGTAAAGGGAGTGAAATTAGAGAAAAAGATGATCTGGGGTTGGAGAGAATTGGGGAAAGAGTGGAGAGAGATGGGGAGATGAGTGATTTCATTGTTGAAAGTGTGTGATTTAGCATGTGGATTGAGAGGTTGTTCACTTGTTTTTAGGGTTTTAGGGGTTTGAATTATAGGGATAGAATAAATGTGTTGTATACTTACATAGGGGTTTAGAATGGAGGGAAAATGTATAGTATATATAAATGCATATAATTGTTTTTAAATTATTAGATTTGTATGGGAAAATTTAATTACTAAAAAAAATTGTGGAATTTAATAAAATTTATGATTTTTTAAAATTCTTAAAAATTAATAGTGACAATAGGTATAGTGAGTTAACTCAAAGTTTTAAAATATTATCAGATTCTAAATTATTTTTTCTAAAATTTCATTGAATATCAGCAATTTAAAATATCTTTCATGGAATATTTAACAAATTTTGTTTTTTTTAAACATCTCAATATATAACTTCAAATTTTTATATAAATATTTTATAATTTTAACAAAATAATTCTCATCTTACTTTAATGCACCCTTCGAAATGTGCAAATAAAAATTTAACTTCATTTTTCATATAATTATTACAAGAATTTTTACATTTACTCGATTTATTTATTTAGAAAAAAACTTTTAAAGTTTTATTAATACTTGCTTGGCTACATATGAGTATCGTCTTCTATAAAAAGTTATGATATGTGAGTATTTAATATTTATATAAAATTTATGAGAAGTTAAAATAGTTATTTGGTTGAAAGAAATAAGTATAAATTTTTATGTAGGAATAAGTAAACAACTTCCTGTCTTCTTACATTATATGGATATTTTAACTTATCATCAATACCACTTTTCATAATAATATTATTAATCAAATAATTCTATAAATAATCATTTTCTCAGAATTTCAAGTTCGTACATATATATTTACCAACCAAGCAACCTCTTATTATATAAGGTGGTTTGAATTATACTAAATTTCGTTAAAAAAAATTGAGACTCTTATGAAGAAATGAAGGGATTAAGTACAAGTTTTATTTATCAAAGAATTTATTAACCTATAATAAGGACCACTCCCAATAACACTCATAATATTTCGTATAAAATAAATCTTTACCCTTCCAAATGCTAGCAAACAATTCTGAGGCAGAGCACAAAACAAAGAATATTTTCTATTTCAACTAAAATTAAAGTAAGTATTTAAATTAATTATTACAATTACAATGCATAAAAGTTTCCAAGACTCCAATTCCAGCTGTTAGGGGTTAGTAGCCTATTTACATCATACATTAGCACTTGGACATCATATGTAAGCAATGTGTTAATGTATATATACAAAAGTCTACCTGTTTTGTTCCATAGATAAGAGGCCACGCCATGATTTCTTCGGTTCTTGTCCTTCGTACACAATTATAATGAACACATTTCCCATTTTTATTAAATCAGTCCACGAAACTTTTAATATTATTGCAACGATTGAGGTCACAAGTTCGATTATTCTCTCGTTAATTTGTACTCGTAGTTTGTCAAATGGAAGGTTATTTGTGTTGAGTAGAACCGCTTTTGATTAAATTTAAAATTGTGACTTATAACTTAAAATAATTTAAAGTGATAAGTCATGAACTTAAAATAAATGTTTGGGTAATTTTGTATTACGAGTGAATTATGAGTTTTTAAAAATATAATAATAATAATAATAAAAATGACTTATAAGTAAATTATGACATATGGATAATTTTTATCAAAATAGAAAAAAAAATTATTGCTTTAACTTCCTGCATTATTTCTAATTTTAACTCAATTTCCCACTTATTATACAAACAAACATTTTTCAGTTTAAAGCTATCCGCAGAACACACTTATTATCCGAAAAAACATTTTTCGGCTATATGCTATCTGCAGAACACGCTGTGACATATCACATATTCAACTAGTCAGACATAGGTAAGAACAATATGTAAATTTTTATAAGATACTATCATTATCGTTCTTGGTAAATTTTATACATAAATTATTCGAATTAGTATGCAATATGAATAACAAAAGCACGCTGCATCTGTCATTTGTTACAATAAAATAAATTTAAATCGATCACCTTTTATTCCAAAAGTATAAACAAAAATTACTAAATCTAATGTCTATCGATAAAAACATTTTGTATGGGTATCCAAAAAAAGAAGAATATTTTATATCATAATATTGAATTTGTTCAGTAACGAAATTTCAGTCAATAATTTTGAAAATTGCTAATGTTGGATTATTATGGCACATTTCATAAATGGAATAAATATAAGTTGTTGACAATGAATGATAAGAAAACAAGTTAAATCGGAGAGTAACATTTAATGGATGAGATTTTGTTAGCAATAAAAGAAAGGTGGAGAAAACTACTACATCAAATATCAATTGACCATATATTCACACGAGGGAGATGTCAATTGTCAAAACACATACAAAAAGAACTAAAATTTAGGTAAAAGAGATGAAATTCGAGAGAGAAATTGGATGGAAAAAAAAGTGACGAGTCGTGATGGTTAAATTTGAAATTTTATTTTACTTTTAAAAAATGTGGTTTAAAGGGAAAGTTTGTAAAGATGTTAAATCAAAACATTAATTTTTTTAATTAATGAGTATCTAAAATTTGTTCTTCTTCAATAATATTTATGTGATATTTTTTTAATTTATTAATATAAGATAAGGGTAACATTCAAATGAAAACTAATATTTATGTATTTTATTTGATAAAAATATATTTGATTTATTTATTTATTTTACCATTATTCAACATTATTTCTTCTCTTACATAAGTTTTTATGTATTAAAAGGTGATGTTTTTTTTTGAAACTTGTATGCAATCTCAAAACAGAAAAGAAAGTCACCATGTTCCATTGTCTCCGCTTCACATTTCTTACACTACATGATAACCAAATATACACACACAATACATACACATATAAATCTATATAAATGCAAAACATATATATAAATATCCAACCATTGGCTATGTAAATTCACCTCTCTTTTTTTGTCTCTATTTCTTTGCCAATTCACTAAACTAGAAAGAAGGGAAAAAAATACAAAGGAGAAGAAAAGAGGGTGCCTTTGGCCCTCTGTTCTTCTTTATGCACCATCTTAGATCTTAATATACATACATATAGATACATACCCATCTGTTATTTCCTAGCCCAATTCCTCAGGTTGTTGTTTATATCATTTTTATGGAAATTTTAAGTAAAGTTTGAATCTTTATGTATGTTTGTAATGATTTTTGTTATTGGGTGTTGATTGATCGAAGATCAAAACAATTTAGAATGAAAATCTCCATGTTTTGTTTGATAAAAATTGAATCTTTTTGCGTAATCTACATTTCAAGAAGCTTCATCTGATGGGGTTTCTTGATGTTTGAATATGTAGACTATTATCCGATTGATATATGATTATATGTATTTGTATGTATATTGTTTAGTAGATCTGCCCATATGAAATTTTGATCTGGATTGTGTGGTAGTGGATGTGTATTGTTTATGGAGAATGGATATATTTATATATTTCTATGTATGTATTTAAATTTGAGATTTTTAAGATGTTTCAGAGGTATATTGATGGGATGATTGAATTGTAAGTGCAGAATGGAAATGGAGCCTGGAAAGTTGTTCATTGGTGGGATTTCATGGGATACTAATGAAGATCGTCTAAAAGAATATTTTCAAACATTTGGTGTAGTAGTGGAAGCTGTGATAATGAAAGATCGAACAACGGGCCGTGCCCGTGGTTTTGGTTTTGTTGTTTTTTCTGATCCCGCGGTTGCAGAAAGGGTTGTCAAAGATAAACATATGATAGATGGCAGAAGTGTAAGCTACATATATTTGTTTTATGTTCATTTGCTGGTTGTATTGAAAATTAGGGAGCCACATTGATAGCATTTGATAGGTTGTATCATATCCCGTTTGCTTTGAGTGATTGCATTTGACTTAAGTGGTAATTTTAATCTATTGCAATTGTGGTAGAATTGGTAATATGTGTGTGTATTTTGAATGAGTTTACTTGTGTGCTTCATTAGGTGGAAGCAAAAAAGGCTGTTCCCCGGGATGATCAACAAACTCCGAATAGGATGAGTGGAGGTAGTGTTCAAGGTTCGCCAGGACCCACCCGTACTAAAAAGATATTTGTAGGAGGTTTAGCATCCACAGTCACAGAGAGTGACTTTAAGAATTACTTTGATCAATTTGGGATAATCACAGATGTTGTGGTAATGTATGATCACAACACACAGAGGCCTAGAGGTTTTGGATTTATCACATTTGATTCAGAGGAAGCAGTAGATAGGGTGTTACTTAGAACTTTCCATGAACTTAATGGTAAAATGGTTGAGGTCAAGCGGGCTGTTCCTAAGGAATTATCTCCAGGACCAATCAGGAGCCACCAAGGCCAACTAGGCGGGCAAAACTATGGGTTGAGCAGAATGAGCAATCTACTCAATGCCTACACTCAGAGTTATACTTCAAGCCCAGTTGGAGGCTTTGGACTAAGAATGGATGGTAGGTTTAGTCCAACTACTATTGGCCGCAACGGATATCCCTCATTCAATTCTTCTAATTACGGCGTGGGACCGAATTTTGAGCCAGGTTTGGGACCAAATTTTGAGCCAGCTGGGAACCTTGTTTCTAATATTAATTATGGTCGTGGTTTGAATGCTTTTCAAAATGGGAGTCCAAACAGATATGGCAGTCCAGTTGGGTACGGCATAGGTGGTGGTGGTGTAATTGGTTCCGTGTTTAATTCAATGAACCGGAACACATGGAGCGATGGTAGTCTCAATTATGCTAACTCAACCAACTCTGCTGAATTCATGGGCTCTGGGAGTGGGAATGGGA
The DNA here is from genome assembly GCA_028671895.1 of Oenanthe sinensis. Classification (NCBI taxonomy): domain Eukaryota; kingdom Viridiplantae; phylum Streptophyta; class Magnoliopsida; order Apiales; family Apiaceae; genus Oenanthe; species Oenanthe sinensis. The sequence continues at coordinate 2,722,906 of CM053796.1, read as the reverse complement.
TTGGGAATGCTGGGTTGATTAATGCACTTGGCAATATTGGAGCCATTTGGGGTTCCTCACCCGTTATAGGTCAAGACAGAGGCATTGGTTCCACTCTCGACCATGAAAATATTAATTTTGGCAATGCTGAAAGCAGTTTAGAATTGGGTGCAATTGGTTATGCAAGGAACACACGAGGCAATATGGCTCCATCTCTAACATCATCATATGGTGCTGCGGATAGTGGGGGTGATGGTTCTTATGGTAACTTTCCTGGCACTGGTTCAGTCTATGGGGACTCCACTTGGAGTTTATCATCACCTGATCTTGAGGGTCCTCGCTATGACCTCATGAATGCAGTTTCAGAAGTTACACCTAGAGATGCTGTTGGTTATGTTGGTGGATATAGTGTTACAGATAGATCAAATAGAGGTAAACTTCTCTACTACTACTAACAATTATATTTCCCTTTCACTTGTGCTTTAATGTTATTATGTTAAATATTACTTGAATTTAGCAAGAATAAAAAAAAGATAAACACTTGAAAATAATCACCACATTGATGTTTGAACTTGTCAACTGACAGAATCAGAACTCTCAACGTATAGCATATGAAATCCATCCCATTTTTATGATAGAGGAAAGAACTTGGACTCAGGATCTCAATTTAAATGTAATTTATACTTGCGCATGCATAAGGTCTACATAGATTCTCTGACAATTAAACCATTAGCTAAGTAACCTCATCTTCATAGATGTTTCATATCACACAAACTTTAACTGTGGCTTATATAACATTTAACAAGTCAAATGTAATCATCTTCGTAGTTTAGATCATATAGATATCTTTGTTCTCCTCAGATAAACATCTGGCCTCAGGCATTGGATATTGTGCAAAGACTGTACTAAAGCTACAAAGTACTTTCGATGACCTAGCAAACCATAGTTACGTTCCCAATCAAGTTGCTCCTGTGATACATTATTCTTAATTCAAGTCCTTAAAGTACACAGATCTCAATATTCTAAGCATCTCATGGTGCATTGATTATTCTTTTTGATATCAGTTTGTTAATTCAACTATGGGCTTTCAAATATAGCTCCACTGCATCTCAAGGCTTGACGAATTATAGTTTTAAGAATTCACAGATTGTGTTGATACAGTAACCCTTCTTAGCCTATGTAGCATCTTAGTGTACTTGTCAGTTTCACTGAAAATGATCTGCCTACTACCTAGCGCTACTACTCTGTAACATTATTTCCCTTGGTTCCTATAACTAATATGTTAGTTCTCTTTATCAGTGATGTACCTGTATAATGAGCAAATTCATATAAAGCGCAACATCCATTTTAAAGCGCAATTTTGTGCCAAAAATATAACTAACTAATATAATTTTATGTAGACTTACTAGAACAAATTTGTTGCCAATCTATATGTGTATGTAAATATACATTCATACATGTATAGAAATGTAACCATATTTCTTTTTGGATTTTCATAGTTCCACCAATCCACCCTATGTCAATGCTCCAATTCATTTTCCTATATCATAGAGAAATGCATAAAAAAACAGAATAAAATAATTATAATTATACGAATCTACTTATTAAAAGATGAATAGAAGAGGTCTAGAGTGCTCCAAGTTCTAGAAATTGTCTAGCATTTGATTCTCACCTCCCAGATATTTTTTGAATAGGATTAAAAACTATTTTGAGTGGATACAATCACTTCTAATTTCATTTCTCATTGATAATAAAGTATTCCTTAGTCCTGCCACTGTCACATATATTATTTCCACCAAATCTCTGCTCAACATGTAGAGATTTAGTACATGTGATTATGATTGAAGACAAAAGGAAGTAAGAATGAGCTAGCTAATTTTTAGGTTTTCTTTATCAAAACTTATTATGCATAAAGGAACATGGTCTCATTTAGGGAAGGAAGGAGAGTAATTTTATATGGCATCATGCTTCGTATTATTTCACGATTATAAATTTGTTTGGCAATTCTTTTGAACACAAAGTCCAGCTTTCTGATAAATCAACTTGCTTAAGAATTTTCAATTGCTTAAAATCTAAATGCAAAGTTTTAGATGAATCTCTCGTTTAGCTCTCAAACTTTGATGCATACCAGATTTTTTTTTTTGTTTTTAATGTTATGTTTTATGTTTACAGTAAATAATTGACATGGTGGTTGAGTGATGCTGTTGTTCCCCGAGTTACGATCTCATTTATCCGCTCTTCTCTCTTTTAGTTACCAAGCGTGTTTATTTGAAATCTGACTGACTGGTAACACTTCTACATCATAGTTCTTATGTTCTCTTTATCTTTGTTTGATTCAGGATTGCTACCTAGGAAGATTATTATATGAATGTCACAACGTTAAGTGGGTAAGAACATCTGGTGTACCAAAAATTGGAGGAATGTGAATTACTCAAACACGCTTGGAGATATTTCAGTGTAGAAGTACATTTGATTAGGGACCTGTTCATAGAAGCAGTTTATGGGGGATTCTGATTTCTGTGTAAGGCGTAAACTCAAGTTATTTGATTAGAGATTTTCTTTTGAATTTTGGCTGAGATGTAAAATTGGATTACGGGACATGGTCAAGAACACTTGGGCATGCATGCATCTCCGGTGACATGACCATACAAAACACAGAAAAGATAAAGAAGTCTTATTTATAATTTAATTTTTCCTTTTGTTTAGTATTTTCTTCAGCCTGTAATTGTAGCAAACATATTGTCATGTATGTGTTTCCTCTTTCTGCATTTTTTTCACGGGGTAGACTTTAAGAAACATTTGGTTGATTTACATTTGCAAAAAAGCTGTTGGGGATATCCAGTTAAACCCCAAAAGAATAATTTAGATGATAATTATTTTCTTTTGCATGAAAAATATCTATTATGATTATACTCTGTATATGTTAAGTCCATGATCTACTACATTGTGCTTGCTTATCATTCCTCTCATATTGATAGCTGAATGCCAGTTCCAAAACTCCCCCAGTCCCTTGTCCTCTATTCTTCTTCTATCAATGTGTCGGGAAAAACTCTTGATCTACGCGGTCTTGTACGTTGAGGACATCAGACTTAGCGGATAGCAAGTAGACACTTATATCGGTCAAATTTATTTTACGGTGTAAATGATGTGACATTTGTCGGAAAAAGAGTTTTCAATTTAAAAAGTGTCTACAGCATTGAACAGAGACTTCAAAACAGCAGAGTGATTGCAAGACTGAACTTTGCTATCTCAGCCCAACCACTAGGAGGCCAGAAGATAGGTGGTCCCTCTATCTGTGTTGGATCTTGATAGTAATGGATAGAAGAAGATGGTGACATGACATGTATATGAGCAGAATCACTCGTATATATAATTGGTGTGTGGTCACTTTAAAAGCTTATCTACAAGTATCAAATCAATGCTAGATAAGTCACCGGACCTTTCATCCTTTTTCTTTAATTAATCACACACACACACACACACACACACACACACACACATATATATATATATATATATATATATATATATATATATATATATATATATATATATATATATATATAAAATTCTCAAACTAGGGAATAATGTTCTTGTGGTCCTCACTTGGCTCATATATTAAATACACCTGGGTGAATGTCTGTTTTTACTGCATCCAAGACCTGTGTCATTTTTTTGGTATTTATTTCGTATAATAAAAGTTCAAGTTCAAATTCAACTCTGCACCGTGAAATATATGATTTGATGTATAATAATATAAATAATATTATTATAATCTCCTAAAAAATAGCGTTTATTAATATAATGTTGTCTATATGGCTATATAAGTTTTAAAACAAATTTACTATTAAAATTTTACTTTTCAAGTTTAAACAATTTTAAACTTAAAAGATAAAAAAAAAAAAAATTAAGTTCAGGACACTAAATAATTTCATATTTTGCATATCAAAAATTCAAATTCAAATACTAAAAAACCAAATTGCCGAATGCCGGATCTAGTTTTTTCTTGAGGCCAGGTTTTTATCGAATCATCATCTAACTTCATATTTTAGCATTTTTTATGGCATGATATAAGTTTATATCATTATATTTTTATCCTAAAGTTTTCTATAATCGGCATATTTGATGCTTAGGGTAAATAAAAATCGAACGTTAGTTACGTTACACCCGTTTTAGTTCTTCAAACTTCAAAATCTCTCTTTATTTTCTCGTCTATAATTAAAATAAATAAAAATTTCTTTCAGCAAATTGAATCTCGGACCTTTTAATTTCCAAAAAAACAAAATTGTATCTATTATTCAACTCATCTAAAAAAAATAAAATTTCGAGTTATATATTATTAAATTATAAATTTTCTTTTGGACAGAGAATATAGATCTAACTAACAAAAATAAATAGAAAATAATTAAAATAAAAAAATGTAATTTCAAGTATGATAAATTGATGATGATAATAATAATAATAATAATAATAATAATAATAAACCTAATCTAACTAGGAAACGTAGCCTTCAACAATACCAATAGCGCCGTAATATGACCATGTGTCCAAGTATACCTACATACTTTCCCGATACATGATTTCGAGTTCAATTCAAACAATGAATTTCAAATTTAAAAATAATTTAAAATTCTATTCCGAGCTTAACTTCCCGAATCATTGTATGAATTGGACAAGGGAGTCCATGTCTATATATACACATGGTCCATCAGTTTCATAATATTATATTCTTTTCCATAGCTTACATGTTGATCATGGAAAGTTACACTAGCCCATTAGTTTCAACACACCCTCAATATTCTCAAAATTATAACTATGCTAATATGTTGTCTTCTCTTAGAAATCTTGATTTGAGCTCTGGTGTTTATGGTAATCAAGGAAGTTGTTCAAGAAACAATGATCATGGTCTGCTTGCTGCTTTATATTACTCCTCTGTTTCTCCTAGACCTCAATGTGTTAATCAGAACAATGCTGCCCTACACAGTACCTGGACAAGCCAGAGTAATGGAGGTAATGTTTCTCTCGATCGACAATATTTATATATCACGTGTTTGTTTGAATATATATTGTATGTGTGTGCGTTTCTAAGATTTTTTTTTCGAAATTTTATGGAAACTGTTTGTTTGTCCTTGGAGCAGGGTTGAATTTAGTATGTTTGCATGTGTGTTTTTGTTTTATGTTTTAACCTAATATTTGGTGGTTAAGGAAATTTTTAGCCAATATTGTCATACAAAAAAATTAATAATATGATTTCGAGGGGATTAATATGGATCCAAATATGACACTAAATCTTTAGAAAATAGTACAAAGAAACTACATCACTATGGCTTGTTCTATAATTTTCTCCTGTTGAATGTATTTGATATATCATGGAAAATTTAGATAACTCATATTCATTCATGATTTCACTCATATATTCTTCTTTTTTCATAAAGTTTGTATATAATTTTTCATTCCATTCCTTCCTCATTCCATTCACAACCTAAGTGGATGTTTGTGTTTATTGCATTATCTAGTGTAAAAACTTAGTAGTGTATTGTTGGTTTACAGAACCTCTCTATGCACCCGTGCCTTCTGTGCCAAGAAGTTTTGATTACAATGAAGCAAATCAAGTTCCAGGAATACCAATGTCAGGTATTACATCCCCTGCATACGATCCAAGCTACGTGGGTGGCTCTGCAATGAATCAGAACGGATACTTTGGTCAAGGTAATGGTCAGAATCTATATCGTGATCAAGGGTTTACTAAAACAAGTTGCAATGGTCAAAATGGATATGGTAATGAAGAGTTTACTGAAATGAGCAATGGAGTTTCTGTAGAGGGTCTGACAAGTATAAGAAATCCGCAAGATACTGTGTCAATGGCAACGGGGAATGTGAATTTGATGTTCTTGCAAAATGTAATTATGGCAGAACAGGTACTATGTTTGCGTATTCTAAATGAGATTCTATGTCTCGTTGTTCCTCAGTTAGAACAGCAAACTCCGAACAAGATCAGTGGCAGTGCTCAAGGTTCGCAAGGTCCTACCGATCCTAAAAGAATATTTGTAGGAGGTTTAGCATCCACAGTCACAGAGAGCGACTTTAAGACTTACTTTGAGCAGTTTGGGACAATCACAAAGGTTGGGATAATTCATGATCACATAACTCAGAGGAGTAGAGGTTTTGGATTCATCTCATTTGATTCAAAAAAAGCAGTAGATAAGGTGCTACTTAGAACGTCTTTTCATGAACTTAAGGGTAAAATGGTTGAGGTCAAGCGGGCTATTCCCAAGGATCCATCACGGAAATCAATCAGGAGCAAGCTAGGCGAGCTAAACTATAGGCTGAGCAAAGTGAACTATCTACTTTGTGCCTACACTCAAGATCCTTGCTGAGTAGGAGGTTTTGGACTATAGTCTTGTTTTTTTCTCTAAAGAGACAACTTCTTTGTAGCATGCACTATAGATAATCACCTTTCTCCTTTCTCATTACTAGTTCCGGTTAGTTTATTTTTCTTATGCAATTTAAGGAATATGTTGGCAGTTACAATGTTACAAATATATCAATAGAGGCAAATACCTTTTCTATCTCTACCAATTATTTCTCAGTTTCATGTATCTTTTAATAAACACTTAAAATAATCATCACCTCAATGTTTGAACTTGTTTTCAAATGTTAAGTCTCCAGACCTCTAAATAGTATATCAGGACATCACTCTGAATTTGTACTAGGTATGTCATGACTATACATGTCATGTGCGCATGCAAAAAACTATAGTGCAGATCCTCTGGCTGTCTGAACCATATAGCTTACTCAATTTCTTATCATACTTTAACGGGCTTGTATGACGCAAGTTGTATATAATCAATTCGTATTCTAGATTAAATTGGTAGACTTGTATTCCTCAGATAAACCATTACATCAAAGATCAAACTACACAAGTTAATGCTTCAAGAGCTGCATATTATGTGCAGACTCTGTATCAAAGCTGCAAAGCACATTCACTGACCTAACAAATCTTACATATGTTGTGTTCCCAAACATTTTTCTCCTGATAACCAGTACAAAGCAACTGTATCCGCAACAATGCCTTCCAACGATATGCTGTTGAACACAATTATTTCTTTGAGTTGTTCGAGTTTCTGCAAGACAGGGCATGTTAAAAGAGTAGAGAGTCCACAATTAACAACTCCCACACCTATTAATGCGGGCATATGCAACTCATAATTAGCTCCGTTGATAAAACTTCTGAGGTTTGTCAGATCTCTAAGAAAAACTTTTTGTAGGTTCGAGAGTGTAATAGTCTTCTTATCCATGCCAGAAATTTCATCACCCCTTGCATCCTCCACAATTTCTTCCAAAATACCACATTTTGATATATATAATACATTGAGTTCTTGTAGACATGTAAGGACTGACAAGGGAAAAAGGTTAGAGCATTCCAACTTTGTAACTTATTAAATAGAGTATCTTTTTTGTTGATAAAATAAGAGATAACAAACAAGTTTTTATGTATAAACTTTATACTTACAAATACAAAGAAATATCAAAACTTTAAATTAGCCAAAAAAATAAATTATGAGAGCTTTATAAGTTTTTGTTTTGATAAATACATATATAATTTTAGATTAATAACTTACATATACTTACTTTAAAAGCATCTCCTGCTGTGGACAGAAGTAGGCATTGATTAAAACAAAACATATACAGTTTTAACTAGAGCATCTCCAAACTCTGACACTATTCAACTGCAATTTTTAGACGATAATAGTAAACAATTATACGAACCAAATGACTGTAGGGGCATCAAGAAAAAAGTGGACATACCATTGCTAAGTATATGTATAGTGTGTTTAGTGGATATAAATGAAATAATTCAGCTAATTAATTAAACGGTGTTACATCTATTGTATGGTAACATATTAAGAATTGATTGATGTAGCAATAAATATATATACCTTAGCTTCCTCACTCTGGCAACACCATAAGCTGCTCAAATTTGGCAAATGAACTAGTGCTAGCTTCATCAACTCAGGGAACTCAATGATGCCATTATCAGTGATTTCTTCTCGTTCAACTGTCCCAATTATCTCTTTCTGTTAGAAAATGGAAAGTTTAAGACATATTTTTTATATGTTCTTGATGTAATTTCCGGAAACTAACTGATGGAAGTTGTTCCTTGCTACGAGGACTTAAACTTTCATGTTTGGATCTAAGACATTTTCTTAGTGTAATCCATAAAGAAATTGAGTTGAAGTTGCTTGTTTGAAATGGGTTATGTGGGGTTTGTCCCACATTAAATTTGTAAAGGAAGGATAATAAGTTTATATAGCATCTTGTGTTAGTGTTGTTTACAACTACTAGTGTAAGTAGAATGCTTATGTCACATGATGCTATTGAGTACTTTATATCTTTTAATTGTAAATGTATTTGATTTATTTATATTGATTATTTAATATTAATATTAAATATATTGAGTAAGGATTATTTAAATAATCAGACTATATATATATATTGTAATATTAATATTACTTAATCTGAATAATATAAGTAACAAATAAAACCCATCTTGCAAAACTCTATTTTCTTTGAAAAACTCTACATCCCACATCGAGTAGAATAAGAGAAGAGCAACTCAAGATGCCTATATATTGAGGCGTGCACATCTAATTGAGCATAGCATCTAGCTTGTGTGCCTCTTGCTTGTACCTTGCATAGTTAAAAATAAATTGCATAGGTTGTCGGGCAAATTGAGGTGTGCATCTAGCTTGTGTGCCTCTTGCTTGTACCTTGCATAGTTAAAAATAAATTGCATAGGTTGTCGGGCAAATTGAGTTGTGCCTCTTTCTCCTACCTCGCATATATAATGTGCATAGGTTTTTTGGGTGAACTGAGGTGCTAGTCGCTGTTGAGTACTACGTATCTGTGGACGAAGTGCTCTGTGCTGTTTTATCCTGGAAGTGATATTGCTGCAACCCAACACAGCGTAGTGGGACAATAATCTCTTCAAGAACAGTCAAGACTTCTAGCAAGGCTTGGCGACTCAGCTGTTCTATTAGTTCTTTCAGTGTATGCGATAAAGCTTCTGTTAGAGCTAAGTTTTCGATCTTTTCTCTTGTCATTACAGTTACTAATTCATATATCTTGTTTTTACCTTCGTGCTTTGTTTTGTTAATTGGTTTAATCTGCTTGTTCTTGTTTAATAATTTATATAACTGCCCCATTGTTGTGTTTAGTTTTGAATTAATTACGATCCAACAATCTTGAAGAGATTATTAGTGTTATATATTGTTAATTAACAAGATGGTTAACGAAACAGAAACTCCTGTTGTTGTTACTACTGGGTCTGGGTCTGGGGTTACTGCTGCCGTTGATTGGGCTACGTACCGTTTCCCATAACCGATTGATCTGTCTGGTATGCCTGATAAGTTCAGCGGTGGTGCTGGCTTTTCTCGTTGGCAGAAAAAGATGAAGTTGTGGTTAACGGTTAAGGGTCTATGGCCGGTGGTGCAGTATGATCCTCCTGTTGTGAATCAAGAGCAGGCTGACTCTGTTAAGGTCTATGCTTTGTGGGCTGAAAAGGATGGAGTGGCAAGGGCTGCTATTTTGGCAGCCTTAGCGAACACTCTATTCGATGTTTATTCATCGGATGCCTTCACTGCTAAACTCTTATGGGAGAAGCTGGACCAGACACATAATACTGACTCACAAGGTCTGGAAAAGTATAGTGTTGCAAGGTTCCTTGATTTTAAGCTGGTGGATACAAAATCCATGACTGAACAGGTGCATGAATTTGAGATGTTGGTACATGCTTTGAAGGAGTCTGGAATGGACCTTCCTGAGAAGTTTCAGGTTATGTCAGTGATTGAAAAACTCCCGATGTCTTGGGAAGAGTTTGCTCTCTCCCTGAAAAGACAGAAAGGAGAGATCACCTGGACTAACTTGATGTTAGACATTTCTGTGCAGGAGCAACACAAGTCCAAACAGGGACATGTGATGCCTGCTGAACATGGGAGTTCGAAGGTGAACGTAGTGACTGTTGGACAGAAAAGAAAGTCTGTCACTAAGAAGGAGAATAACAAGCCTAAAAAGGACAAGAACAAGGCTAAGAAACCAAAGGCAAACAAACCATGTTGGTCTTGTGGACAGGTTGGTCACTGGAGCAAGGACTGTCCAACAAAGAAAGCGAAGAAACCTAATGTGGTAGCACAAGCTAATACTGTGCTTGCAACCACTGATGGGCCTGTGGTTAACATGGTTGTTGGTGAGGCTATAGCTTCTGAAACCAATGACGGGTATGTTACCTACAACCCTATACTACTTTCCACTTATCTGTCAAATGAATGGTTGATTGATACTGGAGCTAATGTACATATTTGTACTGATATTACTCTGTTTGTATCTTATCAACAGGTTCAAGGCATGACAGTGACGATGGGGAATGCTAGTGCTGCTCAAGTACTTGGAATAGGAAACGTGGACCTGAAGTTTGCTTCTGGGCGTGTTCTATCCCTTACTAGAGTGCATCATGTTCCTGACATTCGTAGAAACATTATAAGTGGGAGCTGTTTAGTTAAAAATGGTTTCGAAATTTCTTTGAAGTGTAATAAAGTAGTTATTACGCGTACTGGTTTATTTTTTGGCAAAGGTTACTTGTCTGATGGATTATTTTTAATAAATGTGGAGCCTGTTTTGGGCAGTTTTATTAATGAAAATGTTATTCCTTCTGTGAATTATGTTGAATCTTCCGATTTATGGCACTCACGACTTGGTCATCTAAATTTTGGTGCTCTAAAGAATATGATGAATTTAGAGTTGATTCCAAAGTATGCCATTGAAAAGAAATCTAAATGTCAAGTATGTGTGACTGCTAAACTAACTAGGAAACCCTTTCATAATATTGTTAGGGATTCAGAAGTTTTAGATTTAGTACACACAGACATATGTGAATTTGGTGGTGTTTTGACTAAAGAAAATAAAAGATATTTCATTACCTTTATTGATGATTGTAGTAGATTTTGCCATGTTTATTTAATTAAACATAAAGATGAAGCACTTGAAAAATTTATTATGTATAAAAATGAAGTTGAAACACAAACTGGTAAAGTACTTAAACGTTTGAGATCTGATAGAGGTGGAGAGTATACGGGCAACTCATTTAATGAATTTTGCCAAAGCAATGGTATAGTTCATGAGGTGACGCCACCATACACTCCTGAGTCTAACGGGGTGGCAGAACGAAAGAACAGAACTTTTAAGGATATGATTAACAGTATGCTAATTAATTCTGGGTTGCCAAAGTACATGTGGGGAGAGGCTCTGAATACGGCTTCCCATATTCTGAACAGAGTCCCTCTGAAATATATGGACAAGACACCTTATGAATTATGGAAAGGCAGAAAGGCTAGTTTAAAGTATCTTCGTGTATGGGGCTGTCTTGCAAAAGTACTTGTCCCTGAACACAAGAGAAAGAAACTGGGACCAAAAACTGTTGATTGCATCTTTCTGGGCTATATTGAAACCACTATCGCTATGAGATTTTTAGTATTAAAATCTGACATAGATGGGATAGTGGAAAATACTATAGTTGAGTTTCGTGATGCAACATTCTTTGAGAATGTGTTCCCTATGAAGACTGGTATACCTCAGGGTATTTCTGATGATGATCCCACTCGCACATCGAGTTCCATTCCTGATCATGTGGAAAGGATGACAAATGTGGGGGCGAATCCTGCTAGTAGCTCTACTCCTAACGAAGTAGAGGAACCTAGAAGGAGTAAGCGTGCAAAGGTGGTCAAGGACTTTGGAAGTGATTTTATCACTTACAATGTCGAGGACGAACCTTTAACTTTTCGACATGCCATGGATTCTTCAGAGTCAAGGCACTGGAAAGGCGCTGTGAAGAGTGAGATTGACTCTATTGTTTCTAACGGAACATGGGAGTTGGTTGATCTCCCTCCTAGGTGTACTACAATAGGATGTAAGTGGATCTTCAAAAGGAAAATGAACCCGGATGGCTCAATAGATAAGTATAAGGCTAGGCTGGTAGCTAAGGGGTTTAGGCAGATGGAAGGCATTGACTACTTTGACACATACTCTCCTGTTGCAAGAATGACAACAATTCGAATGCTTATAGCATTGGCTTCCGTACATGGTCTTATCATCCATCAAATGGATGTAAAGACAGCTTTTCTTCATGGTAATCTTGAAGAAGAGATTTATATGGATCAGCCTGAAGGATTTGTTGCTTCTGGCAACGAGAGGAAAGTTTGTAAATTAATCAAGTCTATCTATGGTTTGAAACAAGCTCCTAGAGACTGGCACAAAAAGTTTGATGAAACTGTTTTGACTTCAGATTTTTTGGTTAATGAAAGTGACAAGTGTGTCTACTATAAGGTTAAAGGAAATGAAAAAGTAATCTTGTGCCTGTATGTGGACGACATATTGTTGTTTGGAACCAATATTGAGATTATTAATGAGACAAAAAGTTTCTTGAAAAGGCACTTTGAAATGAAGGATATGGGTGCTGCTAATGTGATTCTTGGTATCAAGCTGACTCAGTCAGCTGATGGAATAACCTTGTCACAATCTCATTATATAGAGAAATCTATACTAGAGAAGTATGGTTATTCAAATTGTAGAATCGCAAGCACGCCATATGATTCAAAAGTTGCTCTTGTCAAGAATAAGTCAGGTGTTCCTGTGTCTCAGTTAAGATATTCTCAGATTATTGGGAGTTTGCAATATCTTGCTAATGGTACTAGACCAGATATTTCTTTTTCTGTGTCTAAGTTAGCTAGATATACAAGCTGTCCAAACAAGACTCATTGGGATGCTCTTGATAGAGTGCTTAGATATCTAAAAGGCACCATCTACCTTGGTTTGCATTACAGGAGGTTTCCTGGAGTGCTAGAGGGATATAGTGATGCAAGTTGGATAGCTAAGAAATCTGGTTCCAATGGAGTGACTGGATACGTATTTACCCTTGCGGGTGGAGCTATATCCTGGAAGTCTGCTAGACAGACTATCGTAACTCGGTCTACCTTTGAGGCTGAGTTATGTGCACTAGATGCCACGGGAACCGAGGCTGAATGGTTGCATGGACTTATGTCTATGATACCTGTAGTAAGCCAACCGCTTCCGGCTCTTGCTGTTCATTGTGATAGCCGTACAACTATCGACAAGATAAACAGTAAGAAGTATAATGTGAAAACCAAGAGACACGTCCAAGTTAGACTCAAGTCTATAAGGGGTTTGGTGTCTGACAGGATCATTGCTATTGAGTTTATTGGAACTCAAGATAACCTGGCTGATCCTTTGACTAAGGGACTTGAGCATGCTGTTGTCCTTAAGTCGAGGTTGGGGATGGGACTGACAACCCATTTTGAGTCATCAACAGCGGGAACCCAATACACCTGAGAGGAGATCCCTCGAAGTGTATTCAATGTGGTAATAACAAGTTGTGAGGGTGATTCGGTAGTACCTCTACTACATATATACAGATACTCACGTATCTGAGTCTTTCCCCTGTAAACCTCAAGAGGTACTGTAACTGCTAGTTAGCAAGAGTTTTAAGAACTCTGAATGGGGTCAAGTCGTGAGACGAGATGTTGGCAGTACATCTTTGGAGATGCCCAGCTAAGCGAATGTTATTGTGTGGTCGCAATTAGAGGATAGGGTTATTCCTCGAAGCATTCGACGAACAGGATCGAGACATGACCATTAACGTCTCAAAGCCGTAGATTAGCACCATAGCCTTTGACTTGTCGTCGTCTATGAAGTGTGGTTACACCAAACGGATAAAGATTCAAGGTGAAACATTCCATCTATATCCGGTAGCCATCGAAGTAGAGGACTTAGGAGGGTTCAAACCTTGACCGGTACCAACTCTGAAAAACAAGTCACGAGTAGAACCTGATATGCATTTCTGTATGGATTTGTGGGGGATTGTTAGAAAATGGAAAGTTTAAGACATATTTTTTATATGTTCTTGATGTAATTTCCGGAAACTAACTGATGGAAGTTGTTCCTTGCTACGAGGACTTAAACTTTCATGTTTGGATCTAAGACATTTTCTTAGTGTAATCCATAAAGAAATTGAGTTGAAGTTGCTTGTTTGAAATGGGTTATGTGGGGTTTGTCCCACATTGAATTTGTAAAGGAAGGATAATAAGTTTATATAGCATCTTGTGTTAGTGTTGTTTACAACTACTAGTGTAAGTAGAATGCTTATGTCACATGATGCTATTGAGTACTTTATATCTTTTAATTGCAAATGTATTTGATTTATTTATATTGATTATTTAATATTAATATTAAATATATTGAGTAAGGATTATTTAAATAATCAGACTCTATATATATATTGTAATATTAATATTACTTAATCTGAATAATATAAGTAACAAATAAAACCCATCTTGCAAAACTCTATTTTCTTTGAAAAACTCTACATCCCACATCGAGTAGAATAAGAGAAGAGCAACTCAAGATGCCTATATATTGAGGCGTGCACATCTAATTGAGCATAGCATCTAGCTTGTGTGCCTCTTGCTTGTACCTTGCATAGTTAAAAATAAATTGCATAGGTTGTCGGGCAAATTGATGTGTGCATCTAGCTTGTGTGCCTCTTGCTTGTACCTTGCATAGTTAAAAATAAATTGCATAGGTTGTCGGGCAAATTGAGTTGTGCCTCTTTCTCCTACCTCGCATATATAATGTGCATAGGTTTTTTGGGCGAACTGAGGTGCTAGTCGCTGTTGAGTACTACGTATCTGTGGACGAAGTGCTCTGTGCTGTTTTATCCTGGAAGTGATATTGCTGCAACCCAACACAGCGTAGTGGGGCAATAATCTCTTCAAGAACAGTCAAGACTTCTAGCAAGGCTTGGCGACTCAGCTGTTCTATTAGTTCTTTCAGTGTATGCGATAAAGCTTCTGTTAGAGCTAAGTTTTCGATCTTTTCTCTTGTCATTACAGTTACTAATTCATATATCTTGTTTTTACCTTCGTACTTTGTTCTGTTAATTGGTTTAATCTGCTTGTTCTTGTTTAATAATTTATATAACTGCCCCATTGTTGTGTTTAGTTTTGAATTATTCCCAACACTTTCATCATATCAGTATATCACAGTAACTTACTAATGGCCATGTAAGAATGTAGGAACACATTCAAGCCAGAACACGTGGATACCTTGAGGCTCTTTAGTTTGTGAAAGGAGGAGGGTACATTATTGTAGCAACTCTTTCCCCAAATATCACTTACTGTATTCAAACCTCTTATTTCCAATACTTGCAAGGAAGGGAATGCAACCTGTATAGTATGTGTGAATACTTACTGTATGAAATTATAAACGAGTTCCAATGGTAGAACAATTTATATATCATAAATATGGTATATTTACAGTCACGGGGAGTGACTTTAAGACTTACCTTGATCAGTTTGGGACAATCACAAATGTTGAGGTAATTTGTGATCACATAATCCAGAGGAATAGAGGTTTTGGAATCATCACATTTGATTCAGAAAAAGCAGTAAATAAGGTGCTACTTAGAACGTCTTTCCATCAACTTAAGGGTAAAATGGTTGAGGTAAAGAGGGCTATTCCCAAGGATCCATCACGGAAATCGATCAAGAGCAAGCTAGACGGGCTAAACTACAGGCTGAGCAAAGTGAGCTATCTACTTAGTGCCTACACTCAGGGTCCTAGCCAAGTAGAAGGCTTTGAACTATAGTCTTGTTTTTTTCTCTAAAGAGACATAACTTCTTCTTTGTAGTATGCATATAGATAATGATAATCACCTTTCTCATTTCTCATTATTGGTTTATTTTTCTTATGCAATTTAAGAAATATGTTGACAGTTATAATGTTAAAACAATCATCACCTCAATGTTTAAACTTGTTTTCAAATGTTAAGTCTCCAGACTCTAAATGGTATATCAGGACCTCACTCTGAATTTGTACTAAGTATTTATGTCATGACTATATATGTCATGTGCATGCAGAAAAACTATAGTGCAGATCCTCTGGCTGTCTGAACCATATAGCTTACTCAATTTCTTATCGTACTTTAACTGGCTTGTATGACGCGAGTTGTATATAAATAATTCGTATTCTAGATGATATTGGTAGAATTATATTCCTCAGATAAACCATTACATCAAAGATCAAACTACACAAGTTAAAGCAGAGTGTAGTAAAGAAAGCTTGTTTGTTGGGTCAAGCACTTCAAGTTAATTATTTTCGTGGGAAAAACTACTTGGAGCCTTGGAGGTAATATTCAAAGATAATGCATTAGTAAACCTCTCATCCTGCATATCATGTGTGCAACAGCTTTAGTGATTGGATTCTTTTTCGAAATATACAACAAACAGAGCTCTCCATGTTCACAACTAGAGTCGGTTGAATTACTGTATTTACTGTTTCAATCTTGAAACTTTCTTTGAATTTCAGCTTGATATTGATGTCGTGATAGAAATGGCTTTCTTAATACAGGTAAAAACCGCTCTTTTCATTCTGCAGAAAATCCCACTTTAAATGATAAAAGTCATATATATTTGTGGCTTGCTAACCATTAAAATTAACAAGATTCACAGCATTTGTGTTAAGTAAAACTTTAGACAAATGTATGTGATATAAATTTGTGGCAACTAAACTTAGTAGAATCTGCATCAACATAAAGATTATGATGACATTATCTAGCTTTAAAGAATCAGAAATTGACTTCTTGTTGTGGTAGAGAGTGAGTAGTCTTTAGCCCAAGTGTTTGGAAGTACTTTCTGCATTGCATTTATGTTAAAAATTTTAGTGGAAGATTGCATTGATTTTAACTGATCCATGTAGAGTATTGCATTGTTCCTTTTATCTCCACTAGACAAGGTCATAATACAAGGAAAAGTTGAATCGATAGAGCCAATTTGTGGATAGAATGAGTGGAATTGAATAGTAAATAGGTTCTCTATTATTAGATCACACTCTGTCATTTACAATATGAGATTGTTATTTTAGCAAGTAGCTGAAATATATAGGTAGCTTAAGTTGCTCTGTGTGAAATGCCAAATGCATTTGTTAAGAGTTAATGGAATGACAAGCAAAATGAAATAGTAATGGTGTGTTTGGGCTGTCTTATTTGTCAAAAATAAATATTTACTTTTAGAAAAAAAATATTTTTTAAATAAATAAGTACTTAAGATTGTTTGACATTTCTAACTCACCATGCAACTCTCCACCCCAATCAAGGATCAAACCCATCGTCAAAAGTATGGTAAGGAATAACGATCTATTCAAAATATTCTTCAATCCATCGTTTTCATCAAATAATGCTACTCTCAATTAATCGAAGTAAAAAAAATAATAATAATAAACAAGGGAGAATAGACAAAAAAAAAAAACGACTATTAGAGAAAGATCTCTCTCGTAAGCGCTGAGTATTGGTCGATTTAATCGATTTTTAACCATCAAATCGGACCAAACCATATATAACGATTTTATTAAATATCAAATCGTATTAGATCATTTGAATATTTTGATCAAATCGTACCAGACCATAATTAAGCGGTTTAGTTTGATTGGTTGCGGTTTTAAACCAAATTAGACAATTAAATATTTAGTACATACTATTTAATGTCTAAATTTAAACAATTTACATATTTTAATTGTTAAAAATAGAAATATATTTAAAATTTGTGAGATTAAAGATATAAAGTAAAATGAATAAAATATAGACATATGTAAGATAAATTTTATTACAAATTATATATAAATATGTTAATGTATATTACAAACGGACCGGTCGGTCTCAATGGTCCTTTTAGAAATTAATAAAAATTGAATCATAAGATAAGGATTTTTATTTATGTCAAAACTAAAACAAATCAAACCATTTGAAAAACTGTAAAAAGCGGATTGACTAATTTGGTTGGTCCGGTTCGATGGGTTTGAATATTTTTTGGTCAGTCCTATTTGTATATGTAATATTCCCATATTTATAAGTGAATAAAAATAGTGAGATATATCTTATTATCTTGTCAGAGTTCATTAAAAATTTATCAAGTCTCAAGAGAAAACTAAAAAAATAGATTTTGTTTTTCATAAATGCAGGGCACTTGTAACTTTCTTTAAAATAATCTTAACTTTCTATAGATTCACTGAAAAGAAAGGTATATTTTATTAAACATGTTTAGTGTTTTCATAAACGGGTTATTTGGTTGAGAAAGTTTTCACTGACATGTGTATTTAAATTAGCAAAGGAAAAAATAAAACAAACATTTGAAGGCTTTAATTACTTGACAAAAATACTTTAAAGAATCGCCCGAAGTAGATGGGATATGTAGATCAACATAGAAGAAACTACCCCACTCGATAGTTTAAAGACAAAAGGAAATGATGAGTTCAATTATATAATTATATGAGTTCTACATTAACATTAAAATAAATAATAGCACAAGCACTTAATTAGTCTTCTTGAAACTCAAATATAAAAGGAACGAAGGAGTCTACTCGTTTAGAATTAATATCATTGGACGTTTAGTTCCATGTTTAACCTGTTACCAATAAAAATCCTTAAACGTAAATAAAAAAAATGTGCAACTATATATTATAACAAATCAAATTACATTGCATAATTAAAAAACAGACATATGAATAAAACTGACCAAGTGGAGGGTGTTTAGGCCTCATCCAACAGCATATTTACTCTATAAACTATTGTTAAACTATAAATATGCGCATAGGATTATAGCAACTGTCAAACGAAAGAAACAAAAATACATAGGAAAAAAAAGAGGAAGTGGTCCACAAATATCAAAATAGATGACGCATGAACATTGTGTCCAAACATGAGGTCGTTGGCGACCTGTTTAAGCACGGGTTTGTTGGCTTGAGTTTTAGGGTCGAAATCTCTTGTTCAGGAGAAGCATTGGACTCACATTCAAATTCTTTTATCGTGTTTTTAAGGGATTCTTTTTCTGGTGTTTGGAATCTTATTTTGCAATAACTTCAGAGTCAAAGTCGGAGAAGTAAGAGAAGGAGTAATGGACGTTACGAGAAACCATTATGACTAGGAATGGATCGTCTTCTTCATTGGATTGGAATTCAATTTCTTTTTTTATGTAATTCCTTTTTTTTGAGTTTGGATTCTTATTTTGCAATGGTTTCAGAGTCTAGAAAGTTAGAGTAGGAGAAGTAATGCACGTTACGGGGAATGATTCTGACCGGGAATATATCTTCTACCGGTGGGTACTCGATAGTAGTTTTGATATTAATTTTATCTTTTTAAAAATGTCTAAATAAATATATTTTTACCCAAATAATAAAAATAATAAGATATTATGTTTAGATTATTTGACTGTTTTTAAAATTTTTAACTAAAAATTTCTAATCTATAATAGTTATAACTAATTTTAATACCGATGTATTTATTTATGTATTATTTTTATATTTTGTACATAACCTTCTAAATTTTAAGATCGGCTCTGTTGATTGGAAATGGGTACTCGCTACCAGTTCCCACCTCAAATTCGGGTATATTGAGAATTTTTATTTTTGAAACTTTTTCTTATAGCAAAATTAGAAGACTCACCCTCAAAATGCTTATGATTTCTTCACTATTGGTTTCAGGAACAAAGAATGTGAAATTTTGGGCCTATATCAAAGGAGGGATCAATATTTATTTGGGTGTAAAATTGTTCGTAAATTGGGAGTCTCTGAGCTAGCCCCCCTCAGTCATTTGAAATAGTCAGGGGAATTAATTTTCGGGTGCCTGCCATTAATTTTAAAGAGGTCGATCTTATGGTGACTTTTGAATCGTTGCAAGGTAATATTCTTGAATCTTCTAGTAACATTTGAAATGATATTTGTATGTATTTACTAGGTAGCTTTGTTGATATGTCAGCAAGTTATAAACAATGTTATTTTCCACAAGTTATTTGACTTTTTATGAACCAAAAAAAGTATGAAAGTATGGTGTTAAGATCGGGTTCATTAATTTTGTTTACTTAATAAGGAAGCTTCGAAAATGAAGTGTTTCCCTAAATATGGACAAGAAGGATGTTTTCCTTGTCATTCATTTCAAGTTTTCTCCTGTTGTTGATAATAGTCAATATTGTAGAAAACTTTGATACAGACTCTCTTATCTCCTCACCTTCCTGATAATGAAATCATGGGAGTATTTGGCCCCCGTTAAATTATGAAAATAAACCCTTATTTTTGAAAAAAAATAGAGTAAAGTGTATTTTTTTTATAAGTAAAATTTTATTTTTCAAAAATAAGTTTTGTTCTTAGTTTGTTTTCCAGAAATAAGTACTTATTTCCAGAAAAAAGTAGGTAATGTATATTTTTTTCCAGAAATAAGCATTTATTTTTCAAAAATAAGTTTAGCCAAATGGGCCCCATATTTTTTCAATCCAACTCAAGCTACTACAACACAAATATTAATAACGCCGTTACTATTTTATCGCGTGGATTTCCTGGTAACGCCCACTAGGGCTGCCTTGGCCACCCTAGTTCGGGTTACGAGCGACACCATCAAATCCTATGAAATGGAATGTCACATCTTTATCAGACTGAATATATAATTGATCTTTTTTCATACCTCATATGAGAGATTCCTCCGAATAAATAAGTGTTAGGAGTATAATTAGCAAGTCAATTAAAAGTATAAAATATGATTTCGTTCTCAGGAAAGGTGAGGAGATAAGAGAGACTGTAACAAATAAAAAGTTTTCTGTTGGACTGATATTGGCTATTATCAAGATGATGAAAAGTTTTTGAGGAAATGAAAGACAAGTAAAACATCATTCTTGTAAGTATGGAAAAACTCATTTTCGAAGCTTCCTCCTTCCGCAAACAACAATTAGCGAATCCCCGATCTTAACACCCGGCCTACAACCTTTAATTAAACTTACTAACATTTGAAAAGGAGAGTGATTACCATTGGCAGCCAAAATGTAAACATATTTCCTATAACCAACAGGGTTAGCATGACATATTGTTCTCATTATTTTCATCAATGCAAAGCTTAGATATGTTAATATTGTTTAAGGCAAGCTTGGATCTCTCAGCAATGGGAAAGATATGCAATAGAGACTTCATATTGAAACTTAACCAAAGTCAAAAATCTCAACTGGTGACGATTGGACAAGAAGATCGGTTTGAAAACCGTAAACGAGAAGGAATCGATGAGGTGAGAGAACGAGTCCAGCTTAAGGGAATGAAGAAGGAGTTGTCTGAAAGTCATGATGTTTACTATAACTTCCAGAAAAGAGGAATGAAATGAGTTTAAATAAGTTTCTTCCCGAGGAAGACATGATATAGGGTTTCCTATGAACTAATTCAAGTTTGGTACATTTTAAGTCAAATAGAATCTTTAAATACGAAGTCCATAACATGTACATCTTGTGTTATTATTGTTAAGGGGAAATGAGGAATAGATATAAGTAATGTTATTTCACATGCAGGAATTTGAAAAAAAAATTATAGGTCAAACCTTATGAAAGACGATTTGAATGCTAATTTTTTAGTAAAGTTAAGTTTTCGAGTCAGTGCTATATTTCGAGTCACAAAATATTTAAGGTATGGGGCTCGGTTCTGACCCAAAACAGGGATAAAAAGTAACACAATTGTTTTATTGTGTAAAAATACTTGTGTTTATTTACAAGGAGGTGAGATACACATCTTGGGAGAGAGAGGTTTGTAATTGTTCATATAGATGGAGATACATATCTAGAGAGAGACAGGGACTTTTAAGGTGGTATGTTTATACATACATATATGTATGAGCGGTTGTATGTTATATGAGAGAGAATAATATGATGAAACCCTATATTTTGTAGCCTTCTGTGAAGAACATAATAGCCTTTTATTTTTTTACACTTTTACTTCTCCGACTCTGAAGACTCTAAAGCCATGGCAGAACAAGAATCCAAACTCCAGAACGAGAATCCCCCAAAGACACAGGAAAAGAACTTGAATGTCACCCCAATGCTTCCCGTGAAGAAGAGGAACAGAACTCCTGGTGAACCCAAAGAGGCCCTTGGACTTCGACCCTGAAACTCAAGCCAAGAAATCTGTGCTTGTACAAGTCGTCAACCACCTCATGTCTAGACCTTTGATTTGTGATGATTCAGCTCGTCCATTATTACTCTTTTTGCATCAACTACATGAAATTCAACCATAAAATCAACAAACTACACATATCGGAGGATTACAAAAACAATTCAATATAATGATCAGGATGTACAAATGTTAAATTTTGAGGGCTACTACGTATATTTGTGGAAACTTTGAGAGTCAAAATTGACAATACAATGGTACAATTGGAAGAAAATTATGCAAAAATATGAAAAATGGTCGATATGTATAAATGCCAAATTTTAAAGACGTGAAAATATGTTTTTTTTACTTTGAGGGTTGTGTACTTTCCTGTAAATTTTGAGAGTTAAAATGGTAATAACCCTTTATTTTATGTTTGAGTTCCAAGAAGACTAATGTGCTTGTGCTATTATTTATTTTGATGTTAGTGTAGAACTTAGATAATTATATAATTGAACTCCTCCTTTCCTTTTGTCCTTAACCCCTAGGTGGTGTAGTTTCTTCTTTGTTGATCTGACATATTTTGTCTACTTCGGATGATTCTTTGAACTAATTCTTATTTTTGTCAAGTAACTAAAGCCTTTAACTGTTTATTTTAGTTCTTCCTTTGCTAATTTAGTTACACATGTTAGTGAAACACTGAAACCTCTCTCAATTAAATAACTCGGTTATGGGAACACTAAACAATGTTAAAGGTACTTTCTTTTTATTGAGCTCTGTAGAAAGTTAGGAGTGCTTTGTCTACTAAGAAATACTAGTTCAGAAGATGCTTTTAAAGAGAGTTACAAGTGCCCTGCTATGTCTACTAACTTTTACTTGTCTATTTGCACATAACCATACCAGTGTATTGCTCACTGACTCGGTATGTGAAATTAGTTGTAACTATATATGCATGTGTATTCTTGTTCTTAATGGGTTTTTTTTAGTGTTTAGATATGTTCTTGTGCGTTATCTATCTGCACGTAACCATACCAATATGTTGTTTCTGTTCAGAAATTGAAGGTGTAAATGTGATCTTGTTTTGCATTGATTTTTGTTTAACGGGTTGCATTCGGTTAGTTTTAAGGGATGTGGGGTTTTCATATTTTGATGGTCTTTTTCAACATTGTGTGCATGCCACCCAACTCAAACAGCACAGAAATACATTACATGACCAAATAGCCAAAAATACTACCCAACTTAGCCCCCACACCATTAATTTATCACCTGATTTTTGACCAATTTTTAAGAAAAAATATTTTTTAACCCTCTACTGATTAATCGGAAAAGATGTTTTTGATAATTGCACTTTAAGATTTTCCACGCCTTTATTAGATAAATGTTTTTAATGAGTTGTGTTTTAGTCAAAGTGGCATGTTCATGTATCATCATTTGGTTTACTAAAAATTATTTTTGAATAATTAGGTTTATAGTTACAATGTGAGTACGAACGACTTTACTACTTGATCTATTACTTTCAACAATTCCAAGGAAAGAGAAAACAAATGTTAATATTCTTTCACATTCTGAATGTCTACCGTAAAAAGCAATAACAGGTTTAATTGCAGAAGCTATCAACATAAAAACGTAGGCTAAGAGAGTTGCAAGAAAAGAAATGTTACTACAATATTTTTGTACATGGCAGAATACATGGTCGAAAAAAATTGAGGAAATGAAACAGTTTCTTCAGGTAAATTTATTTTATGTGTAGAACATATCAGGCAGCTCCTCCGCATGTCAGAAATTGAGTGAGGATATATAATTGAGTAATACTAGACTTATAAAATTGATTTTATGTGTATAGAACTGAAATCGAGTGGATATATAATTGAGTAATGCTAGAGATATAAAATTGATTACAAAAAAAAATTGTCCTAAATAATGTGTCATAAGTGATGTGTCAATTTGAAAAAAAATTAATTGTTTAAGATTTGTGTGAATATATTGGAGTTAATTACATTAAATAAAATTACAATCAATAACAATCTGTCATATGGTATTTGAGAAATATTTTTTACACCTAGCATTACTCTATATAATTATATTAAATTTGACAATTTTATTTTTGCACCGTGTTTATTGATTGTGATGGATGAATGGCAAATAATGGAATGTAATGAGATTTGAATTATATGATTAAAAGTAAAAGTTTAAATATTTTCATTTTTCTCTACCCCATCATTCATAATAAATTAAAGTAAACATAAAACGAGTGATGATCAAAAATACTATTTTTAAAGATAAGTTAATGAAAATAATATTTTTAAAAATTTTGACCAAAAATTTCAATAGAATACACATTCTACTGATATGCATTTGACAAATAAATTAAAATTTAATTTTTTAGAGGGACACACATTCTCACAATGCGTCACACACACAAAAAAAAAGATTTCTAATTTTTTGACAAATTATATATTTTTATTTTAAAATTTTTGATAAATAAATATTGGCATAATACTTGTTTGATAATTTCAATGCGGCGTTTATGACCTAAATATTCTTTTGTCAAGTTTTCGAAAATTGGATGAAAATAAGCAATAATATATAAAAATTATGTACAGTAATAAATTAATAATCTTGAAGATAATTGATGATTTATCCACGTTGAAATGAAGTGCATATCAAATTCTTTCCTATCCTTTCGGATCCCGACGATTCTGTGTATAGTTAGAGTCAGCTGTTAATTACTATACAAATCAATTTTCTGTATAAAATTCCATATTTAATATAAACTTTTTTATATGGAAATATATAAACCAAGAAACAAAACAATAAAACTAATAGCAGTGAGTATTAAATTATTACTAGTATTTTCTTTTAGTGTAGAAGTGTAGCTAGTTATAAATACATGCAGCAGTCCCTTTGCTATAATCCCTATTGTCACCCTACTCAAGAAGTTGTGCAGTCTTCAAAACAAGAACATCCCTGAGGTAAATAATTATAGAGAAAATCAAAATATATATTGGATTATTTTTTTTATATGATGCATGAATCAACTAGTGTTCTTGATTTATGTGATCACCATAGTAACAATTGAACAAGCACTGTAAATAAAAAATGATAAAGTTTGGATTTTTCATTTTATATGTGAGATTACTTGTATGAATGTGTGTGTGTGTGTATGATTTTATTCAAGTACAAACTGAGAATTAGCCTGCAAAAGTACAAAGGTTTGTGAATCTTCTTGTTATAGGATTAATTTTAATGTTTTTATCAGTATATTGTTAGTTATGTATTTTAAATTAAATTATATGATTGGGTTTCTGTTATGAATCTTTTTTCTATTTTTAGTGGATTTTGTAAATTTATATAATGAATTTCACAGGGTTGTGGAGCTTGTAGTCCAATATGATAGGTATTAAAAGTTGGCCTAAGTGTATACATGTAAGTTTTTAGGGGTTTTGCATTATAAAGTTTAATTGTAGGATATTGTTCATTCTTTAGTTGGGGCATAAGAAGAAGAAGATCGATTTTGTGTGATTCAATGGTGAAAATTTATGTTTATTTTAGTTATCATTGTTAATTGAAACAGATAATTCTTAATGAAATTAATAATGTTATATGCCATCTATGTCAATTGCCATTCATGCAAACTGCAATCACTTGTGTGCCAAAATGTAATGATACTGACCAGATTTATAGTTTTGTTCTACTGTGCGTGCATTTTAAAGTCTCCCACAACTTGTGTGGTACATGATTATATATATTAGTAGCTGATGAAAGATGATATTATTAGTTCCACACACAAACTAGCAACTAGACAAAAATATGTTGTAGAAGGGACAGATGAGTTGCCATAATTAACATGTCATTGATATCTTCTAGGTAAAATTAGTTTTTGGCTTTCTGGACGTTTCTTATATTATGATGGTTATCTTTGATATAGTATAAGCAAATATTAATTCTTAAACTTTGGCTGCAGATTTCTTTTTACCATATCAACGATTGTTGAAGATTGCTGTTTACAGAGTATTATAAAAGTGAAAGTAATTTATGGAGGGTGGTCCTGTCAAGCCAGATAAAACAGAATTCACAGAATGCTGGCGGACTTCATGGAAAACACCCTACATTATGCGACTGGCACTCTCAGCTGGCATTGGAGGTCTTCTATTTGGCTATGACACGGGTACTAAATGCTTGCTTGTTTAGTTGTGAAGTTTTATTTGCTTAGATAATTGTAAGTTGCAACACAATGCTTATATATTTGACAATAAGTTGATATTGCTAATATATGTATAACTCGTAGTTTAGTGCAAGGGCAATGAATAATTTCATGTTATGTTGTAATGGGGTCTAGGTGTAATCTCGGGAGCTCTGCTTTACATAAGAGATGACTATAGTACAGTAGAGAAGCATACTTGGCTGCAGGTAGTTTCTCTATATATGAATCTGATGATATAGTTCAAATTATTTTAGAATACAAATGGTGGGATACATCATAAGCTGACCTTTTGTTCTTGTAATGTTAAGGAAACTATTGTTAGTATGGCTGTAGCTGGTGCAATTGTTGGTGCTGCGTTTGGTGGATGGATAAATGACAGATATGGGCGAAAGAAATCAATCTTGCTAGCTGATATTATGTTCTTTACTGGTGCGGTAGTTATGGCTGCTGCAGTAGGCCCTTGGATGATTATACTGGGAAGAATTTTTGTAGGTTTTGGGGTTGGAATGGCTTCAATGACTGCCCCTCTTTACATTTCAGAAGCTTCACCTGCTAGAATTAGAGGTGCTTTAGTTAGTGCAAATGGATTGCTAATTACTGGAGGGCAATTTCTAGCCTATCTTATAAATTTAGCATTCACCAGGGTGCGCCCGCCTTAATTTTAAAGTTTATTGTCTATCATTTGACAATTTTTTTCAGGACATGTACAATGATACAAAAACTAAATGATTATGCTTTTCTATATATGCATGTATAAGGCACCTGGAACCTGGCGTTGGATGCTTGGAGTGGCTGGAGTACCAGCTGTTGTTCAATTTGTATTGATGTGGTCACTTCCTGAATCTCCTAGATGGCTATATAGTCAGGTTAGTACGGCACATGAATTACTAGAATCAGTTTGAAAAGTATATACATTGTAATTGTTTTGGAAGCACTGTAAGCCTTGAACATAAAGTAATGCCAATCTCGACACTAAGGTAGGTCCCATCTCGAGCTTGTACTAGATTCCAACACACTAGATTCTTGGCTTTAAGTACCTGATTTACATTGTCCAGTAACTTCAAGAAATGTGACATACATAAAATCTTGAATATCTGAAAATGTTATGTACACGTAAAACCCTAAGGTCATGTTTGTTTTATAGGATTAAATAGGGGATATGACTATAATCCTTTAAATTTTTTAATCCTATGTTTGTTTTGTAAAAATTTATTTGGGATTAAATCAATGATTATAATCCTTTGAAATATTAATCCCTTGTTTGTTTTCATCGGATAAGGGGTAGGATTATAATCTTCTCTAATACTTGGTTGGAGGAGGTATTATTTAATCATCTCTAACAAGTCATTTTTTAAAGGATTATAATCCCTTCAATATAATCCAATGTCAAACAAACAAAGGATTAGAAAATTTAAAGGATAATAGTCCAATCCATATGTTAATCCCTCAAAACAAACATAGAATTATAATTTAAAGGATTATAATCCAATCTTAAACTTAAGGGGTGTTTGGGGTAGCTTAAAATTAAAATAAGTAACTTATTTTAATTTTTTTTTTACATATTTCCGAAATTTTTTTTTTGATACATATTTATTTTAGAATTTTAAAACCAAATATGATTTCCAAAACTGAAAATAAGTTACTTATTTTCAGGAAAAGTACATACATACTAACTTTTTCTGGAAATAAGCACTTATTTCTGACTTATAATGGGGGCCAAACGGGCACTTAATCCTTTGGAACAAACATAGTATTGGATAATTTAAAGGATTATAATACATAGGAATAATAGTTAAGGATTATAATGAATGGATACTAATCCCGGGATTATAATCCCATGAAACAAACATGGCCTAAGTTCATTCTAGTTGCTGCATCTGGATATACTTTTCATAAACTATGATTATGTCTTTGTTTCATACACTACATAGTCTTGGTAAGTGTAGCTAATGAAAAGAAATCCCTTCTCCTTTGACCAGAATAAGATACAACAATCCAGGGATATCTTAGCAAAGATCTATCCAGCTGATGAAGTCGAGAAGGAACTGGCAGCCTTGCAATCATCCATTGAAGCTGAAAAGGCAGATGAGAAATCAATTGGAGATGGTTTTTTAGCTAAAGTAAAGAGTGCTTTCAGCAACAAAATTGTGCGAAAGGGCCTATATGCTGGTATTACAGTCCAAGTGGCACAGCAATTTGTGGGTATAAACACAGTGATGTACTATAGTCCCACAATAGTTCAATTTGCTGGATTTGCTTCAAACAAGACCGCTATAGGCCTCTCCCTAATCACCTCAGGTCTTAACGCTGTAGGATCAATCATTAGTATGGCTTTTGTTGACAGGTGTGGGAGAAGGAGATTGATGCTCATCTCCATGATTGCCATTATAACTTGCCTTGTTGCCTTAGCTGGAGTGTTTTATGTAGCCGCTGCACATGCTCCTCGTATCAGTAATTTTGAATCTTCTCATTTTGGAGGGAACTCTACATGTCCAAGTTACATTAGCGCATCAAATCCATCTTCTTGGAACTGTATGAATTGCTTGAAAGCATCCTCCGATTGTGCCTTTTGTGCAAATAGAGCAAGCAAAGTAAGTTTGGCATTCCTTACATTCACATGAATATTATATCTTACAGTCAGGCTGTTTTCTGATAGAAAAAGCCTCTCTCCTCCTAAGACTAGAGATAAAATCTCGGACATTAAAGAAACAACCTCTTTAATCCTTATATTAAAGATAAGGTACCGGCATCTTAGCTGACTCTGCTCTACATGTGGGATACACTCCATGTTTGTTTTTTATTCATCTTACATTTAGAATACATTCCATGATTTATTGTATTACAATAAGTTGCATGCATAAGAGATAATGTAAGAGACAAACATCAAGGCCAAAATTTGTATCTGTCTATTATTTCATTGTTAATCTTTCTCTGATATGTTTGGATCCTCAGTATCATCCTGGAGCATGTCTAGCTGCTAATGATGGTACACGAAGTGCATGTTGGGCAGAACATCGTACATGGTACACTCAAGGCTGTCCAAGCAAAATAGGTTTGATTCCAGTAGTACTACTAGGAGTGTATATTTTATGTTATTCCCCAGGAATGGGAACAGCACCTTGGATCGTGAATTCCGAGATATATCCATTGAAATACAGAGGCATTGGTGGGGGAATAGCAGCAGTTTCTAACTGGATTTCTAATCTCATTGTAAGCCAATCGTTCTTGACCTTGACACATGCACTTGGTTCTGCTGGCACATTTCTTCTGTTTGCTGGAATCTCAGCTGTTACGGGGACAGCAATATTCTTTCTTGTGCCTGAAACAAAAGGTCTAACGTTCGAAGAAGTGGAGAAGATGCTTGAAACAGGGTTTAAACCAAGCTTATGTGGCGACACTGATCCTGATAAAAAATTGGATGGAACAGTTTAATTTGCGGTAATATATGTTGATCAGCTTTTGCAGTTAAACCATGTTATTGTTTCATACTGTAGACATTTACAGTGTGAAAGAATATTGGCATTTTTTTCCATTTCCTTGGAATTGTTGAAAATTGTGGAATTATGTTGTTCCCAATCAATTGGTGTAAGTTTTTAAATCAAGGGTGACTCGGAAGAGACGATAAGAATACATCGTTTGATTTATCAGTAATTTACAAGTATCTTATAAGTAATTTATAAGTATCGAGGTCTATTTGAAATGAATAAATCTTTATTCTTGTGTTTTCGTAAAATTTAATTTTTTTACATAAATACATCACTCTGACTGAAACACGCCTCCTTAAAAACATTATCTAGAAATAAAGGCATGGAAAATCTTAAAAAGTAGAATAACCACCGTCACTTGTGATCCTTCAAGTTTTACATATGTCATTCTCCTAGAAAATGTATTGTAAAGGGAGACAAGCCTTATCTGAAAATATATATAGTTTCTTTGATAGATATTTTTTAACTATTCAAAACAGTTTCGATGACACCGACGGACCTTTTAGACTTATAAAACACTACATTCAAGAGCTTTAAAGGAACATGGAATCAAAGTAAGAAACGGCATTTATCATTCTGTTAAAACAAACTGCAGCATACCTACTCCCATTGTTTGGTTAAGAAATTATATAATACAAAATGTAAACTAGACAGAAGTTGTTTGATTAAACATATTTGTCTTTGGAGCTGATCATAACACTCATATTTGTTGGATAAACTTTTTCTCGTAAATAATTTTTTAGTTTTTGGATTAGTTCCTGAACGGTCAGGATTTTAAAAAAATAGGAACGAATAACCGTGGATCCGCTGTTGAAAAGATCCAGCAGATCAACTCCCTATATTTAACTCCTTTATTTTTAGGCGTTAAAAGTCAAAATGAACAAGTAATATAGAATTGAGGAATAATAAAAAACAACTCCAAAGATTAAGGTTCTTTTTTTGTGTTTGTTTTCTTCGAAACCCCAATTCATTTTAGTTTGTAGCTAGTTTATTTAACTTTGCAACGTAAAACTCACAAATAATCTCTAGTTTCGAGTCCTTAAAAATCTTATAGTGTCTGCGAGTTCACAAAACAATTATATCTAGGGGAAAATAAATTCATTCGTCCCTAAACTATTGGTGTTTTATTGTTTTAATCCTTGAACTAAATATTCCAATATGCGGGTCCTTCAACTTAAAAAACTAACGGACGTTAACAGCATGCTGACGTGGCAGTTACGTGAAAATCAAAAATTCACCGATTGAATTCAAATTTTGATATGTTAATCTACGAGTGATTACAAGAACACAGGTGGTAAAATTTTTCGATTTCGAGTTCACTAACGTATAGAAGTTTGCACTTTAATTTCAAGAACACGAAATAATAAGTTTTTTTCATATAGATTTCTATACGTTAGTGAACTCGAAATCGAAAACTTTTACCACCTATGTTCTTGTAATCACTCGTAGATTAACATATCAAAATTTGAATTCAATCGGTGAATTTTTTATTTTCACGCAACTGCCACGTCAGCATTGACTAACGTCCGTTAAGTCAAATTTGGACGGAAGGACTTCAATCAGAAAAATCAAAAGTTGAAGGACCCGCATATTGGAATATTTAGTTCAAGGACTAAAACAATAAAACACCAATAGTTTAGGGACGAATGAATTTATTTTCCCTTATATCTAGAATGCACTCCGCTACAACAGCACAAAACAATGTGAGAAAAATCAGGTGATAAATTAATGGTGTGGGGGCTGAGTTGGGTACTTGAGTGGTATTTCTGGCTGTTTGTGCATGTATTGTACAAGAGTAGGGACCATACGCATTCCCATATGTTTTAGCCCTTTACACCACATACTTGCAACTCATTGGCCCCTCTTGCCATGCCATTATCATTTTTCATTTATGAGAGAGACAATAGAGTGCACTCTAATCAATCCCTTTTACACCAATGCTACCAACTTCTTAATAATGCACTAGCATAACTGCATAAGCCTTTCATTTATTCCAGCTGCTACTACCTAATAATGCATTCAGATACATGTATGGGTGAACCCCGTTTGAAATCTCTGTGTGTAGTTATTGTTTGGATAATGCATCTTAATACCACAAAGAAAAACAAAGGTCTGAATGAGCTTTGGGTCCCCATCTCTTCATGAAACTGAAACTCATTAAGATGATGTATTATTGAGTAAGCAATTTTTTTGTCGAAAATGCAGTATCCAGTGTTCATACCCATTCCCGAATGTCGGTACTCAAAGTGTCCGACTGTCAAAACGGAGGATAGATTGTCAGATGCAAGTTTCTTCACAGTTTGAAGATGAGAGGACTTGCACCATTTGGAACACAGCAAAAGAGCACTATATATAGTTCAAAAGTTACGACAGTACAATAAACTACATGTAATACAATATATCTAGACAGAATCTGGATCAGCCCTATAACAAAACACAAGGAGTACAGACATAAGAGAACTAGTCAACAACCATACAACCTACAGTCAGCTTTTTTTAGTGGTACTCATCTGCTCACACTCATGGTAAAAACACTTAAAAAATCTCAACCATTCTATACAAACCAACCACAAAACACTACCTATATACAGCCAAAAACCAACAACCTCTATTATAGTATACTATGTATCTAGATACCTCTAAGGACTTGATGATGATGCTTCTTGTCTTGGTTCCCTTAGATACCCCAGAAGGGTTTCAGCCTGCCAAAAAGAACCAAACACCATTACAATCAAGCAAATTAAAGATAATTAGTTTCATGGCAGAAATACATTCCAGCTTTTCAGGCCAATTTAAGCCATAAGAGTATTGCTAGTTCTGGATTACACAGTCTACAAAAGTACATCTGTTTTAATTTTTAGACCACTTGTGTAGTTAGTAAACTGTTGGACATAATCACGCAACGAACTCAAATTTCTAAAAAAAGATCAGCAATCAGTAAAATTTAACATACAAAGAACTTAATTATGCCTAGTCCTTTAATCTGTTTTTGCAATGTCAAAGTTATGGTATTTACGGAAGTATGCTTACATCTTACCCTTTAGAAGTAATATACTGAGCAAGTTGTTTGGTAACTGAATTTTGACAAGTACAGGCAGAAGTTTGGTCAATTATGCAAAGTCGGACACTAACAGCAATATCCAAAGTCAATTACCAAGAGTTGGACAATAATGCAAACACATCAAATGTGATTAGTCAACAACTAAACCACCACAAACATATGCAAGTTGTTTGTGACCTAATTCACCCCAATGGATAATAATTGTTCATCAAATTTAGTTCTTGAAGTTGATCTAGCTAGCATGTAACATGAGCAGCAAATAAACAAGTTTATACTAATTAAAACAAATATCATAACCGAACTGAATTTATTTTAGCACAATACTGTTAAAGATAAAGTAGCAAATGGAAGATAATATACAGTATACACACCTTGTGCTTAGCTTTAGCAGTGCCGGATTGTGAAAGCGCAACCAAAGGAGGAATGGCACCTTCTCTAACCAACAATCCTCTATTCCTCACATTGTCACTACACAATTGAAGCAATGTGACCACGGCAAACTCCTTCCCCTTCATCGATCCATCTTCAATGGCCTCCACCAGGGCCGGAATCCCACCTTCCTCAACAATCTCATTCTTTCCAATCTCCGTACCCGCCAAACTGCTCAACACCACCATTGCCTTCTCCGCCATTCCACTCCCTTGCTCTGCCACCATCTCAACCAATGGCTTCACAGCACCAGCAGCCACTGCTCTCTCCTTGTTCACTTCCACAGAACAAATCTTATACAAAGTCGTTATCGCGTCCTTCTTCCCTCTACTCGACCCATTCTTCAACAATGCGACCAAAGGCGGAATCGCTCCACTAGCTCCAACAGAAACCTTATTCTCATCTAAAAATGACAAATTCAACAACGCACAAGCTGCATTCTGCTTAGACGTCTCCGTCCCCGTCTTCAAAACATATATCAAAGGCTTAATCGCTCCGTGCTTTGTAATCACCTTCTTATTCTCTTCCAACAATGACAAATTCAACAATGCAGTCACAGCGTGCTCTTGAGTCCATGGATCACTGCTATGCAAAAGCGGAATCAAAGCAGGAACAGCCCCCGATTCTCCAATCAACGCCCTGTTATCCGCCCTATTCTTCGCGAGCAACCTCAATTTCGCAGCTCCTGACCTCTTAACATTAATCGAACTCGAATTGAGTCCATCAATACACATTTTCACCGTAGGTGCAAGATCTTCCGGTGAAATACTCTCAATTATCTCCGTCGAAAAATTCTCCCTTTCTAAAAACCCTTGACACGGTTCAGGCTCTCGAATGGGGTCAGTTAACCCCGGAGTCTCCGGACTTGGCAACGTTGCTAAACGCTGCAATTCCCCGGAAATATCACTACTACAAGCCGAAAAATCACTAAAAGCCTGAGAAAACTCTAAAAACTTCTCCGATTCCTCTAAAGAATGTGTCGTTTTCGAGGGTTTAGTAGCTAATTCACCTAATTTAAGGTCCATTACGGAGTCAGTCATGTTTTCGGAAACATAAGTTGAAGGGGGTGAATTGGGCTGAGAAATAAAGGACTGTTCATCAGATTGGTAAAGTGTGGACCTAATAGTTCTCATGGATCGACCCAATGGGCGTTGGAGCTTGGATGAAGATGGTGGTGGTGTGTAGTAATAGGGTCGGGTCGAGGGAAAACGGGTCAAACTTGAATGTGAATCTCCTACTGAAACCATCTTTAATACACAAATTCAATCTATTTTTCAGACGAAAAATTGAATCTTTATGTAACACAACTTCAATGAACACTAAAGATACATATACAACAATATATTAACATATACTAACCACTTTTCTTCAGGAAATCTCCATGTTTTTGTACACAAACATGTATGTATATGTATATGGATATGAGAATCTTGGAGCTAATAAAGGTGGGTTTTGCAGGGATTTTCAAGTGAGTGTTTCAGAAATGTAATAAAGATTGGATCTTTATAGTGAAATGATATGCATATACATATATTTATATACGTGTATGTAAATCTTGATGGTAATAAAGGTGGGTTTTGCAAGAAATTTGAAGTGGGTGTTCAAGAAATGTAATAAAGTTTGGATCTTTATAGAGAAAGAGTGTTTATATCCATATGTTTGTATGCATATGACAATCTTGAAGCTAGAAATGATGGGTTTTGAATGAAATTTCAAGTGGGTGCTTGAGAAATGTGATAAAGTTTGGATCTTTAACACAAAAGAGAGATTTAGAGGATGAAATTGTTGTAAGCTTTGGGGGAACAAACTAGAACAAATTTGAAAATTTTAACAAGTGGGTGTGATTTTTTTTCCATAAAGCTGTGGTTTCTGTAGAGAGAGAAAGCTTGAGAGAATAAGATTAATGGAGGAATGGTATAAAATAAAGGAGATGGTGTATAGTATAGCTACCCTGTTTGATTAGATTGATTTGGTAGCTTTGAGCTTTTTAGACAATTTGTGCTAATTTGACAAGCTGTGTTTTAACTAATATCACAGTCATTTAGTATTCTTACATGTGGTGAAGTAGCAAATTAGATACATGACGTGTCGATAACCAAGTGTATTGTTTTAAGATAGATTTATGGTGTGTCTGTCAGATTAGCTTAACTCTTAGTGGTGCGTCGGCGAAGGATGTAAAACGGTGTCGTTTAACATAGTTAGTGTATATTAATGTGGTAGAGTGACAGTGAGAGATTCTGTTTACGACAAGAGTCAGGCCTATCTGGGTACTAGTGAATAGAATTCGGATCGGGTCGGGTGACAACCAGGCTCGAGCTGCTTTTTCTACATTTTTTTATTTTTGTTTTTCTTGAATTTTGTGGGCCAGTTTATGAGGGATGATCTTAGTCGTTGATTTTAGGGATCTAACGGACGAAAATGGGTGTGGAGAGTTGGGCTAATACAGCTAAAGGTATTAATGATAAGATTATTTAACAAAGGATACACACGGATGGGGCCACGTGGTAGGCTTATTTTTTTTCTTTTAAAATTAAAAATAAATTTGTTGATTAATTAATGTGATAATGACAACTGAACCCCTAATTAGACAATTACATGCGATAACTTTTTAATATTATTCATTTCGATCAGGCCCGCCCCTGATCGGGCACCTCCCGGACCAAAAAAAATTTGGAGCACATTTTTTTAAAAAAATTATATATATATATATATATATCTTACTTTGTTAAAAAAGTTATAAAATCAATAATATTCACAAAATATAAATAATAATTGGTCTATAAAATTAAAAATAAATATTAATTATATATATATATATTTTTAAAAAAATAAATAATTCATTATTAGAAAAGAAAAATAGAGTTGTACTGGTAATCAATTATATATATTTTATATCAAAATAATATTAATCTAGTGTTAGTAAAATTTTGTCTTGAGTCTTTATTTTGATGTAAAGATTCATCTTTTTCAAACTTTTAGTGATAATTTTTGGAACTATCTATTTGAGGTGTTATTATGATATTGCTTTTAATGAGAATTTTACTTAAATTTATATGATATTACCTAAAAAACAATTATCTAAATGTGAAAAGAGAAAAAAAAATGAGTTGATAAGTGAGAAGAGTCACAAAGAAATTATGGCTAAATTTGTTATCGAAAAAGTAGACTTTCAAGCAAATTTGATAAAATTTTGATGGAAATAATAGAAAATTTGAAAAAAATTATTGTAACCTTTTCTTATATTATATGATTTTTTTCACATTTTTTAGAGTTATGGTGGAAAAAAAATTAGGGGGCCCATTTAAAATTTTATCCCTCAGATCTCGGATATATCAGGAACTGCCCTGATTTCGATACAAATCCGAAAAGAAATTTTTGATAGGAAAACTATTGATGAACTAATTTTTTATTTAAATATAATAAAACTAAAATTATGAATCTTAAAATTTAATTCAAAGAATATGTTTATTAAACTTTAAAATATTAAATATGTAACGGATTTTTTTATTTGAACCTAACTATTAGTATCAATTAAATAATTATATGTGTTTTAATTAAAGAGGATTTTAATATAATTAAATTTTTTAATTAATATTTCAAATAATTAAGCTTTGTTTAAATTAAAATATTGGTTTTCAAAATAAATAGATGTGTTTAGATTATAATGGTTAGTTATGTTTTAATTTAAATATCTTTTGAAAATAATTAAATATATTAAATATATTTTTAGAATTAATCAACCTTTCAAATATTGATAGATCAATTATTAAAAATTTAATAAGATAGGATAAATTAATATTCAAAATAATTAGGAGGTGAGATAATTATGTTGACATATGCGCATGCACATAGGATTAGTGGATTGTACTCTAGTAACAATCATTCGACGGAAGAAGCAAGTACTTTAATTTAATTTAGACATTACATTACGTATCTTCTTGGCAATTAAAATAATATATATTATATGAAATTTAGCAAGTTGTAAAATTAAAAGATGATTTAGGTGCAAGTTTACATAATTACCTATGTAAAAACACGTGGAATAATTATTTCAAATACACGCCTATAAAAAAGTATATGATACAAATTATATGCAGCACTTAGTCGGGGAAAGCAAATTACATGCAAAATTAAATAAAATATCAGGTGTTGCTAATGTTTGGTCATTAGTGGACTCTCAACCATAATTAAATTTGGAGATCAATCACTTTCTCCCATTGCTAATCCTCAATCCATATTTTAATCCTTAATCCATAATTAAGTAACTATCACTTGATTAATTTTTTTGGAATATATATATATTGTATGCCCTAAACACTAATGATAAAATTATTAGTCCAAATTTAATGGCAAATTATAAATATTATACTATAATTATAAATAATTTAAAATGTTTATATTATTAAAAGTTATATAAAATTTGGTACATGAATTATACATAAATCAAATGAAAAAATCTTTAATTGTACCGACAAATAAATTTTTGTTATAAAGATTTTAATGAAACGAGAACCTTAATGAGATAACTTATTTTAATATTCTCATAATCTCTTTAGTTCACTGAGTTAATTTGGTGGACGAAGATTAAAGAGACTTTAAATGAACAATGTTTATGATACTTTCCGCTTTCATGATTTGATTTGTGGGGGCTAATTGTCGTTGGAATTTAGCTTAGGTTTTTAATTGTGGTTAATATTTTTTTTCGATCACCCATCAGTTTCATTAGTCAAATCAGGAGCAGTACTATGGTCCCTCGAATTTTCCTTAAACTCGAGATATACGATCCACATATTTTTTCAGATGCATCATAATATCCGAACTAAAAATTATTTAAAATAATATATAATTATATATATCAAATGAAATTAAAAAATGAAATGAACATAATCGATAACAACAGAATATAACTTTACAACACATATAATTTAAGTAATTTAAAAAATATATGATATATAAATTAAATTATAAGTTAATTTATGTATTAATTAAGGACATAGGAAACGTATCGATTATCGAATCTCACTTTTTTTTAAGGACAATACATCTAAAATATTAATGGATAAATAGGCACAGGTGACATCTTGTCACATTTGCATGATGTTAACTTACTTTTTGCAGGAAGCTTCGTTTTTCTATTTTGATGTCAAAGAAATAGTTTTATTTAACAAAACAAATCAAACAAAATTTAAGTTTATACATTATATGTATAAAAATTGAATAATATTAAATTGTGGGAAAAAGCAAACCAAAATAGATGGTCAACACTAAAAAGACTTGCCAACTAGGAGTACTTTATTAAGAGAGTAAAGTTTTATAAAGCAATTTTGGACAACACTCTTTCTTCTGATTGTTAGTTTACCCCTCAAAAGTCTGAATGCTAGGGGTTTCCACCAAGAGGTGAGCAGCAACAGACCCTGAACCCTTACTAATATCTTCTTTCATTTCAGAGTCTGTTGGCTCCAGTATTCCAGTCTCAGGGTCTACTCTAGACTCCGACTGCTTCAGTATGACTTCATTAGAAGCCAGAGTCTGAGTGTCACCATCTTGGACTGTTGTTGCTTGAGACTCTGACAGAATAGATTGTGAGATGTCTTCATGAGCATCCATCAGAGTCTGTCCTCCCATATCACTAGGGTTCTCAACAGCATAAGTATGAGTTGTCAAGGAAGGCCTAACAGCATACTCCCCTGCCCCACTATCACCCATCCTCTGACTAGGTGGTTCTTATGTGGGTGAGGCAGACTGAGCATCTTTGTCACTAGTCACCACTGGTGCACTAGTCACAGCCTCCAACATCTTTCCATCACCTGCTACCTCCTATGGTTCTACCATTGTTAATGCATCCAAGTGTCCATTGAGAAAGGTCCTTGCATGGATTGCATAGATGGCCTGGGCATAAGTCATTTGAAAGGAGTCCTGCAGTTCCCTTGTAATCTGCTGATAGTATGCGCCCTTGAGTTGATCCAACCTGCTATGATAAGTTGGATATATGTATTTGTTGACCACTTTCCCTACATGGTGGACAAGATAAGCAACCACTTTCCTTTGAAGAGGCTGAATAGTAGAAATCCATTCAATGGTTGTCCTGTAGGTAACCCCATTAATCCAAATTGCTTCATAGTTAAAAACTGTGTGCTCATCCTCAGTTTCCAACTCAGCAACAGACTCTGATTCCCTCCTTGTTGTTTTCTTAGATTTAAGCTTTTCAGAGTCTGGCACACCAAGTGCTTTGAGAACTGCATTAGTCCTGCCTTCTATGACCCCAGCTGCTTTAGATTGTAGTGAAGAAGTGAAGAGGTAGCTATATAGATTTGTGACCACATCCTGTGCAGACATTTGGAGCTCCAATTCCATCTTCTTCCTTAGGGCATCATAGGTGGTGAGAAGATCCAATACTTGAGACTTTGTGGAAAAGTTATCTGGATCTGCAATTGGTTCTACCAAAGGATATAAGAAAAGCAACACCTCATCAGTTGGAATAATTACTTGATCAATGAGATAAGAGGCTGCATCCAATGGCATTCCTTCCCAAAATGTTTCATAGTCAGAGTCTAAAGGCAGTCTAGACTCTGTCTCAACATTAGACTCTGGTTCAGGTATTTTCTTGCTTTCAGAGTCTGGCTCTGTAGGAGCCTTGGGAGCTTCTGTTTCCTGCAAAACAGGGTTAGAAATAGTAATTGGCTGGTGTGTGTGTGCAGAATAAGCCTTCCTTAACCTCCTATACTTTTAAGCAAATGATTTCTCAGGAGATCCAATTTGGGAATCCTGAGGTGCAGTCCTAGGTTTTTCGGAGTCTGTAGCCTTTTGAGAGTCTACAGACTTGGCTTGAAGGGTAGATTCAAGTGTATCATGACCCTCCTTTAGCAAATAGAGTCCTTCAACAACTTGTTTCTCTAGGGGATTGAGCTCTTCATCACTGTGCTCATCTACAAGCCTTGATTGTACCAATTTCCTCCTTTTTACAACTGGTGCCTGTTGGGAGACATCAGATGTTGGTTTCTTTTTGGGTTTTGGTTTTGAAGATTGTTTAATTGAAGGGGATTTGGTTACTTGGGTAGGTGCAGGGGAACTCTCCATTACTTGTTCCTGCACCATTTCACCACCAAAAAATGAAGCAGTGTAGATAGAAGGTTTGTAAGTTGAGAGTTTTACCTGCATTACCTGAGGGTAGACCAAGGCATGTAGACTCTTCTTTTTGTCATCTATTCTCTTAATATCAGAGAATATCCTCCTTTGTTGTCTGTATGCCTGCACACAACAATTTTCTGCCAACTTGGTTGACATGTCAGGAATGAAGTGATTGAGGAGAATCATAAGAAACCTATGATAATGGACTTTCTTCCTCCCCTCTTGCACATTAGTTAATTTTGCTCCCATTTGAGTGAGCAACATATCACCAATGTTGATCACCTTGTCAAACAAGAGACTATGACCAATTTGATAAGTGATAAAAGTTAAAGCATCAAAACCACTGCACTTACCAGTGAAACACTTAGCAATTTGATCAAAAAAGAAAGACCATTCTTTCCTTAAATATGGCCTAGTTAACTTACTCATGTTGTCTAAACTAGCATAATAACCTAGTGATTTAAACATGTTCTTAATATCAGAATCAGAAACAGTTTCATCAAAAGGTGTTTTCACAGGTAATTTAAACACTGAATTAAGCACATCAGCAGTTACATCAAAGGTAGTTGAGCCAAAGGTAAACATAATTTTACCTGGTTGATCCTGAGAAGGATCAACTACCTTTGCAGAGCTCCAAGCTTGAGAAACAGCATCCATGTGGATGACTGTTGATGCCTTGAGAATGTAGCTGAGCTCAGACTGTTCCAAGAAATCCATTATCGGGAAGTAGTCAGCATCTACCCCTTTCTTGTCTCCAAGTGCTGCAACATGGTTTGTGGTCATGAACTCGAAATCCCCAAATGTGAATGCAATTGCTTTGGGACCCCTCATGACAGTTGAGATAGCAGCCATTGAAGTTTGTGAGTTGAAAGTGTTGAAAATGTTTGAAGAAATTAGCTAGGGTTCGTAAAAGCTCTGTGAAAATTTCTGCCTTAGTAAATAAATTGCAATAAACAAGTGAGTAAATTGTATGTAGAATTGATGTTTTGTGAAATTTGCATTCAATACACACGAGTCTACAGCCTGTAACCAGTAAAAAGTAACTGTTACCGCCTATTCCAAGTCATTTGAACAGTTTAAATGAAATCAGAGTCTGCAGGCGCGAATTCTAACCGTTTCAGAGTCTATAAGTCATGACCTTCAGAGTCTATAGACCATTCAGAGTCTAGAAAATAGACTCTGTCAAGATAAAATACTTTATGAAAATTGCAAGAACAAATTATAGTTTGACAATTCAGAGACTATAATTAAAGTACATACCTTGCTGCTTGTAATCACTGATTTACTCAAAAGTTTAACATACCTAACTCACTTACCAGTCTGAGAAAGGTAGACTCATCAAGTGGTTTTGTAAAAATGTCTGACATCAATGTGCTTTGTTCTGGAATGTTGGACTGGATTCTCTGCAATTTTAATAGCACTAGTATTATCACAATACATAGGAATATTTGAGAATGTTAGTCCATAATCTAGTAACTGATTTCTCATCCACAGAATTTGAGCACAGCAACTTCCAACTGCAATGTATTCAGCCTCAGCTGTTGAGGTTGATACAGTCTGTTGTTTCTTGCTAAACCAAGAAATCAATCTATTGCCAAGAAATTGACATTGTCCAGTTGTGCTTTTTCTATCTACTTTGCATCCTGCATAGTCAGAGTCTGAATAACCAATTAGTGAAAAATCTGACTCTCTAGGATACCAAGGTCCAAGAGTTTGGGCCCTCTTGAGATATCTAAAAATTCTTTTCACAACAATTAAATGTGATTCTCTAGGGTCTGCTTGAAATCTAGCACATAGACAAGTTGCAAACATTATATCTGGTCTACTAGCAGTTAAATATAACAATGAGCCAATCATACCTCTGTAGCTAGTGTTGTTAACTTTCTTACCCTTTGTGTCAGAGTCTAGCTTAGTGGCTGTTGACATGGGAGTTTTAGCAGTTGCAGAGTCTTGCATATCAAACTTCTTCAATAGTTCTTTCACATACTTTGTTTGATTGATGAAAATTCCATCATCATTCTGCTTGACTTGAAGACCCAAAAAGAAGTTCAATTCTCCCATCATGTTCATTTCATATTTTGACTGCATTAATTTATTAAACTTTTCACAGAGTTTGTCTCCATCAAGATGGTTCAGGTATTGAAGCAATCTCTTCTTCTCTTCACCCCACTTCTGTAGGACTTTTGAGTGCACCCTCCCAAATGAGTGAACAAAATGAAACTGAGAGGCTGGAACTGGTCCAGGCAAAAGGAGAGGTAGAAAAGGCTGTAGCAAGCCAGAGTGAGGATGAGAAAGTGGGTGCCCAACCCCACTGTGAGACTGAGAGACTAGGGTATCCTGAACCTAGCTTTACTTATTGGGATCAAGAACTTCCTCATAGTTGGTCCAATGAGTTGAAGCAGGGGATGGATGAAAACTCATTTTTCCTTATCTTGCAGATTGGCAAACAGGAGGAGGCTCTAGCTGCTCAGAAATCATTCTCACAGAGGCCACAACTTCACTTGGTGGATTCTCTAGCTAGAAGAGCAGATAGAGTCAGGGAAACTCTGGTGGATACATCAACTACTCAACCTGATACTGCCTCTATGAAGTCCAATATTCCCATTCTTATAATGCCAATCCAGGCTAGGCTTCCAGAGTCTACAGACCCCGATCACTCAATTGAGGAGTCAGGGTCTATAGTCCCTTATGCAGTTTCAGAGTCTACATCACCATCAGAGACTACCCCTCCTACAACAAAAGTAGAGCATGTTGCTGCTGTTGATGCTTCAACCTCTGAAGATGAAGAGGAGGTGCCTCCTTCTTTCAACTATTTTGATCAGGTCTTACCTCTATCCTAGAAGACAGCACAGGGCAGGGGAATTGCAGATGCATCTACTTTTGCTTGCATCATGGCTATCCATCAAGCTGAGCGATTGAAGGCATTCCAAAAAGAAGTCATTTCTGCAGGAGCATGGCTACTTTCCAGGGGAGAAGCCTGATGATTTTCTGATTGAAGATGAACATCTTGCAGCTGTTGACTTAAGCTCTGCACAGACTAAATTGGATGCTGTGGTCAATGATATCTTTCATATCCAAACTAAATTGCATAATGTAGATTCCACTACTTCTCTTCTGCAAACAAAGTTTAAAACTCTCTACTCTCTTCAACAAACAAAGGATGTTGTTGTAAGGGACTCCTTGGCTGACTTCCAGGCCAAGCAAACAACTCTTCAAAATTCTGTCAACTCTCTTACTGACAAAGTGGATCAAGTCATCACTGCTCAGGTCAACATCACTTCTGTTCTTGAGAACATTCTTCTCGCTGTTACACAAAATGATGATGTCAAAAAGGGGGAGAGAATGAGTAATAAGGAGGGAAGGAGTCAGGATGCTGGCAGTTGCAAGGATGAAGATAGATCAAAGGGAGTCAAAAGGAGAAGAGATGATGATGAGGATAAGGATTCTCATGGTCCTAGGGGACCTGGTAGTGTGCATCAAAAAACAGTCTGGAATGGCTGTATCATCAAAGAGTCAAACACACCAGTCAGGGACTGGACATGAGAAATCAGGGTCTAAGTCAGACTCTGATAGGCATAGAAAAAGATCAGACTCTGAAGAAATTCAAGAACCTTCATACTGGCAATGCAGTCAATCAAATCTGCAGTTGAGAGCAAAAAGGAAAACATGACTTGGAGGTTTTGAAGAATCTGACATTGATAGGACATCCACTCTAACCAGGGATCCTCAATCCTTGACAGATAGGCAGTTTGAGAAGATCACCCAAAAACATTTAAACAAAGTGGTGTCTGCTCAAATTGTTTATAATGTATTTGAAAGGAAGATACAAGGAGGACAGGAAGGCACAAAGAAGGTGAAAAATGAGATGCTGATGTATTTCTTAGAAGGTGGAATTGCAAAATGGATAAGTCAATCAAATTTTATCTTTTTCAAACAGGCTGAGGAATTGCAGTATGTCAGATTTCTCTTACAAATTGCATATAAAGTGAATAAAAGTAAAGGAGCAGTCACACACAAATGGTTCGAGGAAATTGACAGAAAGCTGACTCTGCACAAACAAGTAAATCGACAAATGGGCAAATTTTCCTTAAAATATGTTGATGCCGAAGGAAATGATCAAGCTATGCCACTAGAAGAAAAACAAGTCAAATTCCAAGAAGGTGTGGGTCATTATTTTGGGTTTCAACCTATGAGTGGGAAAATTAGTGTGCTGATGTTGAAAGACTTA
Source organism: Oenanthe sinensis (assembly GCA_028671895.1). Classification (NCBI taxonomy): domain Eukaryota; kingdom Viridiplantae; phylum Streptophyta; class Magnoliopsida; order Apiales; family Apiaceae; genus Oenanthe; species Oenanthe sinensis. Next base: position 2,678,381 of record CM053796.1, on the reverse strand, counting down.
AAAGAACAAGAAGGCAGTGCAAATGATCTGAGAGCAGCTTATTGTCAAATCAAATGTTCAAATGAAGAAACTGAAGAAATTTGTTGGTGAAGCTCTTGCAATTGTGGAAGAAAAGATGCTGAATTCATTTTTGAGGAATAATCCAGCCTTTTAGAAAATTAAGTGAGAAGCAATTCTTTTTCCTTTACAATTCTTTTATACTGTTCTAGATTAATTGTTTCATTCTTTAGTTTTGACATCATCAAACCTTGATTTATGCTTACAGTTTATAAAGCATAAATAGGGGGAGATTGTTAGGAATATATTCATTTGATGATGTACAAAAATACTAGAACAGGGTATAGCATAGTCTACTCTGTAACATATTCTTCTAGAGTCTGAAATGTATAATCAGAGTCTAGATGATCAACATTCTTTAGTTTTGTACTTAGAAGAATTTTTGAAGAAAGTGAAACTAGAGTCTGCATGAAGATCAGAGTCTGGAAGGTGATTAGAGTCTATAGACTATCAGAGTCTGTGATCTGGCAGAGTCTACAGATGATCAGGGTCTACAGATGATCAGAGTCTATAAAACTGTCAGAGTCTGAAGATTCCAGAGTCTGTGCAGTTGAAGTTATATTTGGAAGATGATCACAGGAATGGAAAGTCTTCGAAGATCAAGAAAAATATTTTACAGATATGCCATGAGAAGGAAAGAGAATTTCAGAAGGAAACTGTCAACTAATAATTAGGAATTCTATTCCTATTATAATTTGTTTTCTGTTATTAGTTGATAGACAGCTCTCTATATAAACTCTATGTAACCTAATTGAAAGGAGTCGAGCTTTTGTGAGAGCAATAGAGATAGAGAGAGTTGCTGTGATAAACACATGAGAAGCTGCTAGGGTTTGTGTACACCCTAGGAGAGTTTATATTCATTCATCAATAATAAAAACAGTATTCAGTTATATCTTTGTGTTTGATCTTTGTTCTTAATTTATCTGTTAATTCATATTGAGTTGGTTTTAAATCAGGCAGAAAAGGAACACAAGTATTCAACCCCCCCTTCTACTTGTGCAACTGGGAAAACACTTAGCATTAAGAAAGACTATGAGAATTCCATATACATGTAAACTCAATTGGAAATTCAAGTTGAATATTTGAAATCTTCGATAGCCAAAGAAAAGGAAACTTTCAAAGTTTGGACAAACTATGGTAAGAGAGTCCAACAAATGCTTTCTAACAAGAATTGGACTTCGACCTTAGGTTATAAATCTGACAAGGAAATACAAACTAAAACACACACAAAAGGAACATTGAGTAAACTTGTGAAATTTGTTAGAGCTAGTAATTACAAGAAGAATATCTTTGGTGAATGCTTTAAATATAACAAAGGTAAAAAGAATAGTGTATCAGAAAATAAAAAAGTGAATATAGGATTACTCTCACAGAAGAAAATTAAAGAAAAGTTGAAGGTAGTCACTAATAAAAACAAACCTAAAAAGGTAAAGAGAAATAGAAATGGCAAAGTCGGAATTACTAAGGAGAATAACTATAAGTATATCCCTGATGCTCCTAGAAAAACCTGTTCTACTTGTGGTAATTCAAATCACCTTGCCATTGACTGCAAACAAAACAAAAATATGGAACCTAAGAAATCTAGTTCAGAGGCTAGAAAACAAACTAGATATAGACCACAAAATCCCTGTTTTCACTGTGGTAGTCTATGGCATTCAATTTACACATGCAAAGAATATCATAGTTTGTATTACAATTATTATGAACCATTGCCTCAACTAAATAAATCTCCTAAAACTACTGTCAAACAAACATATGTGATAAAAGTTGATAAAAGAAAAGTAAACTCTGATAGTATAAACTCTGATAAAAATACTTCTACTGCAAGAGTTAACAAATTTCAAAAGAAAGGACCCAAACTTGTTTGGGTCCCCAAATCTACTAATTAATTAGTATTAAATGATTGCAGGGAAATAGGAAAAACATCCTAGTGATTGATATTAGATGTTCTGCAGATATGACTGAAAATAAATCCATGTTTTCAGAGTTTGATGAGAAGGCTAACCCATTAGTATCTTATGGAGATGGCAACATATGAAGAATACTTGGATATGGCCATATTGTTATTGGAAATGTCATCATTGAGAATGTAGCTCTGGTTGAAGGACTCAAACATAATCTGTTAAGTGTGAGTCAAATGACAGACAGAGGTTATTTTGTGAAATTTCATGGAATTCATTGTGAAGTGAAATGCAAAAAGAATGGAAAAATAGTTCTCATTGGTCACAGACATAACAACTTATTTAAAGCAAGCTTGGAGGTAAATTCTGATGGTCCCTTAACTTGTTTACTTGGAAAGGTGTCATCTTTGGAAAGCTAGAATTGGCACAAAAAGCTATGTCACTTGAACTTTGGAAACATAAATGAATTGGTGAAAAATTATCTAGTTAGAGGACTTCTAAAAGTTCAATTTCATCCTGATGGACTCTATGATTTATGTCAAAAGGGCAAACAAAAGAAGAGGTATATGAGACCTCTAGCTGTAGACCAATTGTTAGGTCCAAATGATTGTAGAAGGGGGTGGGGTTGAATACAATCTCCAACAAATATTAAATTATGTTTTGGATAATTTTTGAATAAACAATCTTAACTTTTATCACGAAAGAATACTCAAAGAAACACAGTTCAAGTAAAATACTTATATTAAACTTGAAGTTGGTCACAAGATTAAATCAAAACATATTCACTAAGTAGCTTTGAAAATTCTAGAGAGATTTTGACATGAAATGCTCTTAGAATTTATTTTTAGCCAAAATAAAAAGTGATTAGAAATTAGTATTAAAAATTCTGACCTAGCTCTTGTATTTATAGGTAAATCAGGCTTCAAATGTCTCTGAAACACTTCTGAGAGACATTCTGAACTCGAGGAGACATTCTGAGGCTTGGGAGATATTCTGCCAAGGCTGTGAGACATTTGCTGAGGCTGAGAGTCATTTGCTGAGGCTGTGAGACATTCTCTTGAATTTCGAGGAGACATTTGAAATGTCTCCGGGAGACATTCAAATGTCTCCCCGTGATTTGAATGTGACGACCTAACCAAATGTATTTCCTTTTCAATTTAATTCAAATTCTATTTCTTTTATTATATATCTTATAAATTAAATTAATTATTTTTGAATTAATCTAAGTAAATAGGATACATAATAAATAATCTTTTTGATAATAGAATTAAAATAATAACTTCTTCATTCTAAAATAACTCTAAATTAATTAATTTCTTAATTAATTTAAGGAATAAATTAATTCTGATTGAATTAATTTACTAATTAAATTAACTAAATAATTTAATTTATTAATAGAGAATTAAATTAAAGTGTTGACTGGACAACCATTGATGATATAAGTTCAGATCTTCCGTCTTCACACCAATATCTGTAGCTGACCACTTCTTCTATAATAAAGAACCTTCTCTGTATTTTGCCAACACTCCGTGTATTGTCCTAGATAATAGGATTACGGCCATCAGGGAGTCAAGGGACATGAATGAAATTTCATTGGAAAGACTTTATGGCATACTGAAGACCTATGTGCTAGAGCTGATTCAACAAAAAGAAATATATGGAACATGCAAAGTGGTCAACAAGTCTACAACTCTTGTAGCAGAAGTACCATAGTACAAAGAAGCTTTGATTAAATCTTCTTCAGTCAATATCAGTGATCAGGGTATTGTTGCAGAAGTTGGTGCAACTCAAATGAATTCAGCTGGAAGTGAATTTTACTCAATTGAAGAACTTGATCAACTTGAGGATGAATCTCTGGCTCTGATTGCTAGAAAATTTGGAAAGACAAGATTCAGGAGGAACCCCAGTTTCAAATTCAAGCCTATGGCAACCAGATTTCATAGAGGTGGTTCTTCTAGCTCATCCAATACAAGAGGTGGATAATTGATAGGGATGGTAGACAGAAGCAAGATCCGTTGCTTCAACTACAATGAAATGGGAACTTTGTTACGGATTGTAGAAAGCCCAAGCAGAAAAGAAAGAAGGATTCATATGACGAGCTTAAACAAAAATATGACGCTCTACTGAAAAGCATCAAGGAAGATCATACTTAGATGAAGGAAAAAGCTGGGATGATTATGAAAACGATGAAGAATATGATATGGGAAATCTTGCTCTAATGGATTCTTCTTATGAAGGATCACAATCCCCACCTCAATAAGGAATTGAGGTAAACCCTAGCTATCCTAAAATGTTTAAATTACTAGGTGAGAATTTAACTGATGCTAGAGATCAAATAAAAGTCTTAATTCTCAAAAACAAAGTTTTAACAGATGAGAATTTTGAATTGAAAAAGATGAACTTATAAACGATAAATTAATAAAAGATGTTGCATTCCAAGTTAATAGAGTCAACTGCAATGTTGAAATTGAAGCTTTTTGAAGAATAAAATTGAAAAAGAGAAAGTCAGGTGTCAAACATATAGAACTGCTTCTTTTGTTATGAAAGACCTAGTTGACCAACCAGAGATTAAACCGAAAGTTAGGATAGGTTTTGAATATAATGAATCCGTAGGAAAGGCTAGTAACATCACCCCTTTTAAAAAGACTACTATAGAGAGGGGTATTACACATGTTTTTAAAGACATTAAGAAACCTCTTTTCATAACTCCTACTGCAGAACCAGTTCTTGGTAGTTGTGTAATAGTGGATTATGAAATTAAACTTGAAGACCTTAAAGAGGAAGAGAAAGTACAGAAAAAACCTGTTAGGGACATAAAAGGAATAAATGTCCAGAAGGCTAAATATGTACCTAAAAGACTAATAGAAAATGTGAACACTACTAGTTCAACCACTCCTGGTTTAGGTGTTAATGAGATTAAGAAAAATCATAACAGACCTAATAAGTTTATTAATAGTAGGAATAGTAATAATAGATTCCCTGCTATTAAGAACTTTAAAAATGTTAATAAAGTTGAGGTAGAAACGGTTAAGATTCCTGCTATTGTGAATAAAATACCTACTATTGATGCCTACCATAAATCTTGTGGTATAGATAACTGTATGCTATGTGCTTTCAATATTAATTCTGCATATTTTAAAAGTATGCATGCTATGAATGTCAATACTACACCTAGACAACACATAAATCACAAGCATGCTAGATCAAAGACTGCCAGTCCTCCTGCTTCACAGAACCAGACATTTTTTCCCAAGCCTGTATACAAAGGTGTTAAGGTTGTTTACAAGGAGAAGTGTTCAGTCAAAGTAGTATATGAGTTTGCCAAGTTGGGTTCTGTTGTTAAGCCTGACAAAGGACAATTTTTCAAATATGTCGGACCCAATCAATGTTGGGTTCCGAAGAAGGACTAACTCATTTGATGATTGCAGGGTATGAAACAGGTAAACCGGATTATTTGGATTCTCAACAGTGGATCCTCACGATACATGACCGGAGATAGAGCCCTGCTATCAAATGTTGTTGAGAGAGTTGGCCTAGTAGTTACCTTTGGAGATGACAACAAGAGTATGACTAAGGGATATGGCTGTTTAGAAGCTAGCAATGTCGTCATTGATAATGTATCTTTCGTGAAAGGTCTCAAGCACAATCTTCTGAGTATCAGTCAGTTTTGTGACAAGGGATACACAGTGAAGTTTGTTAAGGAGAGGTGTTTGATTTCTCATAAGAAGGATGAAAATCCTGCTCTACATGGAGTAAGAAAAAGAAACTTGTTCATAGCCGATCTGAACTCAGATCGCAGAGATGAAGTTAATTGTTTTTATGCTAAAGCTTCGTCAAATAAAAGTTGGCTATGCCACAAGAAGCTCTCACACCTTAATTTCAAATCTATGAATTCTCTAGTCAAAAGAGAATTAGTGAGAGGACTGCCTCAATTGGAATTCACACAAGAAGGACTTTGTGAGGCGTGTCAGAAAGGGAAAGCAAAGAAATCATCACATCCAAGAACTGACACATCTAGCATTACTGAACCACTGCAATTAATTCACATGGATTTATTTGGTCTAGTTAATGTTATGTCAATGTCACATAAAAGATATGCCTTGGTGATTGTTGATCACTACTCAAAGTATACATGGGTTTTATTCCTGCACTCAAAGGATGAAACTCCTCAAATGGTGATTGATCATATCAAGTGGATTGACTTGAATTCGAAACTTCCAGTTATAGCTATAAGGTCAGACAATGGAACTGAGTTCAAGAATGCAGTTCTGAATGACTTTTGTGGTAAAAAAGGAATAACAAGGCAATTCTCAGCGCCCAGAACTTCGTAACAGTATGGAGTGGTAGAAAGGAAGAATTGTATATTAATTGAAGCTGCAAGGACTACGCTGAGTGAATCAAGACTTCCAATGTACTTTTGGGCTGAGGCTGTAAATACTGCATGTTATACCTAGAATCGGACTCTGATCAACAAGGACTTAATGAAGACAACCTATAAAATAATGGCTAACAAGAAACCAACGCTTAAGTAATTTCATGTATTTGGTGCTAAATGCTTTGTACATAAAGATGGAGAAGAACGTATTGGGAAGTTCGAAGCTAAAACTCTAGAAGCTATTTTTGTTGGTTATTCTAGAAGATATTATAGGGTATATATTATTGATCAACATCATGTCAAAGAAAGTGTCAATATAACTTTTAATGACACAAAATTCCCTGCCATCCAAAATGATGATCCATCTGAAACCCTTAAGTTTGACAATATGCCAGACTCACACTCAGATGATAAAAAAAACCTAAGACTGTAACAGAAAACAACAATGATAATAATGATGATAATCCAGGTGGTAGTGATGGAAACAGTGAAAACTCTAGAGATACCACTAACACAAATGGAGATTCATCAAGGGATCCTAGTAGCTACTCAGGGGGAGGAAATGAAGGATCAACAAATCAAACCCAACATCACAATGAAAATCAAGGTGAATCAGTAAGATCTAATCTGCCAAGTTAGAGAATTTGGAGTAGAGCTCATCCTTTTGAGCTGATCATTGGTGATCCAGATGTTGGTGTTAGAATAAGAAGTGCTACACAGAATCAATGCAATTATTCTAGGTTTCTATCTGAAATAGAACCTAAGAAAGTAGAAGAAGCACTGTCTGATCCTGATTGGGTGATTGCTATGCAAGATAAACTCAATCAATTTGAATCTCAAGAAGTTTGAAAGCTGGTACCCAGACCAAAGGACAAGACTATAATTGGCACACGGTGGGTATTCAGAAACAAGTTGGATGAAGATGGCAATGTGGTAAGGAACAAGGCCAGACTGATTGTAGAAGGTTATTCCCAAGCTGAAGGAATTGATTATGATGAAACCTACGCTCCAGTTGCAAGACTTGAGGCTATCAGGATGTTTCTGGCATTCGCTGCTCACTCCAATTTTAAAGTTTATCAAATGGACGTGAAGAATGCATTCCTGAATGGAAAGTTAGCTGAAGAGGTATATGTACAACAACCCCTTAGCTTTGAAGATCTAGATCACCTAGACTTTGTATATTTTCTTTTCAAGGCTATCTTTGGTCTCGAACAAGCACCCAGAACATGGTATGACACTCTTTCTGAATTCTTACTTGAAAATGGTTTTGTTAGAGGAGTCATAGATAAAACTTTATTTTATAAGAAACACAATAATGATCTGATTATGGTACAAATATATGTTGATGACATAATATTTGGGTTTACTAATGATAACCTGTGCAAGAGGTTTGCTAAGTTAATGCAGAGTAAGTACGAGACGAGCTTAATAGGAGAACTGAAATTCTTCCTTGGACTTCAAGTGAGTCAAAGAATAGATGGTATATTCATTTGTTAGTCCAAGTAACTTAAAGAACTTCTGAAGAAATATTACATAGATCACCAAAAACACATCTTGTCATGCTGACTACAAATGGAATGAGATGGAAGAAAATAAAAGAAAGTTAACTCAAGAATTTAAAGCCATGACAACAGGTCAAGGTCAACGCTTTCACAAGAACAAAATTCAAGAAATCTACTAGTTCATTTGTTGTCACCAATGCTCAGCACCTCCTATCAACAGTCGATGATCGGTGCCTTGGCCAAAGCCTAGCGTTTTGGTAGTCCACGCTAATCAGCGCCTGAAGTCACCATTTATGGGTCTAACACTATCCATGAGGCTTTCAAGGTGCAACTACAAGCCAACCACTACCTAGTAAGGTTCTTCCAATATGAAATTGAAGATCACAGAAGCAAGATGGAGAGCAGAATGAACTCATTTGATGAAAAATTCATGGTTGGTGGAATGCATGCTCCTAGATCTGATTCATCCTTGGCAAGGCACATGAAAGAAATGAATGATATGATGAAAAAGATGGAAAAAGCCTTTAAGAAGATGGTTGAAAGCAATGCCAATCTCCAACAGACTAAATCAAGGACAAATAACATGATGGAGGTTCTTTACAAGAAGAGGCATGTTGATATGCTGCCAAAGGATTTCAAGTTGAATGAAATAACTCCTTTTCAGGTGGATCTATATTATCTGTCAAAAGTAAAAGATGAACGGGCTCATGCCTCTATAATTGACAGATTAACTGAAAAAGTGGAGCAATTGACTGCAGATCAACATACCATCTCCACTATTGTGAATGAAGTTGATTCTAGTGTGAGCTCCCTCCAAAAGGAAGTGAATTCCTCAATGTCTGCCCAAGGCATCACTCTTTAATAAGACTCACACCAACTAGCCAACATTCAGACTCTACTCTCCATTATGCCTACTTCAAGCCAATCTCCTCAAGTGCAAGTGTCTTCTCATATTAGGCCAACACACTCTTCCTTTCTACAACAGCAATAAGATATCAAACCTAAGGGGAGAAGTAAAGAATGGAACAGATTGAGGCAGAAAGGCAAAAGGCAGTAATGACAATTCTTAGAAAAGAGGTGTTGAAGTCATGTGCAGATAAAGAATTCTTACTTAAGTTGAAGAACCCCAAGGCAAAAGTCCAGGGTCGTCACTGGGACTATGCGAAGATGTTGGAGAATGCCATTATAGTCGTAAGAGTAGTGAAATATGAGAGAAATGGAAAACTATGTAAAAAACCAATAGTTCAGATGGTGTCTAGCTACTTCAAGATATCTATTAGGACATTTCATCAACTCTCATATAATGAATTGGAGTGCATGCATAAGGCAGTTGAAACAGTAACCCAGGAAGATGAGGAATTAAAAAAATCAGTCTTAGGCCCTCTCCTTCCTATCTCACTTCCTGAGGCCTACTACAATCCAGATGGAGTGTTGTATAGTTCTAAAGCAAATAAGCTGGAACACTTCTAAACACTTGAATCAAGGAAATAGAAACCAAGTCATGAGTCTAATTTGTCTATTTGAAAACAAGCCTGGTAAACAAGAAGAAGACAAAGTGATTTTAGAAAAATTGAAGAAATTCATAAATGATCAAGTGACAAAATTTGCCAATGAAAAATTGAAGAGGAAGAAGAAAGATGATGAGGACAAAGGTCAGGGAAAGAAAGACAACAAACCTGCACCTATGAGTGATAAGGTGGAAGGAAAGAGGATAATGGAAAGAAAGATGGAAATGCGATGAAAAAAAAGAAATTAGTCAAACAAGAGAAGAAATATGAAAGGATGTGTGTGTATCTTCAAGCGGGGGCTCATGCTGAGTGTATTCTGCATGTGGTGCGGACTCTTTACAGATTTCCATGGGAGACTGGCTAATTTCAATAGGTGTCTCCTGTCGAGAGGAGACACCTAGAGAGGAGCTATTGTCCCTATTAAGATCTGTGCCCTTTTGAGAGGACACTGTTTGGCTAATAGAGGTTGGTACCTTTGCTTTCTTTCTCCTAGGCTTACCAGGGACCTCTATGGGTTTTGTGTTCTCACTACCACCCTTAATTACTGCACTTAGTGCAGTTTCACCACCTAATTGTGTAACGGTTTCTATCCTAGATGTAATGGTCCTCTTCCTTTTAGAAACCTGGTCCTTTTGAGATGAGCCAGACTCTTGGCTAACAGATTTGGATACTCTAAAAGGTCTAGTTCCTTCAAAAGGTTTAGAGTGTGGGTTACGAATGAAGAGGTCAACTCCATTCTCATCATTCAATGAAAAGACAGAAAAATCTCCACAATTCTTAAATTGAGTGAATTATTATAAACCTCATTTGGTCAGTAATAATCAAAACCAACTCTGAATTAAGGGTTTTGCTAGACAGTATAGAGTGTGTGTTTTTTCTTAATTGTGGGGGACTTCATACATTGTATACTATCTATTAATTATGCCTACAATAGAATTAATGATAAGCAAAAAAAATAAAGGATAGACAACTCTCAGTTTCATATGTCACTTTTTGTTGATCAACCACATATACTCTATAAACAATCTTGTCCAAGAAGTATCCTATAAAAATTCCTTCATATGTTTTGGCTTTAAATTTTCCTAGATGATCAATATCATCTTTGAGAACAAAACATTTTATTCAAACACATGCATATGCTTGACAAATGGTCTTCTATTTGTCATGATATGATTAAAGAGTCTTTCCAACAGGTTTTGTGATGAGTATCCTGTTTTGAGTGTAACATGAAGTCCTGCAGCTTCAGCCCAAAAACTAGTTGGTAGACTTGCTTCTATTAACATGGTTCTTGCAGCTTCAATTAAAGTCCTTTTTTTCTCTCTCAATAATTCCATATTATTGTGGAGTTCTTGGAGCTGGGAATTGATGAGTAATTACATTTTCTTTACAGAATTCACTTAATATAGCATTTTTGAATTTTGTTCCATTATCACTCCTTTTAGCCACAACAGGTGTTGGGCCTTTATCCAATCTCCTTAGATTTTTAATGATAACCTTAGGAGCTTCATCTTTTGAGTGCAGAAATTTCACGCATGTGTATTTGGAGAAGTCATCAACCATGACAAGTTCATATCTCTTCTTCGACATTGACATAACATTTACTAGTCCAAATAGATCCATGTAAATTAATTGTAGAGGCTTTGTGATTGAGGTGAATTATTTACTTCTGTGACTTAACCTCTTCATCTTTCCTTTTTGACATGCCTCACATAATCCTTCTATAAAGAATTCAAGTGAGGGCAAGTCCTTCACTAATTCTCTTTTGACTAGAGAATTAAGATTCTTAAAGTTCAAGTGAGACATCCCCTTGTGCCAAAGCCAACTTTCACTTTCAGAAGCTTTGGTGTAGAAACAACATATTTTATCCTTCCTTGCAGAGTCCAAGTCAGCTACAAACAGGCTTCATTTCCTTACTCCTTATAGAGCAATTTCTTTGGTTTTTCTGTGAGATATGAGGCACGTTTCTTTATCAAACTCCACCTTCAAGTCTTTCTTGCAGAATTGAGTGATGATCAACAAATTGTGCTTCAAACCATTTACCAAATCTACCTCTTCAATGACAACATTTCCATGAATCAATTTGTCATATCCCATAGTTAAACCAATGTTGTTGTCTACAAAGGTCACCATTGGGTCAGCCTCTTCCTTGAATTGTGACAGCAGGGCTTTGTCACCAGTCATGTGACTTGAGCATCCACTGTTCAAGATCCACATAACCTTCTTCTTCTTAATTGTGCCCTGAAATTAAAACAATATCAAGTTTTCTTTGGTACCCAAACTAGGTTGGGTCATTTATGTTTAGTCATATGAATGTCATTTTTCTTGTTAATAGTCCTAGTCACTTTATCATGCACATGTAAATTTCTTTCCCAGAAAGTGGAAATTATGCAGCAACCTTTGACAATACTTTTTATATTTTAAGGAAAATATTAATTATTAAGGATTATGTTTTATTGATTATTATATGTCAATATATGTGATATGTAGTATTGAAAATAACATGGCCAAAAAGACATTGCTTGCGATGGTTTGGGAAAGTTGACCCATAGGTCAATACACTTTTAGTGATATTGATTATCATCATCCCCAATGGTTGAAAGAACATGTTGAGGAGTTTGGAGTACGTACTAATTAATTAATTCTTCTCAACACGTTCTTTCAACCATTAGGAATGATGATAATCAATATCACTAAAGAACATGTGCATCCAGTCTATCTTTCTTTTTGGGAATAATTCTTCGCAAGCAATGTCTTTTTGGCCATGTCATTTTCAACATATGCATCCAGTCTATCTTTCTTTTTCCAGTTTCTAAAACCTTCACCATCTCGATATAAGCATGACGCATTTATTGGTGAAGGTTTTAGAAACTGGAAAAAGAAAGACAAACTGGATGCACATGTTGAAAAACATAATAGTAGTCACAATAAATGTTCGAAAACTTGTGTGGATTTGTTGAAACAAAAACAACACGTTGATGTTATGATTGCAGGTATTTCAACTCAAGCAAAGTTAGATTATCAAGCCTGTTTGAATGCAACAATTGAATGTGTTAGAATGCTTTTGAAGCAAGCACTGGCTTTGAGGAATGCTCCAGAGAATAACATGTTGATTGCACCTGCAATTCAAAAAGACATTTGTAGTAATGCTTCTTTCTTTACTACTAGAGCAATTATTGAAGACATTGGTGATAATTTCTTCTCTTTGTTGGTTGATGAGGCTCGTGATTAAGCAATTAAAGAATAAATGGTTGTGTGTCTCAGGTATGTAAATAAAAAGGGAATGATTGTTGAGTGTATTCTTGGCATTGTTCATGTTCGAGATACTACTTCTATAGTTCTGAAGAATGCAATTGATATAATCAACTTCTTCCTTCAATGCCTTCATAAAGTTATCTAGATTATCATATGAATCTTCAAGACCCTTGATCACTGAAATATTAACATCAACATATTGCTATAGGATTCCAATCATCAAACAAATTCAGAAATTTGTCTGCATTGTAATATTCACAGATTTTTGTGCAAGTTTGGAATATAATTGTTAAAATCGAACAATTCATGTCAAAATCGTTCTAAGTTTTTAAACAGTTATATAATCTTTCTACTTATTAATTTTGTAATACTTTTCAAGTTAAAATTATATCTTCTACTTGAACAGTATTTCATTACAATTAATATTTCGTGTGAATTTAAAATAATATTTTAAATCCAATATTCCGCGATAATTTTTGATATTGTATTCAACCCCCCTTCTACAATATCAGGGACCAACAAGTACAAATTTTGCATTAATGAACCCAAGCCAGAGGAGTCTGCTGAGAATGATTCTGAAGTTGAGAATGAGTATTATAAGAAGTGGACTAAGGCTGATGAGATGTCGCGATGTTACATTCTGGCAACAATGTCAGGTGTTTTGCAGCATCAGCATCAGGCTATGGCCACTGCTTCAGATATGCTCTTTAATCTCAAAGAACTTTTTGGAGATCAGAATAGGGCTGCAAGGCAAGTAGCAATGAAAGCTTTAGTGAACACTCAGATGGCTGAAGGGACACCTGTAAGGAAGACAGCCTTACAATTGATTAAACAAGTATCTGATAAGCTTGGACCTAAATCTGAAGAGTGTAATTTTGTGGGATACCCTAAGGAAATAAAGGCGTATTATTTTTATAGTCCTTCTGAGCAGAAAGTGTTTATAGCTCGAGATGCTATCTTCATGGAAAAAGATTTTGTTTCCAAAAGAAACAGTGGGAGAACTATAGATCTCGATGAAGATCGAGAACCACAAAATAGCATTGAACCTGAAGTGGAACAAGAGCAGGATGATGATAATGCTCAACAAACACAGGTTGTTCGTAGAACTGGTAGAATTCGCCATGAGCCAGAGAGATATGGATTTCTCTTGACTCAATGTGGTGATTTGATGCTCATAGATGAAGATGAGCCTCTCACATACCAAGATGCTATAAACAGTCCAGACTATAAGAGATGGCTAGAAGCCATGAAATTCGAGATGGATTCCATGTACGAAAACTAAGTATGGACTTTGGTTGATCCTCTTGAAGGGGTAAAACCCATAGGGTGCAAATGGGTTTTCAAGAAGAAAACTGACATGGATGGAAATGTTTAGACCTATAAAGCAAGGCTGGTTGCAAAAGGTTTCAAACAAATTCATGGTATTGACTATGATGAAACTTTCTCACCAATGGCTATGGTCAAGTCCATAAGGATTTTGCTTGCCATTGCAGAATTCCATGATTATGAAATCTGGCAAATGGATGTCAAAACAACCTTTCTTAATGGAAGACTTGAAGAGGATGTGTACATGACACAACCTGAAGGTTTTGTCGATCCAAGGAATGTTAACAAGATACGTAAATTATTTCGATCCATTTATGGATTGAAGCAAGCCTCTAGGAGATGGAATATCCGTTTTGATGAAATAGTCAAAAAGTATGGCTTTGTTCAAAACGAAGATGAACCTTGTGTTTACAAGAAGGTTAGTGGGAGCCATGTGGCATTCATAGTACTATATGTTGATGACATACTACTAATGGGGAATGACATACATTCTCTTAAGGCTGTTAAGACTTGGTTAGGGAGCAACTTCTCTATGAAAGACTTAGGAGATGCATCCTATATTCTAGGAATGAGGATCTATAAGGATAGATCTAGAAGGATGATCGGTCTAAGTCAGAGTACATACATCGATAAGGGTTTGCATCGTTTTGGTTTGCAAAATGCAAAAAGGGGATATGTCCCCGTGTCTCAAGGGATAACGATCTCTAAAGATCAGTGCCCGAAATCATTGGATGAGAAGGACCGCATGAGTAAGGTTCCATATGCCTCAGCAATTGGATCTATCATGTATGTAATGGTATGTACTCGCCTAGATGTTTCGTATGCTTTAAGCATGACGAGCAGATACCAGTCTAATCCAGGTGAAGGTCACTGGACGGCAGTCAAGAATATTCTAAAGTACTTGAAAAGGACTAAAGATTTATTCTTGGTGTATGGAGGAGAGGAGAAACTGGTTGTAAAAGGTTACACCGATGCAAGTTTCCAAACAGACAAGGATGATACTGTATCACAGTTTGGTTTTGTGTTTTTGTCTAAACGGAGGTGCTGTTAGTTGGAAGAGTTCAAAGCAAGAAACAATAACTGATTCTACAATGGAGGCTGAGTACATTGCAGCTTGTGAAGCAGTAAAGGAAGCTGTTTGGATTCAAAAATTCATTACTGATTTGGGAGTGGTTCCATCGATCGCAGATCCCATTGATCTATACTGCGATAATAATGGAGCCATTGCACAGGCTAAAGAACCTAGATCTCACTCCCGAACCAAATATATACTCAGGAGATTTCACCTTATTCGAGAGATTAATGAAAGGGGTGACATTCACATATGTAAAGTGCACACAAATGATAACATTGCAGACCCACTGACCAAAGGCTTGTCGCAGCAAAAGCATGACAATCACACTAGTTCCATGGGTATTAGATACATGGGTGATTGGCTCTAGTGCAAGTGGGAGATTGTTGGTGTAGGTGCCCTAGAGGCAATACATTGTTTCTTTTAATAGACCTTTATGTCATTTGATTACTCAATAAACATATTTATTATGACTTTAATTACTGCGATATATTTGTTAGCATAATAAATGTCCTTAGAATCATGATACACATTGTATAGTTTAAGTACATGACTTGAACTTGAGATTATATAATATATCATATTCTTAAAGGTCCCTAGTCGAGTATTATTATTATAGGACAATAATAATACATAAATAGACTAGTATGTTCTTTGACAGATAACCACATCACATTGGTTATAAGTATGGGGATACTAAAGTCAATACATAGGTACATGTAGGAGTACATGGTACTGGACAGACCCACGGTGAGATTCTTCATGTTTAATAAAGTCATAAGAAAGACTCACAGAGATAATGGTGTAATGATCCTTTAACTTGAGATCATTATATTTCTATACGGGGATTAATATACTTTGACTACATTAAAAGTTACCTTTGACCGGGTGATGATAAAAGTGGACATCGGGTATATCATGAGTCGTATGAGAAATATGAATGATAGATAAAGGATTTAACCCTCCTATAATTAGGAGAGATATTATTGGCCTCTTGATTGAGTGAAACTATAAAATGCATGGCCGTGCTCAAACAATGATTTGTTTTTCATAGTCTACTCATGGATCAAGTAAACCCGGATTAAATGTTGAAGAGGATGACTAAATACATGTCTCGATTTTAATCTATAATATATATGGTTAAAAGGATTATATTACACGGAAACATTAATCACGAAAGGTTTTATCGAATCACGATTTAATTATTGTTTAATTGGGTAGCAATGATGTATTACTAGATACCGCTCATTATTTATAATTTTATTGGAGAATAAAATTATTGCCAATTAAATAATAGCCTATAGGGTCACACACATAAAGCACTTAGAGGAATAGTTAATTTAAATTATAGATTTAAATTAATTGATGATTATTAGAATTTTATTATATTATTAATTAAGTGAGACTTAATTAATTGAGATAATATAAATTCAAATTAGAGGAGTATTTCTGCCCATAATAATTAAGTATGACTTAGTTATTAATTAAATAATAGAAATTCATTTTATTATTTAATCCTATACCTACATGGGTTAGGTTTTGCTGTTATGAGCCCATTAACCAGCCATTATAAATAGATAATGAAGGGTTAAGAGGCTATTACGTTTTTTAGGGAAAAACCCTAGAGGGGCAGCAACAAAAGAGGCAGAAACAAACAACTCGAATTATCAAGAGGGAGGCTAGTACGTCCATTCCGCAGTCAAGTTCGTGAGACGTTCTTGAAGGTGCTCGTGTGGATACCATAGAGGTGTTTTTCGAGAGGAATACACAAGTCGTAAAAGCCAGGATCTCTGTTGAGTTCGTGAAAGTCAAGATCTTAACCGGTATAATTCTGTTTCACCATAATCTGTCCAATCTTATACATGGATCCTGAGTTCGGGTTCCGATTTTTGTTTGTTATATTTACGTTTATCCGCTGCGTTTTATGCCTCGGAACCCATCAAAATTACCCTTTTATCCTAGCCAAAACGGCTCGTCAAAACAATGTCTTTAGAGTTGACTTTTCTGCGAATTACTATTACGCGACTCGCACTCTAACATTTTTAGTAAATCTGAAAATTCATAATTAAATATGAAACTACCTCAAGGAGCTTCTTGAGTATTTTTAATATTTATCAAAAATATTTTGATTTGAAACACTTGATTTTAACTGAGCGAAAAACATTTTAGAAATCGAGTCAACTAAGAGATTTTGCTATATGCACCGTTTTCACTAAAATGCTCATAACTTATTAACCGCTAACTCAAATGAAAGGCATATGTCTAGGCCTATTTGTAATAAGTAGATGACAACTCAACTCAACTAAGAAAATAAAGTAAGTAATAAATACTGAGGAAGGAATCAAGATGAAGACAGTCAACTAGACACAAAGAATCCTAATATCAGAAGTGTTCTAATGAAGCTGCTACTCTACACCGGAAGAAGTTCATTAATATGTTCAAGCGTCGGCGAAAAATAAAAGAGTAGTATTTCAGAAGAGTTCAGAAGATACAGAAGATTTCAAGTGCCTACTACAAAGAGACTCCAAGAAAAGAAATAGTGAAGACAAAGCTAGAAGCCAAGACAAGACACAAAGACCACTACAGTAGAAATGAGAATCAACATTGTAGTTAGTCATCCGTGAACCAGACCAGTGCACAGGGTGTCAACAGTGTCAGTGAAGATTCGTCATCAAAAAGTTCAAGTGGTTAGAAAGGTTATTGTTGAAGAACAGAAGAGTTTTATCTACATCAACAATAGTCAAGCCTTTAATTTAATTCTCTATTAATTAATTAAATTAATTAGTTAAATTAATTAGTAAATTAATTCACTCAGAATTAATTTATTTCTTAAATTAATTAAAGGATTAATTAATTTAGAATTATTTTAGAATGACAGAAGAAAGAAGCTGGAAGCTCAAAGGGATACAGAAACAGCTAAACAGGCCTGACAGTACTGACTTTAAGACAAGACGGAAAAAGTATTGACACGGAAGAAATGCAGAGTCATATATTCGTAAAAATGGAACCCCAGTTGGAATTGATTTGTCATTTCCAAGTCAAAAGGAGTTCGGTTCCAGACCATCAGAAGACCGCAGCTTAGAGCGTAAGGATTTATTTAATTAATAAATATTTTATTTTTTTTAGTAAATTATATTTATAAATATCTAAATAATATTAGATATTTATTTTTATAATTTATGAATTAAATTTAGTATTTATTAATCAAAGATTATAAGTTGTGCGGGTCGAAAAGCATTTCTACGGAGCTGAATCACTACAGGACGAAATAAGCCCCTTTGAATTGCAAATTGAAATGGCAGGAGCTTTATTTCTAAAGGAGCCAATGAGAGCTTGCCAAGTGTCCAGACAAGTGGAAAGAAATGAAAAAAGGCAGTGAATTCATATGTCATACCGAGAATTAAAGAAGTCATACCGAGACAGCAAATGTCATACCGAGCGGTTTAGCAAATGTCATACCGAGCAGTTTGTACAAAATGTCATACCGAGTTTTTTTGTTATTTAATTAAAAAGTCATACCGATTTTTTAATTAATAAACAAAAAGGTCATACCGAATTTCTGTTGTTCAAAAGGTTATGCTGGACTTATTTTTTATTTAATTAAAAAGTCATACCGATTTTTTAATTAATAAAATAAGTCATACCGACCAAACAGAAGTCATGCCCAGTTTTTAAATGTCATACAAGGGTTAAATAAGTCATACATACTTATTTTCTTGAAATTAAGTCATACGGAAAAAGGTCATAGCAGCCTTTTTCATTCTCTATAAATATGAGAATCAGCCTTCACTTTTCAGTTGTTCAACTTATCAAGAGTTAGAAAAATCAGATCAAATTCAGTAATTTATCTGCATTGTAATATTCACAGATTTCTGTGCTGAGTTTGAATATAATTGATTAAACACGAACACTTCATGTCGAATTCGTTCTAGACTTTTTATCAATTATATAACAGTTTTCTAAATATTAATTTTGTAATACTAATCAAGTTAAAATAATATCTTTCACTTGAACAGTATTTCATTCCAATTAATATTTCGCGAGTAATTAAAATAATATTTTTAATTCAAATTATTCCGCGATAATTTTCAGATATTGTATTCAACCCCCCTTCTACAATATCAGGGACCAACAATTGGCATCAGAGCTGGTTGATATTTTTCATATCAGATCCAAATCAAATTCCGCGAACTCATACAGATCTCAAAAATAATTTTAAATTCGAAATAATTTTTTATTCGAAATAATTTTTTTCTGAAAAATTATTTTTGATCAAAAATTATTTTAAGTCAAAAATTAAAATATTTTTTGAAACAATTAATTTTTAATCTTATTTAAAGATGAGTACTCAAAGAGTTAGTAGCATTAAAATTCCATAATTTGATAAAGACAATTATAATCTGTGGAAGAGAAAGATGACCTTGTTTCTTCGAGCTGCAAATCCCAAGTACAAGGATATTTTAAAAACTGGTGTTGCTGTTCCAATAAATATCTTTCCTGAGCATATGGAAGATGGTGTACTCATTCCGCACAGACAATTTGAAAAAGATATTTCTGAGTACACTGAGACAGAAAAGGAACTGGATACATTGGACACCAGTCTGCAGTTAATTTTAGTGGAATCTCTTGATCCCGGAATGTACAATCATGTTGTTAATTGTAAAAATGCTAAACACATCTGGGAAACGATAGAGATACTAAATGAAGGAACAGAAGAAGTAAGGGAGAACAGATTGGAAATCTTAACGTCTCAATATGAGCATTTTAGATCAAATCCTGGAGAAGGTATCTCTGAAGTTTTTGAGAGATACAACAAGCTGATAAATGATCTAAATCTCAATGGCAAACAATATACGAAGAAGGAGATCAGTAGGAAGTTTTTGCTGACAATGCCAGTACACCTAGAGCACAGGATAACAGCCATTAGAGAGTCAAGGAACATGAATGAAATTTCTTTGGAAAGACTTTATGGCATTCTGAAGACCTATGAGCTAGAGCAGATTCAACAGAATGAAATTAATGGTACAGGCAAGGTGGTCAGCAAGTCTACAGCTCTTGTAGCAGAAGAACCAGAGTACAGAAAAGCTAAGACTGAATCTTCTTCAGTCAACATCATTGATCAGGGTATTGTTGCAGAAGTTGGTGCAACTCTAGTGAATTCAACTGATAGTGAATTCTACTCAATGGAAGAACTCGATCAACTTGAGGATGAATCTCTGGCTCTGATTGCTAGAAAATTTGGAAATACAAGATTCAGGAGGAACCCTAGTTTCAAATTCAAGCCTATGACAAACAGATTTCAGACAGGTGGTTCTTCTAGCTCATCCAACACAAAAGGTGGATACAAGACAGGGATGGTAGACAGAAGCAAGATCCGTTGCTTCAACTGCAATGAAATGGGACACTTTGCTACTGATTGTAGAAAGGCCAAGCAGGAAAGAAAGAAGGATTCATATGACGAGCTCAAACAGAAATATGACGCTCTACTGAAGAAGCATCAGGGAAAATCATACTTAGCAGCAGGAAAAAGCTGGGATGATTCCGACAATGATGAAGAAGATCAAATGGGAAATCTTGCTCT
This sequence comes from Oenanthe sinensis, assembly GCA_028671895.1. Lineage (NCBI taxonomy): Eukaryota > Viridiplantae > Streptophyta > Magnoliopsida > Apiales > Apiaceae > Oenanthe > Oenanthe sinensis. The sequence goes on along the minus strand of CM053796.1, from coordinate 2,657,807 downwards.
AATGGCCTCTTCTTCTGAAGGATCACAATCTCCACCTCGACAAGGAATTGAGGTAAACCCTAGCTGTCCTAAGATGTTTAAATTGATAGGTGAGAATTTAACTGATGCTAGAGATCGAATAAAAGTTTTAATTCTTGAAAACAAAGTTTTATCAGAAGAGAATTATGAATTGAAAAAGCTGAAACTTATTAATGTTAAATTAACTGAAGATGTTGCATTTCAAGTTAATAGAGTCAACTGCTATGTTGAAATTGAAGCTTTTTTGAAAGATAAAATTGAAAAAGAAAAGGTCAGGTGTCAAGCCTATAGAACTGCTTCATTTGTTATGAAAGATCTAGTTGACCAACAAGAGATCAATCGGAAAGTTGGAATAGGTTTTGAATATAATGAATCAGTAGGAAAGCTTAGTAACATCACCCCTTTTAAAAAGACTGCTATAGAGAGGGGTATTCCACATGTTATTAAGGACACTAAGAAACCTCTTTTCATAACTCCTATTGCAGAACCAGTTCTTGATAGTTGTGTAATAGTGGATTATGAAATTAAATGTGAAGACCTTAAAGAGAAAAAGAAAGAACAGGAGGAACCTGTTAGGGACATAAAAGGAATAAATGTCCAGAAAGCTAAATATGTACCTAAAAGACCAATAGAAAATGTGAACACTACTAGTTCATCCACTTGTGGTTTAGGTGCTAATGAGCTTAAGAAAAATCAAAACAGACCTAATAAATTTGTTAATAGTAGGAATAGTAACAACAGATACCATGCTACTGAAAACTTTAAATCTGCTGCAAAAGTTAAAGTAGAAATTGTTAAAACTCCTACTGCTGTGAATAACATGCCTGCTATTGATGTATGCCATAAACCTTGTGGTATGTTAAATTGTATGTTATGTGCTTTTAATGATATGACTGCTTATTTCAAACGCATGACTGCTAATAAAAAGAACATGACACCTAGACAATACATCAATAATAAATTTGCTAAATCCAAGACTGCTATTCCTTCACCTGTCAAGAAGGAAAAATATATTCTTAAGTCTAAACAAAAAGTTGTTAAGACTGTTTATAGGAAAGTAAGTACAGTCAAGGAGGATGCGGTTGTTGTTCGAAAAGGATCTGTTGTCAAAGCTGACAAAGGTCAATTCTTTAAGTATGCCGGGCCCAATCAATTTTGGGCTCCGAAGATAATCTAATCCGTTTGATATGTGCAGGGAGTTAAACAGGTAAACCGGGTTGTATGGATTCTAGACAGCGGATCGTCAAGGCATATGACCGGAGATAGAGGCCTGCTATCAGACGTGGTTGAAAGAGCTGGCCCAATCGTCACTTTTGGAGATAACAGCAAAGGAATGACTACGGGATATGGCAAGTTAAATACTGGGAATGTTATCATTGAAAACGTCTCTTTGGTGGAAGGACTTAAGCACAATCTACTCAGCGTCAGTCAATTCTGTGATAGAGGTTACAAAGTAAACTTTTTCAAGGAGAAGTGCTTAATAGCTCATTCTAAAGAAGACAGACTAGCCTTGCGTGGAGTAAGGAAAGGAAACTTGTACGTAGCTGATTTCAACTCGGGAACTGAAGCTGAAACAAACTGTTTTTATTCAAAAGCTTCAACAGAAGAAAGTTGGCTATGGCACAAGAAGCTCTCACACCTGAATTTCAAAACAATGAACTCTCTAGTCAAGAGGGATTTGGTGAGAGGACTGCCTCCGATGGAATTTACACAAGAAGGATTGTGTGAGGCATGTCAGAAAGGGAAGTCAAAAAGAGCAACTCACAAAGGCACAGACACTACAAATATCACTGAACCACTTCAACTCCTACACATGGATTTATTTGGTCCAGTCAATATCATGTCTATATCAAGGAAGAAATATGCCTTAGTGATTGTAGATGACTTCACAAAGTACACGTGGGTTTTATTCTTGAACTCTAAGGATGAAACTCCACAGCTGGTGATTGATCATGTAAAGCTGATTGAGTTAGATTCAAAGCTACCTGTCCGGGCAATCAGATCAGATAATGGAACAGAATTCAAGAATGAAATTCTGAATAGCTTCTGCTCAGACAAAGGGATAACAAGACAATTCTCAGCGCCAAGAACTCCGCAACAGAATGGAGTAGTAGAAAGGAAGAATCGAACCTTGATTGAAGCTGCAAGAACAATGTTAAGTGAATCAAGGTTGCCTATCTACTTCTGGGCTGAAGCAGTAAACACAGCTTGTTATACCCAGAATCGAACTTTAATCAACAAGGATCATATGAAGACGCCCTACGAATTAATGGCTAGCAAGAAACCAACACTCAAATACTTTCATATATTTGGAGCCAAATGTTTTGTGCTAAAAGATGGAGATGAACATCGTGGCAAATTTGAGGCCAAGGCACATGAAGCAATTTTTATCGGCTACTCAAAAAGAGCATATAGGGTGTACATAATTGATCAGCACCAAGTAAAAGAAAGTGTCAACGTAACATTTGATGACACTAAACTCCCGAGCATCCAAACTGAAGATCCTTCTGAGTCATTAAAATTTGACAATCATCCAGACTCAGATTCGGATAATGAAGAAGAGCCTGAGGTTGCAACAGGAAATGATGATGACAACAATGATAGTAATGATCCAGGTAATAGTAGTGGAAACAATGGAAATACTAGAGATACTACTAATACCAGTGGTGGATCAACAAGTCATCCAGGCAGCAACTCAGGGGGAGACGAAGGATCAACTGGCAGAACACAACATCACAATGAATTTCGAGGCGAATCATCAAGATCAAACCTTCCAAGGGAAAGGATATGGAGCAAAGATCATCCCTTTGAATTGATCATAGGTGATCCAGATGTTGGTGTTAGAACCAGAAGTGCAACTTCAAATGAATGTTTATTTTCGGTTTTTCTATCTCAAGAAGAGCCAAAGAAAATTGAAGATGCTCTAACTGATCCAGATTGGGTTCTTGCCATGCAAGAAGAACTCAATCAGTTCGAAAGGCAAGAAGTATGGACACTGGTACCTAGGCCTAAAGATAGATCTGTTATTGGCACGAAATGGGTATACAGGAACAAGTTAGACGGTGATGGCATTGTTACAAGGAACAAGGCCAGACTGGTGGCAAAGGGTTACTCCCAGGAAGAGGGAATTGATTATGATGAGACCTTCGCACCAGTTGCAAGACTTGAAGCCATCAGGATATTTCTGGCATTCGCAGCACATTCCAATTTTAAAGTCTATCAAATGGATGTGAAGAGTGCATTTCTGAATGGAAAGTTAGAAGAGGAAGTATATGTGGAACAGCCCCCTGGCTTTGAAAATCCAGAGTTTGCTGATTTTGTATACTTCTTATTCAAAGCCCTCTATGGACTCAAGCAAGCACCGAGGACATGGTATGACACACTCTCTCAGTTTTTACTTGAAAACGGTTTTACTAGAGGTGTCATAGATAAAACTCTCTTTTACAAATTACATGATAAAGATATGATATTTGTCCAAGTTTATGTTGACGATATTATATTTAGTTCTACTAATGAAAACTTGTGCAAGAGATTTGCTAAGTTAATGCAGAGTAGGTATGAAATGAGCATGATGGGTGAGCTGTCATTCTTCCTTGGATTGCAAGTGAAGCAGATGGAAGATGGGATTTTTATTTGCCAATCAAAGTATGTAAGGGATCTTCTAAGGAAATACAATCTAGAAGATTCTTCACCGGCAAAAACCCCTATGCCAACAGCCACAAAGCTTGACAAAGATGAAACTGGTAAGAAGGTTGACATCACAAGCTATAGAGGTATGATAGGCTCATTATTATATCTAACTGCTAGTAGACCCGATATAATGTTTGCAACATGCTTATGTGCAAGGTTTCAAACTAACCCTAGAGAATCTCATCTTATAGCTGTTAAAAGAATTTTTAGATATCTGAAGGGTACACCGAATCTTGGAATTTGGTACCCTAAAGGTACAGGTTTTGAACTAATAGGCTATACAGATTCAGATTATGCAGGATGCAGGATGGACAGGAAAAGTACATCTGGAAGTTGTCAGTTTCTAGGACGACGGTTGATTTCCTGGTACAGTAAGAAACAGCACTCAGTATCTACCTCGACAGCCGAAGCAGAATATATTGCGGCAGGTAGTTGTTGTGCACAAATCTTGTGGATAAGGAATCAGCTGAATGATTATGGACTTGTGCTATCTAAAATTCCAATACTTTGCGACAACACAAGTGCCATAGCTATTTCCAATAATCCTGTACAACATTCAAGGACCAAGCACATAGACATAAGGTATCATTTTATCCGAGAGCATGTCATGAACAGAACTGTGGTGTTACATTTTGTACCCACAGAAGATCAAATTGCCGACATCTTCACGAAACCACTTGATGAATCCACTTTCTCTAAGTTGGTTAGTGAGTTAGGGATGTTAAACATGAACTAATTATTGCATGTTGTTTTAAATTGCATATTTATTTTGAAGCACTGTAAATACACTGTATATATTCCTTAAAATATTTCAAAAACAAACAAACAAATTGAAAAAGAAAACTCAAAAAGATTTTTTTTCGATTGTTATTCCATTGGCTTAGTATATATTGTTTATTTTTTTTCCACCAATTGGTATCAACAATTGGTATATATATGTATGTATAGTGTTATTTGTTTTTCAACTTTGGCATCCTTATCTTTATTATTTATATATATATACATAAATATAAGCTGATTATTCTCAAGTCTCTTTTGAGAAGTAGGAAAGATCTATGAGCATTGATAATCCAATTGATTCTAAAAATGAGATCCTAATCATTGGCATCAATCTCTAACCAAGATCTTAGAACCAAACACACAAACACTATCACTTCCATCTCTCTAACCATTAAACAGAATACCTAATTGCTAAGAATGAGGGAGTCAATGCCTTGAGTGCATTTGATAAGGTTGGTAATGTGAGTGAACCAACAGCTCTGTCTCCAGAAAGGTGATTCACATATAAACTGAGACAACTGTTAGCTCATCTGTGTTCTCTCAAAAGGATACAGACTTGGAAAAGGCAAAACTGTTACTAGGTTCATTCTCTCAACAGAGTGAGTCTATTGAATTCAGCCTGTCAGCCAAGGCTATCAGAAAAGAGTTAATTTCATCTGACATTTTTCAAGAAACCACAAATATTGTCTTATTTTTAGGGACAATAATGGACCAACAATTGGCATTTTGGACCAACAATTTAAGAACTTACTTGGGACCAAAATGGACCAAGAAAGAACAATTGAAATGTCACAGGAAGGATGAATTGACGGTAGCAATTTTTCTAAACTTCCATATCAAGGAAGGAAGAATGATTGATGATTCTGACTGAGTCAACATGCCTTCACAGGCGTCAGGAGGAAACTTGGATCATTTGCTACATTATAGATCCTTGTCTCCCTCCCCAGATGGAACATATCTGGATTCCTAATGGAATAGATCATCTTAGATGATCAGCAACTCATTGAATCTATTCCTGAAGCAATTCAGTTTTTAAATTAAACTATTTTAATAGATTCAGTTGAGGACGGGGATTTACGAAACCCCATTGCACCACCAGTGACCTTTCTTGAAGGGGCTATGGTGATCTTTCTTGCAGGTACAAAAGACTGAGTCATCCGTACTGAGAGAGATATAGTGATGTGAGAAAAGAGTGAAACACAAGTAAGGAAGAGTGAAAATATATATATTCTATGAGTGAAACACTTAGAGAGTATAAGAGCGAAACACTTGTGAGGAACACAAAGTAAAATCACACACTAGCACACTTACCGAATCCCTTTCCCAATTCCCTGTTACAGATTTCAAATGTTACTCAACCAGGTGGAAATTTCTCCAGAAAAGGACTTTTAAATGAACAAGAGGATTACTCAACTAAGGGGGAGAATTATTAGGAGGATTACTCCAAAATGTTAAAGTGTTTAACTATGGGGGAGTAGATCAAAAGGGGAGAAGTAAACAAAGACTTGTGCCAGAAGTGCTTTGATTCCAAAGACTAAGAGGTCTACTCAATTGTTGAACAAGAAAAGTTGGATAATTCACGAAAGGGAAAAATGAATCCACCTTGGGTGAGAGGAGTAAAAACAGAAGTTGGAAATTCAAAGGAAAAGTGGTAAGAAGAGAACAGACATCATCTCTGACATCCTAAGGGGGAGTAGTGATGAGTCTGAGAAATGAAGATAATACTACATGTATAATATGTTCAGTGCTAGAAGAACAAACATCTTTCATTTCAGTTACTCAAAGAAATCTGGAAATGTATTATATAATCCAGAGAACAATTTATTTACTTACAGTTCTTAAATGTCATATTAGTTTCTTAGTTGTTAGTTGAGTTATCCTCTAGGAATTTGTATGTTAAATGCTTAACAACAAATAGGGGGAGATTGAAAGGCATATGTCTAGGCCTATTTGTAATAAGTAGATGACAACTCAACTCAACTAAGAAAATAAAGTAAGTAATAAATACTGAGGAAGGAATCAAGATGAAGACAGTCAACTAGACACAAAGAATCCTAATATCAGAAGTGTTCTAATGAAGCTGCTACTCTACACCGGAAGAAGTTCATTAATATGTTCAAGCGTCGGCGAAAAATAAAAGAGTAGTATTTCAGAAGAGTTCAGAAGATACAGAAGATTTCAAGTGCCTACTACAAAGAGACTCCAAGAAAAGAAATAGTGAAGACAAAGCTAGAAGCCAAGACAAGACACAAAGACCACTACAGTAGAAATGAGAATCAACATTGTAGTTAGTCATCCGTGAACCAGACCAGTGCACAGGGTGTCAACAGTGTCAGTGAAGATTCGTCATCAAAAAGTTCAAGTGGTTAGAAAGGTTATTGTTGAAGAACAGAAGAGTTTTATCTACATCAACAATAGTCAAGCCTTTAATTTAATTCTCTATTAATTAATTAAATTAATTAGTTAAATTAATTAGTAAATTAATTCACTCAGAATTAATTTATTTCTTAAATTAATTAAAGGATTAATTAATTTAGAATTATTTTAGAATGACAGAAGAAAGAAGCTGGAAGCTCAAAGGGATACAGAAACAGCTAAACAGGCCTGACAGTACTGACTTTAAGACAAGACGGAAAAAGTATTGACACGGAAGAAATGCAGAGTCATATATTCGTAAAAATGGAACCCCAGTTGGAATTGATTTGTCATTTCCAAGTCAAAAGGAGTTCGGTTCCAGACCATCAGAAGACCGCAGCTTAGAGCGTAAGGATTTATTTAATTAATAAATATTTTATTTTTTTTAGTAAATTATATTTATAAATATCTAAATAATATTAGATATTTATTTTTATAATTTATGAATTAAATTTAGTATTTATTAATCAAAGATTATAAGTTGTGCGGGTCGAAAAGCATTTCTACGGAGCTGAATCACTACAGGACGAAATAAGCCCCTTTGAATTGCAAATTGAAATGGCAGGAGCTTTATTTCTAAAGGAGCCAATGAGAGCTTGCCAAGTGTCCAGACAAGTGGAAAGAAATGAAAAAAGGCAGTGAATTCATATGTCATACCGAGAATTAAAGAAGTCATACCGAGACAGCAAATGTCATACCGAGCGGTTTAGCAAATGTCATACCGAGCAGTTTGTACAAAATGTCATACCGAGTTTTTTTGTTATTTAATTAAAAAGTCATACCGATTTTTTAATTAATAAACAAAAAGGTCATACCGAATTTCTGTTGTTCAAAAGGTTATGCTGGACTTATTTTTTATTTAATTAAAAAGTCATACCGATTTTTTAATTAATAAAATAAGTCATACCGACCAAACAGAAGTCATGCCCAGTTTTTAAATGTCATACAAGGGTTAAATAAGTCATACATACTTATTTTCTTGAAATTAAGTCATACGGAAAAAGGTCATAGCAGCCTTTTTCATTCTCTATAAATATGAGAATCAGCCTTCACTTTTCAGTTGTTCAACTTATCAAGAGTTAGAAAAATCAGATCAAATTCAGTAATTTATCTGCATTGTAATATTCACAGATTTCTGTGCTGAGTTTGAATATAATTGATTAAACACGAACACTTCATGTCGAATTCGTTCTAGACTTTTTATCAATTATATAACAGTTTTCTAAATATTAATTTTATAATACTAATCAAGTTAAAATAATATCTTTCACTTGAACAGTATTTCATTCCAATTAATATTTCGCGAGTAATTAAAATAATATTTTTAATTCAAATTATTCCGCGATAATTTTCAGATATTGTATTCAACCCCCCTTCTACAATATCAGGGACCAACATCAAATGATGCACCGTTTTCGCGTGCACGATCTACAGAATGTCTAGAATATGATCCATCAAACGTTTCGCCCAACAGATGACTCATTTTTCCGAATTTACTGAAGAAGGCAGTAGCTTCTTCTGTGAATAGTGTCATCGCGCAACTTTGGTTCCAACATTTTTATAAAATCGAAAAATTAACTTTTTAATACGAAACCTTTTTGATGATCTTACTAACTGTCCAAGGTATATATCATCCAAGTTTCATAATTTTATTCCACACTTAACTAGTTCATTTATAGCATCAAATTGAGTAGAAGGCAGCAGTTTAATATCCTTGCACGACTTTCACTAAAACGAACTTATCTCCTAAACCGTAAATCGTATCGACATGATTCAAGTGTCCAAATAAACTATGAACCAAGATCTAAGCAACCATAGTCAGTAGTGTCCAGAAATAATATTTTGACAGTTCGTAATTCTTGTTCAAAATAGTCCTTAATCAAACGGGCATTACGACGGCTATAAACTTAACGTTTTCCGGATTCAACCAACGTGAATCCATTCACAACCAACACTCAACTCACTCATACCATCATGTTAACAACATTAATCTACTCATCTCATAATCATATACTAACATCATTTCAAAAACTCAACCAAAACTCAACATCTTACTAACATCATTTCATCTTTACCATACTATGGATCCATCTACTATCACTTTCATGGCATACTACTCACACAAAACACAAGGGTTTAAGGGTGTTCGTACCTTCTTTGAGTTCAAACAACACCTAGGTAGAGTTTAGAGTCCTTAAGAGTGCTTGATCTATCCTTAGAAATCAAGAAACATCAAGAACAAAACTTTAAATTTTTGGAGTTACTATTCAGCCTCAACTTCTACAATTTATTTACCCAATCAAAACACCTCAAAAAATTTTGAAATTTAATAAGTACCTTCTATATATAGTGAAGAAACTATGGTTAAAATTTGGTGATTTTTGGAAGAGTAGAAATGAAGTTATGAAGTTTTCTTTCTCTGCCTCTCTTGAAACTCCGAACTGAAGAGATGAAGGGGAAGAGAGAGCTTTTTGCCTTTTTCAAATTGTGTTGGCTGATTTTGTGTTTGTATAACTTGTATCTATTGTACAAGGCTGCATTCTCACACAAATATGGCTTGGTTGAAATGTTCAAATGTGATAAAGTAGCTTTATGACTTGCTTTTCCCTAATTTTGGGAACTATGTTCCTTAATCTTGGTTACTCATGTGGTTACTTGCCTTGGTTAGTTCATCCACTTGGTTCCACCAATGCAAGTACTTGCTTGCATGGCTCCCTTGGTAGTGCACTTCACTTGCCATTCCTTAATTATACTTAATCCTTCATGTAAGTTCGATTAATTCTGAAAGCTTTTCATCGTAGAAATTTCGCAGCATAAATCCTTAATATTCCAAATACTCTAATTCGATTATAACCATGAACTTTCTAAAATATAATCCTCTTGATCACAAATTAATTCTCTTATTCCATGATATCTCGTAATTACGAAACAGTTTTTACATTCACTCATTTTCTTCATACAACAATACCACATCTTCGGTTTTCCAATATTCCAACACTTACTTAGTGTGGGCTAAAAAGTTATTCATAATCCGTAGAATCACTATTCATCAGGGTCGTTTATAAATAATAATAATAAAAAATCATCCAAAAATCCGGGTTATTACAAAAATTTCTATCTAGAAATTCTAGATAAGTTTCTACTTAGAGCCAAGTAGAAATTCTGGAGGTGGAAATATTTTCTAAGTACACAAGGAAGGATACTATGTAGAAGTTCAACTTAATGTTCGAGATAGAACCTAAGTAGAAATTCCTATATAGAAGTTCTACTTAATGTTCGAGATAGAACCTAAGTAGAAATTCCTATGTAGAAGTTTTACTTAATGTTCGAGATAGAACAGAAGTAGAAATTCCTACGTAGAAGTTCTACTTAATGTTCGAGATAGAACCTAAGTAGAAATTCCTATGTAGAAGTTCTACTTAAAGTTCGAGATAGAACCTAAGTAGAAATTCTTATGTAGAAGTTCTACTTAATGTTCGAGATAGAACCTAAGTAGAAATTCCTATATAGAAGTTCTATTTAAAGTTCGAGATAGAACCTAAGTAGAGATTCCTATGTAGAAGTTCTACTTAAAGTTCGAGATAGAACCTAAGTAAAAATTTCTATGTAGAAGTTGTACATATAGAGCAGTTTCAACATGACACATGTCATCATTTGGGTGGCTGATGTTACACACAAGCTGGGTTTATTGGTTTTGAATTTTTTTAATTTCTTTTCTTAAAATGTTTTTAGTTTAATAATTAATTTAATAATTAAATTTTAATTTAATTATATAAAATATTTTAGAAATAATTTTTAAATTTAAATAATTTATTTTTCAAGTTCATTTTACATCTTGGAAAATATTTTATTTTCTTTTAAATTTTAGAGTCAAATATTTTATATTTTTAATATTCTTAGTTAAGAATTTTATTAATTTGAAAACTAAAATTAATCTTAAAATCCAATTTAATTTCTTTTGAGTTTAATATTCTTAAAAGTATTTTGAGAATTATTTTTGAGGTTTAATAATTTATTTTTCATAAAACTTTAATTACAAATTTTATAAAACTCTTTGGAAAATATTTTTGGATTGAAATAATTTATTTTCATGAACATTTTAAATGTTTTGAAAATTTAGTATTTCTATTTCAAAATTATGTTTTCGAGTTGTTTTATTTTAATTATAATTTAAGCTTGGAAGTTTTAATTATAAATCTCATAAAAATTTTTGGAAAATCATTTTGGTTGAAATAATTTATTTTCAAGAATATCTAAAATGACTTAAAAATTAATTATTTTTATATCAAACTTATATTTTCAATCTGTTTTATTTTAATTATAATTGAACTTGTTTTGGATTACAAATTCTATAAAATTCTTTGGAAATTAATTTTGATTTGAAATAATTTCTTTTTCAGGATTATTTAATATACCTTGAAAATTTGTCATCTCTATATCAAAACTTTCTTTTCGAATTATTTTATTTTATTTATAATTTGAAATTGATAAATTTATTATTATTTATCAAAAAAATACATTTTCAATTTATTTTGATTATTTAAATTCCTAAAAAATTAAATACTTCTGTTTGAACAAAATGCCTTATTAAACGAAACAACAGGAGTTGATTCTTCGTTTGTTGAGGACAAACGAACTGACTGAAGAACATTCTAATGGAGTTGAGACATGATCTTACCATTGGAGATGTATTTCTACATCGGTCTACTCAATGGATCATTTGGTTATTGAAAGGGGATTAGTTCATTTAGGGAAGAGTCTTCGATCTGTGGTTTTCGAATCAATATCTGAAGAATTTGGGATTTTGAAAAGGAATTCAGTTTATCGGTCAAAGAACCAAAACAACAATTGAAGATTTGGTTAAAGGACATCAATGGCAGAAATACACAAGGTTTGATTATCACTGACATATGATAATTAAGGGGTTATTGCTACACATACAAAGAAGAGTGATCTTTTAAAGCAGAACATGAGACATTCTGTGTCGGGGTCTTTAAGCAGAACAATCATATATCAGTTTGGGTTGAAGCAGGAACATCATTGGTTATTGAGGTCAAATGCAATGATACTTCCATGAGTGTCAGTAGAATGGAAATTGATTTAGATCAATTAATTATCACTCGAGATGGAATGCTAAGCATCGCTCAGGTATACTTTCTAACTGGTTTATACTTGTTTGATTCAATTATAGAGTATTAAGTGCTGAACTGCATTATACTATAAGTTTGATGTAATGCATGTCTCACCTTGATTTCTATATAAATTAGATAACTTATGCTAGTTTGTTAGTGTTGCTTGTTTATCAGTATTTGACTTCATGATTAGATCTTGTGTGATTTAATGCTTGCTTTACGATAATTGATCATGTTAGCATATAGAGTCTTAGGTATTTGTAAGGGTACATTTACCGGAAAGAGTATTTGCTGCATGCTAAGTGCCTTGATGTTTACATTGTCTATAATCTGTTTATACTCGTATGGTTGTTTTAAATACTATATCTGATCATGTGTTTGTTAAGATTAGTTTGTTTCTAATTTGGGAATTGCCTAGGGTACAGTATAATAAACCATGGATTAAATTTTTAAATCTAAATTGACTTAGGTAATTAGAGATAATATAATGTTAAAAAGTGAACAATAAAGGTAATTTAGAATAATTAAGAATCTGAGTGATTGATTCTTCTATGACTACATATATGTACGACATGATTCTTATAGACTGCTAGTCCACCTTAAGTTAGGTTGGGATCACTGAGCTCATAGCCAAGACTACTTGTTGAGGCTGATATAGATGAGGAGTGATCAGTCAGATAAGAATGAGCATGTTGAACTTGAATTCTTTGTTGTTAACTATGTTTAGAAATATCTCTAACCCTTTTTTGGACTCAATCAAATTGAGGACCATGTGTCTTAATCATTTGTGAATGCAGAGTATCTTTCAACATGTACAAGTTATATATCTCTGACATTTTCATGTTCGAGGCATGTAACTACTTTTGCTTTGGTATTCAAATGGTTAAGCAAGGTTACCTATTTTTCTTGAATGATCTGAAGCACAATATTATGGAAGACCTAGGGAATTCTTTGCGAAGGGTTTCCTTGAAGGGTTTCGTGGCACAAACGCAGCGGAATAAATGTGAAAAATAAATCAAAATAGCGAAACCCTCCGCAGGATCCATGCGAAAACAAAAGATTTAATTCGGAGATAAAGAATAAATACCTTTAGAAGCTTTAACAGTTCATTAATGGAAGATTAATGGAGGTCCAAACCTTGTTTAATCACCACGTATCCCGCTCTCGCGATCTACGCTCTACGGTATCCACACGAACATTTTTCATGAAGGATTGATGTGTACTAGCACCCGAAAACTTCTTCTCTCTCTATCTTCCTCCTCTCTCAGAGCGGCTAGGGTTTTGTAAAATATGTCTCTTATTTATTAAATCAGCCCATAAAGAGATTATATAGAGAGACGAATAAGTTTTCTAATTATAATCCAATTATAATTAATACTAATCCAAAATTCTAACTTATTTAATTAAGTCTCACTTAATTAATTAATTATTAATTTTGAAATTAGTTTAAGTAATTCATTTATTCTATTTATATAATTAATTAAGTCATACTTAATTAATATCATAAATAAAATAAATTACTTATTTAATTTAAATTATTTCTCCTTCAGGCGTTCTTTGTGTATGACCCTGTAGGTTATTATTACGTTGGTAACAATTTTAATATCTAATTAAAATTGTAAACAATGAGCGGCATCTAGTAATACATCATTGCTACCCAAGTAATAATAATAAATCGGTGATTCGATTAAGCCTTTCGTGAATAATGTTCCATGTAATATAATCCCTTTAATCTTGATATTATAGATTAAACTCAAGGCATGTCTCGTGTCATCCTCTTCATAATTTAATCTTTATTTTCTTGATCGATAAGTAGACTATTAAAATCAAATCAACATTTAAGCACGGTCGTGCATTTCATAGTCTCACTCAAACAAGAGGCCAATAATATCACTCCTAAATTATGAAGATTAAATCCCATGTAGATCATTCATATTTCTCATACGATTCATAATATACCCAATGTCCACTTTTATCATCACCCGGTCAAAGGTAACTTTTAATGTAATCAAAGTATATTAATTCTCTTATAGAAATATAATGATTTCAGGTCTAAGGATCATTACATCATTATCACAGTGAGAATTACTTATGAAACTTATTTAACATGTAGAATCTCACGGCGGGTCATTCCAGTGCCATGCATTGAGACAATGCACTTATGTTCTTGATTTTAGTATCACTATACCTATGACCAATGAGATGTGGTCATCTGTCAAGAAACATATTAGTCTTTGTGCATTATTATTGTCCTTAAATAATAATACTCGACTAGAGAATTTTAGGAATAAGATACTATTCATATAATCTCATTTTTAAGTCACATACTTAAAGATATAGAATACGTATCAAAATTCCAATGACATTTATTATGTTTTCAATTTATTACGCAGTAAACAAAACATAATAAATAAAACATAATCCTTAATAATAAATATTTTCCTTAAAATATAAAAAGTATTGTCTCTAGAGCACAATTACTAACAATCTCCCACTTGCACTAGAGCCAATTACCCAAGTATCCAATACTCATGGAACTAGTGTGACTTTCGTGCTTCTGTTGCGACAAATCCTTAGTCAGTGGGTCTGCAATATTATTATTAGTATGCACTTTACATATATGTATATCTCCTTGATCATTAATTAGGTGATATCTCCTAAGTACATGCCCAAACAGCCTCCTTGGCTGCTTCGCAAGCATTAATATACTCAGGCTCTATTGTAGAATCAACTATTGTCTCTGCTGTGAACCATTCTAGCATATAACATCTCAATAAAATTAGATAAAACACAAAGACAGACAGAAACATTAAATCATCATTGTATGTCTAGTAACCAACATCACTGAAACCTCTTACAACTAGCTTCACATCTCCTCCATATAACAAGAATGAATCTTTAGTCCTCTTTAAGTACTTAAGAATATTCTTGACTGCTGTCCAGTGACCTTCACCTGGATTAGACCGGTATCTACTCGTCATGCTTAAAGCATACGAGACATCAGGACGAGTACATACATTATAAAACCAATTGCTGACGCATATGGAATTTTACTCATGCGGTCCTTATCATCCAATGATTTAGGATAAATATTATTTTGAGATCACTATCTCATGAGACATTGGAACATATCCATTTTAGCCTATTTACATTTGAAATCAATGCAAAACTTTGTCAATGTATGTACTCTAACTTAGGCCGATCAATCACCTTGATCTATCTCTATAGATCTCGATCCCTAATATATATATAGGTCACATCGCCCAAGTCTTTCATTGAGAAATTATTTCTCAACCAAGTCTTCACAGTCAATGAGAAGGTATGTTATTCCCTATTAGTAATATATCATTAACATATAATACTAGGAATGCCACATGACTCCCACTAAACTTCTTGTAAACACAAGTTTCATCTTCATTCTGAATAAAGTCAAACTCTTTTTGACTGTTTCATGAAAATAAATGTTCCATCTCCTCGAGGCCTGCTTTAATCCATAAATGGATCGATGCAACTTACATACCTTTCCAGCATCCTTTGGATCAAAAAAACCCTCAGGGTGTGTCATGTACACATCCACATCTGCTTCAAGGCTCTCATTTAAGAAAGCGGTTTTGAGATCCATTTGCCAGATTTCATAGTCATAGTAAGCAGCAATAACAAGCAAAATCCTGATGGACTTGACCATAACCACTGGTGAAAAGGTCTCATCATAGTCAATACCATGAATTTTCTTGAAACCTTTTGCCACCAATCGTGCTTTATAGGTCGGTACATTACCATCCATGTCGGTCTTCTTCTTAAAAACCCACTTGCACCCTATAGGTTTTAACCCTTCAGGTGGATCAACCAAAGTCCTTACTTGATTAGTATACATGGATTCCATCTCAGATTTAATAGCATCCAACCATCTCTTAGATTCTGGAGTGTTCATAGCGTCTTGGTAGGTGAGAGGCTCATCTTCATCCACAGGCATCACATCACCATCTTGAGTCAAGAGAAATCTATATTATCTCTCGGGTTCATGGCAAATCCTACTAGACCTACGAACAACATGTGTTTCTTAAGCAGTATTATTTTCTTATACATTCTGCTTAGGTTCCTCCATTGGTTCAACATTATCATGTGGGTCTCAAACTTCATTGAGATCTATTATCCTCCCACTGTCTTTCTTAGAGAGAAACTCTCAGCATTTCGAGCAACAAACACTTTGTTCTCGGAAGGATTATAGAAAGAATAACCCCTTGTTTCAGTTGGGTATCCCATAAAATTACATTTATCTGATTTTGGTCCTAGCTTGTCAGAGATTAGACGTTTCACAAACGCTTCACATCCCCAAAATTTTATAAATGACATGCTGTGACGTTTCTCAGTCCATATCTCATAAGGAGTCTTTTGAACCATTTTAGTAGGAACACGGTTAAGTGTATGTGGAGCCGTTTCCAGGGTGCAACCCCAGAAACTAATTAGAAGATTCATTGACTCAATATTGATCGCACCATGTCCAACAAGGTGTGATCCCTCCTATCAAAAACTTTTCTTTGATATTATCTACTTCATCTTTATAGTCTTTGAACTTTTTAAATGATTCGGATTAGTTCTTCAAAAGATACATATATCCGTATCTACTAAAATAATTAGTAAATTTTATGAAGTTAATAAAATCTACCTTTTGACATCGTACACATATAATCACATACATCACTATGTATAAGTCGTACCCGTTCAATGACCCTTTCACCATGTCCGGTAAAAGGAGCTTTAGTCATTTTGCCAAATAAACCAAGATTCGCTTCCTTTTGTATAATTCATAATCAAACTTATCCATGAATGCATCCTTATATATTCTGAAAATGCGTTTCTCATTAATATGGCCTCAACAACAGTGCCAAAGGTAATATTTGATTTGAGTCACTTTAGAACATATAAATTGTTAATTAGTTGTGCAACATTATAAGCCTCATCATCAAAATAGAATAAACAACTATTGTTATTTAATTAAAATGAAAAAGCCTTTCTTGTCCAAACAAGAAACTGAAATAATGTCACTGCCAATTGTAAGCACGTTATAACAATTATCAAGTTTTAAATTTTCCTTATAGGCTAAAAGTTAAGTAATGAGTTCCTCTAACCAGAGCAACTACTTTTACTCCAATTCCAACCCGATACCTGAAGCTTGACCCTTATTGATCATCTTTTTCAGATCTTCCAAATAAGCATGACAGTTTAATTTCCAGTCACCCAATTTTCCACAGAAGCGACAATCGTCTTCTTTATCAACACCTCATTCAGACTTTAGAGTCTGCTTTAGGGATTGGACTTTGGTTTCACAGCGGAACTAGATCAAATCTTCTCCTTGCCTTTCCATTTTCCTTTCCCTTTTGCATTCCCTATGTTTACCATCAATATAGTAGTAGTTTATGCATTTATCATATTGCTTTCAGTAGTTCTCAACATGCTTAGCAACTCAATGGGTGTTTCACCAATCTTATTCATTTTGTTATTCATAACAAACTAAGAATAATATTTGTCCAAAGATTGTAAGATCAAATCTAACTAAGTCTCCAGACCAATCTTGAAACCCAAAATATCAAAGGTACTCATTATACCCTATAATCTTTAGAACATGTGGTGTAACCGGGTCTCACTCTCCCTACTTGTAAGTGTATAGTGCCCTTTTATTTTCAAATATATCTTGTGCTCAATCGTCTCATAAGAATCTATATGCTCGTGTTGCTTCTTAAGCTCAGCACACATATTTGCGAGCATGAGACATGAAACATCAGTCGTAACATCAATTTGCTTCCAATAAGCGCTATGATTTGCACATGTTACATTCTCAACTTTAAGAGCAGGGGAAGAGATTTGACTAACATCGTGGTGCCCGAGGACGATCCTCAAGCTCCTATGTTAGTCAAGGAAATATATTCTCGTCAACTTGTCCTTCTCAAGAACTGATCGCATAGAGAAGTTGTTTGTGTTTATCATTTGATATCTACAATATTAAAGTGTATAAAATAAACTAGATTGCAAATTTAATATTAATTATGTTTAAGTGATTATGGTATATCATCATATACCTCCCACTATTTTTATCAAACTAATAGCCCTTACTAATAATTTGGAAAGTATATCCCATAATTCTTTCTAGTGAGCCAAGATCCATATTTCGTCATGTCCTAAGTCAACCACTGGAAGTCCTTAAAAAATGATTATTTAGGTAGACAACAGTTGTCAATTATATCATACATAATTCTTGGATAGTTTGGTGAACAACGATTGATCTTATCTATCTAATAGACTTTTAACCAAACTCTATGCTTCTAAGTTCATAATAGTTGAATATAACCGTTTATTTTCACCTTGTTATGATGACTCAGTTAAGTTAGACCCAATGATACAACGGCCGAATATAACCGTTTATATTCGTCGCATCTCACCATGATAGATAGGAGTCCCCTGCCACTGATAGTCCTTCCCCTTATCGATCTAGGATTCGATGAGTGTTCATTCATTGGAAAGCATCCGAGTAAAACTTAATATTTTGTTAAGGGATTTAGAAAATTTATATGAACGATCATGATCCCATCATAAAGAGATCCTCAATTTTCCTTGAACCAAATATTTCAAATTGAAATCTTAAAATTTTCATTTCCCAGGTAGATGGAGGATACCAATGGTCACACTTAATACCCATCAGCCTTACGAATACACATATCCATTTTTGTCAAAAAATCCCAATTATAGATATCAAAAATCCATATTTAATTCCGTGTTTTAAAAATCCATATTTTATAAACACAAGAATCTCATGATCGTTTGTTAATTTTAAAATCTTAAATCGTTATAGATTTTATCTTGTTTAGCATGGCAAGCATGTCATGGGTGACGTATCTAATACATACATGATTAATCAATATTAAGCATGCATCTCAATTATATCTACGCATACATACCAATACATGCAATCATATACATATATATAATGTGCGTAAATTAAACGTGTTTGGTTATGGCCCCATCCTATATGATATTTCCAAGCTAATGGAAATATCAAGGTCAGTCTATGGTGGTTTTAAAATTACTATCTATTACATGTCTTCTTTCTTCATTGCTCCATCATCCCCTTCTGGATCACCTCCTTGCTTGCAAGTCTTCATTGATAATTACATTGAATTATACAAATAAAATTATTCTAATAATTTACAAGAAGAACACGAGTTACATTCGAGATAATTAAATTACAATGAATAAACGACATGCAAGTCGTATTTAGAAACCAAAACCATAAATCAAAACCACTATCCTATGGGTCTTTAGGCCATAACCATCAATCTTCACAATCGGTTGTTCCAATGTAGTGGGATAACAATCGGTTAATTATTATTTTTCCTTTTTAAGTTGGTTAACAATCGGTTCTTTTAAGTCCTTCAACATTAGAACACTAAGTTTCCCACTGATAGGCTGAAACCCAAAGTAATGACCCACACCTTCTTAATATTTAATTTGTTTTTCTTCCAATGGCATGACTTGATCATTTCCATCAGTATCATCATATTTTAAGGAAAATTTGCCCATTTGTCGAATTGCCTGTTTATGCAGAGTCAGCTTTCTATCAATCTCCTTGAACCATTTGTGTGTGACAACATCTTTGCTCTTGTTGACTTCATAAGCAATTTGAAGAAGAAATCTAATATACTGCAATTCCTCAGCCTGTTTGAAAAATATGAAATTTGATTGACTAATCCATCTAGTTGATCCACTTTCTAAAAAATAAACCAGCATCTCATTCTTCACCTTTTTTGTGCCTCCCTGTCCTACTTGCATCTTCATTTAATAAACATTATAAACAATTTGAGCAGATACCACTTTGTTTAAGTGCTTCTGTGTGATCTTCTCAAACTGCCTATCTGTCAATGATTGAGGATCCCTGGTTAGAGTAGATGTTCTGTCAATGTCAGATTCTTCAAAACCTCCAAGACTTGTCTTCTTTTTAGCTCTTAGTTATAGATTTGATTGACTGTACTTTCAGTATGAAGGTTCTTGAGTTTCATCAGAGTCTGTTTTCTTCCTTTATTTATCAGAGTCTCACTTAGACTCTGACTGATGTCCTGACTGATGTGGTTGAGATTTTTATAATACAGCCACTCCAGAATGCTTGAGTGATACATCACCAGGACCCCTAGGACCATGAGAACTATCTCTATCATCACCATCTCTCCTCCTTTTAACTCCCCTTTTATCATCTCTGCATGTATCATCCTTATTTCTCCTAGAGAAAGATTCACCTCTCTTCTCCCCCTTTTTGACATCATCAAAACTAGTAACAGCCAGCAGAATCTGTTCAAGAACTATGGAGATATTAGCATGTGCTGCAATGGCAGAATCAACCCTGGTTGTTAAATCAGAGACCGTTGATTGGAGAGAAGCTTGAGTAGAAGTGATAGCAGCAAGAGCATCCTTAAAGGCGACCTCTTTGGATAATTGATGGGAGTGAATTCTGTCAAATTTATGACTAAGCAGAGAAGTAGTATTGTCAAAACCAGTAAGTTTGGTTTGAATATGAGAAATGTCTTTGACCACACAAGTCAATTGTTTAGCAACACTCTCTGTCTCAGCTTTAACATTCTCATCCAAAGCTTGATCTTCTTCACTAGGGTAGTGACCATGTTCTTGAAGATATGACTTTTCCTTAAAAGCTTTCAGTCTCTCAGACTGATGAATTTCCATAATACAAGTAAAAGAATTCGGATCAGTGATGCCTCTTTTCTATGCAGACTCCAAAGACTGAGGAAAGACTTGATCAAAATAGTCAAAAGAAGGTTGTACTGGATCATCATCTTCAGAAGTATATTCCTCAGCAACAGGCTCAAGTAATGGAAAATGAGGTGTAGACTCTGGTGGTGGTGTAGACTCTGAAAATGCAATCGAGACTATAGACCCTGAATCCTCCTGAGAGTGATCAGAGACTGTAGACTCTGGAAGTCGAGCCCTTATAGGCATGATAAATAGTGGTTCTTCTGACTTCAATGTTGCAGCCTCAGTTAAATTGACAGGGTTATCCACCAAAGTCTCCATAACTCTATCTGGTCTCCTTGTTAGGGAATCCACCAGATGATGTTGTGGTCTCTGTGTAAATGACTTCTGAGCAGCAAGAGCCTCCTCATTTTTACCAATCTGCACAATCAAACAAAGTGAATTTTCATCCATCCCCTGCTCCAACTCATTGGACCAACTCTTTGGAAAATCTTGATCCCAATAAGTAAAGCTAGGTTTAGGATACCCTAATATCTTAGTCTCACAGTGGGGTTGGGCACTGAAAGGCATAGGTGTACTAACTTGTAACACTTAATTACTATGTAACTCAACTAGGTAAAAGATAAAACAACAGCAAAATAAGGGAAACTGAAGAAGCACATGGAATCAATCAACTGAAGAAATGGTAATGATATTTGGTAACTACAAGTAACTAATTTGGTTAATCAAGAATGCCTAAGTGAGAAGAAGTTCAATCTCAGTATTGCTCATGCCCTAACTTATCTAATGGAGAATCAAATTAATGTCAAAGAAGTATCAAGAAGACCAAAGTGATTTCATGTGGTGTATTTCAACAACTGGATAATGTAAAGGTTAATCAACAAATGAGAACTGACTTTCAGAAGCAAGAACCCCTACAAGACTAGTCACTTATGAACCAGACCATTGCATCAAGTGTCAAGACATTGGAAGCAAGTTCATGTCAGTAATAGAAGATCTCATTTGAATTGAGTGAGGAAAAGAAATTGAAGAAGCTAGGGAAACTTGCTCATAAAGGTTAATCCACAATTAGTCACTAAAGAAAGTCAACATTGGATGAGTGCATATTTGCTAAGGCAAATGTCGATCCACAGCAGATCGAGATGCGGATCGAGATTGATAATTGAAGAAAAACATTGCAAGGCAAATCTCGATCCACGGTAGATCGAGATTCTCACAGATCGAGATCGAGATTCTCATAGATCGAGATCGAGATTTTCACAGATCGAGATCGAGATTCTCATAGATCGAGATCGAGATTTTCACAGATCGAGATCGAGATCGAGATTGTCGACCAAGATCAAGATCGAGATGGGTCCAGGCCGAGATCGAGATGCGGGTCGATATGTAGCATTTAATGTTCAAGGGACAAGTGGCTTATTGTGAACGGTTGATCCAGAGTGGTTGGAAAAGTACTTTTTGTTGTCGAGTCCTGATTGGGCCACGTACACAAAAAGGACAAGATCAAGACTACACGACATTATAAAAGCAGCACTTTGTTTTCATTTGTATTTGATTTTTATCCATCTCTGTATTCCTACGATATATTTCAAGAGAGAGCATTTACTGTAAAACAATAGTGAGAGAGAGAGGATCAGTTGAATCAAGCTTTAATTGCTGTATTTATTGTTCAACTGATCATGATGCTTTTATGAATGTTGTAGCAAATCCCTCAATGAATATAAAGATATATTCTTGAAATTCTGTGTCATCATTTATTACCTGCATATTTGTATATTCTCTCATTACTTTTAAACAGTTGTATTCACCCCCCTCTACAACACTTTGGACCTAACAATTGGTATCAGAGCCACTGTTAAACACATCTAACAGAGATCCTACCGTGTTGTTTGAGTTGGTTCTTGAAAATCCCAGATTCAATTTTTTTTGAAGTTTGTGCCGAAAGCTTTTATTTATTTCTTCTTGAAAAGTTCATAGATCTAAAAAGTTATGAGTCATGGTGTAAGGAATATTTGTATAACATTCCAAAATGTTGTACTTTAGAGCTTTGTGGGTTTTCTTGTGGTCAAAAATCTGGTTATAAAAGAATATTTGATTGGTTGACTAGGTAACTTGAATCAACTGTTTGACTGGAAACAAAAAGGACATATTCGAACTTCTGTCAACTAGAAAGTGGACAACTTTTTTGTTTGGACTTGAAAAACTGGTGAACCCTGCTACTGTTCCTGTGATTAGAACTAACTTGCTTGAATCTTAAGTGCAAAACCCATTGGATATTAAGTGTTGGATATTTAAAGTGAGATAATCAATTTTTCAAGTAAATACAATTTATTGTAATTTGAAAAGTGTATTATCTTAATTTTAAACTTTATTAAAATGGCCGCCGCACACAGATTTAAGATACCTCCGTTTGATGCACAACATTATGACGAATGGACCGGAAGGATGAAAGCCTACCTTGAATCAATAAACAAGGTATACTTGAGAATATTGGAGAACGGTCCATACATACCCATGAAAATTGAGCCAGAGCGAATGGAAGGAGGGATACTAATACCATCCCGGTCTGTTCCTAAAGAGGAAATGGAGTTTTCAGACGCAGATAAAGAATTGGTTGTTATGGATGCGTCGTTACGCAACGTCATAATTGAATCCCTAGACTCAGAGTACTATGTTCAGATAAAGGGATTAAAAACAGCTAAAGCCATGTGGGATAAACTGACTGTAGTGTGGAGGGGACCGAGGAAGTTAGAGATAATCACAAGCGCATTCTGATATCTGAATATGAATCGTTCAGATGCGAACGAGGAGAAAGTGTAGCGGATGTTTACAAACGTTACAGTAAATTGCTTATCGAGCTGAGTATAAAAGATAAAGTCTATCCACTGGCAGATTCAAATATCAAGTTTCTCTTGAATTTGCCTAAACATCTGGAACACAGGATCACTGCCATTCGAGAGTCAAGAGACTTGAAAAATACTTCTCTCGAAAAGCTGTATGGTGTTTTAAAGACCTACGAGCTGGAGCAGGAACAAAATGACAAAAAAAAGATCCTACAATAGTGGAGAATACAAAGCGGTAAGTGAGTCTGGATTTGTAGCTGAAGAGTCTGCTGTAAAGACACTTGCAGCTGTCTCATTGAAAACTATTAATCCTGAAAGGGTGGTATTAGACATTGAAGATCCATCCGAAGAAAGTGAGGATGAATACTATACCCTTGAAGAGCTGGACAAATTAGAAGACAAGTCATATGCTTGTATTGCTCGAGAATTTGCTCATATCAGCTTCAGGAAGTCAAGAAGAGGTAAAGGACGATTTGGTAGTTCTTTCAGCCGAAGAGGCAGCAGCAGCAGCAGAGGCAGTAGTGTAAGTGGTATGGGAAGTTACAGCGGTCAAGGTAGCACATCTGGTAGTGGCTACAGACCTAACCTGGTAGACAAGAACAAGTTCAGATGCTACAACTGCAATGAATTGGGGCACTTTGCAACAGAGTGCAAGAAGCCCAAGTACGTTCATCCCAAGGAATCCTATGCTGATCTGAAAAAGAAATATGATGCCTTGGTTAACAAGCAACAGAAGGGAAGCCGGGCGTATGTTGTGACTGAAGGGAAGGGTTGGGACGAGTCTGATGAAGATGAAGATCAGGAACTATGCAACTTCGCTTTAATGGCAAGATCTTTAGAACAATCAGAGGTACCAATTCTAACCGTAAATGAAATGTCTATTTCTGAGTACAAAAATGAATTAGCTGCCATGACTAAAGACATGTACAATCTCCAACTGAATCTAATCGCTGTTAATGAGGAAAATGCTAAACTCTCCCTTAAAAATAGACTTCTCGAGGCCAGGGTAGATGAATTAGAATCAGGAGAAAGTACAGAAAGGCAGTTAATGAATCAGGTAGACGTTTTAGAACACAAGCTTAAGATAAGGGAAGACCTTAACGAAGAACTTAAAAATGAATTAGCTGAGCTTAAAATAACATGTCAATCTTTTAAAGAAGCAGCTAATAAAGTTTTCGTAGAAAGGGACATGTACATGAAACTGGAAGGCAAGAGTAAAAATGAAAAAGTAAACATAGGACTTGACTACACACAGAAAAAGAAAAATAGGGCTGCTGAGTTGTTAGAGCCAGTGTTAGTCAAAGAAGATGTGCCTAAGGTTCTAGTGGATGTTAGAAAACCTATCTTTAAGAAGTTTGAGCCTAGGACCATAGATCCTGTTGCTATTAAAATTGAACATGAGATTAAAATGGAAAAAGATTCAGAAGAAAAAGTAGTAGAACCTACAACTTCTAAGAGAGCGAGTAAGATTGCTTATGCTAAGAGAGGTGTAGGAACCAAGGAGGCTAAGACGGTGTCATATAAACAATGGGTAGCAGGGTCAGACCAAATGAAAACACCAGTAGAGACAGTTAAAACTGAACCTGTATCTGTATCTGTATCTACACGAGCTAGGAAGGCATGCTATATCTGTAATCAAACTGATCATTTGTCTTACTATTGCCCGTCCTATGTAGAGGAAGAAAAACCTGTTGGTTGTAATACCATGCCTGCAACTACTGCTTTGCCTAACATGTATGCAAATCATGCCAAATGCAATAATCCTAATTGTATGCCATGTGCTGTAAACATCATGCATGCTTATTTTAATTTGATGAATACTGCTAGTGCATCTGTTGAACATACATTTAGTAGTGGTAAGAAAAAGCATGCTGGGTCAAAGGCTAAGACTTCAAGTCCTCCTAAAGTTAGGAGTTACCAGTCTACTCCCAAACCTGACAAACCAGTCAAGGTTGACAAGGGAAAAGACAAAGTCAAGATGAATGCCCCTGATGGCAATAAGGCAAAGCCTTCTGTATCTGAAAAGAAAAAGAAAATTATTGATGCCGGGCCCAAACATCATTGGGTTCCGAAGAATGCCTAACCTTTCTGGATTTGCAGGGCAGTGAACAGGAAAAGAGTAAAGTCATATGGGTGCTGGACAGTGGAGCATCAAGGCATATGACTGGCAATAAGTCCCTGCTAACAGATTTGATGTTGAGAGCCGGCTCCGTGGTTACTTTTGGAGATAGCAGCAAAGGTTACACCTGGGGATATGGCAAGATTGTTTGTGGAAATGTTATCATTGAGGACGTGTCTTTTGTGGAAGGATTGCGACATAATCTTCTCAGCGTTAGTCAGTTCACCGACAGGGGTTATGACGTCAACTTTGGGAAGCATGATTGTTCGATTCGAAGTAAAAAGGATGGAAGCCTTGCTCTCAAAGGAGTAAGGAAGTCAAATTTATTCATAGCCGACATGAATTCTGCTAATCAGTCTGAAGTCACGTGTTTCTACAGCAAGGCTTCTGCTGATGAAAGTTGGCTATGGCATAAAAGATTATCTCACCTGAACTTTAAAGCAATGAATAATCTCGTAAGGAGAGAATTGGTGAGAGGGCTGCCGCAGATGGAGTTTACTCCAGATGGACTCTGCGAAGCATGTGAGATGGGAAAATCGAAAAGAGCCTCGCATAAGGATAAGCAAGTGAATAGCATTACCGAGCCCCTATAACTACTTCACATGGATTTGTTTGGACCCATTAATGTTATGTCAATGTCAAGGGAAAGATACGCGCTGGTGATTGTCGATGACTTTTCCAAATACACATGGGTGATGTTTGTGACATCGAAAGATGAAGTGCCACATGAGATCATTAGGCATGTACTGGTAATTGAAAACGTAGCAAGTCTGACTGTGAAGACTATCCGATCCGACAACGGGACAGAATTCAAGAACTCAGTGTGAATGGATTTCTGCATATCTAAAGGGATCAGACGACAGTATTCAACACCGAGAACACCGCAGTAGAATGGGGTGGTAGAAAGGAAGAATAGGACACTGGTTGAAGCAGCTAGGACAATGCTGTATGAGTCAAGACTTCCTTTGTATTTTTGGACTGAAGCAGTTAGCGCGGCTTGTTATACACAGAACAGAACCCTGATTATAAAGGACTATAATGAGATGCCGTATTATCTGATGAATAAACGAAAACCATCTATCAAGTACTTTCACGTGTTTGGTGCCAAATGCTTTGTGTTAAGGGACAATGCACAACTTGGAAAGTTTGATGCCAAAGCAGATGAAGGGGTTTTCATTGGATATTCTCTTGAAGTAGTAGCAGCGTACAGGGTGTTTGTGCTTAATGATCGCAAGGTGGTTGAAAGCCTTAATGTCACATTCGACGACTCAAAGCTCCCTTCTATACTAAAGGAAGACAGTGATCCCACTTCCCTAAGATTTGAAAATATAGATATTGATGAAATGGATACAGTTCCTAAGTCTGTAGTGTAGGGTAGTGATCCAACGATAAATAATGTAATTAATCAAGAGTCTAGTGTTTCGCCAATACAAAACACTAGGGATGAGGTATCACCTTCCGTTAGACCTGGTACTAACTCAGGGGGAGTAAGTATGCACTCAGGAGGAGTAGCTCACTCAGGGGGAGCTAGTACTAGCTCAGGGGGAGCTAGTGGAAGTGCTTCTAGACTAAGTCACCTTCACTTACAAGATCAAGCTGAGTCATCAAGAACATTTGTTAGGGATCGTACTTGGAACAAGGACCATCCGTTTGAGCTAATTATTGGTGATCCAGATGCCGGAGTGACTACTAGAGGAAAAGCTAGAGCTGAAATTGCCACTGAGAATGAATGTCTATACTCAGTGTTCCTTTCCCAGATGGAACCTAAAGTGGTGGAAGAAACTCTAGATGACGCTAATTGGGTGATTGCTATGCAAGAAGAACTCAATCAGTTTGAAAGGCAGAAGGTATGGAAGTTGGTACCCAGACCAAAGAATAGATCTGTTGTTGGAACAAAATGGGTATTCAGAAATAAGCTGGATAAAAACGTACTTGTAACACGAAATAAAGCTCGCCTGGTTGCTAAGGGTTATACTCAAAAAGAAGGAATTGATTATGATGAAACCTACGCACTAGTAGCAAGGCTAGAGGCAGTAATGATGTTCTTAGCATTCGCAGCACATTATGGTTTTAAAGTCTATCAGATGGATGTCAAGAGTGCATTCTTAAACGGTGAACTGGATGAAGAAGTGTATGTCGATCAACCTCCCGGGTTTGTCGACAGCAAATACTGTGATTATGTTTATCGTCTCTTCAAATCAGTATATGGCCTTAAGTAGTCTCCGCGGAAGTGGTATGAAACTCTGTCAGACTTCTTACTAGAAAGTGGTTTCACCAGAGAAGTAATCGACAAGACGCTTTTCTACAAGAAATGCAAAGATGATCTAATAATGGTGCAAGTATATGTGGATGACATTATCTTTGGGTCTGCAAATGAGAAGCTGTGTGCTAAATTCACAAAGTTAATGCAATCGAGGTATGAGATGAGCATGATGGGAGAGCTGACGTTCTTTCTGGGTATTCAAGTTAGTCAGAAGAAGGACGGGATATTTATCTGCCAGACCAAGTACATTCATGATCTATTGAAGAAGTATGGTCTCGAAGATGTATCACAAGCTAAGACTCCTATGGCAACAGCCACGAAGCTTGACGAGGATAAAGCGGGTAAACCTGTAGACATCTCAAGCTATCGAGGTATGATCGGCTCACTTTTGTATTTAACTGCTAGCAGACCTGATATTATGTTCTCTACATGCTTATGTGCAAGGTTCCAAGCGGATCCTAGAGAGTCACATCTCATAGCCGTAAAGCGTATTTTTAGGTATCTCAAGGGAACATCAAATCTCGGGATTTGGTACCCAAGAGATACATGATTTAATCTTGTGGCTATTCGGATTCAGATTACGCAGGTTGTAGAATAGATAGGAAGAGCACTTCAGGAAGCTGTCAGTTCCTTGGAAGAAGGTTGGTGTCTTGGCAAAGCAAGAAACAACACACAGTATCTACCTCGACAGCTGAAGCAGAATATATTGCTGCTGGAAGCTGTGTGGCCCAGATACTATGGATGAAGAACCAACTCAAGGACTACGGTGTGGAAGTATTTAAGATTCCTATCATGTGTGACAACACAAGTGCTATTGCAATGACCAACAACCCTGTGGATCACTCCAGGACCAAGCACATTGATATCAGGTATCATTTTATTAGAGAGCATGTAGAAAATGGAACTGTAGAGTTGCATTTTGTGTCTACTAAACTTCAAATAACAGATATATTCACTAAACCTCTAGACGAATCAACATTTTCTAGATTAGTTGGTGAATTGGGGATGCTTAACACCTGTTAGTTTTGCTACCTATCTGTTATAATTCAGTTTGTGTACATATTATTGTGGTGCATGAATATTCATAATTAATAATATGTACTTAATTTCAAAAATGTATGTGTTGCATGTCATAAGGAAAAGTTAGAAAGTTTCATGAAATTAATCTTGTGCTGATCTGTGTATCTATATGATTAATGTCAAATGAAGTGATGGGATTTAATGCTAGACTTAATTTTGAAATGCATAATTTATTTGCTAAATTCCCTGTCATTTCAAAATTGTAAGTTTCTAAAATGGTGTGAAAATTTGTGGTGAAATCTTACGAATTTTACATATAAATGTTTAATTCCTGTAATTTCATTGAAATTTTCTAAGGCAAATCTCGATCTGTTTCTGGATCGAGATCGAGATCGACTTGCGAAAATTGCTTAAAAAGTTTAAGGTAAATCTCGATCTGTCCAAATCAAGATCGAGATCGAGATCGACATCGAGATGTAGATCGAGATCGACATCGAGATCGACATCAAGATGTGGATCGAGATGCGTATCTCGAGATCGAGATGTGACTTGTCTTTTCAGTTACCTTTTTAAGCGTGCCTATATATATATAGCATTATATAGACTGTTCATTATTTCCATTAACTTTCTCTCTCTCTTTCAAAAAGTTTAAGTTCATTCATATACACACGCATATACATACATACACAGCATCCTCTTACCTGCCATTACACCAAGTTTTCTTGTGATTTTCTTAAACAAAAATCACTAACTGTTACTTGAAAGCATTAATCACTAAAACGAAACTCTGCCAAAATTTTGTTTAAACTGTTGAACTCCTTGCGCTTATTCTACATCATTCGTGTTCTTGCAAATCGTTCTTTAGTTTTCTCTTCATTCGAGTGAGTTTGTTTTTTTTGGTTTCGTGCTTTCTTGTTTTTCATTTATTTTGTGTTCTTGAGTGGAATAGTTGTGAGTATTACTGTTTAATCCATAAAGTGCAACTTAACCGCCCTGTTTTGTGTTTTTCCGAAATATAAGTTTTTTTTCTCATAGCTAAAACAACAAAAACGGCTGTTCACTTTAATTTTCTAAAACTCAACCATCAATCATTAATGGGGAGTTAAGTGGTTATTAGTGGGGAAGTTAATTTATTTTAAATTGTGTCACTAATTACGTGGGGTAATTAGTGGGGATAGTGTACGTTTTTTTTGTGTTTAAATTTAGAACTTGTTCTCTAAATTTCCATTGCAAAACCTTTTCAGAACATTTCTTTTCTCAAACACAAATTTAAAATGGCAAACCCAAATTTCACAATTCCCAAAACCAACTTTGTTAATCTCTCTGTTGATCGAGTAACTGGTAGATTCATTCACTACCAGTTCTGGATTGAGTCCCTCAACAACACATCCATAATAAGTCATGCTTTAACCACCTCTCCCATCCTGAATATCGAAGCCCTTCAAGCTGCTTACTCAACATTAGAGATTCAGGGTGGTAAAGCAAATCCAACAGGCTTATCCTTCTCTATCGGTGGTGCTAAATATGAGGTTAGTCTGCAAAAGTTCAATGAGATACTCGGGCTTCCTTCAGAAAATTTTACTCCGGAACCCACTATGAAGGATATGTTACAATTATTCACGGAGATAGGTTGTCGCCCTCCCACGGGTCCTATCAAGGTAACAAAGGTTAACACCGGTATGCTACCAGCTGAGTGGGATTATGTAGTTCAAGTCATTCAATGCTGCATGTTCCCAAAGGACAAAGACTACAGGCCGATGAACAACAGATGCCGGGTAATACTATATAGAGTGGCCAACAACAGGAAGGTGAATGTGGGCAAACATCTGTTGATTCAGTTGCTTGAGAGGTGGGCATTGGAAAAGAATGCATCTAGGAATCCGGAAGATGGACCAGTCAAATGCTGGATGCCAAGATTCCTTCAGATGGTTCTGGATGACGTCCTTTCAGAGGAGCACAGAAGAGTATTTCAAGGCTCTGAAAGGATGGCATGTTTTGATATGACCTTAAAGAGTATCTCCACCATGGAAAACCAGCAAAAGTCAAGACTTTTTGAGTTGCGCCTGACTCCGTACTTCCAGGATCTGCAAGATGAGTATGCTAGGATGCACGCTTATCAGTTTACCACAGTAGAAGCTGAGAGTAGCGGTAACGAAGCTGCAGGTGGAGATCAAGTGTCTGGAAATTTGGGAGAAGCAGGTGTGGATATTGACATGGACGATGCAAATGTTGCAGAAGCTGGAGCCGACAAGGATGACGATCTTCTGAGTCAGGTACCTATTCTTGCTGATCTTGACCAATCGTCAATTCAACCAACCCCTGTTTTCTACAGCCGTGGGCCTGAAAACCCCCAGGCTCTATCCCAGGCTGCAAGCCCTTCTGTTCACAAACATACAGCCAGCCCTAAAACTGGTGATAAAAGGAAGGCATGCTCATCTGAGTCGAGTGAATCGAGTGGAGGGAGTGTCGGAGTTGAGAGAGTAGTCACATCAGCAGCTCTGCCACCCTCAAAGAAGCAAAAGGTGGATTCTAACCCAGTGGCAACTGCGCAACCTGTTAGGGATAGTTCACCTCTCACAGCCACCACACCTCACGCTGGTGGCTCACCTCTCCAAAACATTCCAACACGTTCGCACTCGCCTAGGCATATTGGTGAGAGTCAAGGAGGGGGTCCAGCTCAACAGCCAATAGGAGCTGGCCCTACCTCCCCTAAGTTGTCCACTCAGGGCTCTTTGAGCAATTTCTCGGAAGAGGAAAGGCAAACTGAGACTCGCCCTTCTGATGCTAGGATCTCAGGAAGTTTATATGTGGAAGAGTCTGTCGAATCCAGTACGGATGACTCTTCCTCATCTGAATCAGAAAACAAGTTGCTCGCAGAGCAACGACATCTGGTGACTGGTGGGTCTATGCCTCCAGAACAGTCCAACGAACCAGAAAAGGTTCTTGGTGAACAAGGGGATGACATGGTCATAACGTCATCTCCTAACGTAGACACAACGCTTAAAGGTTCAGTCTCACTAACCAATATCGCCGACCAACTCACCGCTAGTCCCCAGCGACTAGTAGATGAGGCTCTAGTACTGTTAGGCTCTAAACACGAGGGAGAGACAGGGAGAGTAGATCCCTTCTCTTTAGGGATCTTGAGTGAAACAGAACCCGGCGAGAGTAAATAGTTTAACCCAAGCCAAACACCGTCCCCTAAATTGCAGGATCTAGTGAAGAAGGTGGAGGCTTTGGAGGCTGGAGTTGCTGGTGTTACTGCTGCTGTCTCTTCTCACTCTGGAAGATTGGAGGTCGGAGCTCAGTACATGGAGAACCTGATTGCCGTCCAAAATCAAATGATTGAAAAGATAAACAATCTTGGATTGGTACAGGTGGAGGTTGGGCGGTCAGTCGATGATGTCACTCATGGCATGTCTCAGGTTTGGACAAAGCTGAATGAACTACTTGATGTTGTCTTTGGACGTAACAGGGCTGGACCTGGTCCTTCAACCGGTGGTGGTGGTGTCGATAAAAATGATGATGATGCTCCTGATGAGGATAACCCACCTAAGGGGGAGAAGGAGGATCAGGGTCTGAAAAAGCTGACTAGTAAGGGTCCGGTGATCGAGTCCTCAAACAAATCTGGTGAAAAGGTGGAGGAGGCTCAACTGGCTCTTAAGGACAAAGGCAAGCAGAAGATGGTAGTTGAAGAAGAAGCTGAGAAAGAAACACTTCTCGTCGATGTATTTATGAGAAACTTTATTGAAGATTCTGATGATGACGAGATGGATGTAGAAGCCTTAGTGGCAAGGAGGTCGAGACTCGAGCAACGGACAAAAGAGTGGGAACAAGAAAGAGGTCTAAATCCTGGCGGATCCGGCGTAGAAGTTGCAGGTGATGCAGGAGACCACTCGGTTGCTGACGAGCATGTGCCAGAAGAAGAAGTTGATGAAGTAGTGAAAGAAGCGGAGATGCAAGAAGAGATTTTCAGGGAAGCCAGAAAAAGAGTGAATGAAGAAGTGCTTCAAGGAATAGTGGAAAAGGAACTAATGGCAAAGGAGAAGAGAGCGGCTCAGAAAACTCAGCATGAGTATGAAATGAAAAAGATCAAAAATCCTAAGGTCCAGGCTGACATAAGGAGGGAAAGTCCCGAGTGGGACAAGGCTAGAGAAGCCTTAGCTGGACCAAGAGCCTATGCTCATGACTCAGAAAGATTGAGTTTCCTTCTCCACAAGCTAGAAAATCTAAACCCTGGGCTGCTGAACTATCTAAACTGTATAAGACAGGGATGCACCTCCGTACAAGTCATATTCAAGGAGAAGGCATGGAATCTGATGATTACTTGGACACCCATAACAAGAATCGAGCCGTGTATGGTCGATGAAGCTTTCTTCCATGCAAGGGGTGCAAGTGAACTGGTAGAATTCGCTCACAAGGTAGACACCTCTGTCAAGACTGGAGTGTTGTTTAATGAGAAACTGTTGAAAATGGCTGAAGACAGAAGGGTTGACATTATTCTAAATCCCTACCAGATCAGATACGTCCATGACAAGGTCTTGAGGATCGTAAATCTGCATGACTCGAAACTGACCCCGAGCGGAAATGTACTGAAGGCAGTTGCAAAGCTAGTCCTCTCAAAGGGTTTTATAACAAAGGAAAAGAAGCTGGTGGCTAAGGACTTGGAGAAGTTGATAAGAAGGCAAGATGTTAGATACAAGTTGCCTGAAGCCAAACTACCAGTGGTTAAGAAAGAGCCTGAAGACTGTGCATTCGAGCAGCAAGAAGAGGCAATAAAGGAGTATGTGTAGAGATACGGAGATCCAAGATTAGACATTCCTGAATAAGGAGAAATAAGGGAGGAAGCTAGTGCAGTGGTTGGTGCAAATGTCAAGTTTGTCAAAAGCAAAGCTGAGAATGAGAATGATCTGCTGATCTATACAGACAAGCATCAGGTGGAAACCGTCATTGAGATCAAGTACGACATCTTTGCAGAACACAGTCATGAAACACTGTGTATCATAAGGGAATTGATTGATGAGATGGATGATGTTGACGAGTTTCATCAGGATTATCTAAGGGTCACGTTTGATAACTTCTGTAGGAGAAGACAACAGCTTGACATTCAGAGGCTACAACAATGCACCACCGCTATTGTCATTGGATACCCTAAGCAGCTGGTCATAAGGAAGAAAGGGGAAAAGGGGTATCCTGACAAAGTCACTAAGCTGAGGTTTGAAGACATTCCCACGAAGCTTACCGCTCGCAGCATGGTTGAGAGGTGGTTGAGGTTGTTTCGAGACTACAAGATCAGAAATCATGTGGAAGCGGAAGGACTTAATCTTCTCAAGAAAAGGATGGATGAAGTCTGCAACCCTGAGTTCATGAAGAAAGAAAAAGCAGCCAAGAAGAAAGCTCGTGAGGAAGAGGAACGCAAGAAATCGAAGTTTTAATATATTATGCTTGTAATGTTTCTTTGCGTTGTAATTTGTTTTCTTATTTTCCTGCATTGTAAGTATATTATCTGTTTTCTTGTGTGGTGTAAGGTAGAAGTTAGTTAGCTAAGTGTCTTGAAACTGGTTTATATTAGGCGTCAATTATTTCGCGAAGTTCGGTGGTGGTAATACTGCTAAAAGGACTTCAGAAGGATAATTGAAGATTGAGTGGACCGTGCTATTAAGTACTTAGAGAAAATCTCTAGAAGAGCATGAAACCATTTGATCGAGCCAACAGGTGTCCAATTTTGGCACTTGAAGTATCAGTAATAGACATGAAGGTAGTTAATCAAGCCAAGCATTATGCAACTTCACATGATCTTTTATGAATGTTATTTTATCTTTTTCAGCCCCTGGTTAGTTGAGTTATCCTCATTGTGAATTTGGTTGTCATTGTTAGACAATCAAATAGGGGGAGATTGAAAGACATAGGTGTACTAACTTGTAACACTTAATTACTATGTAACTCAACTAGGTAAAAGATAAAACAACAGCAAAACAAGGGAAACTGAAGAAGCACATGGAATCAATCAACTGAAGAAATGGTAATGATACTTGGTAACTACAAGTAACTAATTTGGTTAATCAAGAATGCCTAAGTGAGAAGAAGTTCAATCTCAGTATTGCTCATGCCCTAACTTATCTAATGGAGAATCAAATTAATGTCAAAGAAGTATCAAGAAGACCAAAGTGATTTCATGTGGTGTATCTCAACAACTGGATAATGTAAAGGTTAATCAACAAATGAGAACTGACATTCAGAAGCAAGAACCCCTACAAGACTAGTCACTTATGAACCAGACCATTGCATCAAGTGTCAGGACATTGGAGGCAAGTTCATGTCAGTAATAGAAGATCTCATTTGAATTGAGTGAGGAAAAGAAATTGAAGAAGCTAGGGAAACTTGCTCATAAAGGTTACTCCACAATTAGTCACTAAAGAAAGTCAACATTGGATGAGTGCATATTTGCTAAGGCAAATATCGATCCACAGCAGATCGAGATGCGGATCGAGATGCAGATCGAGATCCACGGTAGATCGAGATTTTCACAGATCGAGATCGAGATTCTCATAGATCGAGATCGAGATTTTCACAGATCGAGATCGAGATCGAGATTGTCGACCAAGATCGAGATCGAGATTTTCACAGATCGAGATCGAGATCGAGATTTTCACAGATCGAGATCGAGATCGAGATTGTCGACCAAGATCGAGATCGAGATGGGTCCAGGCCGAGATCGAGATGCGGGTTGATATGTAGCATTTAATGTTCAAGGGACAAGTGGCTTATTGTGAACGGTTGATCCAGAGTGGTTGGGAAAGTACTTTTTGTTGTCGAGTCCTGATTGGGCCACGTACACAAAAAGGACAAGATCAAGACTACACGACATTATAAAAGCAGCACTTTGTTTTCATTTGTATTTGATTTTTATCCATCTCTGTATTCCTACGATATATTTCAAGAGAGAGCATTTACTGTAAAACAATAGTGAGAGAGAGAGGATCAGTTGAATCAAGCTTTAATTGCTGTATTTATTGTTCAACTGATCATGATGCTTTTATGAATGTTGTAGCAAATCCCTCAATGAATATAAAGATATATTCTTGAAATTATGTGTCATCATTTATTACCTGCATATTTGTATATTCTCTCATTACTTTTAAACAGTTGTATTCACCCCCCCCCTCTACAACACTTTGGACTTAACAGGCACCCACTTTCTCAAACTCACCCAGGCTCTCTACACAGCCTTTTCTACCTCTCCTTTTGCCTGGACTAGTGCCAACCTCTCAGATATTTTTTCACTCATTTGGGAAGGTGCACTCAAGAATCCTACAGAAAAGGGGTTGAGAGATAAAGATTGTACTTCAGTATCTGAACCACCTTGATGGAGAGGAACCCCTTCAAATGTCTAAAGGCTAGGGGTTTCCACCAAGGGGTGAGCATCAATACACTCTGAACTCATACAAGCATCTTCTTTCTCTTCAGGGTCTGTTGGCTCTAGTATCCCAGTCTCAGGGTCTACTCTAGACTCTGACTGCTTCAGTAAAACTTCATTAGAGGTTGGTTTCTTTTTGAATTTTGGTTTGGAAGATTATTTTTGGGAATTGGATTTGGTTACTTGGGTAGGTTCAGGGGGTTCTCCATTACTTGTTCATGCACCATTTCACCATTAAAAAATGAAATATGATAGATAGAGGGCTTATAGTTAGAAAGTTTTACCTGCATTACCTGTGGATAAGTCATGGCAGGTGAAATAAAACAGGGCTCATTTTACCGGTATTCCTTATGGGGCAAAGATGGGGATAAAGAGTACGGATTGAAGCCCGTGGTGGTGGTAGTTTCAACTAGCACAACCTGGTGTATATTAATTATGATTGGAACCACCTTTTAAGTTGTCTAGGAGGACCTTGCTTCTCCTTCAGCTTTTCCTGAGAACTTGGATGTATATTACCTGATTAACACGTCAAGCTTATCCTCCATGTCCTTCCCTAATGGGTCTTTATTCTTTTTATTGTTTTTCGTTTCGTTTGAACTGAAATCCTTTTTCAAAACCGTACGATCTTGCAGTTCCACCCCCCGCCCCCCGCCCCCCAGCCCCCGCCTCGCGCATAGGCCTTGTTTTATGTGTAAGGACTTCACTAACAGCATTGGGTGATTCTCCATTGTTAGGCTTTCTTCCATTTGGTCTTCTGACTTCCTCATTGTAGTTAACCTTATAATCGATCTTCTTTTCCCAACTTCTGGGAGAAGGCTTCTGCCTTTTGTTAAATTTACCTTCTTCAGCAGCAGCTCCTTCAAGTGCTTCATGATCCTTTCTGTTTTCCCTCATAGATTCTGAGGTTTTGAATGATGTAAAATCACCTTTAGAAGTGTGTTTCCTTGACATATTAGAATGGCCATCAGGTAGATGGGAATCAAAGTTTTGCTGTGTACTTTTAGCATCTTGACCAGAACCTTGCAGTTGAAATTGTTGCTGCTGAAATTGGATCTTCTCTTGGCGTTGTTTCAGTGTTTGGATATTATCAAGAGCAAACTCCACAACAGGGCGATGCTCGGGACCAAAAGTTTCTGTAATAACCAACACAAATCAAAACTTGTTAGGGGATCAAGAATATTGAGTAAATATTGTCTCACAACAAACCTGATTTGATCATTTAAATACTCTTGTACCAAAATTATACAAAAACAAGAGAGCTTATACAATATAATAAACAAAATATTACCAGGATTGTTATTAAGAACTCTTAGAGCCACTAGAGCATGTCCATGCTCCGTGAACTCAACGAAAGCAACTCCACGAGAATGATTCTTAGTCACTACCATGCCTTTTTTTTAATCCTTCAAAAACTTAATCTGCAAGGAGCATTAGAGGGTAAGGAATCCACATTCCTATGGTGAATAATAAACCTCGAGTAATACAAGTATAGCTGACCTGTTGAATCATGGGCTTCTGTTTGGATGCTCTTGAGGTAACTGCATCTATGCAATGTCTTTTCAATTCCTTTTCAGTCATGGACTTTGGCAAACTATATATCTTGTCCTTGAAATATGAAAGTTTGGCGACCGAAGCTTCATGGCTTTAGTTCTTTCCAACCTGCAGCACACTTTGAATTATGACTCCATCTAAATCAAACTTCAGCAATCACCCTCAGCAAAAGAATTAATGACCTCAGCAATCCATACGGGTACTCCCACAGGTTATAAGCTATAAACTACGGTCGGCAATATCATCTGTATGAACTCTAAAGAGTAAAGTGTCTTTAGAATCGAAATTAAGTACAAGCACTAGCATTTTTAGTTTAATAAAAAATCAACAAGTCATTGGATGGTAATTAAGAGAAACTATTTCAAGTCATGCTAAAAGTAAGCTTCTCTCATAACAAGAATACATATCATCCTATCTTACATATGGCAAGCCTATTAGTCACCCAAAAAATTCGGTGTACTCGGTATAAAGAATAAATAGAAAGAAAGAATTTCCAAGAAAACTGGGTCAAAGTAAGTCATTTTTCCAGTTCACATACCTAGGGTTGCATAAGCAGCTGCTAAACAGCTTGTTAAATACAACCATCATCCACTCAATTATATCTTTTAGTGACAAGTGAAAAGGATCAAGCCACTTCTTATTTTCTTAAACAGAATTTCGATAAGGGATCACCCAAATTGTTTTCAGACCTAAACTAATTACACACGTTATAAGAGGTAAATTTTCTTATCCTAACCTTACATGTTGTTCGTAATATTTTGACCAGGAATCCAGGATAATGAGAATGAAAATGTTACTCCTATGCATTAGTGTTTGGTTTAGGCCTTTAGGGGTTTGACTGGTTTGAAACGGAAAGTAACTCCCCACATTCCCCATGGAATTTCAAATCATTCCAGCTTCCATTATCCCCCATTACCATTCCGCTAACAATCCAATCGCACCCACTATATTTTCCAATCGCTAACTCCCATGTACTTACATTTGACGTTTTGACATATCAGCAACCGAAACCCCATGAGCAGCTGGGGTTCCCTCAACAATAAGTCCTTCCTATCAAGAAAAAAAAATGAAAAGAGTACGTCAGAATGCTCAATATTAACATTAAGCTTCAAGAACCATGGTACAACATTGAAACTCTCAGAGAAGAACATCAAGCAGAAGTATTTGAGGACACACCTTTGCTAGATACAGATTTCGCTGGTCATGATCCTCCTCCTTGGTCTTTTCCAACTCTTTGTAATGTGCTGAATTCTTGTCCAACGCCTTCATAACTTTTAATTGTCTGCCCTTAAGAATAATACCCAAACCAGCTACAGCACTTGCTGCCGAAATTGCAGCATCAGCTGCATCTGTTGTTTTGAACTTTAAAAAACCAGTTCCTTTTGGACGCCTGAACAAATGAAAGACAAACTAATAAATTTCAATGAAACATACACGATATAAAAGTACTGCACTTCACCAAATACAGAGAAATGTTGTTTTACTTCTTCAGTATTAATATCAAAAGGAAGATTGCAAAAAAAAAGCGTTTTCTGCAGATTTTGTGTTTCAGATTCACTTTTTCCGGTGTTGCCAGGTTCAGAATCATGTGCTAATTTAGTTGGGCCGTCAACTGACTTGCTGGGAATGGTAATGGTACCAGTATCTTACTCTTAGGCGCAGCAGAAAGATCTTCAGATGATATATGTGCCTCTCTAGAAGGTGATGTTATAAAGGTGTTGAGGACTTTTCTTGCAACATCTGCCTCCTCATCAAAATCAACTTCGGTTTTTTCCTTCTCCGCAATGTCAGATTCAACTGGAACATCACCAAGATTAGATTCTACAAGTATCTCATCAATACTGTTATCATCCTCCTCCATATCAGTACCCAAATCATCATCTTCCTCATCACTTCCACTCTGCCCTGTAAATCATACAATATCCAGTTTTCTAGTTTAATATATACATATAATAGTTATGGTCTTGAAATACTAGACGCGTGAAATTCACTTGACAAGGTATTCACCTGCTGTGCTGTACTTGGTCGAGTGTAGAAAAATTGGTCACCCATTTTGTTTATTAAAAAGTTTAAAAAATCTTTTATAAAATTTATAAAATAAACTAATTCAAATTTATAACATAAACTAATAAAAGTTTATAAAACAAATTTCATAAAAATTTATAAAATAAATTTAATATTAATTTTATAAAATAAACTAATTAAAATTTATAATATAAACTAATAAAAGTTTAGAAAACAAATTTTATAAAAGTTTATAAAATAAATTTAATATTAAGTTTATAAAATAAACTAATTAAAATTTATAATATAAAGTTGTAAAAGTTTATAAAATAAACTTATTAAAAGTTTATAATTAAACTTATTTAATAAGACCTCTAATTTTGGGTCCAACCAGCTTCGACACCCTGAGCATTACTAAGTTACGGATCTTGATTTGTATATCAATCAGCAGGCTCTGATACCAATTGTTGGGTCCCGAAGTATCGTACAAGGGGGGGTTGAATACGATACTAACAATAATTTAAATTCAATTCAGAATTTGCGGATAAATAAATTATTACTTCAGAGTGGGTTTGGCCATTTGTAATGTTTAGGTGAGATGCCTACTAATTTTCTGTTCAGAATTTGCGGATAAATCAATTAGGTTCAAGAAAATTAGCAAGTAAATTATGGAGACAAGTTTCGGGGAATATATCTTTCGTATATAAACCCTGAGGTTGCTACACCCAGTTAAAAATATAACTGGCTTCCAAAGAACAAATTAGTTCTTTGCTACTAATACAAAAATATTAGGCTCAGTTCCTATACAAATATATCTAAATTAGTACAAGGAAAATATGAGTCCGTAGGGAGTGATATCTAGGATCCCTGAGCATTTTTCGTTAAATAACCGGGTCCTAATATCTAACCGGAAGCAAGGTATGTGTGTGTATAAATTAGCTCTTCTTGCTCCGGCCATGGCAGTAGCTCTCTACATATTTTTGTGTTGAGGAAGACGATTCTCTTCTTTAATTGGTGTAGACTTTAAATCAATAAAGTGAGCTGCTGTAATTTGATTGGCTGAGGGCTAAGTGGGGCCAAGAAATACTTTGTTCCGCCTAAATATTTTGTTGCGCCTAGGGCTTTTTGTTGCGCCATTACTCCATTACTCCTGTACTGGCACCATCAAATATTAACATAATTCTTCAAGTAGTTTTGTTGCGCCAGTACTCTACATTCCCTGTGTATGGTGCTAGTTAATACTTGCCTTAGCTGATTTAGATGTTTGTTGCGCTTGACACTGGGTTTGCTCTGTAGTGGCGCAATAAACCACCTAACATATTCAATTGCTCCATGAGATTATGTTGCGCGTGTATAACATACATGGTCAAAGTGCGGTTTAGTCACTGCACTTTGACCCTCTATTCATTCCTTGACTGAAGTATGCCAACTTTCATTTCTTGTATCAAAGTCTTGTCACATTACACCCTGTACCCTGGGTTGTTTCCGTTCTTCGATTGTAGTTCAGAAACTTTCACTTTTCGTACCAAGGTTGTGACACTTTGCACCCTGCACCCTTTGAGCTGTTTAGCTGTTTGGCTGTAGCCTCTACAAATTACTTTTTGTACCTAAATAAATAACCGTTCTTTTTAGGTACGTTCTTCACCTTAACAATTCTTCTATAGTTAATACTCAGATTCCTTTCACAAACTGCTGACGCTTAGTGCAACTGGTCT
Source organism: Oenanthe sinensis (assembly GCA_028671895.1). NCBI lineage: Eukaryota > Viridiplantae > Streptophyta > Magnoliopsida > Apiales > Apiaceae > Oenanthe > Oenanthe sinensis. The sequence goes on along the minus strand of CM053796.1, from coordinate 2,616,089 downwards.
GGTTCACAAGCGACTAACTTCAATCCAGGTCTTCATATTATTGTCTTACGCACATTGTTAAGTTTGCAGCAACTTCATTGTTTCGAACACTGACTATCAATAAACACTGTAACTTCACTAGAATCTTTTCTGGTACTTCGACAATGTCTCCATTATTACCACAATCTTGAATACTTCATTATCTGTTCTTCACTAACGCTTGAACATATAACTGAACTTCTTTCAGTGAGTATAACTTCAAGACTGCAGCTGTCTTCTTTAACCTTTGTCTTTACCCTTCTAGATTCTTATGCTTCGAACACTGTTTATCTTTAATCAATGCCTTTACACTGAAATCTTCTTGTGGCACTTCTATATGAAATATTAGTGCAACCATTAAAGCTTGAATCTTCCCCAAACCCTAGAATTAATTACACATTAAGGACGAATTAGTTTTTAATCCATAAAAAAAGTTTGAAGAGACAACCCTTAGTTACTTTTGTTTAGATTTCGAGGACGGAATCCTTTTAAGGAGGGTAGACTGTAATAACCTGTATTTTTGACACATTTTTTTAATTAATAAACGAACCTGATGAATAGTGATTCTACGGATTATGAAAAAATTTTTAGGCTACACTAAGCAAGTGATGAAATATTGGAAATTCGAGGATGTAATGTTATTGTATAAAGAAAATGAGTGAATACAAAATCATCAAAATCTGAAGATTTTTAGTTTTACTATTTGTTTCGAAAATTACAAAATATTAAGAATCCGAGAATTATATTAAAACAAGGAGGATTACAATTTAGAAATCAAATGGTTTATTTTGAATAAAATTATTTAGAATATTAAGGATTTACGATACGGAATTCCTACGATGAAATGTTTTCAGAAACTAATCGAACTTACTTGGAGAATTAATGGTTATGTGTTGGATGATAAGAGACTAATGAGAATTTCCATGCGAACTAGGAGAGTTAGAGACCAACCAAACCAACTAGATCATCCAATTACCAATAAGGAACCAAGTTCCCTAAAATATGGAAAAGGGAAAGGTGATCCCTAATTCATGGAACTTTATTAGTACTTGGCCTTGACCTTTCACTCCACCAAGCCATACTTGTATTAGAATTCAGCCATGTAACAATACATACACATTATACAAACACAAATACACCAACACAAAAACAAAAACAAGCAAAGTAGAAAAAGCTCTCCCCCATTTCTTCATTCCATTCGGCCCAAGCAAGAGAAAAAGAGAAAAGAAATTCAAAATCCAAGCTCTACACCTTCAAAAATCACAAGATTTTGACCATAGCTTCCATAATTCATAACTAAGGTATGAAGGTATGTTCAAAATTTCATGGCCATCCAATTAGTATAGGATAGCCAAATCCTTGCTCAAAGATGAGGGTGAATAGTAACTCCAAAAATGACTAACTTGTTTCTTGATTTCTCTTGAAAGTTTAAGGATGATAAACATAGATCAAGGATCCCTTAAGGCTTAAAAGCTCGGTTAGTATGTTTAAGGATTCAAGAAAGGTATAAACATTCTCGACCCTATGATTTATGTGGAGATATATGTATAGTTTAAAGTTATGTTCAAGTACATGTTAGTTCATGGAGTTTGGATTTCAAATATTTGGATCTTGATGGTTGATTGTTATGGGTTGATGTTGGTGGTGTATTCATGAAGTTTATGAACTGAGTTTTTAGTAAAGATTTTTGGGTTGATTTTTGGGTTGATATTAAAAGGATTTAACATAGTTAAATTTGGGAATCGTTACGATTATAGGCGTCGTAATGTCCGTTCGTATATAGGCCTGTTTTGAATATAATTTACAAGATGTCAATAAATTATTTCTGGAAACCAATGCCTAGAAAATAGTAGATCTTGTGTTTTAGTTAGTTTTGGTACAAAAATCATATCGATACGATTTACGGTTTAAGAGAAACACCCAATTTAGTGAAACTTGTTCGATTGAACCAAACTGCTCCTTTAATATCACTTTGGGACTATTATTTAACTACTTAAGAGTTGAATAAAATTATGAAACTTGGATGATATATACCTTATACAGTTAATAAGATCACCAAAAAGTTTTCGTATTAAAATGTTAATATTTTGAATTTATAAAAATATCAAAACTAAAGTTGTGCGATGATACTATTCACTAAAGAAGCTACTGCCTTGTTCAGTAATTTCGGGAATATGTATCCTCTGTCCAGGGCCAAACTTTGGATGGATTTTATTCTAGACATTCTTTAGATCGTCCATGAGAAAATGGTGTATCGATTGAGTTAACGGTTTGAGAGAAATCAACGTTTTAGTGAAAATAGTGTAAATAGTAAAACCCCGTAGTTGACTCGAATTTTAAAATACTTTTCACCAAGTTAAACTCATGTGTTCCAAATACAAATATTTTTTATAATTATTAAACATACTCAAGAATCTCCTTGAGGTGGTTTCGTATTTAATTATAAATTTTTCTATTTATTAAAAATGTTGGAGTGCGAGTCATGTATTACTAATCCGAAGAAAAGTTAACTCTAGAGGCACTGTTTTGACGAATCACTTTAGACATGTCCAAGACACTTTATCGGGATTGGCCTCAATGCCACTTTTGGAGACCATCAGGCCTAGAAATTTTCAAGAACCTACACCAAAGGCACACTTGGCTGGGTTCAACATCATCTTGTGGGTTCTCAGAACTACAAATCGCTCACTCAGGTGCTCAAGATGATCGGCCTTGTCTAAGCTTTTGACTAACATGTCATCAACATATACCTCCATGGTCTTACCAATGAGGTGCTTAAAGATTTTATTTACAAGCCTTTGATACGTGGCTACAATAGTCTTAAGTCCAAAAGCCATAATCATATAACAAAAAACATCAAATTCGGTGATGAATGATACCTTAGGGATGTCATCGGGGTGCATTTTAATTTGGTTGTAGTCACTGAATCCATCCATGAAGCTAAGCATCGCGTGCCCAGCTGTGGCATCTATTAACGTGTCTATCCTTGGCAATGGGAAACAGTCCTTAGGACAGGCATCGTTCAAATCAGTGAAGTCCACGCATATTTTCCACTTCCCATTGCTCTTTTTGACCATAACAGGGTTGGCCAGCTGTTATGGATCAAAATCAGACGAATTTAATGTGCAATTACTTCTAGGGTTTGGGGGAGAGCTTCAAGCTTTTATGACTGCGCTAACGTTTCGTGACTACCTCGGGTCCTCGTTAGCTGCCTACGTATCTCAATGAATATGAGAATCAAGTCAATAAAATGTAGTTCTAATGTTGAGGGGTTAGGCCCTTTATATAGGCGCACGGAGGCCTTGGAATTAGGTTAGAATTAGGAGACCTAGAGGCCTTGAAGGCCCAGTCTTCTAATGGTAGGGTTGTTCTAACCCTGTAAGAATGAGAGTCCTTGTTGGACTCTTCCCACGTTTTGGTTTCTAGATCCTTCTAGGATGAAGGCCTTTAACAGGCTTATCGGGCCTCTATTAATTAATTACGAAATTAATTAATAACAATGGCTTAACGGGCCTTTAGCTTCAACAGAGCTTGTGGGCTAGGCTTACAAATCCAATTGATCCTTGGGTTTATTTCCCTTATTCATTTTAAGGGCCCAAGCCTTTGAACCATATCAAGTTTAATTAATGAAATAATAAATGCTATATTTATTATTTCTTCAGGGTTATTTTTACCTATATCATTTGCCCCCCAACTTTTGGGAAAACTTCGCGAGTTTTCGTAAAAGTTTCACAAAGGGTTTCAATGCCTTTATCGGGCTTTTGACTTGTTTTGGTCAATTTTATCGCAATTTTTTGGGCTCATGCCTTTCTTAGCGAATCAATGTTTCAGCCCTCAATAGGCTTTACTTGTAGCTAGACTGTTGGGTATGTCTTTCTTTTTTATACCCTAAATCGACTAGGATTGAGGTCGATTTCGACCTCAATATCACTTGAAGTCGAATATCAAGCTTGAGGTCGAGTTCGACCTGGATCGAGCTCGAACAGGACTCCAAACTAGCTTGAAGTCGAAATTCCTGGCTGAGGTCGATTTCGACTTCAATTAGAGTCGATTTAGGGTTCCAAAACCTTTGAAGTCGAAGTTTTATATCGAGGTCGATTTCGACTTCGTTTGGAGTCGAACTAGGCCTTAAATTCTTTTGAAGTCGAAGCTTCTTACTGAGGTCGATTTCGACTTCGCTTGGAGTCGATTTATGGTTCCAAAACCTTTGAAGTCGAAGCTTTCTACTGAGGTTGATTTCGACTTCGTTTGGAGTCAAACTAGGCCTCAAATATTTTTGAAGTCGCAAGTTCTGGGGGCTCATGGCTTCCCAATGTTCGACTAGGTTTGAAGTCGAACTAGGCTTCAAATATCCTTGAAGTTGAAATTCCTGGAATGCCTCATGGCTTTATATTTTTCGGCTTGGATTGAAGTCGAACTAGACTTCAAATAGCCTTGAAGTCGAAATTCCTTGGGGGCCTCATGGCTTTATAGTTTTCGACTTAGATTGAAGTCGAATTAGACTTCAAATAGCCATGGAGTCGAAATTACTTGGGGGCCTCAAGGCTTTGTCATTTTCGACTTAGATTGAAGTCGAATTAGACTTCAAATAGCCTTGAAGTCGAAATTCCTTGGGGTCCTCATGGCTTTGTCATTTTCGACTTAGATTGAAGTCGAACTAGACTTCAAATAGCCTTGAAGTCGAAATTCCTTGGGGGCCTCATGGCTTTACAGTTTTTGACTTAGATTGAAGTCGAATTAGACTTCAAATAGCCTTGGAGTCGAAATTTTCGAGGGCCTCGTGGCTTTATAGTTTTATCGAACCTTTATTCATACTTGGGCCTTCGCGGATCTGTGTTTGATTTCAATATGGGCCTTTCATCTATATTGGACCTTTTGGGCTTTGGACTTTCTTATTATAGGCCTTCGAGGCTTTTGACTTTATAATACGGACCTAAATGGTTTTAAGGGTTATGGGCCTGGGAGGCCCATATTCTAGATCCTTCTTGGCTCGTGGCTTCCATATAATTGAGCCTTTAAACATGGGCTTTTGAGCTCACTCACCGGTCATACCGGTTGAATTACCCCTCAACGGTCGGGTGACCTTGAATCACAAGTCAAAAGGCAAATTTAAACGGTCACATGACCGGCTGAGGGTTCTATATATATGAGAGGGTGAAGGGATTCATTTCTTCACTTTCTCATTTCTCACTTCTCACTTCATATATTTGAGCTCTCAGCTTTTCTAGCAATTCAAGCCTTCAATCTCTTCCAGGGTATACAGGAGTTCGATTTTGATATGGCAGACAAGAGAGCTTCAAGATTGGCAGCTATGAGTGCTGGATCGGCCAAACGAGGTAAACCACTAAATCGTATCCCCATATTTTTTACGTACATGTCTTTAATTGATATGATCAATCAGATGGGGGACGAATACCCAAGCCAGTCCCAGGTAGATTGATATAGTCGCAGTAGTACGTTTTTCGACACCGATGTAGTAGATGAATACAACAAACTTTTCAATTTCCCTCCTAGGTTTACCATTTCCTTGGTGGAGCCTGGTGACAGGACCTGCCATTGGAGTCCTAGACGTTTGTTTGTTTATGTAGATGCCCTTTTAGCGGGGCTTAGGTTTCCTGTACATGAATTCATCCCTCTTCTTTTAGCCGACGCCCAAATCAACCCCTGCCAAATTGTGCCTAATGGGTGGAGGCTCATTCACTGTTTTATGGTTTTATGTTCGGAGAACAAAATAAAAATGACTGTCCCTTTGTTTCGAAAGATCTTTCAATTCAAAAACTCTTCGAGTCTTACTTTAGGTTGGGTTCAAATAGCCCATAGGCCTCACAAACCTCATATTTTTGACACCTCCTCTGTTCCCGATAATAACCTTCGCTGGAAGGAAAATTTCGTTCAAGTTAAATGGGAAGGGGGAGACTGGGGGACCCTTTTTAAGCCTACCTTTAGCAAAGTGTCAGACGGGAGCTTTGACACCATTAGGCTCTAAGCGGAGGAGGAAGAAGCTTATGCCAAGCTGACTCGAGGAGAAACCAAGCAGGTTGTTTGGGCTCTTCTTGATGAGCATAAGTTAAAAGTTGTTGGCCTATCCCGGGCCTCGAACAAAGGTATACGTTTTACTTGGCCGTGCTTTTCTTGTTGTTTTAGTGTCTTACTGACGTTTTTGTGTTTTCCTTTCAGTCGCGGCGTTGATCAACGAGTGCACTATTCCACCCGTAGAGGAAACGGGCCGGATGAAGCGGTTAAGGATGATGAACGATCCCAGGCAGGAGAAAGAACTGCCGGCTTTTTTACAGCCACATTCTGGGCCTTCTGAAGCTGAGGGCAGCGAGCCTGTCAAAGCGCCCAAATCTCAAGTGTATAGGCCAGGCTGGGGCTTTCGGAAGTCGGATACAGTGGTTGGTTGCACAGACCATGCCAGGGACTGGTCTCTTCATTCTCTGACTCCTTGTGACTACAGGGATATTGTTTTGGGGAGCGATGAGGATGGCACCAAGGCCTTGGGTGCGCAGGCATTGACATCGGTAAGTTTCTTTTCTTGTTTATTTCGCATTTCTTAGTTCTTTCGTTTAGGTTTTGGACTAACCTGTTTTGTTGTTTTCTAGGCCAACGCCTATTTCCAGGCTTCTTTGCACCAAGCAGAAGCGTGGAAGACTCGGGCAGGAAAGCACCAGAAGGAGCTTACTGTGGCCAACGCCAAGAATAAGCATTTGGAGGAAAAGTTGGCTGAAAAGGAGGAGCTCCTTAAGCAAGCTCAAGCTGAGGTGGTCGAGCTGAGGGCCGACCAAAACGCTATTATTGACAAATACGTGGCCTCAGACGAGTATAAGGACCTCATCGAGGCTCATGATGACCTAGTCTTTCCGGCTAACTACACTATAGGGTGGAACGACACCCTTAAAGAAGTGCTAGATAAGCATCCATGTCTGTTTGACCCGAGGGTAGACCTCAAATGTCCTCAATCAGCCGAAGCCCTGAAGCGGTTGTTCGAGGAGCATGAGGAAACTGATGGGGACGACAGCCTTGATGTTAGGACAGAAGGGGTGCGTGAGCCTTCGCTAACTCCTTCTCCAGTCCGAGTCACTCCAAGGAAAATCGTTCCTGAGGCCATCCCTCAAAAGCCTGTGGAGGAGAGTTCTTCTGGGGAGGAAGAAGAGTCTGGTGAAGATGGGGAAGAATCCGGTGAAAGTGAAAAAGGTTCGTCTTCATCCGGCGAAGAGAAGTCCTCGGATTAGTAGTTAGGTTTTTTATTTTTGTGTTTGTGTTGGCCCTCAGTGGCTTTGTAGAAACATTTGGCTCTTGGGCTTTAATTTATGCAATCATGTTTTTCATATCTCTGTCTCTTTACTTTCTGCCTTAGTTTTGTTTGTTTTTCGTGTCTAATCTGAACATAAACAACAAACACTTGCGTGGCTTGTAAAAGACTTGGTGCAAACGACCAATATTGTATAAAGATAACGAAAACATTCTTTAGAAACTTTATCAAGTTTTCCAAAGTAACTAAAAAAATCATGCCTCCGAGGCTTAATAAATGTCATGCCTGCAAGGCTAAACGTCATGCCTCCAAGGCTAACAAACCGATATTTAAATATTTTCGAAAATCAAAGTTGAAAACCTAAACATAGTAAATTCTTAAGTTGGCGGCATTCCAGCTTCTAGGGACTTCAACCCCTTCAAGGGTATGGAGTTTGTACGCTCCTTGCCCCGTGACTTCTTTTACTTGGTATGGTCCTTCCCAGTTTGGAACTAGTTTGCCTTTAGGGCCGACTCCAGATGCTTCGATCTTTCGCAGGACTAAGTCTCCTTCGCGGAAAAACCTTTCCTTGACTCTAAGGTTGTAGTAAAACGAAGCTTTCTTCTGGCTTTCTACTATTCTGGCATTAGCTTCGTCGCACAGCTCATCTATTAAGTCTAGAGCCAGCTTCATGCCTTCTTCATTAGTGTCAACCTGAAACTCTTGAATCCTTGGCGATGTCTGAGAAATTTCGACGGGCACCACTGCCTCAGCCCCGTAGGCTAGTTGAAACGGAGTAGCTCCTATCGATGTTCTGCAAGTAGTTCTGTATGCCCATAAGATGGGGAGTAGTTCATCGACCCAAGTACCTTGGGATCGTTCAATCCTTTTTTGGAGTCCGTCTAGGATGATCCTGTTAGCAACTTCAGCCTGTCCATTTGACTGTGGATGAGCTACTAAAGTGAAACGCAGTTCGATGTTATAGTTCTCACAGAATTCCATGAAGTCCTTGCTGTTGAATTGAGTTCCGTTGTCCGTCACTAGGATTCGGGGTAGCCCGTACCTGCATATAACATTCTCCCAGAAGAATTGAGTTACGTTCTTAGTCTCGATCTTGGCCAAAGGCTTGGCTTCTATCCACTTAGTGAAGTAGTCGATGGCGACAATGAGGAACTTCCTTTGAGCACTGGCCATAGGAAACGGGCCTAGAATATCCATTCCCTACATGGCAAATGGGAGCGGTGAGTTGATGGATGTCAACATCTCAGGGGGCTGCCTAACAACAGGTTCAAACCTTTGGCAGCGATCACACTTCTTTACATAAGCTTTGGCATCTTTAAGCATCTCAGGCCAATAGAATCCCAGCCTCATGACTTTATGAGCCAAAGCCCTGCTTCCAAGGTGTTGACCACATACACCTTCATGAACTTCTTTCAGGGCAGCTTCAGCCTCAGGGGGTCTCAGACACTTCAGGTAGGGTATCACATATGACCTTTTGTAGAGTATTCCTTCTATGAGAGTATACCTCAAGGCCCTCACCGTCAGCTTGCGAGCTTCCACGGGGTCGGTTGGTGTTTTCCCTATTTCTAAGTAGAGCTTGATGGAATCCATCCAACATGCCCCCAGCCCAATCGGAGCTACCAGTTTCGCATCAATGCTTGGGGTCTTCAAGACTTGGAAATAAACGCTGCCAGAGTAACTTTCAATCTCTGATGATGCAAATTTGGATAAGGCATCAGCCTTCATGTTCTCCTCCCTCGGGATGTACTCGAAGTGGCATTCTTCAAACTGTGTGGCTTGAGCTTTAACAATTCTCAAATATTTGGCCATAGTCTCATCACGGGCCTCGAACTCCCCATTTACTTGAGAGATTACTAGCCTTGAATCACCACATATTTTCATGTTCTTCACCCTCAGGGTTCTGGCCAGACCAAGCCCAGCTATCAGGGCTTCGTATTCTGCCTCGTTGTTTGTAGTCGGGAAATCCAGCTTGATTGCATACTCGACGATGAAGCCATCAGGGCTTTGTAAAACTAGGCCAGCTCCACTAGTTTTTGTTTTTGAAGCTCCATCAAAAAAGAGCACCCAGTATTCTTTCAGCTCTTCCTCTTTTTCTTTCTTTGAGTTCTTCCTCTTTTTCTTTCTTTTCTTCAACTTCTTTATCCTCTTCTTGCCCCCCGACTTCTTGGTTTGGAATAGTGCATTCAACCACGAAGTCAGCCAGAGCCTGAGCTTTGATGGCCGTCCTTGGCTTGTATCTGATTTCGAACTCTCCCAATTCTACAACCCATTTGATGAGCCTTCCACTGGCCTTGGGGCTATGCAGTATATTTCTCAGGGGTTGGTCTGTCAGGACTTCAATAATATGCGCCTGGAAGTATGGACGCAACTTCCTTGAAGCCATTATCAATGCTAGTGCAAACTTTTCTACCTTCGAGTAGTTCAGCTCTGCACCATGTAGGATCTTGCTGACATAATATATGGGTTTCTCAACCTTCGCTTCCTCCTTCACTAGAACAGCGCTCAGGGCTGAGCTTGATACAGCGAGATAAAGAAACAGGACCTCCCCAGGCCTTTGTTTAGCAAGCAACGGTGGCTCAGCCATATACTTTTTCAATTCTTCAAAAGCCGCTTGGCTCTCGTCATTCCACTCAAAGTTCTTGACCTTCTTGAGGGCCTTGAAGAAGGGCATACATTTTTCTCCAGATTTGGATATGAAACGTCCCAGGGCTGCTACCCTTCCAGTAAGCTTTTGGACTTCTTTCACAGTCTTGGGGGGCTCCATGTCCAAAATCGCTTGGATCTTATCAGGATTGGCCTCAATGCCTCTCTTTGAGACCATCAGGCCTAGAAACTTCCTAGACCCTACACCAAAGGCACACTTGGCTGGATTCAACATCATCTTGTAGGTTCTCAGAACTTCAAATGCCTCACTCAGGTGTGCAAGATGATCGGCCTTGTCTAGGCTCTTGACTAACATGTCATCAACGTAAACCTCCATTGTTTTGCCAATGAGGGCCTTGAAAATTTTATTCACAAGCCTTTGATACGTGGCTCCTGCATTCTTAAGCCCAAAAGCCATAACCAGATAACAAAAAACACCAAAGTCAGTGATAAATGATACCTTCGGGATGTCTCCAGGGTGCATTTTGATTTGATTGTAGCCATTGAAACCGTCCATGAAGCTGAGCATCTCGTGCCCAGCCGTGGCATTTATCAACATGTCTATTCGTGGCAAGGGGAAACAGTCCTTCGGACAAGCATCATTGAGGTCAGTGAAGTCCACGCACATTCGCCACTTTCCGTTGCTCTTTTTGACCATCACAGGGTTAGCCATCCATTCAGGGAATTGGATTTCTTCAATAAAACCAGCTTCCAACAACTTCTCTACTTCCTCTTTAATGGCCTCTTGCCTTTCAGGAGCGAAGTTTCTCTTCTTTTGTTTGACCGCTGTCCTGCTAGGATTCACATTCAGCTGATGAGTTATGAGTTTGGGGTCTATCCTTGGCATGTCAGCTGCTGTCCAAGCGAAGACATCTATGTTATCTTGCAAGAATTGAACCAGACGTTGTTTCAAATCTTTAGGGAGTGAAGCCCCAACATAAGTCACTTTCTCACTGTCCAGGGGATCCAAGGGAACGGGCTCCAAGTCCTCTGCGAGTTTCCCCCTTCTTTCTTCGTGATCTCTAACATCCATGTCTTCAATGGGGAGGACCTGCGCCCCAGTGCCATCAGGCTTCAAAGCGGCCACATAACAGCTTCTGGCCATTTTTTGGTCCCCTCTTTCTTAGTCATTAAGGTCAGCCTTACCTATAATGCAATCCTTGGCAGGACAGGTTTGCATGCCTTCAAGACTGTGAAAGAAGTCCAAAAGCTGCGTGTTCTCGCCATGGTTATTATTCAGTTCCCACAGACGGCGCCAAATGTTATGGATCAAAATCAGATGAATTTAATGTGCAATTCCTTCTAGGGTTTGGGGGAGAGCTTCAAGCTTTTATGATTGCGCTAACGTTTCATGACTACCTCGGGTCCTCGTTAGCTGCCTACGTATCTCAATGAATGTGAGAATCAAGTCAATAAAACGTAGTTCTAATGTTGAGGGGTTAGGCCCATTATATAGGCGCACGGAAGCCTTGGAATTAGGTTAGAATTAGGAGACCTGGAGGCCTTGGAGTGTTGGTCCCTGATATTGTAGAAGGGGGGTTGAATACAATATCTAAATTTAATCGCGGAATAATTTGATTTAAAATATTATTTTAATTGCTCGCGAAATATTAATTATAATGAAATACTGTTCAAGTAAAAGATATAATTTTAACTTGATTAGTATTACAAAATTAATATGAAGAAAACTGTTATATAATTGATAAAATGATCTAGAACAAATTTGACATGAACTGTTCGTGTTTAACAATTATATTCCAAACTCAGCACAGAAATCTGTGAATATTACAATGCAAACAAATTACTAAATTTGAGCTGTTTTTTCTAACTTGAAATAATGAAGAGATCACCTCATATTTATAGAGGAAAAAAGAAGCTAGTATGACCTTTTTCACTATGACTTTATTTAATGAAATTAAGCCTTGTATGACTTATTAAAAAGCTGGGCATGACTTTTTTTACTCGATATGACTTTCAGAAATTCGGTATGACTTTCTGAAAATTCGGTATGACCTTTTTAAAGTCAATTCGGATTTTATTTAAATAAAAAAATCGGTATGACTTATTTTAATTAAATAAAATCTGTTCGGTATGACTTATTTTAATTAAATAAATCGATATGACTTATTTTAATTAAATAAAATCAGCTCAGCATGACCTTTAGAAATTCTGCTCGGTATGACATTTTCTATTCTGTTCGGTATGACCTTTGAATCAATTCTCGGTATGACATTTATTTTCTCCTGCCAATTCAATTCTTTTCCACTTTGTTTGGACAAGTGTCATGCTTTAATTGGTTCCTTTTGAAACATAAAGCACCTGCCCCTTCAATTTGAATAACCAGGGGCCTATTTTGTCATTTAGTGGATAGGCTCCGTAGAAATGCTTTTCGACCCGCACAACTTATAATCTTTGATTAATAAATAATAAATTTAATTCAGAAATTATAAAAATAAATATCTAATATTATTTAGATATTAATAAATATAATTTACTAAATAAATAAAATATTTATTAATTAAAATAAATCCTTATGCTCTAAGCTACGGTCTCATGAACGTCTGGAACCGAACTTCTTTTGACTTGGGAATGATAAATCAATTCCAATCGGGGTTCCACCTTTAAGAATATATGACTCTGCATTTCTTCCGTGTCAATTCTTTTTCCGTCTTTTCTTCAAGTCAGTACCGTCAGACATGTTTAGCTGAATCTGTATCCCTTTGAGCTTCCAGCTTCTTTCTTCTATCATTCTAAAATAATTCTAAATTAATTAATCCTTTAATTAATTTAAGAAATAAATTAATTCTGAGTGAATTAATTTACTAATTAAATTAACTAATTAATTTAATTAATTAATAGAAAATTAAATTAAAGACTTGACTATTGTTGATGTAGATAAAACTCTTCTATTCTTCCACAATAACCTTTCTAACCACTTGAACTTTTTGATGACGAATCTTCACTGATATTGTTAACACCTTGTGCACTGGTCTGGTTCACGGATGACTAACTACAATGTCAATTCTCATTTCTACTGTAGTGGTCTTTGTGTCTTGTCTTGTTTCTAGCTTTGTCTTCAATATTTCTTTTCTTGGAATCTCTTTGTAGTAGGCACTTGGAATCTTCTGTATCTTCTAAACTCTTTTGAAATACTACTCCTTTATTTTTCATCGACGCTTGAACATATTAATGAACTTCTTCCGGTGTAGAGTAGCATCTTCATTAGAACACATCTGATATTAGGACTCTTTGTGTCTAGTTGACTGTCTTCATCTTGGTTCCTTCCTCAGTATTTATTACTTACTTAATTTTCTTACTTGAGTTGAGTTGTCATATACTTATTACAAATAGGCCTTGTCATATGCCTTTCAATCTCCCCTATTTGTTGTTAAGCATTTAACATACAAATTCCTAGAGGATAACTCAACTAACAACTAAGAAAATAATATGACATTTAAGAACTGTAAATAATAAATTGTTCTCTGGATTATATAATACATTTCCAGATTTCCCGAGTTAACTGAAATGAAGGATGTTTGTTCCTCTCGCACTGAACATATTATACATGTAGTATTATCTTCATTTCTCAGACTCATCACTACTCCCTCTTAGGATGTCAGAGATGATGTCTGTTCTCTTCTTACCATCTATCCTCTATTTCACCAACTTCTGTCTTCACTTCTCTCCCAAGGTGAATTCATTCTCCCCTTACGTGAATTATCCAACCAATTTAATAGAGGTAACAACAGACATGGCATACATACAGCATTAAACCATCGCAGATATAAAAAATGCAAACTATTACATGTTATGCATTTTAGAAAATCCGGTTAATCATATTTACAAGAATCTTCTAAAATCAAATGGAATAGAATCCAAGCATGTTGTTATATACCCCTTTTTCTTGTTCAACAATTCTCCCCCTTAGTTGAATTATCCTCTTATGGTAAAAGTCTTGTTCAACACTTCTTCCTTGTTGTAAAAGTCTTGTTCAACACTTCTCCCTTTTTAGATAACACTTTTTCCTTTTGGATCTTGTTCAACACTTCTCCCCCTTAGTTGAGTAATCCTCTTCAAAAGATATTTCATCCCCCTTAGTTGAGTAACATTAAAAAAAACTGTAATAGGGAATTTGGGAATGGGATTTGGTAATTGTGCTAGTGTGTGATTTTTCTTTGTGTATCTTACAAGTGTTTCGCTCATATACTCTCTAAGTGTTTCACTCATAGAATATATATTTTCACTCTTTTTCACTTGTGTTTCACTCTTTCTCACATCACTATTTCTTTCTCTCAGTACGGATGACATAGTCTTTTGTACCTGCAAGAAAGATCACCATAGCCCCTTCAAGAGAGGTCACTGGTGGTGCAATGGGATTTCGTAAATCCCCGTCCTCAATTGAATCTATTAAAATATTTGATTTTTATAAACTGAATTGTTTCAGGAATAGATTCAGTGAGTTGCTGATCAGAAGATGATCTATTCCGTTAGGAATCCAGATATGTTCCATCTGGGGAGGGAGACAATGGTCTATAATGTAGCAAAAGATCCAAGTTTCCTCCTGACGCCTGTGAAGGCATGTTGATTCAGTCAGAATCATCAATTATCCTTCATTCCTTGATATGGAAGTTTAGAATTATTGCTTCCGTCAATTCATCCTTACTGTGACATTTCAATTACTCCCTTTTGGTCCCTTTTTGGTCCCAAGTAAGTCCTTACATTGTTGGTCCCTTGGTATTGGTCCCTAAAACATAAGACAAAATATATGGTTTCTTGACAATTGTCAGATGAAATTGACTCTTTACAAGTGGCCTTGGCTGACAGGCCGAATTCAATAGACTCACTCTGTTGAGAGAATGAACCTAGTAACAGTTTTGCATTTTCCAAGTCTGTATCCTTTTGAGAAAACACAGATGAGCTAACAGTTGTCTCATCTTTTGTATATATTAATCACCTTTCTGGAGACAGAGCTGTTGGTTCACTCACAATACCAACCTTATCAAATGCAATCAAGGCATTGACTCCCTCATTCTTAATAAATAGGTATTCTGTTTAATGGTTAGAGAGACGGATGTGATTGTGTTTGTGTGTTTGGTTCTAAGATCTTGGATAGAGATTGATGTCAATGTTTGGGATCTAACTATTAGAAACAATTGGATGATCAAGCTCATAGATCTTTCCTACTTCTCAAAAGAGACGCGAAATAATCAGCGCATATTTATATATAAACAAAAATATAAAAACATAAATAAAAATAAGGATACCAATATTGAAAAACAACTAAAACTATACATACATATATATATATAAATAATATATGCCAATTATTGGAAAATAACAATAATATAAAATATTTACAGTACATATGCCAATTAAATAAAACTGTACAAAAATAAGGAAAATATTTTTTAGTTTTCTTTTTCATTTTGTTTGTTTGTTTTTGATAAAAAAATTTTAAGGAATATATACAGTGCATTTACAGGGCTTGCTTAAAATTAAATATGCAATTTAAAACATCATGCAATAATCAGTTCATGTTTAACATCCCTAACTCACTAACCAACTTAGAGAAAGTGGATTCATCAAGTGGTTTCGTGAAGATGTCGGCAATTTGATATTCTGTGGGTACAAAATGTAACACCACAGTTCCATTCATGACATGCTCTCGGATAAAATGATACCTTATGTCTATGTGCTTGGTTCGTGAATGTTGTACAGGATTGTTGGAAATTGCTATGGCACTTGTGTTGTCGCAAAGTATTGGAATTTTAGAAAGCACAAGTCCATAATCATTCAGCTGATTCCTTATCCATAAGATCTGTGCACAACAGCTACCTGCCGCAATGTATTCTGCTTCGGCTGTCGAGGTAGATACCGAGTGCTGTTTCTTGCTATACCAGGAGATCAATCGTCTTCCTAGAAACTGACAGCTTCTAGAAGTACTTTTCCTGTCCATCCTGCATCCTGCGTAATCTGAATCTGTATAGCCTATTAGTTCAAAACCTGTATCTTTAGGGTACCAAATTCCAAGATTTGGTATACCCTTCAGATATCTAAAAATTCGTTTAACGGCTATAAGATGAGATTCCCTAGGGTCAGATTGAAACCTTGCACATAAGCATGTTGCAAATATTATATCGGGTCTACTAGCAGTTAGATATAATAATGAGCCTATCATACATCGGTAGCTTGTGATGTCAACCTTCTTACCAGTTTCATCTTTGTCAAGCTTTGTGGCTGTTGGCATAGGGGTTTTTGCCGGTGAATAATCTTCTAGATTGTATTTCCTTAGAAGATCCCTTACGTACTTTGATTGGCAAATAAAAATCCCATCTTCCTTTTGCTTTATTTGCAATCCAAGGAAAAATGACACCTCACCCATCATGCTCATTTCATGCCTGCTCTGCATTAACTTAACAAATCTCTTGCACAAGTTTTCGTTAGTAGAACCAAATATAATATCGTCAACATAAACTTGAACAAATATCATATCTTTATCATGTATTTTATAAAAGAGAGTTTTATCTATGACACATCTAATAAAACCGTTTTCAAGTAAAAACTGAGAGAGAGTGTCATACCATGTCCTCGGTGCTTGCTTGAGCCCATAGAGAGCTTTAAATAGAAAATATACAAAATCAGCAAACTCTGGATTTTCAAAGCCAGGGGCTGTTCCACATATACTTCCTCTTCTAATTCTCCATTCAGAAATGCACTCTTCACATCCATTTGATAGACTTTAAAATTGGAATGTGCTGCGAATGCTAGAAATATCCTGATGGCTTCAAGTCTTGCAACTGGTGCGTAGGTCTCGTCGTAATCAATTCCCTCTTCCTGAGAGTAACCCTTTGCTACCAACCTGGCTTTGTTCCTTGTAACAATGCCATCACCGTCTAACTTGTTCCTGTATACCCATTTCATGCCAATAACAGATCTATCTTTAGGCCTGGGTACCAGTGTCCACACTTCTTGCCTTTCGAACTAATTGAGTTCTTCTTGCATGGCAAGAACCCAATCTGGATCAATTAATGCATCTTCAATCGTCTTTGGTTTTTCTTGAGATAGAAAAACTGAAAATAAACATTCATTTGATGTTGCACTTCTGGTTCTGACTCCAACATCTAGATCACCTAGGATCAATCCAAAAGGATGATCTTTGCTCCATATCATTTCCCTTGGTAGGTTTGATCTTGATGATTCGCCTCGAAATTCATTGTGATGTTATGTACTGCCAGTTGATCCATCATCTCCCCCTGAGTTGCTACCAGGATGACTTGTTGATCTACCACTGGTATTAGTAGTATCTCCAGTGTTACCATTGTTTCCACCACTATTACCTGGATCATCATTATTATTGTCATCATCGTTTCCTGTTGCAACCTCATGTTCTTCTTCGTTATCAGAAAGTGAGTCTGGATAAATATCAAATTTTAATGACTCAGAAGAATCTTCAGTTTGGATACTTGGGAGTTTAGTGTCATCTTTAGAATGAGCTATTAAGCATTTCTCCTTGATAAAGTTTACTTTGTACCCTTTATCACAGAATTGACTGACGCTGAGTAGATTGTGCTTAAGTCCTTCCACTAAAGAGACATTTTCAATGATAACATTTCCAGTATTTAACTTGCCATATCCCGTAGTCATTCCTTTGCTGTTATCTCCAAAGGTGATGATTGGGCCAGCTCTTTCAACCACGTTTGATAGCAGGGCTCTATCTCCGGTCATATGCCTTGAAGATCCACTGTCCAGGATCCATATAACTCGGTTTGCCTGTTTAACTCCCTGCACATACCAAACGGATTAATTCGTCTTCGGAGCCCAAAATTGATTGGGCCCGGCAAACTTAAAGAATTGACCTTTGTCAGCTTTGACAACAGATCCTTTTCGAATAACAACATCATCTTCCTTGACTGTTCCTACCTTCCTATAAACAGTCTTAACAACTTTCTGTTTAGACTTAGGAATATATTTTTCTTTCTTGACAGGTGAAGGAATCGCAGTCTTAGATTTTGCAAATTTATTATTGATGTGTTGTCTGGGTGTCATGTTCTCTTTATTAGCAATCATGCGTTTAAAGTAAGCAGTCATAGCATTAAAAGCACATAACATATAATTAAAAACACCACAAGGTTTATGGCATACATCAATAGCAGGCATGTTATTCAATACAGTAGGTGGCTTAACAGATTCTACTTCAATTTTATCAGCAGATTTGAAGTTCTCAGTAGAATGAAATTTATTGTTACTGTTCCTACTGTTAACAAACGTGTTAGGTCTGTTCATTTTATTCTTTAAGTCTTTTACACCTATATCAGGTCTGGGGGAATCAGAAGTTCCCACAACTTTCACTGGTGTCTTGGGCGCAATTATCTCTTCTTGGACATTTACTCCTTTTATGTCCTTAACCTGTTCTCCTCTCTTCTTCTCTTCCTCGAGATCCTCTAACTGCATTTCATATGCAATCAGTATGGAGCTCTCAAGGATGGGTTCAGCTATCGGTGTTATGAAGAGAGGTTTCGGTGTGTCTTTAACAACATGTGGAATACCCCTTTCTGCAGCACTTTTCCTGAAGGGGGTTATGTTGCTTGGCTTTCCTACAGATTTATTGTACTCGAATCCTATTCCAACTTTACGACCTATCTCTTGTTGGTCAACTAGGTTCTTTACAATATACGAGGAATTCTTATAGGCAAGACATTTTTTCTTTTCTTCCTCTATCTGTATTCTGAGATTGGTTTCTACTACAACAAGACAACTGACTTTACTGACTTGAACAGCTAAGTCCTCAGTCAACTTGACAGTCAACTTGTCATGATTTCTTTTTAACTGTTTAAGAACTTTAGTCTCATCAATTAACTCTCTGACTTTGAGTCTGAGTTTCTTAACCTTATCTCTTTCGCCATCTAGTTCTTTAGCTATCAAGGCAAACATTTTAGGGCAAGGAGTATTTACCTCTATTCCTTCTTGGCGAGTAGGAGATCGTGATTCTTCGGATGAACCATAAGAGCAAGATTTCCCAGCTCTTCCTCATCACTATCATCTGAGTCATCCCAGCTTTTTCCCTTTGCCAGATAAGACTTTCCTTGATGCTTTTGCAAAAGTGCATCGTACTTTTCTTTGAGCTCTTCGTAAGACTCTCTCTTCTTTCCTTGCTTAGGCTTCTTGCACTCTGTTGCAAAGTGGCCTAGCTCATTGCAGTTGAAGCAACAAAACTTGCTTCTATCAACTAAGCCGGTCTTATAGCCACTTCTTGATTCAGCTGTTGAAGACCCTCCTCTTTGGAATCTCCCAAAATTTGATTTAACTTTATAGGAGGGATTTCTCCGGAATCTCATGTTGCCAAACTTCCTGGCAACCAAAGCTAGAGACTCATCTTCTAGCTGATCTAGTTCTTCCAGAGAGTAGAATTTACCACCTTCTTGTTTATCTGAAGTATGTCCAATTTCTGGAACAACATACTCCAGTGAAGGTATAGCAGCCTTCACTTCCATCTTTTGTGGTGCTTCCACTATCAGTGCTTTGGAGGAACTCTGAACCTTACCTCTCCCATACATCTCTCTTGTCTGGACCTGTTCCAGCTCATATGTCTTTAATACTCCGTAGAGTCTTTCTAAGGTTACCTCCTTCATATCCCTAGACTCACGGATTGCTGTGATCTTGTGTTCCAGATGCTCGGGTAGGGTTAGCAGAAACTTCCTGTTGACCTCCTGATTCTGATAATATTTTCCATTCATGTTGAGCTCGTTTATCAGTTTATTCAATCTCTGAAACACCTCAGAGATACCCTCACCAGGGTTGGATCTAAACTGCTCATACTGGGAGATCAGGATTTCCAGTCTATTCTCTCTCACTTCCTCAGTCCCCTCGTTGATAATCTCTATTGTTTCCCAGATCTGTTTTGTGTTTTTACAATTGACTACTTGATTGTACATGATGTAGTCTAGAGATTCAATCAATATCAATTTGAGATTGTTGTCCAGGGACACAGCTTCCCTTTCTTCATCTGAGTAGTCCGCTAGACTTTTTGGAACTTGTTGGTGAGAAATTACAATCCCATCTATCTCGTGTTGGAGCGTAACTGTCATAGGGGGTTCAACACCTTTGGCCAGTACCAATGCATACTTGGGATTGGCAATCCCAACGAACAGTAGCATTTTGTGCTTCCACAGATTGTAGTGTTCTCTGTCGAACTATGGAATTTTGATGCCAGTCACATTCTGGGTACTCATTTTTAATAAGATTAAAAATTAAGTATTTCAAAAAATATTTTAATTTTTGACTAAAAATAATTTTTGATCAAAAAAATTTTTTAGAAAAAAATATTATTTCGAATAAAAAATTATTTCGAATTAAAAATAATTTTTGAGATCTGTATGAGTTGCGGAATTTTTGGTTTGGATCTGATAATAAAAATATCAACCAGCTCTGATGTCAATTGTTGGTCCCTAATATTGTAGAAGGGGGGTTGAATACAATATCTAAATTTAATCGCGGAATAATTTGATTTAAAATATTATTTTAATTGCTCGCGAAATATTAATTATAATGAAATATTGTTCAAGTAAAAGATATAATTTTAACTTGATTAGTATTACAAAATTAATATGAAGAAAACTGTTATATAATTGATAAAATGATCTAGAATAAATTTGACATGAACTGTTCGTGTTTAACAATTATATTCCAAACTCAACACAGAAATCTGTGAATATTACAATGCAAACAAATTACTGAATTTGAGCTGTTTTTTCTAACTTGAAATAATGAAGAGATCACCTCATATTTATAGAGGAAAAAAGAAGCTAGCATGACCTTTTTCACTATGACTTTATTTAATGAAATTAAGCCTTGTATGACTTATTAAAAAGCTGGGCATGACTTTTTTTATTCGGTATGACTTTCAGAAATTCGGTATGACTTTCTGAAAATTCGGTATGACCTTTTTAAAGTCATATTCGGATTTTATTTAATTAAAAAAATCGGTATGACTTATTTTAATTAAATAAAATCTGCTTGGTATGACTTATTTTAATTAAATAAATCAGTATGACTTATTTTAATTAAATAAAATCAGCTCAGCATGACCTTTAGAAATTCTGCTCGGTATGACATTTTCTATTCTATTCGGTATGACCTTTGAATCAATTCTCGGTATGACATTTATTTTCTCCTGCCAATTCAATTCTTTTCCACTTTGTTTGGACAAGTGTCATGCTTTAATTGGTTCCTTTTGAAACATAAAACACCTGCCCCTTCAATTTGAATAACTAGGGGCCTATTTTGTCATTTAGTTGATAGGCTCCGTAGAAATGCTTTTCGACCCGCACAACTTATAATCTTTGATTAATAAATAATAAATTTAATTCAGAAATTATAAAAATAAATATCTAATATTATTTAGATATTAATAAATATAATTTACTAAATAAATAAAATATTTATTAATTAAAATAAATCCTTATGCTCTAAGCTACGGTCTCATGAACGTCTGGAACCGAACTTCTTTTGACTTGGGAATGATAAATCAATTCCAATCGGGGTTCCACCTTTAAGAATATATGACTCTGCATTTCTTCCGTGTCAATTCTTTTTCCGTCTTTTCTTCAAGTCAGTACCGTCAGACATGTTTAGCTGAATCTGTATCCCTTTGAGCTTCCAGCTTCTTTCTTCTATCATTCTAAAATAATTCTAAATTAATTAATCCTCTAATTAATTTAAGAAATAAATTAATTCTGAGTGAATTAATTTACTAATTAAATTAACTAATTAATAGAAAATTAAATTAAAGGCTTGACTATTGTTGATATAGATAAAACTCTTCTATTCTTCAACAATAACCTTTCTAACCACTTGAACTTTTTGATGACGAATCTTCACTGATATTATTAACACCCTGTGCACTGGTCTGGTTCACGGATGACTAACTACAATGTCAATTCTCATTTCTACTGTAGTGGTTTTTGTGTCTTGTCTTGTTTCTAGCTTTGTTTTCAATATTTCTTTTCTTGGAATCTCTTTGTAGTAGGCACTTGGAATCTTCTGTATCTTCTAAACTCTTCTGAAATACTACTCCTTTATTTTTCACCGACGCTTGAACATATTAATGAACTTCTTCCGGTGTAGAGTTGCAGCTTCATTAGAACACTTCTGATATTAGGACTCTTTGTGTCTAGTTGACTGTCTTCATCTTGATTCCTTCCTCAGTATTTATTACTTACTTAATTTTCTTACTTGAGTTGAGTTGTCATCTACTTATTACAAATAGGCCTTGTCATATGCCTTTCATGGAGGCCCAGTCTTTTAATGGTAGGGTTGTTCTAACCCTGTAAGAATTAGAGTCCTTGTTGGACTCTTCCCACGTTTGGGTTTCTAGATCCTTCTAGGATGAAGGCCTTCAATAGGCTTATCGGGCCTCTATTAATTAATTACGAAATTAATTAATAACAATGGCTTAACGGGCCTTTAGCTTCAACAGAGCTTGTGGGCTAGGCTTACAAATCCAATTCATCCTTGGGTTTATTTCCCTTATTCATTTTAAGGGCCCAAGCCTTTGAACCATATCAGGTTTAATTAATGAAATAATAAATGCTATATTTATTATTTCTTCAGGGTTATTTTTACCCATATCACCAGCCATTCAGGAAATTGAATTTCTTCAATAAATCCAGCTTCTAACAATTTCTCTACTTCCTGTTTAATGGCCTCCTGTCTTTCAGGGGCAAAGCTTCTTTTTTTTTCTGTTTGACAGCTGTCCTTCCAGGATTCACATTCAACTTATGTGTTATAAGCTCGGGGTCTATCTCTGGCATGTCGGCCATTGTCCAAGCAAAAACATCCATATTGTCTTGCAAGAATTGAATCAATTGTTCCTTCAGGTCCTTGGGGAGTGAAGTCCCCACATATGTCACCTTCTCGAGGTTTAGAGGATCCAGATGAGCAGGTTCCAAGTCTTCTGCGGGCTTACCCCTCCTTTCTTCTCGATCCCTGACATCCATGTCTTCAATAAGGAGGACCTGCCCCCTAGTGCCACTAGGATTTAAGGTGGCCACAAAACAGCTCCTAGCAATTTTTTGATCTCCTTTCTCTTCTCCCACTCCATTCCTAGTTGGGAATTTGAGCTTCAGATGGTTCGTAGAGGCTTTCGCCTTAAAGGCGTGCAGCTCAGTCCTGCCAAGAATCACATTGTAAGTGGTGTTTGCCTTAATAACGAGGAAATTTAATACTTGAGTGGACTGTTGAGGTTCCTCGCCCATAGTCATGGGTAGTTGTATAATTCCTTCTATCCGAGACTCCATTCCATTGTAACCATAGATAGGCATGTTGGAGGGGGTCAGTTGTGAATCGTTATACCCCATCTTCACAAAGGCTTCATAAAATAGGATGTCTAAAGACGATCATCCGTCTACCAAGACTCTCTTCACGTGAGAGTTTCCTATGACAGGGGTGATTAACAGGGGATCATCATGGGGGAATCTTACCCCTTCTAAGTCAGAATCATCAAACGATAAAGAGACCTCAGTCCTTGCCCTTTTAGGAGGTTCTCCTACGATGCTCATTACCTCTCGGGCATATGCCTTCTGGGAGTTTTGGGAGTTACCTACTGCGGTTGGTCCTCCTGAGATTACGTTGATCACAGGCCCTCGGGGCTGATTGTTTCTGTCCTTGGAGTCTGAGTCACTTCGTTTGTCATTGTGACCTCTGTCATGTCTAGCACCCTCCTTGGTGTACTTTTCCAACTTTCCTCTTCTAATCAGAAATTCTGTCTCATCTTTCAATTGATGACAGTCATCAGTGTTGTGTCCCAAATCCCTATGGAATCGGTAGTACGCGTTCTTATTTCTCTTCTCAAGATCAGTCCTTAGTGGTTTCGGCCATCGAATGTCTTTACCCTTCTCAATGTCCATCAGTATTTGGCTACGGGTAGTGTTCAGCCTTGCATACTAGGTGAACATGGATCCTCCCTTCTTCTTGGAGTCATTATCATCGTCATTCTTTGCATACTTGGTATCGACAGTATACTCAGTATCACTGGGTCGTTTCTTAGAGTAGGTGTTCGAGGCTTGAAACCCTTGGGATTTTCTCATACTTTTCTCGGCCTTAATATACTTTCTAGCTCTCTCCTAGAGCTCATTCATACTCTCGGGAGCCCTCTTGGCTGACGATCTCTTGAAATTTTCATCAGAAGTCCCTTGTTGCAAAGCTATCATAGCTACCTTCTAGCCTAAATCAGGGACCTTCAAGGCTTCCTTTGTGAACCTGTTCATATAATCCCTTAAAGACTCGTTCTTTCCCTGGTGCATATTCATTAGTGAAGCTGAGCTCTTCTCATGAGTCTTGCTACTGATGAATTGACCAATGAAGGCCCTGCTCAGATCTTTGAATAACCCAACAGAGTTTGGAGGTAGGTGACTGAACCACTGCTGAGCCATACCACTCAGGGTTTGGGGAAATGCCTTGCACTTGACGGCATCGTTTATGGGCTGCAACAACAGTGCATTAGAGAACGTGAGAACATGATTTGAGGGATCTCCCGTTCCATCATAGACCCTAATTGTTGGCATCTTAAACTTCCTTGATATCTTCTCATTCATGATATTCTCAGTAAAAGGGGGAGTAGGATCATCAGGATCTCCAAGTGGTAATAAGTCAGCCCTAACATGACTCATCCTTACCTACCTCCTAGATGGGGGCACATCCACATCTATCACATGTGCGTTCTTTATCGACCCCTAGCACCTTCAATTCTGGGACGCTATCGCCTTGCTAATGTCCTCTCCAGGTCCTTCCTCAGTCATTGTGTTTCAACTTCATGAGTGCGTATTCTGTCTTGAAGGCTTAGGTAGTCATTAACTTGAGGCCCTTGGGGCTGGGTACTCCTCCCTCCAAGGGGCTCCTTATCGGGTCGCCTCCTTCGTGGGTTTATATCCTCGTCAGAAGACTCCTCGTCGTCAGTAGAGTAAGGTCTAGAGAAGTCATGACTTCTTTGTTGTGAGGTATAGTGGGGCAACAACCCTTGCTCATACGGAGGCTCGTAGTTTCTTGGGAGCCCATAACGAAGGTCGGGTGTTATGGCAGACGAGATATACAAAGTAGGAGGAGCAATAAAAGTTGTACGATGGGGAGGAACTACCTGGAACGGAAGAACCGAAGCATGGATGGACACGTCAGGGTTGGAAGGATGAACAACGACGGTTAGGGGTCTGGCACGCCGAATACTTGCGGGGTCGTCAATGGAGGTGGTAGGAATAATAGTTCCTTGTTCATGCATCACAGTGGGGGGATCGTTGGCGTCAACAGTGGTGTCAGGGATCTCTCCTTCGAGGGTGCTCGCAGTTCTTTGTGTTCATACCATGGTTGTTATTCATTTTCCTCAGACGGTACCAAATGTTAAGGATTAAAAATGAGGTGTCTTTAATACGCAATTAATACTAGGATGTGAGAGAGCTTCGATCTTCTATGGTTGTACTAACGTTTCGTGACTACCTCGGGTCCTCGTTAACTGCCTATATATCTCAATGAGTGTGAGAATGAAGCCAAAAAACGTAGTTCTAATATTGAGGGGTTAGGCCCTTTATATAGGTGCATGAAGGCCTTGAAATTAGATTAGAAGTAGGAGACTTGGTGGCCAAGTCTCCTATTGTCAAGGTTGTCTAAACCTACTAGGAATAAGGGTCCTCGTTGGACTCTTCCCATATTTGGGTTTCTAGATCCTTCTAGGATTAGGGCCTTCAACAGGTTTCTCGGGCCATTACTGAGCCATTATTAAATAATTACGAAATAATTAATAATAGACGCTTATTGGGCCTACGGATTCAACAAAGCTCGTGAACTGGTCTTACAAATCCAATTGATCCTAGGATTTATTTTCCTAGTTCGTTTCAAGGGCCTAAGCCTTTAGACCATACCAGGTCTAATAATAAATGTTATATTTATTATCTCCCTATGGCTATTTTTACCCACATCACTATAAATGATGAATTGCTTCAATTCATATTTTAATAAGATAAAATACACTTGCTAAATACTAAATAATTATATAAATAAAAATTAACATTTAACTTCATACATTATATCTAATAAGTGTTACTCAAACATATGACAATTATACTCATAACAATTATCAGTGATATATGTAAGCTTGTGAAAGTAGATATAAAGAAATTCACAAGTCATTTAAATATTGACATTTAATACTTATGATTCTTATAACAATTTCTCATAGACAAAAATAAATTTTAAAAATATAATGAAATAAAAATAACTATAAAATAAAAATATGTCAATCTTATAGGAAAAAGAAAAATAAACTTACACACACACACACACACACACACACACACACACACACACATATATATATAGAAATAAAGATACTAAAAGTTTGAAAACAAAAACAATATATACCAATTGTTGGAAAATAAATATATATTTACAGTATGTATGCCAATTAAATAAAATTGTACAAAACTAAAGATGTTACATGTACCTCTCACTATGCACGTCTTGAAATGTGTTCCTAGAATTTATCTATTTAGGCTTACCATCAGCGTGAGTGCCAGTGGTGTGTTTAACTCATTACAAGGTGCTCTGGATGATGAGTGAATTTCAATGGACTCATCTTGTACAGAGAATGATTCCAGAGATAGTTTTATTGCCTTTTCGGCTCTGCATCATTTTGAGAAGATGCAGATGATCTTACAATTACCTCAGTTATATACTCATTTTTTTCTCTGGAGGTAGAGTTGTGGATGCACTTCCGACTTCATCCTTATTTACTGCATCAAGTGCAGTTTCTCCCTTATCAACCTCTAACTTACATGAGTTCCTTATATCTCCAGGGTTAATATATGGAAGTGAATGAATTGGTGTTTGGTACTATGGAATGGGTAAGAGATTGATGGATTGTCAACCACTTGGCAAGCTTCTAAAGCCACTTGGGGCTAACCGGAAAGAACCAATCGAGATAAAAAAAAATAATCACCTTAACATTCCAAAACATATTTTTCATCCCGAAGAAAGAGAAAAATATAATAAGGAATGGTAATAGATTGCATTATAGCACTTTCAGTAAAAGAGTTTTGTCGGAACTAAAGATTTATCATTTAAGAGCATGATATGAAATTTTCTTTAAGATACATATCCCATAATAAAATGCGGGAAAGTTGTATCAGAGAAGAAAGTTTCTATCCCTTATGAATTTCCTATAAGGCAAACTTCCCATAATAAAATGCGGGAATTTATACCAAAGAAGAAATTCAACTCTCTTACTAAATTATATCTCGTTAAAGTGACTCTTTTCCTTTATACCTAAATACTGTACGATTTGAAAACAATTTTTCAAACCATCCTTATCAGATAGAGGATAATGATTTTCCGACTCATAATGCAATTATGATTTTCATCATTTTCTTCCATCTGATAGTATCCCCGACTTGAAACATAAATAATTTCTGGACAATAGGGGTGAATGTATTCTTAGCAATACAGTACAAGGCCTTCAAAGCAACAACCACTTTATAGGTACTTTAAATCAATGTGAAACATACATTGAAATAAGTGTTTGAAAATAAATCATTTTATAAATGGTTGATACCTCAAAGTAAAAATAAATTTTGGAAATATTTCTAAGTATATAAAATATTGAGAATTTTATATACAACTTAGAAAATACTTCACCTCCCAGTATTAGTGATTTTTGAAATAAACATTAATTACTTAGAACAGAAATTCTAAATAACATAACTAATACCAAAAATGTCATAATTATTTGTAACAAAATATTTAAAAGTACTTAACATATAAATAATTATGTTGTTATCTTATGCTAGACAATTTGACTATCACATATGCATATAACATTGTAAACATGATAATTAAACTAGTAGCAATAAGTACGAGGTACTGGATTATAAATAAATTCATAAGTCCTTTAAATATGGACGATTTAATACTTGTGAACTCATTTAAGAATTCCTTAGATATGGGATTTCCAACAAATTAAAAAACGGTTCCATGTGCACTCCTTTAGAGGATTACGTGTTTATCACCTACTCCTAAATAAATTTCCACACTTAAAATCTACCAGCCAAATATTCTCTCCCTTTATTTCTTGCCTATCTATACGTACATATTAATCCGATTGAAGCAACAGGTAGTGTGAATAAAATATCCAAAAGAACAAAATCGAAGAGGAAATCGACTAACACGTATAATCAAGAGAGTAATCACTCACGTGTGCTGATGAAGAAAATATCTAACGTAATCAGACACAATTTGCGAATCAGCTGCCTGCAAAAGCCACGCATAAAATTCAATATACTGTTCCTCTAACAACAATCATTACATTCCAGCATATCACCCCTAAACTTGTTAAATTCAACTTAAACGTAATCCTTATATTAAATCAAAGAAATTACCGATCCGGATCGACAAATGTAAACATTATCGGTGAGCTGAGTAATCTTATCAGAAGCACGATTAGCCACATACATACCTATCCATTACAATATCAATCACATCATTAATCAATTAAATTAATAAAACACACAAATTCTAATGATCTGCAACTTCAAAGTCCAGGAAATGTTGTAAATTATCTTCAACTTCTAACTCACCATTCAGGAGTGCACTTGTTCACATTCATCTGATAGATATTCATGCTTGAATGCTCAACTAGTGCTAGGAATATCGTATTGTTAGGTCATCATCTTGTTAGGCCCTAAAAGGATCAAGTCTCGTTTCTGTTGCTTGCTGTTAGATCTTGAAAGTTTCGAAGATTATGTTTCCATCATCGTCGATACCTTCTACTTGATAGTAAACTATAGCAACCAGTTTGGCTTTGTCCATCATAACAATGCCAATAATCATCTAGTTTCTGAAAACCCTTACAATACCAAATTCAGCTTCATCTTGTGGTCTGGGTTCCAGCTTCAGTAGCTTCTGCCTTCGAACTGATTGAGATCATCTTGCATTTGCAATCACCCAATCTGGATCAATCAGTGCATCTTCAGTATTCTTTGGGATTCCAGATATTAGATCCCGAAAAATATATGTTCATTTTGATTAGCACTTCTAGCCTTTACTCAATAATCCGGTTTACTAAGAACTAGACTCTATGAATGACTTTGACTTCAAACCTTTTGTCTTGGCAGATATGTTCTTGATATATTTCTTTGATCTTCATTGTGTTGAGTACGACTAGTAGATCCTTCTTTTATTTGCTCCCCCTGAGTTGCTGCTCGGATGTATTGAAGATCTTTCACCTTATTAAGTGGATTCTTTTAAAGTTCATGAGTTGTGTAGTTTCACTACCATTTCTACTATTAGGATCTAAATCATTATCATTATCATTGTTTCCTTCTGCAACCTCAGTTTCATCATCAGTATCTGAATTTGACTATGACAGTATGTCAAACTTCAAAGATTCAGAATAGTACTTCATTTGAATGCTTGGGAGATTGGTGTAGTAGGTCGATACATTCAAAATTTTAATCACCTTCTGGTTTTACATTATTTATGTCTTGAAAGCTTTCGACTTCAATGAGTAGCCAAGGGAAATTTTTCCATGAGCCTTAACTTCAAATTTGCCAAGATGCTCATCTAAATCTTCAATAAATATCAATTTCCTCCAAACACATGAAATAACTTCAATATTTGCTTCTGGTTAGCCATTATCTCATATGATATCTTTTTACGATCTTGTTGATTAAAGCAGCATGTTGTGTTAATTGCTTTAGCTTCAAAGTACCTTTATAAGTACAAACTTCATTTAGAACTTCATTCACGAAATTCAGTTCCATTATCTAACTTCAAAGTTCTCACAGCTTACTTTGCTTCCAACTTGATCTTCCTGAAGTGATCAATCACCATCTACGATATTTTGTCTGTTGAATGCAAGAACATCACAAAATTATAACTAGGGTTGTCATCAACCACCACTAAACATATTTTTTCCATGACATAATTTGCTTCAGTGTGATGTTTTCATTGACTTCCCTATATGACATATTTCATAATGTCCTTCTAGATAGAATTCCAAATGAAGCAGTCCTTTCACCAATTTCATCTTTATCGGAGAATCCATTGTCTTGATCAACAAGTGTGAGAGTTTCTTTTGCCATAGCTAACTCTTTACTCATGAAGCTTTACTGAAAAGTTCAATTCACTTTTGCATACAAAATCCATGTCAGCTTCGAACAAAATTCCTTACTCTCAGATTGAGTGAGCTTCCAACCTTCTTGTTCGAGATCAAACACTTTTCTTTTTCAATGCTTTTCCAAAAAACCCTTGACAAAGAATTCCCTAGTGCCCTGTAGATAGTGCTTAAGTCCTTCCACAAGAAAGATGCTTCCAATGATGACAAATCCAAAAATATAGCCAAATCCCTTGTACATCATTTGATGTCATCTCCAAAGGTTACCGTTGGGTACGCTTTCTCAACCAACTGTGATGTCAAAGCTTTAATCTTAATCATATGCCTCGAACAATAATTATCACAAAGTCATATAACTTTTGCCTTTTGTTACATATTCTACAGTCACAAATGATTAAGCTTCTTGGTACTCAACTTCAATTGAGTCCAGATGGGTTAGAGATATTGCTTTAAATAGTGGTAACAACAACTTCAATATGCATATTAAAAAATTCAGTATTATATACTTTAATCATTCTACACAAGTATAACAGATATAAAGTAGATTTACCGGTATTTATTTTTTAAAAGCACGTGGAATAGAAGAACTAACAAATTAATTACTAATTCTGTCTAATCCATTTCTGTTGTTGCCTAAAATTTTTTAACTATCTCTAATTACCTAAGTCAGTTTTAGATTAATCCTCGAATCAACAAATGTTACTGACTACTTGGATAATTCTACCATCTTTTATTATTAAATCCCTAACAAGCAATACATGATATGATATGACATTTAAGTGCAACTATGTGAGTGCGAGCAAATCACGTGAAAATAAGCACATAAACAATTTAAGAATATGTAGAATATTTAAATAAAATATTATGAGCAATATCAAATTTCACATACACTTAATAAGTCATTTATCACAATAAGAGAAAATATAAAATATCTGATCTATGACCTGTTTTTCTATTTAGCAAATTTCACAATATTAGCAGAGGTATTAAATTACAGAAGATTTAACTCAAGTTCCAATAAATGTTTAAGGATACACCTAACCGTCTAGAACACCCTATTTAATTCTAGATATTCATTTTACTGCATATAAAATCAAGTATGAAATGTACTTATTTAAACTCATGAATCCTAGCATGCAAATCTCATTCTTAGAAATCAATTAAACATTTAAGTCATAAGATGCTAACATGGTGACATGAATATAATACATTTCAATACATAATAATCATACAGTTCTGAATTAGATAAACGTATACTAGTTAGAATGTGTACCTGTGAAGTGCTTAGTGATTCATCTCAAGTGTTGGTCATTGATGCCAGATATCCATTTGGTTCATCATTGTCACTGATAGAATCAGCCTTGCATTTAACTTCACCAATAAATGATTTCCCTTGCTGCATCCTCACTAATGCCTGAGATTCCTACTTCAACCCAACATAGTGTCTGTTATCATTTGCTTGTACAGGCTTCTTCAAACTCTGTAGCAAAACCCTTAATCTTGTCTTTCTAATATAAACTATCCCTATCTTGCAACCGCCTCTTAAACTGTCCTTGAAAATCTCCTTTATGGAATCCATAGGTAAAGACCTTGGATATAGAATTTGGATTCCGTCTGAATCTGATGTCAGTGAACTTCCTGTTGCCCTGCAGACTTAACTTGCAGTCCAGTTCTCAAGATATTCTAAAGTATCAAATTCACTTATAGTGTGGATCTTCATGGTGAAATGTTGAAGAATCAAGGTTGACTTTAACCTCATCATCCACTTCCATGTGGGCATCTGCAACTCCTGCAGGGACTCCATTTCCTCCATCTCCCCCTGACTCCAACCCCAACTCCTGGGTGAGTTCTGCTGCAACCTGCTCAGTTTTAGAAGTTGATGCTTCATGAGATGGTGAAATTGATTTCTCTATATTCTTTTCTCTCTCACTCTCTTCTCTCAGTTTTTGCATCAGGATCTCATCCTGGATTCTCACCTCTCCCTTACTATTCTCCCCTTTTGCATCACCTGCTAAGGTGGAACTCTCTTTGCTCACACCCTCTCCTTTTGCCACCTCAGAAGAATTTGAGGGCCCCTCATTCACACATTCTCCTTTTGCCAAGGTATGCAAACCTTGCCTCTCACACACCTCACCCACTCCATTCAATCCTAGTAGAGTATTGGCCACTTGAAGTGTTTCAGTGGATGATTCATGAATTGGAATTAAGGTGTCAATCGATGGATAAGAAATATCCATCGATGGATGAAAATCCGTTGATGGGAGCTCGTCAATGGATATAAGGATATCCATCGATGGAAGTGAACTAGTCAATGGATGTTGGAAATTATCAGTTGATTGAATACTATCCATTGACTTGAGAGAATTTGCAGTATTTTCCTGATCAACCAAGGTGTTAACCTTATTTGGTGATGCAGGTGAGAGTGTTGGCTCCACCCTGAGTTGCAAAGAGGGTGAATTTGAAACATTGACTCGTTTCTTTCAAACCACTGCCAAATTAGAAGTAAATTCCAGAAAAGAATTTACTTGCAGGTACAAATTGCTATAAATGGAATGAGTGCAAGTAAGGGAGAGAAACACTTGAGTGAAGTGAGGGAGTGATACACTTGAGTGAGAGAAATAGGGAGAGAAATGAGTGGAACACTTACGCTTGAAAGTGTAAACACCAACAGAACGTAGTAGAAGTGAGGAAACCATAGACCAAACACTAACCTTGCTACTATGCTTGAATCCTGTTACTGAATTTTCCAGCTCTGGAATGTTGAAGAGATTCTTTTCTGGAAGACAAGCTGAAGAAGAGTCTAGCTGAAGCTTAGTGGGAATGTCCAAACTATTACCTTTGGGTCTATTAATTCATGATGTTCTCAATCTCAAAGGGGGAGACATTAATTTTTAGGCCTAAGGAAGATTTTATGTTCAATTGGAGGATAGTTTCTTATTCGATTGGATGTAGATGATACTTTTATTGTTTTAAAGGATATTCTCAACTAAGGGGGAGAATTTGGTGATACAAGAAACGAGATCTGTCAATCCTGTCTTGTGGAGGTTACTTAGAGGATATCTAAAGACACAAGGGTGAATTGGAGCTTGCATGAACTAAGGGGAAGAATTAGATAAAATTGAAACCTTAGTGATGCAAGGGAGAAATTACTAAGGGGGAGTTTCTTAGTAATTGGTTGGAGCATAATCCCTAAAGATGTTGTAGATTTAACTGATTTTTCGTCTGAAATGGAGAAGTTACTTTTTGACAATTGGGAAGAAGTTATTTGTCGTACTAAGGGGAATAAGTTATGGAGAATCTTAACATCTTGGTTTGCAATGCTATATCTTATTCTGAAAAGATATCTAAGGGATTTTGCTCTATTTATTTGAAGATCTGTCCTTGGAACATTCTTAGGAGAGGTTCGGCAGAAGAATTCTTTCTAGCACGATCAATGAATGAAAATGAAGATTTCTTTGAAGAGCATCAACTCAGGGGGAGTTTTTGTTAAGTAAAATTTTCTGGGTAAAGAAGAATGTGAAGGAGATTTTCAAGGGGCATCTGAGAAGTGTCCAAGTGTGTTCTATTTCTTGTTTCAAGTGATAAATGAAGTCAGTGGAGTAGTGCAGGGAAGAAAGAAAAATATGTTTCCTGGAAATAGAACATCCTAAAGAAAAAGAGGAAGTGACCTTCATTCTAAGAGAGAACAACCTTAAGGGGAGAATGAGTTGACCTCTTATGGGGAACATAGAGAGCTGTATGTTCTAGTTCGAATTGCAAGATGAACAAGAATGATTGTTCAGAAGTCTTTACTAATGATTTGTTTCTTTATTGAAAGAACCCCATCTTTGAAGAACATTGAAGTGGAGGAAGCTAAAGGAAAATGAAATTCATAAATTCATCATTCATTTTCAGCAACTCAGGAAATCTGGATTTAACTGATTATATCTTTTCAGAACTTTTTGTATATTATTTTCATGTCCAGTACTTTAATTGTTTCTTGTATGTTAGTTGAGTTATCCTCTAGTAGTTAATTTTATTTAATTGCTTTTGGGGGAGATTGTAAAGGGAAATAGTATTTGATTGTTATTCCATATCAACCAAATAGGGGGAGATTGAAAGGGGAGATAGGAGTGAAGGGAAGTAACTCACTGCACTTTCATGTGTACTAGAAATGCTAAATGTAATCTCTATATAATGATTGATGATAACTCAACAATAGAACAGGACATGTAATAATATGCAGGTGCACAGAAATCTTGGATCACAGAGTTCAGTTAAGACAAAGTATTAAAGTATCATCTACAGACTTGAAGCTCACTGGAAGAAGTTCATTAACATGTTCAGGCCTCAGTGGAGAATAAAAGATGTTGACATCTATTCAAGGATGTGGAAGCTATAGAAGATTGTCTTAGTCTATGAAGATTTCAATGCATTACAATCGAAGCTACAAGTAAGGTTTGCAAAGAAGAATGTGGAATCATGTTCGGAATCAAGAGCCCCTATCAAGACTAGTCACTTATGAACCAGACCATTGCATCAAGTGTCAGGACATTGGAGGCAAGCTCTCGTCGGTTAATATGGTTTTAATCATTCTAAAGTTGTTGGTTTTCTTGAGTCATGTGGAGGATCAACAAAGGTGGTAAATCAGTGTTGGAGAAATGTCAGCCTAATGGATAAGGGACAGACGGCACAACCTGATTGGATCTTACTAAAGCTTCACAGATTAGAAGGCCAAATACTTGGACGAGGTGGAGTCACGTATACGGGGCCAAGTATTTGGATAAGGAAGTCTACACAAATTTAAGAGTGGAATGGAAATATTTAATTTAATTAAATAAAGTATTTATTTATTTATTTATATATTTTATAAATAAAGATATTCTTTATTTATATTTTATATATTTATTAAATATTACTTTTACATTAAATATTTCCAAAGGCATGCATGACACATGACTTTGGGATAAGATTTGGGTGGACATGAGCAAAAAGAGAAAAAGTGAAAAAGTAACCTTTTTCACTTTGAATAAAAGTCTTCCATATTTGTTTTTCAAGTAGCGTGGGTGCAGGAAAAATTGGAAAGGGGAGAGAGAGAGAGAAAAAAAAATATTTTCTCTCTCCCCCATGGCCAAACTAGATCTTGAATATATTTGTAGCCATGATTTTCTTTATTATACCACTCCTCTATTCTTCTATTGAAAACACTTGTTAAATCTTGTATAGAAGATAGGGTTGATTTTTGTCTCCTAGATCTACAAAATGTAATAGTTTTAGAGGAGACAAAAATCACTTCTTTGTTGTGTTCTTGAGCTTATGTTCTTGAACTTGTTTGTAGCATCTACCCCACTTCAATGAATATAAAGTTATATTCTTGGATCTTGTTGTGTTGTGTGTTTTGGATGATTTATCGTTCATTATCTTGGTTATTTTAATGGTGTTCTTGAGGTTAAAGAAGATGATGAACAGTACCCGGGTTTAAACCAAAATAATTTTTATGTTATCCCAAAAATAATTAAAAGTCATAATTTTAATTTGGGAATCGTATTCACCCCCCCCCCCCCCTCTACGATCTCCGGGACCCAACACTATGTATATATGTACAAATGATTAACCCACTACTTGAATGCCTAATTTCCCATTCTGTTATTTTTGTTTGCTTGTGCACGCTGGCAGTGAGCTGTCCTGCAGCTTATGTGGCAGCTGAGGTGGCAAGTCACATAGCTCAACATGTGTAAATGAACAATAAAACTAACACTGAATTTGAACAATTGAATCTTAAAAATTACTGATGGATTGGTTTTCCATCAGTGTATATTTTTGCTCAAATTCTCTGAGTTAAAAACTCAGCTGCGTTTTACAAGGTTAGAAAATAAATCAACTGTTCATACAAAGTACTCTAAGGCTAAAATAGTTGATTCAGAAAAATATTATTTAACTTATATATTTTCTAACAATGCTACCACACTTGTTTATATACTACAAGTGTGTTTACAATTACCTAGAAAAGTTAACATTTTCTTTTTCTAATCTAGGATTGTTTCTTTTTCCATCTTTCCTTTTTGCTTTTGCCTTTTTCTATTCTGGGAAAAAGTCTGCAGTATTTTGGAAAGACAGCTTCGACTTGAGTCTTCATACACCACTCCTCTCCACCCACCTGCACTACGACCTCGCCGCCTCCGGTGACTCCCCTGCACATACCAAATCACAACCTTCTCTCCGGAACTGAGCTTCAACAAAAACTCCCTCATCTGTGAACACGTGGCTCTGGCGCTTTGCAACAAAATTCTCAGTTTGTTCTTCTCTTTCTATGGGTAATATACAGATTACTCCCACGTGTGAAGTCAATAAATAGTCATTTATCTCTTATTACTTTTTTTTCATTTATTATTTAAAATAGTTTAAATGTTACTTTTTTTTTTTGAAAAACAAAGTTTAAATGTTACTTATCCCGCTCGTTCAATTAGTATATAATTAGCTAAATAGATTTAATCATTGATAAAAAAAACCCACAACCCTCATCTCTGTTCTCCCCCACCTTCATCTTCAACATCAACAAGTAACACTTTCTCACCTTTAAGTTCCTCTCAGTATCTGATGTCATGGCTAGAGATGTTGATTTGTGGAAAAGAGCTTCGCAACTTCGCAGGCGAAACAAGTTGACAGAGGCAATATCTTGTTACTCCGAGGTAGATAATATACATAATTTCAAGAAACCCTCTTCTGTATTTTCATAAACTATGTAATTATCTTGTTCTTTTCAAGAAACCCTCTTCTGTGTTTTCAAGAAACAGATAATTGTTTTGTTTTGGGGTCTTTTAATTGCATTAGAATTGAGATTTTTCTTTCATTATACATGTATTTTCCAGTGTTATGTTGCAGCTTATATCTTCTTGTCAATGGGCCATCCTGGGCTTTTGATTGGGAAAAATGACTTTGTATTGGGACATTAAAGAATGTGTTTCTGGTGCCATAAAATATCTTTCGATCTCTTCTGTATTAGAAACCCTCATAATTTCAAGAAACCCTCTTCTGTATTTTCATGAAACTATGTAATTATCTTGTTCTTAGAAACAGAAACTATTTGATGTAATTGTTTTGTTTTGGGGTCTTTTAATTGCATTATAATTGAGATTTTTCTTTCTTTATACATGTATTTTCCAGTGTTCTGTTACAGCTTATATCTTTTTGTCAATGGGCCATCCTGGGTTTTTTGTTTTGTTTTTTTTAAATTTGGGTTCTTGCTGAATTATCAAGAACTATTAACATGAAATTATCTATAAAAATTGGGCAAGGCGTGATGATAAAAATTTAAAAACGTGAGGATAAAAGAGGGTTCAGCGTGATTGGGAAAAACGACTTTGTATTGGGACATTAAAGAATGTGTTTCTGGTGCCATAAAATAATGTGGCAGCAGTATATATGAGACTTTCATCTTTTCCCCAAGAAATGCATTCTGCTATGGATCACAGAGTAATTTTTTGTGATAGAAATGTATATATCTGATAAATCCTAGTAATCTTGTCTTAATTTTCTGATTTATAAAGCGAAATGCAAATGCTTATACTTTGATACCAAATAATTGGCAAAATTCAGCAGAAAATCAAAAGTTTCCATTGCTCTCTCCCCTTCCTACCTTAAATCTCCTTGTTTGTTGTTTGTTCAGGCTATTGGGCAGTGTTCGAATTGGCCATTCCTTTGGGTGGGCCGGGCAATGTGTTATCATGGGCTCGGTGACTGGGACCAAGTAAAAATTGATTGCACAAAAGCACTTGAACTTAAACCGGATGATCCAAAAGTAAGCACTTGAGATAAAGATGTAATTGCGATGATTACTTGTTTATGATCTGTTCATTACTTGTTATGATCTGTTGGCATAAGCTAGAGAATAAATTTAACTTCTTGCACCACTTCATACTATTTTTGATTGCAGGCCCATTTTTACTATGGAGTGGCACTAGTTTACACCAATGATGCTGATGAAGGAGTAAAGTATATGGAAAAGGCATTGGATCTAGCCAATTGTCAACACCTTAAAGCAAAAGCTAATTTTGTAGAAAAGGTCAACCAAGAACTTGTCCATGTAAAATGTCTGAAGCTGCAGAAATCATGTGCTGAAATTTTGTTGGAATTGCAAACATTGAAGTAAATAATTTTTTTTTACTAAAGGCATGTTTCAATTGTATGCTTCCTTATCTGTTATTTATAAAAATTAATATGCTTCCTTAATGTCACAGGGAAACTTGTGTGTGTGCCCTTAAGGAAAAACATGAGCGTGCTCACTCTGAAACCGAGTGTGATCTTTCTAAGCAGCTGAGTCGCCTCGATGAAGTCTTTGATAAAGCTTTTAGAACAGTTACCCCCAATGGCAATGAGGTGACCACATACATTGTACGTTTTTCATTTATCAATACATAATTCTTATCGATTATATTCTTATAATTTTGTAGGTGCCATACCATTTGCGCTGCCCAATTACTAGAGACATCATGAGGGATCCTGTAATTACACCCAGGGGGTCACCTATGACCGCTCAGCTCTTGTCAGCTTTCTCAGAATGGTATTTTTTTTAACTCATTTCTATTGCATTACTTGGCATCATTTAGTGTTTAATCAATATTGAAGTCTTTTTACTGTTAATTATAATTCAAATTTTGCATAAAATGCCCCCTGTACTTGACACTAATAGTCATACAGGCCCCCCTAATTTTACTCATGGTCAGATACTCCTCAAACTATATAACTTAGTATAATGAAGGACTTATTTAACAGAACGGCTGAATAAGCATTCACAATCAGCTAACGACGTTAACATACTTAAATAGTTAGTATAATTAGTTTTCTTTTTTTTTTTCCTAACTTACAATTAAAATGATTTTTTTTTGAAATCAATTAACACGTGGACACTATATTCCACTTCATCAATTTGAATTTCTTTGCCATGTCACCATATTTTTCCTGGTCACACATGCCATTAGGATGACTGTTTAACGCCTGTGTTAAACCAGTTAATTATGTCCTTAATATTACTTGTTTATTAATGTTTAAGGAGTTATTTGACCACAAATAAAATTAAAGGGGTTAAGTGACTATTGGTGACAAGTAAATTATGTATTAAGGCTTTAATCAATATTGAAGGCTTTATACTGTTAATTATATTTCAAATTCTGCATAATTTTAAGACCACTATGTATTTCATTTTTAGAGTTGAATAAGTCTTTAGATAGTAGCTATCTAAGGGTTTCTAACCCTTGGAGATGCTCTTGGTGGTTTTTTCATTATATATATGATATCTAGATGTGGGTTTAATTGATGTATGCAAATTCATAGATTTATTCATAGATTTATATATATTTCAGTTTGTTTCGTCACACTAATTTGTCATTCTTTGTTCACTGGTTACTCATCATCAGCGAGGTATTGATCCTTCGACCAGAGCACCACTCAATGAGCGTCAACTTGTCCCAAACCTGGGTATCAAAGAGGCGGTGGCTGAATTTTTAAAGGAGAACATGTGGGCGTACGAACGCTACTAGAATAAATCAGCCATTTGTGCAGTTTAAAGAGTAGTGTGCAGGAGATGGATCAGCCATTTGTGCAGATATAACACATAGTATATACACATATTGATGGATCATCATTTTAAAACCTCCTATCGATGGGGTAGTTTTGCAGATATATACACATATTATACATACACGTACCTGGGAAGCAGTTCTTTGTTGACTTTTGAACTAATAGAGTTTACATGCCAAATTGTTCCCTACGAGGGTACTATGTAATATCCGTGATTTTTTTTGTGATTCTTCGCAAACAAGATTTGTTCAAGTATCAAATAATTAGAATGCTAACCCACTCCTGTAGGTATTCTTCACATGCCTATTGCCTATTTGTTTTTGTCCATGCCTACCATTTCTTGTCCAGATTTGTTTTTAATATTTAAATTTTCTTCCCGTTTGGCTGGACTTATAAGGTGGAAATAAGTGCTTATTTGCAGAAAAAGTTAGTATGTATGTATTTTTTCTGAAAATAAATAACTTATTTTCAATTTTGAAAATCATATTTGGTTTTAAAATTCTAAAATAAATATTTATCTAATTTTTTTTTTGAAAATATGCAAAAAATAAAATAAAATAAGTTACTTATTTTAAATTTAAATTCAGTCAAACGGGGCCTATGTATGGGTGGATTTGATTCTGGTCTTGTTTTTAGATTGCATGTATCTTATACTTTCCGTTACTGCTTCTATTACTCCCAGTAATATTTTATTGCATATATGTGAATTGTGATAGCATAAATTATTAGTCGTGTTCACAACTTTTTAATTTTCTATCATGCTGTTATATGTGCAAACTGCCAGGTTAAGTTTTATTGGATTATTCCCAACATAATTAATACAGTATAAATTGTGTAATAAAGATATGTTTTAGACTTATGGTCTCTACGGGGCTAACAATTTGCCCTTTAATTTTTCGAGCTTGCTTATTCCCCTGTAGAAAGTAAGAATTTAATATTTTTATTTGAGTATATATTTTTGGCCCAATCAGGACTAATTAGTTTTCAAAAAAAAAAAAGTTGTACATCTCGTATCGTTTGGTTCTCGTAGAACTTCAACTAATTGTACGGGGTTTCGACCCTTTGATTTGAAAAAACTTATTTTTTATAAAAAAAATTCCTAATTTTTTTAGTGTCATCAGACATTTTTTCATAATTTTGGGGGTAATTATATGTTAAATAATTAACACTCAAAAAATTAAGTTAATATATATGAAAAAATTTAAATTGCAGTATGTGTATATATATATATATATTTTTTTTTTTGAAGAAAGGAAATTTCATTAAATAGAAAACTAGTAGGTAACATCTCCACCAACATATCTGGAGGAGACATAAAACAATTGAAGCTATCTAACAAACATGGGACTCTAGCCATCAAATGCGCAGCCCTATTTGCTTGCTTTTTCACATGAATCACAGATAAATCTGCTCGATTCTTGAACTTCGTTTTACACTCATCAAGGATATGACCCACTTCAAGTTGATACGACTCAGCATTTTTTAAAGCATTCACCACCATCTGAGAATCGCTCTCAATAATAACATTGTGAACTCCGATAGTATCAATCCACTGAATTGCTTCCAGCACACCCCTGGCTTCTGCTTCCATAACTGAGACCTCGCCTGCAACTTTCATATTCTTGCCCATAACAAAAACACTAGCATCATTACGAAGAACCATTCCCAGAGTAAACACTCCTTCTCCTTTGTACAACGACGCGTCCACATTTAACTTAAACTGCCCCTGCAGCCACACTACTTGACTCTGCTTAGGTATATCAGTTGGATGAATCAAACCTGGATGTCTCCTTCTGTTCGCTTCTTGCCAGTCCTGCACTTGCTTGCTGCTCAAATCAATAGTAACTGCAGGAGATATGGTTTCCCCCTCCCAAACTTTTTTATTCCTCGAAAACCAAATACCTGACAACACAGTGGCCATCTTCCGAACATTCTGACGTCCCATCAAATTTTTTTGAGGAAAATTAGTATTTTACCCCTGCCACGTCAGCATAATCAACTTTGGCATTTGAGGCGGCAATAAACAAATAGAACAATTTGACATCAGGAAGTCCATATTCATTGTTGAGGTGTAGGAGGTTATATGACAACTGAGCGAGACTGAAGACGACAACTGAGCGAGATAGAAGACCGCAGTTAAATCATCTGACCATCCTACCAACTTGAAATGATCACTATTTAATCGATAGAGTTAATTATCTATGTTATTAATGTATAACATAAGTGTAGAATATAGAAGTCTATGGTTGTCTTATACTACATTGGTATATTTCCAAATCGTAATTAGCTACAAACATACAAATAATATTCATGAATCCGTCTCTATTGGACTTGTTGTCTCAAAAGGCAGCGAGGCATCTCTACTTTGAAGACTGAATTCTCTGCGCCAGGATATTGGTTTTCATTGTATGCTTTATGTGCTGCATTTTTGTTACTGTAGTGCATCAGAAGCTTATCCATCTTTCTTTTCTGAAGGTCTTTTCTTCACTGACATTGGATTTGGCTTTGATTCTTTATCTAGCTAAACATCCAGTTTCCTTGATCCTTCCCCTCTACCATCAGAACTATTAAGAGGAATATCCAATATGGGATTAGTTTTCTAACAGGCTGGCTACCATAAGGAGGGGGAATCAAACTATAACTGGTACTCTTATCACCATCTACTTCTTCCTTGGAAGAGATCCATCCTTGCAGAATTTTATATCCCGACAGACATTTTGATCCATCTACGACTTTGCCTATAAACCATTGCCGATTTGCCGTTGTAACTTTATTATCATCGTAACTCTCTGAAGTTACCATTTGAGTCTTTTGCTTATTTCTATACGCAACACTTGTGTTTTTAGATGCATTCTGCAAAAAAGTAACATAGCTGCATTAGTTTAGCTTAAAAAGGTCTGCATATCATTAACCGTGGAGGTCACATCACATTCATTTTTAACTACAAAAATCCTTTGATGGAAATTGTCACCATGATATTTAATATTTTCAAGCTCTCGATTCAAAAATAAAATTAAATTATGATTGCCTTTTAAGGTATGCAAAAACAATTCCACGTAGTTTTGGCCTAATATGTCGCATTTTTTACCATTCAAAGTTCTTAATTTTAGGCTTAGGAGTTTTTGGGGAAAAATAAAAAATAAGATGTACGGAAAAATTACCTCCTCAACGGTAGGTGCCTTTTCAACTCAATGCCAGATTCATTTGCTATATCTTGCAACAATTGTAACTTATTATCTTTCGAATGAGGCGGTGACTTCAACTTTGCACAACCTGGAATTGACCTTTTAGTTTTACTTAATAGAAAAGATTTAAAATTTTGGAATTTCTATCTTTTAGAGCATGCCATTTACACTTAATCAGGGACAATCACCTCTTTATTGGCACAAATTCGACTGACTTCCCATATCTCTCTGTAAATAAGCTTTTGAGTTCACGCAGCTCCAACAAAGCAACAAACCTTACAATCCATAACAATATGGAGTTCTTCTTCCAAGCACCCAAGAAGCCAAAAATAGATCTAAAAGAGATCAGAAACAGTAAATTAGTCGTAAAACCTAGATGAGAGAAATATAGGTTGAACTAAGAGGTATTAAATGGTTAAAATCCTAGAACATGTAAAAAGTTGAAGGCAAATGCAAAAGCTTACATCAGAAAGATTACTGCGCCAAGGCCTAGATCAGGAAGAGTGAGAGATTTCGGGCAGCTGTCGTGATGCCTCATCCACACCCTAAAAGTAGTCTAAAACCCAGGACACCTACATCTAATAGTTACATAACAAAGCATTAAAGTGAGCACAATGCATAAGTTCACAACCATCTAGACCAATGCAACAACTTTTATTGCCATTATCTCTGATTTTCAGTATATCATTCTCTTAAAGATTGCATATTTATCAACATTAAAACTTAACTAAATTTGACAGCTTTATAGAAATAAATAGAAACCCCATTAAAGAAATATCATCATATAAACAGGGGAGTAAGAGAAGTCACCTGGGCTATGAGCTATTTCGTCAACATCAAAGATTCAGACAATCCCAAAAAACCCAACCAAAGAACCCAGTTTTAGTACTATTTTGACAAATGTAGCCAAGAAACAGTGTGAATTAACAATGAAACAGGGAAAAATAAGAAAAGGTATGATGCAAGTAAGTTAGAAATAATAAAAAAACCAAAGTGAGAAAGTTGATCCATCTGATATAAAGGTGCTTGTTCATGTAGTCATTTTCACTTGCTTTCTTGATTTTCTTGGAAGTGCCAAATTTCATCATCTAGTGATTTATTGATCTGTCTTTCTGCAGCTTGTCAGTATTTGCAAGTAATATAAATCATACAGATATTGAAACTGTCGATGGGACTACTGTTGAGTCAAATAAACAGGAAGAACTAAGAAGGAAGATCGAGCTTGAAGCAGAAGAAAGGAAACTTGAAGAAACCTTGGATTATCAACGATGAATTGAAAATGAGGCTAAGCATAAGCACCTCGCTGAGCAGCATAAAAAGTCTGCAGCAGGTTCAGAGGAGGTGGCAGTTGGACTTCCAGATGATTAT
The DNA here is from genome assembly GCA_028671895.1 of Oenanthe sinensis. Classification (NCBI taxonomy): domain Eukaryota; kingdom Viridiplantae; phylum Streptophyta; class Magnoliopsida; order Apiales; family Apiaceae; genus Oenanthe; species Oenanthe sinensis. Next base: position 2,571,916 of record CM053796.1, on the reverse strand, counting down.
TTCACTCACAGTGGCACAGTGCTTATGAACAAAAGGTGCATGGACATATAAAACACAGTAGGCACGTGAGTGTTTATTTTACCGCTTTCTCATAATTTTTAAAGAATATTTGATGTATGTCCTGTTATTTAAAAATATAAAAAATAGGATTTGCTCTTATACTACAGTTATTCAGATCCCCCAAATAATGGCGAAATACAACAATTTAATTATGAGGTAACTCACAAAATTTAAAATATAGGAATCTTCATGTCAGAGTGTTGTATTCCCGAACCTCTCAGAAGTGTGCCTGAAGACCCTGGACTCTGGACATGAAGCATCCCAGTTGATTGGTAACACCAATGACCATCTTTATCATGAAAAAACTACACAAAGTCAGTCATTAGTATGTCACAAGGCTATTTCACAGTTTGAATGGTATTATGAACGTGGTCGTTTTCTATCCTATGCAGGCTTACCTAATGAAGCTACTCGAAACAATGGTGTTATTCTTTCCGAGGGACGCAAGGGAAGGAGGGTAAACGCCATAAAATATCGACAAATTTTGTTGATGGAAAGTTACAACCTCTGCCGTCTGCGACTGAAATTGTTGAAGCAGGAAGATCTCATTCACATGAGAGTATCCGTGGTAAGGCTTGGACAGTGTACACACACCAGTACACAACATTTCTTATCTTTGAAGGTCGTATTTAAGGGAGGTACAGGGATGCATGTTGTCTAAAAGTGTTTGCAACTCTATGTAACTATACAATATACAACAATATATGACTGTATGATGCACCACAAGTAGAATATGCATCACTTCAATTCGTAATTGGATTCATTGTAAAGTCAAGTTAAAAATATTAAAAGAGCTATCAAGTTTGTAAAGACAATTGGAGCATCTAAAATATGACGCTGACTTGGATCATTGAATTTGGTGGAGTGTGTTGTCAGATGTAATTGAGGATTACACATGGAACTAAAAATGATTGCACACAGCTAAGTTTATTATATCACGAACCATTGTATCAGAGATCCCAAGATAATCACAATCAAGCTGCTTCCAGTTTAAATTTGCAATCTAGTTCTGTAAACTGCAAAATAAATTTTACCAAACAAATAAAAATATGTGTGTAAATTGACATTAAGCCCGTGGAAGATTAGTAAAATGTACAACACATATTTTTGCTAATTATTATGAACTTCTGTTTCTGAGTGCCCCTAAATGCAATCACTATAGCATTTAGATCCTTCGCTTCCCCTAACAAATGTGTGCACAACATACATAAAAAAAATATTAGGTTCCAGTATAAACCTACATTAAAGTAAGTGATAGATATCTCTTGGAGGAGATTCAATATCCTTTTCTTCATAAAAGTAAGATATGAAGATGCACCTGAAGGCAATGTTCGAAATCAACAATCAATTCTATCATTTCAAATCCATGTCACACCATAGAAGTCATTGCCAAAAACAATAACAAAATTATAATAAGGAAAAGAAAGAATCTTGTTGGCGATGCTACTGAAAGATTCTTGGACTTTTTTGGACAACTGAACATGGTTTTTACTGATGGCGAGCAGAATACCATGGTAAGACCATTACATCGTGGGCATGTCAAGGTAAAAAGTTCTGTTATCTGATATGTACACCTGCAAGAAATAAGTGGATTTTAAAACCCCTCTAAAAGACGTAAAATTCCTTAAATAATACTTAAATCTTTTAATTTCAACTATTAGAAGGGTGTGATTGTATCCGGGAAGATCATACTTACTATTCACCTTCAGCTCTGCATCCAATTAAAAAACCTAACTCAGCAACTACCACATTGTCAAACAAATTTTAATCTCCGAAAATCTCATAACTATTTATCAAACTCCACCAAAATAAAATATAAATAACAAATAAAGCAGTTTATTATTCGCAGCATCAACGGAGAACAAACAATTCAACAAATGAATTTGTCAAGTTGGAAGTAGTGGACAGATGATTTCGAGTATATCTGTGCTGTCTGAGACTGAAATTGTTGAAGCATGAAGATCTCATTCACATGAGGGTATCCGTGGTAAAGCTTGTACAGTGTACACACACCGATGCATGTTGTCTGAAAGTGATTGCAACTCTATGCAACTCTATACAACTCTACAATATACAACAATAATATATGACTGTATGATGCACCACAAGAAAAATATGCATCACTTCATAATTGGGTTCTTCGTAAAGTCAAGTGAAAAATATTAAAAGCGCTATCAAGTTTGTAAAGACAATTGGAGCATCTAAAATATTAAAAGCGCTATCAAGTTTCGTAAAAGATCATTCAGCAATAATCATTTGTTTCCTTACGTACAAAGAAATTTGGTGGAGTGTGTTGTTAGATGTAATTGAGGATTACCCATGGAACTAAAAATAATTGCACACATCTAAGTTTATTATATCACAAACCATTGCATCAGAGATCCTAGGATGATCACAATCAAGCTTCTTCGAGTATAAATCTGCAATCCAGTTCTGTATACTGCAAAATAAATTTTATCAAACAAATAAAAAATATCTCTCGATCTCTTCTGTATTAGAAACCCTCATAATTTCAAGAAACCCTCTTCTGTATTTTCATGAAACTATGTAATTATCTTGTTCTTAGAAACAGAAACTATTTGATGTAATTGTTTTGTTTTGGAGTCTTTTAATTGCATTAGAATTGAGATTTTTCTTTCATTATACATGTATTTTCCAGTGTTCTGTTGCAACTTATATCTTTTTGTCAATGGGCCATCCTGGGTTTTTTTTTAAAAAAATTTGGGTTCTTGCTGAATTATCAAGAACTATTAACATGAAATTATTATAAAAATTGGGCAAGGCGTGATGATAAAAATTTAAAAACGTGAGGATAAAAGAGGGTTCAGCGTGATTGGGAAAAACGACTTTGTATTAGGACATTAAAGAATGTGTTTCTGGTGCCATAAAATAATGTGGCACCAGTATATATGAGACTTTCATCTTTTCCCCAAGAAATGCATTCTGCTATGGATCACAGAAATAATCAGGTATCTAAAAAGTAATTTTTTGTGATGGAAATGTCCTGTATTGTCATACTTGGACCTGAGCTCCAAACTGAGGGTTCCTGAGCAAAATAGCAACTTTTCGGAGACCTGAGTTAAAGGCTCAAGGCCCTGAACCTATCCTTGAGGTAGTGAAATCTAAGATAACCATCTTTAACTTACATATATCTGATAAATCCTAGTAATCTTGTCTTAATTTTCTTATTTATAAAGCCAAATGCAAATGCTTATACTTTGATCCCAAATAATTGGCAAAATTCAGCAGAAAATCAAAAGTTTCCATTGCCCACGGTAAATGCATATAGTACTACAATCCCACTAATACAACAAAAGATTAACTATTTTGCAATTATTAATCCTCATTCAGCTGTATTATGCTTCAGAAGGCAAAAATGTAAAGGATTAGACTACTCAATTTCAAACAAATGATGTAACCGAGTTAATGCAAACACATACGGAGATCAATAAAATTCTCTCTAGAGTAAATATAACAAGGAAGAAAGTTGGGCTAAAGTAGAAAAATCTAAGGCACGAAAATCAGAACATAAGTTTGTTTACAAGTTTTTAATCTGTATAACGAGATCAAGTGAATGTTTTCTCAGTATTCCATCATTTAAATTTCAAACTGAAGAGCATTGTTTTCTTGTTATTTGATATTATGGCACTTTAGAATGACACTTCTAGCTGCTTCAATGAAGTGAATGCTTTTTCGGTATTTATCATCTAGTTTGCCGCCTACCATCTGGAATTGCAAACAGAACTATCGACTTTGATGGCCTCCCAAACGGAACATCACATCTGAAATAGCCCTTTCTCTCCAGCTGCAATATCTCCCCTTTCTTCAAGTCTCTCATATTCGAATCCCCAAATGCTGCACTTTCTTCCTTGGTAGATGGTTTAAGCACATCAACAAAATCCTCATTTTCATCAAGCTACAAGAGCAAAAGGTTAATAAGATTATTAAATCCACTACCAGAATGATAAGATTAATATACGGCGCATTACAAACCAGAATGATCATAACACAGACACACACCATTCTCAGAGTGCACACACGCACATATATGGATATGGATATGCATATGTATATATATATATATTGGACAGTTAGATACCGTTGCATAGCTTGCATTGAAGGCATGTATGTTAAAACATTCTTAAAAATGAAAATTTGATGCTAAAACTGGAGAGTGTCATCAGTATCTGTTAGGATTTAGGGAAACTATTTAAGACGTCATTTACAGCAAAAATCAAAGATTTTTTATTATAATATTTATTTTGGCGCCATTCATCAAGTTAAAATACAATTTTCTCTTTAAAGCTTCAACTAAAACCAGCTGAATTTTGTAAACAAGTTGAGGCAAGAAGATAACAGTTCCAATGTAGACGACCTTTTTGTTAATATCTATGACATAACCTATAATCTGCTTATCCACAATCCACATATATAAATTTTTTAACTCAATATTTTTTTATGAACACGTACAGAATTGGGTTTTTTATCTAATAATTTTTGAATTACTTCCCTGAGAAATGAACTACAAAATTCATTTTTTTTAAATCTAGAACAGCGTCTAACTAATCGTGTATTAAATCTTTGCTCTTCTCAAATTCATTTGGATCAAAACAAAATAACTCATCGGAACAAGCAATGTGAAACAGTACCGTTTTATAAATGACTGCACATATTATTGAAGAACTTAGACAAATCACGACAACAAAAATTAATTGGAGAGTAACACCAACACTATAAAGATAGCAAATATGACAGGTCCACCAAGAAATATAAACGGAGAAATTTACTCAAAGAAGAGTAGCATAATACCTTCATTTTTGTGATAAGATAATCGAACTCCATTAAAGAGAGGGGGACAAGGTCGCTTGTATCAGGTAGCCAAGTAAGTTTTAACTTTGTGGTCTTTACAGATCCTCCAAGGTTCAAAACCCCTGTTAACTGCTTGATATTTCCGTCTTCATCCTTGCTGATTACCTTTACTATAGCATTACCCCAATCCATCAAGGTAATTTCCTCCTCTGCCGAAATGCACTTGGCATCAGCAATATCTATCCATATGCTCTTTGTGTAAGTGGTAGCCTTATCCCCAGCGCCTGGATATTTCTTATGCCTTGGAATTATGCGAACAAAAGGATCATCAGGCCCATCACTTAACGTCAACAAGACACGTTCTGCAGACACTGCAGTGTGTCTAGGACAAACAGGATCGATGATTTTCTTATTGATAGTCCACAATTTGTCCCATTCCATGAGATTGAGATTTTTTGATGCACCCTAAACAAGTTATCAAAAAGCACGGTCAGTGCCTATAGTTATAAACTTTGCAATATAGAGGTCTTCTTAGAAGGAAAAGCTTTACAGAATTTTGGGAAAAAAGGGTTAGGGGCAGGGGTTGTATAGATGAGTAAAAGAAAATGCCAAAGGAGATAATAGGAGGTATCAATGTTAAATCTTGTATAAGTATTATATTACCATAGATGCCATCGTCTCTTTAATTATACTTGATTAATGCAACAGATAACGAGAGCAACTAAATTTAATATATTTTACGAAATTCAAAGCATCTGTTTAAACTTACTTGGTCGAGAATGAAGTGTATGAGTGCCTCAATTTGCAGACCTCTGCGCACAATACCCTGGACTGTGGGGAATCTAGGATCATCCCATCCATCTACCTTGCCATTTTGAACAAACCATAAAAGCTTACGTTTGCTAAGGAGTGTATAAACCATATTCAAGCGACTAAATTCATATATATGAACCTTTCGCAGTCCCATATCCTCTTGAATCCTGTAATACTGAGCATTGCGATCATGATACTCACTACTTCGAAGTGCATGAGTAATACCCTCCTTAGAATCAACAAATGGACATGCAAAATCGTAAGTGGGATATATGTTATACTTGACACCGATCCTGTGATGGGGCATTGGGTTGCAGCGGTAATAGACAGGATCCCTAAGGGACTTGTTTGGGTGCTGCATGTCCAACTTACCTCGCACACAGCACATTAAACCCCTTTCTGACCCTGCAATCATTTCCTCCCATAACTTGATATTCTCCTCCACACTTTGGTTTCTACACCTTGATTCAATTCCATCCTTCCTTTCAATCTTCATCTGCTCGCGTGGTGCATCATCCACATATGCCTTGTGCTCACGAATCAATTTCTCAGCCATTTCCATGAGAAGAGGAAAATAATCTGATGTATATGTAACATCCTCGTACTTGATGCCCAATGTTTTAAGGTCAATTAAAATATTATCCACAAATTCATTACTTTCTTTTGCAGGATTCGTATCATCAAAACGAATAATAAGTTTACCATGATACCTATCAGCAAAGTATTGATTCAAGAGTGCTGCTTTTGAATGACCAATGTGAAGATAACCACTCGGCTCAGGTGCAAACCGCAAACAGACTTTTCCATCTTCCGCATTCGGAAGATCTACCTCACTTGTTGTCCTGCTTCCCATGTATATTTTTTTTTTTGATGAACAGTGGCCGATGAACAATAACTTTTTTTTTCAAAACCCTAATCTCCACACAATTAAGAAATCGATGCAGAACTCTTGATACCAATTTGATGATGTAGGACAAGGATACTGATGTTGCAAGGGTGTGTTTATTGCTTAGGGTTAGGTGTATAGCTTTAATGGGTTTCTCAGGGACTAGTCGATCCTGAGATGAGGGGAAGCCCTCCTTTTATAGGGATCTCATCTGATATGAGGGTTTCATATTCAGAATAGAAATTTGTAACTGCAAGTATTTGATTTGCCTCTTTCCTTGTACAAATCGTACTAACTTAGAACAGATCTAATATATAAAATAAATAATCTATCTATATCAATAATCTATAAAATAAAGGCTTAAATATAATTTAAACCACTTGTTATTAACAATATACAATTCAAACTCTATTTAGATGTTTGCAATTATTAGAGTTTTTTCTTATAAAATGGATATTTAGATGTTTTTTCTATATTAATATATCTATAAGTATAATATATTATATATATTCAATAAAATTTTAATATGTGTTTATATTATTCCATCTTGCTATCACACTTCCCGCTCAATATATTCATGAATGTTCATCACCGAATTTAATTTATTTTCAAAAATACTCTTCGGTGAATATATTCTCGAAAATACTTTTTCGATATAAAATTTATTTTATTCCGAAATTAAAAAGTCAATGTTAAATTTACTAAATGTTTTAAAACGTAGGGTTAAATTTACTATTTATTTTAAAAAAGGTTTCAATTGTACATAGTTCAAAAACATAGGGTTAAATTTACTAATTATTTTAAAATTTTACTAATTATTTTAAAAATGGTTTCAATTGTAAATAGTTAAAAAACGTAGGGTTAAATTTACTAAATATATTAAAAGAGGGTTTGAATTGTATATTGTTAATAACACATTGTTTAAATTGTAAATAAGCCTAAAATAAATAAGTGCCAGTGAAGAGCATAAGTAAATTACCTACATATCCCTCTTTTCCGGGTAACAGGAACGGGTCGTGGATTATTCGCCGGGTATGGGTTAAATACACGCTAGCTACTTTAGATTAGATTCTGACACTTTATGAATTTGCAGTAATAAACAAGATAAAGAAGAAGCTAATGAAGAACAAAACAGATTCTATTGAAATGAAAAATAAGCTTCTTAGTCTTTACAAAAGGGAACAAGTCTGTTATATAAAGCTCTAATCTGTCTAACTAACTAACACAGCTGTCAAATAGCCTCAATACAGCTGGCAGTGTTGTGATTTGTGGAGGTGTGCTCAAGTGCACCTATAGTATCCTGAGTCACTGTAACATCCCCCTCAAGATGGATGGCTGAAACAAATTGCAGACATTCAACTTGGAACATAAGAACTGCAGTTGCTGAGAAGATAAAGCCTTAGTAAGCATGTCTGATGGTTGACTAGCAGAGGGAATGTGAGTAGTAGAAATGATGCCAAGCTGAAGTTTTTCACGAACCAGATGACAATCAACTTTTATATGCTTGGTTCGTTCATGAAATACAGAGTTAGCAGCAATGTAGAGAGCTGACTTATTGTCACAATGCAGAAGAACAGGAGTAAGACAAGTGATACCAAATGTTTTGAAAATCTCAAGTAACCAGACAATTTCACAACAGGTATCAGCCATGCTTCTATACTCAGCCTCAGCCGAGGACTTGGAAACAGTGTGCTGTTTCTTACACTTCCAAGATATAAGAGATTAACCAAACTGAATACAATAACCAGTTAAACTGTGTCTGGTCTGTAAATCACCAGCCCAATCAGAGTCTGAGAAGGCAGAAAGTGTAAGAGGAGAAGATGAAGGAAAAAATAGGCCTTGACCAATAGAACCTTTTAGAAATCTCAAAACTTTAAAAGCAGCATTCAGATGATCAGTTCTTGGAGTAGTAAGAAATTGAGATAAAACCTGTACTGCATATGCAAGATCAGGCCTGGTTATAGTTAGGTATAGTAATCTACCAACAATTCTTCTGTATAAAGAAGAATCTGAAGAAGAAAGAAAAACACTCTCACTCTTTTGTAAAGTGTGATTTTGTTCCATTGAAACTTTTGAAGGTTTGCAATCAAGAAGACATACATCAGTTAGAATATCCAGAGAATACTTGTGTTGATGTAGAAAAATACCAGAAGAGGATCTTGCAACTTCAATGCCTAAGAAAAATTTCAAGGGACCTAAGTCCTTGATTTTAAACTGAGTAGCTAAGAAATTAATAACCTGTTGAATTGCAGGTTTATGACTCCCAGTAATTAAAATGTCATCAACATATACTAGAACAGCAACAAATCCAGATTTCTGAGACCAAGTAAATAGACTATTGTCTAGTGACATTGAATGAAACCATATGCCTTAAGAGCATTTGAAAACTTTGTAAGCCAACATCTTGGAGCCTGTTTGAGGCTATAGATAGACTTTCTTAATTTGCAGACCAATGTAGAATTATTTGTACCAGATGGAATGCAGGCATGAGTAGATAAGTCAAAGTAGCCAGGAGGCACTTTCATATAAACCTCTTCATGAAGAAATGCATTAGTCACATCAAGTTGATTAATAGACCAGTTCTGAGTAGAAGCAATAGCAATTAGAACTCTGACAGTTGTCATCTTAGCTACAGGTGAGAAAGTTTCAAAATAATCCAGTCCAAAGGTTTGAGTAAATCCCTTGGCAACTAACCTTGCCTTATATCTCTCTATGGAACCATCAGGTAAGTATTTGATTTTGAAAATCCATTTACTTTCAACAACATGTTGATTTTGAGGTCTGGGAACCAGTTCCCAAGTGTTGTTTTCTAGAGCATCCAATTCCAGTTTCATTGCTTTAAGCCACTCTGAACTAGTAGAAGCTTGTTTATAGGTATAAGGAATTGGAACTTTAGATGTATCAGCTAGATAGTTAGAGTAAGTAGTAAAAGCATTATAGCTTAAAAAAGCTTCTATAGGATATATAGATTTGACATTATGAGCTGAATGTTTAGTAGTAGATGGTAAGCCTATAAAATCTTTGAATTTTGTAGGTACTTGTTTTCTTCTGACAGGTCTAGAAGAAGACAATGTATCAGTTATTGGCAATGTAGCAGAAAGAGAAGGAGAAGACATTGAAGAAGGTACAGATGCTATTGAGGGTGAAGAAGTATCTGTATTTTGTGATTGATGTTGATCTGTAATTTGTATCTGTTCTGTAGTGACAGTATTTTGTGATTGATCTGTAGGTATAATATTTCCAGAAGTATGATCTGAATCAAAAATCAAAGGAGAAGTGGGAAAAACAGGTAATTGAGTACTTGAAGAACCAGATTTTTGATGAAATGGAAAAATATCTTCAAAGAAGACAATATCTCTGGAAATGTAGCATTTTTTTGTATCTAAGGACATAACTCTGTAACCTTTTTTGTTGAAAGGATATCCTAAGAAAACACATTTCAAACTTTTAGGAGCAAACTTATCTGCATGATCATGAAAGTTTGATATATAACATAAGCAACCAAAATTCTTGAGATTAGAATAATCTGGTAACTTTTTAAACAGCAGTTCATAAGGACTCTTGTAATTTAAGGATTGAACTGGAAGAGGATTTATGAGATGTGTGGCTGTGAGACAGTCTCCCCAGAAGGAAATAGGAAGATTTGATTGAAATTTCAATGCTCTGGCTACATTTAACAAATGTTGGTGTTTCCTTTCAGCAACTCCATTCTGCTGAGGGGTATGAGCACAGCTAGTTTGGTGTAAAATTCCCAGAGAATCGAGACAATTTTTAACATCCTTATTAACAAACTCTGTATATATTTCTTCATTTAAATAGTTAATTTAAATTATAGATTTAAATTAATTGATGATTATTTGAATTTTATTATATTAATTAAGTGAGACTTAATTAATTGAGATAATATAAATTCAAATTAGAGGAGTATTTCTGCCCATAATAATTAAGTATGACTTAGTTTTTAATTAAATAATAGAAATTCGGTTTTATTATTTAATCCTATACCTACATGGGTTAGGTTTTGCTGAATGGCCCGTTAACCAGTCATTATAAATAGATAATGATAGGTTAAATGGCTAAAAACGTTTTTGGGAAATAAAACCCTAAAGGCAGCAGCAACAAGGAGGCAAGAGGAACAAACTCGAATTATCAAAGGGAGACTAGTGCATCCATTCCGTAGTCAAGATCGTGAGACGTTCTTGAAGGTGCTCGTGTGGATACCATAGAGGTATTTTTCGAGAGGAAGACACAAGTCGTGAAAGCTAGGATCTCCATTAAGTTCGTGAAAGTCAAGACCAAAAAAGGTATAATTCTGTTTAACCATAATCTGTCCAAGCTTATACACGGATCCTAGGGTTTGGGTTCCGAATTTTTTTGTTATATTTACGTTTATCTGCTGCGTTTTATGCCTCGGAACCCAACAATGGCATCAGAGCTACGTGTATAAGGGATTGATTTGGTTACGTGTTAACTGTATTTGATGCAAATATGCATGTTTGGTGACTGTCATGCTACTGCCATGCTACGTTCTGCCATGTATATTCGAATTGTAGTATATTATGATGTCTATATGTGATCTGCAATGTTATAATCTGTTATGACATGATGTGTGTGATGCACTGTATGTATGTGATACGAGATACAGTCATACGAAGGTCGTCAGAATCGTTCTGAAGCGTTTAAAAACACAACTGCATAAAATGCAGTTTTCTATGAATAGTGATTCTGTAGTGAATAGTGTTTTTCGACGGAGTCAGAATGGCTCGAATTTACTCTTTCTGGAAAGGGAAAATCGCCACGAGCAAAAATCACCGCTTAGCTGTGACCTATGTTGTTTTTTGGCCATTTGACATCGTTAAGGGCCTCAAAAATGCAGTTTTCTGTTTTTAGATCATAATTTTAAATTTTTGATAATTTTTTTATCATGATATATCTTATGCATGATGATATGATTATGAATTCTGAGATATCAGTAATTGTTATGTGAGCATGGTGCTGGTTATGGCCTTCTAAACCCTCGATTAATGATTTTGGTTTTGGTTTTATAAATACGATTTGCATGTCATTTTCTTCATTCTTGTAATTGCTGAACCTCGAATGTAACTCGAGTTTTCTTATGTAAGTACATTAGCTTAGGTTGTATTCAATTATTTTATGTAATGTACTTGAAGACAAAGGATGATCCAAGAAGAAGAGAAGGCAGCCATGGATACAAGAAGAATGAAGACAAGCAACTGTATTTATGTTTTTTACCACCACCATAGATTGACTTTGATCCTTTCATTAGCTCGAAAGGATCACATAGGAAAGGGGCCATAACCAAGCACATTTTCATACTGCACTTTACATATTGATGTTAGTGTAGAATAGTTAATGATGCATGTTTTAATTAGATTAATCATGTATGAATGTATTAGATACGTCACCCATGTCATGCTTGTCATGCTAAACAAGATAAAATCTGTAACGATTTAAGATTTTAAAATTAACAAAAGATCATGAGATTCTTGTGTTTATGAAATATGAATTTTTAAAACACGGAATTAAATATGGATTTTTGATATCTATAACTGGGATTTTCTAACAAAAATGGATATGCGTATTCGTAAAATTGATGGGTTTTAAGTGTGACCACTGGTATCCTCAATCTACCTGGGAAATGAACAATTTAAGATATCAATTTGAAATATTTGGTTCAAGGAAAAATTGAGGATCTCTTCATGATGTGATCATGATCGTCATAATTTTTTTTTAAAACCCTTAACAAAATATTAAGTTCTACTCGGATGCTTTCCAATGAATGAACACTCATCGAATCTTAGATCGATTAGGGGAAAGACTTTCAGTGACAGGGGACTCCTATCTATCGTGGTGAGATGCGACGAATATAAACGGTTATATTCGGTCGTTGTATCATTGGGTCTAACTTAACTGAGTCGTCATAATAAGGTGAAAATAAACGGTTATATTCAACTATTATGAACTTAGAAGCATAGAGTTTGGTTAAAAGTCTATTAGATAGATAAGATCAATCGCTGTTCACCAAACTATCCAAGAATTGTATATGATATAATTGACAACTGTTGTCTACCTAAATAATCATTTTTTAAGGACTTCCAGTGGTTGACTTAAGACATGACAAAATATGGATCTTGGCTCACTAGAAAGAATTATGGGATATACTTTCCAAATTAATATTAAGGGCTATTAATTTGATAAAAATAGTGGGAGATATATTATGAATGTATCATTTGAACATAATAAAAAACTCAGACAATCTAATGTTTATTTTTTGCTATTATCATTGTAGATACCAAGTAATGGCAAACAACACAAACACACTATCCGTACGATCAGTCCTTGAGAAGGATAAGCTGACAGGAGGAAACAACTTCCTAGACTGGTAGAGGAATTTGAGGATTGTCCTCAGACAGGAGCGCAAGCTTCATGTCATTGATATTCCTCCAGCAGGTCCCCTTCCTGAGGGCGCTACTATTGAGGAACGAGCGGCCCACACAAAGGATGAGAATGATGCAAATGATGTTGCATGTCTTATGTTGGCAACTATGAGTGCTGAGCTTCAAATACAGCATGTGCATATGGATGCATATACTATCAATGAGCACTTGCAAAACATGTTTGCAAGACAAACTCGTCAAGAAAGGTTCAACACGAGTAAGTCACTCTTTAATTGTAAACAAGGTGCAAGTGAACCAGTTGGCCCACATGTTCTGAAGATGATTGGTTACATTGAGTACCTTAAAACTTTGGGTTTCCCGATTATTCAGGAAATTGGTATTGACCTAATCATGAATTCTTTGAACAATAAATTCACTCAATTTGTTATAAACTACAATATGAATGAATTTGACAAAACACCTACTGAATTGTTGGCTATGTTGAGGACATATGAGACCAACATGAAGATGGCTGAACCTGCTCCCATACTGATGGTGGGCAATAAAGGTAAGGCCAAAGGGAAAGGCAAGTGGAAGGGTAAGAAGAAGACATGATCTGATTCTACACCCAAGCCAAAGTCAGGTCCTCAACAGGCTTTTAAGCCTAAAGATGGGGTCGTTAAGGGTGAATGTCACTACTGTAAGAAAACTGGTCACTGGAAGAGAAACTGTTCAGTTTACTTGGAGGATATGAAGAAGAAGAGGGCTGAGCAAGCTTCTACTTCAGGTATATATGTTATATAAGTCAATCTGTCTATTTCTACATCTTGGGTATTGGATACTGGATGTGCTACTCACATTTGTATAAATGTGCAGGAAATGCAGAGAAGTAGGACATTGGTTAAAGAAGAAGTGGACTTACGAGTTGGTAATGGAGCAAGAGTTGCTACTTTAGTTGTAGGAACCTATTATTTATCTTTGCCCTCAGGGCTAGTTTTAGAACTGGAGAATTATTTTTACGTGCCTGCGATTCGCAGAAACATTATTTCTGTTTCTTGTTTGGACAAGAAAGGTTTTTCGTTTACAATAAAGAACAACGTTGCTCTTTTGCTTTGAATGATTTAAACTATGGTGTTGCGCGTTTGTTTAATGGTTTATATGTTCTTGACTTAGATAATCCTCTCTATAATATAAAAAACAAACAACTTAAAGTTAATGACTCAAATCAAACATACCTCTGGCATTGTCGTCTAGGCCATATAAATGAGAAACGCATATCCAAATTACATAAAGATGGATACTTGGATAAGTTTGATTTTGAATCATACCAAGAATGCGAATCTTGTTTGCTTGGTAAAATGACTAAAGCCCCTTTCACTGGTAAGGGTAAAAGGGCCACTGAACGTCTGGAACTAATACATAGTGATGTATGTGGTCCAATGCGTATGATGACTAGAGGAGGCTACTACTACTTCATAACATTTACTGATGATTTCAGTAGATATGGATATGTATATCTTATGACGAATAAATCCGATTCTTTTGAAAAATTCAAAGAATACAAGGATGAAGTAGAGAAGCAAATTGGCGGAGGTGCAAGTATTAAAATCTTATGATCTGATCGTGGAGGAGAATACTTGAGCACATAATTTAAAGATTATTTAAAGGAGTGTGATATTGTATCACAACTCACTCCATCAGGTACACCTCAATGGAATGGAGTTTCGGAGAGGAGAAACCGCACCTTGTTGGACATGGTGCGATCGATGATGAGTCATGCAGATCTTCCAATTAGTTTCTGGGGTTACACTCTAGAGACAGCGGCTTTCACACATAACCATGTTCCTACTAAAAAGGTTCAAAAGACTCCATATGAGATATGGGAGAAGAAACGGTCAGGCATGAGCTTTATGAAATTTTGGGGATGCAAGGCGTTTGTGAAGCGTCAAGTATCTGACAAGCTTGGACCTAAATCTGAAGAGTGAAATTTTATGGGATACCCTAATGAAACAAAGGCGTATTATTTTTATAGTCCTTCTGAGCAGAAAGTGTTTATTGCTCGAGATGCTGTTTTCATGGTGTTGGTCCCTATTATTGTAGAAGGGGGGGTTGAATACAATATCTAAAAGAAATGGGGCTTATTTCGTCCTGTAGTGAATAGGCTCCGTAGAAATGCTTTTCGACCCGCACAGCTTATACTCTTTGATTAATAAATAATAAATTTAATTCAGAAATTATAAAAATAAATATCTAATATTATTTAGATATTTATAAATATAATTTACTAAATAAATAAAATATTTATTAATTAAATAAATCCTTACACTCTAAGCTGCGGTCTCCTGATCGTCTGGAACCGAACTCCTTTTGACTTGGAAATGATAAATCAATTCCAACCGGGGTTCCACTTTTATGACTATATGACTCTGCATTTCTTCCGTGTCAATACTTTTTCCGTCTTGTCTTAAAGTCGGTACTGTCAGGCCTGTTTAGCTGTTTCTGTATCCCTTTGAGCTTCCAGCTTCTTTCTTCTGTCATTCTAAAATAATTCTAAATTAATTAATTTAAGAAATAAATTAATTCTGAGTGAATTAATTTACTAATTAATTTAACTAATTAATTTAATTAATTAATAGAGAATTAAATTAAAGGCTTGACTATTGTTGATGTAGATAAAACTCTTCTGTTCTTCAACAATAACCTTTCTAACCACTTGAACTTTTTGATGACGAATCTTCATTGACACTGTTGACACCCTGTGCACTGGTCTGGTTCACGGATGACTAACTACAATGTCGATTCTCATTTCTACTGCAGTGGTCTTTGTGTCTTGTCTTGGCTTCTAGCTTTGTTTTCACTATTTCTTTTCTTGGAATCTCTTTGTAGTAGGCACATGGAATCTTCTGTATCTTCTGAACTCTTCTGAAATACTACTCTTTTATTTTTCGCCGACGCTTGAACATATTAATGAACTCTTCCGGTGTAGAGTAGCAGCTTCATTAGAACACTTCTGATATTAGGATTCTTTGTGTCTAGTTGACTGTCTTCATCTTGATTCCTTCCTCGGTATTTATTACTTATTTAATTTTCTTACTTGAGTTGAGTTGTCATCTCCTTATTACAAATAGGCATTGTCATATGCCTTTCAATCTCCCCCTATTTGTTGTTAAGCATTTAACATACAAATTCCTAGAGGATAACTCAACTAACAACTAAGAAAATAATATGACATTTAAGAACTGTAAATAATAAATTATTCTCTGGATTATATAATACATTTCCAGATTTCCTGAGTTAACTGAAATGAAAGATGTTTGTTCCTCTAACACTGAACATATTATACATGTAGTATTATCTTCATTTCTCAGACTCATCACTATTCCCCCTTAGGATGACAGATATGATGTCTGTTCTCTTCTTACCACTTTTCCTTTGAATTTCTAACTTCTGTTTTTACTTCTCACCCAAGGTAGATTCATTTTCCCTTTTCGTAAATTATACAACTTTTCTTGTTCAACAATTGAGTAATCCTCTTCTGGCAAAAGCCTTTGTTTACTTCTCCCCTTTTGATCTACTCCCCCTTAGTTGAACACTTTAACATTTTGGAGTAATCCTCTTAATAATTCTCCCCCTTAGTTGAGTAATCCTCTTAATAATTCTCCCCCAATTGTTGGTCCTTTTCTGAAAAAATTTCCACCTTGGTTAAGTAACATTTGAAATCTGTAACAGGGAATTGGGAAAGGGATTCGGTAATTGTGCTAGTGTGTGATTTTACTTTGTGTTCCTCACAAGTGTTTCGCTCATATACTCTCTAAGTGTTTCACTCATAGAATATATATTTTCACTCTTCCTTACTTGTGTTTCACTCTTTTCTCACATCACTATATCTCTCTCAGTACGGATGACTCAGTCTTTTGTACCTGCAAGAAAGATCACCATAGCCCCTTCAAGAGAGGTCACTGGTGGTGCAATGGGGTTTCGTAAATCCCCGTCCTCAATTGAATCTATTAAAATATTTGATTTTTATAAACTGAATTACTTCAGGAATAGATTCAGTGAGTTGCTGATCATCTAAGATGATCTATTCCGTTAGGAATCCAGATATGTTCCATCTGGGGAGGGAGACAAGGATCTATAATGTAGCAAATGATCCAAGTTTTCTCCTGACGCCTGTGAAGGCATGTTGATTCAGTCAGAATCATCAATCATTCTTCCTTCCTTGATATGGAAGTTTAGAATAATTGCTACCGTCAATTCATCCTTCCTGTGACATTTCAACTGCTCTTTCTTGGTCCCTTTTTGGTCCCAAGTAAGTCCTTACATTGTTGGTCCCTTGGTGTTGGTCCCTAAAACATAAGACAAAATATGTGGTTTCTTGACAAATGTCAGATGAAATTGACTCTTTACAAGTGGCCTTGGCTGACAGGCCGAATTCAATAGACTCACTCTATTGAGAGAATGAACATAGTAACAGTTTTGCCTTTTCCAAGTCTGTATCTTTTTGAGAAAACACAGATGAACTAACAGTTGTATCAGTTTATATATGAATCACCTTTCTGGAGACAGAGCTGTTGGTTCACTCACATCACCAACCTTATCAAATGCAATCAAGGCATTGACTCCCTCATTCTGAACAATTAGGTATTCTGTTTAATGGTTAGAGAGATGGAAGTGATAGTGTTTGTGTGTTTGGTTCTAAGATCTTGGTTAGAGATTGATGCCAATGATTAGGATCTCACTTTTAGAATCGATTGGATTATCAATGCTCATAGATCTTTCCTACTTCTCAAAAGAGACTTGAGAATAATCAGCACATATTTATATAGAAATAAACATAAAAATAATAAAAATAAAGATGCCAAGTTGTAAAACAAATAAAACTATACATACTTAAATAAAACTATACATACTTAAATATACCAATTGTTGAGAGCAATTGTTTGAAATAATAAACAATATATACTAATTGTTGGAAAACAAACATAATATAAAATTTATTTACAGTAGAGATGCCAATGAAAAAAAACTGTACAAAAATAAGGAAAATCTTGTTGAGTTTTCTTTTTCAATTTGTTTGTTTGTTTTTGAAATATTTTAAGGAATATATACAGTGTATTTACAGTACTTGAAAATAAATATGCAATTTAAAACAACATGCAATAATTAGTTCATGTTTAACATCCCTAACTCACTAACCAACTTAGAGAAAGTGGATTCATCAAGTGGTTTCGTGAAGATGTCGGCAATTTGATCTTCTGTGGGTACAAAATGTAACACCACAGTTCCGTTCATGACATGCTCTCGGATAAAATGATACCTTATGTCTATGTGCTTGGTTCTTGAATGTTGTACAGGATTATTGGAAATTGCTATGGCACTTGTGTTATCGCAAAGTATTGGAATTTTAGTTAGCGCAAGTCCATAATCATTCAGTTGATTCCTTATCCACAAGATCTGTGCACAACAACTACCTGCTGCAATGTATTCTGCTTCGGCTGTCGAGGTAGATACTGAGTGTTGTTTCTTGCTGTACCAGGAAATCAACCGTTGTCCTAGAAACAGACAGCTTCCAGACGTACTTTTCCTGTCCATCCTGCATCCTGCATAATCTGAATCTGTATAACCTATTAGTTCAAAACCTGTACCTTTAGGGTACCAAATTCCAAGATTCGGTGTACCCTTCAGATATCTAAAAATTCTTTTAACAGCTATAAGATGAGATTCTCTAGGATCAGATTGAAACCTTGCACATAAGCATGTTGCAAACATTATATCGGGTCTACTAGCAGTTAGATATAATAATGAGCCTATCATACCTCTATAGCTTGTGATGTCAACTTTCTTACCAGTTTCATCTTTGTCAAGCTTGGTGGTTGTTGGCATAGGGGTTTTTGCCGGTGTAGAATCTTCTAGATTGTATTTCCTTAGAAGATCCCTTACGTACTTTGATTGGCAAATAAAAATTCCATCTTCCTTTTGCTTCACTTGCAATCCAAGGAAGAATGACAGCTCACCCATCCTGCCCATTTCATACTTACTCTGCATTAACTTAGCAAATCTCTTGCACAAGTTTTCATTAGTAGAACCAAATATAATATCGTCAACATAAACTTGGACAAATACCATATCTTTATCATGTAATTTGTAAAAGAGAGTTTTATCTATGACACCTCTAGTAAAACCGTTTTCATGTAAAAACTGAGAGAGTGTGTCATATCATGTCCTCGGTGCTTGCTTGAGTCCATAGAGGGCTTTGAATAAGAAATATACAAAATCAGCAAACTCTGGATTTTCAAAGCCAGGAGGCTGTTCCACATATACTTCCTCTTCTAACTTTCCATTCAGAAAAGCACTCTTCACATCCATTTGATAGACTTTAAAATTGGAATGTGCTGCGAATGCCAGAAATATTCTGATGGCTTCAAGTCTTGCAACTGGTGCGTAGGTCTCATCATAATCAATTCCCTCTTCCTGGGAGTAACCCTTTGCAACCAGTCTGGCCTTGTTCCTTGTAACAATGCCATCACCGTCTAACTTGTTCATGTATACCCATTTCGTGCCAATAACAGATCTATCTTTAGGCCTGGGTACCAGTGTCCATACTTCTTGCCTTTCGAACTGATTGAGTTCTTCTTGCATGGCAAGAACCCAATCTGGATCAGTTAGAGCATCTTCAATTTTCTTTGGTTCTTCTTGAGATAGAAAAACCGAAAATAAACATTCATTTGAAGTTGCACTTCTGGTTCTAACACCAACATCTGGATCACCTATGTTCAATTCAAAGGGATGTTCTTTGCTCCATTTCCTTTCCCTTGGTAGGTTTGATCTTGATGATTCGCCTCTATATTCATTGTGATGTTGTGTTCTACCAGTTGATCCTTCATCTCCCCCTGAGTTGCTGCCAGGATGACTTGTTGATCCACCACTGGTATTAGTAGTATCTCCAGTATTGCTATTGTTTCCACCACCATTACCTGGATCATTATCATCATTATTGTCATCTCCTGTTGCAACCTCAGGTTCTTCTTCGTCATCAGAATGTGAGTCTGGATAATTGTCAAATTTTAATGACTCAGAAGAATCTTCAGTTTGGATACTTGGGAGTTTAGTGTCGTCAACTGATACGTTGACACTTTCTTTTACTTGGTGCTGATCAAATATGTACACCCTATATGCTCTTTTTGAGTAGCCGACAAAAATTGCTTCATGTGCCTTGGCCTCAAATTTGCCACGATGTTCATCTCCATCTTTCAGCACAAAACATTTGGCTCCAAATACATGAAAGTATTTGAGTGTTGGTTTCTTGCCAGCCATTAATTCGTAGGGTGTCTTCATATGATCCTTGTTGATTAAAGTTCGATTCTGGGTATAACAAGCTGTGTTTACTGCTTCAGCCCAGAAGTAGATAGGCAACCTTGATTCACTTAACATTGTTCTTGCAGCTTCAATCAAGGTTCGATTCTTCCTTTCTACTACTCCATTCTGTTGCGGAGTTCTTGGCGCTGAGAATTGTCTTGTTATCCCTTTGTCTGAGCAGAAGCTATTCAGAATTTCATTCTTGAATTCGGTTCCATTATCTGATGTGATTGCTCGGACAGGTATCTTTGAATCTAACTCATTCAATTTTATATGATCAATCACCAACTGTGGAGTTTCATCCTTAGAGTTCAAGAATAAAACCCACGTATACTTTGTGAAGTCATCTACAATCACTAAGGCATATTTCTTCCTTGACATAGACATGATATTGACTGGACCAAATAAATCCATATGAAGCAGCTGCAATGGTTCAGTAATATTTGTAGTGTCTGTGCCTTTGTGAGTTGCTCTTTTTGACTTCCCTTTCTGACATGCCTCACACAATCCTTCTTGTGTAAATTCCATAGGAGGCAGTCCTCTCACCAAATCCCTCTTGACTAGAGAGTTCATTGTTTTGAAGTTCAGGTGTGAGAGTTTCTTGTGCCATAGCCAACTTTCTTCTGTTGAAGCTTTTGAATAAAAACAGTTTGCTTCATCTTCAGTTCCTGAATTGAAATCAGCTACGTACAAGTTTCCTTTCCTTACTTCACGCAAGGCTAGTCTGTCTTCTTTAGAATGAGCTATTAAGCACTTCTCCTTGATAAACTTTACTTTGTAACCTCTATCACAGAATTGACTGACGCTGAGAAGATTGTGCTTAAGTCCTTCCACCAAAGAGACGTTTTCAATGATAACATTCCCAGTATTTAACTTGCCATATCCCGTAGTCATTCCTTTGCTGTTATCTCCAAAGGTGACGATTGGGCCAGCTCTTTCAACCACGTCTGATAGCAGGGCTCTATCTCCGGTCATATGCCTTGACGATCCGCTGTCTAGGATCCATACAACCCGGTTTTCCTGTTTAACTCCCTGCACATATCAAACGGATTAATTCGTCTTCGGAGCCCAAAATTGATTGGGCCCGGCATACTTAAAGAATTGACCTTTGTCAGCTTTGACAACAGATCCTTTTCGAACAACAGCCGCATCCTCCTTGACTGTACTTACTTTCCTATAAACATTCTTAACAACTTTTTGTTTAGACTTAGGACTATATTTTTCCTTCTTAACAGGTGAAGGAATAGCAGTCTTGGATTTAGCAAATTTATTATTGATGTATTGTCTAGGTGTCATGTTCTTTTTATTAGCAGTCATGCGTTTGAAATAAGCAGTCATAGCATTAAAAGCACATAACATACAATTTAACATACCACAAGGTTTATGGCATACATCAATAGCAGGCATGTTATTCACAGTAGTAGGAGTTTTAATAATTTCTATTTTAACTTTTTCAGCAGATTTAAAGTTTTCAGTAGAATGGCATCTGTTGTTACTATCCTTACTTCTAACAAACTTATTGTTAGGTCTGTTCAAATCATTCTTTAAGTTCTTAGCACCTAAACCAGGAGTGGATGAACTAGTAGAGTTCACATTTTCTATTGGTCTTTTAGGTACATATTTCGCTTTCTGGACATTTACTCCTTTTATGTCCCTAGTCTGTTCTTCTCTTTTCTTCTCTTCCTCGAGATCCTCTAACTGCATCTCATAAGCTATCAGTATAGAGCTCTCAAGGATAGGTTCAGCAATAGGTGTTATGAAAAGAGGTTTGGGTGTGTTTTTAACAACATGAGGAATACCCCTTTCTTCAGCGCTTTGCTTGAACGGGGTAATGATGCTTGGCTTTCCTACAGATTTATTGTACTCGAAACCTATTCCAACCTTTTGGTTTATTTCCTGTTGGTCAACTAGGTTCTTTACAATATAAGAGGAATTTTTATAAGCTAGACACCTTTGCTTTTCTTCTTCAATTTTATTCTTTAAAAAAGCTTCAATCTCAACATAGCAGTTGACTCTATTAACTTGAAATGCAACATCTTCAGTTAATTTAACATTAATAAGTTTCAGCTTTTTCAATTCATAATTCTCTTCTGATAAAACTTTGTTTTCGAGAATTAAAACTTTTATTCGATCTCTAGCATCAGTTAAATTCTCACCTATCAATTTAAACATTTTAGGACAGCTAGGGTTTACCTCAATTCCTTGTCGAGGTGGAGATTGTGATCCTTCAGAAGAAGAGGCCATTAGAGCAAGATTTCCCATTTGATCTTCTTCATCATTGTCGGAATCATCCCAGCTTTTTCCTGTTGCTAAGTATGATTTTCCCTGATGCTTCTTCAGTAGAGCGTCATATTTCTGTTTGAGCTCGTCATATGAATCCTTCTTTCTTTCCTGCTTGGGCTTTCTACAATCAGTTGCAAAGTGTCCCATTTCATTGTAGTTGAAGCAACGGATCTTGCTTCTGTCTACCATCCCTGTCTTGTATCCACCTTTTGTGTTGGATGAGCTAGAAGAACCACCTGTCTGAAATCTGTTTGCCATAGGCTTGAATTTGAAACTAGGGTTCCTCCTGAATCTTGTATTTACAAATTTTCTAGCAATCAGAGCCAGAGATTCATCCTCAAGTTGATCGAGTTCTTCCATTGAGTAGAATTCACTATCAGTTGAATTCACTAGAGTTGCACCAACTTCTGCAACAATACCCTGATCAATGATGTTGACTGAAGAAGATTCAGTCTTAATTTTTCTGTACTCTGGTTCTTCTGCTACAAGAGCTGTAGATTTGCTGACCACCTTGCCTGTACCATATATTTCTTTCTGTTGAATCTGTTCTAGCTCATAGGTCTTCAGAATGCCATAAAGTCTTTCCAAAGAAATTTCATTCATGTCCCTTGACTCTCTGATGGCTGTTATCCTATGCTCTAGGTGTACTGGCATTGTCAGCAAAAACTTCCTACTGATCTCCTTCTTCGTATATTGTTTGCCATTGAGATTTAGATCATTTATCAGCTTGTTGTATCTCTCAAAAACTTCAGAGATACCTTCTCCTGGATTTGATCTAAAATGCTCATATTGAGACGTTAAGATTTCCAATTTGTTCTCCCTTACTTCTTCTGTTCCTTCATTTAGTATCTCTATCGTTTCCCAGATGTGTTTAGCATTTTTACAATTAACAACATGATTGTACATTCCGGGATCAAGAGATTCCACTAAAATTAACTGCAGACTGGTGTCCAATGTATCCAGTTCCTTTTCTGTCTCAGTGTACTCAGAAATATCTTTTTCAAATTGTCTGTGCGGAATGAGTACACCATCTTCCATATGCTCAGGAAAGATATTTATTGGAACAGCAACACCAGTTTTTAAAATATCCTTGTACTTAGGATTTGCAGCTCGAAGAAACAAGGTCATCTTCCTCTTCCACAGATTATAATTGTCTTTATCAAATTGTGGAATTTTAATGCTACTAACTCTTTGAGTACTCATCTTTAAATAAGATTAAAAATTAAGTGTTTCAAAAAATATTTTAATTTTTGACTTAAAATAATTTTTGATCAAAAATAATTTTTCGGGAAAAAAATTATTTCGAATAAAAAATTATTTCGTATTTAAAATAATTTTTGAGATCTGTATGAGTTCGCGGAATTTGATTTGGATCTGATATGAAAAATATCAACCAGCTCTGATGCCAATTGTTGGTCCCTAATATTGTAGAAGGGGGGGGTTAAATACAATATCTAAAATTAATCGCGGAATATTTGAATTAAAAATATTATTTTAATTGCTCGCGAAATATTAATTATAATGAAATACTGTTCAAGTAGAAGATATAATTTTAACTTGAAAAGTATTACAAAATTAATAAGTAGAAAGTTTGTATAACTGTTTAAAAGCTTAGAACGATTTTGACATGAATTGTTCGAGTTAAACATTATATTCCAAACTTGCACAGAAATCTGTGAATATTACAATGCAGACAAATTTCTGAAATTTGAGCTGTTTTTCTGATCTCTTGAACACTGAAAAAGTGAAGCCTTCATCTCATATTTATAGAGAATGGAAATGGCTGGTATGACCTTTATCAGCATGACTTAATTTATTGAAATTAAGTCTGTATGACTTTTTTTAACCCTTGTATGACATTTAAATAGCTGGGCATGACTTCTGAAATTCGGTATGACTTATTCTGAGCTCGGTATGACTTTTTGTAAGTCATATTCGAATTTTCCTTATTTAAAATAAATCAGAATGACTTATTTTAAAAGAAAAAACTCGATATGACTTTTCCCACTTGCTTCAGCATGACCTTTTGAACAAAGAAAATTCGGTATGACTTATTCTTAAGTCATATTCGAATTTTCCTAATTGAAAATAAATCAGAATGACTTATTTTAAAAGAAAAAACTCGGTATGACTTTTTCAACAGCCTTTAAGAATTTTCTCGGTATGACATATGAATTCTCGGTATGACTTCTTTATCACCTGCCATTTTCTTTTCTTTTCTTCTTGTTTTGACAAGTGGCAACCTTTGATTGGTTGCTTTAACAAAAAGTCACCTGCCATTTCAATTGTAAAAGAAATGGGGCTTATTTCGTCCTGTAGTGAATAGGCTCCGTAGAAATGCTTTTCGACCCGCACAACTTATACTCTTTGATTAATAAATAATAAATTTAATTCAGAAATTATAAAAATAAATATCTAATATTATTTAGATATTTATAAATATAATTTACTAAATAAATAAAATATTTATTAATTAAATAAATCCTTACGCTCTAAGCTGCGGTCTCCTGATCGTCTGGAACCGAACTCCTTTTGACTTGGAAATGATAAATCAATTCCAACCGGGGTTCCACTTTTATGACTATATGACTCTGCATTTCTTCCGTGTCAATACTTTTTCCGTCTTGTCTTAAAGTCGGTACTGTCAGGCCTGTTTAGCTGTTTCTGTATCCCTTTGAGCTTCCAGCTTCTTTCTTCTGTCATTCTAAAATAATTCTAAATTAATTAATTTAAGAAATAAATTAATTCTGAGTGAATTAATTTACTAATTAATTTAACTAATTAATTTAATTAATTAATAGAGAATTAAATTAAAGGCTTGACTATTGTTGATGTAGATAAAACTCTTCTGTTCTTCAACAATAACCTTTCTAACCACTTGAACTTTTTGATGACGAATCTTCATTGACACTGTTGACACCCTGTGCACTGGTCTGGTTCACGGATGACTAACTACAATGTCGATTCTCATTTCTACTGTAGTGGTCTTTGTGTCTTGTCTTGGCTTCTAGCTTTGTCTTCACTATTTCTTTTCTTGGAATCTCTTTGTAGTAGGCACTTGGAATCATCTGTATCTTCTGAACTCTTCTGAAATACTACTCTTTTATTTTTCGCCGACGCTTGAACATATTAATGAACTTCTTCCGGTGTAGAGTAGCAGCTTCATTAGAACACTTCTGATATTAGGATTCTTTGTGTCTAGTTGACTGTCTTCATCTTGATTCCTTCCTCGGTATTTATTACTTACTTAATTTTTTTACTTGAGTTGAGTTGTCATCTCCTTATTACAAATAGGCCTTGTCATATGCCTTTCACATGGAAAGAGATTTTGTTTCCAAAAGAAACAGTGGGAGAACTATAGATCTCGATGAAGATCGAGAACCACAAAATAGCATTGAACCTGAAGTGGAACAAGAGCAGGATAATGATAATGCTCAACAAACACAGGTTGTTCGTAGAACTGATAGAATTCGCCATGAGCCAGAGAGATATGGATTTCTCTTGACTCAATGTGGTGATTTGATGCTCATAGATGAAGATGAGCCTCTCACATACCAAGATGCTATGAACAGTCCAGACTCTAAGAGATGGCTAGAAGCCATGAAATCCGAGATGGATTCCATGTACGAAAACCAAGTATGGACTTTGGTTGATCCACCTGAAGGGGTAAAACCCATAGGGTGCAAATGGGTTTTCAAGAAGAAAACTGACATGGATGGAAATGTTCAGACCTATAAAGCAAGGCTGGTTGCAAAAGGTTTCAAACAAATTCATGGTATTGACTATGATGAAACTTTCTCACCAGTGGCTATGGTCAAGTCCATAAGGATTTTGCTTGCTATTGCAGCATTCCATGATTATGAAATCTGGCAAATGGATGTCAAAACAGCCTTCCTTAATGGAAGCCTTGAAGAGGATGTGGATGTGTATATGACACAACCTGAAGGTTTTGTCAGTCCAAGGATTGTTAGCAAGGTATGTAAATTACGTCAATCCATTTATGGATTGAAGCAAGCCTCTAGGAGATGGAATATCTGTTTTCATGAAATAGTCAAAGAGTATGGCTTTGTTCAAAATGAAGATGAACCTTGTGTTTATAAGAAGGTTAGTGGGAGCCATGTGGCATTCATAGTACTGTATATTGATGACATACTGCTAATGGGGAATGACATACCTTCTCTTAAGGCTGTTAAGACTTGGTTAGGGAGCAACTTCTCTATGAAAGACTTAGGAGATGCATCATATATTCTAGGAATGAGGATCTACAGGGATAGATCTAGAAGGATGATCGGTCTAAGTCAGAGTACATACATCGATAAGGTTTTGCATCGTTTTGGTATACAAAATGCAAAAAGGGGATATGTCCTCGTGTCTCAAGGGATAACGATCTCTAAAGATCAGTGTCCGAAATCATTGGATGAGAAGGACCGCATGAGTAAGGTTCCATATGCCTCAACAATTGGATCTATCATGTATGCAATGGTATGTACTCGCCCAGATGTTTCGTATGCTTTAAGTATGACGAGCAGATACCAATCTAATCCAAGTGAAGGTCACTGGACGACAGTCAAGAATATTCTAAAGTACTTGAAAAGGACTAAAGATTCATTCTTGGTGTATGGAGGAGAGGAGAAACTGGTTGTAAAAGGTTACACCGATGCAAGTTTCCAAACAGACAGGGATGATACTGTATCACAGTCTGGTTTTGTGTTTTGTCTAAATGGAGGTGCTGTAAGTTGGAAGAGTTCAAAGCAAAAAACAGTAGCTAATTCTACAATGGAGGCTGAGTACATTGCAGCTTGTGAAGCAACTAAGGAAGCTATTTGGATTCGAAAATTCATTACTGATTTGGGTGTGGTTCCATCAATCGCAGATCCCATTGATCTATACTGCGATAATAATGGAGCCATTGCACAGGCTAAAGAACCTACATCTCACTCCCGAACCAAACATATACTCAGGAGATATCACCTCATTCGAGAGATTAATGAAAGGGGTGACATACACATATGTAAAGTGCCCACAAATGATAACATTGCAGACCCACTGACTAAAGGCTTGTCGCAGACGAAGTACGACGGTCACACTAGTTCCATGGGTATTAGATACATGGGTGATTGGCTCTAGTGCAAGTGGGAGATTGTTGGTGTAGGTGCCCTAGAGGCAATACAATATTTCTTTTAATAGACCTTTATGTCATTTGATTATTCAATAAACGTATTTATTATGACTTTAATTACTGCGATATATTTGTTAACATAATAAATGTCCTTAGAATCATGATACACATTGTATAGTTTAAGTACATGACTTGAACTTGAGAATATATAATATATCATATTCTTAAAGGTCCCTAGTCGAGTATTATTATTATAGGACAATAATAATACATAAATAGACTAGTATGTTGTTTGACTGATAACCACATCTCATTGGTTATAAGTATGAGAATACTAAAGTCAATACATAGGTACATGTAGGAGTACATGATACTGGACAGACCCACAGTGAGATTCTTCATGTTTAATAAAGTCATAAGAAAGACTCACAGTGATAATGGTGTAATGATCCTTTGACTTGAGATCATTATATTTCTATACGAGGATTAATATACTTTGACTACATTAAAAGTTACCTTTGACCGGGTGATGATAAAAGTGGAGATCAGGTATATCATGAGTCGTATGAGAAATATGAATGATAGATAAAGGATTTAACTCTCCTATAATTAGGAGAGATATTATTGGCCTCTTGATTGAGTGAGACTATAAAATGCATGGCTGTGCTCAAATAATGATTTGTTTTTCATAGTCTACTCATGGATCAAGTAAACCCGGATTAAATGTTGTAGAGGATGACTAAATACATGCCTCGAATTTAATCTATAATATATATGGTTAAAAGGATTATATTACATGGAAACATTAATCACGAAAGGTTTTATTGAATCACGATTTAATTATTGTTTAATTGGGTAGCAATGATGTATTACTAGATACCGCTCATTGTTTATAATTTTATTGGAGAATAAAATTATTGCCAATTAAATAATAGCCTATAGGGTCACACACATAGAGCACTCAGAGGAATAGTTAATTTAAATTATAGATTTAAATTAATTGATGATTATTTGAATTTTATTATATTAATTAAGTGAGACTTAATTAATTGAGATAAAATAAATTCAAATTAGAGGAGTATTTCTGCCCATAATAATTAAGTATGACTTAGTTATTAATTAAATAATAGAAATTCGGTTTTATTATTTAATCTTATACCTACATGGGTTAGGTTTTGCTGAATGGCCCGTTAACCAGTCATTATAAATAGATAATGATAGGTTAAATGGCTAAAAATGTTTTTGGGAAATAAAACCCTAAAGGCAGTAGCAAGGAGGTAAGAGGAACAAACTCGAATTATCAAAGGGAGGCTAGTACATCCATTCCGTAGTCAAGATTGTGAGACGTTCTTGAAGGTGCTCGTGTGAATACCATAGAGGTGTTTTTCGAGAGGAAGACACAAGTCGTGAAAGCTAGGATCTCCGTTGAGTTAGTGAAAGTCAAGACAAAAAAATGTATAATTCTGTTTCACCATAATCTGTCCAAGCTTATACACGGATCCTAGGGTTTGGGTTCCGAATTTTTTTGTTATATTTACGTTTATCCGCTGCGGTTTATGCCTCAGAACCCAACACTCACATAATTCAGTTAATAAATAAAGCTAATAAATGTGAAACTGAATGATACAATGACCGAACAATTAAATGCGTATTAAGGAATACAGGTCAAAAATAAAAATCATCCAAAAATCATGAAAAAAATCCTAAAATTCTTTTTAAATATTCTAGTGACATTTCCCAAGTTTCAAGTCAATTGGACATGTGTAGCTATTATTTCGAGAAACAGATCATTTCCTTATCCTTACAGCCCGAAACAATATTCGATAGTCATTTGTCGGAACTTGTCGACGTTTGGACTAAAGTTTTGAATTGAAATATATTCAAACATAATATTCCTAAAATAATTATGACTATGAAGTCCAAGGAATATGTTTGCTTGAATTAAAATGCATTTTATCTGAATAAATAAGACAATTAGGAACTTTTGGGATAAAATCTGCATTTTACCTTTAGGCAGGACTTTGTTAAAGATAATTTGAACAAATATATTTAGAAAATATATTCAAAATATATTCCCTTGAAAACCTTTAAAACGGACACTCTTTTTATTTAATAATACATTTTCTATCTCGTAAAAGCAGTGTTAAAAATACAGTATTTGTTCATCTTCAGTCTTTGCCTCAAATTATGAAATATTTAAACTAGATTTGATTTTATCATTATTTTGATAAATCTTATCTAATTATATGTCAAGAGAAAATCATTTTGTTTCATTTATAAAACAATTTGACCAGATTTGACTTTTCACTCGTTGACTGTCACTTCGAATAACCTAAGGGAGGATTACTATATTAATTAGTAACTTCCTAATCCTAATTTAATTTACACTTAGCGTTAAGACAAAATTAATCAAAACCTATAGAAAATGTTGTATCTCACATAAAGTTATATTTTTTAAAAGAGAGTAAAGTTAGAGAAGGAGAAGAAGAAGATATAATGTAAGATTTCCTCACTTTGAATATTTCTTTTATAGTGTATTTATATATATATATATGTATGTATGTATGTATGTATGTATGTATGTATGTATGTATGTATGCATGTATGTATGTATGTATGTATGTATGTATGTATGTATGTATGCATGTATGTATATATTGTGTTCAAAATTCTATATAAATGCATGTGTATTTATAATTTTTGTTTGATCTTTTAATGCTTTGTTAGCATGCTAAATTATTGTTTATAATATATATTTATGTAGATGGCAAACAATGATCGAAGTTGGATATATAAACGATTACAAAGTGATAAAATTTCTCTAAGACCTGGATATAAATATGGTGTAGAATATTTTTTAGACATTCCAAGTAAAAAGGGAATGGAAGGAGATAAGACAAAATGTCCTTGCAAACAATGTAAAATTTTGAATTGGTTGCCAATTGATGAAATTAGATTTCATTTAATCTCGATTGATGCCAAAAAATAAAGAATTAATATATAAAAAAATGAATTTGAAAATACAATAAAATAATTTAAAAAATTATATTTATAACATTTGTTTTCCTTTACTTCCTAAAAAATCTTGTAACATATTTATTTAAAATCTTGATTGTCAAGATCATAAACTATTTTGTTAAAACTTCGTTAAAGAAAAAATTTAGTGGGATAAATATTTTAATAAAATATAAAGTCTACAATTTTTTGTGAAAAACTAATCATTCATTGAAATTTTGTATTATAAAATTGTCATATTCTTATGTTATATCGTAATTTTTTAAATGTTATTTTTTTTAATGATTTAGTGAATGAGTCTATAAGGTTATAACTTGACCGAATTTGTTGTTATCAATTTCATCATTTTCTTGAATTTTATGTAAGTAGTCATGCAAAAGAATATTGGTAAAATGCGTTTTGTTCTTTCTATTTCAATTAGACTTGGTAATTTATCACATGATACTATAACACCAACACAAAAATGTAGTGTTAATATTTATTTTTGTATTTTAAGTACACGATACAAAAATACACGAATACGAATATACAAGTGCAAGTGTCATTTTTGTGTTTACCTTTGGATATACGACAAGAAATACATGAAATAAATAAATAAATATTTTATATATAGATCTATTATTTTATAATAGATATATGCATATTTATTTATATAATTATACATAATTTTATAATCTTGTATGTAAATATGATGTAAATATATATATATATATATAATATATTTGTAGGAATATACTTAGTAATATAATATTATATATATATATATATATATTTATTTATTTATCTATTTATTTATCTATTAATTTTTATTTAATATTAATAATAAAATTGTACAAATTGATTCAATCTTGTGTGTTTTTTTGTTGATTTCTTGTTATTCGATCATTATGATCATCTAATCGAAATATCATGGCTTATATGAGTGAAACTTTCATTACAAATTTAATTTCTTTACAAACCCGGTTTAGCAAAATTAGTGAGAAGACTTTTGGGAAAAAGAATGACAAAGTGATTGTTTTAGAATAGATATATAAACCATTTATTTCCATGCGAATAAATTTTAATCAAGGACAGGAAGGAAGAGATAAGATCAATACATGTATCATGATCAACATTGAATGTTTGAACTAGATAAACGGCTCCTGAACATTGGTCAAAAACTCTAATTTTATCCAACCTTTCTTTCTAATCTTTACCCGATAGAATTTCGGTAAGTTCATCACACGATGATAATTCTTCAATTATCATATTCACATAGAAAACTTGTGAATTAAGAACTGATTTGAGAAGAAGTTGATTTAGAAGAGAGGGGAGAGAGATTGATTGATTTAGGGATTAGAGAATTTCTGATATTTAACTTCATTAAGACGCAAATATGAATATCTAAAAATTGAATATGCATTTTTTCATTCAATTTTTTAAATATGAAAGTTTTTTTTGTTAAGTAAAATTCAAAAGTTTGTACTTGAATTTTCCGTATTATATCAAAAATATTTTATCATATACGGAATTACTCTCTCTCTCTAATATAAAAAATCAAACTTGGTTGAGCTGGAATTCTAGATGGATTAGCTTCGGCATCAGCTTCGGCTCTTCCAGAATTGATAAACGGTCGATTAACTCTTCCATGTGCGGCATAATCATCTTTCGCCTCAAACATTTCTTTAACTATTAAACAAATCCACTCACAAAAAACACCAGCACCTCGACCATTTTTATGTTTAAATAGAATCTTAACTCCATTTTCGAGAACTCGTGTTGCATGATTTTTCAGATGAAATTTAGTTAAAAGATGTTCTCGGTCTATCACAAGCAATTACATTCTCGTATAATCACGGTCTGGTATATACGAAAACAACACACCTTCTAAGTTCAAAACTCAACTTAAGATTTTACCTTTATTTAGTATAATAATGAATGGGGCACTGTTCACTGATTAATCTTATGTTGCTGATCATGCATTCAACAAAGCAGCACGGGTTGGATCATTCTTCGGCAACCAGTGGATGAACTTTAAGACACACAAGTATCGATCATCTATAACAATATCGAAATGATCAATTGAAACTGTCATCAAAGTATCAAAATTGAACTCAAAAGTCTTCCCAACGATTTTACTAAAACTAGGATGGGTTTGTAAAGAAATTAAATTTGTAACGAAAGTTTCTGTAATATCTCCATTTTTTGTGATTTAATTTATTGGTAATATATTGTCTTTAATTGTAAATAATAGTATTATAGTCTATTTTATAGAGTTGATTTGGTAAAAGGTTTGTTTCTCCTAGTTGGAGAGTTTTTAAAATTGAAAATAGATAAATATTGGAATAACATTATTAATTAGAAATAGTAATTATGGCATGTTTGTTTAGAGTTGTAACTGGCATGTACCTACATACTTTATAAGAAAAATACATAGAAAAGAGAATATCACAAAGAGCACAGAAGGTCTAACCCAAAAGAGGAAGAATGAAGATCTGGAGAGCAGGTTGTGAAACTTGTACAATTTATGTTGTAATTCTTGATTTTACAACATCTTTAACACAATCTTTAACCCCAAAACACATTTATTTCCTTGCGCATAGATTTGAATCCAAGCCAGGAAGGAAGAAATAAGATCAATACCTGTATCATGATCAACATTGAATGTATGAACTAGATAAATGGGTCCCGAATATTACTCAAAAATCCTAATTTTATCCAATCTTTCTTTCTAATCTTTACCCGATAGAACTCCGGCAAACATAGTGATAATTCTTGAATTATCATATTCACATAGAAAATTTGTGAATTAAGAACTGACTTGAGAAGAAACTAATTTAGAAGAGAGGGGAGATATTTTGATTGATTTAGGGATTTAGGGGTTTGTGATATTTAACTTCGTTAAAACGCAAATATGAATATCTAAAAAGTGAATATGCATTTTTTATTCAATTTTTGAAATACGAAAGTTTTTTTTGTTAAGTAAAGTATGAAAGTTTGTACTTCAATTTTGAATTTTTCGTATTATATCGAAATTATTTTATCATATATCTAATTACTCTATCTCTCTAATATAAAAAATCATATTTGGTTGAACTAGATTTTTAGATGGATCAGCTTCGGCTCCTCCGAAATTGATATACAGCCGATTATGCTAAGGGGGGCAGAACCATCCGTCGTCTCAAACATTTCTTTAACTATTAAAAAAATCAACTCACGTAAAACCCCCTTCACCTCTATCATTTTCATGATTAAATCGAATCCTAACTCCATTTTTGAGAATCTCGTGTTGTAAGATTTTTCAGACAGAATCAATTAAAAGATGTTCTCGATCAATCACAAGCAATTGCATCTTCATTTAATCAAGGTTTAGTATTTAATAAAACATCAAACTCCTCCTAAATTCAAAACCCAACTCAAGATTCCACCAATATTTAGTATGATAATGAATGGGGCACAGTTCACTGTTTAATCTTATGTTGTAGATCATGCATTCAACAAAGGCAGCA
This sequence comes from Oenanthe sinensis, assembly GCA_028671895.1. Lineage (NCBI taxonomy): Eukaryota > Viridiplantae > Streptophyta > Magnoliopsida > Apiales > Apiaceae > Oenanthe > Oenanthe sinensis. Next base: position 2,537,689 of record CM053796.1, on the reverse strand, counting down.
CAGGTTGGCTCATTGTTCGGCAAGCAGTGGTGGAACTTTAAGATACTCATGTATCGATCAGCTATAACATTATCAAAAGAATCAATTGAAACTATCATCTAAGTATCGAAATTGAACTTAAAAGCCTTCTCACCGATTTTGCTAAAACTATAATTGGTTTGTAAAAAATTATATTTGTAACAAAGGTTTCACTCAAATAAGTCATGTTTGATATTTCAACTAGATGATCATGAAGATCGACCAACAAGGAATCAATGAAGAAATACACACACAAGATTGAATCAAATTGTACAATTTAGATAGTAATTCTTCATTTTATAACATCTTCAATACAATTTCTAACCCCGGAACATTTATTTCCTTGCACATAAATTTGAATCCAGACCAGGAAGGAAGAACTAAGCTCAATACATGTACCATGATCAATATTGAATGTCTGAACTAGATAAACGGGTCCCGAACATTGATCAAAACCCCTAATTTTAGCCAACCTTTCTTCCTGATCTGCACCCGAGAGAATTTCGGTAAGCTCATCACACAATGATAATTCTTTAATTATCATATTCACATAGAAAACTTGTGAATTAAGAACAGATTTGAGAAGAAATTAATTTAGAAGAGAGGGGATAGAGATTGATTGATTTGGGGATTTAGGGATTTGTGATATTCAACTTCGTCAATGCACAAATATGAATAAATAAAAACTGAATATGCATTTTTATTCAAATTTTGAAATACGAAAGTTTTTTTGTTAAGTAAAATATGAAAGTTTGTACCTGAATTTTAAAATTTTCATATTATATCAAAAATATTTTATAATATATGAAATTAGAGATACATAAAAATTGGATCGGGCTGGATTCAGATCGGATTGTAAAAAGTTCAAATTTTTTTAACCGATCGTGTCGGGCTGTCATAAAAATCGGGTTGAATCGGGACTGATTTTGAAAGAAAATAGTAGGCCCATTTTAGGTCATCGGATCAGGTCAAGCCAAACCGAATTATTTTTTTCAATATCTAAATATTAATATTTTTAAATTTTATAAATAAAAATAATTATTTTTAGAAAGTGTTTTTAGTATTCTTTGAAATATGTATATTTTTATCCGATATTTAATTCAATATTCTTATTAATATAGATACAATTCAAATATACTCAAAAAAATTTTCAGATTTTTGAAAATTTTAAATAAATTTGGGAAAACCGAGCTAAAATCAGGTTAGACCGTGCTTAATCCGGACCAGACCAGATTTTATTTGAATCAGGTGTAAATCTGGATATTTTTTTGGGCCGGGCCTAAATTCAAATTTTTTCTGGATCAGATCGGGTCGGATTCTTCTAAAAAATATGTGGTGCGTTCAAGCCCACGAGCATTTCTTTGGGGCTCCACGCGAATACATCATCGTAGTCCCTTAATAACTCCGTTAGCCCCTTTTTAAAAACGGACTCCATATAACTGCTCTGATGTTGATAGTTTTCTTTCTGTCACCGGGGATTAATTCAATCTTTTCGATGGCCACAACAGGTGAGACTGTGGGTCATACTCCTTTTACAAGCACTTCTTCAAGCTACTGTTGATCATGGGTTCGTCTTCCTCCAAGTTCTCCCCTAGTGTTGATTCTACTATTTGGACTTCTGTTGCTCACTTTCTTTGGTTCTGTTGGTATTCTAGGTGCCTTCTTTTCTTTTCACCTATGGGTAGTCTTCTCCCTCCTTAGATTACTTAGATCCGATTGAGCCAGAGTGTGAGTCAAGCTGTAATAAAATCTTGATACTTTAGAATTCCCTTTTATTTCTCCAACACCCCCATAGTTGGGAACTTCATTTTCAATTGGGTGGTGGAAGTGATGGCCCTCAACAAGGTTCGAATGAGGCTCCATAGGATCATATTGTATGACAAAGTTGTATTGATAACATAAAGCTTGATGTTATGTGTTATCTAGTGGGGAGCAGTTCTGAAGATGACGGGGAACCTCAAGATCCCTGCAATAGGTACCGCATTGTGTCTGAAACCATACAGGGGCGCATCTTCTGGCATTCTTCTATTTTGACAGCTTCTATTTTCAAGCCTTTCCAATAGGGCATGAACAATATGTCCATCGATGATCCATTATCAATCAATACCTTCTTTATCACATGTTCCCCAGTCTCCATGTTGACCAGCAAAGCTTCATTGTGATTAGGGTCGACTCCTTCTAGATCTACGTCAGTGAAGGAGATTGTATTATCTTTCTATTCTGCTAACTAACTAATCGTCATAACTTCTTTTCATGATGAGGGTCTCATGGGGATCGAGTCCCTCCAATAATAATATTTATCACATTCTTTTCTTTATCGTTTGACGCGGAAGCATGTTGCCCGCTCCTTTGTATATTATTCCCGCCAGTGATCTGTCGCGGCAAGTACTGGTTTAGCAAACCTTGGTGAGTGAGTCATTCCAGGAAGTGCTCTAGTGATAAACAACTGTTTGTGATGTGTCGGTGAGTCTCGTGGTAGTCGTAATGTTTAGATGAGTCTCTGCCCACTAGTGTCGTATACATCGGGGCTAGTGCTTGATAGAAGGGTTTGTTATTGATCTCTTTTAGGATGTTTGCCCGTTGCATGCTAAAAGCAGTCCACTCGGGCTCTGGCCTTTTGAGAGGTCTTGGTGGATTTCTCAATCTTGATTTATCGAAGTTATCGGGTGGTTTCCCCGGTACCGGACCGTGTGTAGTTTGCACTTGATATGTGTATACTTCTGGCCTCCTGGTATGCTGGAAGTTGAATTGTTCTTTCTGGATATACGGGCACTGCTTCTCTAGGAGGCGTATTTATGGCTTGCTTCATATTTCATGGCCTTCATTCAGGTAATAAAGTAGGAGGTGAGATTGTACACGTTTGCTAGTGTCGTGGGCTTGTGCTCCATGAATTTGTAAATGTATCTTTCACAATCGTAGGGGCCTAGCCTCGCATGAGGTGGAAAAGAACATCTGTTTCATTGACTGACACCACTTTATTTATTGCTTCTTTGAATCGGTTAAGATAAATTTCCAAGATATCTCCGGATATCTGGGTGATGGTTTCTAGATAAACTGTGTATACTTCATGAGTTTGTTTGGTCTTGAATTTGTTAAGGAATGCCCTTTTGAAATCAGCCTATGTGTCGATCGAGCGCGGGGTCACCCAACAAAACCATCGTTGGGCATTTCCCCATAGTGTGGATGCTAAGAAGCGACAACGAGTTAGGTCTTTATATTCGTATAAAAGTGCTAGTTGATCAAAGTAGCTTAAATGTTCTTTTGGGTCTCCGAGCCATTATATGAATTCATGTTTCGGTACTTAAGGTGTCTTTGTTTGCTTTCATTCTCTAGCCTTTTGGTGAATGGGGATTTGCCCACTTCTATGTTAGCTCTTCCTTCCACCTTTCTTTTGAGGTCTTCTATGGTGTTTAGAAATTATGTGCGGGAACTTCCCATCTCATTTTCAGGCGTGCACTCTGGTGACTTCTCCCACTCATCCCGGGCACATTCGTCTTTTATCCTTCATTTTACTCTTTCGTATTCAACCTTCTTTTCCTCTAACTTATGCCTTAGGTCCCTTTTTCTCCTGTTTTCTTTCCAAGTTTTAGGGTGATTGTGATTTTTCTATTAACGTGGGTGATGTGTTTCCTGAGATGACCCGAGACTAGTGAAAATATATTGCGCTAGCATGTCCTGCTAGGTGGGGAGAGTGGCCTTACTATGGACCTCATCCTCGTTGGCCCGCTCTCTTATCGTGTTTTGAGGTGGTTGTCCACCGTTCATGTTAGCAACTATGATGGGGAGTAAGTCTACTTATTCATGGGCGAATTTGGTGAGATTGAATGTCGAGGGTTCCTCTCTGTTCTGGTAGGAATTAACTATGTTGTTGATGGTTGTTTTACTCATTTTCCACTATCAAATCTTCCTGATTTTGTTGTTCGTCATTAGCTTGGTTACTTTGTCTCTTGCATCTTTCTAGCTGGTTGTCTCATAGTGATTGATGGTGACATAGAGTTTAGTCCGTTTTGAGAGAGATAACCACAAAAAAACCTAGTTTAGGCTGTGCACACCTTTGTTGGGTTATAACGGAAAAGGTTCTTTTCTTGGAAAAAACCCTCCTTCTAGCGCTAAATTAATGATAGTGTTCTCAGTCCTCCAGTGGCCGTAAATGCTCTCCGCCGCTGGCTTCCGGCCCAGGATGAGGTGTTAGTTGCGGCTCCTGCAAAACAAAGTCTGATCGGGGGTGTGGGGTCGTCAAGTACCTTCGACGTGATAATAAGTATGGTTTTTTGGAAGGAAATAGCCGAAACAGCTTATCAGAATTAATATTAGTGACTTGAATGTGAGTGTCAGGTTAGTGAGTAATGTGTCTATGTAATGAATGTCTTACCTCTCTCATTTTAAGTCTGGGAATATATAGCATGAGAGCGGGAAGTATCTTACCTCCTAGACCATACTACTACTTATGTCACCTTTTTACAGTTTATCCTTCTTGTCATGTCATCTCTGTCTGTCGTAGCCTCACTTTGACCTTGGATGGCTATCTGTAATTCGGTTAATCAAAGTTCAATTCATCCAGAAGGTAAAGAGGATCTCCTATTCGGTGTTAGTTTTTAGATTGTTAAATACTCGTAATACTTATCTGTCTTGTCAGGCCCTTATGTCTTTTGTTTTGACGGCTTGCTGCCTGTTATCTTTTGTGTAAAGGAGGTGTTCGCCTAATCACTAATTCGGCACGACCATTATAATACAAAGCGATCCATCTATTTTACATGTTATCTTTCCTTTCACCTGCTCCCTGTCGTTCAAATACTTGAATTATTTTCTTCTTACACTCCACCATCATCTAAATTTTCATCTCTATTTCTTTAACCCTTTCCTCCCACATCTATATTAGTGAACATATAAAGGAGAAAAAAACTTTCTTAATTTGACAAACCCATTGTAAACAATGATATGCAGTTGCAAATTAACAATGAAATGAGTATGGTATTAGTGAAAGTATGAAATATAGGCTATACATTTATAGGTTGTAGACTTGTAGGAACGTAATAAACAATTTAAATTACCCGCGGCTCAGAATACAAAGATGAGTAAAAAGATTCGGGATTTACTACATTCCACCTTAAAAATAAGTACAACAGGGAGATCTTCCTATTTAAGCTTTTTAACAAAATTAAATTTCCAAACGTATGAACAAATTTTTAATAGTTTAATTCCAACATTAAAAAATTAGGTGCAACGAGAAATAAAAAATTAATTTGAAATATTTGAAATTTTCTCTTCATCAAACCAATGTTATGTATATGAATTAAATTGAAATAAAATTACAACATGAAATGGTTCAGGATTATTTTTTTATAAATAATAAAATAAAAATTTATAAAAGATCGTAATAGTCATCACGAGGGTCCGTTTGGGCATTACTGAGTCTAAAAATTGAAAAGGAGTAATATAAAATAAAAATAATATTAATATAATAATATATAAATTTATAAATATTATTAAAAAATAAAAAGATATATAAATTTGAAAAACAAAACAAAAGAATACAAATTTAAAATAATTAAATAAATAAATAAAACCCGTATTTTAAATTGAACTCACTCTCGCCTTTATTATAATGCATTGCACGCAACTCTAAATTTTAATAAAATGAATTATTCTTTATTTTTTTTAATTATTTTTTTGAATAAAAGTATTTTTAAACCTTTCATTTAAAAAATGAATTGTTAAAAAATACTCGCTACATCCTAAATTATAAGTCTTGCTTGACTTTTATGTAGTCAAATTGACCAAAATTTAAATGAAAATTACATTCAATATATAATTGGAAAAAAATATAAAAATTATATCATCAAAAAACATATTTAATTTGATTTAAATGTAAATTTTAGTTTTTTAAATCAATATTAGTTAAAATTAAGTCAAATTGATCACAAAAAAGACAAATAAAACAATTAATTTAGGACAAATGTAATAATAAATAATTTTTTTTATTTAAACTGTTATGCCCAAATATCGGGCACGGGTCCTAGGTAGGCCCAATGGCATAAATGGGCCGGCTCACTTCGTATCTATGGTCACATGGATCTAAAGCCCATGTCCAGCTTGCATCGTGCTAAAGGTGATAAAATATTTTAAGGCCCTTGGTCTAGCGTGAGGTCGCATCGCTAGCTCACATGCCTTAGACTTATATGACATCAGGAATGAAATTAGAAGAGAGCTGGGCAGGAGGAGATGAGAGCTGGGCATGACGAAAAGAGAGCTCGGCAGGACGAGAGGAGAGCCCGTGCAGGACGAGATGAGAGTCAGGCATGATGAGAGGAGAGCCCGGCATGACGAGAGGAGAGCCCGGACAGGAGGAGATGAAAGCCGGACATGATGAGAGGAGAGTCCGACAGGACGAGAGGAGAGTCGGCCTTATTCTAGTTCACTAACTCTTATCAATATCAAAGACAGGAAGATAGGAGAACCGGCCTCAGCCCGGTTCATACTTTTTATCTTCTCAGCTAGCATAACATTCTTGGAAGCATTGTTCTAGCCCGGATCTAATAGCTACAGCTAGCCTAAAGTACTTGGCGCTTGAAATATTCTAAGTGACTTGGCCTAGCGTGAGGTTGCCACGCTATCCCGCCAGCCTTATGCTCATTCAACCTTAAGAATGCAGAGAGAGGAGAACCGATCCCCAACCCGATTCGCTTCTCATTACCTATCCTCCAGGTCACATAGATCTGGCATAAAAGGGACCTCAGTCCGGCTCGCCTCATCAGACTCTTATATCCCGTACCGCTCTATCCATCTCGCATCGCTCTAAGGTGTCAAAATATTTTAAGGCCCTTAGCCTAGCGTGAGGTCACATCGCTAGCTCACCAGCCTTAGACTTATTCAACTTCAACAAGGAAGAGAGAGGAGAATCGGCTCTCAGCCCGGTTCACTTTTCAACACCTCCCAGGTCGCACGGACTTGACAGTGAGACCCTCAGCCCGGCTCGCCTCTTAAGGCTCCTAGCACGTACCGCCTCATCAGGCTTTCAGCCTGGCTCGCCTCATCAGGCCCTCAGCCCGGCTCGCCTCATCAGGCCCTCTGCCCGGATCGCCTCATCAGGCCCTCAGCCCGGATTGCCTCATCAAACTTTCAGCCCTGCACGCCTCATTAGGCTCTCCTCAACCCGGCTCGTTTGGCCTGGCTCGCAGCCTCCGGATCGCTTCGCTAGCCCGGAGTACTTAGCAAGGATTTCTCATAACTAGCTGAAAAGCTCCTAGCCTCATGGGCTCACCTCAGTTGATATTATTTACTAATCTGAAGACTACAAAAGGCCCCCACGGGGTAATATCTCAACATACTTATCTATTTGAAGACATCTAGCCCAACGAGCTCTCATCTTATCAAGGGATCCGCACAGGATTACCTCTACAACTGCTCCCGTGAGGCCACATCACGCACAACTGCCACCGCGAGGCCATATCGCGCACAGTCCCCCATGGGGGCCCCTTGCTCTACAACTCCATGACAACCCCCGGAGTCTAACGGGCTTGGGTCATGACAGTTACAGACATTTGGGAAGTCTGCCCTACACATCTACACGGACTTGGGCCAAAGCCCAACACGTCTAAGGATTTGGGCCTGATGGACCGGACCAATACCTAGCCCATTATATATAACTTGTCCTCCAAGAACTACGTGTAGCTTGAACCCCTATATAAAGGGTACGTAGGTCTCTTGTTTCAGTTGAATCGACAGTTGGCATCAAGAGAACAAACATATTATCTCTCCTTCTAACGAATCAACAACAAAATCAGCTACCATAATTCATTACTTTCCTCCCGTGTTCTTCTCGTTCTTCATCAAGTTCATCAGCAAAATCATCATATTTTGCTCCGTGATTCAGCAAATCTCCAAATTATTGTTATATCAGTTTCTACCTATAACATAAACCTTGAATTGCGTGCAATACCTTACAAAAAGGAGCCGAGGGAATATTAATTAATCAAACTAATTAACCACGGTCAAATATTTTTCTTGAATTGAAAGTTGAAACATAACATATATCCCCACTAAAAAGATAAAGCCTAGTGGATTAGTGGAGACTACGATATAAAAGAGTAGAGAACAAAGAACCTTATTCATGGTCTTTTTATTTCTGCCTCTTTTACGAGCACAGAGTATTATTGGACATACCCAAAAAACACAGCTAACTTGTATCTCTTTTGTATGTAATCCAGATATTCTTTTTGTACCCAATGAAGAAAAATGAAAAAGTAAAAGTAAAAAAACAAAAGATAAAGAATATTGTACCATCACTGTGTCGAAAACGAATTCCATTATAAATTTCTTGAGCTTCTTCTTAGGTAAGACTATACAAAAGACTTTATTGTAAATTCAGAAGGAATTTTAGTCAAAATAAAATTTATTTAAAATATTATAATTATGACATGATTTTATTTTGTGTACTCAAGTTGTATTTTTCTTTAAAAATTGTATAGCATATTTTGTACAATTTAAGGCTGCATGCAAGTGGCAATTAGACACGACCCGAAACGCGATAGGAAAAAATATAAATTTGGTCGAGGCAATCAAACATGTTTTGACCCGAAAATTTAATATATATATATATATATATATATAATATAAATATAAATATAAATTTATATTATAAAAATTATAAATTTTTGATATATTATATATTATTTAAATATCATCTCATAAAATTACTATTATATATTATGAATAAAAATAACTATTTTAATTGAAATAAATAAATTTTTATAATTTTGAGGTCAAAATAAGTCATTTTCGAGTTGATCACGTATTAACAATTCATTGAAATTTTCAACTCGTTTCGGATAAGAATTGACCCAAAAGCTAGATCACGTACAACAAACTTAACACGAACCTGACCCATTATTCGAAACTCACACCCCGGTTCCGTGGTCCTTTTAAACCACAACTAGGATTAATCATGATCCGAATTACCGCACAATTTGTATAAATTAATCTAATTTTAAATTATTCTAAAGTGATATTAAATTGAGATTCATGATTTTAGTTTGATTACTTTAAAAATTGCCGATTGACCCCATATTTATTATATATTATTATATGACTTATTTTTTTATTATCAATTATAAATAAAGTTATTGTTAAAATATATTAAATATATGATTATCATAACTTAATTTAAAATAATGGTGAAGACTTTTATACTATTATTTATATATTCAATTTTAGTGTGTTGCAATTAAATTAAGGAAAATTACCAAAAATACTATTTTTATTTTTTTTTTGTGATTTTACCATTTTTTAATTTTTTTTGTAAAAGTACGGTTTGCAACTAAAATCAACTAGATGCAACTTGTTTTTCAAAATACAACTATAAATGCAACCAAAAAATAATTATGTTTACTAAATTTTTAAGTTACATTTATGGTTGATTCTGGTTACAAATATGGTTACAAAGTTTCAAACCGTATTTTGGTAAAAAAGATTAAAAAAGTGGTATTTTTACAAATAAAAAAATCGTATTTTTGTAAAATATTTAAAAAAAAGTCAATATTTTTGATCCTCGGGTATTTCTTAAAAAAACCCTTAAATTAATAGTCATATGATTAATCATAAATCATTAATAAATCATTTATATATTCAATTGTATACTTGTCCTCTCTTGATCACATATTTTAGATTCGATTTTTTTCATTCGAAAATTACTTTAAGAAAAATATGGGAGTAGGAGTAGCCTCCTGTGGGCCTGTGGCAGAGCTAGCTAAAATGCCATGAAGCAAATGTAATAGTTTGCAGTTTTTTTTTTTTTTAAATAGTTTGCAGTTTTTGTTTTACCTGTTTGGTGGGATTAAGCACTTGCTATATCTTTTGGAAACCTGTAAACTTTATTAATTCCCCTTCATATAATCACTTTACATCATCCGCTTAAGCACTCTTTAAGGCGAAATTATACCCAAATACGAGAATCAGTTCCCGGCAGGGATATCATTTTTTTACAAAACAAATCAATTCGAAACACTCAAGTACCTAAACTAAATTGTAATAAACTTTTGAAGACTAACCACGTAAAATAAATTTTCTATTAATTTTAACTAAAAATCGAATTTTGAAATTTTGTCCCAACTAGGGTCCTGAACTAGTCCCTTAATTCTGCAACTTGGCTTATCAATGATCAATAAATTAATAATTCACGATAAATTAATATTTTTAATATAAATTTTTGATCCTAACATAGTACTAATATTAAATCTTTTACCTCAATAAATTAATAAAATTTTCCCTCCCGACATTATTAATTTATAGAGGTTTTACGTTATTTTATCACTACTTGCTTAATCAGTTAATTTATTACGAAATTTTTATATATTATATAGAATACAAAGTTTACTATTAATAAAATTTAAAAATAAATTTATTCCGGACACAAATATTTACATTACATTAAATAAGATATAATAAAAAAAATTAGCAGGTAGTTAAACTTAAATGAGATTTATACATCATTTTCATTTTAAAATTCAATTAAATATAATATAAAATTAACAAAATAATTGTTAGTACTCATTTTTAAAATTTCAGGGGCTATAGCCCCACCTCATAAAATTTTATATTATTTCATTATGTCATAAATTTTAGAAAAGTTGCGTATTTTCTATTAAATATCTTTATTTACTTATATATTTTGAAAAAATTTACATAAATAAAAAAATTATATATAACTTTAATTATCGCACTAAAATAATAACTACAGAAATAAATTTTAAAAACTATAACTAAATTTGTATTAAAAAGGATAAATATATATTAAATATAAATTATAATTTTAAACTAAACATGTAAAAAAATGAAAAAATAATAATTTTTAAATAAACATATTAGTCACCACTTTATCCCTCCCCTCCGCTCCGCTTCGCTCCCCTCCGCTCCGGGTTACCCAAGCCAAAGACGAAAGAATTAAGGTTTATTATATGTACCGGCTTATACCCCATGCCAAGCATGAGTTTCTTTTTTAATAATAATTTTATATTAAAATTTTAATTTTTTTATAAATTTATATTTATTTAATTCTAATATTAAAATTTAATATATATATTTAAAATTATATTAAATTAATTATTGATATTAGTTGATAATAGAACCTTAATCATATTGTTTATAAATAATATTTAGGAATATTATTAAGTTAATTCATGTACTCGTGAGAAATCGAACCTTAATCAATTAACTAAATAATTAATATTTAAAATTTTACATTTTTATCCCTGATGACCAAACTATGTTAACTCCCTTATTCCAATTATATATATGATATAATATCAAATTATAAATACTAGCCTATAACCCGTGCAAAGCACGGGGGAGAAGAGTAATAAATAATATGTTAAATATTTTAAATGGATTAAATATTTAATTTGATTATTGATGTTATTAATATTTTTTATGTAATGTTTTTTACATGGAATAAATAAATTTTGAATCATATTTATATTATGTGTTTAAAGTCTCCTTAATATATTGTTATATATTTATATTAATTAACATAGATTAATAACCTGTGCAAAACATTAATAATTTTTTATTAATAAAAAGAGTTTTGAATATATTCGAAATATTTTAATTAAAATTTAAATAAAAGAGTATGTTTAATATAAAGAGTTTTAAATATATTAGAAATATTTTAAATAAAATTTAAATAAAAGAGTATGTTTTAATATAGATAAAATATTAATATAATTTTAATATTCAAAATTTTTTATTATAAAATTGTAAATTTAAATAAATTCATTGAAACATGCTATTAGATTGTAAGTACAATTCTATATTTTAATTAAAAAAGAAATTTGTTTAGAGTAATATAATATAAAAATATATATAATATGGATAGAGCATAATAATAAAATATAAATAATATAAATAAAATAATATTATTAGTTTAATATTCATAAAATGTAATTAATAAGTTATGATTTTAAATAAATTAAAAAAATTGAGTAATGAATAAATTAAAATATATTAATATATTGATTAAAAGAATGTGATTGCAATTGAATTGGAGACAGACAAACATTTCCTAGTATAGATGCATAAGTGTGGGCTCGAAAGATAGGAACTTATTCCTTTATCCACAAATAATTATGTCATTTTCCTTTCACGCTACATCATAAGATTCATATATCCATCAATTAATTTGTGCTTAATATGTCAAATCTCTGGTAAATACTCCCTCCGTCCTATTTTAACTGCTTTTTTAGAAAATAGTTTTTGTTTCAAAATAACTGATATTTTCTTGGTTTATTACTAAAAAATGATTGACTTTTAATTATTTTCTCATTAATGACACTTATAATTCTCAATACAATTCATAGTACCCCGTGTAATATTCATTTTTCATTCAATTTAAATAGAGATACTACTCACATATTAGTGTGTTTGATTATTGTGCTTGACTACTCTTATAAATATTTCACTAAACAGTAAGCTTTGGAACTCTTTAAAATTCTCAATGTAAAAATTGATCTAGGTACAAATATCTAAAAAAACATATATATTGAAACTCTAGAAGATCGATAAACACAATGTGAGGACATGATTCAATTTCTAACCAATTATTTTTATATTTATATAAAAAATACTCTAATCTAGATCAAAATATTGTCCACGTACGACTCGGATAATGTAGATGATATAGTTAAAAAAATTATTTATATTATTAAATTAAATACCCTGTTTGTCTCCATTTTCATGTCTCTTAAAAAATTACATATATTAAAAGAAATATTATAGTATTTAGATAAAATGTTCTTGTATGCATTTTTAATTATTATATTCAAAATAAGAATATACATAAATTCTAAGATAATTATATTTTTGAAATAATAAATATAAGGATAATTTGAAAAATTATATATAAATTTATATTAAAAATTAAAAATATTTTTTTTGAAAAAAAAAACAAGGCTTACATTTTAGAATATTTTGACAAGCTCACATCTAATATTTTGCGACTCGAATGTGGAAGTATATGGTACTTCCAATTCCATGTCCCCCTGAGTTGATTGACGAGATCTTGTAAAGCAAAAATTCGTATATATTCTCCTTGTGGGACATGAATAGAAATATTAATATGCCTTATGTCTCTCTTCCTCCCCTCCTCTTGACGTGAGGAATTCCTTTTATTATTACTCCTTAATCTACCACCATCACCACTATACCCTAAGCATAAATCCTTTGTTTGCTTCAACTTTAAGCCATCGCACAAATCTCCAATGAATTTTTTAATTTTTTGGTTAGATATCCATGAATCAATCAACCTCTTTATTTTATTTGAACACTAATTTTGATGATTTGAGTTATTTATTACTAATATAATCTTTAAGAAATAGATATAAGGGATCATATATTTTAAAAATTATCATGAGAGTCGGTAACTTAAAACTAAACAATTTAATGTCTCAAATGTAAGTAATATTACCGGTGTCAAATTTGTTCCCAAAATATTCTCAAATACGACGTGTTATGTTATGATTGACGGTAACTTAATTAATAATAATGGACCATGCATTCAGATAAAACAGATGTTATTTAGGACTCGAATTTAAAAAATAATTTTATACCTGCAACATTACTTCTCAAATATTCATTTCTTTATTTACTTATTACACCTGATCAATTGATCCCTAATCAATATACATATCTTTAGTTATTCCTATCCCCTTTAAAATGTTTATATATATCCATGTTCCATAAGTTCATTATGTTTACCAAAAACCATTTAACCTACAGCTAGCCATGAAGTACAGCCATGAAATCATCTCACACTTTAGCCACCCTCAACACAAGCTCAAATTTGAGTACACTGAAATTCCCTTCAAGTGTGATGGCTGCAAAGAAGTTGGAATCGGATCGAAATACAAATGCATCACTTGTGATTATGATCTCCACATGCACTGTGCCATCCCTTCTGCATCAATTATCCACCCTTTCTACACCAAGTGTTCTTTCCAATTCATGGCCCGTCCGCCTGGCCTCGTGCCACGCTACTGCGATGCCTGCCAGAAGGATGTCTCGGGGTTCGTCTACCACTGCAACTCATGTGGATTTGATCTGCATCCATGCTGCGCGAAGCTGCCTATGATGCTGGATGATGGAGAAGTGAAGCTTTATTTGTATAGGAAGGTGAGCTCCGCGTGTCACAAGTGTGGGAGGAAAGGAAGGAGTTGGAGTTATAGATCAACTTGTAAGAAATATAATTTGCATGTGGCTTGTGTCAAGGAAATGCTTGTAGAGACTTGGCATGACTTGTACTTTGGGGGTGGGACTAATGAGAAGAATAGTACTCGAAATTATAATTATTATGGCGAAAAAGATGTTAAATCTGCTGGTAAAAGCGGAATTAATAATAATTGCAGGAAGTTGGAGACAAGGATTCCAAGTTTGAAGGGGACATTGCAGAATCATCATAAGAAAAGTAAAGGGAAAGTAAAGAAATGTTGTGAAATGGCTGGATTGGCTTTGCAGTTTGTTATATCTGCAGTTCTCGGAGATCCTACTTCTCTTATCGCAGGGGTTGTTGGATCTATGATGTCCAAGTAGTGGCGAAGACTAAACTTTCTTGCGACGTTCATAACTCCGCTCACATGTGTGGCTTAATGAACAAAACAACTAATCAAGTATGATAACAAAATATTTATTTACAAGAAAATGATGCATGTGTTGGATCAGTGTACATAAATTACTTTTCAGGGAATGTTAGGAGAGTCAAGAGTGAAATTCAGATCTGTGTTACTCCTCGTATGTCATGGCCATGCATGACTCTGTTTTTCATTAATGTTCTACGAATATATCCCTTCCGATTGGTGGCTAATAATTTCTCGAATTTAAATTTCATAGTCATGAATATGATCCACTTCCCACACTCTGTATGCATACTTTTTTTTTCATGCACAAGAGATTTAAAAGAGTGTTTGCGACATACATAAATTGAGGTACACGGTTTCCAGGTCTCACGCAGTCGCGCTCATGGCTGTTAAGGTTCTAAAAGAATCAGAACATATGTCACACTAATATGAAAGGACCAAAAGAGAGAGAATAAGAGAAAAAAACAAGAAGAAAACTTTGATAATCATTCCATAAGAAAATACTGGCCCGATAGAGTTTGTGAGATATAAATGAGAAATGTTGGACCACAGCAGTACTATACCACCTGTTCCATAATAGAGATGCACAAAAAGCCCATTGGGCCGGACTTTGACCGGGCCCGAAAAAGGCCAGGCTTTTTGGTCAAAGCCCGGACCAGACTTTGACTTTGACCGGATCAGGCCCGGCCAGACCGGGTTTACAAAAAATATTTGAGCCTTTTTAGGTCCGGTAAACGGGCCGCGTCAGGCTTTTATCGGGCTGGACCGGGGCCGAGACGTACTTTATCCGGACTTGATTATTTTTTCATAAAAATTATTAATATAAATTTAATAAGGATTTAATGGTCCTAAAGTCATCTTTAGATAATTATCTAATTTATTAAGACATGTTACACTATAAAGATAACGATTTATATCATCATCACCCCTGACGATGGCGATTCATTGAATTTTAGTGCTTGTAGAGGATGATAGATGTATGAATATATGCTTAGGTGAGTAAAGATGGGAACAATCAAACTTATAACATATATAATTTTATAAAAATATATAACTAACATTTCTAATAAAAATATATAGATGGTAGATGACTAGGATTTAGTTTCTAGTTTCTATTATACGAATAGTTTCTACTAGATTAAATGTCTCTCTCTATATATATGTCATTATTGTAGAGAAAATACTCTTATATAGAGTACTAGAGAGAATCATTTGATTTTATTAATTCGGTGATTTTTAGAAATATTAATCGATTTGTAATATGTGAATATATATGTGTCTAACTTATTTTAAATTTACAAAAAATGTAAATACATATATATATATATATACATGTAAATATATTTTAATAATTGAAATTTAATTGAACTTTTTTGGGCTTTTATCCGAGCCGGGCCAGATTCAGGCTTTTTGCCAAATCAGACTGGGCCCGGGCTTTTTACCAGGCCAGGCCAGGCCGAGCTTCACTTAAAATTATATGGCCCGTTGAAGGCTTTAAGTCCGGCCTGGCCTAAGTCAGACCTTCTCGGACCGAACTTTTTAGATTTTTTCGGATCGGGCCGGGCCAGATATTTGGGTTCAGGCTTTTTGTGTGCATCTCTATTCCATAACCATTCTCTCATCTCATTACAGTCAAAATAACGGTCCTGAAATTATAATAAACATCCAGCTATCAAAACTACGACGTTTAGCTATTGCTAGAGTCATTCAGTTCCCATGACAACTACCCTTCCCTTGAAAGAATTCTTGTCCTAAAAAATGTTCAATCCAAATCAGGGAATTTCTTCTTCAGCTTGTCCCAGTTTTCACAAGTTGCTCTATCCTTATTTTCTGGATCTCATTGTACTAAAACCATCACTGCAGGAACATTACCCTTCTTGACAATTTTTTTCTCCAAGATTTTAAAGGGTACAAGGTCCAGTTTCTCCAGAAGCATTAGCATTAAGAAGCTCTATTTGTACAACACCTTCTTAACTCCTAGTTTCATTTTAAGATGTGAAACATGAAAAGTGTTGTGTATCTTAGTGTTTGGCGGTAAAATCAGCTGATATGCAACCTTTCCAACCTTCTTGATGACTTGAAAAGGCCCATGTACATGAGCTAATATCTGGTTCTCTCTCGTAGCAACACTCATTTGCTTGCTTGTAAGGTTGGAATTTGAGTTATACTTAATCCCCTTGGGTGAAAATATAATACAATGCGTTGAGTAATCAACTCATCTAAAATCGTTGAAATTTGAGGTATACTTAATCTCCCTCGGTGAAAATATAATACAGCTAGCTTATACCCGTGCGATGCACGGAACGAATTGTTTTAATATTTTTTATATAATTTGAATATATTTTTATTTTTATAATAATAATTTAAATTTTATTTAATATTATATGTATATATTTTATATAAATTTTCATATATTTATTTGTATTTTAGTAGAATAATATTTGTGTATTTTGTTTAGAGATGTATTTTATTTAGGAGATTAATGTGAGATGTATATTAATTAGGAGATTAGTGTTTAAAAATTAGGCCCAATGTGTGACATGTATTTTAATTAGGAGATTAGTGTTTAAAAATTAGGCCCAATAATAACTATTCGGCCCAAATACCATCCAAGGACCACCGTAATGTTTCTTTATTTTTTATAGAGATATATTTTATTTATGAGAAGCCCAATAATTAAACAATTATTAACAGGATAATATTTGGGTGTTTTGTTTAGATATGTGTTTTAGTTAGGAGATAGTGATATATGTGTTTTAATTAAGAGATTATTGTTTAAAAATTATTAGAAAATAGTTGTTTAATTGAAATAGGATGCTCCGACCAAGGACCACTAAGGATCACCAAATTTTTAACCTTTCGGTTTTAATAATATAGTATAGATGTGTTGAGTAATCAACTCATCTAAAATCTTAAATGTCAAAGAAAGACCCAATTACTTGGTGGTTCATCCGTTCATCCCTTTTGGGACTAGTCCAATCCAATTTTTCAATTACTAGGTGGGGATACTGTCCCTTTTTGGGCCCATCATAATAGAACATCAATATTTCAACAAATAAGAATATTGGGAAGTATGAGGGACTCGAACTCGAGACATCCTACAACTTGGCTTTGATACCATGTTAAGTTACCGGTTGTTCTAATACCTCAAAGTGTTAGGAAACCGGTTTACCAAGATCATATTATTCAACATAATAATTTATAAGGAGTCATTCTTGCTGAAGTGTGCAATGAAGTATTATACAACAATTCAACCATTGAGATCCAGTCAGCTCATTCATTAGGTTTCCGTCCTGACATACCCCTTAAATACATCTCAATCCACTCATTAACCCTTTCAGTTTGCCCATCACTTTGAGGGGTGGAAGGCAACGGTTAGTTTGTTGCTGGTTCCCAACCCCTTGAATAATTATTTCCAAAATGAACTTACAAAAATAGTATCTCTCTCCATTGTGATCCTGGCTCTTAGAGCAATTCCACTGCGTAGAGCCCGTTTGACCTTTTCTTTTCCTGTGTGTTAGGCCACCTGTGCAAGAAGTGGTTTCTAAAAAAAAGTGGCCAACCTCTTCCGGTACAAGCCCATTTCACATTTTTTATAGGACCCATTTTATTCATACTATATTATAATTAAATTTTAATTTAATTCAATAATATTTAAATTGTAATAATCAAATTAAAGTGATTAATATTTAAAAATAATAATATTAAACTAAAAGACATGTCACTTAATTAAAATGTATCATATTATTAAAAAATATTAAATTAAAAATATCACACGAGAAAGTATTAAATATTAAATATTACAAAATAAACATTTCAATTAGGTGAAGTGGAGTAGCTAAAGTAATAATAAAATAATAAATAAACGTATAAAGATAAGAAGCGGCCAGCCCGGGAAAGTGGGACGACCCCATTTCAATTACAAATATATAGTGATGTGACCCTGAAAATAGTTAACCGAAGTCTATTTTGCAAGTCCTAGGCAGTAAGTGGGTTTCCGTTGTAGCTGATGTTAGCACTCCAGGTAACTTAACAACTTGGTTTAAGAACTCTTGACCCACTTTAAGTGTAATATCTTGATTTTTTTAAATTTAAAATTTTAATAATTTATATGTTTCACCATTTTAATAATTTTATATATTAAAAAATTTAGGAACTCTTGACCCACTTTAAGTGTAATATCTTGATTTTTTTTAAATTTAAATTTTTAGTAATTTATATGTTTCACTATTTTAATAATTTTATATATTATGCAATTTAGTTATGGAATTCTAAACTCTATTTGAAATAAAAATAAACAAGGATAACTTAATTTAGTTTGTTAAAGGATATTGAAAACACCGCTAGGTGTGATTGATATTTATTGTATTCTTAATAATATTTTGATTATGGATTTTTTCTAATATGTCCCATTTTAATAATTGATTTACTAATATATCTCATTTATAATTGTATTTATAAATATATCCTAAATTCAAAATGTTACCAAATTTAAAGTAATCATGATTAACTTCAATAATTTATTATTTTTGAATGACATATATAACCTTTCTACCCAACAAATGAATAAAGTAAATTAATTTTTGATATATTATGATTTACACAAATTATTTTCATATACCATGTGAACAAATATACATAGCATAAGTATTAGAAACTTCATTGTTTACATCCTTAAATAGCCTCTTTAGTCTTCATATTGCTCCATGAACTCATCCTTAAATAGCCTCTGTAATCTTCATATTGCTTCATGAATTCATCGTTGAACTTCTTGAAATTGGACATGATAGCAGGCATATCCTCTTTAGCTGGCAAGATGGTAGTCCTCGTATAGAACACTCTCTATTATTTGCCGCAGATATATTTTTCATATGTTTTTTATTTAAATTATTTGTGATATTTCTGTTAATTAATTATCATCTTAAAACTTAATTATGTATTGTATTAAAGGTATTTTAATCATATTTAATAGACAAATATTAATATTTATAACTTAATTATATTTATATAAGTTAAACGTGAATTAAAAGTTAACTATGAGATATATTTATAATTATTGAATAAAAATGGACATATTCATAAACTATCCCATTAATTTGAGACATATTATACAAATTTCTTTAATTAATAACACAAATTGGGACACGATTTTTCCGTGTCAAATAATAAAATTATGTGTGTCTTGATTGTTTAATTATCTCGAGTTTGCCTTACTAACTGTACTTTCCTTATTCTAATAAATGCACGTTATCAGAAAGAAGATATAAATTTATGAATTCTAAAAAATTGTAGTTGGTTGGATCGGAAGCTGATTTTCTCGAAATCGATATAAAGCCTTTCAGATAGAGTTATTTAAAATTTTATAAATTTTATATGGATTTGAAAATAATTAAAAAACTATTATAAAATTTATCAAAATTCATCATTTTATAAATTAAAATTATATTAATTTTTTAAAACTATTTTATTATCAAAATTAAATATACCAAAATTTTAAAGACTTTGAAATTTTTATTAAATATTACAAATTTTTTAAAATTTAATAAAATTTTTAAATTTCAAATCGAATACAGTTGAATTTCTAAAATTCCAAAAAATTCTATAGCAATCAACCCTGATACATACTTGCAGTTTTGCACAGATAATTAAATAATATTAATGACTATATATTAGTGTTTAATTAGTAATTAAACTCTATTAATTTTAAGATACCAATTTTGATAAGGATAGTCATTGAGTAATTAAAATATTTTTTTTTGACAAACAAGGAAAATTTCATTAATATAAATCACCATCCAAGGCATTAGCTACATCAATAGGAACAAAACTCCTATCGAATAATCGATCTGGGAATGAATATGCTGCACGAGCTAACTCATGTGCAACCATATTAGCAGATCACCTAATAAAAGACACTGACTTTGTGTTTTGATCACCTAACAATCTTCTACAATCCATGATAATGGCACCAAAGGGAGACGACATCCTTACTTTGCTACGAATTGCCTGGACTGCTACCAAGCTATCCGATTCAACCATAACATCATGCCACCTCTTTTCCTTGATCCAACTAAGTTCTTCTTTTATAGCCATTGCCTCGGCCACCTCTGCAGTTTTTAAACCTCCAATACTGACTGTCCTAGCTTCTATCAGACCACCTCTTGCATCTCTGGCCACCATACCTACTCCAGACATATAAACTACAACTTTACCGATCGTTATGTACTTATATCTGATACATGTATCTTTATCCTACGCTCTGGAAGTTGAAGAGAAAAGAAATTACCAGGTATATTTATACTCATAACTCTACAAGCATGCATCAAGTCATATAATAATTTATACAAGTACTTAAAGTTAAAACTGGAGTTCATATATGATCCGTATAATAATTTAGTTTGCAGAACATATGTATGTAAATTTTAACGTTTTTGATTTGATTTAATAGTGGTCTCTATCTAACGAGATTTTTATTGTTTATGTATTTGCACTTGGCAGTATTGACTATTTAGTTGCATCATACATTAATACTTAGAGAGAGATTTTGAGTTTAAATTAGTAATGTTTATATTTATATATAATGAATTACATATATATTTATTTAACAAAAAAAGCGGGCATATTCTTTAGTTTGTAATCTCGCATCCTTGTTACAAACATCAGTTTTGTTGATCAAAGTGTGAAAGTCCCAAATTATAATACGTTAAAAAAATTGTTCAAGATATCTTAGATTATATAAAAATACATATTTAAAATATCAATTGTGCATATGGGGCTTGTGTTATGCATAAGTTGATGTACGTAGCATAGAAAAAAAATTAGGTGTCCCCTTAAATAATAGTATAAGATCCATTTGGGACTCTTTCTAACACCTTAAGGTTTTAGATGAGCTGATTACTCAAAAAATGGGTGCCCGTGATCCACTCTTCAACCTAAAAAATGGGATTTCGAGTGAGGGGATGTTAAATAATAGTATAAGATTCATTTGTGCCTCTCTCTAACACCTTAAAGTTTTAGATGAGTTGGTTACTCAACATGTCCGTTTCTAGATACGCCCCAAATAATATGATTCAGTATCAATAAATATGTTTATTTTTAATTATATTTATGTTCAATCTTTGTTCCTAATTGTGTACTTCACAGGAAGTGTACATTGTTCATTGTAAATGGCTGCACCACCAAAAACGTCAATTTACACAGAACATGGCAAGAATAATGGTTGCATCGGTATTAAGAAGCCCGGGACGGTAAGTTTTGAATGGCGGCCTACAACAAGGAATGGTATTGATCAGTTTACAGAAAGGAACCTCGAAAATATATTAGCTTCCACCCGAAAAATTAGAAACAAATCTGCCATAAGTAATGCACTATTACCTTCGAAAATCACTCAAAATGGATCACTAGCTGCACAAGCTAATACTGGGAATAGTTGCAACTCAAAGACGACGATGCAGCATGATAAAGCAGCACCAATGACTTCGACTGATAGGAATAATAGCAGAAATCTGAAACCTATAGGTTCTGGTGTAAGTACTGCAGCCAATCACATAGGAAAGTTAACGGAGAAGATGCAAACTACAAAAATATCAACCAAATCAGAGAAGGCGACAGATGATGGTGATAAAATATGGTTGCCGCAGATGGATCACATCGATATAGTTTTGCCTTCATCTTTTCTTACAACAAATCAGGGTTCTTCTAGTGCAGCAATGTCGACAACAGACCATAAAGTGAAGTTGGTTGATGAGATGTTGAAGACAGAAGAATATATAAATTTTATCCTCAACGGCCCAAAGAAAACTAAGAGATTGCCAATCTTCGAAGAGACTTGTCCCTCTAGCATGTTCTCAAACACAGAAAACCCACACTAGCTGCGGATTTTGTCAGGAACTTGATGCCAGGAGAGCATAGTGTCTATTACATGCCGAACTCTGCCTGGGACCAAGTACCTATTATTAGCAGTCTGACATTAACGAAACGAAGAGGACTGATCAAGAATTTTTAATATACACTTATATAGCTAGTTAATTTTAGGTTGCCGTAGATAATCACTAGTATATATTTTGATTGTATTAGTTATTTATTGCTACAGTTTTAGGCTTTTAGCATATTTATACAGTTTCTGCTCACTCAATAGATCAATGTTCTGGTTATATAGTATACTGTTTGGGTACTGTTGCATATTTTTAAGGACAACAAGGTAGACACTTGATCAAACAAAAGTTGTTACAACATTAATGTCAAATCTTAGTTTACTTTACCCTCTCACAAGTGGAACGATCGGTTACCTTAATAAGAGCAGTAAGGTCTAACTCTGCAGCATTTTTTCCCATGATTACAAGACTTTAAGGCCACTGATTCATGCTGCTTTGTATAGACTAATATTTTAACCTCTCCGTCTCTCTTCTTCACACCTTGATTCAATGTGAAACAATGATATTACTAGTAATGGTTTTCTGAGTTCTACCAGCAAATTATAAAACCTTACGATACTCAAACCTGCCAATGTTCTGGGAGGACAAAGTACAACAGCAACAACATTAGAGTAAGTTACAACTTTCATCAGATAGTTTGGTAATAGAAGGTGATAGAAGTAATTACCAATGTGCGAAACAAATTACAAGGAATAGGAAAGGACTTCTTTATTTAAAGTAAATCACAGAAAATGGAACATGCAAAAAAGTCAAAATATGCTTCCAGTAGTTGCGCTACATTTATGATTCATATATCTAAGTTACTAGTACATCATACAAAAAACCATCCTTATTATATTGTCGATGAAGGTGCCCTTTCTTTCATAGTTATGACCAACTGATCATAAGCTTCCCCCCAAGCATTCTTCATCTCACGTGACCACATGTCGGGAACTGCTTCCTTAATTGTTTCCAACAATGCAAACTTTGTAACCTGTAAATAACTTTATTCAATAAGTGCAGCCTTATTACATCTTTATTTAGAAGAAACAATATCAAACAATTGTTACCTCAAAATGTTCATCAACAACCCCAACCCTAGAATGAGTAGCACCCATATCGATTAGAGTTGATTCCTTAACAGTAACTTTTCCAGCCTTGCGAAGTTGTACTGCTGTTTCACAGGTTTGCAAATGCGGGTGCTTTATAAGTATTCGTTAATTGTTACTGTAGTAAAATCTAAAATCTGATTGCCCAAAATTAGTGCGATTTTACAAAAAATTATACATTTGTTAATGCAGGCATGTGATACACTGTAAATTGCCACTACGATATGGTGGAGAAAGATAATATCATATAAATTTATATAAAACAATTAACGCACTTGTGGAAAAGATAACTAACCATCACAAAGACATTCATAGCATGAGCTTTGAGTTTTGCATTCTGTTCTAGAGGAACATCCGAGTCCTTCAAAAAACTGAACATCTTTTTGACAGTTGGTGCAATCTCGAATATCCTGCAAAATTTGATCAATACTAATGACATTATTGCTGTAATTATTTCATTGTTTGTGTTAAGTACCTCATAATTGAAACTATCGCTAACAGTCATACTCGAGTTCAAATATAACAATACGAAAATAAGAGAAAAAGGATTGACAACTTGATGTGGGTAAAAATAGCCCTGCGAAAATAATAAATAAAAATTTATTATTTCATTAATTAGACCTGGTATGCTCCAAAGGCTTGGGCCCCTAAAACGAACTAGGAAAATAAATCCTAGGATCAATTGGGTGTGTAAGTCCAGCCCACCAAGCTCTGTTGAAGCCATATGCCTGTTAAACCCTTATTATTAATTAAATTCGTAATTAATTAATAAAGACCCAGTAAAGGCCCAAAAAGCTTGTTGAAAGCCCTAATCCTAGAAGGATTTAGAAACCCAAACATGGGAAGAGTCCCACGAGGGCCTTCACTCCAAAGAGGTTTAGACAACCTTATCTCTAGGAGACTTAGCCACAAAGTCTCCTACTTCTAATCTGATTCCAAGGCCTTCATGCGCCTATATAAAGGGCCTAACCCCTCAACATTAGAACTACGTTGTTGGCTTGATTCTCATACGAACTGAGATACGTAGGCATTTAACGAGGACCTGAGTTAGTCACGAAATGTTAGTGCAGCCATAGAAGCTCGAAGCTCTCTCATACCTTAATATTAATTGCGCATTAAATACACCTCATTTTTAATCCGTAACATTTGGCGCCGTCTGTGGGAAAGAATAACAACCATGGCAAGAACACGCAAGTTATTTTCATGTACAAACGGGTCAAGAATGAGGTTATAAGTTGATTTCAAGTTCGAATGAGTCAGGAATGAAGCCTCGAATTGTTACAAGATGGTACCATGTACAAACAAGTGAAGAATGAAGCTACAAGTTCTTTTCAAGTTCGAACGAGTCAAGTATGAAACCTCAAATTGTTACAAATTGTTTTCATGTTCAAACGGGCCAATAATGCTCCTACAAGAGTTTACAAGTTGTTTCCATATACAAACAGGTCAAGAATAAAGCTACAAGTTCTTTTCAAAATCGAACGAGCAAAAATGATGCCTCAATGTGACGCCCCCAGATCCGGGGTCAGGAATCCAGGTTGTCACTATCCAATTTTCACCACAATAACATCAGTCACCTGCTTTAACCATTATAATAACCAAACATAAAAGCAGTGACCCCAAACCAAATATACAACTCAAGTTATAGTCTCAGGAAACGAACTTAAAATAGTAATAGTTATTACAAACCAATGTAACCTCAGGATCTCACACTACTAATATAACTTCCACATGATGTTACATTAGAAGTAAACATTAATCCAAGATCTATTATCACATTACATATTTTTCAACAAGTCTAGGATTCTAATCTGGAATCCCGTCTTTCTTGC
Organism: Oenanthe sinensis; assembly: GCA_028671895.1. Lineage (NCBI taxonomy): Eukaryota > Viridiplantae > Streptophyta > Magnoliopsida > Apiales > Apiaceae > Oenanthe > Oenanthe sinensis. The sequence continues at coordinate 2,512,196 of CM053796.1, read as the reverse complement.
ACCATTTATCGAAGTCCTGAACCTTACTAGCTCAAGCTCGAATCTTCTTGTTCCTTAACATAATACTCGAGGTAGACAATTCATAGTCATCTCTTTCTGCAAGATATAAGATTTATAAAAAGCAAGAATGAGCCAAAGAATGTTCAGCAAGTTATTTATCAGAATATTTCAAGGAAAAAGGTGATAGCCATAATTATCCCAACTGGATATTCAACAATAACAGTATACAACTTTCAATATGAGTGAAGATGTATAACCAATTATATCTCGATAATAACAGAAGCAAAGTTCACGAGACAAGAAGATATTCACGATAATAACGCAGTTCAAGTTACTGCGATACCACAATTTAAATTCACAATATGGGGAACAACAGAATCGACAATTTAGCACAATGGCATCAACCACAGAGTACCATTTATTCGAGCATCAATAAGAAGGCAATTCAAGATACTGCAAAAAGAATCAATAAAAGCTCAATAGTTTTCATTCACACTATCGTTAGTGTAGGACCAATGAAACTGATATATACGAGTAAAACGATACTCAAAACAACCAACCAACTCAGAGTGGATTACATTCCCGTTGACACTATCGGTAACACAGCACCTAGGCTTTCGTTACAGTGCAACGTCAAATTCAAATTGGAAGAAACGGGATTAACTGGAGATTTTTCAACGCCTTATTGTACTCGATGATCAGTCGCATGTACAATCGACATCTCGTCATTTTCTCTACTAGTAGAAGGACAACCCCTTATCGGGACGTCACCCTAGGCAACTCATGGGCCTTTAATTACGGCTGGGTCGTGCGTCCCCGACCTCTTACGCAACTTTTACTCCAGTCCCTGATGAATACTTCAAAAATCATCAAACCTAGAAGGAAATTTAATCAAACCTTCTAGAATAACAACCATCCACTCTAGGATTTCAATCAACTGTTAAGGAAGGGAATTTAATACAACCTCCCAGAACAACACAACAATCCATCACAGGATTTCAATCAACAGATAAGGAAGGGAATTTAATACAACCTCCCAGAACAACACAACAATCCATCACAGGATTTCAATCAACTAATAAGGAAGGGAATTTAATACAACCTTCCAGAACAACACAACAATCCATCACAGGATTTCATCAACAGATAAGGAAGGGAATTTAATACAACCTTCCAGAACAACATAACAATCCATCACAGGATTTCAATCAACAGATAAGGAAGGGAATTTAATACAACCTTCCAGAACAACACAACAATCCATCACATGATTTCATCAACAGATAAGGAAGGGAATTTAATACAACCTTCCAGAACAACACAACAATCCATCACAGGATTTTAATCAACAGATAAGGAAGGGAATTTAATACAACCTTCCAGAACACCACAACAATCCATCACAGGATTTCAATCAACAGATAAGGAAGGGAATTTAATACAACCTTCCAGAACGACACAACAATCCATCACAGGATTTCATCAACAGATAAGGAAGGGAATTTAATACAACCTTCCAGAACAGCAACGACCTATTGTTAGATTTCAATATCTGATAATAGCTTGGCTCCCGAAACGAGGTGGGAGTAATCTCGAAACATCTGGTTTGACTCTCAGTCAACGAATTTAACAAGACAGAAACCCTTGAATCAAGGAGACTCAAGAATGCGACCGGGGAGCCGCTAATACTGGTTGAAATAGACTCCACAAAATACTATATTTTTGGAGTGAGATAATGGGCCATAAGGCACTTATACAACTGGAAGGAATATCGGAGCCGGACGTTACCTCCCGAACCTGGAGTTATCGACTCAGAATAAATACAAAATATCCGAGTCATCGCTCACTATTTATTATTTAATGAAAAATAATATTTAAAGAAGTTTAGACAACTCCAGAATATTTTTAAAGAATAATAAAATATTTTATTAATATTTAGGAGGCCCAGAATAGTCCTCGAAAAATATTAAAAGGATTTAAAAGAATTAAAATATTTAATTCAAATATAATCAAGATTATTTAATATATAAATAATCTTAAATGATTCAACATATTTAAATAATATCTAAATAAACCAAAACGAGTCGAAAGTATTTAATCAGTAGTTAAATACTTTTAAATGTCCCAAAATATTTAAATAATATTTAATCAATAATAAATAATATTTAAATAATTTCAAATGCCCTGAAAGTATTTAATTAACCTTTAAACACTTTCTATATTCTTTAAATAATATTTAATAAACTAAATATTATTTAAAACATTGAACATCGACTAACCGTCGAGACACGCTAGACTACTCCTGGTCGACCATCGAGCACCAAAAAGATGTACTCGATACTAGGTTCAGTTATACAAAACTGATACAAGGCGTCCTCTAACTTTTTGAGAAGTTCGGAGGCGCGAACGCACAGTATATAGTCCTATCCGAATGGAATTTCAAACACCACAGAGCTTTATAACCAATAAACCGTTATAAAGTCTAGAGTTTAGGAATCTGCTATACAAACTCTAACTTTTCAAGAAGTTTAGAGTCGTCTCAGGATTAGGTTGAAAAGATTCGAAACAACTCACGATAAACAATCTTAACAACCTATACACAGTCTTGTCATAAATCAGAATTGAAATGACAAAGCGTCGGATACTTGCATACTCTAACTTTTCGAGAAGTTCAGAGTAGCAGAAGAATCAAGTTATAAATGAACAAGACAGTTCAAGATGAAATGCCGACGTGCATTTCTAATGACAACAATGAGCTAAGTAGTTCTAACACAACAACAAAATGTATAATCAAAGAACTTATCATCAAGTTAAAGATTTCAAGAGTTTTGGCATCACCATGAATCAATAATATTCTGATATGGAATAAAAGGATAGAGTTGGAAACTTGCCTGGAGTCCAAGGAATGTTATTCCAGCTTCTCCACGCTCTGGGTACTCTATAATCATATAAGAACCCACTTTTAGTTTACATACGTATGTATCAGGTTAATTGTAATTTATACAATTACTCTACACTTCGCCCGGTACTTCACCTCCTCGGGCCTACTTTACCTACTCGTAAAACTATCTTCTCAATAGTTTTTAATCAAGTTCCTTGCACCTACGTATAGTCATGATGTTCTTTAACAACTTTCGTTACTTGGTCGACTCGAGACAAGTCCTCTATCTTGCTCGAAATTGTTTCCCAAAACGGTTGTTCAACCTTTTCTTATGTTCATCTCACTAAACACCCTGTTTTCTATCATATTTAATAAATTGGAAATTAATTATTTTGACACGATTTCTTCTCTGGGGTCTTATATGACTGTCAAAGAATCTCCCATAAAAGTTTCAGATTTTATTACGCTCCGTAGCTAGTCCAATCATAGCCTCAAAGTTGGACAAAACAGAATTTCTATTTTCTGCGCTACCGTTACTAAAACGACCATAACTTTTGACTCGTAACTCCGAATGACGCAAAATTAGCGCTCAAACGATCTAGAGACAACCTACTATCTAACCATATCAGCCATAAGCCAAGAACAGTGACCGAACGTTCCCAGATTTTTCTGGACAGTTGCAGCAGTTAGGTCACGAAAAAAATTGGCATGGTTACGTTTGTTTTCTCATCGTTTTCCATTTTTATTCTACTCCAAATCAACCAATAAACAATCCAAACTCCTCATTCAACATCAACAACCAACATACCACATCCTCAAGCAAAAAAATCAGTCAAGCATAGAAAACCAAAACCTAGAAATCAATGAATCAAAACATGCGTTTCTAGGGTCATACATGGATGATTCTCACTACCCATAACATATATATGCTATAACAATCATCCACCAAGCTATAGGAATCCAAGAATCAAAGAAATAAGATTATTTATTTTCGGAGTTACTGTTCACAGTCATCTTCCTTGGATCATAACTGAAGATTTAGTAGAGGAATGATTACAAGAATCAAGACAAAGCAAGGTGAGATGATTACTTTCGATTCAAGCTATCAAGCGCAAGAAACAAGCAAGAGATGAGTTAGCTAGCAATTTTTTTCTCCCTTCTCTTCCTCCTCCTTTTCTTCTCTTCGGTTGTTCTTCTTGAAATGGGGGAGCTCAGCTGACTTTTCTTATTTTGTGAACGCGTGTGGTGGAAGCTTGATATTTAATACGGTTTGTGCGGTAGTCGCGCAATTCCCCGATAACGTTTTAATCTCTCGATATCGTACTCTTTTCTTTCGTTCCACCTAAGTTGTAAAACTTAAAATCTCATATTATGATTCTAATATAACTTAGAATCATTAAATTAATACTCTTTAATTGTTTCGAGAATTTACGAAACAATTCTCCGAATAAACACTAATTACTTACACCGTCTCTCAAATTCTGTTACGACTTCCATCCGGACTTCAAATTTATTTTTGTTAGACCAAAAATAATTATAAGTCCTATTTTTATCACGTATGCTATCGTAACACCGATACGCATATTTTCAAATATCCCGTATATTAACAATACGGTCTCACAGTTCCCGTACCTTATGAAGAAAATAAATCCATAAAATCATTTCTCCATAAAATGAAAAATTTTATCCAAAAATCTTAGTAATCCCAAGCGTCAGAAATACGGGTTATTACAGTCTCCCCTCCTTAAAAGGATTCCGTCCTCGGAATTCATACGAGAATAACCGCGGTTACTATTTTCACACCTGACTTTCTAATTTCTAGGTTGAGACTCCAACCTTCTTGGTTTCGTACAACCTCCTCAGCATTATTACTTCACTTTTCACCATTTGCTCTATTCAGTCGATGATATCTATAATTTCGTATTTTAATGCATGCTTAATGTCCACGCTATAATTTCGTAGCACTCGCGTATGATACGCACGATTGATTCCTTAAAATTTTGGGAAAGAACGTCACTTCATATACACCTTAATATACTCCAAGACCTTGAAGGATTCAATACTCCTCGAGCTTAAGTTCTCTTGCTTACTAAATCTCGTTACTTCTTTCCACGATAATGCTTTCAGCAACACGAAGTCTTTCGCTTCATACTCTCTGCCATTCCTGACTTGGTCACCAAATTCGCTTTGTCTACCTTGAGTTATCATTAATCGCTTCCCATACTAAAACTTGTATCCCATGTCTGTCAACCGGTCCATGTCCACAGTTATCTATTATTCATCAATTTTGTCCTTAACGCAAAGTAGATCGATACTTTCGTTCGCACTAAACTTCATAAGGTGGCATGACTATATATGAGTGGTAACCAGAGTCGTATAAAAGCTCTAACCGTAGTAAGTAACTACCACCACTCCTTTTTGAAATCCAAGGTACAACTTTCTATAGAAAGATAACCTTGTACATAATTTTAATAGAGATCTTTTCAATGAAGATCATTGTAACAAAACAATCAGAGTGATTTGTAGATCACTAAGCTTATTTTCGAATGTATATGAGAGACAAGGAAGACATTAATTTGGATATGACTGAGAACAACCATATTTGTACTCAAGATGGCCAGTCTTTAGTACTTTCTGGCTTATAATACATAATCGAGTGGTTGCCCATCAAACTTTTGTCACACAGACAAGAAGTCACACCATATGCATTGTTTATCTCAATCGGATGAAAAATAGTTATCATTTAGAAGAAAATGATTTTGAAAGGGAGAGAAAATATATTTTGAAATTTTTTTATTCCATAATGCATAACGAACTCAATATACAACAGTCCCTACTCATTTAGGAACCTGCTGACAAAATCCCCAAATTTCTTATTTCTCATTTTTATTCTTCCCGAATGAATAAATCCTTAAGACTTTTAGGGTCTTTGTACTTTCTCTGCTTCTACCCATTCAAGCGATGTTTCCACCGGTTAAGTGCAACCGTTATGGCTGTTTCCTCCAATTCATGATTAGGATACCTTAATTCATGTTTCTCCCGTTACTCCGACGTATATAAAATCATTTCTACTATGTTGCTTCCGTGCACAAGCAATCCTTCAAAAGACATGTAATTATTAATTACAAGATTCACCTTTCATCATCTGGTACTTACCACATTAGGACAATTACTCATATTTGTCCTTTACTTTCCTCAAACTTTCTTCACCACTTACTATATGTTTTCCAATTTAAACTCATTTTACCCAAATTCATTATTATGGAATCTGTCATCCACCCTTTTTTCTCTTAAGATTTTCCAAGGCTATATACATTTCTCCCTTCGGGTTCTTCATCTATAATCTTTGGGCAATCAAAATATCCACTATGAAGACTTCGACAACTTGTCCAATTATTTCTTAACATTCCAATCAAATCCTTAAAAGGTACATGTGCATTCATTAATATAACCTACCTCATCAAAGACTCATACTGTCCTTATCGCATTCTCAATGCCATCCTTGGCATATTATCTAGGTAATTCTTTAGTTGGTGATAACCCATCCTCAACATATTTTCTCCAGTAGACTAATTTCTTCGAGTGGTGTATCCATATTATAGATATCCAATATTGATTGCTAAATTAACCAATTCACTAAATCCATTCTCAATATCACATCAATTCTTCCATCTGGAAGGGACTTAAATCTATGTCAAACCGGTACACCAGTCAATCTTCATACCATATTACCCTTCCCTTATTCTCCATATTTAAAACATGTCATCCCTTCTTTTAGGGCAATCATTATCATAACATCTAGACTTTACAATTATAGCTTCTTGCTGTCCATTTTACATATTCTCCCATTTCCGGCTCACTATTTAGTAAGTGAGGCCTCGATTTGCTTGGGTGAACCATAATTAACAGTATGCCAACCCGCTCATATTTCTTAATCCACCGTTCTTCGAAGTAGAACTCTGGTTCCTTGTTAAAAGTTCATGATATTTCCATATATGTAGCCACTTCATTTTCATATTCTGTCATAGTTGATTATTTCCAACACTGTGACTTTATTCTCAATTCACTACTTTTGAGACAATCTTGGCAATTCCCATAGACTTTGATTCATGATCTGAAACACTCTTGTTTCAGGTCTAGAACTTTAATTATATCTGAATTTCCAGATACTTAGGAAACAGTTGCATAATGCAAGAAATAGCTATGGCTAAAAAGTTCTTTGTTCAACCAAGTTCATAAGAATTATTGCCGAATCAACGACCTTATTAGGCCCGACCAAATACTTTTCAGAAATTTAGGATCATCAATGACTACTCGGACCGCTCTTTAGTCCGAAATTCCACTATTAAAACACGTAACTTCATACCAGCATTCATGCCATATCTCATTTATTCTGGTTAATCCAACCACCATATTTGCAATGTGACGGCCACTTCTATCCCAAGGCTTACTTTAATCCAACATCCTTAATATATTCAAGAATTATATCAAGTGCGTCTTTGTTGCGACTCTACATTGTATGCATACCATACACCATTTAAATTAAGGCTTTACTTTTTACTCTCAGAGAATCCTCAACAGAATCCTCAATATTACTCATATATAGATAGCTATATTCTTTAAGCCATACTACTCCATTTTACCCTGAAACATTCCATTTACACGTCCTCTTATTTCTAAATTTCATTAAACTAATGGGAACGTATTTTTCACAGAAAATTGGGCATGACCTATTCATATGTCGGACTATGCCCGGTGTAAAAACACCTCAATTATAATCCCAAAACATTCACAGTTCCCAAACATCAACATCTCATCAATCACTTATAACATAATGTATACCAAAAGGGGAAATAACTATGAATCACTATATATATATACCTACTCTCGAGTATCCACAAGTCAGTCAATCAACAATATCAATGGTCACTATCATGGACCATCAATTACATTCGCTCCATAACATTAATAAGAGTTTGCTGAAATGCATACTATCTCTTTGGCTTATTGCCAATAGATGAAAGATTGGTGAAGATTTGGCATGCCATCAATTTGAACATGGTCATCTTAACGATTGTGCCAAGAATAAAGTGGTTCTCTTCGCTCAGTAATGCTCCCCTCGGTCCTGGGGTACTAGCATACCTTGTGCTACCCTTATAGCATATCTAGCTCTTTTATAAGTGCTCCATAATTCTCAAGCTCTCATTCTCAATCATAAATCCTCTTACTCAGATGAGTCTCCTCGGCTAGTGTTCGACATCCTTGTAAGGAAAGTTCTTATTATCTTTCCTAACTATCCTTATATGAGTATATTAGTCTCATAATATAAATCACTGCTACATCTGATAGCCCGATTATGAACTCGATCTGAGCTCACTCTTTCTTACTCTTATCCAAACATAACTCTTAACTCTCTCGTTCCTGAGTACTATAACCTAGAGCTCTGATACCATCTCTGTGACGCCCCCAGATCCGGGGTGAGGAATCCAGGTTGTCACTATCCAATTTTCACCACAATAACATCACTCACCTGCTTTAACCATTATAATAACCAAACATAAAAGCAGTGACCCCAAACCAAATACACAACTCAAGTTATAGTCTCAGGAAACGAACTTAAAATAGTAATAGTTATTACAAACCAATGTAACCTCAGGATCTCACACTACTAATATAACTTCCACATGATGTTACATTAGAAGTAAACATTAATCCAAGATCTATTATCACATTACATATTTTTCAACAAGTCTAGGATTCTAATCTGGAATCCCGTCTTTCTTGCACCATTTATCGAAGTCCTGAACCTGACTAGCTCAAGCTCGAATCTTCCTGTTCCTTAACATAATACTCGAGGTAGACAATTCATAGTCATCTCTTTCTGCAAGATATAAGATTTATAAAAAGCAAGAATGAGCCAAAGAATGCTCAGCAAGTTATTTATCAGAATATTTCAAGGAAAAAGGTGATAGCCATAATTATCCCAACTGGATATTCAACAATAACAGTATACAACTTTCAATATGAGTGAAGATGTATAACCAATTATATCTCGACAATAACAGAAGCAAAGTTCACGAGACAAGAAGATATTCACGATAATAACGCAGTTCAACTTACTGCGATACCACAATTTAAATTCACAATATGGGGAACAACAGAATCGACAATTTAGCACAATGGCATCAACCACATAGTACCATTTATTTGAGCATCAATAAGAAGGCAATTCAAGATACTGCAAAAAGAATCAATAAAAGCTCAACAGTTCTCATTCACACTATCGTTAGTGTAGGACCAATGAAACTGATATATACGAATAAAACGATACTCAAAACAACCAACCAACTCAGAGTGGATTACATTCCCGTTGACACTATCGGTAACACAACACCTAGGCTTTCGTTACAGTGCAACGTCAAATTCCAATTGGAAGAAACGGGATTAACTGGAGATTTTTCAACGCCTTATTGTACTCGATGATCAGTCGCATGTACAATCGACATCTCGTCATTTTCTCTACTAGTAGAAGGATAACCCCTTATCGGGACGTCACCCTAGGCAACTCATGGGCCTTTAATTACGGCTGGGTCGTGCGTCCCCGACCTCTTACGCAACTTTTACTCTAGTCCCTGATGAATACTTCAAAAATCATCAAACCTAGAAGGAAATTTAATCAAACCTTCTAGAATAACAACCATCCACTCTAGGATTTCAATCAACTGTTAAGGAAGGGAATTTAATACAACCTCCCAGAACAACACAACAATCCATCACAAGATTTCAATCAACAGATAAGGAAGGGAATTTAATACAACCTCCCAGAACAACACAACAATCCATCACAGGATTTCAATCAACAGATAAGGAAGGGAATTTAATACAACCTTCCAGAACAACACAACAATCCATCACAGGATTTCATCAACAGATAAGGAAGGGAATTTAATACAACCTTCCAGAACAAGACAACAATCCATCACAGGATTTCAATCAACAGATAAGGAAGGGAATTTAATACAACCTTCCAGAACAACACAACAATCCATCACAGGATTTCATCAACAGATAAGGAAGGGAATTTAATACAACCTTCCAGAACAACACAACAATCCATCATAGGATTTCAATCAACAGATAAGGAAGGGAATTTAATACAACCTTCCAGAACAACACAACAATCCATCACAGGATTTCAATCAACAGATAAGGAAGAGAATTTAATACAACCTTCCAGAACGACACAACAATCCATCACAGGATTTCATCAACCGATAATGAAGGGAATTTAATACAACCTTCCAGAACAGCAACGACCTATTGTTAGATTTCAATATATGATAATAGCTTGGCTCCCGAAACGAGGTGGGAGTAATCTCGAAACATCTGGGTTGACTCTCAGTCAACGAATTTAACAAGACAGAAATCCTTGAATCAAGGAGACTCAAGAATGCGACCGGGGAGCCGCTAATACTGGTTGAAATAGACTCCACAAAATACTATATTTTTGGAGTGAGATAATGGGCCATAAGGAACTTATACAACTGGGAGGAATATCGGAGCCGGACGTTACCTCCCGAACCTGGAGTTATCGACTCAGAATAAATACAAAATATCCGAGTCATCGCTCACTATTTATTATTTAATGAAAAATAATATTTAAAGAAGTTTAGACAACTCCAGAATATTTTTAAAGAACAATAAAATATTTTATTAATATTTAGGAGGCCCAGAATAGTCCTCGAAAAATATTAAAAGGATTTAAAAGAATTAAAATATTTAATTCAAATATAATCAAGATTATTTAATATATAAATAATCTTAAATGATTCAACATATTTAAATAATATCTAAATAAACCAAAACGAGTCGAAAGTATTTAATCAGTAGTTAAATACTTTTAAATATCCCAAAATATTTAAATAATATTTAATCAATAATAAATAATATTTAAATAATTTCAAATGCCCTGAAAGTATTTAATTAACCTTTAAACATTTTCTATATTCTTTAAATAATATTTAATAAACTAAATATTATTTAAAACATTGAACCTCGACTAACCGTCGAGACACGCTAGACTACTCCTAGTCGACCATCGAGCACCAAAAAGATGTACTCGATACTAGGTTCAGTTATACAAAACTGATACAAGGCGTCCTCTAACTTTTTGAGAAGTTCGGAGGCGCGAACGCACAGTATATAGTCCCATCCGAATGAAATTTCAAACACCACAGAGCTTTATAACCAATAAACCGTTATAAAGTCTAGAGTTTAGGAATCTGCTATACAAACTCTAACTTTTCAAGAAGTTCAGAGTCGTCTCAGGATTAGGTTGAAAAGATTCGAAAAAACTCATGATAAACAATCTTAACAACCTATACACAGTCTTGTCATAAATCAGAATTGAAATGACAAAGCGTCGGATACTTGCATACTCTAACTTTTCGAGAAGTTCAGAGTAGCAGAAGAATCAAGTTATAAATGAACAAGACAGATCAAGATGAAATGCCGACGTGCATTTCTAATGACAACAATGAGCTAAGTAGTTCTAACACAACAACAAAATGTATAATCAAAGAACTTATCATCAAGTCAAAGATTTCAAGAGTTTTGGCATCACCATGAATCAATAATATTCTGATATGGAATAAAATGATAGAGTTGGAAACTTGCCTGGAGTCCAAGGAATGCTATTCCAGCTTCTCCACGCTCCGGGTACTCTATAATCATATAAGAACCCACTTTTAGTTTACATACGCATGGATCAGGTTAATTGTAATTTATACAATTACTCTACACTTCGCTCGGTACTTCACCTCCTCGGGCCTACCTTCTAGAGACAACCTACTATCTAACCATATCAGCCATAAGCCAAGAACAGTGACCGAACGTTCCCAGATTTTTCTGGACAGTTGCAGCAGTTAGGTCACGAAAAAAATTGGCATGGTTACGTTTGTTTTCTCATCGTTTTCCATTTTTATTCTACTCCAAATCAACCAACAAACAATCCCAAACTCTTCATTCAACATCAACAACCAACATACCACATCCTCAAGCAAAAAAATCAGTCAAGCATAGAAAACCAAAACCTAGAAATCAATGAATCAAAACATGCGTTTCTAGGGTCATACATGGATGATTCTCACTACCCATAACATATATATGCTATAACAATCATCCACCAAGCTATAGGAATCCAAGAATCAAAGAAATAAGATTATTTATTTTCGGAGTTACTGTTCACAGTCATCTTCCTTGGATCATAACTGAAGATTTAGTGGAGGAATGATTACAAGAATCAAGACAAAGCAAGGTGAGATGATTACCTTCGATTCAAGCTATCAAGCGCAAGAAACAAGCAAGAGATGAGTTAGCTAGCAATTTTTTTCTCCCTTCTCTTCCTCCTCCTTTTCTTCTCTTCGGTTCTTCTTCTTGAAATGGGGGAGCTCAGCTGACTTTTCTTATTTTGTGAACGCGTGTGGTGGAAGCTTGATATTTAATACGGTTTGTGCGGTAGTCGCGCAATTCCCCGATAACGTTTTAATCTCTCGTTATCGTACTCTTTTCTTTCGTCCCACCTAAGTTTTAAAACTTAAAATCTCATATTATGATTCTAATATAACTTAGAATCATTAAATTAATACTCTTTAATTGTTTCGAGAATTTATGAAATAATTCTCCGAATAAACACTAATTACTTACACCGTCTCTCAAATTCTGTTACGACTTCCATCCGGACTTCAAATTTATTTTTGTTAGACCAAAAATAATTATAAGTCCTATTTTTATCACGTATGCTATCGTAACACCGATACGCATATTTTCAAATATCCCGTATATTAACAATACGGTCTCACAGTTCCCGTACCTTATGAAGAAAATAAATCCATAAAATCATTTCTCCATAAAATGAAAAATTTTATCCAAAAATCTTAGTAATCCCAAGCGTCAGAAATACGGGTTATTACACTCAAATTGTTACAAATTTTTTAAACGAGGCAATAATACTCCTACAAGAGTTTACAAGTTGTTTCCATGTACAAACGAGTCAAGAATGAAGCTACAAGTTGTTTTCAAGTTCGAATGAGTCAAGAATGAAACATCAAATTGTTACTAATTGTTTTCATGTTCAAACGAGCCAATAATGTTCCTACAAGAGTTTACAAGTTATTTCCATATACAAACAGGTCAAGAATAAAGCTACAAGTTCTTTTCAAGTTCGAACGAGTCAAGAATGAAGCCTCAAATTGTTACAAATTGTGTTCATATTCAAACGAGCCAATGATGCTCTTACAAGAGTTTATAAGTTGTTTTCATGTACAAACGGGTCAAGAATGAGGCTACAAGTTGTTTTCAAGTCAGAACGAGTCAAGACTGAAGGCTCAAATTGCTACGAATTGTTTTCATGTTCAAACGAGCCAATAATGACTCTACAAGATATTACCAGTTGTTTCCATGTACAAACGGGTGAAGAATGAAGCTACAAGTTGTTTTCAAGATCAAACGAGTCAAGAATGAAGCCTCAAATTGTTACAAATTATTTTCATGTTCAAACGAGCCAATAATGCTCCTACAAGAGTTTACAAGTTGTTTTCATGTTACAAAAGGCTCAATAATGAAGGTACAAGATGTTTTGAAGTTCGAAAGAGTCAAGAACGAAGCCTCAAATTGTTACAAATTGTTTCCATGTTCAAACGAGCTAATAATGCTCCTACAAGAGTTTACAAGTTGTTTTAATGTTTCAAATGGCTCAAGAATGAAGGTACAAGATGTTTTGAAGTTCGAAAGAGTCAAGAACGAAGCCTCAAATTATTATAAATTGTTTCCATGTTCAAACGAGCTAATAATGCACCTACAAAAGTTTACAAGTTTTTTACAAGTACAAACGGGTCAAGAATGAAGCTACAAGTTGGTTTCAAGTCAGAACGAATCAAAGACTGAAGCCTCAAATTGCTACAAATTGTTTTTATATTTAAACGAGCCAATAATGCTCCAACAAGATTTTACAAGTTGTTTTCATGTACAACAGATCAATAATGAAGCTACAAGTTGTTTTGATGTTCGAACGAGTCAAGAATGAAGCCTCAAATTGATAAAAATTATTTTCATGTTCAAACGAGCCAATAATGCTCCTACAAGAGTTTACAAGTTGTTTCCATGTACAAACGGGTCAAGAATAAAGCTACAAGTTATTTTCAAGTCGGAATGAGTCAAGACTGAAGCCTCAAATTGCGACGAATTATTTTCATGTTCAAACGAGCCGATAATGATCGTACAAGAGTTTACAAGTTGTTTCCGTGTACAAACGAGTCAAGAATATAGCTACAAGTTGTTTTCAATTTTGAACGAGTCAAGAATGAAACCTCAAATTGGTGCAAATTGTTTTCATGTTCAAATGAGCCAATAATGATCCTACAAGAGTTTACAAGTTATTTCCATATGTAAACGGGTCAAGAATAAAGCTACAAGTTCTTTTCAAGTTCGAACGAGTCAAGAACGAAGCCTCAAATTGTTACAAATTTTTGTTCATTTTCAAATGAGCCAATAATGCTCCTACAAGAGTTTACAAGTTGTTTCCATGTACAAAAGGGACAAGAATGAAGTTACAAGTTATTTTCAAGTTCGAAGAGCAAGAATGATGCCTCAAATTGTTATAAATTGTTCAAACGAGGCAATAATGCTCCTACAAGAGTTTACAAGTTGTTTCCATATACAAACGGGTCAAGAATAAAGCTACAAGTTGTTTTCAAGTTCGAACGAGTCAAGAATGAAGTCTCAAATTATTACAAATTGTTCTCATGTTCAACCAAGCCCATAATGCTCCTACAAGAGTTTACAAGTTGTTTTCATGTACAAATGACTCAAGAATGAAGGTACAAGATGTTTTGAAGTTCGAAAGAGTCAAGAACGAAGCGTCAAATTGTTACAAATCGTTTCCATGTTCAAATGAGCCAATAATGCTCCTACAAGAGTTTACAGGTTGTTTCGATGTACAAAAGAGTCAAGAATATAGCTACAAGTTGTTTTCAATTTCGAACGAGTCAAGAATGAAACCTCAAATTGTTACAAATTGTTTTCATGTTCAAACGAGCCAATAAGTTCCTACAAGAGTTTACAAGTTGTTTCCATATACAAACGGGACAGGAATAAAGCTAGAAGTTCTTTTCATGTTCGCACGAGTCAAGAATGAAGCCTCAAATTGTTACAAATTGTGTTCATATTCAAACGAGCCAATAATGCTCCTGCAAGAGTTTAAAAGTTATTTCAATGTACAAACGGGTCAAGAAAGAAGTTACAAGTTGTTTTCAAGTTCGAATGAGCAAGAATGATCCCTCAAATTGGTACAAATTCTTTGCGTGTTCAAACGAGCCAATAATGCTCCTACAAGAGTTTACAAGTTGTTTCCATGTACAAACGGGTCAATAATGAAGCTTCAAGTTGTTTTCAAGTTCGAACGAGTAAAAAATGAAGCCTCAAACTGTTAGAAATTGTATTCATGTTCAAATGATCCAATAATGCTCCTAAATGAGTTTTCAAGTTATTTTCATGTACAAATGTCAAGAATGAAGTTACAAGTTGTTTTCATGTTCGAACGAGTCAAGAATGAAGCCTCGAATTGTTACAAGTTCTTTTCATGTTCAAAGGAGCCAATAATGCTCCTAAAAGAGTTTACAAGTTATTAGCATGTACAAACAAGTGAAGAATGAAGCTACAAGTTCTTTTCAAGTCGGAACGAGTCAAGACTGAAGCCTCAAATTGCTACAAATTGTTTTTATATTCAAACGAGCCAATAATGCTTCAACAAGATTTTACAAGTTATTTTCATGTACAAACGGATCAAGAATGAAGCTACAAGTTGTTTTGATGTTCGAACGAGTCAAGTATGAAACCTCAAATTGTTACAAAATTTTTTCAAGTTCAAACGAGCCAATAATACTCCTTCAAGAGTTTTCAATTTGTTTCCATATACAAAAAGGTCAAGAATAAAGCTACGAGTTCTTTTCAAGTTCGAACGAGTCAAGAATGAAGCCTCAAATTGATACAAATTGTTTTCAAGTTCAAACGAGCCAATAATACTCCTACAAGAGTTTACAAGTTGTTTCCATGTATAAACGGCTCAAGAATGAAGCTACAAGTTGTTTTCAAGTCGGAATGAGTCAAAACTGAAGCCTCAAATTGCGACAAATTATTTTCATGTTCAAACGAGCCGATAATGATCCTACAAGTGTTTACAAGTAGTTTTAATGTACAAACGGGTCAAGAATGAAGCTACAAGTTGTTTTCAATTCGGAACAAGTCAAGACTGAAGCCTTAAATTGCTACGAATTCTTTTCATGTTCAAACTAGCCAATAATGATCCTACACGATTTTACAAGTTATTTCCATGTTTACGGGTCAAGAATGAACTACAAGTTGTTTTCAAGTTCGAACGAGTCAAAAATGAAGCCTCAAATTGTTACAAATTGTATTCATATTCAAACGAGCCAATAATGCTCCTACAAGAGTTTACAAGTTGTTTCCATGTACAAACGGATCAAGAATGAAGTTACAAGTTCTTTTCAAGTTCGAACGAGTCAAAAATGAAGCCTCAAATTATTACGAATTGTTTTTAGGTTCAAAAGAGCCAATAATGTTCCTACAAGAGTTTACAAGTTGTTTCCATATCAAACAGGTCAAGAATGAAGCTACAAGTTGTTTTCAAGTCGGAATGAGTCAAGACTGAAGCCTCAAATTGTTACAAATTGTGTTCGTATTCAAACGAGCCAATAATGCACATACAAGAGTTTACAAGTTGTTTTCATGTACAAACGGGTCAATAATGAAGCTACAAGTTGTTTTCAAGTCGGAACGAGTCAAGACTGAAGCCTCAAATTGCTACGAATTGTTTTCATATTCAAACGAGCCAATAATGCTCCAACAAGATTTTAGAAGTTGTTTTCATGTACAAACGGATCAAGAATGAAGCTACAAGTTGTTTTGATGTTCGAACGAGTCAAGAATGAAGCCTCAAATTGATACAAATTATTTTCATGTTCAAACGAGCCAATAATGCTCCTACAAGAGTTTACAAGTTGTTTCCATGTACAAACAGGTCAAGAATGAAGCTACAAGTTGTTTTGAAGTCGTAACGAGTCAACACTGAAGCCTCAAATTGCTACGAATTGTTTTCATGTTCAAACGAGCCAATAATGATCCTACAAAATTTTACAAATTGTTTCCATCTACAAACGGGTCAAGAATGAAGCTACAAGTTGTTTTCAAGTTCGAACGAATCAAGAATCAAGCCTCAAATTGTTACAAATTGTTTTCATGTTCAAACGAGCTAATAATGTTCCTATAAGTGTTTACAAGTTGTTTTCATGTATAAACTGTCAAGAATGAAGCTACAAGTTGTTTTCAAGTCGGAATGAGTCAAGACTGAAGCCTCAAATTGTGACGAATTATTTTTATGTTCGAACGAGCCGATAATGATCCTACAAGTGTTTACAAGTTATTTTAATGTACAAACGGGTCAAGAATGAAGCTACAAGTCGTTTTCAATTCGGAACAAGTCAAGACTGAAGCTTCAAATTGCTACGAATTCTTTTCATGTTCAAACGAGCCAATAATGATCCTACACGATTTTACAAGTTGTTTCCATGTTTACGGGTCAAGAATGAAGCTATAAGTCGTTTTCAAGTTCGAATGAGTCAAGAATGAAGCCTCAAATTGTTACAAATTGTATTCATATTCAAACGAGCCAATAATGCTCCTACAAGAGTTTACAAGTTGTTTCCATGTACAAACGGGTCAAGAATGAAGTTACAAGTTCTTTTCAATTTCCAACGAGCAAGAATGATAGCTCAAATTGTTACAAATTGTTCAAACGAGGCAATAATGCTCCTATAAGAGATTACAAGTTATTTCCTTGTACAAACGAGTCAAGAATGAAGCTACAAGTTGTTTTCAAGTTCGAACGAGTCAAGAATGAAACCTCAAATTGTTACGAATTATTTTCATGTTCAAACGAGCCAATAATGTTCCTACAAGAGTTTACAAGTTGTTTTCATGTACAAACGGGTCAAGAATGAAGTTACAAGTTCTTTTCAAGTTCCAACGAGCAAGAATGATAGCTCAAATTGTTACAAATTGTTCAAACGAGGCAATAATGCTCCTATAAGAGTTTACAAGTTATTTCCTTGTACAACGAGTCAAGAATGAAGCTACAAGTTGTTTTCAAGTTCGAACGAGTCAAGAATGAAACCTCAAATTGTTACGAATTATTTTCATGTTCAAACGAGCCAATAATGTTCCTACAAGAGTTTACAAGTTGTTTCCATATACAAATGGGTCAAGAATGAAGTTACAAGTTCTTTTCAAGTTTTAACGAGCAAGAATGATGGCTCAAATTGTTACAAATTGTTCAAATGAGACAATAATGCTCCTACAAGAGTTTACAAGTTGTTTCCTTGTACAAACGTGTCAAGAATGAAGCTACAAGTTGTTTTCAAGTTCGAACGAGTCAAGAATAAAACATCAAATTGTTACGAATTGTTTTCATGTTCAAAGGAGCCAATAATGTTCCTACAAGAGTTTACAAGTTGTTTCCATATACAAACGGGTCAAGAATGAAGCTACAAGTTGTTTTCAAGTCGAAATGAGCCAAGACTGAAGCCTCAAATTCTTACAAATTGTGTTCATATTCAAACGAGCCATTAATGCACCTACAAGAGTTTACAAGTTTTCATGTACAAACGGGTCAAGAATGAAGCTACGAGTTGTTTTCAAGTCGGAACGAGTCAAGACTGAAGCCTCAAATTGCTACATATTGTTTTCATATTCAAACGAGCCAATAATGCTCCAACAAGATTTTAGAAGTTTTTTTCATGTACAAACGGATCAAGAATGAAGCTACAAGTTGTTTTGATATTCGATGGATTCAAGAATGAAGCCTCAAATTGATACAAATTATTTTCAGGTTCAAACAAGCCAATAATGCTCTTACAAGAGTTTACAAGTTATTTCCATGTACAAACGGGTCAAGAATGAATCTATAAGTTGTTTTCAAGTCGGAACGAGTCAAGACTGAAGCCTCAAATTGCTACGAATTGTTTTCATGTTCAAACGAGCCAATAATACTCCTACAAGAGTTTACAAGTTGTTTCCATGTATAAACGGCTCAAGAATGAAGCTACAAGTTGTTTTCAAGTCGGAACGAGTCAAGACTGAAGCCTCAAATTGCTACGAATTGTTTTCATGTTCAAACGAGCCGATAATGCTCCTACAAGAGTTTACAAGTAGTTTTCATGTATAAACGGGTCAAGAATGAAGCTACAATTTGTTTTCAAGTCGGAACGAGTCAAGACTGAAGCCTCAAATTGCTACGAATTGTTTTCATGTTCAAACGAGCCAATAATGCTCCTACAAGATTTACAAGTGGTTTTCATGTACGAACAGGTCAAGAATGAAGCTACAAGTTGTTTTGAAGTTCGAACGAGTCAAGAATGAAGACTCAAATTGTTACCAATTTTGTTCATTTTCAAACTAGCCCATAATCCTCCTACAAGAGTTTACAAGTTGTTTCCATGAACAAACGAGCCAAGAATGAAGCTACAAGTTGTTTTCAAGTTCGAACGAGTCAAGAATAAAACCTCAAATTGTAACAAATTGTTTTCATGTTCAAACGAGCCAATAATGCTCCTACAAGAGTTAACAAGTAATTTCCATATACAAACAGGTCAAGAATAAAGCTACAAGTTCTTTTCAAGTTCGAACGAGTCAAGAATGAAGCCTCCAATTGATACAAATTGTTTTCATGTTCAAACGAGCCAATATTGCTCCTACAAGAGTTTACAAGTTGTTTCCATGTATAAACAGGTCAAGAATGAAGCTACAAGTTGTTTTCAAGTCGGAATGAGTCAAGACTGAAGCCTCAAATTGTGACGAATTATTTTCATGTTCGAACGAGCCGATAATGATCCTATAAGTGTGTACAAGTTATTTTAATTTACAAACGGGTCAAGAATGAAGCTACAAGTTATTTTCAATTCAGAACAAGTCAAGACTGAATCCTCAAATTGCTACGAATTCTTTTCATGTTCAAACGAGTTAATAATGATCCTACACAATTTTACAAGTTGTTTCCATGTTTACGGGTCAAGAATGAAGCTACAAGTTGTTTTCAAGTTCGAACGAGTCAAGAATGAAGTCTCAAATTGTTACAAATTGTATTCATATTCAAACGAGCCAATAATGCTCCTACAAGAGTTTAAAAGTTGTTTCCATGTACAAACGGGTCAAAAATGAAGTTACAAGTTTTTTTCAAGTTCCAACAAGCAAGAATGATGGCTCAAATTGTTACAAATTGTTCAAACGAGGCAATAATTCTCCTACAAGAGTTTACAAGTTATTTCCTTGTACAAACGAGTCAAGAATGAAGCTACAAGTTGTTTTCAAGTTCGAACGAGTCAAGAATGAAACCTCAAATTGTTACGAATTGTTTTCATGTTCAAACGAGCCAATAATGTTCCTACAAGAGTTTACAAGTTGTTTCCATGTACAAACGGATCAAGAATGAAGTTACAAGTTCTTTTCAAGTTCGAACGAGTCAAAAATGAAGCCTCAAATTATTACGAATTGTTTTTATGTTCAAACGAGCCAATAATGTTCCTACAAGAGTTTACATGTTGTTTCCATATACAAACGGGTCAAGAATTAAGTTACAAGTTCTTTTCAAGTTCTAACGAGCAAGAATGATGGCTGAAATTGTTACAGACTGTTTTCATGTTCAAATGAGCCAATAATGCTCCTACAAGATTTTACAAGTTGTTTTCATGTTAGAAATGGCTCAAGAATGAAAGTACAAGATGTTTTGAAGTTCGAAAGAGTCAAGAACGAAGCGTCAAATTGTTACAAATTGTTTCCATGTTCAAACGAGCTAATAATTCACCTACAAGAGTTTACAAGTTGTTTCGATGTACAAATGAGCCAAGAATATAGCTACAAGTTATTTTCAATGTCGAACGAGTCAAGAATAAAACCTCAAATTGTTACAAATTGTTTTCATATTCAAATGAGCCAATATATTCCTACAAGAGTTTATAGGTTGTTTCCATATACAAACGGGACAGGAATAAAGATTGAAGTTCTTTTCATGTTCGCACGAGTCAAGAATGAAGCCTCAAATTGTTACAAAATGTGTTCATATTCAAATGAGCCAATAATGCTCCTACAAGAGTATAAAAATTGTTTTCATGTACAAACGGGTCAAAAAGGAAGTTACAAGTTGTTTTTAAGTTCGAATGAGCAAGAATAATCCCTCAAATTGATACAAATTCTTTGCATGTTCAAACGAGCATATAATGCTCCTACAAGAGTTTACAAGTTGTTTCCATGTACAAACGGGTAAAGAATTAAGCTACAAGTTGTTTTCAAGTTCGAACGAGGTAAAAATGAAGCCTCAAACTGTTAGAAATTATATTCATGTTCAAATGATCGTATAATGCTCCTAAAAGAGTTTACAAGTTATTTTCATGTACAAACGGGTCAAGAATGAAGTTACAAGTTGTTTTCAAGTTCGAACTAGTCAAGAATGAAGCCTCGAATTGTTACAAGTGTTTTCATGTTCAAATGAGCCAAAAATGCTCCTACAAGAGTTTGCAAGTTGTTACCATGTATAAACAAGTGAAGAATGAAGCTACAAGTTCTTTTCAAGTTCGAACGAGTCAAGTATGAAACCTCAAATTGTTACAAATTGTTTTCATGTTCAAACGAGCCAATAATGCTCCTACAAGAGTTTACAAGTTGTTTGCATATACAAACATGTCAAGTATAAAGCTACAAGTTCTTTTCAAGTTCGAACGAGTCAAGAATGAAGCTATAAGTTGTTTTCAAGTCGGAACGAGTCAAGACTCAAGCCTCAAATAGCTAAGAATTGTTTTCATACTCAAACGAGCCAATAATGCCCTAACAAGATTTTACAAGTTATTTTTTTGTACAAACGGATCAAGACTGAAGCTATAAGTTGTTTTGATGTTCGAATGAGTCAAGAATGAAGCCTCAAATTGATACAAATTGTTTTCATGTTTAAACGAGCCAATAATGCTCCTACAAGAGTTTACAAGTTGTTTCCATGTACAAACAGGTCAAGAATGAAGCTACAGGTTGTTTTCAAGTCGAAATGAGTCAAGACTGAAGCCTCAAATTGCTACGAATTATTTTAGTTCAAACGAGCCAATAATGATCCTACAAGTGTTTACAAGTTGTTTTCATGTACAAACGGGTCAAGAATGAAGCTACAAGTTGTTTTCAATTCAGAACGAGTCAAGACGGAAGCCTTAAATTGCTACGAATTCTTTTCATGTTCAAACGAGCCAATAATGATCCTACAAGATTTTACAAGTTGTTTCCATGTACAAACGGGTCAAGAATGAAGCTACAAGTTGTTTTCAAGTTTGAACGAGTCAAGAATGAAGCCTCAAATTATTACAAATTGCATTCATATTCAAATGAGCCAATAATGCTCCTACAAGAGTTTACAAGTTGTTTCCATGTACAAATGGGTCAAGAATGAAGTTACAAGTTGTTTTCAAGTTCCAACGAGCAAGAATGATGCCTCAAATTGTTACAAATTGTTTTCATGTTCAAACGAGCCAATAATGCTCCTACAAAGAGTTTACAAGTTGTTTCCATGTACAAAAGGGTCAAGAATGAAGTTACAAGTTATTTTCAAGTTCGAACGAGCAAGAATGATGCCTCAAATTGTTACAAATTGTTCAAACGAGGCAATAATTCTCCTCCAAGAGTTTTTAGTTGTTTCCATGTACAAACGAGTCAAGAATGATGCTACAAGTTGTTTTCAAGTTCGAACGAGTCAAGAATGAAACCTCAAATTGTTACAAATTGTTTTCATGTTCAAACGAGCCAATAATGTTCCTACAAGAGTTTACGAGTTGTTTCCATATACAAACAGGTCAAGAATAAAGCTACAAGTTCTTTTCAAGTTGGAATGAGTTAAGATTGAAGCCTCAAATTGCTACGAATTATTTTCATGTTCAAACGAGCCAATAATGCTCCTACAAGAGTTTACAAGTTGTTTCGATGTACCAATGAGTCAAGAATATAGCTACAAGTTGTTTTCAACTTCGAACGAGTCAAGAATGAAACCTCAAATTGTTACAAATTGTTTTCATGTTCAAACGAGCCAATATGTTCCTACAACAGTTTACAAGTTATTTCCATATACAAACGGGACAAAATAAAGCTAGAAGTTCTTTTCATGTTCGCACGAGTCAAGAATGAAGCCTCAAATTATTCCAAATTGTGTTCAAATTCAAACGAGCCAATAATGCTCCTACAAGAGTTTAAAAGTTGTTTCAATGTACAAACGGGTCAAGAAGGAAGTTACAAGTTGTTTTCAAGTTCGAATGAGCAAGAATGATCCCTCAAATTGATACAAATTCTTTGCATGTTCAAACGAGCCAATAATGCTCCTACAAGAGTTTACAAGTTGTTTCCATGTACAAACCGATCAAGAATGAAGCAACAAGTTGTTTTCAAGTTCGAACGAGTCAAAAAGGAAGCCTCAAACTGTTAGAAATTGTATTCATGTTCAAATGATCCAATAATGCTCCTAAATGAGTTTACAAGTTATTTTTATATACAAACGGGTCAAGAATGAGGTTACAAGTTGATTCCAAGTTCGAACGAGTTAGGAATGAAGCCTCGAATTGTTACAAGATGTTACCAAGTACGGACAAGTGAAGAATGTAGCTACAAGTTCTTTTCAAGTTCGAACGAATCAAGTATGAAACCTCAAATTGTTACAAATTGTTTTCATGTTCAAACGGGCCAATAATGCTCCTACAACAGTTTATAAGTTGTTTCCATATACAAACAGGTCAAGAATAAAGCTACAAGTTCTTTTCAAGTTCAAACGAGTCAAGAATGAAGCCTCAAATTGTTACAAATTGTGTTCATATTCAAACGTGCCAATAATGCTCCTACAAGAGTTTAAAAATTGTTTCCATGTACAAACGGGTCAAGAAGGAAGTTACAAGTTGTTTTCAAGTTCGTATGAGCAAGAATTGTCCCTCAAATTGATACAAATTCTTTGCATGTTCAAACGAGCCAATAATGCTCCTACAAGAGTTTACAAGTTGTTTCCATGTACAAACAGGTAAAGATTGAAGCTACAAGTTGTTTTCAAGTTCGAACGAGTCAAAAATGAAGCCTCAAACTGTTAGATATTGTATTCATGTTAAAATGATCGAATAATGCTCCTAAAAGAGTTTACAAATTATTTTCATGTACAAACGGGTCAAGAAAGAAGTTACAAGTTGTTTTCAAGTTCGAACTAGTCAAGAATGAAGCCTCGAATTGTTACAAGTTCTTTTCATGTTCAAATGAGCCAATAATGCTCCTACAAGAGTTTGCAAGTTGTTACCATGTATAAATAAGTGAAGAATGAAGCTACAAGTTCTTTTCAAGTTCGAACGAGTCAAGTATGAAACCTCAAATTGTTACAAATTGTTTTCATGTTCAAACGAGCCAATAATGCTCCTACAAGAGTTTACAAGTTGTTTCCCATATACAAACAGGTCAAGTATAAAGCTACAAGTTCTTTTCATATTCGAACGAGTCAAGAATGAAACCTCAAATTATTATAAATTGTTTTCATGTTCAAACGAGCCAATAATGCTCCTACAAGACTTTACAATTTTTTCCATGTACAAACGGGTCAAAAATGAAGCTACAAGTTGTTTTCAAGTCGGAACGAGTCAAGACTGAAGCCTCAAATTGCTACGAATTGTTTTCATATTCAAACGAGCCAATAATGCTCCAACAAGATTTTACAAGTTGTTTTTATGTACAAACGGATGAAGAATGAAGTTACAAGTTGTTTTGATGTTTGAACGAGTCAAGAATGAAGCCTCAAATTGATATAAATTGTTTTCATGTTCAAACGAGCCAATAACACTCCTACTAGAGTTTACAAGTTGTTCCATGTACAAACGGGTCAAGAATGAAGCTACAAGTTGTTTTCAAGTCGAAATGAGTCAAGACTGAAGCCTCAAATTGCTACGAATTATTTTACTTCAAACGAGCCAATAATGATCCTACAAGTGTTTACAAGTTGTTTTCATGTACAAACGGGTCAAGAATGAAGCTACAAGTTGTTTTCAATTCAGAACGAGTCAAGACTGAAGCCTCAAATTGCTACGAATTATTTTCATGTTCAAACGAGCCAATAATGATCCTACAAGATTTTATAAGTTGTTTCCATGTACAAACGGGTCAAGAATGAAGCTACAAGTTGTTTTCAAGTTTGAACGAGTCAAGAATGAAGCCTCAAATTGTTACAAATTGCATTCATATTCAAATGAGCCAATAATGCTCCTACAAGAGTTTACAAGTTGTTTCCATGTACAAATGGGTCAAGAATGAAGTTACAAGTTGTTTTCAAGTTCCAACGAGCAAGAATGATGCCTCAAATTGTTACAAATTGTTTTCATGTTCAAACGAGCCAATAATGCTCCTACAAGAGTTTACAAGTTGTTTCCATGTACAAACGAGTCAAGAATAAAACTACAAATTATTTTCAAGTCGGAATGAGTCAAGAGTGAAGCCTCAAATTGCGACGAATTATTTTCATGTTCAAATGAGCCGATAATGATCCTACAAGAGTTTATAAGTTGTTTCCATGTACAAACGAGTCAAGAATATAGCTACAAGTTGTTTTCAATTTCGAACGAGTCAAGAATGAAGCCTCAAATTGTTAAAAATTGTTTCCATGTTCAAATGAGCCAATAATGCTCCTACAAGAGCTTACAAGTTCTTTCCATATACAAACGGGTCAAGAATAAAGCTAAAAGTTATTTTCAAGTCGGAATGAGTCAAGAACGAAGCCTCAAATTGCTGCAAATTTTTGTTCATTTTCAAACGAGCCAATAATGATCCTACAAAGAGTTTACAAGTTGTTTCCATGTACAAAAGGGTCAAGAATGAAGTTACAAGTTATTTTCAAGTTCGAACGAGCAAGAATGATGCCTCAAATTGTTACAAATTGTTCAAACGAGGCAATAATGCTCCTCCAAGAGTATATAAGTTGTTTCCATGTACAAACGAGTCAAGAATGAAGCTACAAGTTGTTTTCAAGTTCGAACGAGTAAAGAATGAAACCTCAAATTGTTACAAATTATTTTCATGTTCAAACGAGCCAATAATGTTCCTACAAGAGTTTACGAGTTGTTTCCATATACAAACAGGTCAAGAATAAAGATACAATTTCTTTTTAAGTCGGAATTGTTTTCCCAGTCGTACAAGTAGAAGGGGGGGGGTTGAATACTTGTATGTCTTTTCTGCCCGATTTAAAATCAAATTAAGAACAAACTCAAACACAAAAATATGAATAAGTACTGTTTTGTATTATTGATTTGTGAATACAAAACTCTCCTAGGGTGTACACAAACCCTAGCAGCTTCTCTGTGTTTATCACAGCAACTCTCTCTATTTCTATGCTCTCACAAAATTTCACTCAGATGATTATGTTTCGACTTCCACACTTTTACAATTAGGTTACATAGAGTTTATATAGAGAGCTGCCTATCAACTAATAACAGAAAGATAAATTACAATAGGAATAGAATTCCTAATTATTAGTTGACAGTTTCCTTCTAGAATTCTCTTTCTTTCCCATAGCATATCTGCAATATATTTATCTTGATCTTCGAAGACTTTCCATTCCTGTGATCTTCTTCCAAATTTATCCTCAACTGTATAGACTCTGAAATATTCAGACTCTGATGATCTTCAGACTCTGATCACATGTAGACTCTGATAGATCACAGACTCTGATAGTCTCTAGACTCTGATCACCTTCCAGACTCTGATCTTCATGCAGACTCTGGTTTCACTTTCTATAGAAATTCTTCTAAGTACAAGTAACATGAATGTTGACTATCTAGACTCTGATTATTCATTTCAGAGACTAGAAAGACTTATTACAGATAAACTAATCTAGACCCTGTTCTAGTATTTTGTACATCATCAAATGAATATATCCCTAACAATCTCCCCCTATTTATGCTTTATAAAATGTAAGCATAAATCAAGGTTTGATGATGTCAAAACTAAAGAATAACACTAATAATCTAGAACAATATAAAAGAATTAAAAAAGAAAAAGAATTACTTCTCATTTAATCTTCTCAAAGGCTGGATTGTTCTTCAAAAATGAGTTTAGCATATTTTCTTCCACAATTGCAAGAGCTTCACCAACAAACTTCTTTAATTTCTTCATTTCTTCATTTGAACATTTAATTTGACAGTAAGCTGCTCTCAGATCATTTGCACTGCTTTCTTGATCTTTTAAGTCCTTCAACATCAGAACACTAACTTTCCCACTCATAGGCTGAAACCCAAAGTAATGACCCACACCTTCTTGAAATTTAATCTGTTTTTCCTCCAATGGCATGACTTGATCATTTCCCTCAGTATCAACATATTTTAAAGAAAATTTGCCCATTTGTCGATTTGCCTGTCTGTGCAAAATCAGCTTCCTATCAATCTCCTTGAACCATTTGTGTGTGACAGCTTCTTTGCTCTTGTTAACTTCATAAGCAATTTGAAGTAGGAATCTAATATACTGTAGTTCCTCAGCCTGTTTGAAAAAGATAAAATTTGACTGACTAATCCATCTTACACTTCCACCTTCTAAGAAGTAAACCAACATCTCATTCTTCACCTTTTCTGTACCTCCCTGACCTCCTTGTATCTTCGTTTCAAAAACATTATACACAATTTGAGCAGACACCACTTTATTTAAGTGCTTCTGAGTGATCTTCTCAAACTGCCTATCTGTCAAGGATTGAGGATCCCTGGTTAGAGTAGATGTTCTGTCAATGTCAGATTCTTCAAATCCTCCAAGACCTATCTTCTTTTTAGCTCTAAGTTGCAGATTTGATTGACTGCACTTCCAGTATGAAGGTTCTTGAGTTTGATCAGAGTCTGACTTCTTTCTTTGCTTATCAGAGTCTGACTTAGACTCTGATTTCCCATGTCTAGTCCCTGACTGATGTGTTGGAGTTCTTACTACTCCAGATTGCTTTTGTTGCACACCATCAGGACCCTTAGAACCATGAGAACTATCTCCATCATCACCATCTCTCCTCCTTTTAACTCCCCTTGATTGATTCTTGCATCCCTCATCCTTATGTCTCCTGGAGGACTCACCTTGCTTCACCTTCTCCCCCTTTTTGACATCATCATTACTAGTGACAGCCAAAAGAATCTGCTCAAGAACAGTGGAGATATTGGCCTGGGCTGCAATAACTGAATCAACCTTAGTGGTCAAATCAGAAACTGTAGTTTGAAGAGAGGCTTGAGTGGTAGTGATAGCAGCCAGAGCATCTTTAAAAGCGACCTCTTTGGATAATTGAAGGGAGTGAATTCTGTCAAATCTTGTATTGAGAAGAGAAGTGGTATTATCAACACCAGTGAGCTTCGTTTTAATATGAGAAATATCCTGGACCACACTGGATAATTGAGCAGCAACATCAGGCAGCTTAGCTTTAACAGCTCCATCTAAGACTTGATCTTCTTCACCAGGATAGTAACCATGTTCCTGTTGAAAAGATTTTTTCTGAAAAGCTGGAAGCCTCTCAGATTGATGAATTGCCAAAATGCAAGCAAAAGAATCTTTATCTGTTATTCCCCTTTGCTGTGCAGACTCCCAAGATTGGGGAAACACCTGATCAAAATATACAAAGGAGGGTGGAACTGGATCGTCATCTTCAGAAGAGCACTCCTCAGCAACAGGCTCAATCTTTGTAATTGGAGGGGTAGACTCTGGTGGTGTAGACTCCGAAACTGCAAACGGGACTATAGACCCTGACTCCTCCTGAGAGTTATCAGAGACTGTAGACTCTGGAAGTCTAGCCCTTATAGGCATGATTAACAGAGGTTCTTCTGACTTCAAATTCGCAGCCTCAGGTGAAATGACAGGGTTTTCCACCATAGCCTCCATGACTCTATCTGCTCTCCTTGCTAGAGAATCCACCAAATGTAGTTGTGGTCTCTGAGTAAATGATTTCTGAGCAGCAAGAGTCTCCTCCTCCTTTCCAATCTGCACAATCAAACAGTGTGAATTTTCATCCATCCCCTGCTCCAACTCATTGGACCAACTTTGTGGAAAATCTTGATCCCAATAAGTAAAGCTAGGTTCAGGATACCCTAATCTCTCATGCTCACAGTGGGGTTGGGCACCCACTTTCTCAAACTCACTCAGGCTCTCTACAGCCTTTTCTACCTCTCCTTTTGCCTGGTCCAGTGCCAGCCTCTCAGATATTTTTTCACTCAATGTGGAGGGTGCACTCAATAATCCTACAGAAGAGGGGTTGAGAGATAAGAGTTGTGCTTCAATACCTGAACCACCTTGATGGAGGGGAACCCCTTCAAATGTCTGAAGGCTAGGGGTTTCCACCAAGGGGTGAGCATCAACAGAACCTGAACCCTTACAAGCATCTTCTCTCTTTTCAGAGTCTGTTGGCTCCAGTATTCCAGTCTCAGGGTCTACTCTAGACTCTGACAGCTTCAGTATGACTTCATTAGAAGCCAGAGTCTGAGTGTTGCCATCTTGGACTGTTTGTGCATGAGACTCCCCCTCAAGGTGGATAGACTCTGACAGAATAGATTGGGAAATTTCTTCATGAGCATCCATCAGAGTCTGTCCTCCCATATCACTGGGGTTCTCATCAGCTGTTTGGTGAGTTGTCAAGGAGGGCCTAACAGCATACTCCCCTGCCCCACTATCACCCAACCTCTGACTAGGTGGTTCTTGTGTGGGTGAGGCAGACTGAGCATCTTTATCACTAGTCACCACTGGTGCACTAGTCCCATCCTCCAACTGCCTGGCACTACCTGCTACCTCATGTTGTTCTTCAAGAATAAATGCATCCAACTTGTGATGAAAGGCCCTGAGATGGATTGCATTGATTGCCTGGGCATCTGTGAGATTGAAGAGGTCCTGCAGTTCCCTTCTTAATTTTTGAAAATAAGTGCCCTTGAATTGATCCAGTCTACTTTGGTAGGTTGGATAGATGTATTTGTTGGCAATTGTACCTATATTATGGACAAGATAGTCAGCCACCTGTCTTGACAGAGGTTGAATTTGAGAGATCCATTGAATGGTTGTCCTGTAGGTAACTCCATTATCCCAAATTGCTTCATAGTTAAAAACTGGTTGCTCAATCTCAGTTTCCAACTCAGCAACAGACTCTGATGCACTCCTTGTGTGGACCTTAAGCTTTTTAGGCTTCTTTGTAATTTGCTGTTCAGAGTCTAGCACACCCAGTGCGTTGAGAACTTCATTTGTCTTGCCTTCTATGAGCCCAGCTGCTTGTACTTGTAATGAAGAGTTGAATAGGTAGCTGTATAGATTTTTGACCACATCCTGTGCAGACATTTGTAGCTCCTGTTCCATCCTCTTCCTTAGGGCTTCATAGGTTGTAAGAAAATCCAAGACTTGAGATTTAGTCTGATATTGTTCTGGATCTTCAACTGATTCCACCAAAGGATATAAGAATAGCAGTGCCTCATCACTTGGAGTAATGATCTCATCAATTAGGCATGAGGCTGCATCCAATGGCATTCCTTCCCAAAATGTGTCATGATCAGAGTCTAAAGGCAGTCTAGACTCTGACTCAACATTAGACTCTGGTTCAGGTGTTTTCTCGATTTCAGAGTCTGGCTCTGCAGGAGCCTTGGGAGCATCTGTTTCCTGCAAAACAGGGTTAGTAATAATAACAGGCTTGTGTGTGTGTGCAGAATAAGTCTTCCTTAATCTTCTGTACTTCTTAGCAAAAGATTTCTCAGGAGACTCAATATGAGAATCCTGAGGTGCTTCCCTAGGTTTTTCAGAGTCTGTAGCCTTTTGAGAGTCTACAGACTTGGCTTGAAGGTTAGAATCAAGTGTATCATGACCTTCCTTTAGCAAAGAAAGTCCTTCAACAACTTGCTTCTCTAGTGGATTGAGCTCCTCATCACTGTGCTCATCTATAAGCCTAGATTGAATCAATTTTCTCCTCTTTACAACTGGTGCCTGTTGAGAGACACCAGAGGTTGGTTTCTTTTTGGATTTTGGTTTGGAAGATTGTATAATTGAAGGGGATTGGGTGATTTGGGTAGGTGCAGGGGGACTCTCCATTACTTGTTCCTGCACCATTTCACCACCAAAAAATGAGGCATTGTAGATAGAAGGTTTGTAGGATGAGAGTTTTACCTGCATTACCTGTGGATATGTCATTGCAGGTAGACTCTTCTTTTTGTCATCAATTCTCTTAATGTCAGAGAATATCCTCCTTTGCTGTTTGTATGCCTGCACACAGCAATCATCTGCCAACTTGGTTGACATGTCAGGAATGAAGTGATTGAGGAGAATCATGAGAAATCTATGATAGTAGACTTTCTTTCTCCCCTCATGCACATTATTTAATTTTGCTCCCATTTGAGTGAGCAACATATCACCAATGTTGATTATTCTATCAAATAGGAGACTATGACCAATTTGATAAGTAATAGCAGTAATAGCATCAAATCCACTACACTTACCAGTAAAACACTTAGCAATTTGATCGAAGAAAAATGACCATTCTTTCCTTAAGTAAGGCCTAGTTATCTTGCTCATGTTATCTAAGCTAGCAGAATAACCTATTGCCTTAAACATGCTTTTAATGTCATCATCAGATACAATTTCATCAAAAGGTGTTCTTACAGGCAATTTAAACACAGCATTAAGTACATCGGCAGTTACATCAAATGTAGTGGAGCCAAAGGTAAACATGATTTTACCTGGTTGATCCTGAGAAGGATCAACAACCTGTGCAGAACTCCAAGCCTTTGACACAGCATCCATGTGAATCACTGGTGATGCCTTGAGAATGTAACTGAGCTCAGAGTGCTCCATGAAATCCATCATTGGGAAGTAGTCAGCATCTACTCCTTTCTTATCTCCAAGAGCAGCAACATGATTTGTAGTCATGAAATCAAAGTCCCCAAAAGTAAAAGCAATCGCCTAATTCACCTACCAGTCTGACATCAATGTGCTTTGTTCTGGAGTGTTGGACTGGATTCTCTGCAATTTTAATAGCACTAGTATTATCACAATACATAGGAATATTTGATAATGTTAGTCCATAATCAAGTAATTGATTTCTCATCCACAGAATTTGAGCACAGCAACTTCCAGCTGCAATGTATTCAGCCTCAGCTGTTGAGGTGGATACTGTTTGTTGTTTCTTGCTAAACCAAGAAATTAATCTGTTGCCAAGAAACTGGCATTGTCCTGTTGTGCTTTTCCTGTCTACTTTGCATCCTGCATAGTCAGAATCTGAATAACCAATTAGTGAAAAATCTGACTCTCTAGGATACCAAAGTCCAAGAGTTTGTGCCCCCTTGAGATATCTAAAAATTCTTTTCACAGCTATTAAATGTGATTCTCTAGGGTCAGCTTGAAATCTAGCACATAGACAAGTTGCAAACATTATGTCTGGTCTACTAGCAGTTAAATATAACAATGAGCCAATCATACCTCTGTAGCTAGTGTTGTTAACTTTCTTACCCTTTGGGTCAGAGTCTAGCTTTGTGGCAGTTGACATGGGAGTTTTAGCAGTTGCAGAGTCTTGCATATCAAACTTCTTCAACAGTTCTCTTACATACTTTGTTTGATTGATGAAAATTCCATCATCATTCTGTTTGACTTGAAGCCCCAAAAAGAAGTTTAATTCTCCCATCATGCTCATTTCATAATTTGACTGCATTAGTTGACTAAACTTTTCACAGAGTTTATCATTAGTAGATCCAAATATAATATCATCAACATAAATTTGGACAAGCAAAATATCACCTTTACATTTTCTAATAAAGAGAGTTTTGTCAATGGTACCTCTTGTGAAATCATTTTCCAGAAGAAATTTTGAAAGAGTTTCATACCATGCTCTAGGTGCTTGCTTCAATCCATATAGTGCCTTGTCTAACCTGTAAACATGATCAGGAAACTTTGGATCAACAAATCCTGGTGGTTGCTCCACATAGACTTCTTCTTCCAATTCTCCATTTAAGAAGGCACTTTTCACATCCATCTGATACGCCTTGAATTTTGAATGAGCTGCAAAGGCAAGAAACATTCTGATAGCTTCCAATCTTGCTACTGGTGCAAAAGTTTCATCATAGTCAATTCCTTCCTCCTGTGAGTATCCTTTTGCAACTAGCCTTGCTTTGTTTCTTACTACAGTTCCATTCTCATCAAGTTTGTTTCTGTAAACCCATTTTGCACCAACAACAGATCTATTTCTAGGTCTTGGTACTAGTTTCCACACTTTATTTCTCTCAAATTCATTCAATTCTTCTTGCATTGCAATAATCCAATCAGGATCTTGCAAGGCTTCCTCAATTTTCTTGGGTTCATTCTTTGAGAGAAAACAGCTATAAAGACATTCATTTTGAGTGGTTGTTCTTGTTTGTACACCACTCTCAGGGTCACCAATTATTAAGTCATGAGTGTGATCCCTTGTCCATTTTCTAGCTGGTGGAAGATTGGTTCTTGAACTTGAAACTCCCCCTAAGTCATTTGCATCTTCTGTATTTGAGTGAAATTCTAATGAAGAGGCTCCCCCTAAATTGCTTGACTCTGACAAGGTTTCAGAATTGCTTGATCCAGACCCTGATGAGTTAGACTCTGTCTGTCTAGACTCTGTCTGTCTAGACTCTGTCTGGGTAGACCCTGTCTGGGTAGACCCTGACCTGTTAGACTCTGAATTATTTGGAGTTGAATTTTCTGACTCCCCCTCAGAGTGTGCAGATTCCTGTGTTGGTTCAGGAGTTGTTTGAGGGTCTTCATCCTCTTCTTCTTCATTTATCTCAGAACTTTTTAGATTTTCAAATTCCAGTGTAGTAGACTCTGACTCATCCTGCAATCCTGTAAACTTTTTATCATCAAATGCAACATGAATAGATTCCATAACAATTTTGGTTCTGAGATTAAACACTCTGAAT
Organism: Oenanthe sinensis; assembly: GCA_028671895.1. NCBI lineage: Eukaryota > Viridiplantae > Streptophyta > Magnoliopsida > Apiales > Apiaceae > Oenanthe > Oenanthe sinensis. Next base: position 2,478,284 of record CM053796.1, on the reverse strand, counting down.
GCTTTTGTGTTTGATGCATATCCAAGAAAGATTGATTCATCTGCCTTGGCTTCGAATTTGCTTAGATTTTCAGGATGTACTTTCAGTACATAACACTTGCATCCAAATATGTGAAAGTGTTTTACACTTGGCTTCTTGTCCTTTATCATTTCATAGGGAGTCTTTCCATGCATGTTTATTAGAGTGCAGTTTTGAGTGAAACATGCTGTATTGACTGCCTCAGCCCAAAAATATACTGGCAGCTTAGACTCTGCCAACATTGTTCTGGCAGCTTCTATGAGTGTCCTATTCTTTCTTTCCACAACTCCATTTTGTTGAGGAGTTCCTGGCGCAGAAAATTGTTGAGTAATTCCCTTTGATGCACAGTGGTTCTCCATGATTGAATTCTTGAATTCAGTACCATTGTCACTCCTCAGTATTCTTACTATTTTCTTTGATTTTCTTTCCAGAAAAGTGATATGATCTATTATGTGTTGAGAAGCTTCATCCTTTGAATGTAGAAAGAAAACCCATGTGAATCTTGTAAAATCATCTACAATAACAAGAGTATATTTCCTTTTGTTAATTGACATAACATTTACTGGACCAAATAAATCAAGATGCAATAAATAAAAGGGTTCAGAAATGGTGTTAATTGTCTTGCTCTTGAAGGATGATATTCTTTGCTTCCCAAGTTGACATGCTTCACAAAGTCCATCTTGCACAAAATCAACCTGTGGTAATCCTCTTACAAGATTCTGTTTAACCAACTTATTGAGTGTTTTGAAGTTGATGTGTAACAGTTTCTTGTGCCATTTCCAGCTTTCTTCTGTTGAGGCCTTGCTATATAGACATGTGATTTCACTGTGTATGCAATCCTCCAAGCTGGCTTCATAAATGTTACCATGCCTAAGTCCTTTGAAAACCACAATGCCTGTTTCTTTGTGAGTCACAAGACACTCTTTGTTGTCAAAGCCAGTATGGTAACCTTTATCTCCAAGTTGACTTATGCTTATTAAATTATGTCTTAAGCCATCAACTAGAGCTACTTGTTCAATGATGACATTCTCAAGTACAATCTTGCCATATCCCAGTGTTTGTCCTTTGTTGCCATCTCCAAAGGATACTTCTGGGCCAGCCATTTCCACAAAGTCTGTAAGCAGGGATTTCTTTCCAGTCATGTGTCCTGAGCATCCACTGTCCAGGATTAGAGTTACATTCTTTACCCTGGTTCCCTGCATACATAAAGCAACTAGTTAGATGTTTTGAGGACCCAAACAGTTTTGGATCCTTTTCTACTAACTTTAGGAGAAGCAGGCTTTACAGTTTTCACCTTTGATTTACCTGTCTCTTTTGTTGCCTTAGACTCTGGTGGAGTCTTGACAGTGTCATACCAACTTTTATCAATAGAAGATTTTAGCTCATAAAAATTGTAATACAAGTCATGATAGTCCTTACACATATAGATAGAATGAAATATGCTACCACAGTGATAACATGGTTTCTGTGGTATGTAGTGACTTTTCAGAGTCTGTGAAGGATTAGACTCTGATTTCTTCTCAATCTTTGCTTTACAATCTATAGCCAAATGGTTGTGGTTGCCACATCTATAACACTTCTTTCTAGGAGCATTAGGATCCTTTTGGTAATTGTTTGCCTTATTAATTCCTTCCTTACCATTCCTATTTCTCCTAGTTTTGGTAGACTCTGATAAGTTCTCTAGCCTTTCTTTTAATTTTGACTTAGACAAGTACCCTATATTTATATTTTTCTTAGAGTTATTTGCTCCTGTTTCATCTGTCTTTTTGTTAACAACAGGGGGACTAATGACAGATGAGTTTGTGGTTTCAGATTTTTCTTTAGGTGTCACAAACTTAACAGGAACAAATGTACTTTTGTCTTTAGTCTTATTAACTTGGCTAGCTTCTTCACTGTTATTATTCTCAACAATAGGTCTTTTGTCTTGACTCTTGTCATAGCCTAGACCAGCAGTTTGACACACATTTTGATTATTGAGAATTTCTTGAACTTTTCTACCAGAGTCTGTCCAGACTCTAAACTTGAGTCTCTCTTCTTCTAGTTATTTCTTAACATAGTCATAGGCCTTCAAGATTTCAGTGTAGTTATGACTATGTTTCTCAGAATCCTTTTTGTATTGTTCCATTAATATTAACTCAGACTCTAAATGATCATTCCTTTTAGTCAAGGTCAAATTTTCCTCTCTCAACCTTTCACTTTCACTAGTGAGAGACCTACATGTTGTCATTATTTTATTGACCTCCCTTTGCACAGTTTCTATACCATCAGAGTCTAAATTAATTAAGGATTCAGGAGTAAAGATTGATACCTGAGTTTTAGGAGATGAGGGTTCTTTGGGAGATTGTGATTTTCTTGAGGAGGATGCCATCAGTGCTAGATTTTCATAATCAATTTCATCCTCTGAGCTTGAATCTGCCCAATCCTTTCCAGTTGATAGAAGTGCTTTTCCTTTTCCTTGACTTTTTGACTTTCTGCATTCACTAGCAAAGTGGCCCAATATTCCACAGTTGAAACATTTGACCTTTGCTTTGTCAAGTTTGATTATTGTACACTTGCTCTTCTCAACCTTCTCATCTTCCTTCTTGAATGATGGCCTCTTGCTAAATTTTCCAGTTCTTTTGTTAAATTTCATTCTTTTGAAATTTTTTGCAAACATAGCCATCATTTGACTTAGGTCAATCTCTTCATCAGAATCAGAGTCTGTGTCAGTAGACTCTGACTCCACAACAGCTTTACCCTTCTTCCTTGAATCCTTGATTCTAGCTTCTGTGGGTTGTTCCTGTTGTTCTTTCTCAGACTCCAGTAAGAGTGCCACAGATTTTGTCTTCACAGACTTCTTATTCTTCCTCTGTTGCATCTCCAAATCATATGTCTTGAGTCTGCCATACAATTCTTCTAGAGTTAGTTTATCCAAATCTCTAGCTTCCCTTATGGCTGTTGTTTTATTGTCCCACTCTTCAGGAAGTGCTCTTAGAAACTTGGTGTTTGTATCTTCAGAATCATAAACCTTACCAAGCATAGCCATCTTGTAAACCTATCATACATCTCAGTGATAGATTCTCCAGATTTAGTTTCAAAATATTCATACTCCTGAATTAGCAAAGACCTTACATTCTTCTTGACGTCTTTAGTCCCTTGACAGTGCACTTCAAGTTTTGCCCACATCTCCTTAGCAGTGGTGCATGATATAACACAGTTTGTAAGAACAGAATCCAAACTGTTGAAGAGAATGTTTTTGACTTTTGCCTCCTTAAGGACATTCTCCTTGTCCTCTCTTGTCCATTCAGCCTTGGGTTTTCCAATGAAGTGTTCTTCAGTTACTTTACCTTCTTCATTGATTTGAGGCACAAGCTTTAAGGGCACATAGGGTCCTTCATGAATTCTTTCAAGGTAGTCAGGGTCTGTTGCTTCCAGATGGTGCAGCATCTTAACCTTCCAGTGGGTGAACTCGTTTCTTTTAAGCATAGGAATCTTAGAATTGCCATCTTTGTTTCCAGACATCTTTGATCGATTTTATACGTTAGGCTCTGATACCAATTGTTTTCCCAGTCGTACAAGTAGAAGGGGGGGGGGGGGGTTGAATACTTGTATGTCTTTTCTGCCCGATTTAAAATCAAATTAAGAACAAACTCAAACACAAAAATATGAATAAGTACTGTTTTGTATTATTGATTTGTGAATACAAAACTCTCCTAGGGTGTACACAAACCCTAGCAGCTTCTCTGTGTTTATCACAGCAACTCTCTCTATTTCTATGCTCTCACAAAATTTCACTCAGATGATTATGTTTCGACTTCCACACTTTTACAATTAGGTTACATAGAGTTTATATAGAGAGCTGCCTATCAACTAATAACAGAAAGATAAATTACAATAGGAATAGAATTCCTAATTATTAGTTGACAGTTTCCTTCTAGAATTCTCTTTCTTTCCCATAGCATATCTGCAATATATTTATCTTGATCTTCGAAGACTTTCCATTCCTGTGATCTTCTTCCAAATTTATCCTCAACTGTATAGACTCTGAAATATTCAGACTCTGATGATCTTCAGACTCTGATCACATGTAGACTCTGATAGATCACAGACTCTGATAGTCTCTAGACTCTGATCACCTTCCAGACTCTGATCTTCATGCAGACTCTGGTTTCACTTTCTATAGAAATTCTTCTAAGTACAAGTAACATGAATGTTGACTATCTAGACTCTGATTATTCATTTCAGAGACTAGAAAGACTTATTACAGATAAACTAATCTAGACCCTGTTCTAGTATTTTGTACATCATCAAATGAATATATCCCTAACAGGAATAAGTCAAGATTGAAGCCTCAAATTGCTACGAATTATTTTCATGTCCAAACGAGCCAATAATGCTCCTACAAGAGTTTACAAGTTGTTTCGATGTACCAATGAGTCAAGAATATAGCTACAAGTTGTTTTCAATTTCGAACGAGTCAAGAATGAAACCTCAAATTGTTAAAAATTGTTTTCATGTTCAAACGAGCCAATATGTGCCTACAAGAGTTTACAATTTGTTTGCATATACAAACGGGACAGGAATAAAGCTAGAAGTTCTTTTCATGTTCGCACGAGTCAAGAATGAAGCCTCAAATTATTACAAATTGTGTTCAAATTCAAACGAACCAATAATGCTCCTACAAGAGTTTAAAAGTTGTTTCAATGCACAAACGGGTCAAGAAGGAAGTTACAAGTTATTTTCAAGTTCGAATGAGCAAGAATGATCCCTCAAATTGATACAAATTCTTTGCATGTTCAAACGAGCCAATAATTCTCCTACATGAGTTTACAAGTTATTTCCATGTACAAACGGGTCAAGAATGAAGCAACAACTTGTTTTCAATTTCGAACGAGTCAAAAATGAAGCCTCAAACTGTTAGAAATTGTATTCATGTTCAAATGATCCAATAATACTCCTAAATGAGTTTACAAGTTATTTTCATGTACAAACGGGTCAAGAATGAGGTTACAAGTTGATTTCAAATTCGAACGAGTCAGGAATGAAGCCTCGAATTGTTACAAGATGTTACCATGTACAAACAAGTGAAGAATGAAGTTACAAGTTCTTTTCAAGTTCGAACGAGCAAGTATGAAACCTCAAATTGTTACAAATTGTTTTCATGTTCAAACGGGCCAATAATGCTCCTACAAGAGTTTACAAGCTGTTTCCATATACAAACAGGTCAAGAATAAAGCTACAAGTTCTTTTCAAGATCGAACGAGCAAAAATGATGCCTCAAATTGTTACAAGTTGTTCAGACGAGGCAATAATGCTCCTACAAGAGTTTACAAGTTGTTTCCATATACAAACAGGTCAAGAATAAAGCTACAAGTTCTTTTCAAGATCGAACGAGCAAAAATGATGCCTCAAATTGTTACAAATTGTTCAAACGAGGCAATAATGCTTCTACAAAAGTTTACAAGTTGTTTCCATATACAAACAGGTCAAGAATAAAGCTACAAGTTCTTTATAAGTTCGAACGAGTCAAGATTGAAGCCTCAAATTGTTACAAATTGTGTTCATATTCAAACGAGCCAATGATGCTCTTACAAGAGTTTACAAGTTGTTTTCATATACAAACGGGTCAAGAATGAGGCTACAAGTTGTTTTCAAGTCAGAACGAGTCAAGACTGAAGGCTCAAATTGCTACGAATTGTTTTCATGTTCAAACGAGCAAATAATGACTCTACAAGATTTTACAAGTTGTTTCCATGTACAAACGGGTGAAGAATGAAGCTACAAGTTGTTTTCAAGATCAAACGAGTCAAGAATGAAGCCTCAAATTGTTACAAATTGTTTTCATGTTTAAACGAGCCAATAATACTCCTACAAGAGTTTTCAAGTTGTTTCCATGTACAAACGGGTCAAGAATAAAGCTACAAGTTATTTTCAAGTCGGAATGAGTCAAGACTGAAGCCTCAAATTGCAATGAATTATTTTCATGTTCAAACGAGCCGATGATGATCCTACAAGAGTTTACAAGTTATTTCCATGTACAAACGAGTCAAGAATATAGCTACAAGTTGTTTTCAATTTCGAACGAGTCAAGAATGAAACCTCAAATTGGTGCAAATTGTTTTCATGTTCAAATGAGCAAATAATTCTCCTACAAGAGTTTACAAGTTCTTTCCATATACAAACGGGTCAAGAATAAAGCTACAAGTTCTTTTCAAGTTCGAACGAGTCAAGAACGAAGCCTCAAATTGTTACAAATTTTTGTTCATTTTTAAACGAGCCAATAATGCTCCTACAAGAGTTTACAAGTTGTTTCCATGTACAAAAGGGACAAGAATGAAGTTACAAGTTATTTTCAAGTTCGAAGAGCAAGAATGATGCCTCAAAATGTTACAAATTGTTCAAACGAGGCAATAATGCTCCTACAAGAGTTTACAAGTTGTTTCCATATACAAACGGGTCAAGAATAAAGCTACAAGTTGTTTTCAAGTTCGAAGGAGGCAAGAATGAAACTACAAGTTGTTTTCAAGTTCGAACGAGTCAAGAATGAAGCCTCAAATTGTTACAAATTATTTTTATAATAACCCGAAATTTTGACACTTGGGGTTATTAAGATTTTTGGATATTTTTTTTTTCATTTTTGAATAAATGATTTTATGGATTTATTTTTTTCATAAGGTACTTGAGATGTGAGGCCGTATTATTAGTATACGGGATATTCGAAAATATGCGTATCGGTGTTACGGTAGCATACGTAATAAAAATAAGACTAATAATTATTTTTGGTCTAACAAAATAAATTTGAAGACCGGATGGAAGTCGTAACAGAATTTGAGAAATGATGTAGGTGAATAGTATTTATTCGGAGAATTGTTTCGTAAATTTTCGAAACAATTAAAGAGTATTAATTTAATGATTCTAAAATATATTAGAGTCATATCATGAGATTTTAAGTTTTTAAAATTTAGGTGGAACGGAAGAAAAGAGTACGATAACGAGAGATTAAGACGTTATCGGGAAATTACGTGACTCCCGCACGAACCTTTTAAAACGCTAGCTTCCACCACACACATCCAAAAAATAAGAAAAGTCAGCTGAGCTCCCCTCATTTCTTGAAGAAACCGAAGGGTAGAAGGAGGAGAAGGAAAGTGATGAGAAAAATCACTTGGCTTGCTCGTTCTTGCTCATTTCTCCACCATTTCTTGCGCTTAATAGCTTGAATCGAAGGTAGTAAACCCCTCTTGCTCTCTCTTGATTTCTACATCATTCCATCCATGAAATCTTTAGTTATGATTCAAAGAAGGTTCGAATGAACAGTAACTCCGAAAATAAATAATTTGTTTTCTTTGATTCTTGAGTTCCTATGGCTTGATTGATGATTGTTATATCATATACTCCCTCCGTCCCAACCAATTCTTTACACTTTCCTTTTTGGGACGTCCCACCCAATTCTTTACATTACTAAAAATAGTAACTTTTAACAATAAATATATTATTACATCCACTACTTCACTCCACTTTTTCAACACTTTACACTATTACACCCACTACTTCATTTATTTTAACAATAAAATCACTATTACACCCACTATCCTTGGTCTCCGTGCCCGGACCAAATGTAAACATTTGGCCGGGACGGAGGGAGTACATGTTATGGGTAGTGAGAAGCATCCATGTATGACCCTAGAAACACATGCTTTGATTCATTGATTTCTAGGTTTTGTTTTTTTCATGCTTGGCTGATTTTTGGAGCTTGAGATTGTGTTATGATATAGTATATGGTTGAATGAGGAGTTTGAGATTGTTTGTTGGTTGATTTGGAGTAGAATAAAAATGGAAAACGATGAGAAAACAAACGTAACCATGTAAATTGTTTTCGTGACCTTACTGCTGTAACTGTCCAGAAAATCTGGCAACATTCGGTCACTGTTCTTGGCTTATGGTTGATATGGTTAGATAGTAGATAGTCTCTAGATCATTTGAGCGCTAATTTTGCGTCATTCGGAGTTACGAGTCAAAAGTTATGGCCGATTTAGTAACGGTAGCGCAGGAAATGGAAATCATGTTTTTGTCCAACTTTGAGGCTATGATTGGACTAGCTACGGAGCTTAATAAAATCCGAAACTTTTATGAGATATTCCTTGACAGTCATATAAGACCTCAGAAAAGAAATCGTGTCAAATGGATTAATTTCCAATTTATTAAAAATGCTAGAAAACAGAGTGTTAAGTGAAACGAACATGAGGAAAATGTTAAACAACCGTTTTGGGAAACGATTTCGAGCAAGTTAGAGAATTTGTCTCGAGTCGACCCAGTAACGGAAGTTGTTGAGGAATATCATGACTATACGTAGGTGCAAAGAACTTGATAAAAAACTATTGAGAGGATAGTTTTATGAATAGCTAAAGTAGGCCCAAGGAGGTGAAGTACCGGGCGAAATGTAGAGTAATTGTATAAATTACAATTAACCTGATACATCTATATGTATACTAAGAGTGGGTTCTTATATGATTATAGAGTACCCGGAGCGTGGAGAAGTTGGAATAGCATTCCTTGGACTCCAGGCAAGTTTCCAACTCTATCGTTTTATTCCATATCAGAATATTATTGATTCATGGTGATGCCAAAACTTTTGAAATCTTTGACTTGATGATAAGTTCTTTGATTATACATTTTTGTTGTGTTTGGAACTACTTAGCTCATTGTTGTTATTGGAAATGCACGTCGGCATTTCACCTTGAACTGTCTTGTTCATATATAACGTGATTCTTCTGCTACTCTGAACTTCTCGAAAAGTTAGAGTATGCAAGTATCCGACGCTTTGTCATTTTAATTCTGATTTATGACAAGAGTATGCATAGGTTGTTAAGATTGCTTATCGTGAGTTGTTTCGAATCTCTTTCAACCTAATTCTGAGACGACTCTGAACTTCTTGAAAAGTCAGAGTTCGTATAGCAGCTTTCTAAACTCTAGACTTTATAACGGTTTATTGGTTATAAAGCTCTGTAGTGTTTGAAGTTCCTTTCAGATGGAACTGTATACTATATGTTCGCGCCTCTGAACATCTTAAGAGTTAGAGGACGCCTTTTGTCAGTTTTGTATAACTGAATCTAGTGTCGAGTACATCTTTTTGGTGCTCGATGGTCGACCGGGAGTAGTCTGGTATGAGATGGGATTAGTGGATTTGGATTAATATCCCATCGATGTTTTAAATAATATTTAGTTTATTAAATATTATTTAAAGAGTATAGAAAGTGTTTAAATGTTAATTAAATACTTTCAGGTCATTTGAAATTATTTAAATATGTTCAATCATTTAAGATTATTTAAATATTAAATAATCTTGATTATATTCGAATTAAATATTTTAATTCTTTTAAATCCTTTTAATATTTTTCGAGGACTATTCTGGGCTTCCTAAATATTGATAAAATATTTATTTGTTCTTTAAAAATATTCTGGAGTTGTCTAAACTTCTTTAAATATTATTTTTCATTAAATAATAAAGAATGAGCGATGACTCAGATATTTTGTATTCACTCTGAGTCGATAACTCCAGGTTAGGGAGGTAACGTCCGGCTCCGAAGGGTTTCTGTCTTGTTAAATTCTTGAGTCTCCTTGATTCAAGGGTTTCTGTCTTGTTAAATTCGTTGACTGAGAGTCAACCCAGATGTTTCGAGAGTACTCCCACCTCGTTTCGGGAGCCAAGCTATTGTCAGATATTGAAATCTTACAATAGGTCGTTGTTGTTCTGGAAGGTTGTATTAAATTCCCTTCCTTACCTGTTGATTGAAATCCTGTGATGGATTGTTGTGTCGTTCTGGAAGGTTGTATTAAATTCCCTTCTTTATCTGTTGATTGAAATCCTGTGATGGATTGTTGTGTTGTTCTGGAAGGTTGTATTAAATTCCCTTCCTTATCTGTTGATTGAAATCCTGTGATGGATTGTTGTGTTGTTCTGGAAGGTTGTATTAAATTCCCTTCCTTATCTGTTAATTGAAATCCTGTGATGGATTGTTGTGTCGTTCTGGAAGGTTGTATTAAATTCCCTTCCTTATCTGTTGATTGAGATCCTGTGATGGATTGTTGTGTTGTTCTGGAAGGTTGTATTAAATTCTCTTCCTTATCTGTTGATTGAAATCCTGTGATGGATTGTTGTGTTGTTCTGGAAGGTTGTATTAAATTCCCTTCCTTATCTGTTGATTGAAATCCTGTGATGGATTGTCGTTGTTGTTCTGGAAGGTTGTATTAAATTTCCTTCCTTATCTGTTGATTGAAATCCTGTGATGGATTGTTGTGTTGTTCTGGAAGGTTGTATTAAATTCTCTTCCTTATCTGTTGATTGAAATCCTGTGATGGATTGTTGTGTTGTTCTGGAAGGTTGTATTAAATTCTCTTCCTTATCTATTGATTGAAATCATGTGATGGATTGTCGTTGTTGTTCTGGAAGGTTGTATTAAATTCCCTTCCTTATCTGTTGATTGAAATCCTAGAGTGGATTGTTGTTGTTCTGGAAGGTTGTATTAAATTCCCTTCCTTATCTGTTGATTGGAATCCTAGAGTGGATTGTTGTTGTTCTGGAAGGTTGTATTAAATTCCCTTCCTTATCTGTGGATTGAAATCCTAGAGTGGATTGTTTTTGTTTTGGAAGGTTGTATTAAATTCCCTTCCTTATCTGTTGATGAAATCCTATGATGGATTGTTGTTGTTCTGGAAGGTGGTATTGAATTCCCTTCCTTAACAGTTGATTGAAATCCTAGAGTGGATTGTTGTTGTTCTAGAAGGCTTGATTAAATTTCCTTCTAGGTTTGATGAATGTTTAAGTATTCATCAGGGACTGGAGTAAAAGTTGCGTAAGAGGTCGGGGACGCACGACCCAACCGTAATTAAAGGCCCATGAGTTGCCTAGGGTGACGTCCCGATAAGGGGTTGTCCTTCTACTAGTAAAGAAAATGACGAAATGTCGACTGTACATGCAACTGATCATCGAGTACAATAAGGCGTTGAAAAATCTCTAGTTAATCCCGTTTCTTCCAATTGGAATTTGACGTTGCACTGTAACGAAAGCCTAGGTGCTGAGTTACCGATAGTGTCAACGGGAATGTAATCCACTCTGAGTTGGTTGGTTGTTTTGAGTACTGTTTTATTTGTATATATCAGTTTCATTGTTCCTACACTATAACGAAAGCCATGGTGCTAAGTTACTGATAGTGTTAATGGGAATTGTTGAACTTTCATTCATTCTTTTCGCAGTATATTGAACTGCTTGCTTATTGGTACTCAAACGAATGGTACTCGGTGATTGAGGCCATTGTGCTAAGTTATTGATACTGTCAGTCTCAAAAATTATGAACTTAAATTGTTGTATTGCAGTAACGTGAACTGCATTATTGTTGTGAATATCTTCTTGCATCGTGAATCTTGTGTCATTTATTGTCGAGATATAGCTGGCTATACATCTTCAATCAGATTGCTAGTTATGTACTTTATTGTTGAATATCCAGTTGGGATAATTATGGCTATCACCTTTTCCTTGAAATATTCTGATAAATAACTTGCTGAGCATTCTTTGGCTCATTCTTGCTTTTTGTAAATCTTATACCTTGCAGAATGAGATGACTATGAATTGTCTACCTCGGGTATTATGTTAAGGAACAGGAAGATTCGAGCTTGAGCTAGCCAGGTTCAGTACTTCGATAAATGGTGCAAGAAAGGCGGGATTCCAGATTATAATCCTAGACTTATTGAAAAATATGTAATGTGACAGTAGATCTTGGATTAATGTTTACTTCTAATGTAACATCATGTGGAAGTTATATTAGTAGTGTGAGATCCTGAGGATACATTGGTTTGTAATAACTGTTACTATTTTAAGTTCGTTTCCTGAGACTATAACTTGAGTTGTGTATTTGGTTTGGGGTCACTGCTTTTATGTTTGGTTATTATAATGGTTAAAGTAGGTGAGTGATGTTATTGTTGTGGATATTGGACCGTGATGACCCGGATCCCTGACCCCGGATCTAGGGGCGTCACAGTTTTCATGTTCAAACGAGCCAATAATGCTCCTACAAGAGATTACAAGTTGTTTTCATGTACAAATGGCTCAAGAATGAAGGTACAAGATGTTTTGAAGTTCGAAAGAGTCAAGAACAAAGCGTCAAATTGTTACAAATTGTTTCCATGTTGAAATGAGCCAATAATGCTCCTACAAGAGTTTACAAGTTGTTTCGATGTACAAAAGAGTCAAGAATATAGCTATAAGTTGTTTTCAATTTCGAACGAGTCAAGAATGAAACCTCAAATTGTTACAAATTGTTTTCATGTTCAAACGAGCCATTATGTTCCTACAAGAGTTTACAAGTTGTTTCCATATACAAACGGGACATGAATAAAGCTAGAAGTTCTTTTCATGTTCGCATGAGTCAATAATGAAGCCTCAAATTGTTACAAAATGTGTTCATATTCAAACGAGCCAATAATGCTCCTACAAGAGTTTAAAAGTTGTTTCAATGTACAAACGGGTCAAGAAGGAAGTTACAAGTTGTTTTCAAGTTCGAATAAGCAAGAATGATCCATCAAATTGATACAAATTCTTTGCATGTTCAAACGAGCCAATAATGCTCCTACAAGAGTTTACAAGATGTTACCATGTACAAACAAGTGAAGAATGAAGCTACAACTTCTTTTCAATTTCGAACGAGTCAAGTATGAAACCTCAAATTGTTACAAATTGTTTTCATGTTCAAACGAGCCAATAATGCTTCTACAAGAGTTTAAAAGTTGTTTCCATATACAAACAGGTCAAGAATAAAGCTACAAGTTCTTTTCAATTTCGAACGAGTCAAGAATGAAATCTCAAATTATTATAAATTGTTTTCATGTTCAAACGAGCCAATAATGCTCCTACAAGAGTTTACAAGTTTTTTACATGTACAAACGGGTCAAGAATGAAGCTACAAGTTGTTTTCAAGTCGGAACGAGTCAAGACTGAAGCCTCAAATTGCTACAAATTGTTTTTATATTCAAACGAGCCAATATTTCTCCAACAAGATTTTACAAGTTATTTTCATGTACAAACGGATCCAGAATGAAACTACAAGTTGTTTTGATGTTCAAACGAGTCAAGAATGAAGCCTCAAATTGATACAAATTATTTTCATGTTCAAACGAGCCAATAATGCTCCTACAAGAGTTTAAAAGTTGTTTCAATGTACAAACGGGTTAAGAAGGAAGTTACAAGTTGTTTTCAAGTTCGAATGAGCAAGAATGATCCCTCAAATTGATACAAATTCTTTGCACGTTCAAACGAGCCAATAATGCTCCTACAAGAGTTTATAAGTTGTTTCCATGTACAAACGGGTCAAGAATGAAGCTACAAGTTGTTTTCAAGTTCGAACGAGTCAAAAATGAAGCCTCAAACTGTTAGAAATTGTATTCATGTTCAAATGATCCAATAATGCTCCTAAATGAGTTTTCAAGTTATTTTCATGTACAAACGTCAAGAATGAAGTTACAAGTTGTTTTCATGTTCGAACGAGTCAAGAATGAAACTACAAGTTGTTTTCAAGTTCGAACGAGTCAAGAATGAAGCCTCAAATTGTTATAAATTGTTTTCGTGTTCAAACGAGCCAATAATGCTCCTACAAGAGATTACAAGTTGTTTTCATGTACAAATGGCTCAAGAATCAAGGTACAAGATGTTTTGAAGTTCGAAAGAGTCAAGAACGAAGCGTTAAATTTTTACAAATTTTTTCCATGTTCCAATGAGCCAATAATGCTCCTACAAGAGTTTACAAGTTGTTTCGATGTACAAAAGAGTCAAGAATATAGCTACAAGTTGTTTTCAATTTCGAACGAGTCAAGAATGAAACCTCAAATTGTTACAAATTGTTTTCATGTTCAAACGAGCCAAAATGTTCCTACAAGAGTTTACAAGTTGTTTCCATATACAAACGGGACATGAATAAATCTAGAAGTTCTTTTCATGTTCGCACCAGTCAAGAATGAAGCCTCAAATTGTTACAAATTGTGTTCATATTCAAACGAGCCAATAATGCTCCTACAAGAGTTTAAAAGTTGTTTCAATGTATAAACGGGTCAAGAAGGAAGTTACAAGTTGTTTTCAAGTTCGAATAAGCAAGAATGATCCCTCAAATTGATACAAATTCTTTGCATGTTCAAACGAGCTAATAATGCTCCTACAAGAGTTTACTAGATGTTACCATGTACAAACAAGTGAAGAATGAAGCTACAACTTCTTTTCAAGTTTGAACGAGTCAAGTATGAAACCTCAAATTGTTACAAATTGTTTTCATATTCAAACGAGCCAATAATGCTTCTACAAGAGTTTAAAAGTTGTTTCCATATACAAACAGGTCAGGAATAAACCTACAAGTTCTTTTCAATTTCTAACGAGTCAAGAATGAAACCTCAAATTATTATAAATTGTTTTCATGTTCAAACGAGCCAATAATGCTCCTACAAGAGTTTACTAGTTTTTTACATGTACAAACGGGTCAAGAATGAAGCTACTAGTTGTTTTCAAGTCGGAACGAGTCAAGACTAAAGCCTCAAATTGCTACAAATTGTTTTTATATTCAAACGAGCCAATAATTCTCCAACAAGATTTTACAAGTTATTTTCATGTACAAACGGATCCAGAATGAAACTACAAGTTGTTTTGATGTTCGAACGAGTCAAGAATGAAGCCTCAAATTGATACAAATTATTTTCATGTTCAAACGAGCCAATAATGCTCCTACAAGAGTTTAAAAGTTGTTTCAATGTACAAACGGGTTAAGAAGGAAGTTATAAGTTGTTTTCAAGTTCGAATGAGCAAGAATGATCCCACAAATTGATACAAATTCTTTGCATGTTCAAACGAGCCGATAATGCTCCTACAAGAGTTTATAAGTTGTTTCCATGTACAAACGGGTCAAGAATGAAGCTACAAGTTGTTTTCAAGTTTGAACGAGTCAAAAATGAAGCCTCAAACTGTTAGAAATTGTATTCATGTTCAAATGATCCAATAATGCTCCTAAATGAGTTTTTAAGTTATTTTCATGTACAAACGTCAATAATGAAGTTACAAGTTGTTTTCATGTTCGAACGAGTCAAGAATGAAGCCTCGAATTGTTACAAGTTCTTTTCATGTTCAAACGAGCCAATAATGCTCCTAAAAGAGTTTACAAGTTGTTAGCATGTACAAACAAGTGAAGAATGAAGCTACAAGTTCTTTTCAAGTCGGAACGAGTCAAGACTGAAGCCTCAAATTGCTACAAATTGTTTTTATATTCAAACGAGCCAATAATGCTCCAACAAGATTTTACAATTTATTTTCATGTACAAACGGATCAAGAATGAAGTTACAAGTTGTTTTGATGTTCGAATGAGTCAAGTATTAATTTAATGATTCTAAAATATATTAGAATCATAATATGAGATTTATGTTTTTAAAACTTAGGTGGGATGAAAGAAAAGAGTACGATAACGAGAGAGTAAAACGTTATCCGGAAATTACGCGACTACCGCGCGAATCTTTTAAAACACTAGCTTCCACCACACACGACCGAAAATAAGAAAAGGCAGATGAGTTCTCCCCCTTTCCATGGAGAAAAACCGAAGGGAATAATGGAGGAAGAAGATGGTGGAACTACATGGCTACTTGGTGGATCATTGCATATAATAGCTTAAAACGAAGGTAATCATCTCACCTTGCTTCCTCTTGATTTCTACATCATTCCATCCACGAAATCTTTAGCTATGATTCAAAGAAGGTTCGAATGAACAGTAACTCCGAATATTGAAAATTTGTTTTCTTGGATTCTTGAGTTCCTTTAGCTTGATTGATGATTGTTATAGCATATATATGTTATGGGTAGTGAGAAGCATCCATGTATGACCCTAGAAACACATGCTTTGATTCATTGATTTCTAGGTTTTGTTATTTATGCTTGACTGATTTTTGAAGCTAGAGATTGATGTATGATGTAGTATATGGTTGAATGAGGAGTTTGGGATTGTTTGCTGGTTGATTTGGAGTAGAATAAAAATGGGAAATGATGAGAAAACAAACGTTACCATGCCAAATTTTTTCGTGACCTTACTGCTGCCACTGTCCAGAAGAATCTGGGAACATTCAGTCACTGTTCTTGGCTTATGGTTGATATAGTTAGATAGTAGATAGTCTCTAGATCGTTTGAGCGCTAATTTTGCGTCATTCGGAGTTACGAGTCAAAAGTTATGAACGATTTCGTAACGGTAGCGCAGGAATTGGAAATCCTGTTTTTCGTCCAACTTTGAGGCTATGATTGGACGAGCTACGGAGCTTAATAAAATCTGTACTTTTTGTTAAAATACTAGAGTTATCTGGGATTATACAGAAAAAGGATTCGGATTAAAAGGAGTAAAATCCGATTTATTAAAATTGTTGGAGTCGAGAAGTTGCAAGTAAGAAACCTTAAGGAATAAACTTATCATGTGCCTATGTTTGAGGCAGTGTTTCCTCAAGCCATAATCCTTGAATGGATCTGAAACTTTTATGGGAGATTCCTTGACAGTCATATAAGACCCCAGAGAAGAAATCGTGTCAAATTGATTAATTTCCAAGTTATTAAAAATGATAGAAAACAGGGTGTTAAGTGAGATGAACATAAGAAAAGGTTGAACAACCGTTTTGGGGAACGATTTCGAGCAAGATAGAGGACTTGTCTCGAGTCGACCCAGTAACGGAAGTTGTTGAGGAATATCATGACTATACGTAGGTGCAAAGAACTTGATTAAAAACTATTGAGAGGATAGTTTTATGAATAGCTAAAGTAGGCCCGAGGAGGTGAAGTACCGGGCGAAATGTAGAGTAATTGTATAAATTACAATTAACCTGATACATACATATGTATACTAAGAATGGATTCTTATATGATTATAGAGTACCCGGAGCGTGGAGAAGCTGGAATGACATTCCTTGGACTCCAGGAAAGTTTCCGACTTTATCGTTTTATTCCATATCAGAATATTATTAATTCATGGTGATGCCAAAATTTTTGAAATCTTTGACTTAATGATAAGTTCTTCGATTATACATTTTGTTGTGCTTGGAACCACTTAGCTCATTGTTGTCATTGGAAATGCACGTCGGCATTTCACCTTAAACTGTCTTGTTCATATATAACTTGATTCTTCTGCTACTCTGAACTTCTTCGAAAAGTTAGAGTATGCAAGTATCCGACGCTTTGTCATTTTAATTCTAATTTATGACAAGAGTATGCATATGTTGTTAAGATTGCTTATCGTGAGTTTTTTCGAATCTCTTTCAACCTAATTCTGAGACGACTCTGAACTTCTTGAAAAGTCAGAGTTCGTATAGCAGCTTTCTAAACTCTAGACTTTATAACGGTTTATTGGTTATAAAGCTCTGTGATATTTGAAGTTCGATTCAGATGGAACTATATACTGTGTGTTCGCGCCCCTGAACCTCTTAAAAAGTTAGAGGACGTTTATTCTTCAGTTTTGTATAACTGAATCTGGTGTTAAGCATATCTTTTTGGTGCTCGATGGTCGACTGGGAGTAGTCTAGCGTGTCTCGACAGTTAGTCGAGGTTCAATGTTTTAAATAATATTTAGCTTATTAAATATTATTTAAAGAATATAGAAAGTGTTTAAAGGTTAATTAAATACTTTCAGGGCATTTGAAATCATTTAAATATTATTTAATATTGATTAAATATTATTTAAATATTTTAGGACATTTAAAAGTATTTAACTACTGATTAAATACTTTCAACTCGTTTTGGTTTATTTAAATATTATTTAATATTGATTAAATATTATTTAAATATGTTGAATCATTTAAGATTATTTAAATATTAAATAATCCTGATTGTATTAGAATTAAATATTTTAATTCTTTTAAATCCTTTTAATATTTTTCGAGGACTATTCTGGGCCTCCTAAATATTAATAAAATATTTATTTGTTCTTTAAAAATATTTTGGAGTTGTCTAAACTTCTTTAAATATTATTTTTCAGTAAATAATAAATAATGAGCGATGACTCGGATATTTTGTATTCATTCTGAGTCGATAACTCCAGGTTAGTATTTTGTGGAGTCTATTTCAACCAGTATTAGCGGCTCCCCGGTCGCGTTCTTGAGTCTCCATGATTCAAGGGTTTCTGTCTTGTTAAATTCGTTGACTGAGAGTCAACCCAGATGTTTCGAGAGTACTCCCACCTCGTTTCGAGAGCCAAGCTATTGTCAGATATTGAAATCTTACAATAGGTCGTTGTGTTGTTCTGGAAGGTGTATTAAATTCCCTTCCTTATCTGTTGATTGAAATCCTGTGATGGATCGTTGTGTTGTTCTGGAAGGTTGTATTAAATTCCTTTCCTTATTTGTTGATTGAAATTCGAGAGTGGATTGTTGTTGTTCTGGAAGGTTGTATTGAAGCCCCTTCCTTATCTGTTGATTGAAATCCTAGAGTGGATTGTTGTTGTTCTGGAAGGTGTATTAAATTCCCTTCCTTATCTGTTGATTGAAATCCTGTGATGGATTGTTGTGTAGTTCTGGAAGGTGTATTAAATTCCCTTCCTTATCTGTTCATTGAAATCCTGTGATGGATTGTTGTGTTGTTCTGGGAGGTGGTATTAAATTCTCTTCCTTAACAGTTGATTGAAATCCTAGAGTGGATTGTTGTTATTCTAGAGGGTTTGATTAAATTTCCTTCTAGGTTTGATGATTTT